>OZ018372.1:7150080-8440080 GCA_963969515.1 Yponomeuta evonymella
ACATTAAAATATTAGACTGCAAGCGAGTTGAATTACCCGACGTCACAATAGCCGTAACAAAAAAAAATCATTGTGCGCCATCGCCCCTTAAGGTGCTTATTTCCAATTGATTGATCCCCAGCCCCGGGCTTGAGGGGATGCCCGCAAATATTTGGTTTTGCAGGAATGCAATTATGGGGCATTCCTCACCTTTGTGCCCCTGGTGTTACTGCGAGCCTCCCCGTTTTTATGGGCGACAGGGAACGCAAGAAGTCATGGCTCTAGTGGGAATCGAACCAGGGACGGTGACTAATTCTCTTAAGAGCTGCCTTCACACACATTTTTTCCCTTGGAAATGCGGAAAAATTACGTTGCGAGAAAATTTTACCAACAAATAAATTAATAACTTCTGCACAACACAGTCACTTTACCGATCACAAACTAGGATACCCTGTGATAATCATTACTTACCATAAACTCACGTCTGTAACCACTCCGGGATAGGCAGAGACCAGGGTATGCTACTTGCCACGATCCTGACAGATCACTTTCGCTTCATCAACATTCATTAGTCGTTTGTTAGGTTTAATCTTTTTCGGATATTTTTAACGCGATTAATATGGCAACACCGAACGACTGGGTTGTCAAACGGGGGAACTGACTCGCTCTCTTGTCTGGTGGCGGTCGTACGGTACAGACGTGCGCAGTGTGAATACAGATAAGTGTCCCTTTGTGATTAATATTTTAGAGAACAATAAAAGTGTAAGAATTGGATTGCTGTGGTTTATTGTTCTGCTACATATCAGAAGTGGTAAGTACCTGCGATTTTTCACTCTGATTTTTCATCTCAAATGGATATAGCTAACCACAAAAGGTTTGCTCGAAAATCAAACCACGTGTGCGTCATAAAAAAAAAAAGTAAGCTACCTTAATAATTTAATTTTTGTTTCTTTTAATGGAAAATTAATGTGTTTGGCAAATGTTCACCTATTCATTTCTATGTGAGTATGCATGCAATGATGGTGTAAAAAAAAAAAATAAAAAAAAAAAAAAATGAGAAGGGTCAAGGTCAAGGTCACTCAAGGTCCAACTATTGTTTCAGCTTTTTATTTCTATGTGAGTATGCATGCATTGATGGTGTAAAAAAAAAAAAAAAAAAATATCAAGGTCAAGGTCACTCGAGGTCCAACTATTGTGTTCGTCAGATGTGCCATGGGGGGTATTAAAGGGGTTGAAGATTTTGTTATTTTTTCGCTAGGACGCACCGTTTTCGAGATAATAGCACTTTTACATATTTTTTTTTGTAGTTTGTTCTATAGGTCACTTTTGTATATTTCAGACGCATGGATCGTAGTGGACGTTCAGACTTGCGACAGAGGCGCTTGAATACGCCTCCAGAGCGTAGCAGATCTGCCATGCCACGACATCGTGATCCGGACGGCGTATCCGGACATGGTGAAGAAAACTACACGCGTGGTCGTGGCGATCGCGAGCGAGTTCGCAGTAGAAGTCGAATAAGTCGGAGCCGGTCTCGTATTCGTCACGCGCCCTGTCACGATCAACGCGTCAGTCGAAATAAAAGCCGGCAACGCAGCAGGAGCCGACGTCGTGAGAGGAGCGCTAGCTTGAGAGAACGCGAAGAACAATTGAGGCGCGAACGAGAACGGCTGCGCTTGGCAGAAGATGACATTCGACGTGAACGCAGTCGACTACGAGAAACAAAAGAGAGGTCGTGTCGCAGACAAGGTGAGCTTGAACGTACACACGATGACATACCGGCTGATAAAACAAGACGGTCGCGTACTCCTGTTATGTCTGTAAAAGACGTTATGCTTTTAATAAACGCGGCTAAAGCTAAAACCCAACCGTCAACGGAGAGTGACACTCATCCACATAACGTAAATCATAAAAATATTCTTCCCGATTTTGACCCCTCAAAGAAAGGCCAACGTATAGATGTGTGGCTTAAAAAGGTGAATGAGTGCGCTACCGTATATGGGTGGGGAGATCAGACTACCGTACATTTCGCTTTACAAAAGCTTCAAGGACTGGCCAAAACTTGGTACGAAAGTTTAGATTCTATTTTATTTACATGGCCTCAATGGCAACAAAAATTAGCTAGTGCTTTCCCGTTCGAGCAAAATTATGGCCAGTCCTTGGAGGACATGTTGAAACGTAGAAGCAAGTTTCACGAGCCGATTGAAGTGTATTACTATGAAAAACTTGCCTTATTAAACCAGTGTGAGATAGTCGGTAAGCGGGCAGTCGAATGCTTAATACATGGGTTAAGTGACAAAAATTTGAAAACGAGTGCTTTATCACTGAGGTGTTCTGAACCAGAACAATTGTTGCAATTTCTAATGAGCAACAAAGAGAGCGCCACTGATGCCACGGATCGTTTTCATGTTAGGAATAGACCGGGTAATATATTAAATTCGACTACTAATCCAGGCAGTAAGATGAATAATAAACCGACCTCATCGACGAACGATAGCGCACCGTTTTGTTTTAACTGCAGGGAAAAGGGGCATCCGTACCGAATGTGTCCGAAACCTTTAGTTAAATGCTCACGTTGCCACAAAGTAGGCCATAAGGAGGATAGTTGCTTCTTAAAAGTTGATCAGGGAGACAATAAAAATATACCAAAGACTATGACTATAACGTCAACGGGGTCTAATCGCAAATATTACAAGGACGCGACTGTTAACGGGACACTTGTCAAGTCTTTGGTGGATTTTGGCAGTGAAGCCTGTCTTCTGTCATTTTCTGAAGCAAGCCGTTTGGGCTTACAGTGTGACAATGCACCCACTCCGTTAAAGGGTTTCGGAAATGCAATTGTGACGGCAAGAGGCAAGGTTACGGTCAATTTAGTATTGGATGGAGTGAGCGCGCAAGTTCCGTGCCATGTAGTGGATGATGAGTTTCTCGAGAAGGAAGTTCCTTTACTAGTCGGACAACCGTACACCGAACAATCACATGTTCATATGTACAAGAATGCTGAGATACTGCAGTTTATCGATGGGAGTAACAATATGCCTTTTTCTCATTCGGAGATAGATAATGAAGTCTCAATAAAAATTGTTTCTGCAGCCGATGGGAATATTTGGGGACCTGTTTTCATAAGAGCATACACGGAACCTCAAGTAAACGGACACATTTATATCGAAAACAAGGTTATAGGTCAACCAACACGACAGTACGTTGTATCCGGAGGTGTGTACGAGACGAAAAATGGATTCCTTGATTTGTGTATTACTCCGGTATCGGGTAGTGTCCAGTTCTTTCGTGGAGTAGTTTTGAGTCGGGCTACGAAGGTGCAGGTGGTGAATAGGCTTACTTGCGCAGTGGAGGAAAACTGTACTCCAGAGCAGTGTCACCCAAATGTTAAGGAGAACGTCAATCAGATCGGACACATAACTGGACATGATGTTCGCATTGGAGTAACAGTAAACGAAGAACAAAAGGCCGAATTAATGAGATTGCTTAACGAGTTTAAACATTGTTTTGCATCAAATTTAAAAGAGCTGGGATGTACTAATGCGGCGACGATGCATATAGAGTTAAATAGTGCGCGTCCAATTGTCTACAGACCGTACCGACTCTCTCATAAGGAACGAGAACAGGTCAGAGACATGGTAGATGAGATGCTGGAGGCTGGCATAATCAAAGAATCGTCATCAGAATATGCCAGCCCAATTATCCTGGTGCGGAAAAAGAACGGTCAGATGAGGATATGCATCGATTACAGGATGCTCAATTCGGTGACCGTAAAAGAACGGTTCCCAATGCCGGTGATAGAAGACGAAATTGCCAAACTTTCCGGCCAGGCATACTTTGTGACTTTAGACTTGGCATCTGGGTATTATCAGGTGCCAATGTCAGAATCTTCCAAGGCGTTGACAGCGTTTGTCACTCCGGACGGACAGTACGAGTTTAACCGTATGCCGTTCGGACTGGCAAACGCTCCAGCCATATTCCAGCGCATGATGAATAAAGTTCTCGGATCTGCTAGATACTCAGAAGCGACCGTGTACATAGATGATGTGTTGGTGTATGGCAAAACCGTGGAAGAGTGCTTGGGCCGGTTGAGACATATCTTTCAGTTGCTTGAGAGCGCTAACTTAACGTTAAATCTTTCCAAGTGTGAATTCCTTAAGGACAGGATAGACTATTTGGGGTACGAAGTCAGTGCTTCGGGCATAAGGCCTGGCGATAAAAAGGTACAAAGTGTCTTGGACTTCCCTCGCCCCACGAATGTTCATACGGTTCGCCAGTTTTTGGGGCTCGTAGGGTATTTTAGAAAATTCATTATGAATTTCGCACTCATCGCGCATCCCCTCGCCAAATTGTTAAAGAAGGACTCTGAATGGACATGGGGTGATGAACAGGAAAAGTCGTTCACGGCACTGAAGTCTAAGTTGATCGACCGTCCCATTCTGGCTATTTACAACCCCAATGCCGAAACACAATTACATACAGACGCCAGCAAGTATGGTGTAGGAGGTATATTGCTCCAAAGAACCTCAGAATCTGAGTCTTTTAAGCCAGTGGTATTCTACAGCCGACAAACGTCTCCCGAAGAACGCAATTTTCACGCGTATGAATTGGAGACGTTGGCTGTGGTTTGCGCACTAAAAAAGTTTAGAGTATACTTGCTGGGTCAAAACTTTAAAATTGTGACGGACTGTAGCGCGTTGCGATCAACGTTCACCAAGAGGGATATCATCCCGAGGATCGCGAGGTGGTGGCTCTTGGTGCAAGAGTTTTCGTGTTCCATTGAGTACCGGCCGGGGCTAAAAATGGCGCACGTGGACGCTCTGTCACGTAACGCTCTAGTGGAAGATGTGAATGACCCGATTCCAACGACCGATGTGGACAATCATTACCCGTCAGTCATGACAATAACCGGCGATGATTGGCTCCACACGCTCCAATTAGGAGACAGTGAATTGTGTCGTATCAGAGACACTTTGACTTCGGATCTAGACGTGGAAGGTTTGAAACAAATTAGGGACAACTACATCATTAAGGAAAATAAACTATACAGGTGTCTTAATGGTGATAGATCAGATTTGAGATGGGTGGTGCCAAAGGGTGCTAGGTGGCAGCTCTTAAGAATGAACCACGATGATATAGGACACTTCGGTGTGGAGAAAACCCTGGACCGGTTAAAGAAGGCATACTGGTTTCCCAAAATGGCAAGATTTGTCAAAAAGTACGTGGGGGCCTGCATAGAATGTGCGTATTCTAAGAAAACGCCGGTCCAGGAAGGTTTGTTGCATCCAATCATCAAGGTCGAGTCCCCTTTCCACACACTTCATGTGGACCACCTAGGACCCTTTGTACGCTCAAAAAGAGGAAATTCCTACCTCCTCGTGGTGGTAGACGCTTTCACAAAGTTTGCTTTTGTTCGTCCTGTACGAAATACTAAAACAATTGTGGCTATCAGAAACTTGGAAGATATATTTTACACGTTTAGAATTCCAGACAGACTTATAAGTGACCGGGGCACGTGCTTCACGTCTCACGCGTTTAGGAAATTTTGTTTAGACAAAGGGATTAAACACGTGTTGAACGCGGTAGCCAGCCCACGCTCAAATGGGCAAGTCGAGCGATACAATCGCACTATACTTGCCTCACTAACGGCTTTAAATCTAAACTGTAATGAGAAGGATTGGGATGACAAGGTTGGAAAAATTCAATGGGGTCTCAATAATACAACCCAAAAGACAACTGGAAGATCGCCTGCTGAGATTATGTTTGGGACTCGTATGAATAGTGAGATAGATCCAAGGATGAATGAAATTAGACAAAACACGGAAAAAGAAAATGTTACAGATATAAGAAAGGAAGTAAAGAACAAGATTGATAAAGAGCAAGTAAGACAGAAACAGCAACACGATAAAGACAGGCGTCCATCTCGTGCTTACAATGTAGGGGAACTTGTTAAGATCAAAAATACAAGTTTCAAGAACGACGGGAAAAGCAAGAAACTGCTACCGCAGTATTCAGGTCCATATCGAGTTATTTCGGTGCTCGGAAATGACAGGTATAGAGTAGCGGCAATACCTGGCTTAAGTAGCACGAAACATAAGCGTAAAACTACCATCGCTGCTGAACGTTTATTGCCCTGGGTACATATTGCTGCTTTAAATATTACCGAAAATGAATCGGATCGCGAAACTGATGATGATGAAAATAACAATGGTGATTAGAATATTTTGTACTATAGTTTGTATATATTATATATTTGTATATATATAAATAAATAAATAAATAAATAAAAAGGAAGTATAAATGTAAGGTTCATGAGTTCAGATTATAAACAAATATTAAGATATTGTATCTACCTGTTACAAATGTCTTCGCTACTGTTATTATTAAGTTGAATTTGAATAGGTTGGAATTTTATTGGAATATTTTATTTACCCTTAGGCTATTGCCGTCTTAAGATAGTGTTTAAGTAACCATGTGATTGGTTGTGCTGCTACTTGTAAGGTTATGAGCAACCTTGAGGTTGATCGATGAAGTCCATCTGATTGGGTACATTGTACAGATAAATTAAGAGCAACCATGTGATTGGTTGATGAAGTCGTGATAAATTAAGAGCAACCATGTGATTGGTTGATGAAGTCCATCGGATTGGATTCACTTGTAGTGATAAATTAAGAGCAACCATGTGATTGGTTGATGAAGTCCATCTGATTGGATTCACTTGTAGTGATAAATTAAGAGCAACCATGTGATTGGTTGATGAAGTCCATCTGATTGGATTCACTTGTAGTGATAAATTAAGAGCAACCATGTGATTGGTTGATGATGTCCATCTGATTGGATTCACTTGTAGTGATAAATTTAGAGCAACCATGTGATTGGTTGAATAGAATTGTAAAGAACTCAATCTGTTAGATTTGACGCTTAAATAAAATGTAATCTTAGTTTGTTATGAATGAGATCCGTTAAGTTAGTATTTAGTGCAGGATAATATGTTTCTGTCCAAATTTCATCCTTTTTTTTTACCTTTTTATGTTATGTTATTTAAATTGTTCTTGAAGAAAGATTAATTTGTCCGTCATAGAAAGAGAGCGCATCAATTGACCGAGTGTTAGGTTCATTCTGACTTATGTGTATGAGGACATACACAGGGTCAGGATGGGCGAGTGTTAGGTTTAATCTTTTTCGGATATTTTTAACGCGATTAATATGGCAACACCGAACGACTGGGTTGTCAAACGGGGGAACTGACTCGCTCTCTTGTCTGGTGGCGGTCGTACGGTACAGACGTGCGCAGTGTGAATACAGATAAGTGTCCCTTTGTGATTAATATTTTAGAGAACAATAAAAGTGTAAGAATTGGATTGCTGTGGTTTATTGTTCTGCTACACGTTGCATGCACGCACGCCGGTTTCGGTTACCTACTTTTTATCTTGGCCTTTGCTAATACATCCCCTATTTGGCCGAAGAATGCCCGGAGCACATAGCACGCAGAACTGATGGCCGATGGAGCCGAAAAATTCTCGAACGGAGACCACATATCGGCAAGCGCAGCGTAGGACGACCAGCCACAAGATGGACAGATGACCTCATCCAAGTGGCAGGAAGACGCTGGATGCAACCCGCTTCCAACCGGTCTTTTTAGAAATCCGTGGAGGAGGTTTATGTAAAGCAGCAACTTCTTGTGGCTGAATGATGATGTTCGCCTGGGGCGTCCCTTACTGGCCCAGGGCTCAACAAACCCTTTGTTAAGTCGCTTACAACATTTTCCCCAACGTATTCCTCGTACTAACATCACAGTCCAATGCACATACAATTACCACACCAGTTGTTAATAGCAGGGGTGGTGTCAAACAACCCGTGGTGAAGCGATTGTTTCGCTAGATACGGCTAGTTTTTAGGGGGAAATTGATATAGTCTACGATTGCTTTGTAGATGGCCCAGAGGCAAATATATAACCCCATCAAAATCTGTACATTTAACAGCACGTCAACCTTTTACGTGCACTCTAATCAGTTACTTTATGCACGACTTTGCAATAAAAATGTACAGGTCTACATGCTGCTGCCGACTGTACAAGCTATTGGAATGTTTTGACGACGACGGAGAGCCTAGGATCACGGACCTGAGACTAGACAGCATTTCATCATCATCAGCCATTTGACGCCCGCTGCAGGACATAGGCCTCCCTCGTGGTTTTCCAAGCTTCCCGGTCTTGTGCCGCCCTCATCCACTGCCAACATTTAGATACGGCAAAAGAACGTTCTTGGCGTTACTGGTATCTAGTCCTAGGACTTTAAGGCCTTAGGTTCTTGGTCCTAGGGATAAAATCACTATTAACACGATTGAGGGAATAGTCGGACACTTATTTCAAAAAACATGTACCTATAATAATCGTAATATTAGTGTTTGTAGTTCGTTAGCTTTCTCAGTATTGTATTGTGCGTTATAAATGGTGAATGCATTGAAGTAGGGCTTGCTATAGGTGAATGTACCTTTGAATCTGTCTTCTGGTTGTTTCACTGGTGAACTGAAATGTACGGGACTGGAGGTCACTAGCGCCAACAGTAGCGAGAATTACAAAGAGGGTGATTTTTTTTTTGCTGAGGGAGTTTTTCTATTATTTTCCCTTGCACCGCGTTCCTTAATAGGATTTAAGTATTTGCAGAAATTGGATTGGTTGATTTGGAACGGCAATGAAAAGGTTTTTGATTGGTGAGGCCCTGAAACCGATATTTAATGTTGGAAAGTATGGCGCTAAAAGATAACGGGGTTGTGTGTTTCAGTGGGTTTTGTATATTTTTAACATTATAACTGTGCCCAGTGGCAGGAAGACGCTGGATGCAGGCCGCTTCCAACCGGTCTTTTTGGAAATCCATGGAGGAGGCCTATGTCCAGCAGTGGACTTCTTGTGGCCGAATGATGATGTCCGCCTGGGGCGTATTATATTATGATTGTGCCCAGTGTAGTGTAACTTTAAGTAAAAAAAAACTCTGTTTATTAAGTTAATTATACTGTACTATATTATTATAAAATTAAAATACAATAAAGAATATTCTATTCTATTCTAAGTTAAAAAAATGTTTTGAAAAGAATAAAGTAATGTGAAGTTTAATCTCCACATAATCTATTAATTCTAAAACATTTGGTTTGTAAGGTGTGTCCGCTGCGCAATGTTATGAACGGACATTGTTCTTGAACATTGTTTGTTCAAAAAATTTTCCGGCCGCTGCGACTTTAGTAATGTTCAGTAAACAAAGTTTTTTAACAAAACTTTACATATCATAATAATGTCCGCCACTTGCGCAAGGGCATCTGTCTTTTTTTTTGTTTATTTTCGTCTTAAGATGCGTCCCAAGTCACGGGTCTTTCAAGTATCAACATGATCAATTCCAGTTTTGTTTCTGGATTCCACTCCACAATGCACCCCATCACGATAGTCACATCAAAACACTCAATAATATTACAAGCGAAACGTCTTCCCGCGTAAAAATCCAACATAAAATTAACGATTCCCCCGCCCGCAGACGAACGCGGGGGATGTTTTCCACAAACTCCGGCAAACACAACGTTCAAGTAAGTATATTTGCTCGACAAAACATTTAAGCTACGCCCTTTCTTTATGTTTTCGAACAATGTTCTGATCAAAACGTGGCGCAGCGGACGCGGCTTTCTAGTGAATAACATTATTGAGTTTGACTTTGTTTTTGTAACTTCCACACAACACAATCACTTTTCCGTCCCAAACTAGGATGTCCTGTGCTATGGTAACCAGGCAAGGACGTAACAAACATGAAAATACACCCAGACTGAGGCCATTTGTACAAATACGGCGGCCCCCAGTGGGAATCGAACCCACGACCTATATATTGGTAGCAGCGCCTTAACGGCTAGACCAACGAGGCAGGCAAAAAAACAGCCAAGTGCGTGTCTAGCCACGCGCCTTAGAAGGGGGGTTTTATGATTCATATTAGGATTTTGTTATACTTAACTATCTACCTACAGAACTAACAGAATTAAAGTATGTTTTGTTGTATTTGTGTTTTTAACGGAATTTGTCAAGTGATTGTATTGTGTGGAAGTTATTATTTTTATTATTTTAAATGCCAACGAATATAGCTGTTAATTTTCTAAAATGTCACACGCACAGCGTGTGTATATTTAAAAAAAAAATCCCCTAAATTAAAACAAAGGAACGGTGGACGCGTATCTGTCGCTCAATTTAAATAACAACGTCAACCGTCGCGTCACGATAACAACACAGAGTGATGGATAACACGCCAACACGCTTGTATAATGAACTGGCAGTGCCCGCGGCTACGCTCACGAGGTAAACCTATTAGCCTACAGCCTATGTCCACCCTGAGAGTCCACTCTAAGCATTTTTGAAATCGGATAAGTACTTTTGGAGATAACCCACCGCATACAAACTTACAAACATATAAACTTGGAAAATTTTCCTCTTTATTATATGATAATAATCATTTTCCAGGGGACGGGCAGCAGCGTCTTCCTGAGATTCCAACCGCACACTGCGATCGCCAACCCGCCTGCCGAGCGTGGCGATTATGGCAAAACCCCTCGTGGTTATGAAAACCACGAAGGAGGAATATGTCCTGCAGTGGGCGTCAAATGGCTGATGATATGATAATAATATTATCATAGATATTAATATTATAAATAGATAGATAGAATATTCTTTACTGTATGTAATTAGGAATTACGTGAATTGAACAATAATAATAGTACAGTACAATATCTAATATATAAAAATCTTATGTCACACTTGTTTGTTATCGAACGCCTTCTTCCTATGAATTTTTTCGTGTATATTTAGTAAGTCTAAGAATATAAGTCGCAGTCTAATTAATATGGCAAAACAACGTTTGGCGGGTCAGCTTTGCTCGCGACTTCGTCGGGATGGAATGACTAATTTCCGGGATGAATCATATCCTATGTGCTTCCCCGGGACTCAAACTATCTCCATACCAAATTTCATATAAATCCGTTCAGCCGTTATTGCGTGATAGAGTAACAAACATCTTCACAAACTTTCACATTTGTAATATTAGTAGGATTATTATTTAATTATTATATTAAATATTTAATTATGTTAAATATTAATTATATCAAATATTAATATTGTATTATATTATTAGTATAAATACTCTACAAATAACTAGAGACTTATACTCACATAGTTGTTCATTAGAATTATATTAACATGACAGTAGCTGTTATTGGCCTCCATTTTGTTCTTTTACTAAACAATAGCAGTACAATGTCATTCCAATGGTCTAACCCGCGGATATTAAGGGGGGCGCCACCGAGGAAAATTAAAACATATCTCTTTCACGGATCAAATTTGCAAAAAGTGTCTGTACAATCTCCCAATCATGTCAACAGTGATTTTTAGGACCCACGACAAAGAACCTAGGATCACGAGCCTGGGACTAGATAGCATTTATGCCGAAAACCTTCCTTCCGTCTCTAGTTATTTGTAGAGTATTTATACTAATATAAGTGATTATTGTGCCTTACTATATTGAAGATAAATAAACATTTTCTATTTCTATTTCTATATGATTTTTTTCGTCCGTGGCGCTAGTGTTACTCCATGGACCCCCTTAAATGAGAATCTCTCGCAAAGAAGACCTTCATTATTGCTTATTGGTATGTAAGTAATGTTTAGTAACTATCTTCCATATGTATGCACGTATTTTTGTTGTTATTTATTTATCTATGTAACTAACATTTATGTAGATTTATAATAATTTCTATTATCCCCCCGCCCCTCCACTAAGTCTAAGTTCATGTATTTCCCTGGGTGTACGTACGTATGGTTGCACTACCCGTCGCCAGTCTCTTCAATACCAAAGGTTTGCTGGAAGAGAATGCTTCTTGCATTAAGCACGCCCTTGTACACTTACAATGTAATTAGTGCAATAAAGAATTAACATAAATAAAAAGATCGAATGGCGTTGCCACTTGCCAAGATTCCGACAACTCTTTGGCTTCATCAACATTCTCTAATCGTCGCATTAACACACCCCGGTTTCGGATACTTTTCATCTTGCCCTTCGCTCATCATCATCAGCCATTTCACGCCCACTACAGGACATAGGCCTCCTTCGTGGTTTTCCTAACCATGTAAGGTTTTGCCATAGATAATCGCTATGCTCGGCAGGCGGGTTGGCGATCGCAGTATGCTGTTGAAATCTCAGGAAGACGCTGCTGCCCGTCTCCTGGTAATGTATTTCCTTAGTCGCCTTCTAAGACATCCAGGGAAGGAAATGGAGTGACGCTATTCTTACTCCGGCGCCACACGGATAACTTCGCTCATACTTCTAATTCCAGTCAATGTAACTAAATTCGTATCGTGTGACATTACTGATTTAGCGTAACCGTGTCGCAATTTTTTTCTCATCACCAAACCCCAGACAAGATGTATACGTATATTAATTCAACCCTACCCTTCAGCGTTTTATTCAAATTTTATCTTCTGACCCGATAACTGGTCTGGTACAAATCACAGGGAATTACTGTCAAGGTTTAACTTTTGTGATCCCGACAGCAAATACGACACACAGAAGGCACAAAGCAAAGCCGTGTCAGCGACATGTGTTTTTTCGGATTGTTTCATCATTTCAGATTTCGTTAAAATTTTATCGAAAGAACAGAAGTGCGAGTCGAACTCGCGTGCTGAGGGTTCTGTACCATTGTCTATACAACATTAGACACAAAGATTGAGAAAAAACGGCTAAAAATCACGTTTGTTGTATGGGAGCCCCCCTTAAATATCTAATTTATTTTAATTTCATTATTTATTTTTGAAGCGATTTTAAACTAAATATTATGTGAGTATTTGAAGCATCTACCTGTTGCCGTTATTAATATCAAGTAAAAAACGGCAAAAACAATACGTTTGTTGTCCGGGAGCCCCCCTTAAATATTTATTTTATTCAGTCTTTAGTATTTGTTGTTATAGCGGCCACATAAATACATCATCTGCGAAAATTTCAACTGCCTAGATATGACGGTTCATAAGATACAGCCTGGTGACAGACAGCCAGACAGACAGATGAACAGTAAAGTCTTAGTAATAGGGTCCCGTTTGGCACTCTTCGGGTACGGAACCCTAAAAATCTGGGTGCCAAGTTCGGAAATTTTTATTTACAACACACATGAATTATATAAATATGATTAATGATTTATGTGCAACGGATAATTAGCCGAAATACGTTCATGCTAAGTCGAAGTAATTTTATGAAGTAAATTAACTATAGTAAATAATAACCTCCACACAACACAATCCCTTGCCCTGGTGCATAGTAATGCTAACCAGGCAAGGACGTCAAAAACATGGAAATACACACTGGGCCATTTGTTCAAATTTACGGCGCCCCTCAGTGGGAATCGAACCCACGACCTCCGTCATGGTAATCAGACGAGCCAGTATTTTTGTATTTTTTATTGAGAATGTTGTGTACGCAAAGAGCCCTTCTGTTACATTCTATGCAACCCTGCAACTTTGATCCCTCCACGGTCGTATTGACTGACGCAAAAATTAGCCGTTTCCCACGCTTCGGGCGCGTGCCAAAGCCCCGAGATGCCCCGAGCAATGCTGGGGTCAGATAAAACGAGGCGTGCAAAAAAAATTAACCCCTGTTAAAAAGATGTCTCTGTAACTGGCATTATTGCAAAAAACGAGCGTTTTAGCGGATATACCATCTTGTAAAGTCGACAGCACATAAACCGTTAAATACGTGCACTCTAATTAATCAGTCATGTTAAGGGCGAACAAAAATGTTTAAGTTTGACTGTACTAGGTTTTTGGGCACCTGGGCCCTTTCTGGGCCAGGAAGTTGCTTTAATTTTGTATTATTGAGATCCGTTTTAGCAAGAAGTGTTACATATTTTTGCAAAATAACCTAGAAAATACACGAATTTTAACATTGCAAATGTCTTTTATTCGCTCCAGTGTAGGCTCCGATTTCACGCAAGAGTGAGATCCCCACATGTATCTACCCATATCTCGGGGAGTTGTGAAGATATGATATTAAACAAAGGATCAAAAGACGCGTCTTCACGAGAGCTGTTGCCTAACCTTTTTGAAAAAGTCAAAAAGTCCGAACGACTCTTCTCACATGACATTTTGTGACTCGATTCATTTCCTATGTGCTCGATAGTCGTGTGAGGCACGAAATCTGTGAGTTTTTTGATTAATTACCTACGCTGGATGCCATCCTTATCTTATGGTCACAATTTCATACAAAGTTTTTATTAAATCTAGTCAGTGACTTTAAGGTTTGGTGGAAAGCTTTTCTATGTTAATTAAAATGCACTTTATTTTCTTCAGTGGAAGTGCAAGCTTTTGTACTGAACTGTCAAGTCAAAGGACCAAAGCGCCCGCACTATCATACCTATTCTATATTCATATCATCATCATCATAAGCAGCCTATATACGTCCCACTGCAGGGCACAGGCCTTCTCTCAGAGAGAGAGAGTATGGGCTTAATCACCACGCGTGCCCGCCGCGGACTGGCGATTTCAAGCGCTGAGATATGTGAATAGCTAAGACACCCAGGTTTCCTCACGATGTTTTCCTTCACCGTTAAGGAGTGGTATTGCTACCATAACTTCACAAATGTACATAACTTAGAAAGAATAGTCATAGGTACATGCCCGCACTGGGAATCGAACCTGGGTCTCCCGCTTCAGAGTCCAATGTTCTAGCCACTAGGCTACCACCGCGCCATATTCATATAATTCTATAATATTTTATGTTTTGACGTAAAACCTCTTTTAGTTCGGTAGTAGGGGGTCACTTGCTAAAACGGCATGCAACGAAAACATGTCGCCTCAGCTGTAGCTCTGTAATTATGTGTCGTGTGCAATTCATTTATATATCGTTGAGTTGACCAAAGTAGCCATTACTCAGATCCTCTTGATTCATGTCGCTAGATGGCGCCAGTGCCGCGTAACACATTGCGCAGTTTGAGCTAAAAATTAACACTTTCTTATAGACGTTTTACGTTAAACGGGCGTGTAACCCGACATAACTCTTATGAAATCTTATCTTATTCCTGTCACGGTTTAGCAACAAACATTTAATCCACTTCCAAATTCTGGATGTCAGTGGACTTTGTAATCGAAGCTCGAATCTTCCGAAAGAAAGATCCGGAAAGTCGTCGAATAAATCACGCACGAGAACAAGTGCGGGTCTCCACACGGTGCTAAATCACCAGCCGCGACTCGCGGGGGTAAGAATTTATCGACGCTCCACGCACCTGGGCCCGTCAGTTTATGAGTTTTTAATTAATGGTCCGCAGTGTGTGTAAAATATTGTGTGATTCTGTCTGTCCGATGAGTAGCTCGGTGGATTTTCCGCTGAAAGGCTGGAGGTTCGATCACTAATAAAAATGGATCGTCTATTATTTTATAGGGTGGCGTAGTCGACAAAGAGCCCTTATAGTTACGCCATGTCCGTCCGTCTGTCTGCCTGTCTGTCCGCGCCCTAACTCAGAGACGATTAGTATTAGAAAGCTGAAATTTGGCGTAGACATACAAAGACAGATCACTTTCGCTTCCTCAACATTCATTAGTCGTTGCATGCACGCACGCCGGTTTTGGGTACTTTTTATCTTTCCCTTTGCTAATACGCCCCCTATTTGGTCGAAGTATGTCCATCTGGGTCGTCCCTTACCGGTCCTTCTACCCACATTCGCTCGATATATTTGTTTCGTCAATCTTTCTTCCTTCATCCTCTCCACATGTCCAAACCAACGCAACAATTTCGCCTCAACACGCCTTTCTCAATTCTAGTCCTTACATCGCAGCAAGTGGCAGTCCCTGGTCTCTGCCTACCCATCTGCGATACAGGCGTGAGTTTATCTATATGTACATACATATAATTAAGTCTTAAAAAATAATAAACCCATACACCTAAATTAGGAATGCAATTTTTATTCACGCTTACGCCTTAGTATCTCATTGTAAAGTTCGACTTTAAGTCGTGCGTAGAAGACATAAAATCGCCTTTTCACACCTGCTATTCAGAAAAGATCCCTTGATTCCCTCAAATGAGGGATCAAAGTTGTACTTTTCTTCCCTGATATTCTAGTTTTTTTTTTATTGCCCTCAGCATGATCCGTGTGCAGATTTTCACAAAATGTAATTCCAATTCGATTTTTATTTTGTTGCAATCGATCATAATTGTCTTCCACGGCACATAAATAATTTAATACCAATCCATTTAAATTTTCCTTATAGCAGGTGTGAAATCGCTTTTTAACCTCCACTGCATAAAGAAAATTTTTCTTCTAAAACAAAGATAATGAAATTCAACCGCCAAACAGAGTCAAAATATATTGCACAATTTAATTGAGTGAAACAATTTTACTGAAACTTGTTTTTTTTTTATTCTTACTATAATTACTTGAATTCCGTACGTTTTCTATAATTAAATTTATGAAATCAGATAAAATTGGAGTGGATTATTGTTTAAAAATGCGCCGAAATGTTTTTATGACTTGGCAGAAAACAAGTAGGTATCTAAGTTTAAATTCACATGGTAAAAATAAAAAAAATCATTAAAAAATTAATTGGCGGGAATGGGGGTGGCAACTGTCAAAAAATTCAAAATGGAGGATGTTCCGTTTTCTTCACTATTTGTATGTACCTATGTTTATATTATAATATTTGTAATTATAATATAAACCCCAGACATAGGTGTAGTGTCTTTTTTCAAAAAAATCAGTGCTTACGCATTTACTGCTCAGTTGGAATAGAAAAACAGCGGCTCCTAAACCATTTGGAGGAAGTAAATCGATTATCAAGAAGTTTATATTTTATGATTCTAGTAAACAAATAAAAAAAAAAATTCATCATCATCATCAGCCCCTGGACGCCCACTGCAGCACATAGGCCTCCCTCATGGTTTTCATGAGGGGTTTTGCCATAATCGCCACGCTTGGCAGCAAATCTCAGTGGCGCCATCTATAATTACTTTCGTGTTGCCATTCCCATTGGTTATTTTTTATGTTCTTTCACTGTACGCACGACGATTCTGTTGTCCGACATTTTCCTCGCAATCGAAGTGAAAAGCAGAATGTATAACTTAGGACTAAATGTCCATTTTTATCCTCTATAATAAATGACGCTGTTGGGCCGGTACAACACGGTCACATTATCTAGAGACTTGACGTTGATACAATAATGTCCAAAACAAATACCAAAATCATAGAAAACTAAGCAAATTATCGACACACGTATTGGTTACAAAGATACTGACCATACTATCGATAATTTGCTTAGTTTTCTGTCATTTTGGTATTTGTTTTGGACATTATTGTATCAACGTCAAGTCTCTAGTTAGGTAATGTGACCGTGTTGTACATTTTTATGCCTCTCGCGATCGAAACCACCGGTGTTTGGGGAGTACAGGGAAAGGGGTCTTCTGCCTAACACTGAATGACCAATAGCCGAATAACTGATGCCCGAAAGCACATGCCCGATTTGTTAATTTGTCGGAGTATCAACAGCCCTATAACTTCAAATCGCGATCGTCCATAAGCCCGACAAGTAAAAGGCCGACGCACCAACGCCCGAACACTATTAAGCGAAAAAAAAAAAATTTTTGGCGATTCTAATTAAAAATAAATAAACTCGATTTTTCCGGGAATAATCAATATGACCAAAAAGGGACCTGGAGGGATTGGAAACCGTTATTTTTTTTTATTTGAATTTTTTAATCTGTGGTATTTTAGCTTTGTTTTGGTCTAACCAAAATATTTTTACGTGCCGTAGTTATTTTTTTAAGCCCACGCACGAGTCTAAACCTGTTTATACACGAAACTTCAAACGCGATTTTCTCGAAATCAATTATTTTCCCTTGAGGTCCCTTTTTGGTCAAAGACTCACATATATTTACGCAATGTTTTTCGAGAATAATTAATATAAAAATACACAATTTTTACAATAACGCATATCATGTTACAATTTTACAACAAAAAGTAATGTTTTGTGACACACATCCCAACACAACAAAGACTGTTTGCAACGTAATAATGATTTAACTTACACTGATTCGTAAACTCATAATAAAAACACGTCTTATCCTCATTTTCAGCGTCATATTGCACAGAACACAAAATTGCCATACACAGTGGCCAATTTAAGCAATCTTTCGGTCAATAGTGTTCGGGCGTTGGTGCGTCGGCCTTTTACTTGTCGGGCTTATGAACGATCGCGACTTGAAGTTATAGGGCTATTGATGCTTCGATAAATTAACAAATCGGGCATTAGTTATTCGGCTATTGGTAATTCTATGTTACCCCTTGCGCTATCCACGGAACCCAAGGTTAGCTGGAAGAAAATACTTATTAGTATTAAGCTCGCCTTTGTACAAACACCTTTTTGTGCAATAAAGAACTTTTGAATTGAATTGAGATTCCTACATCACACAATAATTTGGTGATTCTAACTTAACACTTTGATATCAATCGATTCCAAACTTTCACCCCTTATTCTCGTGAGTACCTAGTATCGTTATAACTAGCAAAATACAAAGTGGGTACTTTCCCATCAAGTTACTGAGTACAGAATTATTAAACTAACATTAGGGCAAGCGAATTAAACGAAAGTCAGCCCTACTGCATGGAAAATAGAGACCATACATGGTGCCAAAAATGGTCATGCCGACGTTTTTTTCATATTGACAAATTGCCTTTTTATGTTGTTATCCAATGTTACTGGGACCTAGCTTGAATTCTCGATAGTTTTTGGACCTAGTTTCTTGAGCCTAGAAACTAGGTCCAAAAACCTACACCAAAAAATTATTTAAGCACTAGATTAGAAGTCCTAGCTTGCAGTTTGTAGATTCAAAAAAATAGCTATCACAGTTTTTCACATTAATTATTGTGTTCACTTTTTGCAAAAACGTATTGTATATAAAAGTGAGAGTCAGACTCGCGCACGAAGGGTTCCGTACCATTATGTATACAACATTTGAATATTTCAAGCGTCTACCTGTGGCCGTTATTAATATCGAGCAAAAAATGGCAAAATAAATCACGTTTGTTGCGTGGGAGCCCCCCTTAAATATACATTTTATTCTTTGGGTACCTTAACTTACCTTTTGGGTACGGAACCCTAAAAACGTGAATTACGTAGGTTCGACAGTGTGTCAAATAATAAAATCTCAGCTTACTGAGTTTGATTGGGGGTTTTTATGCAACATAAGATAATATTTAGATTATAAGCACAAATTTAACAGTTGCCTGTATTGGTAAAACCATGTAATCGCAATCATAAAAACGTAAAACTTTGAAATAACTTCGTTAAATAACAATTGTTACATAATAAATGACATAAACTAATATTGACTTCGTAATAATACATAGTTGAATGAACGGTCAATTTAGTGAACCTCATGTTCCAAGGAAGGATGATATCTCAAAACGATAGATAGGATTATCTAGAGCTATCTACAGCCTATTCTGTGAATGAGTACGTACCTAGACCGTAATGACATAACAAATTAATAAACTGTTTAAACCGTCCCTATCTAATGAGGGCTTTTCAAAGCGTCATTAAAAAAATATAGTACCGCGAGTTACCGATAGATGGTGCTGACGTCACATAATATGTCAAAATTGACATGACATCACTGTACCTTCTCTGTGGTTTCTGTCACGTTGCTCGCTTGTTTCGTTGATGAGAGGAGAAATGTGTAGATTATCACAGATTAATAACGATGTACAACATTTAAAACGTATGATGACATTTGTTCTCCTTGCAGCGCCTACTAGTTTTTTTTAATGAAACTCAACTGGCAGCTGTCATTGAAAAGCCCTCATTACAAAATATTGCTAGTAAACTTCAATTCTTACATTTTATGCATACAAAAAACCTTTCACCATTATTGACATTGTAAATGAAAAATTTAATTCCATTATTATTATTAGTCTTATTGCATGACACAGTTTTAAATTTAATAAAATCTTACATATGTGTATATACTTTATAAACTATTTTTAAATGTATTGTCATTGTTAAATCCAGTATTATTACAATTCGAATTCCGGCTGGGGACAAAAAAACCCATTTTGGATGTTTACATTTTGTGATGTCGTTGTTTTTGGTTCCTACGACACAGCGTATCCTAGTGTGGGGCCAGAAGCAATGTATGTGCCTGTATGTAAATGTTTATGTTTATAAGGTAATTACCACCACATCAAATTCCATTTCAATTTCAATTGCCATAAGCATAAATATGAAATTGACTTTTACGCTATTTAAATCTAGTGTAATTATAATATGAAATTAATAATATTGTTATGACCCCGCACTCAGTCTCTGACACAAAAAACCGGTAACAGTCGATCACCACGACACAGGTGCGTCTAGTGTGGAGATCACAGGCAAAATAAACGGAAACATTTTTTTTTATAATATTCTATTTATTATAATTCACGGCATGTTCTTATTGTCAATATGTAGTTGTTTAATCAAGCATGTTTAATTGTTTAGCGTGAGTAAATTTTATTTTTTCCAATGAATTTTGTTGAATAAAGAATAAAAATCTATTTTAGTTTTAATATTCACACTACTCGAAAGTATGTGTGCCTTAAGTGGGTATCATGTATGAGACAAACCTTAAATATTTAACATCTGAACAACTACATGGTCGCAATAAAGTTATGAATTATCAATCTATCGTTTTGAGACACCCTATAGTGTCACGAACGCGCTGTCACGCACGTGTCTTGCGCGTGCCTTCATTTATCTGTTCGCATCACGCTAGATCTGCGAAGGCAATATGCCGAATGATGCATGGCGCCACGCGACTTGGCAGGGGTCGTGGATTCGATGTCCCTCGAGTATTGGTGCATCAAAACATTTTGTAATGGGCATCATGTACTAGGGTAAATTGAGCCGTGGAAAGTTCAAAATAGATGAGCAGAAAATTCAGACTGATCATCAGAAACAGAAAATTCCAAATTGATCAGCAGTACATTCTGAATTTAAAAACCTATTTAGAGGCTCAAAGTTCCACCCATGCCGGGGCCTGTCCCCATGATCTTTGGCTAACCGTGCCAGCGCTCTCCCGACTGAGCTAAAATTTTCATTGGCTGCTATAACAACAAATACTAAAAACATAATAAAATAAATATTTAAGGGGGGCTCCCATACAAAAAACGTGATTTTTTTGCTGTTTTTGCTCGATATTAACAAAAGCAACAGGTAGACGCTTGAAATATTCAAATGATGTTTAGATAATGGTACGGAACCCTTTGTGCGCGAGGCCGGCTCGCACTTGGCTGGTTATTAAAATCCCAACAAAAAAGTTATCAGCACGAAGAAAAGACTCAACACAATTTACAAATACGCAGTCCGCCAATCGATTTAAAATGTGTAAACGGCCCTGTTTCTACCATTAACATACTTATTTATTTACTAGTTGGGCACCTCGCCTACCCCAGCTCATTAATTCACTGGAATCGTATAATTAGTACAACACGGTCTCTTTAATTAATTGCCTGCTGAACATGTACAATTGTCAACAGAACCGAATGGCGATGGTGGCGCCGCAATTAGCTATACGTGTGTGTGACTTATGTAAATAAATGATTTATCTATCTTTCTATCTATAAACTCAAACTAAAAAAAAAATATTCTCCATGAAAAAACAATGTTTACTGAATGAACGTCAAAGCTGATAGTTTCAGAATTACTTAGGTAATAGAGAACGTGTAGAGAACTATGTGGAGAAAAAGCTAACAAACTCCAAGCTAACTCCAAATTTATTGTTTTGAAAACACGTGTTAAATTAATTAACAGAAATTACACTACACTAGAGGCAATCGTTCCCGTTAAGATTATTTTAACCAGACATCTTTCTCTTCTAAATAATCCTGAATGTTATAGTAGGCTTTTTTGCACAGAGTATGCTTAGCACTTTTTTTTTCCAAACTAATCTATATCTATCTATAATTAATAAATTAATATTTAATCAAGGTTCCAAGGTTTGCTGGAACAAATCTCTTACAGAGATAAGCTCGCCTCTGTACATCTTATTTCTTATGTAATGTCTCGTTTAATGTTTCGTGTGCTCTTTATAAAGGGGAAATTTTGTCATAAAAACTTTCGTAAGCACACATTATTAGCGTTAAATTCAAGCATGTGATTCCGGAATAAAGTTAGTAAATGTTTTTAAGTTTAAGTATATGTTTTTAAGTTTCTTTGTAGGGGGTAATCTCCGAAACGACTAATCCGATTCCAAAAATTCTTTCACCAGTATTTAGAATGGTCATTCAGGATAGATATAGGCTATAAAGGCTTATTAAACCACTACGCGAGCGAAGTCTTGTTTGTTTCCAACGTGTTTTATTTCATCAATCAGTCAATTACTTGATTAAAATTTTGATTGCTAGTCGTATAGTTAAAATGTTAAATATTCTTAGACAGGTGAATGTAATACGATTCTCACTTGTTCTGCTAAAAGAAAAAAAAATGAAAGAAAAACAAAACATATTTTCAGGAGTTTTTAACATTTTACAAGATAGGCAACGAACTATTTCTAACGACTTACGTAAGATGTATATATATGAAAGAAGCCCAAAATCAAACGTCAGTGCACGAAAAACTTCGTGAGTACGCCTGAAAGTTCCCCAAAGCCCAGCCTAATAGAAAACCAGTTATCTGAAGGAACTAACCTCCAAAAGTATTTTTGATCTGGCATCATAAATCTGGAACTTCCCGAAAGTATTTTAAGGCCCCGTTTACATCCCAGCCCTCCCGCTTACCTTGCCTTCCGTACTTTCCCGAGTAGCATTTTATACGTTATCTAGCATGGGTAGTACGACGAAGCTAGTCGAGCGTCTTAAATGTCAAAAGGCATTCATTGTCAATTACTTGATTAAAATTTTGATTGCTAATCGTATAGTTAAAATGTTATATATTCTTAGACAGGTGAATGTAATATGATTCTCACTTGTTCTGCTAAAAGAAAAAAAAATAAAGAAAAACAAAACATATTTTCAGGAGTTTTTAATTCAACCACCACGCGAGCGAAGTCTTCTTAGAAAGTCAAACTCATGTTCAGAGTGGTAGGTTTTCCACATTTTTAGAATCCAAAATATATTTTTTTTTTACGTAGCCTCGTTTGTGTCCCACTGCTGGGCAAAGGCCTCCCCCAACTCAGACCAGATGTTTCTGTCTTGTGCCACCTCAGACCACTCTGGCATGTGTCGGTCGAGGTCGTCTCGCCAGCGTCTACGTTACGCTCAAAAACACGCATAGCTGATGTGGGTGTCCAGAATGCAAGGTTGAAGTGGAGCTGGGCAGGGCATATCAGTAGAATGCACCTTGAAAGGTGGGCGAGACTTGCCACCGAGTGGGTGCCACAGGGCGGTCGTCGCAGGAGAGGTAGGCCAATCCAAAATATTATCGGAGTTAAAATTAACTTAAGTGATTTACTAATAATTATCACGAATATTTTTACTCCTAAGATACAGATTTTTGCCTACTTTAAGAGATAGGATGCAATAACAAAATTGTCATACAATAGATTTAGCATCAAGTTATTATTGTAATTTTTACATGTATTTTTTAGTTTCTAAATAAACTTTTTTATTACATACAGTTTCTTTTTTATTACGTGTTGTTTAAGAAGGGCGCCGCTCTATAAAATTAAAACTCCAAACGAAATTCAGTGAATGACAGCGATCGATTTCAGTAATAAAAACGCTACTCAGGAAAAAGATCCAAAAGCCCTGTCTGAAAACCATTGCAACTCACACTCCCTCACTTCCCTATTCACTGCAGCTGCAGTAGACGTAATATAAACGCACCAAAAGAAAATTATGAGAGGGAACTTTCAAACTCCCAAACCAGCCTTTTGAGGCTTCCCAGCCTCTATTAATGAAGATCTAAAGAATATTTTGGCTTGGCAAAGTCGGCCCCAAGTGTAGATAAAAGGGTAGCCAACTTTGGAATTTGTGAAATTAGTTTTTGGCGGAATTTTTGACTATGGGTAGTTCCTAACATAAATCTAGTTAAATTATACATTACATAAACTCACGCCTTTACCCCGGAGGGGTAGGTAGAGACCAGGGTTTGCCGCTTGACGCGATCCTGGGAGACTCTTTCGCTTCATCAACATTCATTAGTCGTTGCATGCACTCACGCCGGTTTCGGGTACTTTTTATCTTTTAAATTTAAGTTAATAAATAGTTAATCAGTATGTTAGTATTTTAATTTACCTAGCGTGAATATGTGGGTAAACAAAATTGTCTGCAACGTATTAGTCCAGTCCATCCGAAGGTTGTCTGGAAGAGATCATTTTTAGTGAGAAGGCCGCCATCTGTGCTCTTAGGTTAAGAAATATCTGTGTAATTTCAATTTTCAATTGCAACATCGAAGTGTCGTAATGAATTGTAGTTTTATGAAACGCCGCCCTGGGGTAAGATTTTAAATTGGCAGTCTTATTATAAAAGCCATTTCCCTAAAACACTCTTCAAATGTAGTTTGTTCGTCTTTCCCTTTACCACGGACAATTTAAACTACATTTGAGGTGCGATTTACTTACAGGTTTTTATAAATAAACATTTTGGAACTTAAATTATTAAATTATGTTTAGTTTAACTTTCCACTACGGTAGACTATACTTACTATTAAACGACAAAATATGTTGCCTAATTTAATCAATTCAAGCAAAAAAGTACTTACCAACATAAAAAGTTCAATTTCACAAACAAATCACCACTTCTTATGAAACTTACAAACACAAAATTATTCACATTTACACAAAGTTAGTATCTTACAACAGCCACACAACCACCCCTTTGATCTATCAGTCTAACTTTACCTTGCACAGTGCCTATATAGTATACTTTTTCTCATTCACTAAAACAAACAAGCGCACAGTGGTTCAGCCGCGCAAAAACTAAGACCAAACTCGCAGCGCGGAATGTGCGTGCGTCTGAAGTGTTATCGCCGCTTTGCGAGCAAGAAACGAACCAAGCCAGTGCAAGCGCACAGTGGTTCATCCGCGCAAAACTAATAGCCAAAACTCGCAGCGTGGTAAATGCGTGCGTCTGAAAGGTTATCGCCGCTTTGCGAGCGAGGAACGACCCCTGACACCGGCGTCACGCGATGGACTGACTGGGCACAGCAAAGTCAAAACATGGGGACGTCGGGACTACTTCCGTAGGGAAACTAATTGTTGGGAACCTTTTTGAGAGGAGACGCACTCTCAGAAGGGGCCGTGCGAGTGTGCTGAATTTTGGTTGCTGGTTAGTTGTATTTTATACATCCGTAATCATCAAGGACCTCTTATACTTTCGCCGTGTCCGTCTGTCCGTCAGTCTGCCCGCGGCTTAAAACGGTGACAAGTACTAGAAAGCTGAAATATGTCAGAGATAATAGTAGTTTATGCAACTGTCATATAATGAAGGGTATTAAAACACGAGTGTGAGTTTATGAAACGAGCGCAGCGAGTTTCATAATAGTAACGAGTGTTTTAATACCCGTGTTATATGCAGTTGCATACACTACTTTATCTTCACTAATGCAATTAAAAATTAAATTCACGCGTACGTGTATAATCACAGTGATTTTGCCGCCATTAAAATTTAACCAATGAGAGCGCAGCTGCGCGCTTCAATAAAACGCGACCAACCTGATTGGCCCTGCAATCAAGTTGGTCGCGTTTTATTGATGTTATAATGAGATTTTACGATATCGATGACGTGAATATTATACCATCATGTGAAATTGCTTAAATTGAGTGTTTTGTTGTCTGCGCTATAACAGTAGTAATTATAAGTCAAGTATTGAAAACATAAGTAGAATGTTACAACATTAGTGTAGATAAACATATTAATCACACCGATAAAACGGTAGTATATAATATATAAAAATATTGCATCCCTTACACCTAAATTAGGGGTGCATTTTTTTCTTACCTACACCATACTATAGGGGGTATCGTTGGATTGTTCGTTGTAGTAAAACCATTTTCGATTTAGGGATCTGTTTGCAAATTATTAATAGGTGGGACGATTCCCATACAAATGATTATTTCCAAATATATTTAAAAAAATAATTATACTCTCTGCATTAATTAAGATTTTTATTTGCGCCAATAAACAGTGTCTTAAAAAAAAACACTGGTTTAATAGCTTCAATGAGTTCGACAATTTTATTTAGTCCATACAAACATTATCGATCTTATTTAACCTATTAAACTACAGTTTTATTCAAGGAAATATGTATTGGCGCAAATAAAAATCTTAATTAATGCAGACAGACATCATTCCCGTGTATAATTATGTAATTTTTTTAACAAATTTGGAAATTATCATTTGTACGGGAATCGTCCCACCTTAAAGCGCATTTTTTTTATTAAAGTAGGGTGCCCGCTCCTCTCCCGGCTAAACGGTTGATTGTAGAAACGTAAAAACATTTTGGGCAGGAGCACATAATATAAAACTATCACGGCGACCAACTTATAAAAGGAAAAAATTGTACAAATCCGTTGAAAATTACTTTGATGAAGTTGTTAGTTCTGTAAAGCAGGTCCCTTCCTACCTCCTATGGAACCCTAGACTGCACGTGGCCCGATACGCACTGTTTGTTTCACGTGGAGATGTTTGATCGGTGCCCACTCACAACAAATATGTTTACAGTATAATGGATGTCAAAAGACTGGTTCTCTGCCTTTTTGCAGAAACATTTTTGGCCGATTTTCATTTGGCAACTAACGTTTCGAAGAATATTATTTTGCGGAATAATCATTTGCCAACTTTTCTTATTATTTTTTTTTTATTTCCCAACCTCGCAGTTGCCAACTGTTTGTTTGGTTTGCTTTTTATAATGAAATTTTTTCAAAATGCCAACTTTTAAGTAGCGTTTGTTTTACTTAGCGTAATATTCATTCAGTTGTTTATTGTATACCAAATGTTGCATTAAGTTTCGTTAAGTAACTTATGTGGGTAAGCGCCACATAACCTAAAGGTTAGGAAAACCTAGTAAAATGGATAGAATTTTCCTAGCACTCGCCGGCCGCTGCCGCGGCACGCTCGCTTCGCTCGCTCGGCTCGTGCGTGTGTTGGTCACAGTTCTAACCTAACCTAACCTATAGGTTTGCAAAAAAAAAAATTAACCTAAAGGTTAGGAAAACCTAAGGGAACTGTTTCACAGACGAAACGTTATTCATCTAATAGTTGTTTGGCCTAGTAAAAGATTTGAAAAATAATAAATACCCAAAACGTTTTGTTTCATAATAATAATCAGCTTAACAACAATCCTACCAAATGAAACGTTGCCATACAAAAATTTGTAAATCGTTTGTTGTCAAAGTGAAAAATAGGTGAAATGTTGGTTGGCAAGTGATAATCAGCGTAACAATTTTCTGCGAAAAGGCAGGATCCCCAAAAGACTATCTTCATGGTCCATCTTTCGGTTCTGATTACATGTAAATAAATATAATACGTAGTGACAAATAAATAAACTGAACAGTTACATCACGGGCGTCTTTGCATAAAAAATGTAAAGGTGGTATAAAGCTGCTGTTGACTGTACTAAAAAAAGACACCAACTGTATCATTGTCATGCATAAGCAGCCTGTATACGTCCCACTGTAGGGCAGGCCTTCTCCCAGAGAGAGAGTATAGGCTTAATCACCACGCGTGCCCAACGCGGATTGGCGATTTCAAGCGCTGAGGCCTGTGAACAGCTCAGACACCCAGGTTTCCTTACGATGTTTTCCTTCACCGTTAGCGAGTTGTATTGCTACTATAACTTCACAAATATACATAACTTAGAAAACAAAGCCCTAGGTACATGCCCGCACTGGGAATCGAACCTGGGTCTCTCGCTTCCGAGTCCAATGTTCTACCCACTAGGCTATCACCGCTTTCATAGTGGTCATGAGTTATAATAAATGATTGATTCATTAATGGTTTTCTTTAAAAACCTATTTAGAGGCTAAAAATTCCACTTATGCCGGGACTTGAACCCGCGACCTCTGGCTAACCGTGCCAGCGCTCTCCCAACTGAGCTAATGGGCAAGTGCAAGCTTGAGCCTCTTTACAAACTTCTCTGTATTACGTACAGGCGCGGGTCGCGGGTTCAAGTCCCGGCATGGGTGGAATTTTTAGCCTCTAAATAGGTTTTAAAAAAAAAAGAATTTTATTGTCCTCAGCACGGGTCAGTGTAACAAACGATTGCGATCTTGACTAGTTGCTAAGTTGACCGATCAAGAAGTTGACTGATTGCGAAGTTTACCGATTACCAAGTCGTGAAAAATAGTGGACAGTCTGCTAAGTTGGCCATAAGCGAACAAATGAAATAACATAATCATTAATTTGGTTATTTATGCATACAGATTTGAGCACTGCAAGGTCCCCGTTCACACTAGCTCTCCATTATTTTAGAGAGTGTAGAGGCGGTGTAAGGAAAACGTTGTTTAGGTGGGGTGCCCGACATTGCCCTTGTACTCTGAGAGCTGGAAAATCACTTAAAACGCCTGAAAACATAAGTTGGCTGCTTCATTGGCCTTGTGGTAGTACGGTTGATTACAAAGTCTCAGGTCGTGGGTTCGATTCCTGCTGGGGATCGGCTGTAATTTGATTTGTATTTGGTTTCCTCACGATGTTTCCCTTCACCAACACTTCGTCTCTCTGTCTGTCTGTCTGTCACCAGGCTGTATCTTATGAACCGTGATAGCTAGGCAGTTGAAATTTTCACAGATGATGTTTTTCTGTTTCGGCTATAACAACAAATACTTAAAACAGAATAAAATTAATATTTAAGGGGGGCTCCCATAACACAAACGTAATTTTTTGCCGTTTATTGCTCGATATTAATAACGGCAACAAGTAGACGCTTCAAATATTCACAGGATATTTAGTTTTATATTCGCTTCAAAAATAAATAATTAAGTCGAAATAAAATAAATGTAATGAACAACTAACGTGATTTTTTGCCGTTTTTTCAATTCATACGTGTGTGCCATACACGTTCGCACATTCGCGCATACACTACCAATCCTATCGGAGGTGGACCTCGAGATAATGGATGCGGCTCGCGGGTGTTCCTTAATCAGTAAGTCGTCATCATCATCATCAGCCATTTGACCCCCACTGCAGGACATAGGCCTCCTTCGTGGTTTTCATAACCATGAGGAGTTTTGCCACAATCGCCACGCTCGGCAGGCGGGTTGGCGATCGCAGTATGCGGTTGGTATCTCAGGAAGACGCTGCTGCCCGTCTTCTGGTAATTGATTTCCTTAGTCGCCTTCTACGACATCTACGGAAGGAAATGGTGTGACGCTATTCTTAATCCGGCGCCACACGGAATATCGGAAATCAGTAAGTATCAAGTTATATCTTGCGAGTCCAGCCTCTTCTTCCATTGGGCATCGCCAAGATCGCATTTCCAAGATCACTGACATGTCACGCAAAGACAGAGTCGGTCGAACAAAATTTCGCTAAAATGAAAGTGAAAGTGAACTACATTTATTGCCAAAAACACACTTTGTACATAAATATAGACATAAGCTTACGTTGCTATGAAAAGCAAGCCGCCACGCACACATTAACGTAACATGTGTGTATCTAAGCGCATTGTAGCAAGTGACGTTTGCAGACGCGCACATATTCGCATAACACGATAACACTGATAACTCGGCTGTCCCAAAAACAAACACAGTAAGGGCCCTTTCTTTTTTAAAACCGAGATAATTCCACTATTGGTTACTAGTAGGATACAGTAACCAATAGTGGAAACATCTCGGTTTTGAAATTAATTTCCCTTGCTGTGTTTATTTTTGGAACAGCCGAACGGGCTACGCTGAAAATGCCAATTTGGCTACCAATTCGTTTCCTCAGTTTGGAAGCTCTATCTGCCGTTCTGTACCTTATAATAATAAGTCTATGCATATGAAATTATATTAGGGCTTTTACAAACATCGTGCTTCGTATCTATAGGCCAGAAAAAGTTATAGAGACAGGTCTACCCGATTAACCTGGTTTAAGTGCCAAAGTCGCCTGTAACGTAACTAAATAGAGTGCACCCGTGCCACGGTAAACTTGCTGTCGTCTGTACCAGCAGACTCATCTCATCTATCAGGCTACCCCAAAAGAAAATTAATAAAAATCAATTATACAAAAAAAAACGGCCAAGTGCGAGACGGACTCGCGCACGAAGGGTTCCGTACAATTATTTATACAACATTAGCGTTTACCGGTTGCCGTTATTAATATCGAGCAAAAAACGGCAAAAAAAATACATTTGTGGTGGGAGCCCCCTTAAATATTTATTTTATTCTGTTTTTAATATTTGCCGTTATGCGGCAACAGAAATACATTTTTATATCTGTAATAATTTCAACTGTCTAACTATCACGGTTCATGAGATACAGCCTGGTGAGAGACGGACGGACGGACAGCGGAGTCCTTACCCTTTGAGTACGGGACCCTGAAAAAAAACACGTCGCTCCCCAAAAAACCGACTACCATGGAACTTAGGGAGTGTCATCCTCAATTCCTTGGAGAGATGCCGCGACAAATTAAGTTTTATTACGTTTTCGTGGTCACGCGGGGGCTGCGATGCATTTTTGTGTCATTTATTTCCCGTTAAACTGTGCCGTCGGGTGGGGTGGGCCACGGAACTAGTAAAACACAGAAGTAGAGCCTAAGGGAACTCACGTGCGGTGTTTTTACTGGACCTCAAAAGAAAAACATACGGAATTGTGCGTCCGAACACTTAAGATTTTTTAATTTTACCGCGTCATAATAAAACCACAAACATGAGTCTAAATTATAACTAAATCTGTTTTTACTTTAGCTCTACTGCGTTTTGGATAGCAATAAATATATTACGGAGTGTGTCAGTGACGTCGCGTCGAATTTCGAATTTCTGTTATTTCAAAAATTCCAACTTTTTACCCAACCAATTCGAGAACGTAAAAAATGAGAATATTTATAATGTTTTTTTTATGCAATAAAGTGTAACAAACAAACAAACAAACAAACGACGTAATTACGCGGCAACGTAATATTCGCTCGCGCAACGCAATAAGTCCAATAGAAATCGAGAACCGGGAGTAACACTAACTCCACCGAGGAAAAAAAAATCATATCTTCCTTTACAGATCGAATATTATTATATAAATAATATTCGATCGAATGATATAAATTCTGTAAATTAAGGACTTGAAAAGACTAACTTTGGAGTTTTTTGTCTATTTTTTCTCCAAAATAATCTAGATTTTGAAATGGACACCTAGTTTGACTTGTAACGTTCATTAAGTCGCAGTTTCTGTGCTACTTCGAATAAAAAAATTTGATTTGATTTGATTTCACCGTGTGGCGTCGGATTAAGATTTCACCGTGTGGCGTCGGTTTAAGAATAGCGTCACTCCATTTTCTTCCGTGGATGTCGTAGAAGGCGACTAAGGAAATCAATTACCAGGGGACGGGCCGCAGCGTCTTCCTGAGATTCCAACCGCATACTGCGATCGCCAACCCGCCTGCCAAGCGTGGCGATTATGGCAAAAACCCTTATGGTTATGAGAACCACGAAGGAGGCCTATGTCCTGCAGTGGGCGTCTAATGGCTGATGATGATTTGATTTGAATATGCAGCGAGTGTGTGTACAATCTCTCAATCACTTTAGCAGTGATTTCTAGGATCCATGGCCTAAAACGTAAGGCAAAAAACCAAGGACTAGATAGCATTAACGCCAAAAAAGGGCCGTCTTTATGGCCTTTATATTAGAACCTTTCTGGGGCGTGGACACTTTCGCGCTTCTGAACTAAAAACGAATCAAACTAGGGGATTAGTTTCACAGTATTAGATATATTCACATTGAAATGGAATAAACACAGATTCGCCGCTAACATTATCATTATCGGAAGTAGCGTGATGGTCGAAAATCCTTATCTCAAGATGTGATATGACGTCATTGGGCTAACAAAGAGCCATGCCTAAAGTGTTTATATTACTTAGTCTATACCTAAAGTGTTTATATTACTTTATGAATGTTTAAGTACTTATATAAGTACTGCAACTACAGACATTACTGTCTGCTAATGCGGAATAGAATTTATAATCCTGGCATACTAGGCAGCATCAGACTATTTGTCCCCGATAGATACGTGCGCTGCGGTCGGCGCCGGCACCTGCTGTTCGCGGGGCTCTCGCTGCGCACGCGCCGCGCCAACAACGCACCCACGGCTAGGGCCCTCGCCCTGCACAATGAGTTTTTAAGCGAGTTCCAACTCGTCGATATTTTTGTTGATTCCATTCAAAATATTGTAGTACATTTAAGATTACACTTATGTAATTAATTTTTGTGTGCAATAAATAAATAAATACAATAAATATATATAAAAATATATATAAACCATATACAAAGTCTTTCAAAGTTACAATCGCTACATTACAGTGAATTGTCGGGCTCAAGCGCGACGTTGACGACTCTTTCGAACATATCGCTGCTTCATTTTAAGGGCCCAGTAGGTATTGCCATTTTCGAACTTGCTATGAGTAAGTCCTCCATTGTACGGCGCTGTCTGATTTAGCCTACTCCGAAGTGTCAAAATACATACGTATTTTGACACTTTGGAGTCGTCTAAATGCTTAAGGGGCTCCACAGAGTAACACTCCATAGAGTAACAGATGTTAAAAGAGTGCGATTAAGTCGCCAACAAACTGCCACGCAGTTTGGCGAATAATTAAAAAAATTTTAAACTCTGCGATACAATAAATATATGATTGATTGATTGATTGATTGATACAAACAAAAAAAAAAAAAAACTAGCGCCACCAAGGGAAAAAAATTTTTTTTTACAGATCCTATTGATTGAGAGATTGTGCAGAAACTTTTTGCAAATTCGATCTGTAAAAAAAGTTATGATATTTTTGTCTCGATGGCGCATGACACCAGTGTTTGTCTCTCTCTGGAGCCCCTTGAGTGAGACTTTTGTAATATTCCTCCATTTTGGGGCGTGACAGTAGAGATAAATGATTTGGCGTGTTTGTTGAATTAAAATGTAACCAAACAAATTATCGTGGATTTATTTATCTTGTGAATATTTTATCTAACTAATGATGCTTGCTTTAATGACAGTGGTTACCTACTAAACACAGGAGTCCCTGGGTTCGATTCCCAGTGGGGCGGATAGTCATTTGTAGGAATGGCTACCATGTTGCCTGTACTGTAGGTAATTTATAACAGGAAAATATTGCCATCTAAGGGGTAGTCGGAAATGTCCTCTCAAGCTTTTTTCTTCATATAATTGGTGCCTTGATGAGATCGTTCCGTCTTGTTATTGCTGATCCCGCAGAACTAAGCCAGTAGGTATTTCTCAGCCTAGGCCCCGTTTCATAGAACTACTATTCATGTCTTTCTATGACAATTCGCTGTACATGACATGGCCTGTTAACCTACAGACTAATGAGTAGGAAGACAAGCATGATACCATGTACTATGGTAACCAGGCAAGGACGTCAGAAACATGAGAATACACCCAAACCAAACTGAGGCCATTAGCGGTGGTAGCCTAGTAGGTAGAACATTGGACTCGGAAGCGGGAGACCCAGGTTCGATTCCCAGTGCGAGCATGTACCTATGACTTTTCTTTCTAAGTTATGTACATTTGTGAAGTTATAGTAGCAATACCACTCGCTATCGGTGAAGGAAAACATCGTGAGGAAACCTGGGTGTCTGAGCTATTCACATACCTCAGCGCCTGAAATCGCCAATCCGCGGTGGGCACGCGTGGTGATTAAGCCCATACTCTCTCTCTGAGAGAAGGCTTGTGTCCTACAGTGGGACGTATATAGGCTGCTTATGATGAAGACAAGCAGTGTTATTTATAAAAAGTCGATTCCACTAAAACACACTTAAGACGGATCCAAGGCTGGTTTATGACAGGATTTCCTGCTATAAACCAGTTTTAACGCCGTCTTAAAAGTGTTTTAGTGGCTAGTGTACATCGAATTGTCATAATAAACTAATGTCGTGATTTGACATAAATTCTGTTCGATTTCATATTAATCGATATAATTATTAGGGGTTAAAGTATGAAATTGCCGTTTTATTGCAATAGGTTCTTTGAATTGACATAGAATCTTCATGGTTTGAGGTTTTCGAATGAAACTTTTTTCAAATGGTTTCTATGATGTTTTTTTTTTAAAAATGTGAAACATTTGAATATCGACTTTCAATTGTTTTTATTATTCAATTTAGACAAGAAAGATGGATACTGCGAAAATTCGAGTGATTATGAGGCACCCATTTTTCGTATTTTTTTATTTTATTTATTTGACGCAAGTGAGTCAATATTGTGGGTAAGGTAACGTTAAACCATGCCGCTAATTCCTGGGTAGTTTGACTAGGGTCGGCTTCCACTATCTCTCTTAATTCATCGTTATTCACCTGTGTGGGCGGTCTTCCTCGTGGCTCGTTCTTTAAGTCGAAATTTCCATCACGAAAGCGTTTAAACCAAAATCACACGGTGCGTTCATTAGTAGACCCCTCTCCAAACGCAGCATTGATATTGCGGGCTGTCTCTGCCGCGTTAGTTCCGCGTCGGAACTCGTATTCAAACATCACTCGAATTTTCGCAGTATCCAATTATCCATCTTTCTTGTCTAAATTGAATAACAAAAACAATTGAAAGTTATTGGAATAAAAATTACTGTTGAGGGAGTTACTGGATTTCATTTCACTATGTATTGTAGTTTTATGAAATACGACGCTGGCGTGATGACACTAGGTAGCTACGTAGTAATTTCAGCGCCATCTACAGAGTTCTCGGGAACTACTTTTTTTTTTTATAGTCGAAAAGAAAACCTCCCATTTAGAAAGTAGCGGTAAACCTTTCTTACTAACTCGTACCTTTTTCACCGGAATTGCATCTAACCGCAATTTATTTTGGTATCTGTGGAAGAAAAGAAAAAAAGGTTATTAATTGAAATAATGCGTCGTCGTGGGTACAGTAACATTTTTGATGCAAAGTCGCTTTTAACGTAACTGATTAGAGTGCACATATGCAAAGCTTGACGTGGTGTTGACTAGACTTTGACCGTTGCATCTACGGAATGAGATGATTTATACAGCGTCCATGGCACCTTCATTCATTCTCCATGCCTCCATTTCATCATCATCATCAGCCATTTGACGCCCACTGCAGGACATAGGCCTCCTTCGTAGTTTTCATAACCATGAGGGGTTTTGCCATAATCGCACCGCTTGGCAGGCGGGTTGGCGATCGCAGTATGCGGTTGGAATGTCAGGAAGACGCTGCTGCCCGTCTCCTGGCAATTGATTTCCTTAGTCGCCTTCTACGACATCCACGGAAGGAAATGGAGTGACGCTATTCTTAATCCGACGCCACACGGAACCTCCATTTATTTCCGTGGATGTCGTAGGAGGCGACTAAGGAAATCAAATACCAGGAGACGGACAGCAGCGTCTTCCTGAGATTTCAACCGCATACTGCGATCGCCAACCCGCCTGCCAAGCGTGGCGATTATGGCAAAATCACTCATGGTTATGAAAACCATGAGGGAGGCGTATGTCCTGCAGTGGGCGTCAAATGGCTGATGACGATGATGGCACCTTCACTCACACTAGATGGGTAAAGGGTCACTCAGGGACATTGTTTTAGATGGAGTAGGTTTGCCCAGCACAATACGTGTGGAGCCAACCAAGCAGCGGGTTCCCTCACGATGTTTTCCTTCGCCGTTAGCGTGTGATTGTTACTACAAATTCGCAGATGTTCGTAACTTTGATAATGAACAATGTCATACGTACATACCCGCACTGGCAATAGAACCTGGGTCTCTCGCTACCGAGTCCATTGTTCTACCCACTGGGCTACCACTGCACCATGTTGACTATACAATTACTTCGACATATGGAATAGATATGGCGCCGTATTTGCCTCGCGATCTCAAACTATTGCTATCTATATTCAACTACGGATTACGGATTCCAGAAAAAAATATTTATACATAAAATAAATCATTTCTTTTGTCAGACCTGTGATAATTTTACTGAATTCTTTTTTACTTAAATAATCTTAATTTATGTAAATATGTTTCTTTAATAACAATTTTTTAACCTTTTGCTAACTATTCCCGCCTCCCCAGTTTCTCGTACATGAACAGTTGTTTTTTAGGGTTCCGTACCTAAAGGGTAAGGGACCCTAAAAAACAACAACTTAAAGAACGAGCCACGAGGAAGACCGCCCACACAGGTGAATAACGATGAATTAAGAGAGATAGTGGAAGCCGACCCTAGTCAAACTACCCAGGAATTAGCGGCATGGTTTAACGTTACCTTACCCACAATATTGACTCACTTGCGTCAAATCAATAAAATAAAAAAATACGAAAAATGGGTGCCTCATAATCACTCGAATTTTTGCAGTATCCATCTTTCTTGTCTAAATTCAATAACAAAAACAATTAAAAGTCACATTTTTTAAAAAAGAACATCATAGAAACCATTTGAAAAAAGTTTCATTTGAAAACCTCAAACCATGAAGATTCTATGTCAATTCAAAGAACCTGTTGCAATAAAACGGCAATTTCATACTTTAACCCCTAAAACTAAGTAAAATTGCATTAAAATGTGAAAATGACTGCTAAATTCCGCCAAAATCCCACAAGCACACCAAGAAACAAACACACCGCCACCGGCAACAATACTTGTGTTACTAACCGCATGGTGCTTGTGGGATTTTGGCGGAAATTAGCAAAGTAATTTTCAAATTTTAATGCTGTTATGGATTTCCGCAAAGTAACGCCTCATTTTATACAATAACTTCCATACAATAACCTCATTCCATATAAAACTTCTTATTGTGTACTGAAAATGAAAGCCACTCCTTTCGAGCAGATGAGCGAACGTCGATATACCTACCCTAAAGAATTAGGGGCGAACATAAGCAATGACTTGACAACATTTGAAAGCCGCCCCGAAAAAATAATAAATCCGCACGCAACGTATGTCGGCGTCGAGCAATTTTCTTGCTGATCGTACAATAAATCTGACACCACGGGTGATTTATCACATTACAGGGCATTTACAAGGCTCACTGAGTGAAATCTGTACAGAGTGATTATCCGGAGCTGGCGTGAAAACACACCAGCCCCTATATTACGCGCACCAAATCCTGAGCGATTCCAATTAGGGTTACCAACCCTACTATATACGAGTAATATAGTATCCTACTATATTAGGTTCACTAATAATATGTTTCTAAAAAAAATATAGTAGGCCAAAGTACTATATTTTACGTAAAGCGGAACTCAGCTTTAATCTTTTTCTAAATCTCGCTGTTCCAGTCGAAGTCGCGCGGCACAACTGCCGCTATTTTTTTTACAATTTTATTACCATTATTTTGCCATCTACTATATTTTTAGGGGTAATATCTTCGAAAATGCTATATTTGTCAGAAAAAAAGTTGGGAACCCTAATTCCAATCGTCCAACTGTCGAATAAGAGTATAGAATTTGACAGTTAAACGATTGGAATCGCTCAGGATTTGGTGCGCGTAATCAGGCCCCTGGGCGAGACTCAGAAATGCATGGCTGTTCAATAGTGTTATATTGGCACGGCAACGGTTGTAACTCCGTGTGGAACCGGTTTAAGCATAGCGTCACTCCATTTTCTTCCGTGGATATCGTAGAAGGCGACTAAGGAAATCAATTACCAGGAGACGGACAGCAGCGTCTTCCTGAGATTCCAACCGCACACTGCGATCGCCAACCCGCCTGCCGAGCGTGGCGATTATGGCAAAACCCCTCATAGTTATGAAAACCATGAGGGAGGCCTATGTCCTGCAGTGGACGACAAATGGCTGATGATGATGATGATAAAGATGATGAAGGGTAATACATTTTAAACTTCATTACACAGAGCCTTTCTCCAGATTTTTAACTTACATGTAATAATTAATTGATTGCTTTATTGCACTTACATTTCAATCTAGCAAATCATTAACACAGAAATACTTTTACAGGTGTTTTGGTGTTTATTTATTTATTAGAAAACCAACAGAAACGATAAAACATAAAAAAATACATAACAAAAGTTAAATATAAGGCCCAATTATAGGTTAACATTAAAAGACTTTATAAAAATCTGACACGCAAAAAGAACGAAAGAATGAAAAAAGATAGTATACATATAGGTGATCAAGCTTTTATCCCTTTGTAGACGTGACTCCTAAAAGATTCCTGTTTGGAGAAGATTCTCCGTGACGGCATTCACAATGCGCCTAAGCCTTCAGAATGCCCGTGCAGTAATAATTGCAACGGCAGTGCTACACAACATAATGTCGTATGCAAAACCTTGAATAAGTTCCTCCCGAAGTAGAATTACCTCGAACAGACTTCGGGATTATTCTAAATAATAATGAAAGAGCCAATCAATTACATCGCGAAATGTTGATTGCCTCTTTGTTTATTTTGTGAATGTTTATTTTCTTAAGAGAGTCGCGTTTCGCCACCCGTTCGTCCGCCCGCCTGCTGCCACGTGCGAGCTGACGCGTATTCCGAGAATTCCGGTGACCACGCCAGTCGACTTCGGGAAGGCACTTCCGCCAACAAGCAATTGGCAGCCAAACGTCCTAGTGTTCAAGCTCGTCGCGCTCCGGTGCTTCGGCCGCCCAGAATTTGCAGCGTGTGCGCGGCGCTTCAAAACCCAGTCTTTTTGTACTAGATCTGGCGTTAGTCAAGGAAGCACGTTAGGCCCTACCCAGTTTTTAATCGTGATTAAAGATTTACCTTAGGTTCTAAAAGAAAGCAAATGCCTCGTGTTTGTGCACTCGTGCCCATCGCTTGAAATTAACAATCCGTGGTTATTTCAAGCGCTGAGGTAGGTGAACACCTCAGACACTCAGGTTTCCTCACAATGTTTTCAATAATCTTGCGATTTTTGGTCGGTTCGCCCGCCCGCGCGTGGGGACGGCAAATCCAATCCAAAATTAAAGGTAGGTTGGTACCTACAGTATTGAAAGTTTCCTCTGTCAAAACAAGAGTATTAGCATACTGAGCGAGTTTTTGATGAGTTTCCTACACTCCGTATTTACTTAACATACTTGTACTGGGTGTAAAATGTAAAGGTCTTGTTTCAAAGCATTAGCAAGAAAAAATTATGCACATAATTTTCGAACACAATCATTATTGAGCTGTATACGGTTCTCCTAACAAGAATTATCATCATCATCATCATCAGCCATTTGACGCCCACTGCAGGACATAGGCCTCCCTCATGGTTTTCTAACCATGAAGGTTTTTCCAGAATCGTCACGCTCGGCAGGCGGGTCGGCGATTGCAGTATGCGGTTGTAATCTCAGGAAGACGCTGCTGCCCGTCTCCTGGTAATTTATTTCCTTAGTCGCCTTCTACGACATCCACGGAAGGAAATAGAGTGACGCTATTCTTAATCCGGCGCCACGCGGACAAGATTTCTCAAGATGTATTAGAGTTGCCTCCGACGCGGTATAAAAAAACCGGCCAAATGCGAGTAGGACTCGCGCGCGAAGGGTTCCGTACCATTATCTATACAACACTAGACAAAGATCGAATTTGAGAACAGCGCCATTTATAGAAAACAACAAGAAGCGTTTAACATTGACATTTAACGACATGAGATCGGCGCTGTGAGGGTTACATAGATGGCCGCTAGATGGCGAGAGAAATTTATTCTTTTTTATAGCGGCAACAGAAATACTTGTACATCATCTGTGAAAATTTCAACTGCCTAGTTCATGAGATATAGCCTGGTGATAGACAGCCAGACAGACAAACAGAAAGTGAAGTCTCAGTAATAGGGTCTCGTTTGGCACCCTTCGGGTACGGAACCCTAAAAAGTGTTAAGCACACTGTGCATTAAAAAGCTTACTATAACATAAAGGAATATTTAGAAGACAAAGCTGTTTGGTATTAAGCAGTAGATTAATGTTAATGGGACGCTTGTGTTCAACATATTCATGAGAAAAGGAAAGTAGGTACGGCTTTGATCGTGTCTGCACAGGGCGCCAGGCTCAGTATAAATCAGAACATCTCTCACTAGACGAGATGATAATTCCATTTTCAGATCAATGTCAGACAATACTGCTGAAATGCGGTGGTAGCCTAGTAGGTAGAACCTTGGACTCGGAAGCGGGAGACCCAGGTTCGATTCCCAGTGCGGGCATGTACCCATGACTTTTCTTTCTAAGTTATTTCCCTACATTTGTGAAGTTATAGTAGCAATAACACTCGTTAACGGTGAAGCAAAACCTCGTGAGGAAACCTGGGTGTCTGAGCTATTCACATACCTCAGCGCTTGAAATCGCCAATCCGCGGTGGGCACGCGTGGTGATTAAGCCAATTTTTAGACAATTTAGCCTTATTAATCAACAAGCAAGTAGTTCGGCCATGGAATAGTCAAATTCACTTCGTTCTCATGGCGGAGTGTTATAGAACGAAGTGAACGGGAAACAAAGTGCCCGTTGTGCCGGGCCGGCCGGACCACCTCATGTTGGAGTTTAACAACACAGTGAGGTGGTAATGGGCCTCATAAGAAAGCTCAAGGTCACGCAACGAGCTATGGAAATGGCTATGCTCGGAATTTCTCTACGAGATCGAATCAGTAGACGAACGAAAGTCGTCAACATAGTCCAGCGGATAAGTTAAAGTGGCAGTGGGCGGGGCACATAGCACGCAGAACTGATGGCCGGTGGGGCCGAAAAGTTCTCGAATGGAGACCACATATCGGCAAGCGCAGCGTAGGACGACCAGCCACAAGATGGACAGATGACCTCATCCAAGTGGCAGGAAGACGCTGGATGCAAGCCGCTTCCAACCGGTCGTTTTGGAAATCCATGGAGGAGGCCTATGTCCAGCAGTGGACTTCTTGTGGCTGAATGATGATGATGATGATGAGGTGGTAAAAACTTTCAAACAAAATCGGGATAATTGGTGCACGTGTGGATTGTGCATTTATGATTACTACACGAAGGAAGAATGTCCGTGTATCCTGGTGTTGTAGAAGGTAAATTTCTAGTAATCGGTATTTCATACGTAAGTATTTTTTACAGGAATATTTGCTAATCTGAACTTGAAAGTCCGAAGGTGTGCTTGTCCTTATTTAAGTTTTAATCAGTAGACTACCCCGTCCTTAGTTCATTACTTTTCGTGGTTTTGTTCAAAATTGTGTTATTCGATATAAGTGACGTATTGGTAAGAGACAATTTAGCCTTCTAGTTCTAGTTCGACTGGAGATTTCCGCACTTAGCCTCATAGTTGGGCCATTGTACGTAGCAAGTGCTGAGGTATGTAAATATCTCAGACACTATGGTTTCCTCACGATGTTTTCCTTCACCGTTAGCGAGTGGTATTGCTACTATAACTTCACAAATGTACGTAACTTAGAAAACAAAGTCATTGGTACATGCCGGGATTCGAACCCACGACCTCCCGAATGAGAAGCCGGCGTTCTACCGCTCCGCTACCACAGCTTACAATTTAGCCTTATTAATCAACAAGAAAGTGGTTTGGCCATGGAATGGTCAAACTCACTTAGTTCTCATGGCGGAGTGCTATTGCGGGAAACCACATGCCCATTGGGCCGGACCACATCATATTAAATGGCTGTTGATGATGATGATGAATCAATAAAAAGTGGTTTGGAAATGGAATGGTCAAACTTACTTCGTTCTCATGGCGGAGTGCTATTGCGGGAAACCACGTGCCCATTGGGCCGGACCACCTCATAATAGAGCTTACCAACAATGAGGTGGTAAAAACTTTCAAAGTGCTATTGCGGGAACCACGTGCTCATTGGGCCGGACCACCTCATATTATAGTTTACAAAGAGGTGGTAAGAACTTCGAAACAAAATCAGGACATGTGGATTGTGAATTTATGACCACTACACGGAGGAAGAGTGTCCGTGTATCCTGGGGTTGTAGCAGGTAAATTTCTAGTAATAAGAATTTCATACGTAAGTATTTTACGGAAATAAATTACCGGGAGACGGGCAGTTTATGAAAACCACGAGGGAGACTTGTGCCCTGCAGTGGGCGTCAAGTGGTTTATGATGATGAATGTTCATTACCTACTTAGTTCGGCATAAAATGTTTTGTTTTTTTTTTTTTTTTAGTTACACAATTGAGTATTAGTAGTAGGTATTCCCCGATTCCCCAGCATTCCGTGGTGGTGGTCCAAAAACGGGATTTTGGTCCATCGAATCCTAAAAAAAAAAAAAAAAAACGAAACACCCCACTTAGAGCGATTGGGCAGGGTCCCAGAACGCTCCGCCCACTCCTTCTTGTACATATGTACTTCACTTTAATTACAATAGCGACGTCTAATCACATAGTCATAAAAGGTTCGACCCTTTCCTTTGTTCGCGAGTAGCCTTTTGTTCCGGCTCGTACTACCTGTCTACCTGCTCCCATGCGAAGAAAACGTAGCGATGCCTAATCACCTCCTCATAAAAGGTTCGATCTGTCCCTTTGTTCGCGAGTAGTCTTTTGTTTTGGGCTATACTACCTGTTACCTGGCGTTCCCAACGTGGGGTTTATCATATGACTAGGGGGTCCTTTCTGATAAATTTCGATCCAGTGGGATCTTGTGTGTATCATCTGGGATTTGATTCACACCTTGTATGATTTTATGCCTTTTCAGTTCGCTTATATACATTTTTTTTTGCTAAATCGTAACTTTCAGAATTTTCATAAATCTAACCTAACCTAACCTATATTTTTGCACTATACCTAATATATATATTTTTTTTTTGCTAAATCGTAACTTTCAGAATTTTCATAAATCTAACCTAACCTAACCTATATTTTTGCACTATACCTAATATATGCTATACAGTGAACGGTTGTAATGAAGATAAGAAGTTTGTAAAAATGTTACATTCTTTGGCTACGCTCTTAGATGTCGGTTTTACATCAATTATTTACTGAATGTCTGTTGCTTTTTATGAAATCGTTATCTCTTGATATTTCATACCGATTGTTGAATAAAAATACTGGTTTAAACTTGTAGCTGTGCGATACACATAAAAAGGAGCTGAAGAAAGCGTTTATGATATGTGATATTCTATAGATAGGTACACAATGAATGTTTTATTGTTTCCTTGCATCAAACGAACCGTTGCCTTTTGTGTAATTTTTTCACACCTATTCACTTATCCTGCTAAGATGCTGGTTTAAACCTGTTCGGCAAGCAAATAGCTTCTTTAAAATGCTTACTTGTTCCAACTTGTAGAATTGCGTCAGGTATAAAACAGCGTCAAGACAACTCCGCTTCATATCGTCTCAAATAATTAATCAGACAAGATCTCCGTCAAACCGAGTCGCGAAGTGTGAAGTGAAAAGTTCAGTGTTTGGTTGTGTAGCCGTGTTTCGTTGCTGAAATGGATGTAAGTATGTAGTTTTAATTTGAAAACTTGTTTTATGTTTTTGATTTATTGTTTATAGTATACGTTTTAGCCATTTCTGTGTCTACCGTGTAACTCTAGTTCGAAGCACTGTTTGAATATATTTTTTGTATTGTTATAGCTTACAGAAGAAAACACATTTAAACACTATTATTATCCTGAGAAATACGACGACCCAAGCGATGAAGAAGGGACGGTTGGGCTCAAAGTAAAGAAAGCACTCGCCAACAAGAGAAACAACAGCATACATGGATTCTTCGAAAAACGCAAGAAAAAGAAAATTGTCAACAAAAGGTCATCGAGTGTGAGCCAAGCCACCGCGGAGGGTGTTGCTTTCATTAAATCCAACCAAGACGACGGGGCTTACGCATCACATCTCATCAAAATTGAAGTGTATGACATGATGAAGATCAAAAACATTCCCCCGACAGAACACTGGAAACATGCAGAAGTGCGTGTTAAATATTACGCACACTCCGAAGTAGATGACCACGTCCAAAAAGCGAGGGACGTTATCTACGACATCACAAAGCAGCTGGCGGCAAAAAGTGATAGTGTTAATTTCGTTCTAGACAATGAAAAAGAAGATCAATAGTGCAGTTTTAGGTAACCAATTAATTTATTTATTGTTTTTTTAAAAGGTTGCTTGCTTAACTTTTGTCTATCCCTTTGTTTGTATAACCTCTTTGTAACTTGTTTCTAAACATTATCATTGATTAAGCTCCTTTGTATTCTAAAGTGTCAGTTGGCGGCTAAAAGCGATTGTGTTCATTTCTTTCTAGACAATGAAAAAGTACATTAAGGGGCTACAGTGTGCTGGAACTGGCTGGAAGACGCTTTTGAATCGCTTGTGACATCCTCTAGGAAGATGGCAGACCTTTGAAATTAATATATGATATAATTTAACTCCTCGATTCCCTATGGCATGTATGACAACTGTCATAACCTTACGCCTTCTATGAGTAAATATATTCCGTAAGAATGCTTAAAACAAACCTAAGAATTTATGTGCCATTTTAAATGCGCAGTGGATTACGTTTAAGCTTATACAGTCTTACGGGCAATATCAAAATATTGTATGTTCACGTTTAAAACTAACAGGAACAATAGTTACTCATTCAGAAAAAACGTTTTCATCAATTTATCACATTACGCCTTACGAGGAAAAGCCCAGCTACTCGTTGCATGTTGTCTTTGACCAGGCGCTCTTCGCATCACCATTGATTTGATTGTAACTTTTCATAAGCGATTCATCAATCATAAATCAACCTTCCAAAGTTCACCTCGAGCGCCATATAGTGAAATTAATTCAAAGTAGCAATTCTCATACAAAATTACCGATTGTAGGCCAAGGACGTGGGGTGAGGGACCGAAAAAGACGCCGCATCTTTCCAATTCACTTTCGTACAAAATGTACTGGGTCAAGTTTCATAAAACTATAATTTCGTAGTTTATTATGACAATTCGAGGTACACTGCGCAGCAGAGTCTATTTGTTAATCTGTGGGTTAATCGGCTTTCGGTCATAGTCACAATGAATTGTAGTTCTATGAAACAGGATCCTGAAGGGATGGGTCTTTTCCGCGCCCTCGCCCCACGTCCCATGTCCGAACAAAACAAAAAACATTATAATACCTATTAGTCCAATCGGTGGAGACATTTTCGAGTTTTTGCAAGACCAACGCACGGGGACTGATTTTTGTAGTAGTAGTAGCTTCAATCGTTAGAAAAACATAAAATGTAAATTCCCATTTCCTGTATTTTTTTATTTAAGTAAATAACTAAAAAAGAAAATAAAAAGAAGAAAAGTAAAAAGGAAACCGATCATTTATTATAATCATTATTCGAACCAAAAGCTCTCTGTCGCTCAAGGGACGCCTCTTCCCATCCGAGCTATTGTAACATTATGAATCTAAGCGAAACATCGTTCTATTATTTGTGCCTAAATCACGGTAAAAGCGAGGTTCACTAAAAATGAAACCTAACTACCTATGTATTATAATCCATTTATTGTCGCGATTAGGTCGGCCGCACGCGGCCAGACTTTCTGCTCGAGTATTGTAGTCTCTAATACCTAGCATTTAAGGTTCATTTTAGTTTGATGGAGTTTTGTTTCAGTCCTCGCGCTCGCACTTCGCCTCCTCGTTAGATTGTAGGGTACATAGGCGGTAAATAATGTGTTGGTAAATAATAACTTCGATTGGCGTTACGAATAATACTTGATTCATAAACGAATCTGTGTAGATTTCGTCTGTAAATTTTTTTTCTATCTGCCTGACATGTTTTTCTGTTTTAAATAAAACAAAACGCTGTATATTTTTATCACGCATTTTATTGTACATGCGGAAGTATTGTTAGAAGAATCAATGGCGTAATGCTAAAAATTTTAAAGCAATTATAATTTATATACGTGTGTACTTGTTTTTAGTTTTTTTATTTTCTCGAAATTCCGCCGTATTGGGATAAGTTATCTACACTGCAATAATTATGCTCTTTACCTTCCCTACATGTAATATAAATCACACTTCCATGACATGTATAAGTTGATCCTATTCAATTGTTTTTGCTAGGGTTGTCACAAAATCCGGGTTTTTTTATTCATGATTTATTCGATGCTCATTTTTAGGTACAACGTAATTTAAATATATAATTTAACGCTCATAATATTTTTTGGGTTCCGTAATCATAATGACAACAAAAGAAAGTAGGTAGGTTTTTTGTACACGTAACAAAAAAAAACAACTGAAACCTTAACAAAAAGGAAAAGTGTAACAAAAAGTAACCAAATAGAAATAGAAGTACTGTATCACACAATAGATTAAATAAAAATCTGCGTTCCTGGTTTACCGATATTACATATTTTTATTTAAGTGTCACAATGAATAGTTTAATGTATCTTGAAAATATTCGTCGGTGAGGAGTTCCAAAATTATAATAATAATAATAACGTCCACACAACGCAATCAAACTAGAATTCCCTGTACTATGGTATGGATAGTTTTTAACTATCAGCTTTAATGACAAAAATCACTTAAATGCTGTATGTTTCCTGTGCTATTGGAATGAAATAATAGAAATGGTATGAATTACACTATTAATACGATTATCAACAGATTAATCTGTTATAATATACCAATATAAGTTAAGACGAGGCGGCACTGTTTATTAATAATTATATTTATCAGTCTTTGTGCTGAAACAAGGATGCAGGCCAAATAAGCACTCAAATCCATTTCTAGCTCTTTTGCCAACATCCTTAGCAACGAAGTCTTTATCCATTTTCATAATTTTTGTTTTATTTCTTTGGTCAATATCCATTTTGAAATGTTTTTTTTCTTCTGTAAAAAATAAATTATTTTGCTTTTGTTCTTAAAATTTTTATTATTTTGTTTGTGTTATACCATACAAAAAAAATACTCCTGTCAGATTCGCTTAATGGACTATGTGACCACACAGGCACGGAAGCGATGACACATATTCACCCTTTTAAAACCGCTTCAGTGAATGCGCGTAGTGTAAAATAAAATAAAAAATTGCGTAAAGTCGCTGATTTCAATTCAAAGATTTTGAGCCAAAATCTTAATCCAAGCTTCAAATTTATCAAAATTTCCACTCTTTTAAAATATTTATAATCCTCTGTATTTTTACACTATATTTAAAGATTTTCAACAGCTTTTGTAAATAAACCTCTTGATTTATGGAAACACAAGAAGTCCACTGCTGGATATAGGCCTCCTCCATGCATTTCCAAAAAGACCGGTTGGAAGCGGATTTCATCCAGCGTCTTCCTGGCACTTGGATGAGGTCATCTGTCGGCTGGTCGTCCTACGCTGCGCTTGCCGATATGTGGTCTTCATTCGAGAACTTTTCGGCCATGTAGACGACTTTCGTTCCTCTACGAATCTCATCATTTCTGATTCGATATCGTAGAGAAAGCATAGGCCTTTCCATAGCTAGTTGCGTGACCTTGAGCTTTCTTATGAGGCCCATAGTGAGAGACCACGTTTCAGTGCCATAAGTCATCACTGGTTGTATAATTTTGTCTTGAGCGATTGAGGTATATTAGACGAAAGGACTTTTCTAAGTTTCCCGAATGCTGCCCAGCCGAGTTGGATTCGACGATTGACCTCTTTCACAAAGTTGGACCGGCCTAGTTGGACTGTTTGTCCTGAGTAGACGTATTCGTCTACAACTTCGAGAGTCGAGTTCCCCAATGTTATTGGGGTGGGCACGAAACGAGTATTCGATGTGACCTTCGTTTTGTCCATGTTCATTTCAAGGCCCACCCGTTGGGAAACTCGACTGAGGTCTTCGAGCATTATGCCGAGGTCTTCCATCGTTTCTGCCATGACTACTATATCGTCGACAAATCGAAGGTGAGTGATGTACTCGCCATTGATATTGATGCCGCGTCCCTGACATTCCAGAAGCTTGAAGGTATCTTCCAGTCCGTTTGTGAACATTTTTGGAGAGATAACGTCTCCCTGTCTTACGCCCTTTTTCAATGGAATTGCCTCCGAATTCTGTTCCTGTACTCGGACCGACATAGTGGTTCTGTGGTCATAGTGGACTGTTGTACAAGCATTTCAGCACCTCGATATACCGATAGTCAATACGGCAACGCTGGATAGACTCGAGCACTTTCCATAACTCGATCGAATCGAAGGCTTTCTCATAGTCCACAAACGCAAAGCATAATGGCAAATTATACTCCTCAGTCTTCTGTATAATTTGCCGCAACGTGTGGATGTGGTCTATGGTACTAAAGCCCTTTCGGAAACCGGCTTGTTCGGGAGGCTGGAAGTCATCAAACCTACGTTCAAGACGATTCGTGAGGACCCTCGAAAACAGCTTATAAACATGGCGCAGAGTAGTCATCAGTAACCACAAAAACCTCCAATACTAATTTTCATACAAAAACAAAGCCAGAGATAAAAATCAGAATTTTTAAATTTTTAGGAGCCAGCTTGAAATTCGACTTACGCCATTTTGTAAAAAGTAAGTTAACGTTGTCATCCAGCCCAAGGTCTTATTCAACATTTGTTCGACAAGACTACCCCGTAATGTTACCGTTTTCTCAGGTTTTGACAAAAAAGCTGTAAAGACCGGATTTTCCAAGTCAGATTTTTCTTATCGGATTGAGGGATCACCCTGTAAGGATGGAAAATTCCAAGTTTATACCATATGTGGAACTTGAAAATCTTTTAGCACCTGATAAGACCGAAATTAGAACAACCAAAAATTCAAGAATTTTCGCACGTCTAGTTATTTTAGCATTCAAATGCTGTGTGACTATAAAGTTGATACAATATTAGTCCAGCCGCTAGACCAGCGGGGCCCGGTGGCAAAACCTGCATTAGGTGTTGGTTGAAAATTTAAGCAAGTTTACTTTTCAATCGGCACTATTAAATTTGCCATAAAAATTTGTTGACGTCACCGTCCTATCTAGGGTTTATGCAACGAGTTTATGTTGTTTTAAAAGACCACCCCTAAGTGTTACCATTATCCCAAGCCGTTGAAAAAAAAAGAAGCTTCTCCAAGTTTTCGATTTTCTCCGTCAGTTTTAGCAAAAAAACTAATCGTATAGAAAATTTCAAGTTAGTAACATCAAAATGGGACAACAATTTTATCTAGCTGTTTTTCGCTGATCAACTTTATGTAGGTATATACATTCTTCACGTCACACCGTGTACATAAAGTTGTTATATGCGATGTATATCATGTTAGTATTTTAATTAATATATCAATAATAATGGCACCAGGTATTTACATATTTTTTTCAAAATCAAATCAGATCCGGATTATAAATTACTATCTGAGAGCGTGACAACCCTAACGACGTAAAATCCGGATAACAATTAAAATGGTCGTAATTTCTACTTTCCATGGAATTGGCATTTGAAATATATTTTTTATTTCATATGAGGAAGTCGCTTCCTACGTTCCAATTTTGCCACTGAGTCCCGAAATACATCCATGTGAAATCAAAGTCAAATTCACTTTATTGAAAAAAGATAAGATGATTTTTTTTCACTTTTTGACATAAAAACCTGTTGTTGTGAAAAAACATGTACTATTTCGTAAGTAGGTAGGTAAACAAATACGTACTAAACATGTGATTTTTGTTTGAAAGCTATTCTTTCTACAAAGCATAGATAAGTTTTGAAGAGATGTACCTACCTTTATCTTTTTTGTTTGTAATGGCGCATGCTATACAAGAAAGCATTAGATTGAAGTCTATTCAATCTACGCGTACGCGGGCGGGCTGGCGAGCCGGCTAGAAAAGTAGAAACCGCTCGGCTCGCTCGACGCGTTCGAAATTCGGCTATATATGTGTGCGTTTGGCGGCGTGTGCTTACGCGAAGGGAATGAGACTGTGTGTGTGCGGCCGCGCGCGCGTCTTTCTATGGAGATTACTACTAGGAATTAATTCAGTCGTGTCATCTAGCGGTGAAATGTTGAAGTGCTGCACACCTGTGTCAAACGCTCAAGGTCATCGGCACAGGGAAAAATCTTAAGTGTAGTGAAACCAATTCATTCCTTTCATTGTTTAACTTCTTTGTAACGTGTGCCGAAACATTATCATTGTTTAAACACTTTTACATTCTAAAGAGTTTTGTTATTTTTTGCAAATAAAGACCACATTGTTTCAAACTTAAAAATAAGATAATTAACGCAGGTAAATTTTAGAGTATATATAAGCTCCAAGCTGCTCTTTAAAATCACGACAGTTCGTTTGCATTAGCGTCGAGAGCGACACGTCTCGCTCTCCGCTACTGGACCGCCCGCCCGCTTACACAGTGCGCCCGTGTACAGCCGGCGAGCTCTTATCGAATTGTTATCTTACTTTTCTTATCTCTTTGTTCCAGTGTCCCGAACACCTGCCTGCCGCATTCCGAGTGAGTAAGTGTCTAGCCCCCGCTAGACTTTCTTTACTTGCTTTGTTTCTGTCCCCTTATCTCCATTGTGGTATTAGTTAACTGCGCTCCCCCCGCCCCCCTGCCGCCGGCAGGGGTGCCGCCTGCCATTATGGCTCAGCCCGCGTTCTCTCCGGAGAAATTATTCCAATACATAAAGGAGCACGGGCTCCTCGATGCTTTTCAGGCATTTTGCAGCCCCCCGACCCCCGCCGCCGCGATCCCGGACTCTCCTGAGTCCCCCGCCCCCGCCTCCCCCGGCCCCTCCGGCCCTTTGTCCCCCATGGAGACCGACTCCACCCCTGGCCCCTCGCGCCCACGGAAACGCTCCGTCTCTCGTGGCTCAGAGTCTCCCGACTCCGCCGCTCCAGTATACTCGTGCGCCGACATCTCCTCCGATGAAGGCCACGAATTCAAAACTTTTGTCCCTAGGAAGAAGCTCCTGCGGAAGCAAGCTTCTTCCTCCAAAGGCAACTCGCCTACCCCCCGCTCGTCCCCCGTGACCGCAGCCCCCTGTCCCCCCGCAGCCCCCGCAACCCCCGCGGCGACCGCTTCCTCCCCCCGCCCCCTCATGTCCCTAGACACCCCCGCAATGCCTCCGGCAAAACCGATCAAGCGGTTCTCACCGCAGCCTCCAAAGGCAAAGTCCCCCCCTCCCGTCTTCCTACGGGATAAATCCGCCTGGACATCCGTGTCCAAACTGTGCCTGGACCAAAAGGTCCAGTACACTAAGGCACAAAACTGGGGCGACTCAATAAAAATTGAGGTCCCCACGACAGACAACTTCAGGAGCCTTACTAGGCTCCTTACTCAAAATAAGGTCCCGTACCATACGTACGCGCTCCCCGAGGAACGCAAGGTACGGGCCGTCCTCAGAGGAGTTCCCTCCGAACTCCCCCTACTTTCCATTAAGGATGACCTTATTGCACAAGGTCACCCCGTAGAGGCTGTGCATCCCATGCACAGCTCCCGCGGAAAAATATTCCCACTCGCCCTGGTGATTCTCACCAACACCCCCTCCGCGAAGACGATCTTCTCAGGAGAGCTCACCGTCTGTGGGCTCTCCTGCATAAAAGCTGAGAAGCCCCACAGGCGCGGCCACCCTGGCCAATGCCACCGTTGCCAACTTTATGGCCACGCTTCCGCTAACTGCTCCGCCCCCCCTAGGTGCGGGAAGTGCCTAGAGCCTCACGCCACCGGGGACTGCTTGCGCACTCGCGAGTCGGAGGGTCCTCCGTCTTGCGTACTGTGCAAGCAGCCCGGCCACCCGGCCAACTACCGGGGGTGCCCGCGTGCCCCCCGCTCCTCCCCCCCTAAGGCCACAAAGGCGTCCCAGCCCCCTCCTCAAAGGAGACCAGCCCCACCGCTGGCTAACACCCCGTCCAACTTCCCCTCCCTCGGCCGCCGCGGCCGCCCCACCACCACCAATCCCAACCCCCCCCAGGCCCCCGCGTGGGCCCCCCACCCCTTCCCCGCCGCTACAGCCGGGCCTGTAGCGCCGACCCAGTCCCTCCCCCCCGCTCCGCGCCCCGCCCCCTCGGGCGCCCCTCACTCCCAGATCGCGGATGACCTCTTGACGGTCAGCTCCGCAATCGCCAACATCAATCTAGCCGAAATATCGGTCCTGGCGCGCAAACTGCGCGCCGCAACCTCCCCCACCGCGCGTCTGATGGCTGTGGCCGAACACAGCCATCTGCTCTCCCTTATATAAGTGAGACAATGTCGCGCCCCCCGGTCCCTCAGACCACCCAGTCTCCCGTCAGCGCGGGTCGCATCAAGCCTAGGAGTGTCTCGCTCATCTCGTACAATGCTCGCGGCCTCCGCAGCAACGTACCTGAACTTAGAGAGTTCGTCAAAGAACTCGAAGTCGATCTGTTGCTAGTGCAGGAAACTTGGCTCAAACCCCATACCAAGGGCCTGAGTATTCCCAAGTTTTCTCTCGTTAGGAACGACAGAGCCGACGGCCGTAGAGGCGGCGGCACTGCCATTTACTTTAGGAAGTCCCTCCATTGCTCCCCCGTCCCCACTCCAGCCCTCACTAACATGGAGGCTACCATCTGTAGATTAGCTCTGACGGGTCATCCGTCCTTAGTCATAGCCTCTATTTACATACCCAGTGGAACACTACCCCTAAGGAGTGATTTCGAAGCCATCCTCGCTCTAGGCGCCCACACCGTTATGTTCGGGGATTTTAACTCCAAACATACGGATTGGACCTGCCTACAGACGAACCCCGCCGGTACTGCCCTCCTCGGCATAACCGAGGCGTTAGAATTGGACGTCTTATGTCCCTACTCCCCCACTCATTACCCCGATATCGTAGACCACGCCCCCGACGTACTAGACTTTGCTCTAGTAAGGGGTGTCAATCTCAACCTCAGGGCGATCGAGACTCTCGACGACCTAGGTTCCGACCACCGACCGGTGTCCCTTCAGCTAGGCCCCCCACCGTCACCCTCCACACTCTCCACCAAAACCATCACCGATTGGGACAGTGTCAGAAGCTCCTTAGTCACCAACTTTGAAGCCCCCGACTCGCCTTATGCGCTCCCACCTGGCCACTTCGACACGACAGACAAAATAGATAGCGCCGTAGAGTCCCTCACCCTTTTGGTCCAATCAGCAATTCGTGAGGGCGAGCGTGTAGTACCGGTCCACGACCGGAAACTGCCTCTCGCTATCAAGAACCTGATTAGGGCCAAAAGAGCCGCCCTCCGGAGGGCCTCCCTCTACCCAACTCCTGCCTACAGGAAACGCGCGAACGATCTCCAGCGGCAAGTCAGGTCCCGTCTCTCTGAGTTTAACAACGCCCAATGGGGCGATCTCATGGAGACCATCTCCCCCTCCCACCAGGCTTACTATAGAGTAGCCAGGGCCCTCCGGGCAGACGCGATCACTCACACACCACCTATGGCCCGCCCCGATGGCTCTACAGCCTTCGAGGACGTTGAGAAGGCCGAGTGTTTCGCCGACAGCATTGAGTCCCAATGCTCGCCCAGCACTCAGCAGTGCGACCCAACTCACGTCGGTATGGTCGAGGAGGAGGTCCGTAAAAAGACCTCCCTCCCTCTTCCAACCGACGATAATCCCATTGCGGTATCCACGGACGAAGTTCAGTCTTTCATCAAAAGACTGAAACGAAAAAAGGCCCCAGGAGCGGATGGTATTGCCAACCTAGCGCTCAAAATGTTCCCCACCCAGGTGCTAACCCTGTTAACAGTCATCTTCAATGCCTGTTTTGACCACTGCCACTTCCCACCCGCGTGGAAGGAGGCGACGGTGATAGGCATCCCCAAGCCGGGAAAGCCTCTCAACCTCCCCTCTAGCCATCGCCCCATCAGCCTCCTCAAGGCCATGGGCAAACTCTTCGAGAGAGTCATCCTCACTCGTATGAGGAATCACCTCTTCCCCTCAGAGGGGCCCCCCCTCATCATCCCCCACCAATTTGGTTTTCGGGCAATTCACTCTTGCCCCCAACAAGTCCACCGCATAGTAGAGTATATTCTAGGCGGGTTTTTCCCCAGACGCGAAAAGACGGTAGCCGTCCTATTCGATGTCGCCAAGGCCTTCGATAAGGTCTGGCACGCAGGGCTAATTTTTAAGTTGTATGAGTTGGGTCTCCCCGACCGACTTGTCCGCATCTTAGCTTCCTTTCTGAAGGACCGCTCCTTCCGCTTTAGACACGAGGGCATTCTCTCTTCCCTCCGCCCCCTCAGAGCCGGGGTCCCGCAAGGCTCCGTGCTCTCCCCCCCTCCTGTACATTTCGCCCATCCCCCGCAATGGGGTCCAACTGTCACTTTTCGCTGACGACACCGCACTCTACTGCAAGAGTCGGAAAATGTCAGTCATCCTTAATAGGCTCCAATCCGCGGTCGATGAGCTAGGTGCCTGGTTCAGGCTCTGGCGAATCGAGGTCAACCCGGAAAAGAGCACCGCGATCCGTTTCGACCACAAGGTCCGCCGCGGTCTCTCTGACCGACCTATCCGTATGTTAGGTACCGCAGTCCCCTGGCGTTCCACCGCCAAATACCTAGGTGTCACCCTGGACAGCAGACTGACATTTAGGCCTCACATCCGGAAGGTGACCCGGACCGCCCGTTTTTACCTAGGCCGCCTATCCTCCATGATAGGCCGACACAGTAGGATGTCCCCTAGGAACAAGCGAACACTCTATAAGGTTTGCATTCGCCCCGTGCTGACTTACGCGGCACCCGTCTTCACCCACGCGTCCCCCAAAGCCCTGTACGAACTTCAGAAAGTTCAAAATCTTTTCATTCGTAGAGCTCTGAACGCCCACTGGTGTGTCAGAAATGCCGACCTCCATCGGGATATGGAGATTCCAACCATACAACAATTTATTAAATCTCTTTCAGAGACTTTCTTTAGCACGGCCGAAGTGCACCCCAACCCCCTTATCCGCCAAGCAGCGGACTACACTCCCCCCACGACGAACCCCCGTTACCTGGTGCGCAGGCCCAGGAACGCCCTCGTCGACCCCCCCGATAAACTTTCATCTGACCTGGACCGCCTACTAGAGGCCCAGTCCCAGTCAGAAGTAGCCCCCGCTCCCGCCTCCGCCGGTGTCCCCACCGGCGTCCCCACCTCTCCCTCCTAGCCGCGGTCACGATGTGACGAGCAGTCCCAAGCGGACGCTCCCTTAAGGAGCTCCGCTGCGCGCCCTCCTCGGCTTCGAGGTGGGTCGCTCACGATATAGGTTTAGGGGTCCTTAGGACCAAACCAGCCCCCAGGTGGTGTTTAGTGGGTAGGCGCACTTCCTGTGAGTCCCACATTGGCAGCACGGCCGGGTCCGTGCTGTTATGCATGAGCATTCACCACCTCCCTCCCCCCGTGTCCTCCGGAGGGTGCCCTTTTTAGGGCTAAAAAAAAAAAAAAAAAAAAAAAAATTTAAAATCACACATTTCTTAGCGATTCACTACCATGGATACACTAAGCTGTGATTTCTTCGATCAAGAACTCGACCAAATTGTTGAAGATCAAGAGTTGTACGAGCTGTGTGAAAAAATCGAGCAGGATTATGATAAAACGTAAGTAATTTTTTAAAACTTGTTAAGACTAGTTTTATGTCAATAGCCATAAGTGAGGTTGGTCCCTTAGTTTTTTGTGTTATTATTAGTTGTTGAAACATGTAACAACCAGTTTGATGTCAGTAGCAATAGGCGGGGGGTTGGATCTTCGGGTATTTAAGACGTGTGTCTTGCTCACTTCAATCATTTGTGACCGTTCTCAAGTTTGCATTTTAAGAATTTCGATAAAATGTATTTCAATTTGGACTTATCTCTTAACGAAATTGCAAGTTTAGATAAAACTATAATTCTAACAAAATTTCATCGATCAATTCGGTTGTGGTTTATCAGAAAAGTTTTGGATTTAACGTAAAGAGAGATAAGTCCGTAGCATCCGATGAAATAGATGGAGTATTGGCAATGCAAGCATATTGTTTACATTGTAAAAGGGAAACAAGTTAGTATTTAATATTATAGTTTTTAAGTTTATGTAATCAATTGTTTTTTTCTACAGATCTTCACAAGCTGGACAAGGAGGAAGAGGAGGAGGAAGAGGTGCATTGAAGAGGATGGCGTCGTCTGCATCTACTGAGGAGTCTCCAGCTAAGAAAACCAAACTACAAGAGAACCCTTCAACTTCAACTAGCTACGCAGTCGTATCAACATCAACAGCGTCGGTTGCAAATCAAAATGTGAGTACAGAAAGTAATGATAAAATTGAATGTTCCGTGTGTCACGTGTCAGTATCGAAAAAATATTATTCAAACCACTTAAAAAGCAAAATCCACAAAAGCAATGTTTTAAGTTCAGACCAAGAATTTACTAATGTTCAATTAATTGAAAGCGCGTTCGGGAATAGGATACTCACTTACAGAATTTCATCGGATTCCATTGCTAACCAACCTTTAGAAACACCAGAAATATTTTTACAAAATACCAAAAACAAAGTATTTAAATTATTAGAACGATCCATTGAACAACACTTTGTTGTAAAAGTAAATTTCATTCTTACTGCGGACTTTACACAACAAACTAAACAACTAAATACTACTTTTGACTTTCAAACTCTTAATTATGTTGTTTGCAATGGAGATGCAAAGGATGATATATTTTCATTAATTGCGAATGAAATTGTAAATAAAGTAACCAATTTTTAAAAAAAAGACAGTGGATGGAGTCTTGTCAAAATAAATCATTTAGACATGAACGTAAATAAATTTAATCCATTACGAGGTTCATCTTACATAGACTTACCATTAGATATAAAACACAAAAATGCGATTATAAACGTAAAAAACAATGACCATGAATGTTTTCGTTGGGCTGTATTATCAGGATTGCATAAACCTACTTACAACGCTAATAGGGTTACATCATATATATCTCATAGGAATAAATTTAAATTTGATAATCTTTCATTCCCAATAAAAATAAATGACATTCATAAATTTGAGAAAATGAATGATCTAAGTATTAATGTCTTTGGATTAGAATATGATTCGGAAAGTAAGCAAAATAAAGTAGTTGGGCCATTACACTTAACGAAAAGTAGGAAAGCTACCCATTTAAACTTGTTGTATATAAATCAAGGTACTAATGGGCACTACTGCTTTATCAAAAACCTTTCGCGACTAGTGTCAAAACAAATGACGACGTCAGAGCATGCCATCTACATTTGTGATGGATGTTTAATTTATTTTAATTCACATGAAAATTTGCAGAAGCATCAAGAAAATGATTGTTTCCATGTGTGTACGAAATTGCCCTCCGAAAACGAAACTAAAAGGAACTGGTTTAATGAATTAGCTCCATCTAATCGAATATCATTCGAAAATTATGATCGGAAATTGAGGGTTCCATTTGTTATATATGCTGATTTCGAAGCATTTTTAAAACCCATTGAAACTTGTATCAACGATCCGAGTAAATCCTCAACCACTAACATTCAGGAACATGAGGTGTATAGTTTTGGATATTACATTAAATGTTCATATGATAACAGTTTATCTGTATATAGAACATATACAGGTGAAAATTGTGCCGAATCATTTATGAAATTTATTAAAAGAGATTTAGAGAGCATTAGCAAGAAGAACACATTTGTAAAATGTCCTTTACCTTTGTCAGAAGAAGATAAAGTAACCATTATTCGAACTAACTCTTGCTATATTTGTGAAAACAATTTAAATGGTGAATCAACGATATCTCATAACCATCATACCGGTGCTTTTGAAGGAGTAGCTCATCCATCTTGCACCGAGAAGTATCGTACCCCTGATTTTGTACCTGTGTTTTTACACAATTTAAGTAGCTATGATGCTCATTTTATCGTACACGGACTTGGATTTGAAGATGGTAATATAGAAATTATTCCACAAAACAAAGAGAAATATATATCGTTTTCGAAGCAATTATATATAAATAACCGTGTCATCAAGTTACGATTTCTTGATTCGCTGAAATTTATGAGTCTTGATAAATTAACCAAAAGTTTATTAACCGAACAGTTCCGAGAGCTTCATTTAAATTTCCCCAGTGAACAAGACTTCAAACGTTTATTACGGAAAGGCGTATATCCTTATGAACATATGACATCATTAGATTCCTTAAAATTAACTAGCCTTCCCGATCACAGTGATTTTTACAGCTCATTAAATGATGAAAATATTTCACTAACTGATTATCAACACGCTTGTGACGTATGGAATCACTTTAAGTGTCAAAACATGGGGGATTTTTCAAACCTTTATTTAAAAACTGACGTTTTGTTATTAGCTGATGTATTTGAAAACTTTAGAAATGTTTGTATGGAAACTTATGGGTTGGATCCTGCTCATTATTACACAGCATCTGGACTTAGCTGGGACGCCATGTTAATGTCTACTAAAATTAATTTAGAACTCCTAACGGATATTGAGAAAGTTGCTTTTATTACAAATAATATAAGAGGGGGTATTTCTCAATGTAGTAATAGATATGCAAAAGCTAATAATATATTTATGTCTGAATATGATCGTACTTTACCATCATCATTTCTCATGTACCTAGATGCAAATAATCTATACGGCTGGGCAATGTCACAATGTCTACCCACTGGTAAATTTGAGTGGGTGGATGTTAATACAAATTTCAATGTCCCCGACGACGCTGAAAATGGGTACATTTTAGAAGTTGATTTGGAATATCCACATAACTTACACGATTTCCATTCAGACTATACCAAAGACAAAAAGCTGATTCCTAATCTAAATAACAAGACAAATTACGTTATCCATTATCGAAACCTGAAACAATGTTTACGATCAGGGTTACGTTTACTTAAAATTCATAGAATCTTACAGTTTGAACAAAAAGCGTGGTTAAAGCCTTATATTGATTTAAATACACATAAGCGTTCTTTGGCAAGTTCAGAGTTCGAAAAAGACTTTTTTAAGTTAATGAATAATTCTGTATTTGGCAAGACTATGGAAAATGTAAATAAGAGAGTAAATGTTAAATTACTCAACCACTGGAAAAATCATGGAAAAACTCAAGGCGTTGAATCGTTAATAGCAAAACCAGAGTTCCACAGTCTATCTATATTTTCAGAAAATTTAGTTGCAGTACAACTGAAGAAAACAAAAGTTTTATACAACAAACCTATTTACTTGGGATTTTGTATACTAGATTTATCAAAGACTTTGATGTATGAATTTCATTATGATTTCATGAAAATTAAATATCCAGATAGCTTAAAATTACTGTATACAGACACGGATAGTTTGGTTTATCAAATATTCACAAATAACTTTTACGCTGATATTAAATCAGATTTGGAATCATACTTCGATACCTCTGATTATCCTTCTGATAATCATTACGGTTTGCCATTAGTCAATAAAAAGCGATTAGGTTTCTTTAAAGACGAAAATAATGGTAAAATTTTCAAAGAATTTATTGGTCTTCGTTCGAAAATGTATGCAATGGATGTACAAAACGAAACCATGGCTAAAGCAAAAGGAGTAAATAAATGTGTAACTAAAAAATTAAACATGAACGATTATAAAGCTTGTTTGTTCGAAAAAACCAATTTGCTGTCTGAAATGTTGCGATTTAGATCTATAAAACATGTCTTATTTACACAAAAAATAAACAAAATATCCTTATCACACAGCGATACGAAACGATATTTATTAGCAAATTCTACTGACACGCTTGCTTGGGGTCACTATAGAATAGAGAACATTCAATGTTAATATTACTTTCTGTACTGTATGTGATGTCATGATGTTTAATTATGTTTAAATTTGCGTTTCATTGTATATACATAATAACTGTTCTGTAAAGTTTTTTTTTTTTTTTTTGTAATATATGTATGCATGCACTAGCTATAAGACTATGTGTAGGTAATGTTTTTCTTACTCATGTTTTTTTTTTTTGTGACGATGGTATATTGTAATATAAAAAAATATCAAAATTAAATTTATTTTATTTTATTTTTTGTTGAAAAATTAAACCTAATCGTATCTATATAGCCATGATTGAACTTTGGCATCCATCATTTGTTATTTAGAACTTTCGAATTCAACACGTGTTTCTTAGCACAACATAATAACAATGATTCACTTTTGTCACCCTTTCACAGCCATTGTTGCTGGTCCAAGTGGTTGTGGAAAATCAAATTTTGTCACAAACTTTTTAAATGATTGTAAAGTTCTGTGCAATGTAACTTTTTCGGAAGTGATATGGTGTTATGATGAAATGCAACCTTTGTACAACCTGGAAAATGTAAATTATAGTCAAGGCATACCTGATATCAGCATGTTTGATGGCAAACAACCTAAACTTCTTATAATCGATGATTTAATGAGAGAGTCCGATGGGCGAATCGTTGACATTTTCACGAAAGGTAGTCACCATAGAAACTTAAGCGTGTTTTATATTACACAAAATATATTTCATCAAGGAAAAGGTCAACGTGACATCTCGCTTAACACGAGTTACATTATTTACTTCAAAAATCCCAGGGATAAAACTCAGATACGCCACTTGTCGCGACAAGTTTACCCTGAAAATTCAAAATTTGTAGATGAAGCCTACAAAGACTCCACTAAAGACGCCCATGGATACCTCATGATTGATCTGAAACAAAATACGGATGACTTATGTCGGTTCAAAACTAAAATATTTCCATCCGACAAATACTGCATAGTATACATTCCTAAAAAGGGATTTAAATATAACAGTAATCAACAAGTTTTGGTCAGTTCTAAATGATGCATTCGAGTGTGAGCACATATAAACATTTACTTGAAGCGCTGCAAGTACTTAAACCAAAATATCGCACGGCTTTGCTTAAAGCTTGTGACGACGACGAAATAAATATTATTTGTGAGTGTATTTATAATGTTTTAAAAGGGAAAATTCCATTAGAAAAAAAAGAGAAATCTAAATTAAATAAACATAAGAACGTATTACGAAAATTAGTTTCAAAAGGAAAAAACAAACTTAGAAAAACAATTATTATTCAAAAGGGTGGCGCATTTCTACCTGTTATAATAGGCGCAGTTTTAAGTGCTTTAATAAACTCTTTAACATAATAGAAATGGAGAATATGAAAAAAATGCTACTAGTAGAACAAGATTTCATTGAAAGACTCAAACACAACGATAATCTTTCTGAAAACTCATCATCTCGTCTAGATGGAGAGATGCAAAAAATACTAAAAAGCAAAATGGATGATCGTGAAAAATGGGCATTGTACTCTCAAGCACTACAGCGATTTTTACATTTTGCTGAAGTAGATCGAAAACCTTTTAAAATACCCATAGTTATGGATAGAAATGATCATTATAACAACGATAGCAAAAATGTAGAGTTACAGCTAAACAACGAAGAAAATGTAAATAGAGGCTCAGTTGCAAACTCGGCGATGGAACATGATGATATTGCTGCGACACCACTACCTGATAGATCGAATCAATATTATCCTTTAGAGTTAACTCCCTCTTATATCATAGAGGGAGTACCGAAATCTTACAAGCAAAAAACCCAAACTTTAATGGACAATATTATACTTCATAAAGAAAATATTTGGTGGAAGACAGGAGGGGAAGTTGTATTAAACAATCGTACCATCCCAAATACTAATATTGTAGATCTAGTAAACGACGTGATTAGACCTCTTAAGCGCACAAAACCAAAAGGATGGGAACAGTTTGCCTTGGTTTTAAAAAAAAATAAAGTACCTACATCCTGTATAGGTAACCCTACTAACTTAGCGAGAGAGAAATAGACGAGCTTTGCACACCGAATTCGTCTATAAATACAAGGGATTCATCATTTAGAGTAAAAGAAGCATCCACACCTATTGCTACTAGAACACGTGAATCGACCAAAAAGAAATTAGATTGGGAAAAATGGACCCCCTATTAGAAATCAACAGGATTTACTACGATGTATCCGATCCAGCCGGATATAGTAGTATAAATAAGTTAGCGAAAGAAATGAAGAATAAAATGGACAAAGAGGAAGTTAAGAAATGGTTGCAGTCTCAGGAAACGTACACTCTACATAAACCTGTTCATAGGCGATTTACGAGAAATAGATACATCTTGTCTAATTTTAATGAACTCTGGCAAGCTGATCTAAGTGATATGCGAACTTATAGTGAATATAATGATGGTTACAAATATATTCTTTGTGTTATTGACGTGTTTAGTAAATATGCTTTTGCAAGAGCCATGAAAAAGAAAGATTCAGAAACAGTTAAAGAATGTTTCGAAAGCATATTTACAGAAGCCAAAGCTACCCCTCGACATATTCAATCCGACAAAGGAACAGAATTTGTTTCAAAGGTGGTAAGAGACTACTTTAAGAGCAAAAACATTAATTATTATACCACTAATAATCCTGACATTAAAGCAAGTATAGTTGAAAGATTTCAAAGAACTCTTAAAATGAAAATGTGGCGTTACTTTACACATAAAAATACTTACAAATACAATAATATATTACAAGAACTCCTTCACTCTTATAACAATAGTTATCATTCTAGTATCAAGATGCGACCAATAGATGTTAACTTTAGTAATATCATGACTGTTTGGTGTAACTTATATGATAGAAAAAAAGATAAACAGGTTTCATTAGAAACCGCAATACTGAACGTAGGTGACCATGTTAGAATAACTAAATACAAACAAATTTTTCAAAAAGATTATGAAACTAATTGGAGCGATGAAATCTTTGTAATTGATTCAATAATTAAAAGATCTCCTCGTCTTGTTTACACTTTAAAGGACTTGGAGGGTGAATCAATCATGGGCACCTTTTATTCTAAAGAGTTACAAAAAGTAATTTACAACCCCTCCATCAAGTATAAAATTGATAAAATAATACGCTCGCGACGTCTTTCTGGCAGAAAGGAAGTGTTAGTGAAGTGGCAAGGTTATCCGAATAAATTTAATTCTTGGATACCTGCATCAAGCTTGGAAAAAATATGAGTAACGAAAATTTTTATATTACTTTGTTAAGTAATAGCTCAACGTCTTATTATACTGATAATACAACAGCCCATTTCTTAACAAAATTACCTAAGACTGTAAAATTAGAAGGAGAATGGGTTGTTGGAATAGTAGAATTTCAATATCCTTGCTCCATGTACAACGTTCAAGACCATGAAAATATTATTTATATAAAAAAGAAAGTAAGAGTTCCCAATGAAAAGTTAGATAAAATCGTGGATATAAAAACTCACATACCCGCTACGACGTATGATAGTATTGACCATTTCCTTGAAGCATTTAATGAAAACCCACAGATGAAAACAAAAGTTAAACTAAGATATTATAAAATATCAAAAACTGTGGTTGTAACTGCAACTGATGACATAATCTCAATCATCACAACACCGATACTCAGTTTGCAATTGGGTTTCAAACCAAGATCAAATTTAAAACAAACTTCAATTGGGAAAAACCCTGCAAATTTGTATTTAGGTTTACCATCACAAATATTTGTGTATTCTGACATCATTGAACCACAAGTTGTGGGAGATGTTGTAACATCATTGCTAAAAATAATTCCATTAGATCCAACAACGTTCGTATATGGAGCCTACAAAATGCATGTCTTCTCACCTGCCCACTATGTACCTGTTTTACGTAGAGAGTTCGACACAATTGAAATAGATATAAGAACGACTACGGGAGCAAGAGTACCATTTCAATTTGGATCTTCCTGCGTGAAGCTACATTTTCAGCGAATAAAATGAATAATAAACGGTCATCTGTCTCCTGTCCATATGAACATTATTATACACATCAAGCTGGCTCTGGTGTAGGAATTGTGTATAAAGGTGTTCCATTTCAACGAGGACACGGGATTGGAAGTTTTTTAGGTGGTCTATTTAGGTCTGTGATTCCTTTGTTAACTAGTGGTTTTAGAGCTGTGGGTAAAGAAACATTAGATGCAGGGATCGGTCTACTATCTGATATGGTGAATTCACGTCCTATGGAGAGTTCGATTAAGTCTCGATTTAAGGAAGCAAGTTCTAACTTAAAAAGAAAAGCAGATGAAAAAATTACATCCCTAATGTCAGGATCGGGCTATAAAATGACAACTAAAAGACGACAACCACTCATTCCTTTGAAAGCATCACAGCGGAGAGGAGGTAGAAAAAACAAAAAGTGTATTGAAGATATATTTTCAAAGTAAATAATGTCATTCTTACATAATCATTCCTGTGAGTGTGCAAAATCTGAGTTAGATATATTTGCCCTTCCATCAACTCAAACTAGTATTGAAAGCGGACAGTGGGTTCATTATAAACCAATTTCATCTTTAAATGATGACGGCCCCATCGAATTTCAAATCGCGGGATCCGGTGATGACTATATTGACCTCTCACATACGTTACTGCATATCAAAGCAAAAATTTTAAATCAGGATGACACAAATTTAAAAGCGGATGTGCAAGTTGCCCCTGTTAATAATTGGTTACATTCCCTTTTCAACCAGCTTGATGTTTATTTAAATCAAAAACTCATATCACCACCAAACAATACATATGCGTACCGTGCTTATTTGGAAAATCTTCTCAACTATGGTCCAGCTGCCAAAGAATCTCATCTAACATGCGGATTGTGGTATGAAGACACTGCAAAACATATGGATTCCATTGCCGCGTCGAACAAAGGTTTTCACACAAGAATGGAATTTGTTAAAGAGAGTAAAGAAGTTGAAATGATTGGTCACTTGCATGGTGATATGTTTAACCAAGAAAAATTTTTAATCAATGGTGTAGAAATGCGTGTTAAGTTAGTACGCTCGAAAGAATCATTTAATCTTATTTGTCACCAAGAGAAGAAATTTAAAGTAAAAATAATGGATGCCAGTCTCATTATAAGAAGAGCTAGAATCAACCCTAGCGTTTTATTAGCTCACCAAAAAGTATTAGAAACAACAACTGCGAAATATCCCATAACAAGAGCGGAAGTTAAGGTTCTTACGATACCTGCAGGTGTCCAAGGTAAAACATTAGACAATATATTCCTCGGACAAGTTCCTAAAAGATGTATTGTTGGTTTTGTGTTAAATTCGGGGTTTAATGGTAATTTAGCAATAAATCCTTTCAATTTTCAACACTTCAATATGAATACATTCAGTTTGTATGTAGATGGTCATGAAATTCCTTCAAGAACGTTACAACCATCATTTAGTTCTGGTATAATAGCATCAACATATCACACTTTATTTTCTGGAACTGGTATTCATTTTCACAATGAAGGAAACGCAATAAGTAGAACAAACTATGGTGATGGATATTGTTTGCTGTGTTTTGATTTGACTCCAGATTTATCTGCTAGTTCAACTTCACACTGGAATCTTGTTAGACATGGTAGTGTTCGTTTAGAAGTTCGCTTTGATACGGCTCTCAATCATACTGTGAACTGTATTGTTTATGCTGAATTTGATAATGTTATTGAAATAAACAAAAATCGCGACGTAACAGTGGATTATAACAGTTAACAAATACATAAATACTGTGTAAATTATTAAGATATATCATTCGCTATTAAACATTGTTAACAGCATCATTATCAAACTTTTATCTCTATTTATCATGGATACAAATGAAATACAGTTATGTATGAACAAAATAAGTTCTAGTTTTAAATCAAATGTATTTGCTGCAAACCGATTGCCTATTTGGGTAAATCAACCTGCTTATATTATAAGTAATTTGGATCCCGATTCAAAGCCTGGCTCTCACTGGGTAGCTATACACATCGATGTTAATGGCATAGGTGAATACTTCGATTCATTTGGTCGTAAACCTACTAATTATCAAAAGCGATTTTTAAATAGAAATGCTAGGAGATGGTTTTACAACCACAAACAATTTCAAAACCCATTTACCTCGGTTTGTGGGGAATATTGTAACAAAGAAAAACTATGTGTGATTTTCAAAGTTTGTTTTCCGAGAGTTCTCTTTGTAATGATTTAATTGTAAGAAATATGTTTAAAACTCATTTTTTATGAAATAAATACTTTTAGAAAAATATTTTTCCTGTTTTATTTTAAGGTATAAGGGTAATAATGGTACAGAATACAAATAAATAGAAACATGATGATAGTTTTTATTAAAAATTTATTCAAAGCTAAGGTTTATAATTGTTTCTTCACCTACCAAAGAAACAATGACTTAAACAATGATAATGTTTCGGCACACGTTACAAAGAAGTTAAACAATAAAAGGAATGAATTGGTTTCACTACACTTAATGTACTTTTTCATTGTCTAGAAAGAAATGAACACAATCGCTTTTAGCCGCCAACTGACACTTTAGAATACAAAGGAGCTTAATCAATGATAATGTTTAGGAACAAGTTACAAAGAGGTTATACAAACAAAAGGATAGACAAAAGTTAAGCAAGCAACCTTTTAAAAAAACAATAAATAAATTAATTGGTTTCCTAAAACTGCACTATTGATCTTCTTTTTCATTGTCTAGAACGAAATTAACACTATCACTTTTTGCCGCCAGCTGCTTTGTGATGTCGTAGATAACGTCCCTCGCTTTTTGGACGTGGTCATCTACTTCGGAGTTTGCGTAATATTTAACACGCACTTCTGCATGTTTCCAGTGTTCTGTCGGGGGAATGTTTTTGATCTTCATCATGTCATACACTTCAATTTTGATGAGATGTGATGCGTAAGCCCCGTCGTCTTGGTTGGATTTAATGAAAGCAACACCCTCCGCGGTGGCTTGGCTCACACTCGATGACCTTTTGTTGACAATTTTCTTTTTCTTGCGTTTTTCGAAGAATCCATGTATGCTGTTGTTTCTCTTGTTGGCGAGTGCTTTCTTTACTTTGAGCCCAACCGTCCCTTCTTCATCGCTTGGGTCGTCGTATTTCTCAGGATAATAATAGTGTTTAAATGTGTTTTCTTCTGTAAGCTATAACAATACAAAAAATATATTCAAACAGTGCTTCGAACTAGAGTTACACGGTAGACACAGAAATGGCTAAAACGTATACTATAAACAATAAATCAAAAACATAAAACAAGTTTTCAAATTAAAACTACATACTTACATCCATTTCAGCAACGAAACACGGCTACACAACCAAACACTGAACTTTTCACTTCACACTTCCCGACTCGGTTTGACGGAGATCTTGTCTAATGAATTATTTGAGACGATATGAAGCGGAGTTGTTTTGACGCTGTTTTATACCTGACGCAATTCTACAAGTTGGAACAAGTAAGCATTTTAAAGAAGCTATTTGCTTGCTGAACAGGTTTAAACCAGCATCTTAGCAGGATAAGTGAATAGGTGTGAAAAAATTACACAAAAGGCAACGGTTCGTTTGATGCAAGGAAACAATAAAACATTCATTGTGTACCTATCTATAGAATATCACATATCATAAACGCTTTCTTCAGCTCCTTTTTATGTGTATCGCACAGCTACAAGTTTAAACCAGTATTTTTATTCAACAATCGGTATGAAATGTCAAGAGATAACGATTTCATAAAAAGCAACAGACATTCAGTAAATAATTGATGTAAAACCGACATCTAAGAGCGTAGCCAAAGAATGTAACATTTTACAAACTTCTTATCTTCATTACAACCGTTCACTGTATAGCATATATTAGGTATAGTGCAAAAATATAGGTTAGGTTAGGTTAGATTTATGAAAATTCTGAAAGTTACGATTTAGCAAAAAAAAAAAAAAAAATGTATATAAGCGAACTGAAAAGGCATAAAATCATACAAAGTGTGAATCAAATCCCAGATGGAAAGGGACGGATCGAACCTTTTATGAGGAGGTGATTAGGCACCGCTACGTTTTCTTCGCATGGGAGCAGGTAGACAGGTAGTACGAACCGGAACAAAAGGCTACTCGCGAACAAAGGAAAGGGTCGAACCTTTTATGACTATGTGATTAGACGTCGCTATTGTAATTAAAGTGAAGACCCTGTCCAATCGCTCTAAGTGGGGTGTTTCGTTTTTTTTTTTTAGGATTCGATGGACCAAAATCCCGTTTTTGGACCACCACCACGGAATGTGCTGGGGAATCGGGGAATACCTACTACTAACTCACTTAGTTCTCATGGCGGAGTGCTATTGCGGGAACCACGTGCTCATTGGGCCGGACCACCTCATATTATAGTTTACAAAGAGGTGGTAAGAACTGATTACCATTCTGTCAATAAATGTTTACACATCATACGAGTATTTAATGTGATTTTGTATGATTTTCATATTCTCAAACAAAAATTGATCCGATTCGTCTCGGTCTACCTTACATGTCTGTCTTCCCACAACCCACTTATGTATATTTTTGTAAATAAATAATTGTAAATGCTGTACTTTTATCTTTTCTCTTCCGTTCGCTAGCAAGCGCGACAGTATAACAAACATGCGCTTTTGCATCTCCAGTAAATGATCGAAAGTGGACATTTTCAAAGAGACATTGTGAGAAGGGGACATTTTGCTAAACGGACATTCTGAAGGGACGTATTTTTGCGAAAGAGACACTGAGAAGTGGCCATTTTTTTAAGTGGACTTTTTGCGACGCAGCGTGACCTACATACAATCAACGTGTAACAGAATTCAACTAAGTGACCATTTTGTACATACTTTCTCATTAGGCCAAGTGTTTTTGTTTTGACTAAGACAAATGCGGACGTTAGTTTACTGCACTTATGCGGGGAATAACCGCAGGGTAACATTAACAGCGCGATGTTGCCGGTTCAGTTAGAAACTTCGGTGCATTAACCCTTTTCTATCCGTCGGGTTGCCGGAGTTTTGTCTTCAGATAAGGTTTTCGGACATACACAACTTTGGCAGTTGTTAGACAACCAAACCAAACACATTGTTTTTGAGGTTAGTTTAAATCTGTCTTAAGTAGGTAAGCGTTCTTGTTGGAGAGTTGCTGACCCGGCAAATTTAATTTTTTATGTGCCCTATATACGTCCCACTGCATGCACAGGCGTCCTCTCAGAAGAGAGAGAATGGGCTTAGTTACCACGCGTGCCCACCGCGTATTGGCAATTTCATGCGCTGAGGCATGTGAACATCTCAGACACTCAGGTTTCATTCACCGTTAGCGAGCGGTATTGCAACTTTAACTTCACAAATGTACGTAACTTACAAAACAAAGTCATTGGTACATGCCGGGATTCGAACCCACGACCTCCCGAATGTGAAGCCCGCGCGTTCTACCGCTCTGCTACGATCGCTGCCGGCAAAATTCGGTAAAATTCTGTGGTCTGACGAATCGCGATTCGAAAGGACTGGAGTGTTCAGTATGCACAATTAACACAGCTGGTTCGTTGAAGACCCACACATGGCAAGACCGTCAAATTTTCATCAGAGTCCAATGTTCTACCCACTAGGCTACCACAGCGATATGTATTTAACTGTATTTATTTGAATAAAAAATTTTTAATCAATCAACAAAATAACTATTTTAAAATGCTAGATTCGTTCAGTATTGTATATAACGTACATGCATAATAATCTAACACGGAATACATATTGTACAAACAGTAAACGAGGTCATCGGATAAATTTAAACGTTAATAAATAAATCAATTTTAAGACTACCTACCTACCAAAGCCGTTCAAATTCTATTTTTATTAATTTACAATTTAAATCCAGCCAATATTTCTTTTTAAGGACGTTTAAGATTTTTTTTTTCTATCAATTGAGAATTTTGATCTCTTGATAGATACAAGATTCAACAAAATAATCTACCCAGCAAGCTTCTAAACAGCAAATTGCAAACAAAATGACAGAAGAGTATTAAAAATATAAGGCTAATCCGAATATAAAAACTAAATCAAAACATTTTAACAAAATAACTAATTAAAAATGCTAGATTTGTTCAGTGCAGATTCTGTACTGCAGATCACATGTCACAAGAGTTCAATGGAGAAGTCTAAATGTAAATAAATCAATTGAAATTTCGAGACGAGCTACTAAAGCAATGTTGTTTTTTTTTTCAATTCAAATTCAGCCGATAGTTCTTTTTAGGGACGTTTAATATATTTATTATTTAAATTCGGCCGCAAGTCTTTTTTACGACGGTTTAATTTTTTTTCTCTTGAGAATTGAGAATTTTGATTTTTTTGATGGAACCAGAATTATTGCGATTTGCATATAGATAGATAAAGATTCAATAAAATAATCTACCAAGCAAGCTTCTAGACTGCAAATTGCGAACAAAATTACAGAAGAGTATTAAAAATATAAGGCGAATCTGAATATAAAAACCAAATCAAAACATTTTAGCAAAATAACAAATTAAAAATGCTAGATTTGTTCAGTACAGATTCTGTACTGCAGAATATTAACACGGAACTCATCTATAGATAGCAAACGAGTTCAATGGACAAGTTCAAATAAATGAATTGAAATTTCGAGACGAGCTGCCCAAGCTATTCAAATTGAACCAAACCTTACAAACGTTTTTTTTTTCTTTCAATTCAAATTCAGGCGAAAGTTTTTTTTTTCTTTTCACTTCATTGATAATTTTGACCTTTTGAAAGAACTAAAATCATTGCGTTGTGCATTTACAAGATTAAACCAATATTCTACCAAGCAACCTTCTAAACTGCAAATTGCAAACAAAATTACAAGAATATTAAAAAAATATTTTACTTTTTATGCTGGACTAGCTCAAAGACTAACCAAACGAAGAATTTCAATATCAAATAACGACCAATAACAAAACCAAGATGTGCAAAATTGTAAATGAGAACAAAACTATAAATGATTATAAATTAGAAAATTATACGAGACTAGCCCAAAGAAAACGGCGAATTCGAATAACTACCAAACAAAAAAACCAAGGAACAAATACTTTTAAATTGGTAAATACACAAACAGTAGGCACAAATCCACAAGTTTGAACAACAGACAAAAGTAACAGATAAAATAAAACAAATCGAAAATTCGTTAACTCTACGGCAAGGAACTACCAAGGCACTTCTCAGCACGAGGGCTTGTTCACGACTAATTAGACTGCATGGAGGAAATAGATAAGGTGGAAGGGAGATGGCAATACTTTTGCCGTGTTACACGACTCTTCTGTATCTGTCTGTTGCAAAGAGCATATTACAAAAAACTTCCGTTAGTGCGTAGGTACCTGTGTTGGGGTACCTGTGCTGGGGTACCTACCAAGAGCCAGGTAGGCCACCTATAGGTCGCGTCACGTAAAAAGAACGCTTGCAGTGAAGCAGCGCAGTAGGTGATTTATCGGTCTATTTGGTGGTATGAGGTGCGGCGGGGGGAGGGCGGCTCGCGCGTCGCATGGTTGCTCGTGCGCTATTGGTTCGTCAGTCGACCTTTGCTTCCCGCGCTGTGTCCACGTTACGTTTGTTCTCAAAATACCATCGCGCACAAAAGTTTTTGGTTACGAATTGGTTTTACATAGAAAAGTGAGGAAAATGATATATGACGTATATTGTTTTATGAAAAGAGAGGCGGATAATAATGCCGTTGACAATTTAAAACAGTGTATGAAACGGACCGCAAAAGCAACAAAATGTTCCGAGTCTACAGTGGAAGGAGTTTCAACGTTACTTTAATTTTTTTTGTTAGATCAAATAAACATTATTTACTGAATCAAACATGTTTTCAATTCTATTTTATGATTATTGGTAGGTAAATCGGAAATTATATTTTCCGATTTACCTACCAATAATCAATATACCTACTTAAAGCTTGTTCTAAAATAAAACAATAGATAATTTTGTGCGCGAGTGTACCCATGCGCAAACACACCCCCTCCACTTTCTCCAGCGCTCTTTTTACGTGACGCGACTTATACCAGACGTTTGCTTTGTCCTTTTTGCATGCCCGAATGCTTAAGCCCGGCGAACATCACACCGCACAGAGTCCGTTTATACGATTCTTGTTACCACGGCAGCGCAATAAATAATAGAAACAGGTTACGGTAACAATAAAATAGTATCCCACGGGAACGCATTCTCAATTCAGGCCTTTGTCCATCTGTACGCCAAGGTTCATGTAAATCCGTTCAGGCGTTATTGCGTGATTTAGTAACAAACATCCAAACATTTTCACAAACTTTCAAATTTATAATATTAGTAGGATTAGTTGCTGATTTGTGGTAAATAAAACTTTGGTACTAAAACTTTCGTCAGCACTACACATTACTAGTCTATAGAATTCTAAATTACCCGATTGGACCACCATAACAATGTTTTTTAATTGTTTTTTTTTCATGGTCGTTACCTAACATGTCCGTTAATTTCGGATTCACTTGCCTGGTTTTATGTCGGAAGAGTCCGACCAGGTTTCAGGTTCAGAAGTTTTTTTCCGGTCCTTTGGTGCGCAAACAGCGGTGGTAGCCTAGTGGGTAGAACATTGGACTCGGACGCGAGAGACCCAGGTGCGATTCCTAGTGCGGACATGTACCTATGACTTTGTTTTCCAAGTTACGCACGTTTGTGAAGTTATAGTAGCAATACCACTCGCTAACGGTGAAGGAAAACATCGCGAGGAAGCCGGAGTGTCTGAGCTATTCACACACCTCAGTGCTTGAAATCGCCAATCCGCGGTGGGTACGCGTGGTGATTAAGCCCATACTCTCTCTCTGAGAGAAGGCCTGCCCTACAGTGGGACGTATATAGGCTGCTTATTAAATGCATGACAATGATACAGTTGGTGTATTTTTTTTAGTACAGTCAACAGCAGCTTTATACCACCTTTATATTTTTGTTGCTTATTTTATTATATTCTTTTGTTGCATTAACCCATGCTGAAGACAATTTTAAAAACCTATTTCGAGGCTAAAAATTCCACCCATGCCGGGAATTGAAATTTCGAGCCTCTTTATCTCTTTCATCGATGCTTGCACTTGCCCATTAGCTCAGTTGGCAGAGCGCTGGCTGGAATTTTTAGCCTCTAAATAGGTGCTTATATTATGTTGATGCGCATAGTCAGGCCCCAGGTTGGGCTCTTCTGACAAAAAAGGTATCTACCTACTTGGATTCCAAAATTAGGCTATTAGTTAAAATGTAGGTATGCGCCGATTTGTGGTAAGTAAATAAAAGATCCGTGGTTCCGTGTGGCGCCGGATTAGGAATAGCATCACTCCATTTCCTTCCATGGATGTCGTAGAAGGCGACTAAGGAAATCAAATACCAGGAGACGGGCAGCAGCGTCTTCCTAAGAATCCAACCGCATACTGCGATCGCCAACCCGCCTGCCAAGCGTGGCGATTATGGCAAAACCCTTCCTGGTTATGAAAACCACGAAGGAGGCCTATGTCCTACAGTGGGTGTCAAAGGGCTGATGATGATGATGATGATGATGATGATGAAATAAAAGATAAAAACCGACTTCAAAACACTACAGCACTAAAAAGTTAGAAATAATTTAAAAGCATACCTTTAAATTAGAAGCATGTATACTCTATTTCCTTCTGGATGTCGTAAAAGGCACTAAGGAAATCAATTACCAGAGGACCTTCATGGTTATGAAAACCACGAAGGAGGCCTATGTCCTGCAGTGGGCGTCAAATGGCTGATGATGATGATGTCATATGACATACTACTGTGGGGTCGGGCAGCAACATCCTGACAGAGTTGCTAGTCAGTATATCTATTAAGCCGTGCCAGTATAGCCGCGGGGTGCCGGCTTTAGAATAGTACCCCCCCCCCATCTCTTCCCGTGGGTGCCGTAGAAACCGGCTCAGGGACACATTACCAGGAGGTGGGCAGCAGCGCCGCAGAAGGCGCTGAAGGTGCCATATACTGCGCTCGCCAACCCGCATGCTAAGCGTGGCGAGTATGGCAAATACCCTCATGGCAGAAAACGAAAAAACCAGCCAACCGGTCTTTTTGGAAATCCATGGAGGAGGCCTATGTCCAGCAGTGGACTTCTTGTGGCTGAATGATGATAATTATCTATAAAAATATTAGGGGTTAATCACTCGAATTTTCGCAGTATCCATCTTTCTTGTCTAAATTGAATAACAAAAACAATTGAAAGTCGATATTCAAATGTTTCACATTTTTTAAAAAAAGAACATCATAGAAACCATTTGAAAAAAGTTTCATTCGAAAACCTCAAACCATGAAGATTCTATGTCAATTCAAAGAACCTATTGCAATAAAACGGCAATTTCATACTTTAACCCCTATTATTATGTAAGTATGTCAGGACTAATACGAGCACCTTTTAAACCAGTAGCCAACACAATGTGAATAGGTACTGGAAATAAACATCGTTCCCAAGATTTAGACTGGCAAAGGTTAATACATTCTTTATGGGGCATTGTGTATGTGTCTACAATAATGAAGATACACGTGTAATAGATATACGCTTGTCGGAAGCGCGGTTCAAAAAATGTTTAAAGCACACTTTGTGCCAAAAGGACTAATTAAAGACTGTTGGGATGTCAATGATGTCTGGAATTAAAGCCAGTTCGTGCAAGGTTTTAGAATAATTATATAAACTCTGCTAATTAAAGACTTTGAAAAGACTAAGTTTGGAGTGTTTTCGTCCATTTTGTCTTCAAAATGATCTATATTTGGAAATGGACACGCAGTTTAACTTGTAACGTTCATTAAGACGCAGTTTCTGTGCTACTTTGAATAAAACATTTTTGAATTGAATTTATATTTGAATTTGAATTGAATCAGTGCTAACGAGTGATAGGTATACAGAAGCTTTAATTCGTTCCGCTTAGTCTATGAATAGGGTCTCGTGAAGATTTGAAAAGAGTTCTCGAGAATGCAACACCTGGTCTGGTGACCCCTACTTACATTAACGGTAAGGAGATGCGAGGTACCTGGAACCTTTTCGTCATTGTTAGCAACAGAAATGTGCTCTTTTTTTTATGAGCGTTTTTTATGTTTGCTAAGTACTTCGTAGTATTTTCTGAGGTTAACAAGAGCACTACAAAACTGAATTTTAACGGATATTTACTCGTTTACATTTCCATTTTACAATTTTCCGACGTTTCGGTACTTTTGCAAGCGCCGTGGTCTCGGTAGACTGAGATGACAGGCGTCTTTTTGCAAGTAATTCGCGTTTTTAGGGTTCCGCGTCTCAAAAGAAAAAAGAGAATCCTTATAATCGTAAATTTATTTCAACGTAAAGAAATTATATTCTATTATTTTGTTGAATGTCAATGAACGATGTAAGCAGAGCAGCTGTCTTTGCATCGATTTGTAATGGTGCAAAAGACAGCAAAATAACTCCACTCTGACCATCTTTTCTTAAATCATCTTAGACAGATTATTTACATCAGTTGCATAAGCATAATCAGCCTATATGCGTCCCACTGTAGGGTACAGGCCTTCTCTCAAGGAGAGAGTTGCTTCAGTTGCTTGCTATCTAAATGATGAAGATTCCATGATCACTTTGATTCCATGATCACTTTGTTGTCGATCGATCAGTCGAGCTGGACCCTTTTTCTTAGGAACGGGTGGTGCTATCAAATTGAAATTAATATTAAACACTTACGCCCGAAACCGGCGTGCGTGCATGCAACGACTAATGAATGTTGAGGAAGCGAAAGTGATCTGTCAGGATCGTAGCAAGTGGCACTCCCTGGTCTCTGCCTACCCCTCTGGGATACAGGCGTGAGTTTATGTTATGTTATGTTACGCCCGGTTTCTCGTACACTAAAAATGGCGCAGCGGTAGAACCACTTTGTTCTTCTTGTAATGTATCATCACCACTTGGTGTTCTAAGCTATGTACATTCGTGAATTTGTGGTAGCAATACCACTCGCTAACTGTGAAGGGAAACATCGTGAGAAAACCCGAGTGTCTCAGGCGTTGACATACCTACCTCAGCCTTTGAAATTGCCAATCCACGGTGGGCACGCGTGGTAATTAAGCCCGTACTCTCTATCTGAGAGGAAGCCAGTGCCAGTGGGACGTCTATGCTTATGATGATGATGATGATTGAGAGATTTGTACAGACACTTTTTGCAAATACGATCTGTAAAAAAGATATGATTTTTTTTCTTTGTGGCGCTAGTTTTACTCTATGGAGCCCCTTAAAGGTCATTTATTTTGATATAATAATATAATATGTCACATTTACCATGAAATAAAATAAAATTTTCAACAAAGTCAAATTTGTAATCTCTTGCTCGGAGCCCGCTCGTTCAGAGTCCAAGTCGCGCTTGGCCGGCTTATTATAATAATTTTGTTGACATCCTTTTTAATGAAGTAGGTTTTCAGTCTCGCTTTAAATGGATTTAGTTGTGTACTAATTATCAATCAAGTAACACGCCCATTGCTGCCTTTCTCATTTATGAACCTGTTACACGGGTGCCTCGTTGGTCTAGCGGTTAACAAGCTTGACTACCAAGACATACGTCGCCGTACTTTATTTGTACAAATGGCCTCAGTTTGGGTGTCTCCATGCATGTCCTTGCCTGGTTACCATAGCACAATTTATCCTAGTTTGGGTCGAGGACAAGTGATTATTTTTTTCTGTGGAAGTTATTTGTATAGTTTGTTACGCTGTTACAAGAACAATGAATTTACTAAGAGGCTTAAGGCTGATCTTATGTGGAGCATGCTGTCTCGCTCAAACCGTTTAACATTTTTTTATAGATTAGATTAGATTAAATACTCTTTATTGCACACCAGACATTATCACTCCGTGTGACGCCGGGTTAAGAATAGCGTCACTACATTTCCTTCCGTGGATGTCGTAGAAGGCGACTAAGGAAATCAATTACCAGGAGACGGGCAGCAGCGTCTTCCCGAGATTCCAACCGCATACTGCGATCGCCAACCCGCCTGCCAAGCGTGGCGATTATGGCAAAACCCCTCATGGTTATGAAACCATGAGGGAGGCAGACATATCCTGCAGTGGGCGTCAAAGGGCTGATGATGGTGATGATACATTATGAAGATACATGAAAAATCTTAAGTATCTAAGTAGTAACTCAGTAACTGAGCGCAGTTCAGCTATTTCAGCTTTCTAGTTACTTGTCGTCTCTGTGCTACGCCGCGGACAGACAGGCGGACAGACGGATAGACAAACAGACGGATGGTTCCTTGTTGACTACGGAACCCCAAAAAAATACAAAAACGACCAAAACACAAAAACTTAGTGAAACAATGAACAGGCCGGTCACAAATTCTGCACTGTATTTGTGACTCATTGTTGAGGTACCTACCTAATTAGCTTGGCTCCACCACAGTATAATAAACTGTGACATAGCTGAACAGACCCGAAGCTGACCGAGATCTTGCGTTTCGTAGTTATGTATATTGTATAGGCGCTTCTCGGTTAGGAAAACCACGAGGGAGGCCTGTGTCCTGCAGTGGGCGACAAATGGCTGATGATGATGATGATAGGCGCGTCTCGGACTTTAGTAGGAAGATTAGTAACTAATTCTTATTTAAACTGTGGCTCCGCGGACGGCTGCTTAGTATTTGGGCAAATCTACTCGAATTATCGCCAATTCATAATTTTACTCAACAAGCTCTCATAGTTCTCAGCACAACAGAAATGTACCAATTATCTTACACAATTACATTACAATTAATTGTGGAAGATAATATATGTCTGTAAATGGATTTCCCGGCAGTGAACGTTCACCTTTATCAGCTGAAAACTAACTACAAGGAAGTCAATTGAAGCCTAGTCTGCGCGCACTTTATGCTAAACTTGCTTTTTCCTTACGGTTATTTTTTCTTCATGTAGCTCTGTGAAATAACATAACAGTGCGATTAAAGAAAAACACTGTGATGAAAGCCTAGGGAGTCAGCGTATTATCGTTGGAATAGAGAACAAAATTATTATTCCTGGAGCAGTGATGAAAAAAAAATACTGTAAGTTAAACCTGCGGTGTACTATACCTCAGTGCTTACACTTTCAGTAAATGAATGTGAAATTGTCTTTATTGCCAACAAAAATTCAATAAAGCACAATAACTGAAAAAAATCATAAAAAATCTATTTAGCAAAAGGCCTCATCATCGTCATCATCATCACCCATTTGACGCCCACTGCAGGACATAGGCCTCCTCCGTGGTTTTCATAACCATGAGGGGTTTTGCTATAATCGCCACACTCGGCAGGCGGGTTGGCGATTGCAGTGTGCGGTTGGAATCTCAGGAAGACGCTGCTGCCCGTCTCCTGGTAATTGATTTTCTTAGTCGCCTTCCACGACGTCCACGGAAGTATATGGAGTGATGCTATTCTTAGTCCGGCACCACACGGAACAAAGTCACAAAAGCACAAAGACCTGGAGACCTATTTTTGAATCACTCGTATGAAATTGTATCGTCGAATGCGACTTAAGTCACACTCGTCTTCTAAGTCGCATGATATCGTTTTTCCGTATTTTTGAATCGTTCGCCTGAAGTGTTGCCAGTACAATTTGAAGTATTGTATTTTATCCATTCCACGCAGAAATTAAAAAACCGGAAACTACCGTAACAGAAACGGAACGTAAAACACTGTTTTATTGGCTGTTTAAATAAAAAATCTTTGTCTTTTGTTACAAACAAAACACTACATACTGTCAACTCTTTGATTGTTGACACTCAGAATGACAAACAGTACCAACACACATTTATCGTTTTTTGACAATTAATCTACCGATCGCCATGCGAGACGAGTGGTAAGGACCATTCGTTGCAGTCGAGTGCTTCAAAAATACGGAATTTCAGATGTCTATGCAGAGCTCCTGGAGCTCTATTTTTGAATCACTCGTATCGCGTCGAGAGCTCGATTTCTACTGATTTTCGTTCGACATCTGAAATTCCGTATTTTTAAATCACTCGACTGCAACGAATGGTCCTTACCACTCGTCTCGCATGGCGATCGGTAGATTAATTGTCAAAAAACGATAAATGTGTGTTGGTACTGTTTGTCATTCTGAGTGTCAACAATCAAAAAAGGTTGACAGTATGTAGTGTTTTGTTTGTAACAAAAGACAAAGATTTTTTATTTAAACAGCCAATAAAACAGTGTTTTACGTTCCGTTTCTGTTACGGTAGTTTCCGGTTTTTTAATTTCTGCGTGGAATGGATAAAATACAATACTTCAAATTGTACTGGCAACACTTCAGGCGAACGATTCAAAAATACGGAAAAACGACATCATGCGACTTAGAAGACGAGTGTGACTTAAGTCGCATTCGACGATACAATTTCATACGAGTGATTCAAAAATAGGTCTCCTGCTTGTGCGTAGACACAAACGGTGATTAAGTGGACTGTATAACTTATTGTAAGGGCTGGCGGGGGAGTCTCTTGGAGAAGAATACGCTGGCTGGTGACGTGAAACAGGCAGCTTTATTTAGCTCACACAATGCACTAAATTGTTAGAAAAACACTGAAATTACTGTTTATAAGATTCACGCAACGTGGCGCAGCAGAGGCGAGAGAGAGAGTGACAAACTACGAGCCTTAGTTATGTGCGCTATATAACGCAGATAGTTATAAAACTGTCTATTCGCTGCCACAACGACAGCTAGTTATTTAGCGAAGCAAAACTATCTATTTTCCACAACGTCCGCCGTCTCTGTTTAATACAAAGCGAACTAAGGAATAGCGCGTAACGGCGATAGCGCGCGCCCGACTCACTACGATCATTACCGATAGCACAGAGCGCTGCGTGTGAGTGAATAAAACGTATTCACATTCGCGTTTATCTGAGAGAGAAACATATAGGTGTTTCGGTTCAAACCAATGAAAATAAATTTACACAAATCAGTGCCTTATGTCATGAAGTCGAACGGTTATATTTGCATAAAACGATCTTCGTTTTGAACTTTTGACTTTGACACCTGTAATGCACAATTTTTCCCTTATAATGATAATAATGAGATTAGTGTTGAATAAACTTTCTTCGCGCCGCGCTTCACGCGTCTTGTGCTGTGTAGCAAAGTTTGTTTACAGTCATTATAAGTGGTTTTTGTATCTATTGTGTATATAAATAATTATCTAGTGTAAATAAAAATAAACAGTAAAGTGTAAATAAATATTTGTAGCGTTTCTTTGTATTGTAAATATAATTTTTTCTAAGATGATGCGTGTAAATAGTAGTATTTTATGGGACTATTATGAAAAAGACAATGCCAATAAAAAAGCAAAATGCAGTGTGTGTGGTGTGTATATAAGTTATAAAACAACAACTGGCAATTTAAAATCTCATTTGAAAAACAGACACATAGAGATTTATAGAATTGTGATGAACCAACAAACAACGTCATTGCCCTCGAGTGAACAAAATGCTGCAACAGAAGTAAACTCCCAATGCAGCAGTTCATCGGCAGCTGAAGTGGTAGCGACGACTTCCTGCGCAGCAACAATGGATTCATGGGTAACTGTGGCAAAAACATCATCTTCCTGTGTAGCACCCAATGTTTCGTCAATCTCTGAATCCACAGAATCGACTTCTCGTTCAGTACCCACTGTTGAGCGTCAAGGAAAAACACAGTCCAGGCTTGATATGTTCATTCCAAAAAAAATTACGAAGGATACAAAATCTAAAATAGATCATGACCTCTTGGGATTATTTACAAAGGGTTTTCAACCATTTAGTTTGGTGGAGGAACCATGCTTTAAAAAATTTTGTCGCTGGATACCGGGGTACCAACTTCCCTCCAGGAAGCACATTTCCGCGACCCTTATTCCTCAGTATTACGAAAAAGTTAGAGCTGACGTGAAAGAATGCCTGTCAAATCCACAAAACGTTGAAAAAATATGCTTGACTCTGGATATGTGGACATCAAGAGCCAACGAGAGCTATATGGCAATCACAGGCCACTACATAACAAATACTTTCACAATGCAATCTGTTTTACTAGCTTGTGATTATTTCTCAGATAGACATACTGGCGCAAATATTCAGGACTTTTTGAAAAAAACAGTTGACGAATGGAATCTGCTGGAAAAAATTAATTTCGTTGTAAGCGATAACGCAGCCAATGTACAACGAGCTCTGACAGATTTAGGGTGGAAACACTTTGGCTGTTACGGTCATACCCTAAACCTAATAGTCCAAGACTCACTATCAGCAGTGCAAACGACCATAGATAAGGTGAAAGAGATTGTGCGTTTTTTTAAAAAAAGCGCTACTGCCACAGAGAAGCTCCTGAAATATCAAAAAACAGAGAACGAGGCAACAATTCCATTAAAATTAAAGCAAGATATGCCCACAAGATGGAATTCCACGTTCCATATGATTGTGAGGTTTATTGAGTTGCAGTCGGCTATAAAATCAACTGCAGCCGTAATAGGAAAGGATTTACCGATCATAAGTAACGAAGAATGGACCCTCTTGCATCAGTTAACAGTAGTTTTAAAGCCGTTTGACGATATAACTTCTGCTATGAGCGGGGAAAAATATGTAACTGCCAGCTCAATAATACCTATTACACAGGCGCTAATAAATACATGCGACAAAATCATCGACAATTATGTGCCGCCGGTTTCAGAAGAAAATCTAGTCAGTCCAGCGGCCGTAGTAACCCAGAAACTGCAAGACGGGCTAATAACACGTCTCGGAAATGTCCAAAAAAGTAGAACATTTTCATTGTGCACTTTTTTGGACCCGCGTTACAAAGTATCCGGGTTCCAGGATAAGGCAGAAGGGGCAAAAACAAAAAAACATGTACAGGACCTTGTACATAGTATGATAATTAAAGAAAATGTGGAGGTTGTACCATCGACGTCATCGAATAACTGTATAAGTACCGCAGAAAAAGGAGTGTCACCTTGGTCTATCTTGAGTGACCTAATTGAAACAAATAAACCACCAAGAACTGGCACGCCGTTGTCGAAGGCGATTCAAGAAGTGGATTTATATTTGGATGAAGACATGTTACCAATCCATAAGCCAGACGGAACATGGAACTGCCCCTTGCAGTGGTGGCAGAACCACCATCAAAAATACCCCCACCTCAGCAAACTGTTCCGATTGCATGGAAACATCGTGGCGACGTCAGTGCCCTGCGAAAGAATTTTCAGTAGAGCGGGCCTTCTAATTTCAGATCGTCGCACTCGACTCGACCACAATAAAGTGGCACAACTTATGTTCCTGAATGGAAATACCTGAGACTCAATTCAGATTTGTAAATAATGAACGCATGTAAATAATGTAAATATATCAGATGTACATAATCAAATGTATTATACAATGAACTTTTAAGTACGCCTGTATAAAAATATAATAATTTTTTGTAGGTATTATATTAACATTATCACAATTATTTATACAGACAGTCCTAAGCCTGTAAAAGTACGAAGGGAAGTTCATTGTAAAGACAACTGATAGTCAACTCAAATCAAAGCGCTTTTGTATTAAACAATCAATTATAGCACTTATAACTAATATGTATAAGAGCCATATTTGCTTGACGATATGGAAATAGATAGTTTTCAAAAATAGATAGTTTTTACAACGTTGTTCGCTGGCAAATAGCGGCAACGTTTCGTTATATAAAAAAGCCATAACGACACATCGCTAACGAGCCTGCAGATGGCAGCACAGTATTGGCTACGTTCCAAAATTACATTATGTTTGCTTCTAACACTGCTCACTACGAATAAAAAAATCATAGAAGTATTTCTTCCTACAAAATCCACTCTCAAAAACGGCCCCTGACCTCTCGATTAGTCTGTACCAATAAAAATGAGTGCAAGATGTGCTGTAGAGTGAATCACTCTGTGATTGGTTCATTCTGTGCGCCAAGCGTGACGACGTGAACGTTGATTAGGCGATAGTAAATGACAGCGTAACTTATGATTGGTTTTATACAAAAACATTAAACTATTGACTTCATGATGCTCGAAACATCTAGGTACCTCGCAAGATGACGGTATGGCGGCGGCAGGTGCATATATATTTTGCCGGGTAATACTAAACTCGCTCCGATTGGTAACACAATTGACAAGCTCGGCCCGCCTTGAAACAATTGAACGTGGGGTCATTTTTAGGGTTCCGTACCCAAAGGGTAAGAGACCCTATTACTAAGACTCCGCTGTCCGTCCGTCCATCTGTCACCAGGCTGTATCTCATGAAGCGTGATAGTTGACTGTTGAAATTATTACAGATAATGTATTTCTGTTGCCGCATAACAACAAAATTATTTAGGTAAGTTCTAAAAACAGAATAAAATAAATATTTAAGGGGGTGCCTTAAATATTTATTTTATTCTGTCTTTAGTATTTGCTGTTACCTATAGCGGCAACAGAAATACATCAACTGTGAATATTTCAACTGCCTAGCTATCACGGTCCATGAGATACAGCCTGGTGACAGACAGACAGACGGATAGTGAAGTTTTAGTAAAAGCGTTCTTCTCGCAAGTTACGTATTGCGGGTTGGAACGTTTCAGTGTGACATGGTCCGCTTGTCCCCCATCGTACGTAACTGAGTAAAGTGTAAGATTGCAAAAGCTTGCTAGTGGGTGTCGATAATGGAAGCCTTTGTATCACTGTGCTATGCCTGGGAACACAAGATGGCAAAAACGACACTAGTTTGTGTCACACAAACGGTGTACGCAATTAAGGCACCTTCTTGCCGTAGAAAGTGACAGACGAACTAGGACGGGGCCTCAGATGGTGGGCGTCATAAATGTTTTTCTTCTCCTTCCTTCTTCTTCAAATGACAGCTTTTGTCGTGCTAATATTATTCAATTGAACATCATCATCAGCCATTCGACGCCCACTGCAGGACATGGGCCTCTCTCATGGTTTTCTAACCATGAAGGGTTTTTCCAGAATCGCCACGCTCGGCAGGCAGGTTGGCGATCGCCGTATGCGGTTGGAGTATCAGGAAGACGCTGCTGCCCGTCTCCTGGTAATTTATTTCCTTAGTCGCCTTGTACGACATCCATGGAAGGAAATGGAGTGACGCTATTCTTAAACCGGCGCCACAATCTGGTAATATCAGTAGATATAAATTGTATTTTTACATTTAATAATAGGTAATACAATTTATACCGACATTTGTTTTATCAGACATTTCCTATTTTTTACTAGTGTAAAAGCAGAAACTTTCGTCTCTTCGGAAGACAACACTTTGACACTTACCACCGTTGCGTTTAAGCGTCGGAGGTAGAAATAAAACGGAATAAAAAGTCGTCGTTCATTAAATTTCAGCCCGTTTGCCTTTGACGCAGGATTCTATGAGAAAAACAAAAGCGAAGGATTTTTCGCAAATAAATGTACGTGTTATAAAACAAGAAAACCCGACTGCTAAACACACGCTTCTGTTAAATTTGCACACTCTACTTCTACGGATGAAAAAACCAAAGGCGTATTTCTTCCTACAAAATTCACACTCAAAAAAAGGCCCGGGCAGTCCTTTCGATTAGTCTTCCTTTACCAATGCAATGAGCGCAAGAGGCATTTGGAAAATCGAAAAGCATTTGACTGCCTCGTTGGTCTAGCGTTAGCACGTCCGATTACCATGCCGGAGGTCGTGGGTTCGTTTCCCTTTGGGGGCCTCAGTACATTTGTACAAATGGCCTCAACATGTGTATGTTGAAACGTTTGTGATGTCCTTGCTTGGTTACCATAGCACAGGGTATCCGAATTTAGGACCAGGACAAGTGATTGTCGTGTGTGAAAGTTATTCAATTAGGGGTTAAAGTATGAAATTGCCGTTTTATTGCAATAGGTTCTTTGAATTGACATAGAATCTTCATGGTTTGAGGTTTTCGAATGAAACTTTTTTCAAATGGTTTCTATGATGTTCTTTTTTTAAAAAATGTGAAACATTTGAATATCGACTTTCAATTGTTTTTGTTATTCAATTTAGACAAGAAAGATGGATACTGCGAAAATTCGAGTGATTATGAGGCACCCATTTTTCGTATTTTTTTATTTTATTGATTTGACGCAAGTGAGTCAATATTGTGGGTAAGGTAACGTTAAACCATGCCGCTAATTCCTGGGTAGTTTGACTAGGGTCGGCTTCCACTATCTCTCTTAATTCATCGTTATTCACCTGTGTGGGCGGTCTTCCTCGTGGCTCGTTCTTTAAGTTGAAATTTCCATCACGAAAGCGTTTAAACCAAAATCGCACGGTGCGTTCATTAGTAGACCCCTCTCCAAACGCAGCATTGATATTGCGGGCTGTTTCTGCCGCGTTAGTTCCGCGTCGGAACTCGTATTCAAAAATCACTCGAATTTTCGCAGTATCCATGTTTCTTGTCTAAATTGAATAACAAAAACAATTGAAAGTCGATATATCAATGTTTCACATTTAAAAAAAAAAAAACATCATAGAAACCATTTGAAAAAAGTTTCATTCGAAAACCTCAAACCATGAAGATTCTATGTCAATTCAAAGAACCTATTGCAAAAAAACGGCAATTTCATACTTTAACCCCTATTATTTATTGACTTCAGCTTGGCACAGTATGTGTATAAAAAACTCTATTTTGACAACAGTCAGAGCGCTATTTGGCCAACCAATTGTGGCAAAGCTCACGAACACCGCTGAGCGGTTATTTTCCGGAACTTCGATGACAGTTTCGAACCACAAATCCGCTTGAGATGAGGAGGTGGGAACCGAACTCCACAACTAGGATTGCGAAATTCACAAATCGTCGCTCAGCAGACACCACCGCACAAGTCCTTTTCCCCTACTTTACAGGAGAGACAGAAAGCTTTTTAATTTCGTATTCAGTTTCTGTGGTGTTCCATAAAGCTTTTAAAGTTATTGGTGGCTATCACGGAATCATATCATATTATAGGGTTTGATGTATAAGTTTAAGATGATTTGAGAAAAGATGGTCAGAGTGGAGTTTTTTTTTTCCCGCTGCCTTTTTCTCCACTACAAATACGGCCCGAAGGCAGCGGCTAACATAGTAACATAGTACATTGACATTCAGCAAACAGAATGTAAATTCTTTACGTTGAAATAAATTATTGATTTCTGATTTCCATAGAAAAAATATTTGCGCGGTGTTACATTTTTTTTAATAACGGCCGCTGATTAGTCTGAATGCTTGATCCCCAGTTTCTGGTACACTAACACGCTGTTAATCTACCGTTAACAGCTGTCAACTGACCAAAGTGCATACAAAAAAAAACCACTGACAGCTGTTAACAGTAGACAGCTGTTAACAGCAGTGTATGAGAAACCGGGGGTTATTCTTATAGGTTGATCGATACGCGCTTAAAATCTGCACCTAATGGCATTCAAATGTCAAATATAAGAGACTTTTGTCCATTTTTTCTCCAAAATGATCTATATTTTGAAACGGACACCTAGTTTAACGTGTAACGTTCACTAAGTCGCAGTTTCTGTGCTACTTAGAATAAAAAATTTGATTTGATTTGATTTGATAAAGCTGTCAAAATTGGACTCGAGCGGTGTTGTTTGCTAAGCGACGAAATGCGATGTCCGTACGGAATTCCTGACAGGTGAACCTAAGGGATGAGTCCAGGATGAGTCTCGCAACCAGGCAAGGACATCACAAACAAGTAAACACACCCAGACTGAGGCCATCTGTACAAATGTACGACGGTCCCAAGTGGGAATCGAACCTACGACCTCCGGCATGGTAATGAGTCGTGGTACCGCTAGACCCACGAGGCAGTCGAGAGGTGGAATCCTTAGTCAACACTGAAGTGGCGGTTTCCAGATTTTGCGCAATTTTGATAACACTTCGTGGTTATTAGATCCAACCTCCATGGTATTTCGGAGCGCAAACAGCAAATTACTGAAACTTCAAGTGCATTTCAGCGAACGTGGGGATTATAGCCGTGGAATTCTACAGTAGACAACTTAACCTACAAATATACATAAGTAAATAAACTCACTGAAACTGAATCGCTCGTAGCCCCGGCTGCCTGAGTGATCTTAAACGATCACGAAGGTTAAGCAACACAGGGCGCGTTCAGTGCATGGATGGGTCGCCGTCTATGCCTAACGCTAGTGGCATTTTTCCGAGCGGTTCCGTGCTTCGCAAGGCACGTTAAGCTGTTGGTGCCGGCTGCCGTCGATAGATGGCAGTCGTTAAGCCAAGTCAGAGGCCTTAGGGCGGCTTGACAACTTCTGACAGTAGACGAGCCACTAGTCTAGCCTCCACCAATCCGGACTTGGCCCCCGTGGTGGAGTATGGCCTATACCTTCCTCAGGGAAGAGACCCGTGCCCCTCGGTGGGGACATAATGGGTTGATGATGAAATAAACTCACGCCTGTTTCCCGGAGGCGTAGGCAGAGACTCATACATTACGCTGCATGCACGACCAGTTATAAATACATAATAGGCTATTTCACAGGTATCTGAAAACCAGCTCAGATTTTTTGTTGGTGTTCATTGAGTGCTCAGAAAGTGGTAAAAAAGTAAAAAAAAAGCAAATAAAAATTCACTTTTAAAATAAACCGCCAAAACGTTATCCTGGGCAATATGGCGTCGCATAGGAATCAGTGACGTCACTGCTCAGTAAGCAAACAAACGTCAACTCCACAGAACAATACTACTACTAAGAAGAATCTCGACTCCATAGAAAAAAACCGGCCAAGTGCGAGTCGGACTCGCACACAAAAGGTTCCGTACCATTATCTATACAACATTAGAGAACAGCGCCATCTATAGACACCAACAAGAAGCGTTTAACATTGACATTTAACGACATGACATCGGCACTGTGTCGTCGGTTACATAGATGGCCGCTAGATAGCGAGCGCTGTCTTTAGACAACGTTTGTTGTACATTATGGAAGCCCCTATTAAATATTTATTTTATTCTGTTTTTAGAGTTTGTTGTTATAACGGCAACAGAAATACATCATCTGTGAAAATGTCAACTGCCTAGCTATCACGGTTCATGAGATAAATCCTGGTGACAGACATACAGATGGATAGACAGACGGACAGTGAAGTCTTAGTAATAGGGTCCCGTTTGACACCCTTCGGGTACGGAACCCTAAAAAGCTGGGTACTAAATTGACAGTAACGCCATATAATGTGCGCCTCTCACTTGCAGCCCCGAGTAACTGGCACGGTTAGCCAGAGGTCGGGGGTTTAAGTCCCGGCATGGGTGGAATTTTTAGCCTCTAAATAGGTTTTTAAAATTGTCCTCAGCACGGGTTAGTGCAACAAAAAGAAAATAATTTTTGGATAAATGCTCCATTTTTTCAGTTAAAATACCTTAAATCGGTTTTTTTCACACTGTCAAATTAATTTTTGTCGGATGAGTAAAGTTAACAATTTTTAGTGATTACGATTTTTTTAGCCTGTAAAAGATCCACTGCAGGACACTCAGTGGGTCAGGGCCTAGATTCTGTTAATGCATTGTAGTAACATGACAACTGCATGAACATGGCGGTTTTCATTTCATGGCTGCTTTAAGTCTACGCGGGCACACCCATCAAACCTTCTAGGCGTCAATGGTACGAAAAAACACGTCACGTGACCCGACAGTGTACCTGTCATTATACTACAATGCACTAACAGAATCGAATACGGGTTAAATTACCACGCGTGCTCACGGCGGATTGGCAATTTCAAGCGTTGAGTTATGTGTACAGTGAACACCTCAGGCACTCAGGTTTCCTCACGATTTTTTCCACCACCGTTAGCGAGTGGTATTGCTACTATAAATTCACAAATGTACGTAACGCAGAAAACAAAGTCATTGTTGGTACATTGGCCGGGGTAAGAATTCACGACCTCCCGGATGTGAGGCCGGCGTTCTACCTCTGCGCCACGACCGCTCTTACCGTTCTACGGTATACCTATTTGTTTTAAATTTCTCCACAGTTTTTCAGGAAACTAAAGAGAATACTGTTGCTTAGGTATCCGGGAATGGCGAAATGCGGAAAAAAGCTAATAAACACGCAGGCAATAAGGGAAACGTCACAAGGTCCTAAGCCGGCGATAGAGACGCAGCTTTATTCGGGGATTCCCCCCGGAATGAGGACTTGTTATTCTAGAATAAGACGTCCTTATCTTATTCTATCACTCTCTAAACTTTTCACAAGTCGCTTGTTTTGACAGCTTGAGTAAACTTTTTATTTTTCCGTTTCCGTCTATGCCACTGGCCTCTATGGCTCCAGTGGTACTCCATGGAGGTTAGTGATTTTTTTAAGTAGATTTTTTTATATTTGTAAATCTGGTGATGTGAAAGAAAGTTGAGACTAAAAACGAAAACGTTGCTAGGGATGTGACAGGTAGTATTAGACTATTCACTCGAATGACTGCTTATTCGAGCGAACGAACGGTATTTTTAACGTTCCGTATCCGAAGGGTGCCAAACGGGACCCTATTACTAAGACTTCACTGTCCGTCTGTCCGTCTGTCTGGCTGGCTGTCTGCCATCAGGCTGTATCTCATGAGCCGTGTTAGCTAGGCAGTTTAAATTTTCACAGATGAAACAATTCGGTTTGTTACAAATTCTGTTGCCGCTGTAACAACAAATACTAAAAGCAAAACAAAATAAATATTTAAGGGGGGCTCCCAAACAAAAAACGTATTTTTTTGTCGTTTTTTGCTTGTGGAGGCGACCAAACCGGCCCGGGCGTCTGAGAGACGCGCGGGGCAAGAAGAGGGGCTCCGCGGCCTGCGACGGCCGGGGGGCGCAGCGCACAACCCGCCGCACGGGCAGTACACTTCTCAACGTATCGCGACAGAGAGCAAATGTACTACATAGTTCGTTAGTCATTACAGCCACCTATATACAGTCCACGCTTTTAATTTACCGGTCAATGTCTAGATATCCCTAAATAAATACAGATAGGGCACTAGTCTCACCATATGGTCCTTTCTCGCAAAAAGAAGGACTAACGAACGAATAAAAAGTACGCCGCGATCACCACCGTCATCGACACGTCTCTTCAAGCAAATCATCAAAGCTCGCGGCTTCCATAAGCACCGTGCGAGCTTACGTTATTGGTTCCCATTATTGGTTGTACAGTGTCGCCTTTGAATCTAACGCACTTAACGCATGCACGGACAGTTTTCTTAGCCAAGTTTCTGCCACCTAGCGGCCAAAAGCTATGTCGGATGGTTGTATTACAGGGAGCTCGGGGCTGCTCGCGAGCTGATTGCGAAAAATCGCAAACGACAAAATGCGGATGCGCAGTCTGAGGTAAGCTCTGGTGAGGTCCCAACAGTGCTAACACACAAACAAAACAATGTAAGGTTACCTAAAATCAACCTACCTCATTTCAGCGGAGGCTACCAGGATTGGCTTGAGTTTAAAGATATTTACGTTTCCTTAATTCACGAAGAAAACAGCATTGACAACATAAATAAGTTCCATTATTTACGTGCTTCTCTTCACGGAAGTGCGGCCTTAGTCATCAGAAGCTTAGATTTCAAATCAGAAAACTATCAATCAGCTTGGAGGTTACTTTGTGAAAGATATGATAACAAACAACTGTTAGTGAACAATCATGTTCAGGCCCTATTCAACGTTGAATCTATTCAAAGGGAGTCAAGTCACGGTCTTCGTATGATCATTGACGCTACAAATAAGAACCTGAGAGCCCTCGCAACTTTAGATCAACCAGTTCAACACTGGGACACCCTAATTATTCACATCATGGCATCAAAATTAGACCCTGTGACCAGTAGAGAGTGGGAAGAATTTAGAAACGGTCTTACAGACCCTTCTAACCTGGAAAAATTCTCAAAATTTCTCACCAACAGATCTAACCTTTTAGAAACAATTGAAGAAGCAAAGAATAACAAAGGGAAGCCTGAGACAACGTATACTAACAAGTCAAAAAGTTTTATTGTGTCATCTAGCAACACTAACAAACCACACAAGAGCAACTATACAGTCACATGTCCATTGTGTACCGGAAAACATCACATCTTCGGCTGTGAACAATTCAGATCATTACCTACAGACACACGCATACTTAAAGCTACAGAGTACAAGGTATGTCATAATTGTCTTAGACCAGGGCACACTGAAAAACGATGCAGCTTGAGCCACTGCAAGTATTGTAAGCTCAAGCACAACACACTCTTACATAAACACAATGACGAGCCTCACCCACATGAAAATGTGGCCTTAACAGCTAGTAGTTGTGAATCAGACCTAACACATCATGTTTTACTGTCCACAGCGCTGGTCAAAGTAAAGGACAGCACTGGCACCCTACACGATGCCAGAATCTTACTTGATAATGGAAGTACAGCAAATTTTATTACCTCCGACTTACATGGTAAGCTTAATTTACCTACTCAAACGGTGCAATCAATGGTAACAGGGATAAACAGTCAAACGTCCAACACTAATCGTGCTTGCTCACTACATTTGCAGTCTTGCGATGGTGGCTTCAAGGCAAAATTAGATTGTTACATAATCCCAAAGATTACCTCTTCGACACCAAACACATACATACATACAGGCAGCATACCTCTGCCGTCAGGAATTTGCCTAGCCGATCCGTCTTTCAACGTCCCTTCTGCCATAGACATACTTGTGGGGGCTGACGTCTTCTGGAGTGTGATTGGAACCAATCGCATACAACTAGGCAAGCATAACCCTGTACTCTTTGAGACAAAACTAGGCTGGCTGATATCAGGCGCCTTAAATCAGCCTAGAGATAATAAAACAGTCTGTATGTTCATGCAAAACAACAATCAACTGAACACAGATCTCAACCGCTTCTGGGAACTAGACACAATACATCCCAAATATGACTTCACCAAAGAAGAACATGCATGCGAACAGATATACATAGAAACAACAAAACGAAGTGGTGATGGACGCTTTACTGTTACTGTGCCGTTGAAAAAGTCACCAGAAGAACTAGGCAATTCCCATGACATGGCCATGCGCAGGTTTCTTTCGTTAGAACGCAGACTTCAAAGGGAACCCGTCATGAAGCAGCGTTACATAGAGTTCATGGAAGAATACAAAACTCTAGGCCACATGAGTGAATCACCTCCTCAATCAGTAAACACACCATCCTATTTTCTGCCACATCATGGAGTCTTAAGAGAGTCTAGCTCCACAACTAAGCTTAGAGTTGTCTTTGACGCCTCTGCTGTCACAACATCGGGCAAATCATACAATGACTTACAGCTAATCGGTCCTACCATTCAAGACGATTTGCTAGCAATTTTGCTTCGTTTCAGACAGCACCAATTTGTTGTCTCATCAGACATCACTAAGTTTTACAGACAGGTAGAGGTTGACATCGCGCAACGGTCTCTACAACAAATATTGTGGAGATCGGATCCATCCCATCCACTTAAACGTTACACCTTAAATACCGTAACATATGGAACAGCATCAGCTCCATTCATGAGCACACGGTGTCTTCTTCAACTGTCAAATGAATCATTACACGAACCCACACAACGTGCCATAGCTCATGACTTTTATGTAGATGATTTTTTATCAGGTGCCAACTCAGTTAATGAAACTATAGAATTGTGTCGTAATGTTTCAGATACTCTACAATCAGGACAGTTTCATCTACGCAAATGGCAATCAAATAACAACACAGTCTTACAAGCCATAAGTCAGGGCAGCAAAACTCGAAATACAGTAGACTTGAGCGCAAATGAACCCTCCAAGACTCTAGGTATTAGTTGGCAGTGCAGTAGAGACACACTTACATTCTCAATCAACATCAATATTAATCCAGAAATGAAGCTTAACAAACGCAGCTTACTTTCAGCAATTTCACAGGTATTTGATCCACTTGGATTAGTTTCTCCTTGCATTGTAGAGGCTAAAATACTCATGCAAAAGTTATGGCTGAGTAGGTGTTCATGGGATGAGGAAATACCTGCTGACATTAGAAAGCAGTGGTCCAATTTTGTCCTCACTCTGCCGCACTTAAATAATCTACACATACCGAGGTGGATCACTTGCGACAAGCCTAAGTCCATTCAATTTCATGTTTTTACAGACGCATCGGAGAAGGCGTACGGCGCCTGTCTCTACGTACGCTCCGTAGCTGGGGATGGTTCAGTTTGTGTCCACCTTCTGGCCTCTAAAAGCAAAGTGGCTCCTCTCAAACCAACCACTATTCCACGACTGGAGTTATGTGGTGCCTTGATGGGGGCGAGATTAGGTGCTAAAATACTGAACTCACTCACGCTACAATGTGATGAAATGGTATGGTGGAGTGACTCGACCATTGTACTAGCCTGGATAGCATCAGCAGATGCTCTACTTAAACAGTTTGTCCGTCGCCGTGTCTGCGAAATACAAGACACATGTGGCAAAAACTCATGGCGCTACGTGCCAACTAAAGAAAATCCCGCAGACCTTGTATCTCGAGGTCTCAGCGCGGACTTAATTCGCGCCTCTACCATGTGGTGGTCAGGTCCATCGTTTCTACAATCACCTCCTTCTTCTTGGCCTTCAATGCCAAATTCAGTTGAAGAAATTTCACTACCAGAGACAATTCAATCGTTTCACTTAACACATAAAGCTGACGATCAATTCTTACATACATTGATAGTTAATTGCTTTTCTTACTCAAAATTGGAAAGAATTGTTGCATATATCCTCAGGTTCATAAATAATTGCAAGAGATCTACAACAAAACAAAATCATTCACTCACACATTCAGAATTAAATACTGCCTCTAATCTACTTCTGCGCACAGCTCAAAAAGAGTCTTTCCCAGAGGAGTATGAAAAACTTAGAGCAGGGAAGACTCTACCAAAGAAAAATCGTCTCGCTTCATTATCGCCTTATTTAGATTCAGAGGTAATGAGAGTTGGTGGAAGGCTCGATTATTCATGTTACGATTACAATGTCAAACATCCTGTGCTTTTATGCAGCAAACATCATCTATGCAAACTAATATTTCGCTCATTTCACAGACGTCTTCTCCATGCAGGTCCTCAGTTGCTTCTTACAACCATCCGACATAGCTTTTGGCCGCTAGGTGGCAGAAACTTGGCTAAGAAAACTGTCCGTGCATGCGTTAAGTGCGTTAGATTCAAAGGCGACACTGTACAACCAATAATGGGAAATCTTCCTAAAGAACGCCTTCAATTGGAATTTCCATTTCTCCAAAAGAGATGACTGAATTAGGTATACATTTTTCATTTATCCCAGCTTATACACCACACTTTGGCGGCATTTGGGAATCTGCCGTAAAATCTATAAAACACCACCTACGTCGCATTTTAGGTCTTGCTCACCTAACATATGAAGAAATGTCCACTTGTCTTATTCAAATTGAAGCAATTTTAAATTCTCGTCCCATAACTCCCATATCCAGTGACCCATCCGACCTGATCCCTCTTACTCCTGCCCATTTCCTTATTGGAAGGTCTCTTATGTTTTTGCTTCATCCACAGGTCACAAATGAGAAGATTACCAATCTTCAGCGGTTTCAAAGAGTAGAGCAGCTTAAACAACACTTCTGGAACCGTTTCTCTAACGAATATGTGGTTTGGCTCCAACAGAGAACGAAATGGTGTGCTTCAAAGGGACACCTTGATGAAGGAGCGTTGGTCATTATAAAGGATAAGACGTTGCCTCCCCTAATGTGGCTTTTAGGCCGCGTTATCAAACTGATCCGTGGTAAAGACGGCATAGCCAGAGTTGCCGATATCAAGACCAAAAGGGGCATTATTCGGCGCGCCTACAATACCATCTGCCCTCTACCTATCAAATCGCCAGTTGAAGTGGAACCTTCAACGCGGGGAGTACATGGAGGCGACCAAACCGGCCCGGGCGTCTGAGAGACGCGCGGGGCAAGAAGAGGGGCTCCGCGGCCTGCGACGGCCGGGGGGCGCAGCGCACAGCCCGCCGCACGGGCAGTACACTTCTCAACGTATCGCGACAGAGAGCAAATGTACTACATAGTTCGTTAGTCATTACAGCCACCTATATACAGTCCACGCTTTTAATTTACCGATCAATGTCTAGATATCCCTAAATAAATACAGATAGGGCACTAGTCTCACCAGCTTGATATTAATAACCGCAACAGGTAGACGCTTGAAATATTCACAAAATATTTATTTCTATATTCGCTTCAAAAATAAATAATTAAATAAAAATAAAATAAAAATTTAAGGGGGGCTCCCATACAAGAAACGTGATATTTTGCCGTTTTTTTTCTCGATCTTTGTGTCTCATCTTGTATGCTACGGGATCCTTCGTGCGTGAGTCCAACTCGCACTTGGTTGGTTTTGTTTTCTTTTCACTGCGTGGTGGAAATGTCATAAAAATTTGCATTGACTTGAAATTGAAATCCTCGAATGAATCGTGCGCCGAATTCGAGTGAAAGTTAAAGACGCTAATTCAATACAATTGGATCCAATCACTACTAATGTGTAAGTATATTAAGACATATTATTATGTTAATAAACAATAAATATCATTATGAACTAACCTAGAATTCACCTAAATAGGTATATTAACTAACGTAACCTACAATTTAAATTACTTAACTAGGTAAAAGGTACGTAAATATAACATACCTAAATATAGCCACTAGTTCATTTATTCGGCCTTTGTGTCATAATGTATTTTAACGTTTCATTCCAAGCAAAAGATAGATACGAAATGACAGAGATGAACGAAAAGTCATCTGTCTGCGATTGCCTTAAATTAAACATAATTTAGCAAATTTTTGAAAGGTAAAATTAAATAATAAGACTACACCAAAAATATATTAAAAAACATTTTTCCAATGTAAAATTTCTAACAAATTGCAAATTCAAAAACGGAACCTAATAACTTTTTTTCAAATTTCTATCTTAAAACTCTTTACTAACTTCCGTTCTCCATTCTCCGTTCAACGATCTCATTGGTTAGTAGTAACACGGCGAAGAGGGCATGGGCTGGGGCACAGGCTGGGGCACGGGAAGGGTCACAGGGGCATGGACAGGAACAGGTAAAATTATACAACTAAATAACAACATGCAAAAATATATTTACAAACCTGTTTCCACTCTACAAATTCCAGCCAATTACTTACAAATTTATAATAATTCCGACCTCAAAATACCCAATTCAGCTACGGATAAAAATCGCACACAAAAAACCAAACTCATTTTTTTTATTAAAAAATTCGTACTCTTAAAATCGTCTGCTAACTTTCGTTCTCCATTCTCCGTTCAAGGAGCATTTTGGCGAAGGAGCACGGGCTGGGAAACAGGCTGGGGCACGGGAAGGGTCACAGGGATACGGGCATGGACAGGAACAGGTAAAATTATACAACAAAATGACAACATCCAAAAATATAATTACAAACCTGTTTCTAATTTACAATTTCTAGCCAATTACTCACAAATTTACAATAATTCCGACCTCAAAAATACCGAATTCAGCTACGGAGAAAAATCACTGACCAAAAACTGAAAACCCAGCCGTTTCTATTTCAAATTTCGAACTCTAAAACTCGCCTACTAACTTCCTTTCTCCATTATCCGTTCAAGGAGCTCTTTGGTCTACTGACCAACGGTAATACGGCGGGGAGAATGGGCTGGGGTCAGGGTTACTCGGAGAGGGGTCACTGGGGAACGGCAAAGGGCAGGGACCGGGGTCACTGGGGCAGGGAGAAGGGCTGGCGCTGCACGGTGTCAGAACCTGAAAAGTTTAAACTATTGTAATATGATGGAGCGATGGTGGCGTAGCGGTAGAACGCCGGCCTCACATTCAGGAGGTCGTGAGTTCGAATCCTAGCATGCACCGATGACTTTGATTTTGGAGATGTACTAGCAATGCTACGTAACCGAAGGGTGCCAAACGGTACCCTATTACTAACATTTCACTGTCCATCTGTCTGTCCGTCTGTCTGTTGGTCACCAGGCTGTATCTCATGAACCGTGATAGCTAGGCAGTTGAAATTTTCACAGATGATGTATTTCTGTTGCCGCTATAAAAAATACTAAAAACTGAATAAAATAATTATTTAAGCGGGGCTGCCATACAACAAACGTAATTTTTTTGCCGTTTTTTTGCTCGATATTAATAACGGCAACAGGTAGACGCTTGATATATACACAGAATATTTAGTTCTATATTTGCTTAAAAAAGTAAACAATTAAATTAAAATAAAATAAATATTAAAGGGGGGCTCCCATACAACAAACGTGATTTTTTACCGTTTTTTCTCGATTTTTGTGTCTAATATTGTATAGATAATGATACGAAACTCTTCGTGCGCGAGTCCGGCTCGCACTTGGCCGGTTTTATTTATTTATTTCCGTGCTGTCCTGTTACAACAAATATCAATTCTTTCTTTCTTTTTTTTCTTTAGTTAACATTTGTATTTTATTGACGCGCTGACGACATAGTATCTCACTTGGGCAGTTATCAAGAATACTCAATTGCATTAAAAAAAAAAGGGACTGTGCGTCACTGATTATCTCCCGAAGCCTTTACCTGCGCAGGGCTGACGCAGGGCGGGGCGGGGTGGCTGTACTGGATGCGGGGCGGGCCGAAGTAGGGCCGGGCCTGGGAGCCCACGGAGACCATGGGGTCAACGTGACCCCCCACACAGCGCCATGGTGCCGCTGCGGCGATGCCAATGAGAGCTACGGGGGAGATTCTGGGGTGAAATCGGTTCATCATCATCAACCCATTATGTCTCCGCCGAGGGGTACGGGTCTCTTCCCTGAGGAAGGTATAGGCCATACTCCACCACGGGGGCAAAGTCCGGATTGGTGGAGGCTTGTAGACTAGCGGCTCGTCTACTGTCAGAAGTTGTCAAGCCGCCCTAAGGCCTCTGACTTGGCTTAACGACAACGAAATCGGTTGCTGGCTCCAAATAATTATAATGACTTCCACACAATACAATCACTTGACCTGGTCCCAAGCTAGGATACCCTTACATACGCAGCCTGTATACGTCCCACTGCAGGGCACAGGCCTTCCCTCAGGGAGAGAGTGTGGGCTTAATCACCACGCGTGCCCACCGCGGATTGGCGATTTCAAGCGCTGAGGTATGTGAATAGCTCAGACACTCAGGTTTCCTCACGATGTTTTCCTTCACCGTTAGCGAGTGGTATTGCTACTATAACTTCACAAATGTACATAACTTAGAAAACCAAGTCATAGGTACATGCCCGCACCGGGGATCGAACCTGGGTCTCCCACTTCCGAGTCCGAGGTTCTACCCACTAGGCTACGACCGCTTTTTTCCGCTAGGATACCCTGTGCTATGGTAACCAGCCAAGGACGGTGCAAACATGGAAATACACCCGGACAGGAGCCATTTGTACAAATGTACGGTGCCCCCCAGTGGGAATCAAACCCACGACCTCTGTTTTGGTAACCAAGCGCCTTAACGGCTAGACCAGCGAGGCATAAAAATATAAGTTCAAATTCAAATATTTTATTCGTTAAAAACATAATTATATTCTTAAGGGTCACTAGACGGGGTGTAATATGGCGTAGTCGGCCAAGTCGCTGTAACTAATTGAGGTAAGGTCCCGCATTAAACCTTCTACATTTTTGAAAGGTAATGCTCAGTTATAATATTGTAATGCTTTGGTTCAATTTTACTGTTACGTTGCAAAATTTATGTAAATGAAATATGTACTAAAATATATACTTTTTAAATACCTTTACATCCGTACGTGAAAACTTTGCAATTGAATCGTGTGATTTTAAAACGACACATGTCCTTTCATTACAACTTTGCAGGAAATAGAAAAAACTGTTTTATTCAAATACTAATATCTACAACAGCAATATTTTAGCATATTATATTGATTTCTGTATGAATAAACTACAATTTTTTTTTCTAATGTAAATCAATAGGTAGGTGTAAATAATTTAATAAAAAAAAATGGGCAAGTGTTGTTTTAAAAACACATGTGACTTGTGTTGTTTTAAAATCACACGATTCAATTAAAATGTGACTGTTTTTTTTTAACCACCATGATTATTGTGTTGTACCGTGTATCTCTTATGCCATTAAAAACATAACTTGTAAAAAAACCAAGTCTCACAACTCAGTTCTTCTACCGTAAATAATTTTGAGATCCGTGTAGGTAATACCAAGTCAGTTAATTTATTCAGTTCCTACTTAAAGGTCCTTCTGTCTTAAGTTATTAAGTAATTAGCTAACCTAACAACATCATATAGTGACCATATCAATATTAAAAATATTTTATGTTTTAAATAAAGTGCGGTGGTAGCCTAGTGGGTAGTACATTGGACCCGGAAGCGTTAGACCCAGGTTCGATTCCCATGACTTTGTTTTCTAAGTTATGTACATTTGTAAAGTTATAGTAGCAATACCATTCGCTAACGGTGAAGGAAAACATCGTGAGGAAACCTGAGTGTCTGAGCTATTCACATACCTCAGCGCTTGAAATCGCCAATCCGCGGTGGGTACGCGTGGTGATTAAGCGTGGGCTTGGAGAGAGTATGGACTCTCTCTCTGAGAGAAGGCCTGTGCCCTGCAGTGGGACGTATATAGGCTGCAAAAAAAAAATAGATAAACGTAATACAGCTTGCTGTGTCATGCCGGAGGTCGTGGGTTCGATTTCCACTGGGGGGCGCCGTACATTTGTACAATTGGCCTCAGTCTGGGTGGTCTGGGTTTATTTTCATGTTTGTGATATCCTCGTCTAGTTACCATAGCGGAGCGATGGTAGCAGAGTGGTAGAACGACGGCTTATCATTCGGGGGGTCGTGCGTTCGAGTCCCGGCATGTACCAATGACTTTGATTTCAAAGTTACGTACATTTGTGAAGTTATAGTAGCGATACCACTCACTAGCGGTGAAGGAAAACATCGTGAGGACACCCGAGTGTCTGTCTATTTACATACATCAGCATTTGCTACGTACAATGGCCCAACCATGAGGCTAAGGGCCGGTTTCTGAATTGAGAATTTCACTGAGTAACTACTTAAGTAACGTTCTGTCACGCTATTCTCTCAGAAATTCTAAGAGACAGCGCTACAGTTAACTATTTACTTAGCGAAATTCTCGATTCAGAAACTGGCCCCTAGTGCGGAAATCTCCAGTCACTTGCAGCCCCGAGTAACCCACTTTCCAGTTAGGTTTTTACATCGGAATGCTATCGCTGTACCCACATGATTATATATTCTTTTTGTTGCACTAACACGTGCTGAGGACCATTTTAAAAACCTATTTAAAGGCAATAAAATCCACCCATGCCGGGACTTGAACCCGCGACCTCTGGCTCACCGTGCCAGCGCTCTCCCAACTGATCTAATGGGCAAGTGCAAGCATCGATGAAATTTGGAGCCTCTTTACAAACTTCTCTGTATTACGTACAGGCAGCGACATCTGGCCGAAGCGAATTACATCACTTGCAGCCCCGAGTAACACACTTTGCAGTTAGGTTTTTTCAGCACGGGTTAGTGCAACAAAAAGAATATAGGGTATTCCAGTTTGGGACCAGACAAGTGGTTGTGTTGTGTGTAAGTTGTTATTAACTTACAGCATTCTGTCTGTAACTATGTGCGTTAAGCAATATAAAATTAGGATACGTATGTTGCAAATGCGGGTAACTCCACGAAGCAAAGCTTACCCAGTAGGACGAGAAGCTGCGCAGATGCCATGTCGTTTGCTTCTTGCTATAGTTTCGCTCCCTCGTACCTGTTATATACCGTAGTATTGGTCACCACCAGAAGTTGTATCAGTCATGCTAATTTGGGCGTGAACTTTTAAACACTTTTCAAGAGCGTCTAAAGACTGGCCCGTTGGTCTGGCGGTAAAGCGCTTGGCTACCAAACCGGAGGTCCTTGATTTTTACAGATAATACTAATAATAACTTTTACACAGTCACTAGTCTTGGTCTCAAGCTACAGGGTGACTAGGAATTCGTTCGCCGTATTCTAAGGGGACATTCTAACAATGATTTAGAAACAAAATTATGGTGATAGTTTCGAAAAAAATATACGAGTCAAAAAATAATCTTTTCTGTCACCCAAAATTACTTTACTTAAGCATAAACAAACAATATCAGGACGAAAAGTAATAAAATCCGAAAAAGCTATTTTTGAGCGTCTTATGGTCGGCGCCCGCCAACTCAACTGTTTTTTTTAATTGTTTACGCAAACGGCGTTTAACATATTAGAAAACATTTATCAAGGTTACGGTTTTTCCAAACACTTTGAATTTGGATTTACAGTTTCGAGGAAAATCACGAATATTTACAAATATGTTGTACCATTACAGGTCAATCATTAACAATACCGTTGTTCGCAATAAAAAGAACATTCCTTCAAAATACGGTGAGCGAATCCAAAGTCACCCTGAAGCACAGATACCCTGTGCTACAGTAACCAGGCATTAATAATAATAATCAAGCAGCCCAGGGTGAGAGTATGGCCTTAATCACGACGCATGCCCACCGCGGATTAGCGATTTCAAGCGCCGAGGTATGTGAATAGCTCAGACACTAAGGTTTCCTCACGATGTTTTCCTTCCCCGTTAGCTAGTCGCTGTTGTAACTTCACAAATGTACATAATGTTCTACCCACTAGGCTACCACCGCTCCCCAGGCAAGGACTGCGTGTATTCCATGTTTGTGACGTCCATGTCTGGTTACCATAGCGCATGGCTTCCTAGTTTGGGACCGGGGCAGGTGATCGTGCCGTGTGGAAGTTACTATTAATATTCAAATTAAGCATTCTAGGCTAGGTGTAAATTCTTTTCGTTGAAATAAATTTCAGATTTCTGATTAAGTACTTAGTAACAGAAATCACTTTGTATATTATTCACCTTAACACTTGTGAATCAGCCACGCTTTCTACGGCATTTTTGTAACGGAATCATAACGTGAAAATATGTCTTTCTTTACGTTCAATGAACAGTGACAATACTTTTACATATTTTTTTAAACATAGAGTTATTACAGGTCTTGCGAAATTGCACTTTAATGCGACGTTAAGTAAAGGCTTTTTTGATGAAAAATTGTTTTATGACAAAATATAGATTTTTTTCATATAAATGTTGAGTTTCACACCACTGGATACAGACGTGAGGAGGTGGCAAACATGGGGCGTCTGACGGTACTGGGAATCATAGGTGAGTTATCTATCTGTTCGCTAACGGCGAAGGAAAAACATCGTGAGGAAACCTGAGCGCCTGAGCGATTGAAATTGAAAATCGCGGTGACGCGGGACGTATACAATACACCATGAATTTTGGGCGGTTTGAAAGCCATAGCAAAATGAACGTGGCTATTGATTACGCTAGTTTATTCTTGTTAAAAGGCACTTTTCAAAAATGTCCCACAAACTCGAATCTATTAGAACCATTAGCAGCCAGCCAGAGCACTGCGTGCGCGCCGCGTGTCCGCGGGTCATTGTTCTGATAGACGGAGAGGCGGTATTAATTTAATTGCTCACGCATTTAAAAAAAGACTAATATGTGATTTTATTAAATTTAGCAACACACAAATTATAGTACAACATAATATTCGTTGTAGAATATTTATGTACTGTTCTATTTTAAAGTACCTGAAACCGGCGTGCGTGCATGCAACGACTAATGAATGTTGAGGAAGCGAAAGTGATCTGTCAGGACCTTAGCAAGTGGCAGTTCCTTGTCTCTGCCTACCCCTTTGGGATACTCTAGTAGTCTACTCGGTAGTCTACCGAGACCACGGCACTTGCAAAAGTACCGAAACGTCGGAAAATTGTAAAATAGAAAAGTAAACGAGTAAATGTCCGTTAAAAATCAGTTTTATTAAACAATATTTCTCTACTCCATTTTCTTTTAATAACTGCATCCCGAAGGAGTAGGCAGAGACTGTCCACGATTCCGAAAAACCATTTTCGCCTTAACAACATTTCGTCATTAACCGACATATTCACTATTGGGCGAAAAACGACTTTTTAGTTCGTGTAAGTTAATGGTTGTATTTCCTCTTCCTTATTCCCTATAACATCGTTAAAATAATGCCTGATATTAAAACACCACTATTGTATCATTGTTCAATACATCTATTAATATAATACATACCTTTAAAAAAAGCGGTTAGTGAGTTTTTGCAGTAAATGACTTCTTGCAATAAGCCGACGATTTTTTCATGCACGCAAGCCGGTGAAAAAAATTATTAAAAAAGCAAAATAAATTTAAATTTATACTTACTATAATGGAGTATGTAATAATTTTTTTTAACCATTGTGACAAATTATATTAAAACACAATAAATATATGAATTAACCTAGATTTTACCTAAATATATTAATGAAATGTTAAGAATAGCGTCACTCCATTTCCTTCCGTGGATGTCTTAGAAGGCGACTAAGGAAATCAATTACCAGGAGACGGGCAGCAGCGTCTTCCTGAGATTCCAACCGCATACTGCGATCGCCAACCCGCCTGCCGAGCGTGGCGATTATGGCAAAACCCTTCATGGTTTGTAAAACCTGAGGGAGGCCTATGTCTATGTCACAGTTAGCGAGTGGCTTGCTACTGTAACTTCACAAATGTGCATAACTTAGAAAACAAAGTCGTAGGTACATGTCCGCACTGGGAATCGAACCTGGGTCTCATTGCATTTATACTACATAATACTTAATGACGGAGGGAGTACAAAGTGATTTCATAAGTTTTTTTTCCTTCTGAGATTCGGAATCCTAAATAAAAACCGGCCAAGTGCGAGTCAGACTGGCGCACGAAGAGTTCCATTATTTATAATAACAAAGATCGAGAAAAAACTGCCAAAAATCGCGGTTTTTGTATGGGAGCCTCCCTTAAATATTCATTTTATTTTAATTTAATTATTTAGTTTTGAAGCAAATATAGAACTAAATATTCTGTGAATATTTCAAGCGTTTATCTGTTGCTGTTATCAATATCGAGCAAAAAACGGCAAAAAAATCACGTTTGTTGTATGGGAGCCCCCCTTAAATATTTATTCTATTCTGTTTTTATTATATTATAGGGGCAACAGAAATACATCATCTGTAAAAATTTCAACTACCTAGCTATCACGGTTCATGAGATACAGCCTGATGACAGACAGACAGTCAGAAAAACGGACGGACAGTGAAGTCTTGGTAATAGGGTCCCGTTTGGCACCCATCGAGTACGGAACCCTAAAAAGTTTTTGAGTTGACTAATAGTTGGCCTCAGATTTCGCCCTGCGTATAAAACCTACCATGACTAAAAACTACTCATACAACTGTCCCTCAGTACCTCAATAAACGTAGTAAAGCCTTAAGAGGATGAATAAATGTCTTTTCAACCGCATTTTAGGGACGGACCCCAATTATTGCTACCCTTTTTCATGAAAACGTTAACAAGGCATCGCTAGCCGAAACTACAAATAGTCTTAACAAGGCAACGCTAGTTTTTTGACCACTTAAACTCCGTGGGATTTCTAAAAGGGAGACACACCTACTAGAGTAAATACTGAAATAAATATAACAAAACCCGACTTCTGAACATTAACAGGCGAGACCCACCTAGGTACTTTGCAATGAGTTACATTGGGGAATCCGTGTGGCGCCGGATTAAGAATAGCGTCACTCAATTTCCTTCCGTTGATGTCGTAGAAGGCGACTAAGGAAATACATTACCAGGAGACGGGCAGCAGCGTCTTCCTGAGATTCCAACCGCATACTGCGATCGCCAACCCGCCTGCCAAGCGTGGCGATTGTGGCAAAACCCTTCATGGTTTGTAAAGCCATGACGGATGCCTATATCCTGCAGTGGGCGTCAAATGGCTGATGATGATGATGATGATGATGATGGGGAATTTAGGTCCCGCCTGCTTAGTAGTTAATTAGCAGTCGGGCTGTTGTTTATTTTTTATTTGTGTTTTTTCTTTTTAGTGACTATATTTTTCATGTTGGATTTGTGCTGATATCATGTGGCCTACGTCACTCGCGCAAACAAGACGAATACACTGAGATCTTATTTGTCAATCTAACCATCGGTTAAGGACTTGTGAGGGGACATAGAATCGGACACATACGAGCCAAACACATTACCCTCCTTCTTGGGCTCCACGAGTAAAAAAGGAGAAACTCATCTACACTTTCGTTTACATAATTACGTACAAACTTAACCCCACGCCTGTATCTCGGAGATGTAGTCAGAGACCAGTGTTTGCCACTTCTCACAATCTTGACAACGCCGTCTTGGAAACGGGGCTCTGCCGGGACCAACAAGCTTTCCGTAACTTTCGGAACAAGATGAAGTTAAAGTTGATGACAGGATACACACTAGTTTGATTAAAGAACGTGAGAGAATGTAGGGTCTAGAATTGAGAAAGGAATGTTGCGTTGGAGAGGATGAAGGAAGGACCGGTAAGGGACGTCCCAGGCGGACATACTTCGACCAACTAGGGGATTTATTAGCCAAGGGCAGGATGAAAAGTACCCGGAAACCGGAGTGCGTGCATGCAACGACTACTGAATGTTGAAGCGAAAGAGGCCTGTCTGGATCGTGACAAGTGGCAGACCCTGGTTATATTATGTTATGAAGTTGAACAACTTATTTGCTGTAAATATAACTTGCTCTGGCGTATTTTCTTTGCGTGCAGACGCAAAGATAGGTGTAGACCTGTCTTTTTCCGCTTCTGTATTTTTACGTACCTAAGTGTTAAAATGCGACGCCTATTTCCAAGCATCTAGGACATGCCAGTCCCGTTAAAATTCCCGCCTTCCCTCCGCCCAGCCATATTCATAGCGTGGAGGTATTTAATTTTGGCCCTGGGTCGAATTAATTGTGTCCTACTGGCTAAAACTGTCGGACCCTTGTTGTTACACGCATAAATAGAAGGATACCATGAGCCACTCTGCAGTGGTAGCCCAGTGGGTAGAACCATGGACTCGGAAGCGAGAGACCGAGGTTCGATTACCAGTGCGGGCATGTACCTATGACTTTGTTCATTTTCAGCCCACCACGTATGTAAACACCTCAGACACTCAGGTTTCCTCACGATGTTTTCCTTCATGGTTAGCGAGTGCCATTGCTACTACAACTTCACAAATGTGCGTAACTTAGTAACGTCATTGGTCAAGCAAGGTTGACAATTAACTGAGAAAAATAACTGATAATATCAATTACTTTTCACACCTGCTATTCAGAAAAGATCCCTTGATTCCCTCAAATGAGGGATCAAAGTTGTACTTTTCTTCCCTGATATTCTAGTTTTTTTTTTATTGCCCTCAGCATGATCCGTGTGCAGATTTTCACAAAATGTAATTCCAATTCGATTTTTATTTTGTTGCAATCGTTCATAATTGTCTTCCACGGCACATAAATAATTTTTCCTTATAGCAGGTGTGAAAAGCAGTAGGTATGTGTCACTCGGTAGCAAAATTATTTCCGTCTTGGGCGTAAACACTTGAATCCCTCGCTACGCTCAAGATTCTACTTTAGAATCCCTCGCTACGCTCGGGATTCTATTGTAGAATCTTTCGCTTCGCTCAGGATTCAATATACCGCCCTCGCCTTAAATATATCATTTTGCTCCCTGGAGACACTATTTTCTAGACATCATTTTCCTTTTGACTTTGTTGCTTTATAGGGCAATAACGTATAATGGTTGAGAGACAGAAATCAAAAGATAATGTAGTAGAGATCTGTCAGGATCGTGGCAAGTGGTCTCTGGTCTCTGCCTACCCCTCCCGGATTCAGGCGTGAGTTTATGTTATGTTATGTTTTAAAGTATATAGTAAACCTACACAACTGGGCCTAGATTCTGTTAATGCATTGTAGTAACATGACAACTGCATGAACATGGCGGTTTTCATTTCATGGCTGCTTTAAGTCTACGCGGGCACACCCATCAAACCTTCTAGGCGTCAATGGTACGAAAAAACACGTCACGTGATCCGACAGTGTACCTGTCATTATACTACAATGCACTAACAGAATCGAGGCCCTGATGTGCTTCCTTTATCCGCAGCGTTCGTCTCCTCTGCCCTAGCAGCACCGGCAATATGGGACCAACCGTTCCCCTACCCCCTCAACCTACCGCAGCCGGGTGACGGCTTTGACGTTCCCGGCCTTCCGCCGAGCCCGTGCCCTTGTCCCCCGCCATTACCGACCCCTTGTCCCCCCGTATCTTCGTCCCCTGACGACCCCAGCCCGTACGATCCGTGCCCGGGCCAGGAGCAGCTACCTCCCCCACCGTGCCCGTGCGGCAGTCCAACTTGTGAGTATCATCATCAGCCATTTGACGCCCACTGCAGGACATAGGCCTCCTTCGTGGTTTTCATGACTACTATACTTGTGAGTATACAGAGGCTTAATTAATTCATCATCATCATCAGCCACTTGACGCCGACCGCAGGACATAAGCCTCTTTCGAGGTTTTCATAACCAAGAGGGGTTTTGCCATAATCGCCACGCTCGGCAGGCGCGTTGGCGATCGCAGTCTGCGGTTGGAATCTCAGGAAGACGCTGCTGCCCGTCTCCTGGTAATTTATTTCCTTAGGCTTAATTAATTAGACGCACCAAATCTTGTCACAATCCTGACGCTTAGGATGGCAATTAGCGTGCAATTTGACAGACGATTGGAATCAGACAGGATTTAGTGTATTATTATTATTATTAATACGTTTATTGCACATAAGTAAAAAATACAATGGCAATGTGGCGGACTTAATGCTATAATCATTTTCTACCAGTCAACCACAGGTGGTGCAAGAAATTAACTGGTAGGCATACGAAATAGACGGATAAAACGATTTACTTCAACTAAAATTACATAACGAATACTCAACAATACAACAATACATACAATACAACATTTATATACTATATAGAATAATTTCGTTGGCCTAGCCGTTAAGGCGCTTAGCTATCAAAACAGTGTTCAGTTTTGGATCATAGGTACATTTGGTGTAAATTTTTGGGTTCATAGGTACATTTGGTATGCATTTTTGGATAATAGGTACATTTGGTATACATTTTTGGATAATAGGTACATTTGGTATACATTTTTGGATAATAGGTACATTTGGTGTACATTTTTGGATCTTAGGTACATTTGGTGACTGCCTCGTTGGACTACCGTTAAGACGCTTTACTACCACAACAGAGGTCGTGGGTTCGATTCCCTCTGGGGGCCTCCGGACATTTGTACGGACGTGGTGTATTTTCATATTTGGAACGGTCTTGTCTGGCTACCATAGCACAGGGTATCCTAGTTTTGGGACCAGGTCAAGTGATTGTATTGTGTGGAAGTTATTATTATTATTATTATTATTGTGATAAAATAAAATAAAAAAATATTCTACACCCGAAACTACCGTCTAACCGAAACCTTTCTCCTCAGCCACGAGCGGCAAGGGACCGATCCTGGTGTCTATTAATCCGAGCGCGACAGCGATCAAGAGCCGCCTGCGCAGCGTCGGCGTCAAGGAAATCCCAGTGCCCGGCGGTACTCTCTACATCCACGCTTCCCCTGACGTCATCATCTCCCCGCCACCTATCGTGATCAGGCCAGCGCCCACTAAGGCGATCACGCCGCCGCCACTCAGCGTGCAGCCGCAACCTCTTTCCCCCATCACTCCACCACCGGTCTACGTGCGGCTGAGCCCGCTGCCGCCTATCCAGCCACCATGCATCACCATCCAGCCGCCTTGCCCCCCTCCGATCACGCCGCCACCTATTTACGTCAGGCCGCCAACACCAGCTCCTATCCAACCTCCCCCCATTAACGTGAGGCCAGCCACGCCAGGCCCCATACAACCCCCAACTATTGTGGTGAGGCCGCCCCAGCAGCAGCCCATTCAGCCTCCGACACTGACGATTTGGACCGGCGAGCTGAACCGCGGCGGTGGTGGAAGCAGCAACCCGAACTCGAGCTCCAGTGACCCGAGCAGTCCTCAGTCATGTGACACTTGCTACCAGTAAAAATAGTAAAATGGCGGAAATACGTACTGCTCCTGTAATTACGCGCATCAAATCCCGAACGATTTCAATGGTCTAACTGTCGAATTCCACACTAATGAGGGTTTTTCAAAGCGTCATTAAAAAAAAATGCAGTACCGCAAGTTACCGATAGATGGTGCTGACATCACATGATATGTCAAAATTGACATGACATCACTGTACCTTCTCTGTGGTTCATACGTTCCATTTTCTCGATTGTAAATTGAAAGTTAGTCGAATTTTATAACATTTATAATTTCACTTTTAAATTGATACATTTTGCAGCGAAATTTGTTAGCAAATTGAAACTGATTTTTATGCAACAAATGTCTAATCCTTCGAATAATTCGCGTGTACGCTTTCAATTCGTACGGGCGAGAATCAGCCCCCTGCTAGAATTTGGTGTGCGTAATTAAGCCTCTGGCGCGTTTAAAAATGTGCTGTGTAGAAGGTATTTGAAAAATGGTACGAAATTTCCACTACACTAGTATTTTTTTAGAAATTTCGAGATCTCGTGTCGATTAAATTATATCGACGACCATTAGCTTTGTATGAACGGACAATCCGGCCTTGTGTATTCTTTGTGTTGTTTAAAAAGGAGAAAGATCCGTACGCAATTTCGATCTTGTGTGTGAGCGCGTTTGCAAAGTGTAGCCTGTTTTGTGTCGTATATCGTATTTTATCCATGAATGAAAAAACATAATAACGATATTGTTATTATTAAAAACACTGTGTTTTTAATTTACCCTTGATCCCAGTGAACAAAACACTACAAAGCTGCAAAGTCAAGATTTAATTTTGGATCAATGTGTAAACTTAAAACAATTGATAGCTGTAGACCATTTTTTAAGAAACTCAACGTACTTACTTTGCCCTCGCTTTTTATTTTTGAGATAGCAGTCTTTGCAAAGACAAATCCGAAATATTTTGTTGCAATCTCCACAATACGTGACAAAGGTCTTCGCACGCAACATCGCCACAGGCTGCTTTTACCGCGATGCAGGACCGCATTGATGAGAAAAGGTGTTTTATTTATGGCTCCAATGATATATAATAAGGTGCCAAACGATATTAAGGACATGCATTTAAATTTATTCAAAAGTAGTTTATTTAAGTTACTGAATTATTGACTTTTTGGAGGATAAAACAATTTAATGTGTACTTTAAATTTGACATTTAATCACAACAATTTTATAATTTGATTTGACATACAAATACATAATTATTGCATGCTTGCATGAATATTCATAAGCCCAGACGGGCAGCACATGGAATGCACTGAAACTCTGTATATGAAGATCTATTTTATTTACCCATGTACATGAATAAACGATACTTTACTTTACACAATCAATAAGCCCGTACTCATCTACTACTGGAGATAGTCTTCCCCCCAAAATACCTATATCTTTCTATCCTCGACCATCCTCATCCAGCGCAATTTCAAAGCCGTAAGCTTCTTCAAACTCCCTATGAAGTGGTTCTGGCTTTCAAGATTAAAACTAACCATGCACGCATATGGAGTAATAATTATTTTGTTGCCTATATACGTCCCACTGCAGGGCACAGGCATTCTCGCAGAGAGAGAGTTTGGGCTTAAATACCACGCGTGCCCACCGCGGATTGGCAATCTCAAGCGCTGAGGCTTGTGAACACCTCAGACACTCAGGAAAATATAGCATGAAATATACATTTATATACGTCCCACTGTAAGGCGTTCTCTCAGAGAAAGAGTAAGGGCTTAATCACCACGCGAGCCCACCACAGATTGGCAATTTCAAGCGCTAAGGTACTTAAGACCTCAGGTACTCAGGTTTCCTCACGATGTTTTTCCTTCACCTTCACCGAGTGGTATTGCTACTATAACTTCAGAAGTGTACGTAACTTAGCTTAGAAAACAAATTCATTGGTACAGGCCAAGATTGGAACTCATGACCTCCCGAATGAGAAGCCGGCGTTTTACCGCTCCACTAGCACTATACTGTATATTGACCAAAAAATATTTGTACGGCTGTAATGGCAGGACATACGCTATAATGAATGACTACCAAATGCCAAATGTACTCCCAATGTACACCAAATAACTTCTGCAGATATAAATAAATAACTTCCAAACAACACAATCACTTGACCTGGTCCCAAACTAGGATACCCGGCAAGGATATCACAGACATGGAAATACACCCAGACTGAGGCCATTTGTACAAATGTACGGCGGCCCCCATTGGGACTCGAACCCACGACCTCTGTCTTGGTAGTTAAGCGCCTTAACCGCTAGTCCAACGTGGCAGTCACCTAATGTACCTGTGCTCCAAAAATGTACCCCAAATGTACCTATGATCCAAAACTGTACAGCAAATGTACCTATGATCCAAAAATGTACACCAAAAATTATGCTTTATTATTAACTTAATACCGGACAAACTTACCCGGTCGGACAATACCGACAAAAAACCAAATAAGTTTATCCGGTATTAACTTAATAATTGTGTAGTGCTTACGAAAGTTCTAGTTCCAAAATATCATCATCATCAGCCATTTGACGTCCACTGCTGGACATAGGCCTCCTTCGTGGTTTAACTATAACCATGAGGGGTTTTGCCATAATCGCCACGCTTGGCTGCGGGTTGGCGATCGCAGTATCCGGTTGGAATTTCGGGAAGACGCTGCTGCCCGTCACCTGGTAAATTTATTTCCTTAGACGCCTTCTACGACATCCACGGAAGGAAATGGAGTGACGCTATTCTTAATCTGGCGCCACACGGAATTCGAAAATATGCTTTATGATTATTATCATTATGATTGACACTTCACATATCAACCAATCACTTGCGCTTTGCACATTGGGTGCCCTTAAGCGGCAAAATTGCCCAATATCCACAAGTAACAGGGTCAAAGATGTGTGGAATTTTGGCACCCCGCCAAGCGAAGCCTGCTCCAAAATATCAATTCGCTTTACGTATGCCTCATTAATGAATACAAATAGGATCATAAAGTTTACGTTTTATCGTGGGAAAGTGTTAGGAAAATAGCGGAAGACACTATTTATTTTTACTCGACTAGGGCGGAGCTCAAAGGGAGGGTCATATCTAAGTATGTGTATGTATGTTTTCATTACTCATAGTCGGAAAGTAGGTCTGAAGTTGCTTGAGAAGCGGGTTGGAAGTAATACTTTTCAGCCCCAGTGAGAATCGTTTTCAACTGACAGCTTACTGTCAAATTACCTATTTAAAAAAAATGTATTTCTATTTTCAAATTTCTGTTAAACCATCTTCCAACCTTTCAAATTTCAGCTAGCCAGCGACGAGAAAAAAAACAGAGGCAACCCGATCTTCATTTGTTTTTTCGAGTTGTAGAGTTTTGTTTGCACTTCCGTATCATCATCAACCCATTATGTCCCCACCGAGGGGCACGGGTCTCTTCCCTGAGGAAAGTATAGGCCATACTCCACCACGGGGGCCAAGTCCGGATTGGTGGAGGCTTGTAGACTAGTGGCTCGTCTACTGTCAGAAGTTGTCAAGCCGCCCTAAGGCCTCTGACTTGGCTTAACGACTGCCATCTATCGACGGCAGCCGGCACCAACAGCTTAACGTGCCTTGCGAAGCACGGAACCGCTCAGAAAAATGCCACGAACGTTAGGCATAGACGGCGACCCATCCATGCACTAAACGCGCCCTGTGTTGCTTAACCTTCGTGATCGTTTAAGATCACTCAGGCAGCCGGGGCTACGAGCGAGCACTTCCGTATAGCAGAGATGTATTAACATTTTAGCTAATTCACGTTTTTATTAATTGTTCTTTCATTATGTTCGTAATGAAAAGCACAGTGTTTACCCCGGGTGAAAGACTTATTTAGTCTCGAGACGAGCTTTGGCGCCCGAGCGTAGCGAACGTACTTTCACTCCTAGCGTAATGTACTATTGTATAACGAGACATGCTTATATATACACTCACGCCTGTATCCCGGAGGGGTAGGCAGATACCAGGGCCTCGATTCTGTTAGTGCATTGTAGTATAATGACAGGTACACTGTCGGGTCACGTGACGTGTTTTTCCATACCATCGACGCCTAGAAGGTTTGGTACGTGTGCCCGCGTAGACTTAAAGCAGCCATGAAATGAAATCGCCATGTTCATGCAGTTGTCATGTTACTACAATCATCATCATCATCATTCAGCCACAAGAAGTCCACTGCTGGACATAGGCCTCCTCCATGGATTTCCAAAAAGACCGGTTGGAAGCGGCTTGCATCCAGCGTCTTCCTGCCACTTGAATGACGTCATCTGTCCATCTTGTGGCTGGTCGTCCCACGCTGCGCTTGCCGATATGTGGTCTCCATTCGAGAACTTTTCGGCCCCATCGGCCATCAGTTCTGCGTGCTATGTGCCCCGCCCACTGCCACTTCAACTTACTAATCCGCTGGGCTATGTCGACGACTTTCGTTCGTCTACGGATCTCATCATTTCTGATTCGATCTCGTAGAGAAATTCCGAGCATAGCCCTTTCCATAGCTCGTTGCGTGACCTTGAGCCTTCTTATGAGGCCCATAGTGAGAGACCACGTTTCAGTGCCATAAGTCATCACTGGTAACACACACTGGTTGTATAATTTTGTCTTGAGCGATTGAGGTATATTAGACGAAAAGACTTTTCTAAGTTTCCCGAAAGCTGCCCAGCCGAGTTGGATTCGACGATTGACCTCTTTCACGAAGTTGGACCGGCCTAGTTGGATTGTTTGTCCTAAGTAGACGTATTCGTCTACAACTTCGAGAGTCGTGTTCCCCAATGTTATTGGGGTGGGCACAACACGAGCGTTCGACATGACCTTCGTTTTGTCCATGTTCATTTTAAGGCCCACACGTTGGGAAACTCGACTGAGGTCGTCGAGCATTATGCCGAGGTCTTCCATCGTTTCTGCCATGACTACTATATCGTCGGCAAATCGAAGGTGCGTGATGTACTCGCCATTGATATTGATGCCGCGTCCCGCGTCACTACAATGCATTAACAGAATCTAGGGCCTGGGGTTGCCACTTGCCACGATCCTTAAAACCTATTTCGCTTCATCAACATTGATTATTAGTCGCTGCATGAACGCACACCGGTTTCAGATCATCATCAGCAGCCCACCTTTGCACACCGCTGGATATAGGCGCATCTTTGGCCGTCTCACGCCATTCGCATCCACGGGCCCGTGGTGACTTGACATGACCATCGGACTGTCGGTCTACCCACTGACCACCAGCCGGTTCACTTGCCCGCCAGTTACTGTCCTGTTCCACTCGCTCTCCTCCCGCTGGATTGCATGGATACTCAATGACATTTTTGCTTGGATGACTAATCATCCGCAAAATATTTCATCTTCGGATGAAATGTCACCCTTTTCAAATTATCAGGCGACAATTATTCAGCCACACATTACTATGGATTACTATAGAGGTCAATCTTTTAAGCCTTGCACTTTCATGGGATCCTAATACTTTTCCTCTAATATTTCTTATTTTTTCCGCAGAAGGGGACATGCCTTCTTGAGAGTGAACCTAACAGTAGAGACAGTGGAAGAACAGTAGAGATGTGAATCTAACAGAGTTTCTCTTAATTAGATGTCTGCCTAGGACTTTCAACTGAAAAAACAGTTCAATAAATATTGAATAATTAATTAATAATAACAATTTGGCTTGAAAGCGGGAAGTCATCATCATCAGCCATTCGACGCCCACTGCAGGACACAGGCCTCCCTCATGGTTTTCCTAACCATGAAGGGTTTAGCCATAATCGCCACGCTCGGCAGGCGGGTTCGCGATCGCAGTATGCGGTCGGAATCTCAGGAAGACGCTGCTGCCCGTCTCCTGATAATTGATTTCCGTAGTCGCCTTCTACGACATCCACGGAAGGAAATGGAGCTGGAAGTACAAATAGGAAAATATGTAGTCACTATCTGTATTTATTCATAGTACCTCAGAGAACATTTTCATTTCTTGTAGTCCCAAGAAATAGTTATCTCTCATAGACACGCAAAAACGGGACAAAATAATCGGACCACGAGAAAAAACCAAAAATTATTGACAAATGATAATAATAGATAATAAAAACACAACCATAAATAGCATTAAAGATATAGGGCTGAGTGGCGATATAACTTTATATGCAGATGACACATGCCTATTTTACTTTGGCAATGATATTAACATCTTAATAGAAAGGGCGCAAAATGACCTAAACACTTTACACCAGTGGTTACAAGATAATCTCCTTACAATAAACACATCTAAAACAAAATACATAATTTTTTCTGCTATAAACAAGCCCATTCCAGAGCACAAATCATTAACCATTGCGCAAGAAACAATTGAAAAAACAACAAAAGAAAAATACTTAGGACTTATTCTTGATAGCCGTATTACATGGAAGCCCCATATAGAAAAGATCAAATGTAAATTATTATCTCTAACGGGAGCACTGCGCGGCATCACTCGATGTCTTCCTAGACAAGTCCGATACACGATTTATAATTCTCTTGTAAAACCGCACATAGAATACTTGATCGAGTTGTGGGGATCAGCAGCAAAAACAAATCTGCTTCCAGTACAAATTGCACAAAATAAACTTATTAAAAAACTATTTGGTTATAACTATCTGACGAGCACGACAAAAATTTATGCAGAAACAAATTTACTTAATATATCCCAAACATACCAATATAAGACTTGCATACTTATAAGAAAAATATTAACAAAAGATATTCATACCCAAATAACTTTTACAAAAAAGATTCATTTGCAAAATCGTCTTACAAGACATGCTAATAATATTTTCATACAACATTATAGAACAAAGTATGGAACGAGGAGCTTAGTATCTGAGGGTGCCACTATGTACAACAAACTGCCGAAAGATATAAAAGAAACCAAATCTCTACTCATTTTCAAAAAACTACTTAGAAACCACATTAGAAAGGACTCTTCAATAGACAAATAAAAAAAAAAAAAAAGAAAGAAAAACAAACCTAAACTATGGGGAACATGCACTGAAAGGTGTTTTAATGGAATAGGAGAGGACACGTTAAAAGATGAATAACCGTATTATATTTTTTTCTCTACGACTAATACTTTTCATAATATGACCAGTAGAAGGGTCAATATACGTAGTCACGTGGTTCAAAAACGCGCCGTCATCACCGCGCCATGCAAATCGGCCTTTAACTGTGACGTTATTCTATAGCGTGGCGCCTTACATATTTTGCTTGTAATGTATGAGGCGTTTATCAATGTCTGAATTGTCTCATGAAATTATGTTTTTATGCATCTGCACCCTTATCAGAAAACGTTTACAATTCGATGAAAACAAATAGCTAAACCCAATGGGTTTTTTTATTATTATAGTAACTTTATTTTTCACATTTTTTGCGATCTCAAAAAGCCTGAAAAAGTATTTTTTGGTATTTTTAAATTTTTCTTATTTACGTTTTATATGGAATAAAAGCAACGTCACTCCAATCTAAGTGAGACGCATGTTCTCCATTTTGCGTACCCATTTAATTAATGTAAACAAAGCGTTACGAAACATCGATGTAACTGGATCGTAGTTTTGTATTAAGGACTACCCTCTATTATTGTTTTAATTCTTATAACTGTCTGTCGATATTGTATTGTTACCTACTTAACGAATTGTTTCTCAAGTAAGTGAATTTATGTATTCTTATTGAGAAATAAATATCTTAAACCTTAAACCTTAACCACAAATAGCGTATTTTTGTTTTGGCTGAAACGACTACATTAGTATAAACGATGTGACGACTTATCCGATAGCGACAAAACTTACGGCAGAATTGACGCCTAATAATTTGGAAAGGGTGACGTTTCATTCGAAGATGATAATTTTTGCTGATGATTGATGATGACGAAGTCAAAATTTTGCACAAAAAACATAATTTCAATCGGCACCGTTTAAATGCACGCACGCCGCTTTCGGGTGCTTTTTATCTTGCCCCTTGCTAATACATACCCTATTTGGTCGAAGTATGTCCGCCGGGTGGTCCCTTACCGGCCCTTCCACCCACAGTCGCTCGACATCCTTGTTTCGTCAATGTTTCTTCCTTCATCCTCTCCACATGTCCAAACCAACGCGACATTCATTTCTTTTATTTATTTTTTCCTTTTTCGTCGTGCGTGCATGCAACGACTAATGAATGTTGAGGAAGCGAAAGTGATCTGTCAGGATCGTGGCTAGTGGTATCTGCGTACCCCTCTGGGATACAGGCGTGAGTTTTTGTATGGACAAATCATCATCATCATCATCATCAGCCACTTGACGCCCACCGCAGGGCATAGGCCTCCATCGTGGATTTTAACCATGAGGGGTTTTGCCATAATCGCCACGCTTGGCATATGTACCTACCGTTAAAATTTTCCTATCTCCGTGATGAGGCTCTTTGCGGGCTTCAACCTAACGTATTCTAGTCACATTTATACACCTACCTAATCAATCGATAGCTCTTCTCGATATCTCGTACGCGTGACTATTCGCCGAGCACGTACGTCAAATAGGCGAGGATACAGTTCGTTACATCATACTGTGGCACAAGAGCGGTATTAACGCAGCGGTAGAACGCTGGCCTCACGGCCTCCGTGGGCTCGAATACCGGCATGACTTGTTTCCTACAAAAATTCAATATACAAAGATCTTTATTAGGCCTCTTCATTTAGGCCTCGCTCGTAGCCCCGGCTGCCTGAGTGATCTTAAACGATCACGAAGGTTAAGCAACACAGGGCGCGTTCAGTGCATGGATGGGTCGCCGTCTATGCCTAACGCTAGTGGCATTTTTCCGAGCGGTTCCGTGCTTCGCAAGGCACGTTAAGCTGTTGGTGCCGGCTGCCGTCGATAGATGGCAGTCGTTAAGCCAAGTCAGAGGCCTTAAGGCGGCTTGACAACTTCTGACAGTAGACGAGCCACTAGTCTACAAGCCTCCACCAATCCGGACTTGGCCCCCGTGGTGGAGTATGGCCTATACCTTCCTCAGGGAAGAGACCCGTGCCCCTCGGTGGGGACATAATGGGTTGATGATGAAAGATCTTTATTGAGAAATGCAATTTGCCACAGTTAATTTTGAAGCCCTTGCTCTTGAACTAGGAAAACCTGTGCGTCGGGAGCAAGTGTCTTCCCTTAACTAAGTGTTACAATAGAATGCAAATGATTGCTAAACAGTGTAACAGTGTACCAGACAATAAAGTTAAATAGAAGTAAGTAATTAAAGAAAGCAAAAATAGAAAAGCTTGAGTTAAGGAAAAGCTCGAGAAAAGCCTAAGTTACGTACATTTGTGAAGTTTTAGTAGCAATACCATTCGCTAATTGGGTATTTGACAAAATATCAAATGAGTTACTTTTAAAACGGAATTTTGTATGAAAATACTGGCTTATGACGTCACATTTCAGAGCACTCTTTTTATGTTTAATCTATTTAAAAATTGTAATAACTAGTAATTGACTAAAAGAGATAAATTTTCCGAGATATTTTGTAATTTTTGTTTTAATCGAGCATATGAAATAATTTATTGTTTATCGTGTCAAATACCGAATTGTGAATGAAAACATCGTGAGGAAACCTGAGTGTCTGAGGTGTTCACATACCTCAGCGTTTGCTACGTACAAAGGCCGTATATCAGACCAGGACCAGTTATTGTGTTGTGTGGAAGTTCTTATTACTCACGAGGGCGTCTTCTGAGATGAGCCTAGTTAACTCGAAATATTATGTTAATGGGCAGCCAACCCGATGCATCGAGCGCCCTGGCCTGGCGCCAGTGTTGCTTCCCAGATATTAACACTAACTGGATGCCATTTGGATGTTACTCTGTCAGAACATCTTTTATTGCGAGGCTTTCGTAAGAACTGGTAGGGTTTACACACCTTCGAAATCTGAACTAGTGCGGGGTTGTACACCCCTCAGGTGGAAATGTATACTAGAGCGGGGTTAATACATTCGGGTTTGCTGGTGAACGCTTGATTGTAGAGTGTAACTTGGGTTGTGTTCCTGTGGTCTTAAGATTAAACGACCTTATTGCTTATAGCAGTAAGCTATTCGCCAGTCGCCAATTGTACTGTATTTTTGTAAATATTTCATGTTTGTGTTTTTCCTGGTATAATAAAAAATATTCTTATCTTATCACTATTTGCCCGACAGTTAAATTGAACAAAAATCCGTGTAGTAGGGAGCAATATGCGATGGAAATGTACGAGCATTGTTTTGTATTATTTAATTTGTCTATACTAAACTTTGAAGAATCCTAAGTCACTTGGTCTTTCTAAATCTTTGAACTGCGGCCGCCAAACTTTCATTATTTTTAAAATATTATTTTAATAGTGGAAACACGTTGTTGTATCGTTTAACGCTCTATTTTTACTCTAAACTGTCAGCTGTAAAATTTTTCTTTTTTCAGGGTTGCCGACAATTAACTACAAAAATTTTGGGACACCCTTATAATGCATATAGCATTTAATAAAGGGCAAAAAAGACTTAGTGCGTATTTTTAACCGGAACCACTGTGCCACTTCATCCCCACCATTCTTCACCACAACTAATCGAAGTAAACATGCACGCACGCTACTCATTCTTTTTAATAATTATTTTTTGGAAATACGCAAGCGATTGACTTTTTTACGAAGAATAAACGTTTGCACGTTTGAAAGTTTGCGTTTGAAGGGGCTAGGAAACATTGGACGATACTGGCAAGAGACCGGATGGCTTAGCGTGAAAGACAAGAGGGTCTGCGCTATGCTCAACACAACTCTGAGGCCTATGCCCAACAGGGGGCTTTGTTTATGGGCTGACTATATTAGATGAACGTTTGTCCAAGCACGTCCCACCCACATAGCTTTTTAACCGTTATTATAACGTTCAGTGATCAAATGTATGAGGGAGAGCTACAATAGAAGTAAAAGCAGTGCACTAAATCTGCTGCTAAGGTTGACCAGCTGTTGAGGATGTAACGGTGAAAACCTTCTTACACCATTTCTGTTATTTTCAAACTCAAAATTTAAAATGACATCAGTCATTTTTAGATTGCTTTTCGATTTTCATTGCCACTTCACCCTTTGACTACAGACTATCTCTGACAATTATCTACTTGTGAATTGCTTATTTTTATAGTTTCAATCGAAGCCACCACTTATCTATAGTTTTCCGAAGTAAAACCACCGTTATTGAAGTTGTACATTATAATATTCTTATCATTGACATCAAGAACCCTTCAGCCATACCAACCCCCGCTTCAACGTAAAGTGATTTGCTTTTACAAACGCTGAGTTAGTTGGGTGCAAACCCAAAAACGTTTGGGTTATTACCCAACTTCTTGGCACCCTCTGGCCATCCCTACGACTGGATGCCAGAATGGATCCTTTATTGCGAGTGATAAAACTTTGCTTTTGCGGCCAAGTCTCTGTAATTAGCTTAGTTACAGTCACGCACAGTGGGTACACAAGGAAAAGAGAGACAGACTGCTTCACAGAAGGGAATGGGGAGAAAGAAACACAATAAAAAAAATCTAGTTTTAAAAACCTAAAAGACACTTTTATGGTAAACTGAAGTAGCGAGTAGAAAATACATTTCAATATAACAATTAAGTAATAGACGAAAAAAACCGGACAAGTGCGAGTCGGACTCGCCCGCCAAGGGTTCCGTACAAATTTGTACATATTATAAATGAAAAAATGAAAATTCATTATAAATAGTCAGGAGTCTCGTAGATTGTCCGAACTTTTCTCGAACTTCATAGACAATTAAATCATGAAATTGCAGATGTATAGTTTTCAGATTTTTCCCTGTATTTTTGGTATTCGACAATATTACTTGCCAAATTTCATAGTTCTAGGTCAACGGAAAGTAAATTTTGATTGCCTTGAGAGTGTCGAAATATACGTTTCGTGCCCATCCATATACGGCCGTAACTGTTTTACGTAATTTAGACGTTTGATTTTTTCACATCTTCAAGGGACATGGTTTTAATTTCAAATCGAAACCTTTACGCGTTCACGAGATAAAGGGTCTTGACAGACACACGGACAACAAAGTGATCCTGCAAGGGTTCCGTACCATAAGTTTTTCTTTTTGAGGTACGAAATCCTAATAACGTGTTACAAAAGGCTGACTAACCCCCGGGGGTTGAGGTCCGTCTCTACATGAGAAACTGGTCTGCGGCTTAGCCAGTCTAATTGAGCCGTACCCTTCAGATGACTGTCATAACAGGCAGTGTGTGTAAAAGCACTATGCAAGAAACCCCTGGGGGGCGAGACTCTAAGTTGCATAGTTGTTCAATAGAGTCATACTAGTACGGTAATTGTTGTTTTATCGACACTGTCGGTGGTCTAGTAACCGGTCGCACACACAATGCTGTGTTCAATTTTTTTGATAATTTCTATCTGGTTGGCATTTGGGCCATTATTTTAGAGCAATTTTTACTTCATAAGCAGCCTATATACGTCCCACTGTAGGGCACAGGCCTTCTCTCAGAGAGAGAGAGTACGGGCTTAATCACCACGCGTGCCCACCGCGGATTGGCGATTTCAAGCGCTGAGGTGTGTGAATAGCTCAGACACTCAGGTTTCCTCACGATGTTGTCCTTCACCGTTAGCGAGTGATATTGCTACTATAACTTCACAAATGTACATAACTTAGAAAACAAAGTCGTAGGTACATGCCCGCACTGGGAATCGAACCTGGGTCTCCCGCTTCCGAGTCCAATGTTCTACCCACCAGGCTACCACCACCGCTGTTTACTTGTTTTTGTAAAATCTATGCTTCTACTTAAATCAATTATTGTGTCTTTAAGCGGGGATACCGCCGTTTAGCCAAAGTATTTTTTGCCAAATTTTACTTCCCAATAAACTTATGGCATCAGTTTCATTTCCCAAATGAAACTTTAGCAAGTTTTCATTTCGCATTTTATTCATTTGGTCAAATTATCATTTCGCATAATTTTACTGCGTCAAGTTTTATTAAGACAAACGTTTCAGACACGAACTGTTATCAGAAAAGTGGGTTAGGTTAGGTTAGAACTGCGACCCCCACAGACACCTACTGTTACCAGAAAAGTGGGTTAGATTAGGTTAGAACTGTGACCCCCCACAGACACCAACTGTTACTAAATGAATTTTGACCAAGTATTTATTTGGTAAAAAATAACTTGCCATAATAACTTTTGCTAACTGTTTATTTGCTTTAAGTTGTTTTGAGAAATGTTTTTTTGCCAAGTGATAATTTGCGGAAAATAGTTTGGGAAGTAATACTTTGCGAAACGATTTATGGCAATACATTAGTAAACCCTTTAAGCGCATTTTTTAATTATATATTTTTTTCTCTGTTATAAAATATGAGTAGATATTGTTCAAACCTCAGCGAGTCAGGTGCAGCAGAAAACCAGCGCTGGTCATCTTTGACTAGCATCTTGCTGAGCTGCTGCTGTTGTAGCACTTGTGTTCTGTTTTCTGTTGTAGCACTTGTGTTCGGCATGATTGTATAAGGCACTATTTTTTCGTGTTCTCGTTTCTATCCAAAAAAAGTTTTTTTTTGGTGTCATGGTCATTTGTATTACAATGGAAATAAATGTTTTTCACTTTCACTTTCAATCGCATTTGAATGGTGTACCCATGCAACTTAACGTGAAGGAAAACATCGTGAGGGAAACTCAGTGTCTGAGCTCGGCGCTTGAATTTGCCATTCTGCGGTGGGCAAAAGGTATAAAAAATGTATTAGTATCGTTCAGTATCGGTATTTTTTTACCCGACTAGCGACTACGCAAAGCCAGAAGGAAGGATCGTGATTTTGACAGTATTACTTGTATATACATACAACAAATAATTGTCTGTGTTTAAGTAAGTTCCACCATAGCGTCTAAACTACATCCGATGTTGATGAAGTAGGTGTCAATCTAGTCGTTATTATGGTCTGGGGTAACTCTGGGTACATTTTAAACAATCGAAATGGCTACGACGGACGCTAAATAAAAAAAAAACCGGCCGAGTGCGATTCGGACTCGCGCACGAAGAGTACCATTATCTATACAACATTAGACAAACAAGAAGCGTTTGTCATTGATAATTAACGACATGGCCACTAGATGGCGAGCGCTGTTTTTAGACAACGTTTGTTGTATGGAAGCCCCCCTTAAATAATTTTTTATTGTGTTTTTAGTATTTGTTGTTATAGCGGCAACAGAAATACATCATCCGTGAAAATTTCAAATGCCTAGCTATCACGGCTCATAAGATACAGCCTGATGACAGACAGACAGACAGACAGTAGACGGACAGACAGACAGACAGACAGACAGTGAAGTCTTAGTAAGAGGGTCCCATTTGGCACCCTTCGGGTACGGAACCCTAAAAAGGGGATCTCTGGGCGAGCACTAACGTCATTCAACACGTATTCAAATTTTTTTTTATTCTCATGTTTTCACGTGAAACGTCTTTCAGTTCGGTAGTAGGGGGTTACTTGCTAAAACTGCATGCAACGAAAACATGTCGCATCGGCGAGGGCTGTAACTCTGTGACTACGTGTCGTGTGCAATTCATTTATGTATGGTGGAGTAGAGGAAAGTAGCCATTACTCGGATCCTTTTGACTCGTGCCGCTAGATGGCGCCGGTGCCGCGTAACACATTGCGCAGTTTGAGCTAAAAGTTAATTAAAAATCTCAGGTTAAACCAAGGGTCGTGTAACCCAACACACCCCCACCCGCGTTTTCTAAGATGCCTATAGTCCGTTAAAAGTGTAGAAGAAATTTCTCTGCAAAAAAAAAAACAAAAAAATCGATTCGTCACGCTATTTACTGAATATTTAAACAAGCCAAAAAACCATTCAATAACAATAAATTATTGCCAATGGCGTAACTGCAATATTTTGTCGAAGCATTCAAATTGCGATATAAAACTGGGAGAGTTGAGTGTGGGAACATCACAAGGCTGGAAAATGGCAAAGGGGACAGTGATCTGGCTATCCGGTGAGAAAAAGATAAAAAAATATAAAGTTTAATTAACAAAAAAAAGGCCAAGTGCGAGATTGACTCGCACAGCGAAGGTTTCGTACTAATTCAATTCAATTCAATTCAAATATTTTTATTCATTGTAAAAACAGAATGTTTACTTAATGAACGTCAAAGTTGTTAGTTTCACAATTAATGGATTATGTGGAGAAGAAGCTAACAAAGAAACTCCACATTTATTCTTTTCAAAACACGTTTTAACTTAATTAACAGAGTTTTCAACTTAAAATATTAGTCATGAATGTGTTGAACACTAGTCACAATCGTCCTTTAAATAATATTAATCTACTGTTTAATGCCAAACATCTTTGTCTTCTAAATAATCCTTGATGTTATAGTAAGCCTTTTTGCACAGAATGTGCTTAACACATTTTTTAAATCGCGTTGGAGGTAACTCTAATATATCTTGAGGAATTTTGTTGTAGAATCTTATACAGTGCCCCATAAAGGATGTGTTAACTTTTGCAAGTCTAAATAGTGGAAATGACAATTTATGTTTATTTCTAGTATTAACATTATGGTGGCCACCAACATTTTCGAAGTCTTTGATATTTTTTCTAACGTACATAATATTTTCATAAATGTATTGACATGCAACTGTTAAGATGTTGGTTTCTTTGAAGAAATCTCTTAGCGAATCCCTACTACCTAACTTGTAAATAAATCGGATGGCTCTCTTCTGTAAGATGAAGATCGTCTCAATGTCTGCTACCCGACCCCACAGTAGTATGCCGTAGGACATAATACTATGGAAGTAACTAAAATAAACAAGCCTAGCAGTTGCAACGTCAGTGAGCTCTCTAATTCTTTTGACTGCATATGCTGCAGAACTAAGCCTGTGTGCTAGTTTTACAATATGAGGACCATTGCAATTTTGAATCGATTGTGATGCCTAGAAAAACGGTATCTTCTACAAATTCTAGTTTTTCTTTTCCGAGTACAATGTTGTTTTCAACTAATCTTACGTTTACTAACATAAAAACATAGAAAAAAAAAATCTCATATTCCATTCGAGACCCTTACCGGGAGTCCGTCGAACTTGGCTGGTTTTTTTTATTATTTTCTGTCATGTTTGTATTACCGTTTTTCAGGATTCCGCACTAAACGGGTAGGGGACCCTATTACTAAGACTCCGCTCTCCGTATGTCCGTTCCGTCTGTCACCAAGCTGTACCTCATGAACCGTGATAGCTAGGCAGTTGAAATTTTCACAGATGATGTATTTCTGTTGCCGCTGTAACAACAAATACTAAAAACAGAATACAATAAATATTTATGGGGGGCTCCCGTACAACAAATGTGATTTTTTTGCCGTTTTTTGCTCTATATTAATAACGGCAAAAGCAAAAAATAACATAACATAAACTCACGCCTGTATCCCAGAGGGGTAGGCAGAGACCAGGGAGTGCCACTTGCTACGATCCCGACAGATCACTTTCGCTTCCTCAACATTCATTAGTCGTTGCATGCACGCACGCCGGTTTCGGGTACTTTTTATCTTGCCCTTTGTTAATACATCCTCTATTTGGTCGAAGTATGTCCGTCTGGGGCGTCCCTTACCGGCCCTTCCATCCACATTCGCTCGATATATTTGTTTTGTCAATCTTTCTTCCAAAAAATATATATAAATATTTCTTTTAACTACATTTTTGTTGCAAAGTCATTCGTAACGTAATAGATTAGAGTGCACTTTTGCTGTCGACTGTACTTACAGTATATAGTACCTACAAACAGGATTGCTATATGATATTAAAATTTAAATGTATTATGATTTCCTGTTCATATTTAAGTATATTTATATCTGTTTATTCCTGTTCAAATTCAAACTGTTTTTAACTCCTTCCAAATTCCGTTCCCATTGTATATTTTATTTTGATAGCCCTGTTTTCCTACCTTTAATTTGATGATGGCATAAGCACAGTCCCGTGCATTGCCAAGCGTAGAAAAAAAAACAGGATTATCTCATACCCACCAACTTGCTGGTGCAATAGTGCAATAGGAAGAAAACTCAAAGACTATCTTGTAGGACCAGTGGCATCCCTCGCAAAATGTTGTATCAAAATGTTAAACAGCAATTTTGGTTCATCTATAAAGCCTAGTTCGGACCAGGCTAGTATTTTAGTCTAGTAGCGAGTTATTTAGTAGCTAAACGTGTCTGAACACCAAAAATTTTGTCGAGTAAATTAATAAGTTAGCAAGTAATTCAGTAGAGTCCATCCACTTTATTTTATTTTTAACGGACGAGTAGCACCGCCCACCACGCGTCCGTGCTCACTGGTTGACCGGCTAAACAAGTCCGAACCTGTCTATTTAGTAGAGTTCATTAGTTGACGCAAAAATTCGTTTCGCTGGAGCGAAGAAACAACTTTAAAATTAATTTCCAAATATGTAGAAACATTCACACAACTTTCGGACATTCTCAAACTATCGGAGTTTTCTTTGAGATCTTCCAATGCTAATTCCTTCAGAAGACAATAGTGGCTCCTAGTTTATCTCTTCTATCGATCCATTTTCGTACCCGTAGCTTCTTTTTATCAATCACACAAATTTCCTCCTTCACCTCTTCTAAAATAGCCGTTACGATTAGCTTAATCAGTTTATTTAAGTACTTTATTGCGTCGTAGGCAGCTTATCTGCAAAACACCATTCACGTGTAAACTGTACTCGACCGTAATGCGAACGATTTTTGCTTAGCTGCTAAATTACTCGCTACTAGGCTAAAATACTAGCCTAGTCCGAACTAGCATAAGCATAAGCAGCCTATATACGTCCCACTGTAGGGTACAGGCCTTCTTCTCTGAGAGAGAGTATGGGCTCAATCACCACGCGTGCCCACCGCGGATTGGCGATTTCAAGCGCTGAGGTATGTAAATAGCTCAGACACCAAGGTTTCCTCACGATGTTTTCCTTCACCGTTAGCGAGTGGTATTGCTACTATAACTTCACAAATGTACATAACTTAGAAAGAAAAATCATAGGTACATGCCCGCACAGGGAATCGAACCTGGGTTTCCCGCTTCCGAGTCCAATGTTCTACCCACTAGGCTACCACCGCTCCGAACTAGGCTTAAGAGATAATGTTGCCGCAAAAAGCTTGTCCAGTGTTGCAAATCTATCTTCTTACAAAGTTCACATTCGTGTAAGTTGTATGTATATTCATCACCATCATCATCATCAGCCATTTGACGCCCACTGCAGGACATAGGCCTCCTTCGTGGTTTTCAAAACCATGAGTATGTCTAAGTAGTATTTTATATTGAAATGTAGGTAGCAAAAGGTATTGTTTCCACTTTAACTGCCCTGCCCCGCTCTTTTTTAACATCCAACAATTTCTATAGGCTGGCTGGAAGAAATTTCTTTTGAAATAAGCTCGCCCTTGCACTATTTTTTTATCACAAGCCTGTTATTTAAGTTTTGTTTTTGTTTTCTGTTTTTAATAGCAATACCACACGTTAACCGTGAGGGAAAACATCGTGAGAAAACCCGCGGCATGGTTGGTTCCGCACGTATTGACTTGTCTTTCCTATAGTCCGACTAAGCTGTAAGGATGGTATAGGTGCTGGGCAAGCCTCATTATCATCATCATCATCAGCCATTTGACGCCCACTGCTGGACATAGGCCTCCCTCACGGTTTTCCTAACCATGAGGGGTTTTGCCATAATCGCCACGCTTGGCAGGTGGGTTGGCGATTGCAGTATGCGGTTGGAATCTCAGGAAGACCAGCAAGGCAAGCCTACTCCATTTAAAAAACAATGTCCCGGTCACTGCAACGGCCTTGTGGTGCCTTCACCCATATAGTGTGAGTGAAAGTGCCACTGGACGCTGTATAAATCATCTAGCATGAGTGGAGGTTGTCTGGAAGAGATCACTTTTGGTGATAAGGAATCCATCTGTACTCTAAGTTAAGAAATATCTGTGTAATTTCCATTTTTATGCACAATGGCGTAATTTCCATTTTTATGCAAAGGCCTAAGTTTTTATTACATAAACAGCCTATATACGCCCCACTGTAGGGCACAGGCCTTCTCTCAGAGAGAGAGTATGGGCTTAATCACCACGCGTGCCCACCGCGGATTGGCGATTTCAAGCGCTGAGGTATGTCAATAGCTCAGACACTCGTGTTTCCTCACGATGTTTTTCTTCACAGTTAGCGAGTGGTATTGCTACTATAACTTCTCAAAATCTACATAACTTAGAAAACAAAGTCATAAATGCTCGCACTGCGAATCGAACCTGGGCCTCTCGCTTCTGAGTCCAATGTTCTGCCCACTAGGCTACCACCGCTGTTTTCTTTAAATTTTTGTTAAGTTAATTTTATGCTAGTACATTTATTTATACCAACATCTGAACGCTTGAATTTGAAAGCGTGGTTATTGAAATAACAGTACACTTTTTTGTCAGTCTGTCACGTCAGCCCAAATAACAGTACACTTTTTTGCAGTTACCCCTATTAAACAAATAAACTTTCCACAGTTCTGATTCTCGGCGCCGCGTTTGGGCAGCCGGTGCCAAGCCCGCAGAACCCAAGTCCATACGACCAATGTCCCCCGCCGTACTCCAGCGATTCCTTCCCCCCGGCATCTCCTTACCCCAGCAACCCTCCGCCCAGCCCGTCTCCTGGCGACCCCTGGTATTCCCCGCCATCTTCGTACCCCAGCGACCCTCCACACAGCCTGTCCAACAGCGACTCCTGGTACCCCACGCCATCTACGTACCCCAGCACTCCGCTAAGCCTTGACGCCAGCTGCTCCGATCCGAGCCCCCTGCAGATCGGCCTGTGCAATCCCTCTGCAAGCCCTATCAACTACCTGTACGGACAGGCGCCTAATGGTGAGTTCGAATTGCCAACGGATACATTTTGGGTGGTTTGAAAGCCAAGCCATTCATCATCATCATCAGCCATTTGACGCCCACTGTAGGACATAGGCTAACCACGAGGGGTTTTGCCATAATCGCCACGCTCGGCAGGCGGGTTGGCGATCGCCGTATGCGGTTGGAATCTCAGGAAGACGCCGCTGCCCGTCTCCTGGTAATTGATTTCCTTAGTCGCCTTCTACGACATCCACGGAAGGAAATGGAGTGACGCTTAATCCGGCGCCACTCAAACTTTTAATGGTGAGAGGAAAAAACAAATAGATAGATGTAGATGATACGAAGTTCACTGGGTCACCTAGTTGTAACAAAAAAAAAACTACGACGACCTCGTCTCCAACAAAGAACGCACAACTTGCCCGACAAATCTAACACCAACTTCACCGCAGGCCAAATCATCGTGAAGCCAGGCCAGATTCGTTTCCGTCCGCCGCCGCCAATCATCGTGCGGCCAGGCCAGATCACGCTGCCACCTTCGGCCCCGATCTTCGTGAAGCCCCCGCCAGTCCAGCCCCCGGCGCCTGCGCCGATCATAGTCAGACCGCCGAGCGTACAGCCGCCTAGGCCTGCACCGATCAGTGTGAAGCCGCCAAGCATACAGTTACCCACGCCGCCCCCTATCATGGTCAGGCCCCCGCCAGTCCAACCTCCATGCCCCAGCCCGATCAAGGTTCTTTGCAACTTTTAGCCTTATAACTTAATAATCTGGCCGTGATAAGATAAGATAACAAATATGTATTCTAATTGCCAACCGGCTCCCGTCAGCATAATATAAATTACGAAAATCACTTCTATCGTGTCGTCGTAAGCACACACCCTCTTTTTAGAGTTCCGTGCCCGCTAAGACTTCACTGTCCGTCCATCTGTCTCTCTGTCTGTCTGTCACCAAGCTGTATCTCATGAGCCGTGATAGCTAGGCAGTTGAAATTCTGACAGATAATGTATTTCTATTGCCGCTATAACAATAAATACTAAAAACAGAATAAAGTTAATATTGAAGGGGGGCTCCCATACAACAAGCGTTGTCTTTGTCTAATGTTGTATAGATAATAGTACGGAGCCCTTCGTGCACGGGTCCAATTCGCACTTGGCCGGTTTTTAGACCACTTCAAGTTATTTGGTGACTTTGTGTCCCACTGCTGGGCAAAGACCTCCCCCAACGCAGACCAGATTTTCCTCTTTTAAAAGTATGCAAGAATACATCCTTAGGCACTTCACGAAAAAGCGGTCTGCTTAAGAAACCCATTCTCGACGCATTCACCCATGCAGGTGCAGCCGCCCCCGGTGCAGCCCCCTCTTCCAGAGGCCATCATCGTCTGGCCAGCCAACATCGCCGTCCCAGCGCCGCCGACCATCAGCTTCCTGCCGAACCCGCCGACGTGCTTCAACACGGTATCCCGTGCACGTATCAACCACTACCGGGCGCCGCTGCCGCCGTGCGACCCCTACTCGGCAATCCTGCCACCGCCGCCGCCAAGTCCGTGCAGCGGGTGCCCACAGGAGCCGCCGCCATGCCCGTCTCCGTGCCCCAATGACCCTTTCCTGGGTGGGCTGGGAAGCGAATAAGATATAGCGAAAGACTTCTATACCCATTGAGCTGAGGTTTTATCTAGAGTTGGTAGGGCTGGAAAGTTTCTCTCGTCTTTGACGCTCAAAGGCAGTCCACAGCCCGGATGATATAGGACAGCACGGAGATTAATATCAAGGTTATAGCTCAACGGTTGCGCTTACAATTATCATAAGTGACGCTCGCTTTTAGATTCGTTAAGGGCGGGTAAGTCACTTCAATGACCTAGTGTCAATCTTTCGAGTAAATGATAACAGAAAATACTTGGTTTGTGATTAAATGTGGTAAGATCTTGGACGTGGGTATGGAATTGCGCATTGTATATTAATATTATTGAGGCATTAATAATGGTTGTACGGAAATGTTTAATACTGTATTTATTATGTTTAGTTTGTATATATTGTATAATTTCGTTGTATTTATGTACAGTATCGTGTTGTATAAAGGCTATTTTTGCAAATGTGTGAATGGGATCGAAATATAGTATGCGGACATTTTTTCAACCTTTGGATTTTTTTCTTGAAATAAAATAAAGAGGGATAAACATATGTATAGTTTATTAATTGCCAAATAAAAGTGCACAAATAGTATTTGAGATACAGAGAATACATAACTTTGACAGTAATATAAATTTAGAGATAAAATACATACATAAATAATAGATTTTTTTTGTTGACACGGACATCAAGAATATTTTTGAACATACCTAATTAAAAATATATAAATTCAGTAGTAGGTATCTAGGTGACTACATGACGATATTTGCACCGGGTTTTCCCCGTTATTAAGTATCATATTCTTACAAAAAAAAAAAACAGTTCTTTACATACCGGCCTTGCTTTTAACTTAGATGAGAATGTTACAAACATTGCACTGAAAAACATAACACAGATACTAGAGAACCCAAAAGACAAGAGATGAATGCCCGCATCAGATTTTACATCTTGCTTTAGAACCTAAACATAATGTAATCAAAACCAAAAGACAAGAGCCAGAGACGCCATCAGAAACCATATCGTATGCACGTATCGCCACCCTCCGTTCGTGACATTTGGTTGGAACGGTGCATAATCGAAGGACCACAGCGACTCGATCTTCCTATGTGCAACTGGTTGCAGTTGGAGTTTGCAAAGGAAGACGAGCTAGTTATAAAAAAGGACCCAGACCACAACCTCCGCCTAGGCCGACGCCTCCTAGCCCCAGGCCACCGTACGGCAGACCACCGTACAGGTTAGGCACGGTCTCGCAGACGGCGGAAGCCGGGACCCCGTACCCGTAAGCGTGGGGACCGAAACCGTACCCCAGACCGCCGTAAACCGGCGCGGACTCGCACACGGTTGTAGCCCCGCCTAGGCCCAGTCCCCCGTAATAGCCACGGCCTAGGCCGTACCCGTAACTGGGGACCGTATCGCACACCGTCGTTGTGCCCCCCAGCCCGCCCACGAGGCTTAGATTAGGGGCACTGTCGCAGACAGTTGTCGTACCGAGTCCCCCAAGAGGATGGCCGTACCCCAGGGCCGCGTACCCTACATTTGGCGCGGATTCGCAGACCGTACTTGTGCCCCCGAGACCTCCCAAATGATGACCGTATCCCAGAGCGGTTCTGGGCGTCGGGGCGGTTTCACACACCGTGGTACTGCCACCAAGCCCCAAGCCTTTTCCCAGGCCGTTATAGCCTAGGTTCGGAGACGATTCGCAGACCGTGGTCTGCCCGCCGAGTCCGAGGCCTAGACCGCGGCCTCCGTAGTAGTTGGGGACGGTCTCGCAGGCCGTGGTGGACCCCAGTGGGTGCGCCAAGGGACCAGCACTCGCCGCGGCGATCAGCAGAGCTGTAAGAATGCGGGTTGTTTTGTTTACTTTGCTATTAAAATGCGTTCTTTTCGGACACCGCGGTTGTCATTCTTAGGCAGTGTATATGGCGCAGTAGAGAGAGTTGAAGATTTCTACTATTGACTTCTGGCTCTATCATCACATCAGCCTGATGATAATAAATTAGTGTATTGTCGGCCTTGCACAGTTTCAAGTTTATTTCAAGTCGGTAAAAAATTAACTCCTAGATTTGTTTAAACAGACTACCAGTTCTTTACGACGGTATAAACAAGGTTAATATATTTGGAACTCGTTGGTAATTGCCGAACTCTTTGACTGAAATAAGGTACCTAAGTAGGTTTTGACCTCTTTTGGTTTGACCAGCTGGACTTTTTGGCTCAATGACATTCAAAATAAGAACAAAATAAAATAAGGAAGATGGTAGGTAGTCAGCGTTAAATTAAAAATAAGGGATATACCTAGTGAAATTTTATTATTTGAAACTTATTATGTTCTTTAATCAAAAAAATTATTTATTTTCTAGTACTCACCTAGAAGACAGATGATTTCCTGAGTCGCCATTTTCCAAGGAGGTTGAAGGCCTGGTGTGACGATTATGGAGAAAAACCCGAGTATTTAAACCGAAATTTTAATTAAAAATTGTTTATCCGCCGCGGATGGTTGGTTTTCAACGTATTTTGGAAACAAGTGCGCGTTTTGGCAAACATTCTCTTTTTAGTACTAACTCAACTTATGAAAACCTTGATGATAGGCAGGTAAGTAGATACCTAATTGAGTGTTGTAGTCAGACTTCTTATTGTGCAGTCAAAGACATACCTGAAACAATTAGAAAATAACAATATTAGAGAACAGTACATGAATAAATAAATAACTTCCGCACAACACAATCACATGTCCTGGTACCAAACTAGGATACCATGTGTTATGGTAACTAGGTACCAAACTAGGATACCCTGTGTTATGGTAACCAGGCAAGGACATAACAAACATGGAAAGCCACGGTTGTGTTAATTAAAATCTATTTATACTGGATACACAAACGAACATTATATAAAAATAGGTAGAACAAACTTACGAAGAAAACTAAAAACACACATAATTATACAATCGTGCAAACACAAGTGCAGTCTACAGCAGATCATCAGTCATGTGACGGCCACCGTAGGACATAAGCCTCCCTCATGGTTTTCCAAGCTTCCCGGTCTTGAACCAGGTCGTCAGACCTTCTGGTGGGGGGCCTGCCCACGCTGCGTCGTCCGGTCCGCGGTCGCCAGGTCAGAACTTTTTCGCCCCAACGGCCATCAGATCTTCGAGCTACGTGCCCCGCCCACTGCCACATCAACTGAGGAATTATTCGAGCTATATCAGTAATTCGTGTTCTTCTGCGGATCTCCTCATTCCTGATTCTATCACACAGTGGAACTCCTGACATAGCTCTCTCCATTGCTCGTTGGGCGGCCTTGAGCCGGCAGATCAACCCTTACATTTTTTTCGCAAAATCGCCCGTAAAGTAACTGAGTAGAGTGCACGCGCGTAAAGGTTGATGTGCTATCGACTGTACCTACTACTGAAGAAAAATGCTAGGCACCGTTCACCAGCTCTTAAGTATATTATGCACACCGAATCCCGAACGATCCCTGTAATGGACAATACGACAAATAATATGTTGGTGAAATAAAAAATACCGTTTCTAGATTAACCTCTATAAAATAGAGTACAGGAAAAATACTTTGTAAATTTTTACTTCAATAATTATGGAGAAAAAAAATTAAATTCGAAAACCTATGTGTGACGTCACAGCTCGACCACAAGTTTTCTTAACTCACGTCGTCGGCGCAAAAAAAAATGTCAGTGTCTGTTTGACAGATGACCATCCTGGCATTTTAGGTTATTTTTCATCTGTCAGGTCAGTCGTACAGTTATTTTTTTTAACTTGGCAAAGCGAGGCATTGACACAATATTCATACAGGTCTCAGAGCTACGGCACTTCCGGTTAAATAATTATTTTTTTCTAAAATCTTTATCTTATTAAATATGTTTCCAGGAAGAAATCGAAAAGATACGGGTCTTTTCTTTTTCCCCGTCTACTCAAAAATAATTTTAAAAAGGCAAGCATCTTTTTTGTCACATGGTCCATTATGCTGTCAAATACGGTATTTGACACGATCAACAATAAATTATTTCATATGCTCGATTAAAACACAAATGACAAAATATCTCGGAAAATGTATCTTTTTTAGTCAATTACTAGTTATTACAATTTTCAAATAGATTAAACATAAAAAGAGTGCTCTGAAATGTGACGTCATAAGCCAGTATTTTCATACAAAATTCCGTTTTAAAAGTAACTCATTTGATATTTTGTCAAATACCCAAATTCCATACCTACTAATTGCCGTGCCGGAGGTCGTGGATTCGATTCTCACTGGGGGCCGCTGTACATTCGTAGAAAGAGCCTCTGTATGGGTGTAATTCCATGTTTGTGATGTCCTTGCCTGGTTACCATAGCACAGGGTATCCTAGTTTGGGACTGTAACGATTCCTCTTTATAGTAACTGGCTGGCAGAGCCTTCTAGCCTTATTTTGAATGTTTTGAAGGGAATCGTTACGTTTTGTTTTAGAAGTCAGTCGATCCCCAGCTAGGCTAGGGAATCGATGAAAAAGAGTGTAATAAAAAGTAATATTTGCCCTTAATCCGGGTTTTAATAAATAGAGCCTTACAGGACCATGACATGTGATTGTGTTGTGTGGAAGTTGTTGTTGCAATTGTTATCTCAAACGTCAGGATTCCGACCGGATTTGGAGCGCATAAGTAGGCCTCCCGCTGGGTTTCAGCTGCATCTGATTCTCTAAGGTGCAAGCAAGTACTTAGATATTTGATTACAAGGAAGAATAAATTGAAATTATGTAAAAATTGCAGCCAACATAGGAAAAAAAATAAACCATGTGAAATTAATACGAAAGACGCAAATTGGCAACCATGACAAACACAATACAGGTCACGGTTCTTTGTTAATATGTAGTTAATTGATCTACGAGGCTTGGGCAACATTATCGATACATCATAGTATGGATATTTTTTCAAAAAATTATCGATTCTCCGATTACACGATATACTCCGTTCCACGAGTCGATCTCCTAGTGAATAAATACTCGCATCTCATTAGTCAATGCGCGCGGCTAGATATAAGCGACACAATATGTTGAAGACAAATCATCATCATCATCTTCATCATTCAGCAACAAGAAGTCCACTGTTGGACATACGCCTCCTCCATGGATTTCCAAAAAGACCGGTTGGAAGCGGCCTGCATCCAGCGCCTTCCTGCCACTTGGATGAGGTCATCTGTCCGTCTTGCTTAATTATTATCCGTGCCCACCGCGCATTGGCAATTTATAGCGCTGAGGTATATTACACCTCAGCCACATAGATTTCATTGCGATGTTAGCGACTGGTGTCGCTACTACAACTTCACAAATAAATTTACTTAACTTAGAAAACAAAGTCATTGATTGGTACATAAGAATATTTTTATCTTATCTGATTTTATATTACATTACACAAAGACTACTGCTGATGCCCATATGTATCAGACGAATATCGGCTTGAATGATGTTGATTTAAAGTCAATATAAAATAAATACGCCATGATTCAACCTTTGGGCACAAAATTTCGAAGTACCGATAATTTTTGTCGGTATATATCAATACTTTGAAACATACCGCTACGATATAATTATATAAGCCTATATAGGTCCCACTGTAGGGCACAGGCCTTCTCTCAGGGAGAGAGTGTGGGCTTAATCACCACGCGCGCCCACCGCGGATTGGCGATTACAAGCGCTGAGGCATATGAATAGCTCAGACACTCAGGTTTCCTCACGGTGTTCTCCTTCACCGTTAGCGAGTGGTATTGCTACTATAACTTCACAAATGTAAATAACTTAGAAAACAAAGTCATAGGTACATGCCCGCGCTGGGAATCGAACCTGGGTCTCCCGCTTCCGAGTCCAATGTTCTACCCACTAGGCTACCACCGCGTGCACGATATAATTATATCGATATTATTATATTTTTTCAAATGCCCATCCTTACAATGTAGAGTATTTATAATTCCCAATGTTTAATTGCTCTTTTGTCCATTTACAACAATAACGGTGTAGCAAACAGAGTGAAACAGATATTTTGCGATAAACCTACAATAATTTTATTCAAACTATAAAATACGTTCTCCTGCAAGATGAAGGTGTTCCTCAGCGGTTTGATTATAGGTTTGTGCAATTCGCAAATTCCAATAAATCTACATAAAGCGGTGGTAGCCTTGTGGGTAGAACATTGGACTCGGAAGCGAGAAACACAGATTCCTAGTGCGGGCATGTAGTACCTATGACTTTGTTTTCTAAGTTATGTACATTTGTGAAGTTATAGTAGCAATACCAATCGCTAACCGTGAAAAAAAACATCGTGATGAAACCTGAGTGTCTGAGCTATTCATATAGCTCAGCGCTTGAAATCGCCAATCCGCGGTGGGCACGCGTGGTGATTAAGCCCAACTCTCTCTCTCTGAGAGAAGGCCCGTGCCCTACAGTGGGACGTGTATAGGCTGCTTATGCTACATAAATTAGTTTTTCCCGTGTATATATAATATTTTAAAAAAAACTCTGAAACATCGATGTTTTTCGATATTTCAGAGTATCAATCAGTGAATCAATCAGTCCGTGGTCATCCGCTGCTGGACATAACCTCACCTAACACTACTTCTTTCTGTCCTGGCTCATGCTGAAAATCAGCGTCGACCGGTGTTGCATGCATCTCCGGGCGGCATATTGCTGAGAATGAGTCCATTTGCCAAAAACTTTAATAATATAACAAGATAGCCTAAGAATATTCCTTGTTGTACAGCACCTTTATGTTGTTTTTTTTTTATAAAAGAAAAAAGTTTTAATTATGTAAGCTTATGTCTATATTTATGTACAAAGTGTGTTTTTGGCAATAAATGTAGTTCACTTTCACTTTCACTTTCACTTTCCTCGGCCATCATCCAGCCGCTGTACAACCTCAATTTCTGCGCGATGTGCCTCGGATCGTCGAGCTGGTGGGCGTTCTGCGCTGCGTTTGCCAGTTCGTAGTCTCCACTCGAGAACCTTCAGATTATGTCCCTAATGTATTTTCTTGTTTGACGACCTCTGTGGCGCAGCGGTAGCGCATCTGCCTACCATGCGAGAGGTCCCGGATTCGAATCCCGGCTGGGGACAAAAAAAACCCCCAGGTCTTGGATGTTCACATGTTTGCGATGTCGTTGTTTCTGGTTCCCACGACACAGGGTATCCTAGTGTGGGGCCAGAAGCAATGTATGTGCCTGTATGTAAATATTTATATTTATGTTTAGGATCATTAATCCTGCTGGTTGCGAGCAAGCCAACATTCCTGGTGGACGTTCAAAAGAAGACGGATCAGCCTAAGCTGCGTTTTGGCATAGACGTGGCTGGTGATTTGACGAGGTAAGCTGCCGCATGCCGTTTGGTTATAAGCAACTGTTTTGTTTTTAATCTTGATTTTTTTATTTATTTACTAGCTGTGCCCGCGACTCCGTTCGCGTACATTTCGATTTTTACGAAGCATTTGTATGGGGGCCACGTCTTATCATAACTGGAGCTAGAATTTAAATAGCCTATCCTGTGTCCCAGATGTCTATATGTTTTTATACCAAATTTCATCAAATTCGGATAATTGGTTTAAGAGTTATGGAGGAACATACATACATACATACACACATACAGAAAAAAATTCTAAAAATCGTGAAATTAGTTTCAGTATCATATATTGAGCCTATAAACACAATATCTCTGAAAACAAACTAACTTACTCCATGACCGACCCTTACAGATTTATTATTAGTAGTATATATAGATTATTAGTATATATATATTATTAGTATAGATAGAAGATATAGATACTAATAATCTATATATACTACTAATAATAAATCTGTAAGGGTCGGTCATGGAGTAAGTTAGTTTGTTTTCAGAGATATTGTGTTTATAGGCTCAATATATGATACTGAAACTAATTTCACGATTTTTAGAATTTTTTTCTGTATGTGTGTATGTATGTATTTATGTTCCTCCATAACTCTTAAACCAATTATCCGAATTTGATGAAATTTGGTATAAAAACATATAGACATCTGGGACACAGGATAGGCTATTTAAATTCTAGCTCCAGTTATGATAAGACGTGGCCCCCATACAAATGCTGCTTCGTAAAAATCGAAATGTACGCGAACGGAGTCGCGGGCACAGCTAGTAGATTATAATAGTTTCATTTACGAGCGGTGGTAGCGGAGCAGTAGGCCGTGGGTCGCGGGAGGTCATGGTTTCGAATCCCGGCATGTACCAACGGCTTCGTTTTCTAAGTTACGTATCTACATTTGTGAAGTTATAGTAGCAGTACTACTCGCCGGCGGTGAAGGAAAAACATCTAGAGGAAACTCGGGTGTCTCAGGAGTTCACATACCTCAGCGCTTGAAATCGCCAATCCGCGGTGGGCACGCGTGCTAATTAAGCCCATTGGATACACTCTCTCTAAGAGAAGGCCTGTGCAGTGGGACGTATAGGGTACAAAAAAAAAAAAAAAAATGCAGCGCGGGAACGCAGGCTGCATTATGGGGACCTTTGGGTCGGATGTGGCTCGGCGTGGTTTATTTAATTGACAGTTAGTTAATTATTTTATGTATTCGCATGTGACTTTTGTTTTTCTATGTATTTTTTTTTTGAGCTACGTATATTTGTAAAGTGTTAGGTAAGTTTAATGGTAAGAAAATTACGAACTTATAATTATTTTTATTATTTCTGCTAACAATGGGGTTGTAAAAAGAAGTATTATTTGTGCAATAAATGTTTGTTAATGGCATAAATGTTAGATTCAACCAAACATTTATTTTTGCAAATATCGCTGGATGTCATTTGCGTACCGATTACTTAAAAGGAGTAGGTCAAGTACTACGTAAGCAGATTTATTCATAAGCAGCCTATATACGTCCCACTGTAGGGCACAGGCCTTCTCTCAGAGAGAGAGAGTGGGCTTAATCACCACGCGTGCACACCGCAGATTGGCGATTTCAAGCGCTGAGGTATGTTTCCTCACGATGTTTTCCTTCACCGTTTAACGAGTGGTATTGCTACTATAACTTCACAAATGTCATCATCAACCCATTATGTCCCCACCGAGGGGCACGGGTCTCTTCCCTAAGGAAGGTACAGGCCATACTCCACCACGGGGGCCAAGTCCGGATTGGTGGAGGCTTGTAGACTAGTGGCTCGTCTACTGTCAGAAGTTGTCAAGCCGCCCTAAGGCCTCTGACTTGGCTTAACGACTGCCATCTATCGACGGCAGCCGGCACCAACAGCTTAACGTGCCTTGCGAAGCACGGAACCGCTCGGAAAAATGCCACTAGCGTTAGGCATAGACGGCGACCCATCCATGCACTGAACGCGCCCTGTGTTGCTTAACCTTCGTGATCGTTTAAGATCACTCAGGCAGCCGGGGCTACGAGCTGTTCACATGTACATGTTCCAACTTCACAAATGTACGAGTACATAACTTAGAAAACAAAGTCATAGGTACATGCCCGCACTGGGAATCGAACCTGGGTCTCCCGCTTCCGAGTCCAATGTTCTACCCACTAGGCTACCACCGCTTCAGATTTATTATTTACCCCCAATGTTAAATTTCTACAGGCTGAGGAGCATTAGAAGAGATTCGCCGGTAGATACGATCATCGAATCCCGACCCAAGCTGCTAAAGATGCAAGTCCAACCTGATGACGACGAGTATAAGACTCAGGTTTTCTCAACAAAAACGCTAGCGTAAGAAACGGCCAAGTTCGCTGTGTGGAGATGACTAACAACATTTTAGATAGTAAAAACGACTCAAAGAAAAAGAGTCAAAAAAAGTCCAGGATTTTTCATTTATCGTATCACCATATTGTCGATTGTGAGCTGTCAGGCCGTATCGTTTACTCAGAATAATTAAACATAAACATTTACATACGGGCACATACATTGCTTCTGGCCCCACATTAGGATACCCTGTGTCGTGGGAACCGGAAACAACGACATCACAAACATGTGAACACCCAAGACCTGGGGTTTTTTTTTGTCCCCAGCCGGGATTCGAACCCGGGACCTCTCGCATAGTATGCTGATGCACTACCGCTGCGCCACGAGGTCGTCAGATTGTAGATAGATACCCATACTCCATTTCCTTCCGTGGATGTCGTAGAAGGCGACTGAGGAAATCAATTACCAGGAGACGGGCAGCAGCGTCTTTCTGAGATTCCAACCGCATACTGCGATCGCCAACCCGCCTGCCGAGCGTGGCGATTATGGCAAAACCCCTCGTGGTTATGAAAACCACGAGGGAGGCCTATGTCCTGCAGTGGGTGTCATATGGCTGAAGATGATGACTAGCGAGACATTTTATTGCACACCAGCAGAAATAATTACAAATAGTTTCTTATATCTAAGTAGTATACAGTTGGCGGTCTTATCGCTTCGAGCGATCTCTTCCAGACAACCTTTGGATGGAGTGGATTGCAGGATTGTAATATTGTGTTATTTTCAGGGAAATGTTACAAAAATAAAAGATTTATTAATGAATCACTTGAACTATTATGAACTATTTGTAATTCTTTCTCCAGGTTGTGCAATAAAGTGTTCTCTATCTAGAGTGATAGATAAATATCTATCATTGGCATTTTGCTGATTTTAAATGCATCAATAAAGAGTCAGTTCCGTTGAATGTTGAATTCAGAAGTAAATAATTAATTATAATGATAATTATCATAATTCATTATTGAGAAGGGAATGTTGCGTTGGTTTAGACATGTGAGGAGGATGAAGGAAGAAAGCTTGACGAAACAAATATATCGAGCTAATGTGGGTGGAGGGACCGGTAAGGGACGACCCAGACGGACATACTTCGACCAAATGGGGGATGTATTAGCAAAGGGCAAGATAAAAAGTACCCGAAACACATTGACACATTTTGTTTACTCATGTGCAATGCAATAAATGTATTTGCTTATTTAGCCTATATACATCCCACTGCAGGGCGCAGGCCTTCTCTCAGAGAGAGTATGGGATTTATTACCGCGCGTGCCCACCGCGGATTGGCGGAAATGCTGAAGTGTGTAAACACCTCAGACACTCAGGTTTCCTCACGTCACCTCACGTCACCCTCTAATGGTTCCATTTTGACTACGGAACCCTAGAAATACCTTTCCTACACCTACAATATCTTGAACGAAATTCAAAAAGTGACTTCACTTAGGACGTCAAAGTTCAATAACTTTACAACAATTGCTTCTCGAGTTGGACATTTTGGGTTAAGGTGGGGCGATACCGGTACAAATAGTTATTTCCAAATTTGTTAAAAAAATTACATAATTATACACTGGAATTATGTCTGTCTGCATTAATTATAATTTTTATTTGCGCCAATACAAATGTCCTTGAATAGAAATGTAGTTTAATAGGTTAATTAAGATTAGATTAGATTAGATTAGAACACTTTATGGTACACACCAGAAAACGATCTATAATGTTTGGATGGACTAAATTGTCGAACTCATTTAAGCTATTAAACCAGTGTTTTTAGGGTTCCGTACCCTTTGAAATTTTCACAGAATCTGCCGCTATAACAACAAATACTAAAAACAAAATAAAATAATTATTTAAGGCGGGCTCCCATACGACAAACGTGATTTTTTTGCTGTTTTTATATCTTTATGTCTAATGTTGAATAGGTAATGGTACGGAACCCTTCGTGCGCGAGTCCGACTCGCACTTGGCCGGTTTTTTTTTTTTAAAGAAACTGGCGCAAATAAAAATCTTAATTAATGCTGCCAGACATCAATCCAGTGTATAATTATGTATTTTTTTTAACATATTTGGAAATAATCATTCGTATGGGAATCGTCCCACCTCAATGCGATGTTTCATTACGATAATAATAATAGTACAAATACAATTTCTCTATTGTACTAAGGGCCGATTTTACCAACCTCAGATATAACTTATCCATCGAACAAAGTACCTATTACACAACAAAAATAAAATGTCATCTAAAATGTCATCTGTCATACCAAACGAAAGGCAATGACATTTTTTTTATTTTTGATGTGTAATACTTAATTCGATTGATAACTTTTATCTAAGGTTGGTAAAATCGGCCCTAAGACTGGAATATTCAATAGTCAGATAAAACTTAACTGGAGAATAAAACTGATGTTGTCACTGTCTTGTCGTATGATTTAGACAGCGACAGCATGCAATTTATTCTGCAGTTAAGTTTTATCTGGCTATTGAAAAATTGCCCCTAAGTCGAACAATGTTCTATTGCTGTCGACGTCTGTTCTTAGGGTTGCTATGTCACCATTGATTTCAAATCGTGTCTCATCTGACTCGGAGGAAAAAAAATCACTGTTTAAAAGTCAATTTAAATCGATTTGGCAAACATTAATTCGAAACTCAAAACTAAGTCTGAAGAGCGTTCAATAATACTTAATTGGTGGAACGTAAACGCGTTGGCGACGTTCTTTGTTGAACCTCCGAGTATAAAATGGGAAGCTTTTTAATTTAATACCAAAAGGATAGAAATGAATAAGGCCGCAGTGATAATTCTTTTTGGTAAGTTATTTCATGAAATGATGACAATACAGTCTATATGTATACAGTCCGTTCACAGTTATTTTACCTCTGACAGATGTCATTGTATCCTTTCGTTATGTTGGTACACAGAGAAAAAAAATCACTTATTCGGCTCAGGGTTGCCATCCGTACGAGGTTTCTCATACAAGTACGAGATTTAGAGGTCCCGGTACGAGGTACGAGCTCACGTCCATCCTCGTACGATATTGTACGAGATTCATTGATACAAATTTTAATTCTTAGGTAAGAGATAATCGTTTGGAATGCATCTTAATCGGAATCGAGATACACTGCTGCTTTCACTGAGAGTTATAAGCACGATCAACCGTGCCGTTATCAGAACCTTATTACGACCATAACTTTGAAAATTAGAATACTATTAATGCAGACAAGAGATCCGTTTTGGTATGCTTATTAAGTACCTTATTACATAATCTTTTTCATATTTTGTATCGAAAATCATAAAGCTAAATATGGCAACACAATGCTCAAACAATTTCTCGCAGAGAGAGTATGGGCTTAATCACCACGTGCGCCCACCGCGGATTGGCGATTCCAAGCGCTGTGGTGTAGGAACACCTCCGGTATTCATGTTTTCTCACGACGTCTTCCTTCAACGAGAGATAGAACTACTAAAATGTACAGATGCAAGTTAGAAAACCAAGTCACTGGTACGGAATGTCGGTTCGAACCTTCGAACCTTCTTTAAGCGTTTAAAAAAAATATGATATCTACAGCGTGAACACAATTCGATATATATATTGGCTATAAAATTAAAAAGTTACATAAACCTACTTATAAGATTATAAATAACTAGAATACGTAAATAAATAAATATGTGCTAAACCAGAAACTAAAGCTAATTGTAACACTAGATGGCGCTGAAGGTGTTCTTCATCGCGGTATGTGTCCACGTCCCTTTGTGAATTTTATTTTACACTTGGTTACCTACAAGAAATACAGAGAAGAAGAAGAGATGAGGCGTCCTCTTAGGAAGCGTGACGTGGACTACCAATCTGGCTCGCACTTATTATAATAGGTTCTACCCAACACAATCACTTCTCCTCGTCTCAAACTAGGATACCTTGTACTATAGTACGTGTAGTTATGTATAGTATTCAAGTAAGATATATGTAAGTTTATTATTATTACGTATATGTATGTGTATAAATATTCGTCTTTGCACCGACTACCCGTGTCTATTTCTCCTTCGGCAAATCTTCACTCGAATTTTCGCAGTTTCCATCTTTCTTGTCTAAATTGAATAACAAAAACAATTGAAAGTCGATATTCAAATGTTTCACATTTTTTAAAAAAAGAACATCATAGAAACCATTTGAAAAAAGTTTCATTCGAAAACCTCAAACCATGAAGATTCTATGTCAATTCAAAGAACCTATTGCAATAAAACGGCAATTTCATACTTTAACCCCTAATAAATTCCTGTTGCTGTGGTGTCGTTACTCACGCAGTTAATTTCTTGTTATTGGTCAAATGTTCACCTATCACCTACGGGTATTCTTCATTGTATAATAAGTGCGAGAAGTATCTCTAAACCTTACACAGTGGGTCTCAAACTAAAGAAACTATTATTTACGTTTAACATAACATAAGCAGCCTATATACGTCCCACTGGAGGGCACAGGCCTTCTCTCAGGGAGAGAGCGTGGGCTTAATCACCACGCGTGCCCACCGCGGATTGGCGATTTCAAGCGCTGAGGTATGTGAATAGCTCAGACACTCCGGTTTCCTCACGATGTTTTCCTTCAACGTTAGCGATTTATTTACGTTTGCAACTAATCATCTCTAGAACAATTAAAATTAATCTAAATGTTCAAAATAGTACTGTAACTTAATTAACAGATTGAAACATCCTAGCATTGAATTAGAATAAGATTTTTGTGTATCATGTCTATGTCTATAAAGAATTTTTCAAACCAAAATCAGTCATGAAAACCTATTTAGAGGCTAAAAATTCCACCCATGCCGGGACTGGAACCCGCGACCTCTGGCTAACCGTGCCAGTGCTCTCCCAACTTTTTTAACCTCTAAATAAAAGTAAAAAAAAGGTTTATTTTACATAAAAAAATCACAAAATTTAACAACGCTGTGGATCCTACACTAGGCGGACCTGTATTTTGGGATCCGCATCTATTGTTTTGCCATTCCTAATGGGCGTATCTTTAATTTAGAAGAAAAAAAAGTAAAAACGGAAAACTTATTTATAACGCATGACTTACACAACGTCAGCAAATTACTTAAACTAAACTTAGTCTAGAAGAAACAAAAAGTGATCTTTAACTAATAATTTTACAATTTAAGCAACTATAACTAGAAGAGATTCCGTCTTAGAGTAATTCCGTGAGGCCAGCCATTTAGACACACACGCTTTTGCTTCGCGATAAGAATATTGTGTTATTATATCACAAGCCTTTAGAACTGCATTGTAGACAAAAGGAGCCGCGGAAGCAAAGAAACGCCGAGAGTGTGTTGTACGTGTTTTGGGCACCATTGCTCGGAATACTCTTTTCTGGAGCATTTTCGTATATTCTGCTGAACCTAAAATTAATCTGTGTTCCAGGAAGGTCAATCGCATAACGTAGAGCTGACGAACGGATAATACCTACGATTCTCTTAGTATCGTGGTGGTTGGGTATCTACGAGTATAAGTCTTTCAAAATTCAAAATTGAATAATAAGTTTTCAAAATTGTCCTCGGCACGGGTTAGTGTAACAAAGACAATATAATCAATCACTACTGGCTTCCTGGAGAGAGATAGGCCAGAGTGGTCCCACGGCCCTGCTATGGCCTTAATATGAGGCTAAGTGCGGAAGCCACAGGTCAAATTAAACCAAACTAATTCATTCATTTATTCATAATCAGCCGGTGTCAGTCCACTGCTGGCCTCTCCCAAGACACGCCACTGAGCCCGATCTAAGGCTCTTCTTTTCCAGTCACTGTCCACCGCTTTGCGAGTGTCGTCGCTCCACCTGGTCACAGGGCGTCCTACGCTACGTTTGCCGATTCGCGGTCTCCACTCTAGAACCAGTCTAATTCTAATTTAGAATTAAACTAATTCCAAGAGCCTAATTCAACAGCCTTGCTGTCGACCGTCGCCTGCCTCCCCCAGCATGGCTACAGCTTCTATAGCGGTTACGATCCGAGATGCCGTGTACAAGACCCTGTCTGCTATGGTAATGATACTAAAACAATAATGGACTTGGCTTAGGCCAGTCTCAAAGTCAGAGTCAAAGTCAACATTTTTTATTCACTATAAAAACAAAATAAACATAAACATTTACATACAGGCACATTCATTGCTTCTGGCCCCACACTAGGATACCCTGTGTCGTGGGAACCAGAAACAACGACATCACAAACATGTAAACATCCAAGACCTGGGGTTTTTTTTTGTCCCCAGCCGGGGAGTGATGTTTAATCAATGAACGTCAAAGCTGTTAGTTTCACAACTAACTTTTACATACCTCTCATTATCATAAGCAGCCTATATACGACCCACTGTAAGGCACAGGCCCTCTCTCAGGGAGCGAGTACCACGCGTGCCCACCGCGGATTGGTGATTTGAAGCGCTGAGGTACGTGAATAGCTCAGACTATGGTTTCCTCACGATGTTTTCCTTCACGGTTAGTGATGATACTGGCGCCATCTAGCGGCACGAGTCAAGCGGAATATATATATATTAGATCCGGTTGACTCGTACCGCTAGATGGCGCCAGTGACGCGTAACACATTGCGCAGTCTTAGCCAAAAATAACGCTTACTTATAGACGTTTCAGTTTAAACGAACGGGTGTGCAACCCGACACAGCCGCGTCCGCTTTTTTTATAAATGAGCCCTTATAAGATAAGAAATAAGAAAAAAATATTATAAATTAAAGTGTTACAAATTGTGTGCTGGCTTCCAAATTAGGATTCCCTGTGCTATGGGAAGCCAGGCTGCTTCCGTGTGCTAAACTTAGTGCTTACGCTATAGTATGCCAATTATTACACATACATAAACTCACGCCTGTACCCCAGAATGGTAGCCAGAGACCAAGGACTGCCACTTGCCACGATCCTGACAGATCACTTTCGCTTCCTCAACATTCATTAGACGTTGCATGCACGCACGCCGGTTTCGGGTACGTTTTATCATGCCCTTTGCTAATGCATCCTCTATTTGGTCGAAGTATACGTACCGGCATACGTTACCGGCCCCTTCCACCCACCCTTTGTTATTTTCCAATTATTAAAAATACTTAATCGGTACTCCATTTCCTTGCGTGGATGTCGTAGAAGGCGACCACGGAAATCAGTTACCAGGAGACGGGCAGCACCGTCTTCCTGAGATTCCAACCGCATACTGCGATCGCCAACCCGCCTGCCAAGCGTGGCGATTATGTAACCATGAGGGAGGCCTATGTCCTGCAGTGGGCGTCGAATGGCTGATGATGATGATGATGATGATGAAAAGGTACTAACAAGACCATATTCAATTCACAGCACTTGGTGCGCGCACTGAATTTTTATTATTTCAGGCTCACCGTTGATCATAAATACATATCCGTACCCGTGTGAACCCCAAAAGCCCGTCCCGCCATCGCCACCGCCACCGTCACCGCCACCGCCGCCACCGCCGTCCATCCTAGGCGACTTTATATCCAAGTAAGCGCTCAAAAGGTACCTGCGCGCCTCACGTCCATGATTTGCGACTAAATAACATAAGTAGCACTTGCATTTTTAAAACGTATTTGGAGGCTAAAAATTCTACCCATGCCGGGACTTGAACCCGCGACCTCTGGCACGGTTAGCCAGAGGTCGCGGGTCCAAGTCCCGGCATGGGTGGAATTTTTAGCCTCTAAATATGTTTTAAAATTGTCCTCAGCACGGGTTAGTGCAACAAAAAGAATATAAACACTTGAATTTTTTTTGTTCCAGGTTACTACCGCACGTACTAAGCTGAACTCTCATACTAAGCTAGATGTTGCCTGTAAATTTTTGCCAATGTAATTTCAAGATGGCTGCCATAGGCGAGCACTATTTGACTGGACTATCTATCTGTTTATCCAGGAATGAGTTCCATCTAATGAATAAGTAAAAAAATGTCTTGCACCATGACATTTTCAGAGCTATCTACAGACAAATTGTATGACTGACAACCCTGTCTATCGTTAGCTTTATCTATTCATACATATTTGAGCGTTTTTCAAATTAATTGCCCGTTGAAAATAACCTTGTCCCATGACTTCAAACCAATTTTTCTGCTGTTTGTTGCTTAAATACAGACTATTTATACTGATAGAAACACAAAAATAAATCAAAACTGATTGAATTATGCAAAAATTGGCCCTGAAACCTGTTTTACATTAAAGTTAATAGAGAAAAAGTTACCGAAAAAGATAAAATTCTCAGTGTCCCACGCAGTTTGTGACGTATGGAACTTTTTGTTAGATATGGCTAGGTAAAACTATGTTTCCTATTGAAACTAAATAATATTCATATTTATATGAACTGTAATAATATTGTCTAGTATAGCTTCCTACAATTTGGTTTGGAATCAATTACTTATTTTTTTGTGGAATTCCATTACGCTATATGCAAAAAATTTGTAAAACGCCCATTTATATTTTACCTGTCTATTCTATTTATATTTATTTACTTATTTAGTGACTTGGCGCAAGTCAGCCTTAGAATATGAAAATTGATATTAAAGAAAAACAATGTATTCTGTCACTAAAACTAAACTATGGCCTTTGAATCTACGTAATGAGATGATTTATGCAGCGTCCAGTGGCACCTTCACTCACACTAGACGGGTGAAGGGACCACTCGGACGCTGCAGTGCCTGGGACATTGTTTTTTTAGATCGAGTAGGTTGGTTCAGCACTTATTGCATCCTGACAGTTTAGTCGGCGTAGCCCACAGGAAAGATAAGTCAATACGTGCGGAGCCAACCAAGTATTTCTTCACGATGTTTTCCTTTACCTTTAGCGTGTGGTTTATCACTAACATGTTTTATAAATAAACTAAGTGTATTATATTGTTTTTGTTGCACTAACCCGTGCTGAGGGCAATTTTAATTTTTGTACGTAATACAGAGAAGTTTGTAAAGAGGCTCGAAATTTCGCGGATGCCTGCACTTGTCCATTAGCTCAGCTGGGAGAGCGCTGACACGGTTAGCCAGAGGTCGCGGGTTCAAGTCCCGGCATGGGCACTTTTAGCCTCTTAATAGGTTTTTAAAACTAAGTGTATTTAAAACTTTGACATCAAATCATCATATAAAAAATTGTCAAGCCCATCAAAAACATTTCGTGTGCAAAATATGCCAAGTCATGCAGCTCTATCAAGATGTGAACTTAAAGAATGATAAAATAAAATATAACTATTAAAAGCTAAGGTATTTTTTTTTCTTAATTTCAGTATTTGCCTTCCCTTTCCTTTACTGTGACATCATCAAACTCTTCAATTTGCAAAGGCACAACCATAGCCTGACAAGGAATACCGTCAGAGCCACCTAGTGTTAAAATTAGCTATAGTACGTATTTTAGACGTTTTTTTGTCTTCATCAACCTGCGTCGAAACGCATACCGGTTTAATAATTTAAACAAGTTCGTAGCACGTCGAAACTACGTTCAAATAGAAATCAAAATATGAAATCGCGGAATGAGTGTGACATAAACGATTCAGGTGACGTCTTCTGTTATTTTAGTGCCTATAAAATGCCTTAATTTTTATTCGACGCCTATCAAAAGGCTAGACTATGCTGAAGGCGACGGTGGTCATTCTGTGGGGTAAGAGCACTTTCTTGGAAATATATTTACGATGTTTTATGGGGTTGTTGGAGGGTAACAATAAACTATAATCAATAAACTAACCGACTAATGAATGAAATATAAAATTTACTAACCTATTAAATATTCAATTTCAAACTCCCTTTTATAATGAAAACAATTTTAAGTAGAGTGAAAATAATTATTATCCAACCTAATTCATTCGATTTGTAACAAATTATGGACACGGAAATAAAGAGCTAAAATAATAATAAAATAATAATATGGGGTTGTTGGAGATTTTTTTAATTCAGTTCTTAGTAATACGGTAGGCTGAGATAGTTTATTTATTTCTTCTATTTTTCTTTCTTTCTTCTTTTATCGGAGTGCGTGCATTCCCAGAGGGGTAGGCAGAGACCAGGGACTGCCACTTGCTACGATCCTGACAGATCACTTTCGCTTCCTCAACATTCATTAGTCGTTGCACGCACGCGCGCTGGTTTCGGGTACTTTTTATCTTGCCCTTTGCTAATAAATCCCCTATTTGGTCGAAGTATGTCCGTCTGGGTCGTCCCTTACCGGCCCTTCCATTCATATTCGCTCGATATATTTGTTTTGTCAATGTTGATTTTTTTAATTCAGTTCTTAGTAATACGTAGGATGAGATAGTTTATTTATTTCTTCTATTTTTCTTTCTTTCTTCTTTTATCGGAGTGCGTGCATGCAATAAAAGAGGTTTTTGCCAGAATCGTGACAAGTGGCAAACCATTAAGGGAATCCAGTGGGCTAACTAGCGCTACCACTAAAAAACCGGCAAAGTGCGAGTCGGACTCGCACACGAATGGTTCCGTTCCATCATCTATAAAACCCCTATGGGTATGGGTACACATTAAGGCATTTAAGGCGTTAATAAGGGCTAACTAGCGCTACCAATAAAAAACCGGCAAAGTGCGAGTCGGACTCGCACACGAATGGTTCCGTACCATCATCTATAAAACCCCTATGGGTATGGGTACACATTAAGGCATTTAAGGCGTTAATAAGGGCTAACTAGCGCCGCCAATGAACAAAAAATAACATCTTCTTTCACAATCCGTTTTTGCAAAAAAGTGAACGACAAAAATGTCTGTATTGGTAACAGCAATTTTTAGAATCTACAGATTAGAAATTAGGTTCAAGAATCTAGGCTACAATTTAGTTTTTGGCGAACACGGCCGTTTTTGGCGTAAATGAAATTGTGGACTAGGTTCTTGGCCCTGGGTTCTAAGTTGTAGGTTCTAAAAATAGCTATCGCTAATACAGAAATCTCTGTCGTTCACTTCTTTGGAAAAATGGATACAAACTAAGATGTGATTTTTTTTCATTGGCGGCGCTAGTTAGCCCTTCTTAAAGCTTTAACTAGAGCTCTTCATAGAAAATTCGATTTAAATGGCGAATAAAGGGACATTTAAGAAGTGGTGCAAGTCGGCCTAAATCATAAAGGGTTATTTCACTTTCCCAATAATTACTTATTTTTAAAAGAGCGGTGGTAGCCTAATGGGTAGAACATTGGACTCGGAAGCGAGAGACCCAGGTTCGATTCTCAGTGCGGGAATGTACCTATGACTTTGTTTTCTAAGTTATGTACATTTGTGAAGTTATAGTAGCAATACCACTCGCTAACCGTGAAGGAAAACATTATTATTATTATTAATACGTTTATTGCACATAAGTAAAAAATACAATGGCAATGTGGCGGACTTAATGCTATAATCATTTTCTACCAGTCAACCACAGGTGGTGCAAGATATTAACTGGTAGGCATACGAACTAAACGGATAAAACTAATTAATTTAACTAAAATTACATAAGAAGTCGAATACTTACTCAACAATAAATAAGTAAATATTTATACTATAAACTTATAATACATAATATAAACATACACATATGTATACATAAATTGCTACATATAAACTGTAGCAACATAAGTAAATATAAATATAAGGATCGTGAACATCGTGAGGAAACCTGAGTGTCCGAGCTATTCACATAGCTCAGCGCTTGAAATCGCCAATCCGCGGTGGACAAGCGTGGCGATTAAGCCCATACTCTCCCTCTAACAAGGCCTGTGCCCTTTAGTGGGACGTATACTGCTTATGAATTCGTCTCTCAACAGCGCTGCTAGCGACCGTCGCCGGCTTCCCACAGTACGGCTACAATTGCAACTACTATCCTTACGAGCTATGCAACCAAGGGCAGCACCCTAGCTACCGAAGACAGGACCCTTGCTACTATGGTAATAAAACTCAAAATGCACTCTCTGGTCGTAGCTTGAGTCTTTAGTCAAGCCTCTTCGGTGATTTCAAGAAAATACGCGCTATGCAGCTACAAGAGTTAGTTTTCCGCATTACGGTAATAAGACGCCCCCTTAGGGGGTTAGTGGTTGCAGAAGAGTTGCACAGCGCGCTATGCAGCTATAAGAAAGAAGAAAGCTAACACTTGTAGCTGCGGGTTTCAAACTAAAGCTAGATTCCAAAACATGTTCACTATTTACTAACACGTTTATAAAAGAAAAACCAAGTCCAGCAACTCAGTTCATCTACCGTAAAAAGTTGTGAGATTCATGTAATACCAAGTCGGTTAATTTATTCAGTCACAACGTAAGGGTCCTTTTGTCTTAAGTTATTACGTAATTAGCTAACCTAACAACATCCTATAGTGAACATATCGATTTAAAAAATCTTTTATGTTTTAAACAAATATATTGACTTGGCCATGTCATGAAAACACAATGCATCTCATAAATAATTAAATTAGATTGTTCAGTACGGTTGCCAAGTGAATCTATTTATTTGAAACATAATTCAGATTCTTAATTCATCAGATTTTTAATTCAGGCTCCTAGTTTTGTCCACAACGAAGTTATATGGGGTCGAAAATGGTCTGAACTGCTTCGCGAAAAGGATGGTACGTCCATGCCGCTTTTTTGCTCGACTTGGCAGAGGCACTGCCGTGCCCCCAGAGTTCTCATCCATTGCTGGTGCTATTAGAGGGTTTTGTAATATTTATTTGCAGGCACTCCGGTGGTTATCAACACATATTGTGACCCGAGCAAAAAAGCCAACGACCCACCGCCAACGCCAGCGTCACCGCCGCCGCCATCTCTTCTGGAAACCTTGATTAAGTACTGTCTTTCTCGCATAACTCCGTCAAATCTTAACCGATTTCACATTCTCATCCCATTGATCCCATTTAACAAATATATCGAGCGATTCTGGATGGAAGGGCCGGTAAGGGACGACCCAGACGGACATACTTCGACCAAATAGAGGATGTATTAACAAAGGGCAAGATAAAAAGTACCCGAAACCGGTGTGCGTGCATGCAACGACTAATGAATGTTGAGGAAGCGAAAGTGATCTGTCAGGATCGTAGCAAGTGGCAGTCCCTGGTCTCTGCCTACCCCTCTGGGATACAGGCGTGAGTTTATGTTATGTTATGATCCCATTTTAATTTGGTGAAGATCTGATAAAGACTCAGAGATGGAGAACGGAACCTTTCTCCTCACTAATCCTTTAGTAATATCCGTATGTTTCATAAAATAGCGTAGAAGTAGTCCCAAGGTAATTTGGTGATGTCCTGCTGAGGACTTTCGGAGATGGAAATTGAGAACTTCAAATTTTAAAGCAACGAATTAAGTAGGGTAAATTATGTTTATAAGGGACTTCGCTCCCCTACTAAAAATTTTAAAATAAAAACCTACTTCAAAACACTACAGCACTACAAAGTTACAAATAATTTAAAAGAATACCTTAAAATTAGAAGTATGTATACATGTAGGTATTGTATAAGTTTAATTTGTAGTTGGTGCCCAGTTTAGGTGCGTTGTTTTTGTTAAACCAAGCTCTAGCCTAACGCCAAATTGTATTTTTGACAGTTCTGAGTACGTGGAATCATAAAAATCCACCCGTTGGTAAATTACATAATAGACCCACAGGACATAATATATTTTGGGCACCGACTACAAATTATACTTCTACAATACCTACATGTATACATACTTCTAATTTAAAGGTATTCTTATAAATTATTTCTAACTTTTTAGTGCTGTAGTGTTTTGAAGTCGGTTTTTATTTTTTACTTCATTTTTTATGATAATTTCATTGAATTTTAAGAATTTTTAATGGCTAGACCAACGAGCCAGTCAACTTTATTAATATTTTTATTTAATATAATATATAAGCTGCTTTTAAACGTCCCACACACAACACACATACCTTCTCTCAGGAAGAGAGTATGGGCTTAATCACCACGCGTGCCCACCGCGGATTGGCGATTTCAAGCACTGAGGTATGTGAATAGCTCAGAAACTCAGGTTTCCTCACGATGTTTTCCTTCACAGTTAGCGAGTGGTATTGCTACTATAACTTCACAAATGTACATAACTTAGAAAACAAAGTTATAGGTACATGCCCGCACCGAGAATCGAACCTGAATCTCTCGCTTCCGAGTCCAACGTTCTACCCACTAGGCTACCAAAGCTCTTTATTATTGATTTTTTACTTAATTCGATACTTAATTATCTTTTTGTTACAGCATTCTACCGCCCTTTCGTAAAGAAAATTCATCATAATAATGAGGACTTTTGTTATCAACGAATGTTTTTATTCGGCTGTACTTAAATGAGTATGTACCTAGAACTTCAAGAACATTTCCCTACAAGATAGATATACAGAGATTTATTTAATCTAACTTAAATCCACGGATTTTTTATAGCATAAAATAATATTGTTACTTAATTGAACGGCATTAAAAACACTTCATATAAAAAAAATTGCCAGGCCCTGCATACCTATCTAGTTACTGTGCTAAGATCTCATACTTATAGAGCCAAGTTTGGAATGATACAATAAAAAAAGTTGTGTTGTAAAGTTTTGTTAATTTTTTCCCCAACATTGTCACAGCTTATCCAGTTTATATCGACACATGAAATAATATTTCGACGATTTCAAAGATTTCATTTACCTACCATCAATTTTGGGTGGTTTGAAAGACAGAGCAAAACGAACGTGCGTAACAGTAGCTATAGAATCATCATCATCATCATCATCATCAGCCACTTGACGCCCACTGGAGGACATAGACGTCCCTCATGGTTTTCCAAGCCGGTCTTGTGCCACCCGCATCCAGCGACTCCCCGCCACCGTAACCAGGTCGTCAGACTATCTGGTGGGGGGCCTGCCCACGCTGCGTCGTCTAGTCCGCGATCGCCAGGTCAGAACTTTTTCGCCCCAACGGCCATCAGTACTCCGAGCTTTGTGCCCCGCCCACTGCCACTTCAACTGAGCAATTCTTCGAGCCATATCAGTAACTCGGGTTCTTCCGCGGATCTCCTCATTCCTAATTAGATCACGCAGTGAAACTCCTAACACAGCTCTCTCCATTGTTCGTTGGGCGACCTTGAGCCTTTTAGTGAGGCCCATAGTCATAAGTCATCACTGGCAACAAACATTAGTCATACACCTTTGTCTTGAGACACTGAGGTATTTTCGACGCAAAAATGTGTTTTAGTTTCCCGAACGCTGCTCATTCAGCCCGGCTATCGAATACGTTTTTTTTTTACGCACTTTTCAAAAACATCTCGCCACAAACTCGAATCTATTAGAACCATTAGTAGCCATCCAGAGCGGGGCGTGAGTGCCGCGGGTCCGCGGGTTATTGTTCTGTTAGGCGGAGAGGCGGTACTAATTCGTCGCGCATTTTCAGGGTTCCGTACTTCGAAAGGAAAGAACGGAACCCTTATAGGATCACTTTGTCGTCCGTCCGTCCGTCTGTCTGTCAAGACCCTTTATCTCGGGAACGCGTGGAGGTATCAAGTTGAAATTAAAACGATGTACCTACTCAAGTTCACAGTCCCTTGAAGTTGTGAAAAAATCGAACTTCTAAGTTAACATAAAAGTAGTTATGGGCGTTTATGCCATAATAAAACGTATATTTCGACACTGAACCGAATCAAAATTTATAGGGTACTTTCCATTGACTTAGAACTATGAAATTTGGCAAGTAATATTGTGTTACACTAAAACTCACGCCAATATCCCAGAGGGGTAGGCAGAGACTAGGGACTGCCCCTTGCCACGATCCTGATAGATCACTTTTTATACTGCAAGTAAAGAGAAAAATCTGAAAATTATATATTTGTAATTAAATTATTAATCCGTGTGGCGCCGGATTAAGAATAGCGTTACTCCATTTTCTTCCGTCGATGTCGGTCGTAGAAGGCGATTAAGGAAATCAATTACCAGGAGACGGGCAGCAGCGTCTTCCTGAGATTCCAAACGCATACTGCGATCGCCAACCCGCCTGCCAAGCGTGGCGATCATAGCAAAACCCCTCATGGTTATGAAAACCATGAAGGAGGAATATTTCCTGCAGTGGGCGTGAAATGGCTGATGATGATGATGATGAAATCATTAATCAGAAGGGTCGAGGTACACTAGATTAGTTAAGGCATATTTTTGTATATTTATAGGCTTTAAAACACACGTATCTCATTTAGAATTAGTTAGGGATATTAATTTTAGCTTTAAGAAGATTTATCTCGAGAAGAGGAAAACCTTACCTAAGCCCCTTGTAAAAATGTACAATCAAAAAAAAAATTGTCTTTGAAGGGAAAACCTCGGAAAAAACTGCGAGACTCGATTCCTGAACTACATACCTACTTATAATATGTAAGTGATATGTAAAAAATTTGTGCGGAACCCTCGATGGGCGAGTCCGACTCACACTTGTGTTGTTTTTTTTAAACCACTTTTAATTTACATCTATCATCATCAGCCATTTGACGCCCACTGCAGGGCATAGGCCGCCTTCGTGGTTTTCATAACCATGAAGGGTTTTGCCGTAATCGCCACGCTGTACGTCTATACTTACTTAAAAGTAAGAAGCGCGCATGTGCGCGGATCCACTAAAAATCACGCCTCTGTATTACCTAGGTATAGCACTAATATGGGCTAAAGGCCAGTTTCTGAATTGAGAATTTTGCTAAGTAAACAGTTAACTGTAGTGCAGTCTCTTCAAATTTCTCAAAAAAGAGCGTGACGGAACGTTAGATACTTAAGTATTTACTCAGTGAATTTCTCTATGCAAAAATGTCTATTATAATAGGGGTTAAAGTATGAAATTGCCGTTTTATTGCAATAGGTTCTTTGAATCTTCATGGTTTGAGGTTTTCGAATGAAACTTTTTTCAAATGGTTTCTATGATGTTCTTTTTTTAAAAAATGTGAAACATTTGAATATCGACTTTCAATTGTTTTTCTTATTCAATTTAGACAAGAAAGATGGATACTGCGAAAATTCGAGTGATTATGAGGCACCCATTTTTCGTGTTGTTTTATTTTATTGATTTGACGCAAGTGAGTCAATATTGTGGGTAAGGTAACGTTAAACCATGCCGCTAATTCCTGGGTAGTTTTGATATTAATATTAATAATATCTGTAGTCTATAGATATACCATTTTTAAATACTAATTACATAACCGCGGTTTTCAAACCACCCAGAAGTAAGCCAGTATAACTGGCTTAACTTTTTCGACTTTAAGAAAAATATAGGTAATAATAAGAAGGCTTATCTTCTTATCTTGTTTATTTTAGTTACTTCCATAATCCATAGTATTATGTCCTATGGCATACTTCTGTGGGGTCGGGGAACAGACATTAGAACCATCTTCGTTCTGTAGAAGAGAGGCAGCAGATTCATTTAACGCTAGGCAATATAAGGCGCCTCACAAAGTGCTTTCCATACAGACGTCGATTGGTTTTAATTCAAGAACCAAAGTCACCGACACCGAATTAGCATGCTGAAGAGGCAGTGGGCCGGCCGAAGAACTGATAACCGATGGGGTAGACGAGTTTTTGAGTGGAGACCGCGGATCGGTAACGTAGTGTAGGACGTCCTCAGAATCCTCAGTGGAGCGATAATCTCCGCAGGGTGGCTGGCGAGAGCTGGATGAGAGTAGCCGAGGACCGTGCTCAGTGGCGTGCAATAGGAGAGGTCTATGTCCAGCAGTGGACAAGCGTAGGCCGATGATGATGATGCTGGATCGCGTTGAAACTTTACCAATATGTTTAGAGGACATAAACCAAGGTTTGATCGTGCTCAGAATAGAGAATATATAAATAAAGAGCAAATTAGTGTCACATAACAATCGAATCACGAGCGTATGCATGCAAAAGCAGTTGCTAAAATATCCCTCGAAACAATCAATGGCTGTCCACGACAAAGGCCTAGTGTGGAAGCCTGAGTCATCAAGTTTGATTGGGTAGACTTCACAGATGGTTCCAGAGTCACCAAGACATGATCTGATGATGGGATCCTGGAAAAAAGTGCATAAGACACTATTTGTGAAAAAGCGTTTTTGCTTTGAACAAAAACATTATGAATTTGAATTTTGAGTCTTGATTGCATGAAATATAAAAGTATGTTGCGTAATTAGCTTGCCGTGAAAAATGTATTCTGTGAACACTAATAAAGTCCCCAAGATACAGGCCTCGCCTAGTTTGGGGATTGCCGTTAAACTGTGTATTGTGCACCTACCCACCTCTTTTGTTAAACAAAATATTATTATGTAACAAAAAATATGCTGTAACTGTGTTATTTCAATAAATCTTATTTTACTTTACTTTTACTTTATGTAATAAATTGAAAATTTGAAACTTTTGCTTATCTTGCCGAATAATGGTGTTGCGCACACGGTGCGCAATGCGATGCGCATACGATGGATTATTGAATGTAGGTATATTTATGTATAATTATCGCACATGGTGCATTATGTGAATTGTAGTCGCTAAATCCTCTTTTAGTCCACAACATTAATTTTACTAAACATAAGATTAGTTGAAAACAACATTGTGCTCGGAAAAGAAAAACTAGAACTAGTAGAAGTTACCGTTTTTTTAGGCATCTCAATCGATTCAAAATTGCAATGGGGTCGTCCTCATATTGTAAAACTAGCACACAAGCTTAGTTCTGCAGCATATGCAGTCAAAAGAATTAGAGAGCTCACTGACGTTGCAACTGCTAGGCTTGTTTATTTTAGTTACTTCCATAGTATTATGTCCTACGGCATACTACTGTGGGGTCGGGCAGCAGACATTGACACGATCTTCATCTTACAGAAGAGAGCGATCCGATTTATTTACAAGCTAGGTAGTAGGGACTCGTTAAGTGATTTCTTTAAAGAAACTAACATCTTAACGGTTGCAAGTCAATACATTTATGAAAATGTAATGTATGTTAGAGAAAATATCAGCAATTTGGAAAATGTTGGTAACCATCACAATATTCATACTAGAAATAAACATAAATTGTCATTTCCCCGTTTCACTGTATACGGTTCTACAACAAAATTGGTGTTAAGCAAAGGTACTCTGTGCAAAAAAGCCTATTATAACATTAAAGATTATTTGGAAGACAAAGATGTCTGGTATTTAAATAATGTTACCGGGGACGATTGTACCTAGTATACCTAATGTAACTTTAAGTTGAAAACTCCGTTAATTAATCAAACCTGTTTTGAAAAGAATAAATGTGGAGTTTCTTTGTTAGCTTCTTCTCCGCATAATCTATTAATTGTGAAACTAACAGCTTTGACGTTCATTAAGTAAACATTTTGTTTTGATAGTGAATAAAATTTTTGAGTTTGACATTCTCCACACTATTGCGTATCCTGTCAAGGACCTCATTTCTAAGCCTACTGTCTTGATTTTTCAGCCATACTCTAGGCCTGTTACCACACATAAGTTTCTTATGAAAAGGTAAGTTTAAATCAAAATATTTAACTTTAGATGTGCATCAAAGCGTAACTTATTACCTTTTGTAGTTTTATACATTGCGGAGTTATGAAACCAATCAAAAGTGCGTCATGGCTGCATCCGTACGTGAATGTGTATTAGCGACGTTTTGTAATAAATCAATTTAATAACTTAAGTCTAAAACGAAGCCGGGTAAGAGTGTTTTTAATGACTGTTTTTGAAGTGTTTTTGTCAGTTTGGTATGTAATTAATACAAGTCGTATGGTGTGAACTTAAAAGTCACATACTCATGCCTGCAACCCGGAGGAGTAGGCAAAGGGTTTGCCAAATAATATTATTATTATTATTATTATTAATGTTTTTTTTTTTCTGTGACTTGTATATTTTATTTAAATAGAAATTGATAAATAATTACTATACAACTAATAATTAAAACTAATACTAATAAACATAATATATGATTAAGTAATTTACATATTTACAGGTAAAAAAACAGGTAAAATAAAATTATTTATTGTACCAGAAAAAAAAATTTCAATTTATTTGGTTCTAGCCAACCAACAGATGACGTGGAAAGGGTAGGGGTACCTACTGCCAAACGGTGTAATAATATTTTAATGCACTTAATTAGGTTTCAAATTGAACAATATACTAACATGTAGATTAATTATAATAATATAATACAAATATAATAATATAAATAATTGTAATATTAAAAAGGTATATTACAAACTAAGTATGAATTACCTAGAAAAGCGGTGGTAGCCTAGTAGGTAGAACATTGGACACTGAAGCGGGAGACTCAGGTTCGATTCCCAGTACGGGCATGTACCTATGACTTTGTTTTCTAAGTTATGTACATTTGTGAAGTTATAGTAGCAATACCACTCGCTAACGGCGAAGGAAAACATCGCGAGGAAACCTGAGTGTCTGAGCTATTTACATACCTCAGCGCTTGAAATCGCCAATCCGCGGTGGGCTCGCGTGGTGATTAAGCCCATACTCTCTCTCTGAGAGAAGGCCTGTGCCCTACAGTGGGACGTATATAGGCTGTTTATTATTATGGTTTACTATGACAATTCGATGTAAGGACATAGCACAGTCGATTAGTGACAATAGTGACAAGAGAACTGACCAGAGGCGATTCCAATCGCCTTACTGTCAAATTCCCAACTAATTTGACAGTTAGACGATTGGAATCGCTCAGGATTTGATGCACGTAGTATAGGGATTGATCACACAAGTTTTCCAAAGGCCGTGCGAATGGTGGCGTGGTGGCCGGGTCGCCTGTCTCCGGCTAATACGGTTGAGACTGGTGATGGCTGACCTCTGCGTTAAGACTTGAACCCGCGACCTCTGGCTAACCGTGCCAGCGCTCTCCCAACTGAGCCAAAGGGCCAGTGCAGGCATCGGCGAAATTTCTGTTTGGCATGGGTGGAACTTTTACCCTCTAAATAGGCTTTTAATACTGTGACTCTTAAATAATGATGATGTTTTCTGTACAATTTTCAGGATTTTCCGAAGCGATAAAGAGAGATAAATGTTAGAATATGAAAATATCCGCTCCACTTTTGCTACTACAAATAGGTAAGTAAAATAACCACGTTTGATAATTAAATAAATTTAAAAAAACCGGCCAAGTGTTTTTAACCCCGAGCTTTGCCTCTCGAATACAATTCGCAAAGACTATTTTTTTTCTTGAGGGCTGAATCAAAAACCATTTCGAGATTAACATCTAAGTAACCATATTTTCTATATTTAAGATAAATATTAAGGAAGATGAGCGTTATTTTTGCCAAAAAACAATAACCTTCATTTGACCTTCTGATGACGTCACATTTTAAAATAAACATGTGGCAACACTATGTTACTTAAAAAAAGACTTGCTGTCATAACTGTCATAATAATATGCATATCAAACTTTGGTTTGGTTTGTGTTTTCCCGTTTAGTTCTCCGTATGTAGTTATTTGTTACCTTATTTATAACCGACGATTTTGCATACACCCTGGACAGTCCTTGAGTCTCAAAGCCAGGTCAACGTGTAAGCTATCAATCTGTGTCCAAGGTAAAAGCAAAATCGTCGGTAACAGCAAAAATACAGAAAATAAAGATCAACTTCAATAACAATAACAACAAACAAAAAGGCACTCTCGAAAGAAGAAATGAAATTCCTTGTCTGTGAAAAAAACGTCTGTGACAGCAAATCACAGAAACAAAGTGTGACAGTTTGCGCGACGTTTCGGCGTGTGCACTCGAAAAATATGACGTCACGCTTTCAAATATTTTAAATAAATAATTTATAATAATAAACTTAACAAATCGCTGAAAAAATTAAATTAGTCTCTAGAAATTACTTCTGCTTTAAGAAAAAAATATAAAATAAGATCAAAATAAAAAATATACTGCCCGAATTATCTCGCCCAGGCCGCGAGCCTGTGTAAACAAACTATACGAATTTCTCTTACAAGTTTCGCAAATAAAAAACACGACTTTTTTCTTTAGTCTAGTAGTGTCATTTAACAATACTTTTTGACATTTTTACAGACGTCCGGCCTATGAAAAATGTAGGTCATGAATGGCGAGTCTCGTGTCAAAATCAGTACAAAATTTAAAATATATATTTTTTTTACGTTACACAGAAACTATGACTTATTGAACGTTACAAGTGAAACTACGTGTCCGTTTTCAAAATCCAGATAATTATGACGAAAAAAAGGAAAGAGTGAATGCCCGAGCATTGTTCATACAAGTTAAGACCTTTTATAGATCTACGATTACTCACTTGTAGTGTAAACCATAAGAGAAGTGACTCTCGCCTGTGATACTCACATTCGAGAACCGCTTGATTAATACGAGTTTTTGTCAAAATGTAAACAACCGCAGGCGACAATCGAATGGCGAGTTTTGCCATGGGATAATCGCATACGACTATTCGCCGCTCGCGTGCGAGAAGCTCTCCGCGTGCAACTTCCGCTTAAGGGTTTGAAAGATAGTAAAAGTACGGACATTTATTTGAGAAACCGGCGTTCTACCACCGCTACTACTCCCTCTTACGAGAACCTCCTTTTCTTAAGTCAGTGAAAAGATACTAACCCCCAGTTTCTCGTACACTAACATGCTGTTAATCTACTGTTAACAGCTGTCAATTGACCAAAGTGCATACGAAACAAACCACTGACAGCTGTTAACACTAGATTAACAGCTTTTTAGTGTACGAGAAACCGGGGGTGAGTGTACGTAACTCATACCGAATACAATATTTGCAACCTAGTACAATTTTCGGGTACTATCTGGTGCCTAGTTATGCACACCAAATTCTGAGCGATTCCAATCGCTTAACTGTCAAATTCCATAAGTACTAGGTAATTTGACAGTTAGACGATTGGAATCGCTCAGGATTTGGTGCGCGTAATGTAGGGGCTGATCTGTAAAAGGTAGGTATATAAAGAAGCTACATTGAAGCTCTTCACAAAGACTTTCAGGATCAAGAGAACGCAGGGCTAAAGATAGCATATGAATCCCAAATGGGTACGTTCAGAGCATTGATGGACGTCTGCGGGGTGACAATGAGCGCAAATATTCATGGAATTTACGAATATTGGGACGTCACTAGCGATGTATGTAATTTCGTAAAATTAAACTACATACATACATAAACTCACGCCTGTATACTAGAGGAGTGACAAAAGAGGCCGTGACAAAGGTCCCATTTCATAGAACTGCTATACGTGATTTACATGGCACAGCCGAATAACCCACAGATTAACAGGTAGGGAGACTAATTATACGAATTGTATAATTCTAAGGTTGTCTGGAAGAGATCGCTTTACGTGATAAGACCGCCAGTTGTATATAACTAACATATTTAAAATTTTTCATGTACTTTTATAATGTACGGTGTGCAATAAAGAGTTTTAATCTTATCTATTTTAAATAGAACGCTGCCTTCTCATTCGTGGAGGTCGTGGGTTCGAATACCGGCATTTATCTACCAATGACTTTGTTTTCTATGTTACGTACATTTGGGAAGGTAAAGTAGCAATAATACTCACTAGCAGTGAAGGAAAACATCGTGAGGAAACCTGAGTGTCGGTTCACATACCTCAGCGCTTGAAATTGCCGATCTTTGGTAGGTCCGCGTAGTAATTAAGAGAAGGCTTGTGCCCTGCAGTGGGACGTATATAGGCTATATAAAAAATATTCTAATCTAATCTAATCGTCTACGCAATTTCGAATTGTCTCAATAAACTATAAATTGTATAATTATATTAGGGGTTAAAGTATGAAATTGCCGTTTTATTGCAATAGGTTCTTTGAATTGACATAGAATCTTCATGGTTTGAGGTTTTCGAATGAAACTTTTTTCAAATGGTTTCTATGATGTTCTTTTTTTTAAAAATGTGAAACATTTGAATATCGACTTTTAATTGTTTTTGTTATTCAATTTAGACAAGAAAGATGGATACTGCGAAAATTCGAGTGATTATTGAATACGAGTTCCGATGCGGAACTAACGCGGCAGAAACAGCCCGCAATATCAATGCTGCGTTTGGAGAGGGGTCTACTAATGAACGCACCGTGCGATTTTGGTTTAAATGCTTTCGTGATGGAAATTTCGACTTAAAGAACGAGCCACGAGGAAGACCGCCCACACAGGTGAATAACGATGAATTAAGAGAGATAGTGGAAGCCGACCCTAGTCAAACTACCCAGGAATTAGCGGCATGGTTTAACGTTACCTTACCCACAATATTGACTCACTGCGTCAAATCAACAAAATAAAAAAATACAAAAAATGGGTGCCTCATAATCACTCGAATTTTCGCAGTATCCATCTTTCTTGTCTAAATTGAATAACAAAAACAATTGAAAGTCGATATTCAAATGTTTCACATTTTTTAAAAAAAGAACATCATAGAAACCATTTGAAAAAAGTTTCATTCGAAAACCTCGAACCATGAAGATTCTATGTCAAATCAAAAAACCTATTGCAATAAAACGGCAAGTTCATACTTTAACCCCTATTATAAACTATAAACCAATCGCGTGGTCGGCCACTTTCCTCAAATAAAATGTTATCTTCGGGTGAACAAGACTTGAGTGAAATCTTTGAGGCGTAAAAAAGTGCATACATACATAAATAAACTCACGCCTGTATCCCAGAGGGGTAGGCAGAGATCACGCACTGCCACTTACCACGATCCTGACAGATCACTTTCACTTCCTCAACATTCATTAGTGGTTGCATGTACGCACGCCGGTTTCGGGTACTTTTTATCTTGCCCTTTGCTAATACAAAAAAGCAAAAAAAAACCATCTTCCAAAATTAGATATTTGTGGTAAACAATCAATCTCACTACTAATTAGGCACCAGTCAGTTGCAAGCCCCGAGGCAATGATGGTCTCGCGTTTTCACAAATCATGGCCGCCCCAGAAAAGGCGGCAAAAACAAAATGGCGGCGTAAGACGCGCCAAGAGTGCAGGATCGACATTTTGCAATTGTAATCTTCTCGGGGTGTTTAAACATTCATACAGTTACGTTTATCTTTCGCACGGTGGAAATAGAAAATATTTTTTACTGATTTCCAACCGACTTCAAAAAAGGATATGGATGAATTGAGGGTGTCCTCAATCCATCCATATATTTTCTTATGTTCAATCAATCGCGTAGGGAGGCCCCCCACCAGATGGCCTGACGACCTGGTTACGGTGGCAGGGAGTCGCTGGATGCGGGCGGCACAACACCGGGAAGCTTTGAAAACCATCAGGGAGGCCTATGTCCTGCACTGGGCGTCAAATGGCTGATGATCATGATAAATCATCTCCGTGTGGCGCCGGATTAAGAATAGCGTCACTCCATTTCCCTCCGTGGATGTCGTAGAAGGCGGCTAAGGAAATATATTACCAGGAGACGGGCAGCGGCGTTTTCCTGAGATTCCAACCGCATACTGCGATCGCCAACCCGCCTGCCGAGCGTGGCGATTATGGCAAAACCACTCATGGTTAGGAAAACCATGGGGGAGGCTTATGTCCTGCAGTGGGCGTCGAATAGCTGATGATGATGATAAATCAATCAGCCTGTTTTCGTCCACTGCTGAACATAGGCCTCCTCCAAGTCGCGTCACTTCCTCCTGCCCTCGCCCCTTTTCATCCAACCGCTGACGTCGGTACAGCGAGCTGGTGGGCGTCCCACACATCCTTTGGAGCAATTCTTGGTCTCCACTCGAGTACTTATTTATGTGGTGCGGCGATAATACCTTTTTATCCATAACTTATAGATATTAAGGAAGAAGATAAGAATATTCCTTATTTTATACCTGAAACCACCGCTTTGTACATTTGTGAAGTTATAGTAGCAATACCATTCGCTAACGGTGAAGGACATCGTGAGGAAACCTGGCTGTCTGAGCTATTCACATACCTCAGCGCTTGAAATCGCCAATCCGCGGTGGGCACGCGTGGTGATTAAGCCCATACTCTCTCTCTCTGAGAGAAGGCCTGTGCCCTACAGTGGGACGTATATAGGCTGCTTATGCTATACCTGAAAACAATTTCGGAAACAGCAGCTACAGAAGTAAAGGTACAATTGGCGGCCTTGTTGCTAATATGAATTTCTTCCAGGCAACCTCATATTGGAGAGATTGTCGAAGGAGGAATAGATACTCGATGCAAATACGAATTGCCTCGTTGATTTTTTTTAGTTTTTTTTAGATTTTTTTTTTAGAGTGGTCCCATTTTCCCATAATTATATAAATGTACTAGTTCAACATTTCGCACCTTCGGTAAAAAGTAGCTTTTTAAATGAATTTAATGGGAGTCTGTATCCTACCAGATAGAGAAGTGTTTTCAAGGCATTTTTGCATACTTAACTCATTTTACCATTTTTTGCAAGTTGTGCCCCTGTACTACCGAAGGTGCGATTTTATGCTTATAACATTTACCTACGTAATTCTATAACCTCATTAGATACCTAATCCATAGAATATCGGAAGAATTTAGAAAAAAAAATTAATAAAATGTGTAGGTAGGCCATTAAAATAAAATTAATCTGTAATTAAAAGAATCATCGAACTCTTCTTTGACTGTTTCTCTTCAAGTATTTTTTTTTGTTATAGAATGCATTTAAATAAATAATAGAGCTTATATACGTCCTACGGTAGGGTACGGACCTTCTCTCGGAGAGATAGTATGGGCTTAATCACCACACGTGCCCACTGCGGATTGGCAATTTCAAGCGCTGATGCTTTGCTTCGGCGTCAGGTGGCATTGCACCTACAAGTTCACAAATGTGCGTAACTTAGAAAACCAAGTCATTGGTACATGCCGAGGTTCGAACTCACGACCTCTTGACCGGCAAGCGCTTTCCGACCGCGCTACTAACCCACCAATAGGTATGTTCTAGGCCAGCCTTACCCAAACTGTGCCTCGCAACGCTCTGGGGTGTCACGGCTATGTGCCAGGAGCGAACTGGTATGCTCACGTCACCGATACTGTACTCTTCGGAGGCTTCTTTGTAAATAACCATTTAAACAGTGGCGTAGCTACCAAGAGGCTACACGGTGCCGTGCCCATGGCCAGCACACCTCAATTTATGTAATACGTATTTATGTAATTTTATAAATTAGTATATGTGGGTGAAAGGGCCGGTAAGGGACGTCCTAGGCGGATAAACTTCGAGAAAATTGGGATTTTATATATGTTTAGCGCAAAAGGCAAGATAAAAGTACCCGAAACCGGCGTGCGTGCATGCAACGACTAATGAATGTTGAGGAAGCGAAAGCGATCTGTCAGGATCGTGGCAAGTGGCAGTCCCTGGTGTCTGCCTACCCCTCTGGGATACAGGCGTGAGTTTTTGTATGTATGTACAATTTAATTATAGCCCCCTTTTTTTTGTAAAGGCTTAAGGTTACAAAGCCACGCCAATGAATGTAAAGCTACTCTCTGGTGTATTTATTTGTATAAAAAAGTCTGGGAACCCCTGTTCTGAGCTAAATAAGTGGCTATAACGTTTTTCTTCGCACTCGAGACGGGAAGAAAAGGCTTTCGCATTTTACGAGCCTCCAACGAAGAAAATCTGAGTGTTCCTTATTCAAATAACACTGGATGCTTTTATCCTTGGCAATCGTAAAAAAAGCCTTCAAATTGTTAAATATCAATGTTCTACGAATACATGGAGAAAAACCCGCCAAGTGCGTATGGGGCCACGCGCTGTGTAGGGTTCCGTAGTTGGTGGTCAAAATATACGGACTTACAAGGAGAGATTTTTATATTAATAACATGAACATAAATTGAGTCAGTTTACCGTTTAATTAATAACGTTCACATCAACAAAGTAATTTTCATTTAATTTTTTTAAAAGTTATACTATTATAAGTTGGTCGTATGCGGGCGGGGCACATAGCACGCAGAACTGATGGCCGATGGAGACCACATATCGGCAAGCAAGGACGACCAGCCACAAGATGGACAGATGACCTCATCCAAGTGGCAGGAAGACGCTGGATGCGAGCCGCTTCCAACTGGTCTTTTTGGAAATCCATGCAGGAGGCCTATGTCTAGCAGTGGACTTCTTGTGGCTGAATGATGATGATGATGAAGTTGGTCATGTGAAGCCTACTTAAACGCGATAGTTTTTAACTTCATTATGGCGATTATGGCAAAACCCTTCATGGTTATGAAAACCACGGAGGAGGCCTGTGTCCTGCAGTGGGCGTCAAATGGCTGATGATGATGATATGTATGTTCTACTGTCCTAAAAAATTGCGCTTTACTCTAATAAAAAGAATTACCACTTTTATCTTTTAACATGGCCTCTTCGATTGCATTAAAAATTTTTTAGTGCAAGTTCAGTTCTCCATTACGTTTTTCATTAAGGGCGCTTAACGTGTATCAAGCTCGCCTTTGCTCGAAATTGTTTCAGAGCAATAAAGAATTTTTCAGTTCAAATCGTTCTCCAAACACAGACGACTTTAATGTTCCCGAGAAGATCTTCACCTACCTTATCCCCAGTTTCTCGTACACTAACACGCTGTTAATCAATGTTAACAGCTGTCACTTGACCAAAGTGCATAGAAAATAAACCACTGAGAGCTGTTAACAGTAGATTAACAGCTTGTTAGTGTACGAGAAACCGGGAGTTAGTCTTTTAGTCTTATGCAAATCCTAGGTCGGTATTTCTGTCTACAATTCTCCATAATATTTCTCAAAACTTCTCTGGCTGCGGTGCTCAGTAAATAAATCATTTTAAGCGTATTTTAATGCGATGCTAGGAAAATAGCAGACAAAGAAAATGCGGCTTACAATCAACGGGCGCATTTTTTAGTTTATTTTCTTAGTTATTCTTAGTTCTGAATTGATGCCCGTCGACACTAGATTTGGTATTTGGTATTTGGACTGAATTAATGACACGTCGAGAGAGCGGTGGTAGCCTAGTGGGTTGAACATTGGACTCTGAAGCCGGAGACCCAGGTTCGATTCCCAGTGCGGGCATGTACCCTATGACTTTTCTTTCTAAGTTATGTACATTTGTGAAGTTATAGTAGCAATACCACTCGCTAACGGTGAAGGAAAACATCGTGAGGAAACCTGGGTGTCTGAGCTATTCACATACCTCAGCGCTTGAAATCGCCAATCCGCGGTGGGCACGCGTGGTGATTAAGCCCATACTCTCTCTCTGAGAGAAGGCCTGTGCCCTACAGTGGGACGTATATAGGCTGATTATGAATGACACGTCTGTCGTAGCTTTCATTATCAAGTTTGACATGTTTTCATTATACTTACACGCTAAAATCTGGGCGGTTTGACAGAAGCGTTTATTTAGTTAGTAATAAAAAAACCGACAAAGTGCGTGTCGGGCCACGCGCAGTGACGGGCTCCGTAGAAAGAGGGGGTTTTATCTGCTTTACAGAGCTAACAACTTCATCAACGTCATAAGCAGCCTATATACGTCCCACTGTAGGGCACAGGCCTTCTCTCAGAGAGAGAGTGTGGGCTTAATCACCACGCGTGCCCACCGCGGATTGGCGATTTTAAGCGCCGAGGTATGTGAATAGCTCAGACACTCAGGTTTCCTCACGATGTTTTCTTTCACCGTTAGCGAGTGGTATTGCTACTATAACTTCACAAATGTACATAACTTAGAAAACAAAGTCATAGGTACATGCCCGCACTGGGAGTCGAACCTGGGTCTCTCGCTTCCGAGTCCAATGTTCTACCCACTAGGCTACCACCGCTTTTTATCAACGTAATGCATCTAAATTCAGCCTAAAAATGCTTCCCTAATGTAGGTGTACCCTAAAAAAAATTTGTTTTTTCAGATTTTTTCTACCGTTATGGCGGCGTGATTAATATGTTCTTGTCTATGCCAAATTTCACCTTTCTCGTAATAATCGTCTCTGAGCTAGGCCGCGGACAGACAGACATGACGGAACTATAAGGGCTCCTTGTCGACTACGGAACCCTAAAACTGTAAGGACGTAAAAAACCAAAATTGTGTTGAGAAATCTTGTTTCGAGTTGAGAAAAATATTAAAAAAATATGCGCAAACAAATTAGTGCTGCCTCGTCGTCTATCAGAACAATAACCCGTGGGCAGGGGCGCGCACGCGCCGCTCTGCCTTTTAAAAAAAAAGCAAAGTAGTGTATTCGATGGCTATTGCAAAAGGCACGTTCATTTTGCTACGGCTTTAGTTTAGCACGGTTAATTTAAGAAAGAGGCTGAAATAACAATTTTCGTCTCGCTCACACAATATAGACAGCAATATGATATGAATGAGCGTAGGTAAATAGTAAGCTGTCTAGTCCCTTTCTTTAAATAGTGTGGCAGGACATTCCTGCTTCGCGCATGCAGTGTTTCCAGTGCCGGATTAAGCTAGCGCGGGGCCTGTAGCACATTTTACCAAGGGGCCCTTGGTTTGCTTTTGTTTAGCAAGTTTATGGTATGCAATGAAACAAAACTGACAAAATAAACCTATATAATACCAATATGAATATGATACAAATCTTTTGCATTTCGGCAGACCTGGAAATTTAATCTAAGATATCTGGAACTAAGATACAGATCTTTTAATCTAGTTTAGGCTCCAGGCTTTCCAAAAATAGTACATTATTTTGCTGTGTATCATTTAATCAATGTTTTTTTATATAGCATAATAAGCATAATCAGCCTATAGATATGCGTCCCACTGTAGGGCACAGGCCTTCTCTCAAGGAAAGAGTAGGAGAGTTTTTTTGTATGCGAATGTAAAAAAACTCGGAATATAAACAAATATCTTATCGTATAAAGAAAAATAATATTTTTCTTGAAAATTTCAGAAACCCCAAATGCGCGGGGCCCGTAGCAATTGCTACTCTTGCTACGCCACTGAGTGTTTCGCAGGACAAACTATAAATATAACGTCCGACGAATAACAGTCAAAGGTCTTGCAATTTCTGTATAAGTACAGAACTCTCGCAAGTATTTCTACACTATTTTTTTTTTAACATTTACATACAAGAACATACATTGCTTCTGGCCCCACTAGGACACCCGGTGTCGTGGGAACCAGAAACAACGACATCACATCCAAGACCTAGACTTTTATTGTCCCCAGCCGGGATTCGAACCCGGGGCCTCTCGCAAGGTATGCAGATGCGCTACCGCTGCGCCACGAGGTCGTCGAATTGATTCTTCACTTTTCCCTTCCTATATTGCGTCAGCCAATTACATCTAGAGTCCACCATCTTTATTCATGGTCCTTCGAGCCGTATTTATCGATCGGTGCACAGAACAAAGAAATTAAATTTTGGGAGAATTCAGACTTCACTATTCCACCAAACATAATTGGGTATTTGACAAAATATCAAATGAGTTATTTTTAAAACGGAATTTTGTATGAAAATACTTGCTTATGTATGGCGTCACATTTCAGAGCACTCTTTTTATGTTGAATCTATTTAAAAATTGTAATAACTAGTAATTGACTAAAAGAGATACATTTTCCGAGATATTTTGTAATTTTTGTTTTAATCGAGCATATGAAATAATTTATTGTTGATCGTGTCAAATAGCGTATTTTACAAGATAACACAAATATAATATATAAACTAAAGGCCTTATTTACAAAAACACGATTCCTCTAAAAAAAATCTAAGACTGTTTATTTAATCTGTGGCTACATCTTTGCCTTGTAAAATCTCCACCACAGACTATTTTAATAGGCTTTTTTGAAGTGTTTTAAGGAATCGAGATTTTTATAGATAAGACGGTCGAACTTAGGCCTTTGCATCTGCGTAACGAAATTATTTATACGGCGTCCAGTGACACCTTCACTCACACTAGACGGGTGAAGGGACCATACGGACGCTGCAGTGCCTAGGACATTGTTTTAAAAACATGCATTAGATTGCGTCACGAGCACCGTGTGACGTCATTTCGGCTTGAGCCCGATTCGTACGGTGCTTTTTCTTACCACGCGACTGGGTTTACCTTTCGACAAGTTATATTAGGGGTTAAAGTATGCAATTGCCGTTTTATTGCAATAGGTTCTTTGAATTGACATAGAATCTTCATGGTTTGAGGTTTTCGAATGAAACTTTATTCAAATGGTTTCTATGATGTTCTTTTTTTAAAAAATGTGAAACATTTGAATTTTCATTCGAAAACCTCAAACCATGAAGATTCTATGTCAATTCAAAGAACCTATTGCAATAAAACGGCAATTTCATACTTTAACCCCTATTATTATGAAAACTATTAGTCGTAGAGAAAAATATTAAGCACATATTTTTATTTTGTTATGTGGCCCCTGGTCGCAGAGAAGGGACGTGGGGCGAGGGCGCGGCAAAGACGCGTCGTCTTCCAATACACTTTCATAAACCGTGTACGGTTCTACAATAACATTCCTCAAGATATATTAGAGTTACCACCGACGCGGTTTAAAAAATGTATTAAGCATACTCTGTGCAAAAAAGCCTATTATAACATTAAGGATTATTTGGAAGACAAGGATGTCTGTTAAATAATGTTAACAGGAACGATTGTATCTAGTGTAGTGTAACTTTAAGTTGAAAACTCTGTTAATTAAGCAAACCTGTTTTGAAAAGAATAAATGTGGAGTTTCTTTGTTAGCTTCTTCTCCGCATAATCTATTAATTGTGAAACTAACAGCTTTGACGTTCATTAAGTGAACATTTTGTTTTTATAGTGAATAAAAATTTTTGACATTGACTTTAAAAAAAATACTGAAGGGACGAGACGCAGCCCACACTGAAGAGAGGGGGCGAGCCCGCCGTCGCCCCACGTCCCTTCTGTGTGGCCACGGCTTTATACGTCCTACTGCAGGGCACAGTCCTTCTCTCAGAGAGAAAAAGAGAGAGTATCTGTTAGCACGGCCTCTCCGATGAGATTAAAAATGGTTTTGTGCAAGTTCTCCATTATAACGGATTTATTTCTCATTTGTTTCACGAGCAAACATTGCATGACTAGACCCGATAAGTTAGGCAGGTGGGTAGGTACCAATATTTCATTTTTAACTGTAGGATAGCCTTGTCCATTTGTCTGAACTACTATTACAATACGATAAGCCCATTAAGGCTGGGTTCTCCGAGCGCACGGATTTGTATGGAACTTATTGCGCTGCGCGAGCGAAAAGTTGGGAAAAAAGTAGGCATTTTTGAAATTACAGAAATACAAATTCCATTAATAGAATTTCGACGACCGAGGTCACTAACACATTCACTGATAGTCATTTTGGTATATTTTTTATTCATCTAAACTTAGTACAGCTCAAATAAAACCACATTAGTTAATTTCTTGCACCACGTGGTTGACTGGTAGAAAGTTCTTGTAGCATTAAGCCCGCCACATTGCCATTGTATTTTTTACTGATGTGCAACAAACGTATTAATAATAATTATATATAGTGATAATTTAGACTCATGTTCGCGTTTTTTTTTGTGCTGTAGGACATTGAAAAGTAATATAATTAAGCCGATTAAAATAGTCTGTGGTGGAGAGTTAGCAAGGAAAAGTTGTAACCACAGATTAAATAAATTGCCTCTGAGGAGTGCTTTAGTTAGAGTAATCATGTTTTTATTTATAAATAAGGTGTTTGTTATCGAACTCCTCCGAAATGGCTTCACCGAATTGTATGAAATTTTTTGTGTATATTTGGTAAGTCCGAGACTAGACTAGGAAAGTTGCTGAACAAAAAATGACACGGGCAGTCGGTGTAAATATGAATATTAATACATACTTATATAAATAACAATAACATACATAGATAAACCGTTACATATTATATATAGATATGATAAACATACATAAATAACTTATAATTAAATAATCTAAATTCCGTGTGGCGCCGGAATAGCGTCACTCCATTTCCTTCCGTGGATGTCGTAGAAGGCGAATAAGGAAATCAATTACCATCTTCAGCAGCAGCATCTTCCTGAGATTCCAACCGCATACTGCGATCGCCAACACGCCAGCCAAGCGTGGCGATTATGGCAAAACCCCTCATTGTTATAAATACCACGAAGGAGGCCTATGTCCTGCAGTGGGCGTAAAATAGCTGATGATGATGATGATGATGATGAAAATAGTCTATATTAATAAATAATCTGACACATACAATAGAAATCACTGGCACTATAGATATTTCCATTTTTATGTGCAATAAAGTGTTCTCTATCTTTATCTATCTACCTATATTTTTTCAGGCTACGTATTCTGCTCCTTGGATGCGGACTGCGATGGCAATGACCGATGTGCCACGGAAGGCTGCTGCGCGGCTTTGAAGAATTTCTGGGACTCACCCCGCTGCGTTTGCTACGGATCTGGAGACCTCCCACATCATGTAAGTAGGTAATTAAATGGGGAACTTAGAGAATTCTTAAGTAAAAGAAGATAAAGGGCCAGTTTCTGAATTGAGAATTTCACTAAGTAAATACTTAAGTAACGTTCTGTCACGCTCTTTTCCAAGAGATTCGAAGAGACAGCACTACAGTTAACTATTTACTTAGCGAAATTCTCAATTCAGAAACTGGCCCAATGAGAGTTTTTTTAATTATTAAGCGACTTCAAAAAAGGAAGAGGTTCTCTGTTTGTCGAAATCTTTTTTTATGTATGTTCCCCGATCCTGGAGAAATCGAGGGAACTCTTTAAATTTTAAAGGCACTCTTGAAGCTATTTGGGTGTTTTTTTTTATATTGACTTGTGCATTTGCTTTCTGAAAACACAATTTGAAGGAAGTGTAAGTTTGATAGTCACAAAAAATCGTGAATCTTTTTGTTGCACTAATCCGTGCTGAGGACAATTTAAAAAAAATTTTTAGAGGCAAAAAATTCCACCTACGCCGGGATTTGAACCCGTGACCTCTGGCTAACCGTGCCTTATGGGCAAATGCAGGCATTGGCGAAATTTCCAATCTCTTTACAAACTTCTCGGTATTACGCACAGGCAGCGACATCTGGCCACGCTGTCGTGCTCGGGTTCTGCAGTTAGGTTTTTACATCGGAATGATATCGCTGTACCTACATGATTATACTCTTTTTGTTGCACTAATCTGCACTTGCCCATTAGCTCAGCTGGGAGAGCGCTGGCACGGTCAGCCAGAGGTCGCGGGTTTAAGTCCCAGCATGGGTGGAATTTTAGCCTCTAAATAGATTTTTAAAATAAATACCTACTTCAAAACACTACTGCACTAAAACTAGATATAAACGAGGTACTGTAGGTATTGTAGAAATATATTTTGGAGTCGGTGCCCAAAAGGTATGTGCTGGCCATGTAACCTGACACCGGCCAAGTAGGTATACAGCGCATACATCACGAACTATACTTCTACATTATCTATATCGAATTTAAAGGTCGTATTCGTTTAAATTATTTCTATGTTTTTAGTGCTGTAGTGTTTTGCAGTCGGTTTATTTTTTATTTTTACGTAACTAAAAGACAGGAAACCTTTACGAAAGAATGTGAAATAATAAATAATGAATAGATAGAGAACACTGTATTGCACAACTAGAAGATATGATGCGAATGACTCTGTTAATTATGGAACATATTAAAAGGCAACGTTTGAATTTTTTGTCTATTTTTTCTCAAAATTAATTAATTAAATTAGTTAATTCATTCATTTATTCAGTAATGAAGATGTAGGTTCAAGGGCCGGTAAGGAACGTGTCCCAGAGATATGACGACCAAATAGGTGATGTACAGCGCTTTTTCTATAAAAAGTTCACATGTACAGCTGTTTTTTTAATTCAGATTTTAAATATAAATTATTTTTACACAGGTCCCTCATAAGCAAACCTACGATGTGTCACAGTCAGAACAAATCGTCGCCAACGACGCCAAAAAATGGTACCCACTTCCAGAATGCAGGCCCGACATTGGAAGAAAGCTTGGCGCCAATACAGGACAGAAAAACACTATCATGCTTCTAGGAGATGATATAGACATGCTTAAAGACGTGATGCTGGATTTGAAAGATATTCCTGGCAACTTAGCAGTTAAGTTTTACTTAGAACGCGGTGACACCGACGTTAATATTGGAGAGATTAGGACCGACTATTGGTCTTTATTGCAATGTCTTGGGTTTAATTATTGCTTTTATTTAAAACCAAGTCAAAGTTGTCCGAAGATAAAGGTTTTTCCTCGAAGTGCTAACGGCAAATATACTGTTGATAATAATGGCAATAAGTTTTCTAAAGGTGCGTTTGTGCATGATCAGGATGGGAAAAACTATTACAATGAAAGAAAAAGAAACAATTTTAGAGAAAATGGTCAAGCAAATGATAATTCCTTAGGCTTAAAGAATCATGACGTGGTTAAAGCAGTAGACAAGGATGGCGATGGTACCGTAGATTACTTTTATGCTGACTTACAACATAAAGACATACCAGAAAAAAATAAAAATATATGGCTTATAGACCTAACTCGGGGGCTTAATGATATGAAATTTCAAAATAACCAACGAGGAGTAGACCACTTTCATGCTAATTTAAATCTCAAAGATGATGAAAAGACAAATTATGAAGTTGCTCCCGGAGAACAGAATTATAACGTTGGCACTGTCAAAAACTTTACGTTATCTCCACTAACCAACATAAATTTACCGGAAATTATATACTTACATAACATTTCTCCATACAATTATGTGCAATACAATAATGATTGGAACATTGATTATCTTGATTCTAATAAGAAAATATCACCACTTAAATATGAAACTGTAGATCTAAGATCTGACGTGTTTGATAAAAATATCAATTTATTAAATAGATACAATTCACACAATGAGATCAATACTGACGCAAATCCTACAAGTCATCATTATAAAGAGTACATAAATGTAAAACCACCGAAAACTACTTTTCAATTGGAAAATATTCCACCATGGAGTTTAGTAGCAGATCCGAATAAATATGGTTTTGAAGTTACGGATAAGAAATTTCGCTTACATACAGATTTGCCAATAAATTCTGAACCTACGGTAGATAGCTCATATTCTAAAATGCCCAAATCACAAATCTTTAAGATTGATACATTGTCAACTCTAGATTTATCACAAATTTACGAACCAATGTCAAAGTTGCAAACAATATCAAAGGATTCATATCCTACAGCATGTAGTTGTGATTCACAAGTACATGTACCAGAGAGCTCCAAACTTGCTTTTGATAGTTTAAATTTGCAAATGCCTATGTCACAAGATCCAAAACTTACGTCACATACTCTTGAGTCACAAACACCTTTACTCCAATGTCTTAAACCTACTTCCTACAATTCAAATATAGAAAAGGCTCTCCAAGATCCTCATCCAACTGCGCATAGTGTCGACTCACAAGAGCTTACATTACAGAATTTAGAATCTGCACTAACTAGTTTTAACTTTCAAAAACCATTTTCACATGATTCTTGTCCTACGGCATACAGGCGTCATTGGCAAACGCTTAATTCACGGTATTCTCAACCTACGGCACATGGTTTTACCTTCGAATTACCTATACCACAAAGTTTTAACCCTACTTCACATTTCAATTTGTTAATGCCTCTGTTACAAGGTGCTTATTTACAAAGTCCACAAAGTTTCAATTTACAAATGCCTGTTTCACGCGTTTCTGAACCTGTAGCTGATGTTTATGCCTCTCCAGAACCTATAAAATTGATTTCTACTTTGCATGCACCTATAAGACAAAATATTGAACCACTAGCCCCAAGAGATGACATAAAAGTACCTATGTCACAATATTATGAAAAAGCAGCATCTGGTTCTTACCTAAACATTCCTTCGGCACACGGTTCTGAAATGCCGGTACCAAATTCAATAATTCGAAACGGTATTATAAAAAATTTACAACCTACGGCACATTATACTCCTTATCCACAAACTCCCACAACAGAAAGTATGCAGTCTGAATCGAGGACTCCTAAACCGTGGGCAAATTCATTCGTACCAACACCGATATCACAGATGTTTGAACATCCAGCACAGGGTGCTTATGATCCAATATCTAAATTACGTAGTCCGATCTTACAAATGCCTATATCAAAAGATTTCACAGTACAACATATTAATGTTCACACACCATTGATAGGAGATCCTGAACCTATTATGAAGAGTTCTAACTATCAAGCTCCTATTTCATCAAGTTTTAAACCAACAACAGGAAGTTCTATGTTGAAAGAACCTACATCGGAGAGCTTTGAACCTAGGCCAATGAGTTCTAACTTCCAAACACCTATTCTGCATAATACTGATTTTATCGCAACGAATCCTTACTCGCAAACGCATATTTCCAAAAACGTTGAACCTATAGCTATCTCGCAAGCGCATATCTTTAACAGTTTTGACCCTGTGGCATCCAGTTCTTATTTGGAAGCTCCTATTCAACAAAATTCTGGACCTATACCAACGAGTTCTGAATTGCAAGCACCTATTACACTTAGTTTTGAACCTATGGTCAAAAGTCTTAACTTAAAGAGCCCTAGTTTACATAGTTTTGAATTTATAACACCTATTTCACAAAGTTTTGAACCTATGTCACCAAGTTCTAACCTGCGAGCTTCTATTTCACAAAATTCTGAATCTGTTACAATGAGGCCTAACTTCGTAGCGCCTGTTTCACAATTTATTAAACCTGTGGCAAAGAGTTCAATATCGCAAGTTCCTATAGATCCTGTAACACTTATTTCTGACTTACAAGCACCTTGTTCACAAATTTCTGAGCCTATAGCAATGAGATCTTATTCGCTGAACCCTATTTCACAAAATTTTGAATCAATTGCATCGAGTTCTAACGTTCAAGAGCCTATTCCACATAGTATTGAACCAATGGTTCATAGTTCTTATTTACAACCACCTATTTCACAAAGGTCCGAGTCTGTAACAATGAGTTCTAACTTACAAGCACCTGTTTTACAAAGTTCTGAACTTCCATCACAAAGTATTTATGTACCAAGTAGAAGAACTCAACCAATTTCACAGAATCTCGATTTATCAGTACCAAACACACATCTGACCAACGGACTTACAGAAGTTTTTTCAACGTCAGTATCCACATTACAAAGTCCAAAACTCACAACGATAAACCAACAACCTTTAAGTTATCAAAATTCAGATAGTAATGCAGAGTATTTTGAAATATTGCCACCAAATTGCAACGATCCTAGATTTGGGGTATCAACCACACCATTATTTGCAACTAAAATATGTGCACCAAAAAATATGTCAGCAAGTATTATAGTAAATTCGACAGTTAATCCACAAATCCCAGACAATGCTGAAGTTCCTCTTCAACCAATATCTAAGCGGCATATTATTCAGATACCAAGTAATAACGTGATGCATATACCTGAAGCGACGATTAGTCCTATGACAGAAAGTTCAAAATATTCGCTGCAAAGTGGTCAACCCATGAGACAAAGGGTTCAACCAATTTTACAAAATAATCACCCCATAGTACAAGGTGATCAAGGCATGTCACGAAATGTTCAAAAAATATTAAAAAGCAATCAACCCATATTTATAAGCAGTAGATCCATATTACAAAGTATTCAACCAATGTTACAAGAGTTTCAGCCTGTAGATCCAGATAGTCTGTTCACTCCTCCAACATTTTTTGTGACACTCCCACCAAGTTATTATTACCAAAATTCCGTTGGTTATACAGAACCTATAGAAACTGTGAGATATCCTTGCAGTTTAACAGTATTAGATGACTCCAATCATGAAAATGTATTCCCGAAGTCTTTTTCCAATCTTGACTATAAGTTACCTGGATCGGATAATTCATCTTATTTTACACCTCAACTAGACCCACATACTGCAACGAAACTCCAATCTGTAGCACAAGCGGATCAACATAATATGATGTCTAGACCAGCCAGCAAATTTGGCCAGCTATGCAAAGTTTGGCCAGCTATGCAAAGTCTGCCGTTGCTGCAGAATTATGCTTCAGTATTTGGCCTGACTATGGATCAAACGCCTAACATACAAACACTGGCTGTGCCTAATTCTTATTCATTAACAGAAAATAATCTCAGTTGTGTACCTAAACAAGGTGTATCCAATGATATTACACAATCAACGAAAAGTCCTAGCTTATTGAAAGTAGAACCACACACGATAGATGAAATTTCTACCTTTGAAAATGTATCTCCTAGTTCTCCGTCACTAATAACGTTATCAAACACACCAGCAAAGCCTCAATATTCGCGCAAGTACCAGCTTGCGCCTTCCAGCTATTTCACTTTTAACAAACAGGAGTATCCAAGTAACACAAGAAATGCTGACGATTCGTTAACGATAGTTAATAGTGTTGTACCGAATACAGACTCTTCGTATGAAACTACTGGGGTTCATTCAACTAATCTTGAATATGACCAGAATAACATAGCATCAACTGAAATTTACGAGCCTAAGGTAATCCTAAATCCCTTACTTGATATAGTTTCCACTACGCAGCCAAGCATAAAAACCAGATACAATTCATTTGAACCAATTTCAGTTAGAAATCCTTATGTAATATGCCCTGCCAACGCAGATCTTTTCAGTATTTTGAATAGAAAAACAAATACAGATGTGTGTCCTGCAAATCCAGAAGCTGGTTTTGTTTGTCCACTAAACGAAAACTATGATAATTCACCATTAAAATCAAAAACGAAAACAGTTCTGGTTATTCCTGATACTTGTCCTGCTAATCATGGACCAGGATTTATTTGTCCTTTGAATCTAAGAGCTGACTATAATAATCCTAAGGTTTACCGTTCGAAATCAGACAATGTATATTCTAGTTCTGCAGGATTTATAGTACCCGACGTAGCTAATCCTGCGAATGAAAAACCTGAGAACATTAATCCTTGGACTAAAAGTCCCACAAGAACAGACTGCCCATACGTTTATTCCGATTTAGCATTCCTGAATGTAGGCCCAGCTACTTCGAAGTCAATATTTATATCGCCTTTGAATCCAACAACGGATCCGATATCAGATATTTTTCTTGTGAACAGAAAACCTGGTTTTAATCCAGGTCCATTGACAGAATATGCCGATTTTATTCAACCATTGAACGCCAAATCATATTCAGATTCTACTTTCGCAACTCCATCAAGTTATGGTCTCTACTCTGCTGAGAGTATTGTATGTCCACGGAACATAAAAGCTGGTTTCGTTCGCCCTCTGACTTCAGTTAGCCCAACATCATATTTAAAGTATCTCAGTTCTAAAAGTCCAGAAGCTTATTCTATTTCTCCAGACTCATGGAACGACAAATCCACAAATGTAAAGCCAGAACCACCTAGGTCAATATTAAATCCTCAAACATCAAAGGCAAATATCTTTAAAATTGGGAATCCACGATTCAATTCCGTTGATGCTGAAGCTTATTCTGTGAATACAAGACAAGGTGCGTACAATGCTTTGGATCCCTATTCAAGTAACTTACAGCCTGATAAGTTATCACTAATTTGTACCAATGTATCTCCTAAAGCGCCGTCCGAAGTTTTTGATTATGCTAGGCCAGTCGATGATGCATGTCCTATGCATCCTGAAACAAGTTTCGTTTTTCCTCTTAACCGAAGATCAGACTTCAAATCGGATTCAGGAAATCTTGGTACAGATTTCACTGTTGCAAATATATATACCGCTAATCCAGAACAAGAATATGTCACTCCTCTATCTTTAGTTGGACCTAACAGTTATTTGAAGCCAAATCCACAATGTATTGAGCCCTACTTCACTTCACATTATAAGGTATCCTTAGATAAAATGGAAACAGGATCCTTAACTCCTGCATTACGAAGTCTAACAAAATTACTACCAGAATCTACGTACATTGTGCCTGATTTCGTACCTTCTGATGCTCATGTCCAAATCGAACCTAGTAACGATCTGAAGTCCAGCATCAATCCGATGTTAAAAACAGGTGATCAAACTCAATTTTCTCACGCTAGACCCCAATTCAGTAGCCAAACTCAATTTAACACAGCTATGTTAGAACCAGCTCAGTTTAACTTAATGAGGCCCAAAACAGTTTTCCCTGTCCAATTTTCTACACCCATACCAGAATTCAGAAGCCAAAACCACAGACCAGCAATACCAGAAGTTAATAGCCCGATTCAATTTACCTCAACAATACCAGAAACAAGAGTCCCAGTTCAGTTTTCTCCAGCCATGCCAGAATTTGGTAGCCAAACTCAATTTAGTACAGCCATACAAGAAGATAATGGTCCAATTTCATTTACCTCAACAATACTAGAAACAAGAGACCAGGTTCATGATTCTGCAGCCATGCCAGAATTAAATGGCCAAACTCAATTTAGTACATCTATACCAGAATGGAATGGTCCAGTTCCATTTACCTCAAAAATGCCAGAAACAAGAGGTCATGCCAAGTTTTCCGCAGCCATGCCAAACTTTGGTAGCCAAACTCAGTTTAGTACAGCTCCAACCCAATTTACTATGGCTATCACCGGCACAGATGACCCAAGTAAATTTTCTGCAGCTATACCACAACTTGATAGCCAAGCTCCATTTGAAACAGATGCGCCACTGCCAGAAGCCTATAGCCCAATTCAATTTACCTCAACTATCCCAGGAACTCATTTTCCAAGCACTGAAGTTCCTACAACCCTCCCATATACAGGTGTTCCAACTCAGTCAACGATAGCAATACCAGACACTAATTTCCTTACTCAATTTACATTACTTCCAAAAACTATTGACTCAACTCAATTTACTTTAGCAATGCCAAAAACTGTTCCTTCTATTCAGTTTTCTAGACCATTCCCAAAAATCAGTGATAAAACTAAATATATTGCAGCTACGCCTGATGCTAATGACTCTACCATGTTTTCTTCAATTATACCAGAAACTTATTTTAATGATCAATTTACTGCATCAATGCCAGATAGCGACTTTCTTAAATCAAGTACAGTAATACCCGATACCAATGTCCAAACTAAATTATCCACGTCAACACCAGAAGTTAGCGGTAAAAATCTATATTTTTCAGTATTACCGAAATCTAATTTTCCGAGAACTACCGCACCTTCCCCATTTACTTCAACAACACAAGAAATGAAAAATACGCCAGAAATATTTGATCGAAGTAAATTTTTCGCAGCAATACCGGAATTTCATATTCCCTCTCTTTTTACTAAAACGATAGCTGCAATATCTGCAACAAATACCCCTGCTCTATTTAATCGAGATATGCCAGATATTCAATTTACATCAGATATTCCAGAAGTCAGCGGCCTAACTCGTTTTAAATCAGCCTTGCCATATAATAAACAACCAACTCAGTCTACTACGGGCTTGCCAGAAATTTATAGTAAAACTCAATATGCAACAGGTACACCAAAACCTAGTGCTCTAATACAATTTACTACGGAGATACCAGAAACTAAGTTCCCTGATACAATTATACCAGAAACCAGTGAAAATAATGTCTCAACACAATTTACTTCAGTGATACCAGCAAAATATCTGTCAGATGATACATTTATGAATGTGGCGGAAAATCGTATGGCGTCGTCATTAACACCAGCATCAGTAATCAGTACTCCACCTACGATTTATTCTTACACAAGTATTCCAACATCATATTCAGTCGAAACACCAGTCTTCACACCACTGACATCCCTTCATGGCCCTCCTAATTCACAGTACGTTGACACCAACCATGGAACACCAGTTCATTCAGAATCTCTACCTTCACCATCATCATTATCAAGACCGCATATCAGTTCTTTGTTTAATGCAGAGTCCCAAAGTACGCCACTATATTCAACAGCTGTGTCATATCCAAGTTTTTTGTCACCATCGGAACCTCACTCTAGTTTTCTACAATCAATTATTACACGAAATTGTTATTCAAACACATTACCTCAAGCGATGTCTCCCGATTCTGATGTCTCAAACAGACCTGCAACAAATAAACACACATTACTATCTATTTTGCCATCACGCAAAACACCGTTGCTTTCCGAAAATACCATCACAATACCTAGTACAAATAATAAAATGCAACCAAATATGGTATCGTATGGTTCCGTTTCTACTGTATCACCCGTAGATAAAACTTACAATCCAATAGAATCCATTATCAGACGATACGGCACATATCCAATTATAACAGAACCTAACAGAGGCACTGAAAGCCATGGATCATCATTCGTTACTGTATCACCAATCTATGAAAACAAATTACCAAGTAATTCTGCATATGCCATTGATGGTGATTTAGAAACAAAGCTTATGAATCCAATTTTTCTATTAAAAACAATTGTGGAGGAAAAAGAACCTTCACTGCCACTAATAGAGAATAATTATAGATGGAATATAGAAAGTTCAAGTCCACTAAGAAAGTCAAATGTATTTAATTCATTATTTGCTAGGGGACCTAGGATTATTAAACCTACACATTTGTTCGCACCAGATACATTTGCTTCGACTGCAGTAAGTAATCAAGACGTTTTAACTTATACAAAACCTTATGCTTTTACAGAAAATACTGATAATGCTGAAATCTCAACATATGATCAAGTTACTACAGATCCTCAAGTATATATTTTCCCAACTCCTATTTCATATCAATTTGTTGGTTTTACTCCTGCAAATGATAATTTATCGCAAAATAACAACAATCCAATTAATGTTGTTTCAACAAAAGTTTCTGTATCTGATCCATCGTATGTATCACTGCAAGGCACTTACAACTCTTTAGATGAATACAAATTTCCTTTACCAACTCCTCCTACTTTCGAGTCAACTTTCAAACCATTCTCTACAATTATAGGACCTACTTTTGAATCATTATCAATACCAACAAATAAACCAAGTACTCCAACCAATTTCGATAACAAATGGACAGATAACTCATTTGTACAAAACTCGGTGGCAAACGTAGCTTTACAAAAATCATATTATCATAATTATAACCCTTATAAGTTTTATATGAAACCAAGAACTATGACACAAAATACTGTTAATTCGAATGATATTCCTATTATAGAACCAGAAGTAGCAGATCTCGAAAACATTTTGCAGGATCTCCCAAAAAAACTAAAATATGAATTACAAAATTACATCGATAACAAACTTGATAATATTAACGATGAATTACTCAATACCAAGACTCTCACAGCTAATTTAGGCAGCATCTGCTATGGCAAATACATTCCCGACACAGGCATTACATATCCAACCGACAATCCAAAGGTTTTACTAAAAGCCTGGTATTCAGTAAACACAATTGTAAAACCTACATTAATATTAGGGACTGAAAAACGTAGAACCTTGAATTTCATACCTTTTGTTGAATCAAGATATATTCCTTATTTTAAAAGTCCTGACGAGATCCAAGATATAGCCAAACAATATATTACGCGCTATTTTAGTCAGCCTTACAGTGTGAAAGGTGTTTACAGTGCAGAGAAGCCTTATGCTCCCATAAACATCAGCAACACAAACGGAATATCTATTCTTTGGCCAACGTTTTGCTCCGGTGGATGCAATAAAGCTGGTTGTTGGTGTCAATGGAAATGATGATGATGGATTGTTCCCTAGTAGATTATTTTTGTTAGCTTATGTCCCGCTGGTAAGCAAAGGCCTCTCCCATGATCCTCCAATCCTCTCTGTCTCGAGCCATCTTCTCCCATTCGGGTAAAAAGGTTGAGAGATTCACCCGCCATCTCCGCCTTGGCCGACCACGACCACGTCAGGGTTTATCGCGATCCTATCGCCTAGCTCCAATCTTTCCTAGCTATGTAGAAATTTACAGCTTATTCCAGGTTGTACCACTGAAATCCAAATATGAGTTCACAACACCTTTTGTGTTATCACGAACAGATAAATCGGTTTGATTTACAATTATTTCAAAGCAAATACATATTTTTACTTATTTTTGTATTATTTCACGTTGTGAGTATTTTATTATCTTCCACTGTTATCGTTCAACTTTATTTTTTGAAATTACTGTCAAATAGCTGTCATATTAATGAGGTCGCATAAGAAACATCAGGCCTACGGAAATTTCTAGAAGACGATTTGCATTCCAAATCCTAAATATGAGTTTAATGTGAGAAAGAGAAAGAAGATCTGAAACCGGCATTTTCAATTCAAGTCTGAATCCGAAAGTCTCGACTCAACTCTGAATCCGCAAGTTTCTACTCAACTCTGAAACCGGCAGTCTCATCTCAAGTCTGAATCCGAGTGTCTCGACTCAACTCTGAATCCGCAAGTCTCAAGTCAAGTCTGAATCCGAGAGTATCGACTCAACTCTGAATCCGCAAGTCTCAACTCAAGTCTGAATCCGAGTGTCTTGACTCTTGACTTGACTGTGAATCCGCAAGTTTCTACTCAACTCTGAAACCGAGAGTATCGACTCAACTCTGAATCCGCAACTCTCAACTCAAGTCTGCATCCGAATGTCTGGACTCAACTCTGAAACCGGCAGTCTCATCTCAAGTCTGAATCCGAGTGTCTCGACTCAACTCTGAATCCGCAAGTTGAGACTCAAATCTGAATCCGCAAGTCTTTACTCAACTCTGAAACCAGCAGTCTCAACTCAAGCCTGAATCCGAGTGTCTCGACTCAACTCTGAATCCGCAAGTCTCAACTCAAGTCTGAATCCGAATGTCTCGACTCAACTCTGAATTCGCAAGTCTCTACTCAACTCTGAAACCGGCAGTCTCAACTCAAGTCTGAATCCGAGGGTATCGACTCAACTCTGAATCCGCAAATCTCTACTCAACTCTGAAACTGGCAGTCTCATCTCAAGTCTGAATCCGAGTGTCTCCACTTAACTCTGAATCTGCAAGCCTCTACTCAACTCTGAAACCGGCAGTCTCAACTCAAGTCTGAACCGAGTGTCTCCACTTAACTCTGAATCCGCAAGCCTCTACTCAACTCCGAAACTGGCAGTCTCAACTTAAGTCTGAATCGAGTGTCTCGACTTAACGCTGAATCAGAAATTTTCTACTCAACTAAAGTCTACATCCGAGAGTGTCGACTCAACTCTGAATCCGCAAGCCTCTACTCAACTCTGAAACCGGCAGTCTCAACTCAAGTCTGAATCCGGAAAATTACTGAACTGGGGTCTAATGTTTCTTTTCTACATATTTTTTTGTGTTTTTAATAGATATCGATTTATTCTTTTATTTAGTTTAAATTAGGGTTAGTACTGACGATTATACTTTTACTTTTCCTAATGTTTCTTTTATTTCCTTAGCTTCCGTTTCCAGTGGTTTACCCCCGGGGTTATGTGGAGGCATAATCCCTGGTAAAGGAAGGTAAAATATGCTTTCCGAGGCGCTCTGAAGTTCCAATAAGTTTAACGCTATTTCTTACATACCAAAACACACATTTTTACATTAACATTAAATTTCTTAGTATTATTAACACTAAAATTTAGCATCAAAACAATGTAAAATTAATTCTTATAAATATTCACCCATATGCAGTACGTATTATAGACTTGATTTGTTGCATACAATCTGTTTATCATTTTATCATGCACTTAAATTTATAATCGGAAAATTTCTTACAACTAAAACTACTTACCAATTTGTTATTTCTAACTTGTTGCATTTAATTGTGACGCAATTTGAACACAAATATTAATTTCACTTTCACATTCACAATAACGTCCAGAGCAGAGGGGCTATACATATACCTAGTTGTGCAAACGTACACACAAACGGGATCCAATTAGTCTTGTAGAGGTAAAAAATTATCTCTTGGGGTGACTTAACGAGTTTAAAATCCGAAATGATTATAATCCCCTAAAAAGGGTCAAATTTTGGGTTGTAAACACGAAACGATTAATTAATGTTTATGAAACCTGGTCACAATTAGAAATACTTTCCGAAAGTAAATTAGTTTGATTTAGTGTTAGGAAGTACAAAAGAAAAAAGTTTACGCTAATAAAAAAAAACAATTTCACCTCACTAGCTCGTAAAAGCTCTGTTTATCATTCGAAATCTGCGTGGAAAATCGCACTTTATCTGCTAGCGTGGAAAGTGTTTTTAAAATTCGAATATTTTTATTCAATAAAGGTTTCGTACAATAAATTACATATATATAGAACCTCATTGGTTTTGTAATAGTTTATATTCTCTGCAGCCAGTCCATTGATGATTGAAATGCAAATACTTATTTCATGTCATGCGCCAGCCTCATTTAAAGAATCGCACTGGCCGGCAAGAAAATTTGATTTAAAAAAAAAACTTTAAAATTTTCTTCTCTTTATTGAATTCACTTTACTTCCATTATTTTGGTTTGTTTTTTGATAAAATCGAAAGAAATCATAAAATATGAGCGAAGCTAGCAGCGACGAAGATATAAATTAACAGTAATTTAATATTTATTAAAACTGTTTTTCTTGCACCTAACATTTTCCTCGCTTTAGTGAGGTGAAAAGTTGTGTGTTGCGCTCGGCAGCAAAGTTATTTAGCGTCTCGTACCTTTGAAACCCTCGCTACGCTCAGGATTCTATATTTGAACCACTCGCTTCGCTCGTGGCTCAATCCTAGAATCCTTCGCTTGCTCAGGTTTCAATACAAGGTACTCGCGCCAAAAATTAACTTTGCAGCCTTGCATAACAAATAACTATTTTAGTCGACTGCGGCGAAGCCCAAAAGGAGGGTATCTAATATGTTTGGCTCTATGTATGTAAGTAGGTCCAATTCTATGTTCCCACATAACTCCATAACCAAACGACAGATTTTGATAAATCATATCTCAATCGAATCTTCGGGTTTGCGCAAGTGTTATAGACTATGTGAATTTTGCATTAAGCCACGAAAAAAATAATAATATGGACAACTGCGAGTCGAACTCGCCCACCGAGGATTCTGTTACATTTGTTGGTACTTCATCATCATCATCATCATCATTCACCCACAAGATGTCCACTGCTGAACATAGGTCTCCTCCATGGTTACACAATTATAAATAGTTCAGGAATCGAGTCAGATTTTTTTTCCGAGTTTTCCCAAACTTGATTTTTTTTTATTTTTTGTCAGTTTTTTTAATGAATAATGATAAATGTATAGTTTTCAGATTTTTCCCTGAATTTGTAGCATACGACGAGATTACTTACCAAATTTCACAGTTCTAGGTAAATACCTATCCTATAAATTTTGATTCCCTTGAGTGTCGAAATATATTTTTTTTGCGGCATGAATGGCCGTATCTTTGTTTTACGTTCACTTACAAGTTTGATTTTGATGAGGTACAGTAAACCTCTGTTAAGGTTTTAATTTCAACCCGATACCTCCACGCGTTCCCGAGATAAAGGGCATTGACAGACGGACAGACCGACCGATGGACGAACGGTCGGACGGATGGACGGACGGACAACAATCTCTGATAAAATAAGGGTTCCGTTTTTTCCCTTTGAGGTACGGAACCCTAAAAATAACCAACAACCCGACTGCTGAGCATTAACTAGTACCTAGCAAGCAAATTCAATAATGTAACTCACTGCGATGAACCTAGGTGGATCGCGCCTGCTTAGTGCTTAATGCTCAGCAGTCGGTTTTTTGGTTATTTTTATGACAGTTTTTTTTAGAAACTGTTTACAAAGCTACTTACGTTGTGGACTGAAAGAGGATATAATAACTAGAATTGAGAAAGGAATGTTGCGTTGGTTCGGACATGTGGAGAGGATGAAGAAAGAAAAATTGACGAAAAAAATATATTGAGCAAATGTGTGTGGAAGGGCCAGTAAGGAACGACCCAGACGGACATACTTCGACCAAATAGGGAAAGGGCAAGATAAAAAGTACCCGAAACCGGCGTGCGTGCATGCAACGACTAATGAATGTCGAGGAAGCGAAAGTGATCTGTCAGGATCGTAGCAAGTGGCAGTCCCTGGTCTCTGCCTACCCCTCTGAGATACAGGCGTGAGTTTATGTATGTATGTATGTATGTTTATAAAGCCAAGAACCTAGGTTCAATATCCTAGATGGATTGGACTGATTGATTTCCGCTAAAACAGCCGTTATTGGCAATGATGGATTTCAATGGATGGATGACAATGGATTCTTGGCGCCAGGTTCTGGGCAGTGTGATGCTCGTCGGCCGCACATGGCCGGACTTTTCTTGCCCTAGCATTGTAGTCTTTAACCATCAAAGTGTTTAAGGTGTATTTTAGTATGTAACTTTGCGCTCGCACGTCACCGGCGCATTGTAATGTGGGTAATCCTTCAACTGGTAACGAGTCGTTGACGAAGTAGTTAAGAGTACTTTTATTGGAAAACCCACAGCAACAAAACTACAGCGTAATTGCGAAAAAAAAAAACAAAACAAATTACAGGGGTACCAACATGCCACGCCAGCTAGAGCGGTTCGTTCAGTACAATAGTTGGCACTTACGAAGCACAGCATAAGGACGAGGTTGCAATAACATTGCTCGAATTTGCTTTCAGCGGATTTGTTGGAAACGTATGATTATATTTCAATTTTGACTAGTTCCTGAAACGTTGTAGGTATTTATATGACTTTTCTAGCTTTCGTATTTTTTTTTCGTGTAATTTTGTCGCGCGACCTATTAAGTGCAGGAATTATTCATGATGTTAGTGACTGGTACAGTCACATTTCTGAGAAGGTGGCTCATGTCGGCTTGCATGTAAGTTTGGATGTCTAATATTTGTGGCCATCTACCCCCCTTCCTTCAAAGGGATATTTCGCCCAGACGCTTACAATAAAATACAGTTATAACTTGTCATAGTTTTAGTATGGCGTGGGATTCCGTGTGGCGCCGGATTAAGAATAGCGTCACTGCATTACCTTCCGTGGATGTCGTAGAAGGCGACTAAGGAATTACATTACCAGGAGACGGGTAGCAGCGTCTTCCTGCGAATCCAACCGCATACTGCGATCGCCAACCCGCCTGCCGAGCGTGGCGATTATTGCAAAACTCCTCATCGTTATGTTCGGAGCTTGGAAAACCATGAGCGAGGCCTATGTCCTGCAGTGGGCGTCAAATGGCTGATGACGATAGTATTAGTTCCACGAAAAAATTAATAGGTACATAATTAACGGACGGAACGAATAATGATTAAATTGATGGCACGAATTGAACGAATAAGGATCAGAAAGAGATAGAGAGATACTCGTAACTCTTTATTGGGCACTAGTAATTTACAGAGATAAGGTACACACTCACAAAGATAGGCCATTTCCTAGATTAATACAAAGATACTCATTTACCAATGACATTGTTTTCTAAGTTACGTGCATTTGTGAATTTGCAGTAGCAATACCACTCTCTGACGGTAAAGGAAAACATCGTTGTCCTGGTCCCAAACTAGGATACAGGCAAGGACATCCCAAACATGGAAATACTCCCAGACTGAGGCCATTTGCACCAATCAAGTACGGCGGTGGTAGCCTAGTGGGTAGAACATTGGATCGGAAGCGAGAGACTCAGGCTCGATTCCCAGGGCGGCCATGGACATTTGTGAAGTTATAGTAGCAAAACCACTCTCTAACGGTAAAGGTAAATATTGTGAGAAAACCTGAGTCCCTGGGGTGTTCACAAAACTCGGTGCTTGAAAATGCCAATACGCGGTGGGCACCCGTGGTAATTAAACCCTACTCTTTCTCTGAGAGAAGGCTTGTACCCTGCAGCGGGACGTATATAATATAGGTTTATAATATATGTACTTACAAAAACTCATTAACTTAAAGTGTTGTGGGTGCAAACCCTCAGCTAATACTGAGCCTGAGGCCTTTTTTCGCTGCATCGACATACAGAGTACATCCACTGTACCCTTAGCCATTGTTTTTTCTCACTATTAGTTTCGTATTTCTTCTGCTTTTGTCCTATATCGGCCTTATTTTCTGTATTTACTTTTCCTGCATAATTATGTGTGTCTATATGGCGTTAAATAAATGTTTTTCTTCTTCTACTTCTTTCTTCTTCAATAGCAACAAACTGTTTACTAACGAATGAAATTAAATAGAAATTAAATTAAATGAAAACTTTATTTCCACAAATGTTTACGTGAATTGTGAAAGTAAAGAAACAATTTTTTTCCAAAAAAATATTGTCATTAGTCGCCTACGCTAGGGCAAAACTGTGCTGTAGACAACCAAGTCCTAAAAATGGACCAAACATTGTATTTATCATGATTTCTATTCGATAAAAACAATGTTTGGTCTACAAGTAGCGAATGTGGATGGAAGGGCCAGTAAGGGACGACCCAGACGGACATACTTCGACCAAATAGAGGATGTATTAACAAAGGGCAAGATAAAAAGTACCCGAAACCGGCGTGCGTGCATGCAACGACTAATGAATGTTGAGGAAGCGAAAGTGATCTGTCAGGATCGTAGCAAGTGGCACTCCCTGGTCTCTGCTTACCCCTCTGGGGTACAGGCGTGAGTTTATGTTATGTTATGTTATTGTTCTATTCGAAGCGATTGTAGCAATTTCATCATCATCAGCAATTTGATGCTCACTGCAGGACATAGGCCCCCTCATGGTTTTCCAAGCTTCCCGGTGTTGTGGTGCCCGCATCCAACGACTCCCCGCCAGCGTAAACAGGTCAGACCCGTCAAACACGTCAAACCATCTGGTGGGGGCCTGCACACGCTGCGTCGTCCGGTCCGCGGTCGCCAGCCCAGAACTTTTTCGCCCCAACGGCCATCAGTAACAATTTAGTAACTTGCATAATTTGTCTTTAAAATGCATAAATGAATATATTTCATAACAAACACAATATGTATTAAAATTTAGTGCTATCTAATCTTATAATATTTAAAAATCTCGTGTCACAGTGTTTGTTATCGAACTCCTTCGAAACGGCTTCACCGATTTTTATGAAATTTTTGTGTATATTTGGTCGGTCTGAGAAAAGGTCGTAGGTTAATTAGTATATCGAAAAAACGTTTGCCGAGTCACCTAGTCGTAAAATCATTTAAATAATTAATGTTGATTGTTGGTCGAGCGAAAGAGCGTCTCTCTGCCTACCCCTCCCGGATAAAGGCGTGAGTTTATGTATGTACTTCATCCCGGATAGAAGTTCCGGATGAATAATTCAATACTTCTTTTACTCTCCGAAGCTGCGCCCGGCCTGCAAAATATTATACGACGGGGGCACTGAAAGGAATGGAAAGTTTTAAAGAACTTTAATAAAGTCAAGATTTGACATTTACATGTCCTTATTAAATGTCAAAACAATGAAGGTGGAAATGTCAGACGAAATGTCTTGTTTCTAGTTAATCGTGAAAATTGGGTGGCAATAAAAATCAAGAACCGGCCAAGTGCGTGTCGGGCCACGCGCAGTGTAGGATTCCGTAGAGGGAAGCGTTTTTGAACTGCTTTACAGAACTAACAACTTCATCGAAGTAATTTTCAATGGAATTTGTTCGAAGTTTTCCTACTATATGTTGGTCGACAATTATGATTACTCGTTAACTTGTAAAGCTTACTTAGCCGTGTTAATTTTTCTTTTAACTTCATTCTAACATTAGCTTTTATTATGTGCTACTGCTTTGAGTTTTTTCAAGTTTCTACAATTAACCGTTTAGCCCGGAGTGGCGGGTGACGCCCTACTCTAACAAAATTTGCGCTTTAAAGCTTAATATTTCACAAACGGATCCCTAAATCGAAAAATGGTATTCCTATACCCACAAAGTTTTTGAACGACCAATCTAACGATTTCCCACACTATGGGGTAAACGACAAAAAAAATATACCTACGGTAGGTCTAGAGCTAGGTCTATCTACCGTTTTATCGGCGTGATACTACGCCAAATTTCTGCTTTCCAGTACCAGTCGTCTCTGAGCTACGCCACGGACAGGCAACCAGACAGACGGGCATGGCGAAAGTCTAAGGGTTCCTTGTTGACTAGGGAACCCTTAATCAATATTACCGGTGCCTTTGAGCGGTTTTAGATCATCTACCCGACCTGGCTACCCAAATGTGTTGGGCTCTACACTGCCTTTTTTGTTTATGTACAACTTTGCACCTTGTAAGTGTAAGTAGACCAGTTAGAAAAGTATTTAAAGGGCGCAATAATATTATGGCATTTTAATTAGAAAGGGGGTTAGTAACTTATTACTTGTTGCGACTACTAAATGTTAGAACTTCACTTCACTTTACAAACTATTAGTAAATATTATTCAAGTTCTCAATCTCTTTCTATCCGTGTGGCGCCGGATTAAGAATAGCGTCACTCAATTTCCCCCCGTGGACGTCGTAGAAGGCGACTAAGAAAATAAATTACCAGGAGACGCGCAGCGGCGTCTTCCTGAGATTCCAACCGCATACTGCGATCGCCAACCCGCCTGCCGAGCGTGGCGATTATGACAAAACCCCTCATGGTTATGAAAACCATGACGGAGGCCTATGTCCTTCAGTGGGCGTCAAAGGGCTGATGATGATCCAAGTTCTCAAAGTAGCCCGATTTTGACTTCCCCTTTTAATTTAACCCCTATTTATAGCACCCTTTTTCATCTCTTAAGGACCTTTTGATTAGCTCTGGTTTCAGGTTATCCAATCTTGTAAATGCGCACCTTGTAAATAAATACGCATTGATAATAAAACCTCACCGGCCAAGGAAAACAAGTTCTAAGAAGAACCTCCTCTTTTTCGTCGGTCAAAAAACAAAATTTTACGAAGAGAAGTTCCTCAACAAAGTGGTTGGAATTTTAAACAGATCGTAGAACCTTAGCGTGCACTATCGCGCTTAACAATCGAAGTACAGCTAGCGGTAGTGCGGTTACCTCATGTTAGCCTTTGAATTGTCGGTATTAAGAGCGATAATTGAATAAAAAGGGGAGGGGTATTTATAGCTGTCTGACTATACAACACCTACTGTGTGTGCGGTACGTCTGGCGTGAACACGACTGCTGATGTTAGAAAACCCGCAAACTACCACTTGCCATTAGAAAATTACGTTAAATAGTTAACTTAGCAATTTACTCGTGGCACGTTCGTTGTTCTAAAATAATAACCCGCAGAATATGTGTCACGTGACGTCAAAGTGACAGTTCCGGCCGCCATCTTGAATTATGCATCTGATACTCTTCGGTAATTGGGTTTAAGCAGTCGTGGCGCATCAGTGGAACAGGTTATCTATTCTTTTTGTCACACCCCGTGTGTACGAATTGATAGAAAAGCCTCCAGAATAAGAAAAATAAGTTATCAAACTATCGCTTGTCATTACAAAATTATGTTAAATAGTTAACTTAGCAATTTATTCGTGCCTCATTAAGGGTGACTTGCGCCAAATCACTGGATAATTAAGTAAATAGATTGTGATTTGTTTCTTTAATAACAATAAAATAGATGAAATACATATATGAAACACATAATGTTTTTGCTACTTTTGTAAGAAGTATTATTTTGGTTTTTAAAGTTATTGATGGCAATCACGGAATCATATCATATAGGCTTTGATGGATTAAGTTTAAGATCATTTGAGAAATGATGGTCGGAGTGGAGTTTTTTTTCCGCTGCTTTTTTCTCCACTACAAATAAAAAGCTAATGACAGGATTGTCAGTTATACAAATTCTCTATGGGTAGCTTGGTGCAAGACGTTTTCGGACTTATTCACTGGATAGCGGTTGCCCATGGATAAACAGATACATAGTACGGTCTCAAATCGTTGGCGCAAGCTAGCCTAATTATTTTAAAATATAATAAACTGCAGAAGACGCGTCGCGTGACACCAAAGTGACAGTTCTGTCGGCCATCTTGAATTATGCACATGGCAATTCTTGGGCTCTGAACAAAAAAAACCACAGAAGTTTCATTTCTCCCTACGAAATTCATACTCGAAAACGGCCCCAGTCTTCTCGGTTAATCTTTACTGATGAAATGAGCGCAAGATGTGCTGTTGAGTAAATCACTCTGTGATTGGTTCATTCTGTGCGCCATGCGCGACGACGTGAACGTCGATTGGGCGACAGTAAATGACAGCGTGACCTATGATTGGTTTTATATAAAAACGTTTAACCATTGACTTCATGATGTTACGCGTCGAAATATCTAGGTAGGTACCCGCCTCCCCACAATTGAACGTGGGGTCATTTTTAGCGCTAATTAAACTACCACTGGTTGCACACGACCCCTGGTTCTTCGTACGGAACTGAGTTACATTACCAGCAATGTAGAAAGAAAAAATATTCTTCGTAAAAAACTGGGTAATGTAGCAAGAAGCCTACTTTCATTGCACATTACCAGTTACAATTCCAGTTGTGTACACGGAGGTAAATATTCTTCCTTACATAGACGCCGAGACGACATGTTTTCGTTGCATGCGGTTTTAGCAAGTGACCTTTCAGTTCGGTAGTAGGTAGTAGGTGGTAGGTAGGTACATTAATATTTAACCGGCTTCAAAAACGGAAGAGGTTCTCGCATAATTCCGCCAAATCTTAACCGATTTTGAAAATTCCTTTTTTGTTCTAATAGATATAACGTCCCATGGGTCCCATTTTAAATTGGTGAAGATCTGATGAAGACTTTCAGAGATGGAAAATGGAACTCCTCAATGGACAGCAGTAAATAAGCCCTAATGGGGCCCATCCCTTAATAATAATTATGCATATGTTTCATAAAATATAGCAAAAAAAGGAGTCGATAACCCCGGTTATTTGGTGATGTTGTGGTGACGACTTTCGGAGATGGAAATTGAGAACGTCAAATTTTAAAGCATCGAATTAAGTAGGGTAAATTGTGGTTATAAGGGACTTGATATCTTTTTTCTCCCGCTGCCCCACTAAAAATTGAAATATAAAATTTTTAAATAAAAAATAAAAACCGACTTCGAAACACTACCGGAATCCTAGTGTGCACGTTAGGGTAAGAAATTGGCAAAGGTATTCATGGAAATATTAACATATTATTATTTTTGTGATGAAAATGTCATTTTACCTGTGTGCTAAACCTTAGATAGGTTTAAACTTAACTACAGCACTAAAAAGTAAGAAATAATTTAAATAATTAGAAGTACGTATACATGGAGGTATTACAGAAGTATATTTTGTAGTCGGTGTCCAGTTTCATGACCAGCACATATATTTTGGACACCGACTTCAAATTATACTTCTACAATACCTACATGTATACATTGTATACTTCTAATTATTTAGTAAATTATTTCTAACTTTTTAGTGCTGTAGTGTTTCGAAGCCGGTTTTAATTTTTTTTTTGCATTGGTGGTGCTAGTTACCTCGGTAAGTAGATCCTAAGAGTGACTGTGAAACAGAAATCTATACAATTTTCCTCCACTACCTTTCAGCTGTTTTTTTATTCAATTCAATTCACTTTATTGCTTCATGTGGTACAAGCTGTTCTTAAAGATTGAAGTAATAGAGACCATGACATGAGCCCTGTGAGGGCATTGCAATTTTAAAACGATTTAAACAAATTGACAAACGATTCAAATATATTGACTTAAAAAAACTAAATCTTACGTAATAACTGTAAAACTCGAACTTTCCTTTATTTACAGAATTTCAAACAATGTAAAACAATCACAAAATCACAATGCAAAGTAATCATTTATAGTATATATACATTTTTGGACCAACCAATTATATAGTGCCGTGTTAAATCTATTTTTTGGGAGGGAACTAATGTCAATAGGCATTTTATTAAATATTTTAATTGCCATGCAGTAGCTATTACGTTTATAGAGCTCTAGACTAGTCCTTGGATATTTTAATATTTGATGTCTTACTGTTCTTTTATTTTGGTTATCGCACATTTCAAAAAGTTGCGTGTTTCCCTTGACAAATTTACAAACCTCGAATATATAAATGGCATAGATAGTTAGAATTTTGTATTTCTGGAAGATTGATCTACAGGACTCTCTCTAAGACATGCCCCATATAGCCCTGAGACATTTTTCTGTGACTTTCGGTTGAGTTAACCCATAGTACCACTCCGTAATGTAAGGTAGAACAGACATAGCTGTGGTAAACTAAAAGCGCCGTTTCTACTGATGTGATCTGGCCTTATTCTTTTTAATGCAAATATGAATTTATTTATTTTTCAACACACCTGCTCGTAAAGTAGGTCTGATTACAGCGTATTTACACTGATAATGCAGAATATTACCCATGCCGTGCCTTTTACATTACATTATCGCACTAGTGCCTTTTCATTACATATCTTTTTAAATATTAGCAAGAAGTACTAATGTTTCGAAAACAGCTAAGTAGTTATTTGCGTAAATATAAAATTAAATTCAAAATGTGATAAATAATTAAAGAATTTCATGAAACTGCTTGTTTTAGCATTTTTAAGCAAACACTACAATAATTAATGTAAACCTAATAATTAACATAAAATTTATGAATAGGTTAGCAACCTCATTGCAGCCATCTTTGATGGATGCGCGCGCACAAGAATACTGTTTTGAATTTTACCGCCATACATAGCACGAATCACGCACGAAAAATACGCCATCTTTTAAATGGGTTTCTGTTTGTTAAGTTTATTCACAGTATTGCATTTCGTTAGTGTTGTTTTTTTATTTACTTTTCCTCGCAAGTGTGTTGAAAAACGTCGTATGAAACACGTGAGCATTGGTCATTACACTTCTCGTCTCCATTAAGCCTTCGCCTTCGGCTCAGGCTTAAAAACTGACTCGAGTGTAATGACCAACATACCACACTTGTATCATAATGTACTATTATTACATACAGCTTCAATTTGTGGTTTCCAAGTGCATTGTTCATCGAAAATAATACCCAGGATTTTTTTTTCTCTACTTCTTCTATTTCATCATTCTGTATTGCTACATTGAGTTGAATTTTATTATTTTTTCTACTTTGTTATAATCTCAGTCACTGCGTGAAAAATAAAACAGTAGTATAGATAACAGAACAAATTACCAACAGCCCTAACAAAGCCTCGAGTTACAAATCCGTGTAAATCATTTAATATTTGAGCCCAGAAACGCCACCTTGCGTGCCCCGACTACACAATTCCGTATTGTGTAAGCTTTATACTTTCACGCATTCTGAATAAAGTTGAGTTTAGATTGAGGTGATGTTAGTTACCTGCAAACAGTTTATTTTTCATAGTTTTTTTTAGGGTTCCGTACCCAAAGGGTAAGGGACCCTATTACTAAGACTCCGCCGTGTCATCAGGCTGTATCTTATGAACCGTGATACATTTGAAATTTTCACAGATGATCTATTTCTGCTGCCGCTATAGCAAAAATACAAAAAACAGAGTAAAGAGAGAGAGATCAAAATTAGTAGATTATGCATTAAGGGGATAAAGCAGTGTATTATGTCTCGGGCGATATTTTGAACCCCAAGGACGAGGGATCCTAGGGTTAACTCACGAGCGAAGCGAAAATGCATACTCTACTTTATATAAACACTGCGAGGCAATAAAGTTCTATTTGTTTTTTTTTTTTTGTAGTGGCAAATTCCTCTTCATGCAGGTTTCTATGAAAAGTTTCATTCTAATTTTGAATACATTCTCCTTGATTTAGGGCACTATGAAAAGTTTTCATTCTAATTTTGAATAAATTCTTCTTGGTGTAGGGCTCTATGAAAAGTTTATATTCTAATTTTGACGTTTGGTCATGGATTGCAAGGAGCTCGTATATTCAATGTTGATTGCATTCCAAATTCAAATGTCATAATTCCCTAGGGGATTATGAAATTCAGTACATTTATAATGACCGGGCTAGACCATAGAACACAAATGACTTGCTTTAAGTTGAGTTTGCATGACACATAATATGCCATTGACGAGCAGGTGTTATATAAAAGTATTTAAGGGGGCTCCCATACAATAAACGTGATTTTTTTGCCGTGTTTTGCTCGATATTAATAACGGCTGTTGCCTGTTGGTAGACGCTTGAAATATTCAAATGTTGTATAGATAATGTTACGGAACCCTCCGTGCGCGAGTCCGACTTGCACTTGGCCGGTTTTTTTTTCTTTTGCTCTGTCGTTAAAACGGTAACATATGCACCCGACAAACACTTCGTATGATTATATTGCCAAGTCAACAGTTCGTGATAGCTTGATATGTGGAACCGTAAGTGACATAACATTGTATACCTTATTGCTACCAGCGATAAGGTATAACTTGGTTCATAAAATACTTAACACGAACATATTACGATACCAGTATACAGGGTATACAGGCATGGCCACATATGCCCAAGAACCGATAGTCAATGTCGATGTCGCTGTCTTTAGACAACGTTTGTTGTATGGGAGCCTCCCTTAAATATTCATTTTATTCTGTTTTTAGTATCTGTTGTTATAGTCGCAACAGAAATACGTCATCTGTGAAAATTTCAACTCTCTAGCTATCACGGTTCACGAGATACAGCCTGGTGACAGACAGACAGTGGAGTCTTACCTAGTAATAGGGTCCCTTGCCCTTTTGGGCACAGAACCCTCAATGAGGAGCTCAATATGAACAACATTTACTTTACAACCACTTACATTTATGTTTCAATTATTACATAGTAACAACAAGTTCCAACAATCACTTGTCCTGGCCGCAAACTAGGATGTCCTGCGCTATGGTAACCATGCCAGGAAAACAAATACACCCAAACTGAGGCCATTTATACAAAAGTATGGAGACCCCCGGTGGGAATCGAACCTACGACCTGCGGCGTGGTAATCAGACGTGCTACCTAGTTATTATTATTATTTCAATGTCCGCAGCTTTACCACAAAGGTTTTATTTACCAGCGCCGCTATGAGCATTTCTCAGGAATATTCTCAATCTTACAATCTTAAACATGTCCAAACCAACGTAACATTCCTTTCTCAATTCTAGTCACTACATCCTCTTTCAGTCCACAACGTTCTTTAATCAAACTATTGCGTATCCTGTCATTCAAAGTAACACCACACATACTTCTCAAGGACCTCATTTCTACTGCATAAATCCTACTTTCTTGCTTCTTTTGCCATACCCAAGTCTCGCTAACATGTATAGGTGTTGGGACCAGCACTCCATTATGGATAGCCAATCTAGCTCTTTTGGAGATGTTTTGGCCACTCACAAAGGAGTGCAATGTACCGTTTACACAATTTCCTGCTTTTACTCTTCTTTTTATATCACCTTCATACATATATCGAGCGAATATGGGTGAAAGAGCGGGTAAGGGACGTCCCAGGCAGACATACTTCGACCAAACAGGGGATGTATTAGCAAAGGGCAAGATAAAAAGTACTCGAAACCGCGTGCGTGCATGCAACGACCAATGAATTTCGAGGAAGCGAAAGTGATCTGTCAGGATCATGGCAGTCCCTGGACCCCTACCCCTCTGGGATACAGGCGTGAGTTTATGTGTGTAATAATAATAATTTCTACACAACACAATCACTTGCTTAATTCAGTTGTTTTGTCCAGTCCTCTTGTAGCAGGCTAAAATCGTCGCCGCTCGTAGTAAATGTCGTAGCCGCTTGTAGCCAACAACAAAAACTCGTGTAGCAAATATCGTAGCCGTTCGTAGTAAATGTCGTAGCCGCTTGTAGCAAGTAAAGATAAAGATAAAAGATAAAAAAAGTATTTATTACCTCATCAGAATAAAAAAACTGAAAACAAAGTAAGGCGATGACATAAAATAAGGCAAAATAAGGCAGTAACTCAGCTGGTGCTGACCCGGATCGGTCCCGGGCAGCGCTGGTTTTCAGCCACTGCCTTCTCCCTGAGATGTTGTGCGGGAGTTATGTTATGAGGGCTAAAACAGTCAACTAGGCATCCAAAAATGTTCTGAACATCGATTCAAAAAGAAACAAAAAAAATTTAAAAATTTCAAAATTAAAATTTTTTATTCGAAGTAGCAAAGAAACTGCGACTTAATGAACGTTACAAGTTAAACTAGGTGTCCATTTCAAAATCTAGATCATTTTGGAGAAAAAATCAAATAAATTATGAGAAAAAAAAACAATAAACAATTCTTCTTCTTATTAAAAAGGAAGTTAATAGACATTTTCAAACGTGAAAAGATGAAAATCAACCTTTTAGGTACATCATATTTAAATAACTAGGAACGTAAAAAAAATCCTAATAGGTACTTATTAAAACAACTGAACGTGAAAGGCACTATTATCAGACTCAGCAGATGTATTTGTTTCGCCTGTAATATTTTATCGTAGCCGCTCGTAGCAAAAGACAAAGGTTGTTGTAGCAAATATCGTAGCCGCTCGTAGCATATACCGTAGGCAATCGTAGCAAGTATTGCTTGTGATATTTTTCCGTAGGCGCTCGTAGCACATAACGTTACCGCTCATAGCGTAGCTGCTAATAACAGAGGCTCTCGTAGTAGCCGCTTGTAGCAAATAATATACACTTTCCTAGCAAATACCGTAGCAAGTATATTACAATATTGTAATATGTTGTGTTGTGTGGAAGTTATTACTATTATTAATATTATTATCTATATAATAATACCTTTCTTTAAACGAGTAATTCTTGTATATATATAATGTAGCAGTTTTTTTATTGATTGAAGACACGGATAAAACGACGTTTTCTGAAAAGGAAACCTATATAAAATAGTGGCAATTGTACTATTAGGGAAGGACTGACTCCTAAGATACAGGTTGCCCTAGTTTAGGAGTCAGGACATTACGTAGTATTTTAAGAAATCTGTATACCATTGTATATTGAAACTTGTACTGTATGTATTATCAAATAAAATTACTTACTTACTTACTTACTTACTACTTACATATAATAATATATGCATTTTCAATGCAGTTGCTCGTAAAGTTTTCTTTTTTATGTAACAAAATTATGCGGAAACCGACTCTTTATTTTACGCGTGAAATAAAACAGTACTGAAATCCTTTATTTCACGCGTGAAATAAAGTAACTTTTTTAAGTTTTTGACTTTGTGGTACATGGTGCAAGTCATAAAATTTAAAAAATTACAAAGATGCAAGGAGGTTTTGCTGTCCAATTATTTATAAGTACCTATGCACGCTCTAGCAATAATCGAAAGATGATAAACACCATAACACATAAGATTTTTGATTATCTCATTTAAAAATACGTGTTTTGTTTCCGGAAACAAAAATATTTTTCACATTATTGGGTGTATGTATAATGTACCTTTGCCTCAAGAAAAAAAAAACTATGAAACGCGCACTCTGCAAAGAAAGCACGCCATTTTGTTGTAAATAGGCTTTGGTGAAATAAAATTACTTTATTATACTTATTTTTTTGTTGTATTTCCTCGCAAAATGCATTGAAAAAAGTTGTAAGATACTTGAGCGTAAAAGGTTTTTATCCGAATGCGTGCCAATGAATTTGGCACTTATTCGTATAAAACCTTACTTTCCGAACGTGTATGTTAAATAACTATTATATATCCGTTTTTACGAAGCGATGTATTACGCGCGCGTGAATCGCGTTTTAAATGCGTTGTGGGCGATGGCTCTAACTGGTGGAGCCTGTTTTGAGACCGATCAAAATCGAACTCAATTTTGGCGGGAACCCAATCATCGTAAAAAATAAAAGTTGAGAAATTATTATGCTTTTTTCGCAACGGGAATGAAATGAGTTTTTCGTTCATAACACACAAATATATGGGGAAAGTTATTTGGTTGTTTTTTATTAACACGGCACGCACTCCGTAGTACAATTATGAGTTACCGTAGGCACTGACTGAAAATCAGCGCTGAGGGATCACTTCCTCAGCACAACGCTGAGTCAGCTGCCTTTTGTGGCAACTTCGATACACCACAGGCTACATCTATGGTCCTGTTTTATTTATTCGTTTTGTCTGTTGTGTATTTAGTTTTCTTTCTGTTGTTGTGCATTTTATGTTACTTATCTGTTTATTTTTTTCTGTGATGTGTCTTTTTGGTATAATAAATGTCTTTCTTTCTTTCTTTAACATGTAGATGTAAAAACAGAAATTCGGTATTTGACACGATCAACAATAAATTATTTCATATGATCGATTAAATGAAAAATTACAAAATATCTCGGAAAATGTATCTTTTTTAGTCAATTACTCTAGTTATTACAATTTTTAATATATTAAACATAAAAAGAGTACTCTGAAATGTGACGTCATAAGCCAGTATTTTCATACAAAATTCCGTTTTAAAGGTAACAAATACAAAGGTTTGTCAAATACCCAATTGATTATTCTTAAAAAAAACGTCCCAACTGCTATTAAGTCTCAAATAAGTTCATGTTCATCTGCATCCGTTACACTTAAACAGAACACAATCACTTGTCCTAGTCCCAATCTAGGATACCCTGTGCTACGGTAACCAGGCAAGGACATCTCAAACATGGAAATACACCCAGACTGAGCCCATTTGCACTCATCAAGTACGGCGGTGGTAGCCTAGTGGGTAGAACATTGGACTCGGAAGCGAGAGACCCAGGCTCGATTCCCAGTGCGGGCATGTACATTTGTGAAGTTATAGTAGCAATACCACTCGCTAACTGTGAAGGAGAAAAGTTCTTCTGCTTTTGGGTACGTAGCTATTTGTATAACAAAGCAAATCTTATTTTATCAATATACTCACTTACCAAATACAGCTGCAAGAAAAAAGTAACAGACTGGTTGCTAACACTCCCCTATGATTCTACTGAAGATCTCTTAAATATAATTTCCTAACTCAACCTCAATAAGATTAAATTGTATTTCATTTATTGCACAAGGTGCTCCTTCATACACACGTACACACACGCACACACACATACTCACACATACACTGACTCAACATGCATACGCTCATTAAGTACGCATGCATCTTATGTTTACATTAATTTAGTGTTTTAAAATTTATATTGTCTATAATAACACTGCCGGTTATAATTTCATGTTAAACTTAAGAACTTTAAAAAATGTACATACAATTGAGAAACAATGCATCATAAGTTTAGTGAGGGCCTGGAGATCTGTCACACAGGATCTTTCCTAGTATGGACTCCAGCCTCTCACATAGGAATTAGTCCTGATTACTAAAATTGTACCTACTATATGTTTTGATACCTCTGTGAGAAGGAAATAAACGAAATTACTTACTTACTTACTTATTTTTAGCGAAGCGCGAATTTTACATTCTCGTACAATTGACGGTACCTAATCTAACAGGTTCACGAGTGGTAAAAACGAAAATGCTGTTACACCAAAATTACCCTGTCACCCTGGGGTATACATACAACATTTTTAACCCCATTATTGTTCCGCGTCGCACATTGTTTGCTCTCTGGTAATTATTTCTAGGGATTCGTTAATTCGCTGGGCCTGGAGGGAAACGAGCTGTCCGTAATATGAAAACATTCAATTGGGGAGTACCTACACGTTTGTGTGTACATGTTATATATTTATTTTCGTTGTCAAATGAAAAAGGTGTGAATTAACGAGGATGTTTCGTGGTGAGAGTAAAAAAACCCGGTCAAGTGCGAGTAGGATTCGCGCAATCAGGGTTAAGCACAAACTAAACGCTGCCCGTTTCCTGGTTATTTTTTTCCTTAGTCGCCTTCTACGACATCCACGGAAGGAAATGGAGTGACGCTATTCTTAATCCGGCGCCACACGGAATAGTATCATAATATTAATCATTATAAATTATTATAAATCCGAAAGTAACAGTATGAATGATTTCTTTAAACAATAATGAATTTCAAATCCAATAATGACATCTTAAATTCTTGACATTGTGTAATAATTTTGTAAATAATACATATAGCTTCTAATTTTAAATCATAATATTTGTATACCATATAATGGTGCTACACGCTTGTCCGTAATTATGTTTTATATAAAACCTACATGTACCGTGTTTGCTGACAAATAAAGACTTGAAATGAATTGAATTGAATTGAATTGAACCTAATTTACAAGCTAAACCATGATTGTTTTGAGATTGGAAATGTATTTTCATTCGCTCCTGTGTAGGCTCCGATTTCACGAAGAAGAGCGACATCCCCTTATATTTCGGAGACTTGTGAAGATATGATATTCAGAAAAGACGCGTATTTACAAGAGCTGTAAAGTGCAGTAAGAATCATTCGAGAAAGTCAAAAACCAAAGAAGCTATGGCCGAAACAGTGAATAAAAAAAATTCTTTTGATTTTGGCGCTCGATATTTTGGAAACGAAGAATGATATGAAAAATTTGAGATAAACCCCTCTGGACAATTTAGCCAGCTACAATTTGAGCCTAAAACAAAGACGATCGGGTTAAGGGTTTGCCCTGTAGCTTAACCTTTTTGAAAAAAAGTCCAAAAGACACAACGATATTTTTCACATGACATTTATGACTCGATTCATTTCCAACGTGCTCGATAGTCGTGTGAGGCACAGAATCTGTGATTTTTAGGGTTCCGTACCCAAAGGGTAAAAACGGGACCCTATCACTAAGACTTGGCTGTCTGTTTGTCCGTCCGTCCTTCCGTCCGTCTGTCTGTCAGATACCTGGCTGTATCACAAGAACCGTGATAGCTAGAGAGTTGAAATTTTCAAAGATTATGTATTTCTATTTATAGCGATAACAGCAAATACTAAAAACAAAATAAAATAATTATTTAAGGGGGGCTCCCATACAACAACCGTGATTTTTTTTGTAGTTTTTTTTAAATTTGTGTCTAATGTTGTATAGATAATGTTACGGAACCCTTCGTGCGCGAGTCCGACTCGCACTTGGCCGTTTTTTTTATTGTGAATGTGTTTGAACCAAATAAACGTTTTCCATTATATTCTCATCTAAGAAAATACAGCTACGGCGCGGTAAAAAGCTGTCATTTACTAATGTTTGAGCTCTTACCTTAAAAGCTTTGCAAAAAAGCTCTAAATTGCCGACTCCATTGCAGCAGCGAGATTATAATTATAATTACGCAACTGAGCGTAATTATTTTGCGCCACAACGAGATTTACGGGTAATTATTTTTGAAGAATACGATAATTTTTCTCCTCGGGATTTTTAAGCAGAATTTTCCTAAGGGTTCCTCAAATCACTGAAGATTAGAATGAAATATTGTGGTGTTCAGTTAGATAAGTAAGTATTTACGGAGTTTTATTCTCATAACAACGCTGACTTTAAGAAAAAGGAGTCAAGCTGTAGACATTAGAGAAAAAACACTTTTTTACGCCAACTCAATACAAAAATCAATGTTAACTACAAATCGCGATATTGTACATATTTTTGTAAAACTTCGGAAAACAAATAGGACTTGGCAGCCAGAATACATTGCCGCACGCCGAGCCGTGACGAACACCGAGTTGACAAGAGACACCACGGTTATCCGCACGCGCACCAAAAACATACAACATTTTACAAACGACGAAGGTGTCTAGGGTTAATGTCGACACTAGACGCTGAAGTACTTGCATAAGCTAAGTAGGTACAAACAGTATGCGGCTGATTGGCTTCTAACTAGTTTGCCAAGTTCGGTGCAGTTTAGACGTATGAAATTGACTAGCAGAATTACTATGGACATAAAGTTAATTAGTTTCATAATATTAATCATTATAAATTATTATAAATCCGAAAGTAACTGTCTGTCTGCCTATCCCTCCGCGATGCAGGGGTAAGTTTAGTCAACTGAAGATATAAGCAGCCTATGTACGTCCCACTGTAGGGCACAGGCCTTCTCTCAGGGAGAGAGTATGGGCTTAATCACCACGCGTGCCCACCGCGGATTGGCGATTTCAAGCGTTGAAGTATAATAAGTAGCTCAGACACTCTGGTTTCCTCACGATGTTTTCCTTCACGGTTATCGAGTGGTATTGCTTCACAAATGTACATAACTTAGAAAACAAAGTCATAGGTACATGCCCGCACTGGGAATCGAACCTGGTTCTCTTGCGTCCGAGTCCAATGTTCTACCCACAAGGCTACCACCGCTGTCAACTGTCAATGTTGGTCACCATTTCACGCCTAAATCGCTGGACGGATTTTGATCCGGCAAGGAGCGAAAAATCGGAATCTGATTTCATCCTTTTAAAAAAAAATATTCCACGTAAGTGACGCTAGGTTTACTGCTATAGTAATGTAAGGAAAAACAGTAACAGTTTTATTTCTACGCGACTTCGTTCGCGTGGTAATTTTGATTTGTATTTTTCCGGGATAAAAAGTAGCCTACGTGCTAATCCAGGCTATAATCTATCTTTGTGCAAAATTTTATCCGAATCCGTTCAGCCGTTTTTGCGTGAAAGAGTAACAAACATCCATCCATACATACAAACTTTCGCGTTTATAATATTAGTAGGGATGATTCCTTAGGACGCAGGCTGATTTCATATGGTCACACGCCATAATTGTGAAATCAGCCTATATTAAAAAAAAATCACTAAAAACACAAAAATAAAAATAACCAACAACCCTACTGCTGAACATTAACTACTAAGCAGACGGGACCCAAATTCAACAATAAAACTCCTTGCGTCCAGTATTTAGTCGTCCTTGTATCTAGGTTGGTCCCGCCTGGTTAGTAGCAGAACCTGGTCAGTATCTAATGCTCAACGGTCAGGATGTTGGTTTTTTTTAGGGTTCCTTACCCGAAGGGTGCCATATGGGACCCTATTACTAAAACTTCACTGCCTTTCTGTCTGTTTGTCTGTCCGTCTGTCTGTCTGTCTGCCTGTCTGCCTGTCATCAGGCTGTATCTCATGAATCCTGATAGCTAGGCAGTTAACATGTTTACAGATGATGTATTTCTGTTGCCGCTATAATAAAAAAATCTTAAAATAGAATAAAATAAATATTTAAGCGGGGCTCCCATACAACAAACGTGATTTTTTTCCGTTTTTTGCTCGATATTAATAACGGCAATAGGTAGACGCTTGAAATATTCAAATGTAATACGACCTCGTGGCGCAGCGGTAGTGCATCTGCATACCATGCGAGAGGTCCCAGGTTCGAAGCCCGGCTGAGGACAAAAAAAAACCCCAGGTCTTGGATGTTTACATGTTTGTGATGTCGCTGTTTCTGGTTCCCACGACACAGGGTATCCTAGTGTGGGGCCAGAAGCAATGAATGTGCCTATATGTAAATGTTTATGTTGTATAGATAATGATATGGAACCCTACGTGCGCGAGTCCGAGTAACACTTGGCCGGTTTTTTTAAATGATAACACCGTGTCATCCTTCTTCTTTGTTAATTTCTCTACACTATTTCCCTTTACGCGCAAAGAACGTGACACTTCTTTGCTTTGGTACTCTTAGTAAATTCAATTTGGCAGTCGGATACTGACATCGTCAATATTCTGCCAAGCCGTGTCCGTGGTAACACCGCCGGGTTGATGCAATATTTTGTGACTAAATCGAGAGCAGCTTCAAGTGCAATACTGTGTTTACCGAAACTTATCGCCGCTATTCATAGGCAGTTGAAGTGCAGTTTAGGACTTAACACCCTCGGATAGAAGGCTTTAGAGGGCATTGGGCCTGTCTATTTGATTAGGTATAATTCCCAGCTGACAACTTGAACACAATTCCAATTTACTGTATTTAAAAAGAAATTGTTTATAATTTTATTTTACGTTAGAATTCCATTTATGAAATTGAAGATTTTTTCAATCGAAATTTTGATTTGATTTTAACTTGCTTTTGACTCTGTAGGGGGTCGCAGTTTTAGTTACTCCGAACTCCTACAGTTAGTGTTAATGTTGATGTTAGGTGACTAGCACTTGTTCTTGTTGTTGTTGAGGGATGTTTTCACCAATCAATGATGTTATGTTAAAACTTCACTGTTTATTGTTATGTTAGTTCTATGCGAGCTAGATTATAACTAAACCTAAAAACCTAATGTATCGCAAAAGTGAATTGCGCCGTCCGCTTGTTTCCTGTTACTACTTGCGCAATTTACCTCGTGCGTCAAGGTGCTTTCAGTAGTTGCTGACCGTACATGCTCCCAAAACAAAAAATAACAGTGTAAATCATAAGAAAAGTAAAATGTTTACAAAAAATTTTCTTCACGGTTGTCGAATGATATCAAGTTACATTTTTGACATTAAGTATTTTATGGGGTGCTTCAGGACCTGCGAACATCGTGACTTGGTTGGCTCTTATTAACATATCATTCCTATGGGCTAGGCTGACTAAGCTGTCAGGATGGTACCTATAGGTGCTGGGCAAGCCTACTCCATCTAAAAAACAATGTCTCAGGCACTGCAGCGGCCGAGTGGTCCCTTCACCCATCTAGTGTGAGTGAAGGTGCCACTGGACGGTGTATAAATCATCTCACGTAGACGCAGAGGCCAAAGTTGTTTCAGGACCTGCGCATTTTTTTTAATTACCCTGTATATAAAGCTGCTGATAGACGTGTAGTGGGCATCTAGCTTATGTTCATTACAAAGGTCACAAAATTCTACCGAGCGTTCTAGTAAAACGACAATTGCTTCGAGCTTTTTTCCGAGCCGAGCAATTTTGTCGTCGTTCCGCCAAAATCAAGATCATTTTGGAGAAAGGTGTCACCCAATTGAGGACTTTGAAAAGACTATGTTTGGAGTTTTTTGTCCATTTTTTCTCCAAAATGATCTTGATTTTGGCGGAACAACGACAAAATTGGTCACAAAGTGTAGCAAACCCTCCATAAATAAAAAAGATTCATCATCATCATCAGCAATTTGACGCCTACTGCAGGACATAGGCCTCCCTTTATATAAATAATAGGGGTTAAAGTATGAAATTGCCGTTTTATTGCAATAGGTTCTTTGAATTGACATAGAATCTTCATGGTTTGAGGTTTTCGAATGAAACTTTTTTCAAATGGTTTCTATGATGTTCTTTTTTTTAAAAATGTGAAACATTTGAATATCGACTTTCAATTGTTTTTGTTATTCAATTTAGACAAGAAAGATGGATACTGCGAAAATTCGAGTGATTTTTGAATACGAGTTCCGACGCGGAACTAACGCGGCAGAAACAGCCCGCAATATCAATGCTGCGTTTGGAGAGGGGTCTACTAATGAACGCACCGTGCGATTTTGGGTTAAACGCTTTCGTGATGGAAATTTCGACTTAAAGAACGAGCCACGAGGAAGACCGCCCAACAGGTGAATAACGATGAATTAAGAGAGATAGTGGAAGCCGACCCTAGTCAAACTACCCAGGAATTAGCGGCATGGTTTAACGTTACCTTACCCACAATATTGACTCACTTGCGTCAAATCAATAAAATAAAAAAATACGAAAAATGGGTGCCTCATAATCACTCGAATTTTCGCAGTATCCATCTTTCTTGTCTAAATTGAATAACAAAAACAATTGAAAGTCGATATTCAAATGTTTCACATTTTTTAAAAAAAGAACATCATAGAAACCATTTGAAAAAAGTTTCATTCGAAAACCTCAAACCATGAAGATTCTATGTCAATTCAAAGAACCTATTGCAATAAAACGGCAATTTCATACTTTAACCCCTAATAATAACATGAATAAAAAAGATTAAAAGTCCTCAATTATCAGAGTTTACATAATTATCCTAAAACCTAGAACTGGCTTTAATTCCAGACATCATTGTCTTCTAAATAATCTTTAATGTTACAGTAGCCCTCTTAACACAAAATGTGCTTTACATATTTTTTGAGCCGCGTTTTAGCAAGCTTATTATTCCTCAGGGATCTTATTGTAAAAACGTGTAGGTACAATAAAGGATGTTTTAACCTTTGCCAGGCTAAATTTTACGTTCACAGAACAGTCTATTAAATTGAAAGTACCTAATTTCGCGCTAAAAACCGGCCAAGTGCGAGTCGGACTAGCGCACGAAGGGTCTCGTACCATATCTATGCAACATTTGAATATTTCAAGCGTATTTCAATACTTGTTGTCGTTAATAATATCAAGCAAAACATCATGTTTGTTGTAAACCTTAAATATTTATTTTATTCGGTTTTTAGTATTTGTTGTTATAGTAGAAATACATGATCTATGAAAATTTTAACTGTCTAGCTATCACGGTTCATGAGATACAGCCTGGTGACAGACAGACGGACAGTGGAGTCTTAGTAATAGGGTCCCTTACCCTTTGGGTACGGAACCCTAAAGACTGCGACGGTATCATTGTGTAGCGGCTGTCGAGTGAATTTTCACACTTTGTTGGGATCTCATTAAATATACATTAAGCGCAAGGTTTGTCACGAAGGTTCGCGTTCTGGGCGCACGAAGGAAGTTCTGCTGAGCCGAATTCGACTCTATGTCTGTGGTGGAGAGGGATCAAAGTGCAATGCTTACGTGATAGGCCAACGTACTGTGCATGGTGGACTATGCTACTGCGTTTAAGTGGTTTAAAAACTGGTTTTTGACAATGTTGTGTAACAATTGCATCGTAATACGTAGAAACATTGGGTCGCATTACGCAGAAACATTCCAACCTCCAATTCGTAACTTGCAACACAAACGCTTTTTTTATGTATTGATTGTTTTGCAGTGATCTGTCAGGATCGCAGCAAGTGGCAGTCCCTGTTCTCTGCCTACCCCTCTGGGATACAGGCGTGAGTTTATGTATGTATGTACCTATGTATGTTTTGCTCCATCTTTTTGTTCAGACGTTTTATATCTATAATAACTATAACTTTGACAAACAAAAGAGGTTCTCTCGCAAATGACGTATTGTGGATTGGTATGTTTCTGCGTAGCACGATCTTTTTTTTTTACATTAAGTATTTTTATGCAAATTTATAAGCTAAACTACTAGCCGTTACCTGCAACTTCGTTCGCGTGGTTTTTATGCGTAATTTTTAGGCCTATGCGCTTCATAGGCTCAAAATCATCCAGATCCGTTTAGCGGTTCTGGCGTGATTGTAGAAAATAACTTTCGCTTTTATAATAGTAGAGAAAGAATAATTACCATTTTAATTGTTGTAATACTGTCAGAATATCGTAACTTACCATTGATTGTTGTAATATTCTCCGTTGAGGATATCCTGTATCCAACCTTCAAGCCCATCATCACCATCAGACCCAGGTCACCGAAGAAGTCACAGATGTTTACCAAAGTGATCATCAAACTCGATCAAATAAGCCAAAACTCGAAGACCTTCTTCGAAGAAGATAATTTTCAGTTTAATTGACAGGCCCTGGGCCGGGCGTCATAAAACCACAATTCTATTATGTACAATTTTATTATATGACAATACGACGTATGTACATTTCGAAGCCGATTAGTACAATAATTAGGGACTCTATGAAGTAACCGGGCGCCACCAATGAAAAAAATCATGTCTTCTATTACAGATCACATTCTCAATAAGGGACGGAGCCCCTTAAATGGAGGAATGTACCTTTTTAGGGTTCCGTACCTCGAAAGGAAAAAACGGAACCCTTATAGGATCACTTTGTTGTCCGTCCGTCCGTCCGACTGTCTGTCAAAACCCTTTATCTCGGGAACGCGTGGAGGTGTCGAGTTGAAATTAAAACCATATACTCAGGTCTACAGGTCCTTGAAGCTGCGAAAAAAATCAAACTTCTAAGTTAGTGTGAAAAAACCGATACGGCCGTTTATGCCGCAAAAACGTATCATCATCATCATCATCAGCCATTTGACGCCCACTGCAGGACACGGGCCCCCTTCGTGGTTTTCATAATCATGAGGGGTAAAAACGTATATTTAGAAGGAATCAAAATTTATTGGGTACTTTTAATTGTACTAGAACTATGAACTTTGGCAAGTAATATCGTCCGTAAATAGTAATATCAGTAACGCACTGCAAGAACAGGGAAAAATCTGAAAACTATACATTTTGTAACTAAATAATTTAAAAATATAGTCTTTGAAGTTCGGGATAAGCTCGGAAAAAACTGCGAGACTCTGAGCTATTTATAATATTTAAGTACTGTACGGAATCCTAGGTGGGCAAGTCCGTCTCGCACTTGTCCGGTCTTATAGGACAATAATATTTTTACCTATATTTTATTATTGGATACGGAACTTTAAAAAACCCACTTAGTGACAAAATCGATAGGTAGGTTAGGTACCTGCGTAGTCACATTCACTCGCACACTCATGGAATAGACTCCCCTTTATTGGAAGTTGGTTAATAAAAATAATAAATATTCGATTTTCTCGAAGCAAATGGGTTTGGCTCTCCCGGGACTGAGAACTATTTAAAAAAAGTATACGAAAATGGCCCCTAAACGTTTAGGGATACGGCACAAAATGGCCGAGCCAACTTCCGCTGTGAACTCTCTTTGCTAGTAGGTGAAACATAAAAGACCGTGAAGTGGCCATGGTAAAGGAAAAGTGGGACATTTTGAAAATTTGTCAGATCGGTCGAATTCATTACTGGAGCATTTCAAAATACTTATACTGTTTTGAGTAATTCAAGTTTTACAATTCAAAGTAAAATCATTATTTCTTTACTCGTCGAAGTCGTTTTGTAATAGCCACAATGAACGTTTGACTTGTACCATTAGTGATTGGGAAAGAATCTTAAATTCTTAATCATTCTGCATACTTGACTCAAAACACGTGATTTTGGTGTTCCGGTAATGTTTCGTACTGTAACAGGAGTTTTAAATTCTCTTAATTTATTTTCTTCTCGGAATGATTCGCGGATTTTAGACGATACAAGTTTATTTAGCCTGGTAGCGCGACGACTGGCACTCTTTGACGTTGGTGTATATTTCTAACGTGAGAGGAGCTGCCCTCTGTGTGTTATTTCGTGGTTAATATTCAATCATTCAAAGTTGAAGACGTTAAATGTGCCAACGAGTTTCATTTCGCTCTATAGACGCTGAAGAATAATTTGTGGTGCCTGGAAAACGCCTTAAATTGCCTAACAAGTATTGACGTGAGCCGCAAACCGCAAGTGAGTTTCTTAACAGGTAATAATTCCGATCGACAATATATTCGAAATTTTCGTTTTTTTTAATTATTTTATTTATATTTTTATTCACGACTTGGTTTGCCCGCGACTACTTCACCTAAAGCTATACTGAAATAATCCAATACTTAAAACAGTTTGTTTAGTTTCGATAATCTGGATTGCCTAACATAAAAAGTACCCAAAACCTACGTGCATGCATGCAACGTCTGATGAATGTTGATGAAGCGAAAGAGATCTGTCAGGATCGTAGCAAGTGGCGGACTCTGGTCTCTGCCTACCGCTCCAGGATACAGGCGTGAGTCTACGTTATTTAATATATGCTTAGCGTCACCGAGCCAAGCGTGACGGTTCAATTTCGTTGACTGTTCAGAAAAAGTGCGCCTAAAAGTGTTCACTTAAAAAAGGGCTCCCCATGGCCACCCTACTAGCTAAGGCAAAGGGGTTATGTAACACTTTGGTTGTAATCCAATAACTGATGCTTTAAGCTATAATTCCGTTAATAAGTTGGCCTTTGGGGTGACATGACAGAATATACTTTCTAAAAGTATAAATACATTCCAAATTAATTTTCAAGTCTCAAAGAACTAAAGTAAAGAATTATGTGTTTTGTTTTTTTAAAGAGTTTATTGATAACATACAATTTTTTGAGCTGGATGAGAGTAGCCGAGGACCGTGCTCAGTGGCGTACAATAGGAGAGGCCTTCCAGCAGTGGACAAGCATAAGCTGATGATGCTGACAAAATTTTATTTCCATTTTAAAAGGCATCATTTAAACCTCATCAGGTTTGTTAAACCTCAAAAAATATGCGGACGAATCGATAAAAAAAAGAGTATACCTACAAGTTTAAAGAACCTCCTCCTTCTTGAAGTCGGTTAAAATATTTCAAGAGCTTGATAGTCCATATGGGCTATGTATTTATTGGAATCAGTAAGCCCGAATTTGTCCATTGTTGAACAAGAGCCTTTCCCAAGAAACGCCAATGTGTTCCTCATCCAGCCGCGGCCAGCAATTTGTTCAGATCGTCGGTCCAGCGAGCAGGTGGGCGTCCTACGCTGCGTTTGCCAGCCAAATGCATTGCATTACACAAGCTCACGCCTGTATCCCGGAGGGGTAGGCGGAGACCAGAGTCTGCCACTTGCCACGATCCTGACGGACCTCGTTCGCTTCATCAACACTCATTAGTCGTTGCATGCGCGCACTGTTTTTCCTAGTTTTGTAAGAAGTGTTATTTGGGCTTTTAAAGTTGTTGGTGGCTATCACGGAATCATATCATATAGATTTGAGAAAAGATGGTCAGAGTGGAGTTTTGTTTCCCGCTGCCTTTTTCTCCACTACAAATACGGCCCGAAGGCAGCAGCTAACATAGTAACATAGTAAATTGACATTCAGCAAACAGAATGTAAATTCTTGATTTCTGATTTCTGATTTCACGACGGTTTCTAATAATAGAATGTCGAACTCCCAGCACCCACTCCTATCTACGTTAGCGGTTCTGATCTCGAAGTTGTCGACCACTATGTACTCCTGGGGCAAACAGTCCAGGGCCTAGATTCTGTTAATGCATTGTAGTAACATGACAACTGCATGAACATGGCGGTTTTCATTTCATGGCTGCTTTAAGTCTACGCGGGCACACTCATCAAACCTTCTAGGCGTCAATGGTACGAAAAAACACGTCACGTGACCCGACAGTGTACCTGTCATTATACTACAATGCACTAACAGAATCGAGGCCCAGTTAGGTAAGTCCAACTTCGAGAAAGAGGTCACTCGTCGAATCCAACTCGCATGGGCAGCGTTCGGGAAACTAAAACACATTTTCGCGTCCACAACACCTCAGTGTTTCACGACAAACATGTATAACCAATGTGTGTTGCCAGTGACGACTTATGGATGTGAGATCTGGTCGCTGACTATGGGCCTCATAAGAAGGCTCAAGGTCGCCCAACGAGCAATGGAGAGAGCTATGTTAGGAGTTTCACTGCTTGATCGAATCAGGAATGAGGAGATCCGCAGAAGTACTGATATAGCTCGAATGAACTGCTCAGTTGAAGTGGCAGTGGGCGGGGCACATAGCTCGGGGAACTGATGGCCGTTGGTGCGGAAAAGTTCTGACCTGGCGACCGCGGATTGGACGATTCAGCGTGGAAAGGCCCCACACCAGACAGTTTGACGACGTGGTTACGGTGGCGGGTAGTCGCGGGATGCGGGCGGCACAACACCGGGAAGCTTGGAGACCTATGTCGTGCAGTGGGTGTAATATGGCTGATGATGATGATGATGCCGGTTTCGGGTACCTTTTTATCTTGCCAGTCAATAAATTAATCTAATCTACAGTGCCCTAGGTGACACATCAAGCTGCATTTCACCAAGCTCCCAGGCGGCCACTGGCAGTACACTCACGTACTTTACAAGTAATATTCAAGCGTCACGTCGCGACGAATGACATCATGGACCGTTTACATCGCTGTCGCTCCAGCTGCAGTGAGCAGGGAAGCGTAAGAAGTGTTGACTAAACGCATCGTATAGAGACCTGAGTGTCTAAGGTGTTTTTGGGTTTGTGATTTCCTTGCCTGGTTACGACAACCTTTTTTCCTCTGTGCCATATTACAGGGTATCCTACTTTAGGACCAGGACGACCAAGATCAGGTGGAAGAAGTTAAAAACTGTAATTTTTTTGTCCTATTCTGGTAACAGAATAAATGTTTACTTACTCACTCAGTTAATCACTCAATCAGTCAGTCACTCAGTCACTTACCCCCAGTTTCTCGTACACTAATAATCTACTAATCTATTTTTAACATTTGTCTAATTTTTATATGCAATGTGGCGAACTGACAGCTGTTAACAATATTTTAACATCTTGTTAGTGTGTGGGATATTTTTTATGCCTACATACGTCCCACTGCAGGGCACAGGCCTTCTCTCAGAGACAGATTATGGGCTCAATTATCACGCGCGTTTCAAGCGCTGAATACCTCAGACCCTCAGGTTTCCTCACGATGTTTTCCTTCACCGTTAGCGAGTGGTATTGCTACTATAACTTCACAAATGTACGCAACTTAGAAAACAAAGTCATCTGTACATACCGAGATTCGAACCCACGACCTCCCGAATGAGAAGCCGGCGTTCTACCGCTCCGTTACCATCGCTCTTATGAAAATCTTATGAGGCTAGAATTTAGGTATTTTTTATTCTGTCATTCTCAGTTATAAGCACGAGCAAACCTCTGTCGCAGCCAATATCGAGCTATCTTCTGGGGAAGGTAGCGTCAGCAAAATCAAGCATGAATTTTATGAATTTTTAGCAACCCGCAATCGTGACGTACGCCTCTAAACATATTGGTAAAGTGTCAACGATTACCGCTTTGTCGTTTGTGAATTAAATCCAAACTACGTTTGTATGGGAATTGCTCCTTGAGCGACCGCCTTAACTCCGTGAACTTGGCTATGTGTACTAAGCGGTAGCAACAAGGGACTGACATGACATACAGACAGACACACCGTTTATTGAATTACAGTGGCGTCTGGAGATTTGCAGGGTTCCCCCCGGTGTACGCAATCAGGGTGGTCTCTAGTGAGCGGAATATGACACTTTAGGAACATAGATTGATAGATCGATAGAATATTCTTTATTGTATTTACACCTGGTATTACATAGGAGAACTAAACAATAATATAGTACAGTACAATTGGCGGCCTTATTACCAAAAGTAATTTCTTCCAGACAACCATTGCCGGAAAAAAAATTGAGAAGCTAAATGACGGGTACTCGGTGCAACTGAACAATACCAAGCAAGATATATCAACATAATACGGTATTTGACACGATCAACAATATATTATTTCATATGCTCGATTAACAAAAAAATTACAAAATATCTCGGAAAATGTATCTCTTTTAGTCAACTACTAGTTATTACAATTTTTAAATAGATTAAACATAAACAGAGTGCTCTGAAATGTGCCGTTATAAGCAAGTATTTTTAATAAATTCCGTTTTAAAAGTAACTCATTTGATATTTTGTCAAATACCCAATTACTTTGCTTACCCCTTGAATCTAATACGCATGCAATTTTTTGACAGAATGATAAAGTCACGACAACATTTCTTATTTGCATCTGGTTGTCTACAAAGTAATAGCAGTAACATATAAATATATTGTATTAGATACTGTAATTTCTGCGTTCCCGTTTCTCTCCATAAAGGGGTTTGAAGATTTTGGCATACTGGTCAGCCTCTCAGATCTTATTTTCATAAATGTACGTTATACTGACCAACAAACAATGATTCTGAAGGTAATTATTGGTTTTATTGTAAATAAATCAAGTTGGAAAAGATTTTCTTTTTCTGCAAATAACGCTGCAACGTGACGTTTTCGGACATAGTGACCTTTGTATTTTTTTATTTGTATGAGTGTTCCCAGTCGATGTACATAGGGATTATGGTGCGCCGCCATTTTGAAAAATAAAACGAAATTGCAGCTAGCCAGTATGCCAGTCTTCCAACAAAAATCTTCAAACCCCTTTTTATTAATTTTTTTGTGTTATATTCATTTGCGTTACAATGTAAATAAATGTTTCACTTTCACTTTCACTATCACTATATAGCCTAGGAGGCATTGACCTGCGGACGTAACCCCGATTATTCATCGACATCGACCATAATGTCGATGTCGAAACCTAGTTTAAGTTCTCCATCTATTTTGACACTCTAAGCCGAACATCGGTGTAGGCGCAACTATTATAATAATTTAATTAAAATAAGAATATAATAGGTCGAAGTGTGCCCGCCTGGGATGTCCTTTACCGGCCCTTCCACCCACATAAGCTCGATATATTTGTTTCGTCAAATAAAGGATGTATTAGCAAAGTGAATGAATATTGAGGAAGCGAAAGTGATCTGTCAGGATGGCAAGTAGCAGTCCCTGGTCTCTGGGATACAGACGTGAGTTTACATATGTATGAATGTAAGAATATAATAAAGTATTCCTGGTTTCAATGGCATACCAATGGTATTAAACAAGCCACGCAAAATAAACAGGTCTCTCCCGAGACGAACATCGAAACGTGCGAGGCGGCGAGTTACCTACATTAAGTTTCATTATAACGACTGCCTCGTTGGTCTAACCGTTAAGCCGCTTAGCTACCAAAACAGCAGTCGTGGGTTCGATTCCCGCTCGGTGCCGCCGTACATTTGTACAAATGGCCTCAGTCTGGGTGTATTTTCATGTTTGTGACGTCCTTGCCTGGTTACCATAGCACAGGGTATCCTAGTTTGGGACCAGGTCAATTGATAGTGTTGTGTGGATGTTATTATGATTATTATAAACGTATAATGGTACATCGTGAGGAAACCTGGGTGTCTGAGCTATTCACATACCTCAGCGCTTGAAATCGCCAACCCGCGGTGGGCACGCGTGGTGATTAAGCCCATACTCTCTCCCTGAGAGAAGGCCTGTGCCCTACAGTGGGTCGTATATAGGCTAAAAAAAAAATGGTACAGCCCGTGCAACTTAATGTAACTCTAGTAACGACTAGAAACACTAATAGTGACAATGAAATAGGTAGATATTACCGGTTCTGTAGCATATTTATAAATGTTTAATATACTTCAAAAATTGTGGAAGCTCTGAATCGGTCGGAGTCTTTTTATTTTTTACGTATGTTGTTTGTGTATTTAGTTTTCTTTCTGTTGTTGTGCATATTATGTAACTTATCTGCATATTTTGTTTCTGTGATGTGTCTCGTTGGTATAATAAATGTCTTTCTTCCTCTGTATGTTCCCCGATTACTCAAAGACGCCTTTCCGAGTTGGAAAATTCTTTTTTTGTTTGAAAGGGTTGACTTCACAGCAGGTCCCATTGTTATCAAGATAAGGTAAGATAAGATAAGAATATTCGTTATTGTACTAGGAAAAACACAAAAATGAAATATTTACAAAAAATACACTACAATTGGCGGCCTTATTACTTATAGCAAATTTCTTTCAGGCAACCGACGATGGAGAGTTGCTGAAGGAGAAGGGAGACGGGTAGTCGGTGCATATCTGAATATTGATTTATATACTTATACTTAATAATAACATACTTACATAAACCTGAACATACTATAGGTATAACAATACATAAAGTTAAATTCTACCAAAGGACAAAAGAAAAGACATAGTACCTACATCAAATTAGAATCTGTAGATGGAATCCTGGAGAAAAAGGCAGGCTTAAAGCGATTTAGATGTTTTATGGAGCCTCGTGAGTTCGTTTTCGAAGAAACATAGTTTGGCTGAGTCGTAGTGATGTTCGCAAAAAATCGTGAAAGATACATATTTTTTTAATTTAAGAAATAACACAGAAATAATTTAAACGAATATGACCTTTAAATTCGAAGTAAATACATACATATAGGTATTTTAGAAATATATTTTGGAATTGGTGCAACAATGCCACAGTACCATTGACGGTAGTCGTTAAAATATTAGGGAAACCATAATATCCATCAAGTCATGTTATAGTAGATTGTATAACAAGGGCTTAAAGCGATCCATTTTTACCCGAGGAAATTTACTGCCTATAAAGTCGAGGATAAAAATGGACATTTAGGCCTGAGTTATACACTCTGCTTTTTATTTCGATTTCGAGGAAAATTTCGGACAACAAAATTGTCGTACAATGAAAGAACATAAAAAATAACCAATTCCCGTCATAGCGAGAATTGAATAAAACAACAAGTTTCAGTATTCCAAGAAATGTTACTGCTCAATTAAATTTTATAAATATATTTTGACTCTGTTTGGCTGTTGAGCCTCATTATCTTAGTTTCAGAAAAAAAAAACTTTATGCACTAGAGCTTAAAAAGCGATTTTATGTCGTCGTCGCACGACTTAAAGTCGAACTTTACGAGCATGAGAAGCGAAAAGTATATTAAAAGTATAATACGAGCGAGAGGGGATCATTTCACTCTTAAGAAAATAAATTAAAGATTGAAGTGTCAAACGTGCCAAGAGAATATCTTGTACCGCGAGATAGTCTTGACTTAATGGATGCACTTTTAAGTTCTTTAATGTGATTTCAGAAGCTCTTTGACAATTTGCTTTGTGACGTTTGCCATAATTCCGTTTGTTTTGACGTTTTTATGGGTGCAACGTTGTCGTTAGTACAACGCGGCCTTTACATTTTTGACGTTAATAAGCATTTTCACAGTCGAAAAGTAGCTCTGAAGTTGCCTGAGAAGCGGGTTGAAACTAATACTTTTCAGCCGTAGGGAGAATCGTTTTCAACTGACAGCTTTCAAATTGGGTATTTGACAAAATATCAAACGAGTTAATAATAATTTATTTTTGATCGTGTCAAATACCGTAATAAAAAAAAACTAGTTCTAATTTCAAATTTCTGTCGAATGTTTCAACTTTTCAAATTTCAGCTAGCCAGCGACGAGAAAAGAGAAAAAAAAGGCGGGAAAGCGGCAATCCGATCTTCATTTGTTTTTTCAAGTGTAAGACTGATGTTTGTAGCTCCGTACAGCAGAGATGTATTAACAATAAAATAAAATAAAATAAAACATTTTAGCTAATAAATTTTCATTTTTACTTTTTCTTATATTCGTAATGAAAAGCACAGTGTTCACCTCGGGTGAGAGACTTATTTAGTCCCGAGATGAGGTTTGGTGCCCGAGCGTAGCGGTTACTACTTTCACTCCAAGGGTCATCATCATCATCATCAGCGTATGCTTGTCCACTGCTGGACATAGGCCTCTCCTATTGCACGCCACTGAGCACGGTCCTCGGCTATTCTCATCCAGCTCTTGCCAGCCGCCCTGCTAAGATCATCGCTCCCCCGAGTCTGAGGACGTCCTACACTACGTTTACCGATCCGCGGTCTCCACTCAAGAACTCGCCTACCCCATCGGTTATCAGTTCTTCGGATGGTATGGCCGGCCCACTGCCACTTCAGCATGCTAATTCGGTGGGCTAAATCTATTATTAGACTTTTCATAAGTTTCTCTTCAGTTTTCCTGTACAGTCCACCTGTAGTCACCATGTACTATTTCTACTCATCATCATCATCATCATCATCATCATCATCATCATCATCATCATCATCATCATCAGCCATTTGACGCCCACTGCAGGATATAGGCCTCCCTCATGGTTTTCATAACCTGATATACCAGCCTGGTGACAGACAGCCAGGCAGACAGACAGACGGACAGTGAAGTCTTAGTAATAGGATCCTGTTTACCCTTCCGGTACGGAACCCTAAAAACCATTGTTATGGTAGCCCGGTCGGGCCACTTAGTATTCTACAGATTACTAGCGTCAAGGTTGTTAATTTCCCAATTATCAGATTATTTGGAGAAGAAACTAACAAATAAACTCCCCATTTATTGTTTTAAAAAAAGTTTTACTTAATTAACAGAGTTTTAAACTTAAAAATTATGATTCATGATTTGGTCGTCTCGTAGCTATAATAAAACTAATAAAAGCTTCACCAAATGTTTTTAATAAAATTGCATCGTTTTTACTTCGTTCAAATCAGTAGAGTTATATGACATAATTATATATTTACCAACAAATGTTGCTAAGCAACTAGAAAAGGTCTATGAAATTATAAATCTACTTGCAAACAAAAAGGCTCTATATCCGACGAGTCGTGCTCGCATGAATATTATGCCGAACACTAGACACAATCCTCCTCTAAACTACTGTTTAATATCAGATATCTTTGTCTTCTAAATAATCTTTGATGTTATAGTGAGCTTTATTGTACAAAGTGTGCTTAACACATTTTTAAACCGCGTCGGAGGTAACGCATCTATCGCATCTAGAAGACACCTTCGTCTTCTAAATAATCCTTGATGTTATAGCATGTTATAGTAAGCTTTTTTGCACAGAGTGTGCTTAACACATACCGCGTCGGAGGTAAGGCATCTATCTTAAGGAATCTCAAGACAATACAGACTACTATAGAGCCAAAAGGAAGAGTTAGACCGGCACCACTCTTGGCCACTCGTATTTGCGTATTTGGCAAATATTAACCATCCATTGCCGGGTATTCTGACGAATCTTTAGCACAGATTTTTGCCTGCAATGTATTCTAAACCGTCAGCGAATACGTGAATACAAATAGCCAAGTGTAGTGCCAGCTTCAGGATTAGGCACAGATATTATCTCAATTGAGATTCTAGCAGTCTATGTACGTTTCTATATGCGGATGTTCCACCGTTCCCAAACTAGGATACCCTGTGCTATGGTAACCACGCAAGGACATCACAAACATGGAAATACAACCAGGCTGAGGCAATTTGTGCAAATCAAGTACGGTGGTTTCCAGCCGGAGTCGAACTGACGACCTCCTTTTTTACCGTTAGACCAAGGAGGCAGCCAAACATGCAGTAGGCTCTTCTTTTTACCGGAAAAAAAAACTAAGGGGCTCCAGGGGGCAACACTAGCGCCACCAAGGAAAAAAAATCATATCCTTTTTAACCGACTTCAAAAAAGGAGGAGGTTATCAATTCGACGCGACAATTTTTTTTTATTTTTGGTTTTATTTCGCTATTTTCCTCCATAACTCCGTCAAATCTTAACCGATTTCGACAATTCTTTTTTTGTTCGAACAGTTATAACGTTCCATTGGTCCCATTTTAATTTGGTGAAGATCTGATGAAGACTTTCAGAGATGGAGAACGGAACTCTTCAATGGACAGCAGTTAATAAGCCCAATTTCAAGACCAGCACATATATTTTGGGCACCGGCTCCAAATTATACTCCTACAATACCTACATGTATATACTTCTACTTTTAATTATTTAAATTATTTCTTAAACTTTTTAAACTTTATATTAAAACTTTTTAGTGCTGTAGTGTTTCGAAGTCGGTTTTAATTTTTTATTTAATTTACATATCGAATTTGGGACCAGTGTTTGTACAATCTCTGCCGTGAACCTACGCCGAGAACGACCCTTTTTGCATAAATGCTATCTAGTCCTAGGTTCGTGGTCTTAGGATTTTTGTTGTTGGTCCTAAAAAGCACTGTCAACATGATTGAGATATTGTACTGACACTTCTTGCAAATGCGACCTGTAAAAGAAGATATGGTGTCACACATTGGAAATGTCTTTTCGTTCGCTCCAGTGTAAGCTCCGATGTCACGAAAAAGTGCGATCCCCTCATATCTGGGAGAATGAGGGCTTTTCAATGACAGCTGCCAGTTGGGTTTCATTAAAAAAAAAACTAGATGGCGCTGCAAGGAGAACAAATGCCATCATACGTTTTAAATTCGTTATTAATCTGTGGTTATCTAAACATCTCTCCTCCTCGTCAACGAAACAAGCGAGCAACGAGACAGAAACTACAGAGAAGGTAGGTACAGTGATGTCATGTCAATTTTGACATATTATGTGACGTCAGCACCATCTATCGGTAACTTGCGGTACTGTATTTTGACTCTTTGAAAAGCCCTCATTGTGAAGATACGATATTCGAAAAAGGTTCAAAAGACGCGTATTCACGAGAGCTGTAAGGTGCAAAAATAATTTATTCGAGAAAGTCAAAAACGAAAAAAAATTATGGCCGAAATAGTGAAAACAAATTCAAGTTTTTCCGAATTTTCGATTTTGGCGCTCGATATTTTGGAAACAAAGAATGATATCAAAAATTTGAGAAAACTTCCCCTGGACAATTTAGTCAGCAACAATTTGAGCCTCAAACAAAGACGATCGGGTTAAGGGTTTGCCCTGTAGCCAGAACGACATTTTTCACATGACATTAATGACTCGATTATGATAATGACAGCGGCTAACATAGTACATTGACATTCAGCAAACAGAATGTAAATTCTTTACGTTGAAGCAAATTATTGATTTCTGATTTCTGATTCATTTCCAATGTGCTTGTTGCCGACCGACCAACCAACCTTTTTTATGTTTTTACTTCTTTTATACTTTTTCTATATTATTATGTCTAATATTTTAAAAATTCAAATCGTACTATGTCAAGGACAAAGACGAATAAAACAGATTCCTAAAAGTTACTCTCGCGTTTTCTTAAATATTTACGTGCATGCGTTTCAGTGCTCAACAGTCGTGTGCGGCACAAAATCCGTGATTTTTTGTTCATTGGTGGCGGCAGCTAGCCTACTGGATCCCCTTAATATAAAATTCGCCTCAATGATGATAATAACAATCTCATTGTGGTTTCGAAGCCGGAAACCGGAGGTCCCGGAAATGGCATTTTCACGTTTTCATTCGAAGATTCGTCTCTATTGTTGGAATCTTATAAGATAAGTATATTCTTTATTGCACACAAAAAACAAAAGACATAACTCAAAGCTGCTGGGCATGGGCCACCCCCTGGGTACTTTACTTTTTAGGGTTCCGTAGGCAACAAGTCACCCCTATGGTTTCACCATGTCCGTCCGTCTGTCCGTCGGTCCGCGGCTTAGCACAGAGACGATAATACTAGAGCAGATAAAACCCTCTCTTTCTACGGAATCCTACACTGCGTGTCGGCTCACGGCGTGAACCGACACGCTCTCGGCCGGTTCTTCTGTCCCTGGATGGCCGAGACTAATGTACCTAGATTTAAGGGGTTCCAGGCAGTAACTCTAGCGCCACCGAGGAAAAAAAAAATCATATCTTTTTTATAGATCGTATTTACAAAAAACGTCTGGGTACAATCTCTCTGAATCGTATTACTAGTGATTTTTAGGACCCGTGGCCGTGAATGTAATGCAAAAAACCTAGGACCAGTAATAGCATTTGGCATAAATGCTATCTAGTCCCAGGTTCGCGATCCTAGGTTCTTTGTTTGTAAGGATTGCACAGACATTTTTTGCATACACGATCTGTTGTTAAAAAAGACATGTTTTTTTTCTTTTCATTGGTGGTGCTAGTCAGCCCACTGGATCCCCTTAATAGTATAGAACACATTTTTAGAATTACAATACAATATAATTTTCTAACCTATATAGTAAAATCTATTATTGGCTGCATGAAAAAAATATTAAGAACCTACTGCTTACTGTAGTTGTATTGTTGTGGATTTCTGTTAAAGAAATAGAATAAAATACGAGCTCTATTAATGTCATAGCATCCAGTAAATCATTGTCCTATGTAGAAGAATCTTGAACCTTACTTTTTTAAGCATTAAGGGTCTATTTGACAGCGTCTCTACAAAGTAAAAAAAAAATTGAAAAAATTGAATCGTAAAAAAAATTTAAATTGCCAATGTTATTTTAACCCATACCCATATTCTGGAACCCATATTCTTCTAAGCATTATTTATTTATTAGAAGGCATCTCTACAAAGCAGAAAATAACCCATAATCTTTTAACCCACACCCATATTCTTGCACCCATATTCTTTTAAGCAATAAGTAGATACCTATTAGACAGCGCATCTACAAAGCAACAAACCTGAAAAGACGGAATAAAATTATATTTGAAAAAAAAAATTACCTATATTATTTTAACGCATACCCATATTCTTGAACGCATATTCTTTTAAGCATTAAGTACCTATTAGACAGCATCTCCACAAAGCAGAAAACCTATAAGACTGCATAAAATAAAAATTTGAAAACAAAATTAAATGACCAAAAAAAATTGTTATACAGTCAAGAGTACATAAGTTGTAGGAGCGCAACGCCAACAAACTGCACCGCAGCTTAGCAAAATTTGTAAAAAAAATGTAAAGGCCTTTATTAAAATAATAATAATAAAAAAAAACACATCAATATTTACTCAGTTTTGACACCTGCGTCTTTGCAATGAAAATGTAAAGCTTGATGTGCTATAGACTGTAAATCATTGACTGACTGTAAAACACAAAGTCTTATTAAGATTCCTTAGGAATAGCACATTTCAGAGTATATTTTTGGTATTTCGTAGTATACTCTCTTTTACTCGATTTCGTTGTTGGCCATCAACGGTGAACGGATTCCAATGGAATCCTGCACACAGTAGACCTCGTTAAGACATGGTGCCGTGGGAAACCTAGGCGTTTTCCCGGAAACATCCAAAAAACCATATGAAACCCAAGAGTTTTCCCTGAGAAATCCGAACGTAAAATCATAATATACTTAGTCTGTATTTTATCAGAATTCAGAATCGCACCTCAATGAGCGGGCAGGCACGGCTAGTGAAAGATTTTTCATCAGAGATTTTTAGGCGTCATTCTGAAAATGACGAGATTCTTAAAACGATATATTATTTATAGTAGCTTTTACAGTAACATAAATACTGGCTGTCGTAACCTACGGTTCACAGCTTTATCGTACGTAGTAAAACATAAATACTCAGATAGGTACCAACCTATTCCATTGCCGAAACGCGATATTATAAATTGGATCATAGAAAAAACTCACCTGCGGAGCAGCGGGGTGTATCGGAAACCTTTTAGCTAGCAGCACAACACAGGGAATCAACTTGTCCAGTTAAAAATCCACTTTACCTACGCTGGTACAGCCATTTTGCTGCACATCGAACCTTTTTTCGTCGGAAACCGCAAGTGCTGGCACGATAACACTTTGGGCGCGATTAAAAAGAAAAGAACTGTCAAATAGTTAAAAAGCTAATAATTTTTTTATCGGGTCCGGCACACGTTTTCGGTGGCTATTTTGGAAAACACGGGTTTTCAGCCAGGGTTTTTTTGCAGCGCCAACACGCGTGCGTCGCGGTGGCTGGCTGGAACAGTTTTCAGGCAGGGTCGTCGATACCAAGTCTGGGGTTGGAGAGCGGGACGCGGCTACGCTAACGAAAGAGAAAACAGGAGCGCCGCGTCTTTTTCCAACATTTCGGTAGAGGCGTCTTAGCAGTTTCTGGGAAATGGTGAGAGAGCAGACAAGGATAGCGGCAAAGTTGCGGAAAACGTTGGATTCGGAATTGAGTTGTGATTGTGAAAATCGCCAGCGAATGCAATTTGCCAATAAATAAAATAAACTCTGTAATGAAATTGTTTGGTGTTATCTCGTGATTGGTAAGTGAGACGAAAATGTTTGGAGGGATGAATGATGGAACTCTTTTTAGGAATGCTTAGAATTAAGCCTCCTGAAAGGTCGGAAAGGAAGAAACAAACCAGAAGCCTGAAAGCTTATTAAGTAAAAGTAGACGGCGGCGCGCGACTCGTCCTTAGCTGAGGGATAATTTGCACCTCATTATTGACCGATTTCAAAATAAAAAGAGGTTCTCAATTCATTGATATATTTTTTTTATGTATGTTCAGCCATAATTCTTTGCCACGTTATCCGATTTCATTGAATCTTTTTCTACTATATATTTTTTCTAATAAAAAATAATTAATAAAATCAGACATTTCGAGGTACCCTCCCATCGTCGTGAGGAAAGCTGATTGTCCGAGGTGTTCACATACCTCAGCGCTTGAAATTGCCAATCCGCGTTGGGCGCGTGGTAATTAAGCCTATACTGTCTCTCTCTCTCTCTCTCTCTCTCTCTCTCTCTCCCTCTCTCTCTCTCTCTCTGAGAGAATGCGTGTGCTCTGCAGTGAGACGTAGGTATAAGGCTACATTTAGTTCCGTTTAGTGCATGTTATGTTATGTTAAGGAACGAGAGATTGCATTCGGTGGGAAAGGTCCATACCCAGCAGTGGGCTCATCACGGTTGTAGCGTTGCGACAATCGCTTCCGCGCATCGGTCAAGTAATTAGGCCACACGTGTAAATTTGGAATAACGCTTAGTCAGTAAGTTAGAACATAGCAACTTTTATAATATAATCTTTAAGGCATTCAATACACGCCCATGGTCCAAGAAACATCATCGTCATCATCATCATTCAGCCAAAAGAAGTCCACTGCTGGACATGGGCCTCCTCCATGGATTTCCAAAAAGACCGGTTGGTAGCGGCCTGCATCCAGCGCCTTCCTGCCACTTGGATGAGGTCATCTGTCCATCTTGTGGCTGGTCGTCCTACGTCCAAGAAACACGAGTGTTCTGATTGACTTCACCCCCGACTGACCCCTAAAACCAGAGCGCCTGCTCCGCTCTCTACACGGTGAAGTTTCTTAGATAAGTAGATAAACCACAAGTACGTAACCGTTTCAGAAACAGATACCTAGGTTGTTTAATTTAGTAAATCACGTCGCATCCCGCTTGAGACGCGTCGTCTGTTTCTTAAGCCGTGCCTTACGCGAAGCACAGAGTGTGCGGCTAATCCACAATTCAGCGGATTGGTAGGCCGGGAGCCGACTGCCCGACTGGGTGGTTTGTCAGTTTGGTCCTGCCCTCATGACTGAGGGACGTGACTATGGGCCAGCCTCCGCCACGAACGCTCTCCGCCAGATGTGTGGCTGCTTGTAGGGTCCCTCCCGATGGCGAGGCTTTCCACAATCTGCGCCCAACGCATCCTCAAGTTCGCAGCGGGCCAGGTAGCCTGGAGTATGTTGTTATCACCGGTCGCGCGAACGGGAATCGAAGCAGAGGACGTGCAACAGTGGACGGACAATACAAATGAAAAATGTAATGAAAAAACTTTATTGTAAAACGGTTGGCTTCCAAACTAGGATTCCCTGTGCTATGGGTAGCCAGGCTACTTCCAAAATACATAATAATATATGTTTTACAATAGTAACTAATAGCTCAACGTGCTTACACCGTAACGTAAGTAACGCCTACCGGAAACAACACAAATAGCAACACCAGTTTATTGACGTTGAAACTCGAGTCCCATCAATTTTGCAATACGAAAGTTCGTGTATGGATGCTCGTTAACACATAGTCTTAGTTACTTAAATTTTATTTAAATGTACCTACATTAATTTTGCAATTTGCGTTTGCTTGTCCCCTCACCCATCTAGTGTGAGTGAAGGTACCACTGGACGCTGTATAAATCATCTCATTAAGTAGATGCAAAGGCCAAAATTGTTCATATACACCATGAATTTTCGGTACTTTGAGAGCCATAGCGAAATTAACGTACCTGAACAATAGCTATCGAGTAAGCTAGTTTGTTTTTTTTTTTAAAAACGGAGCTTTATTTGCATTATCTAAAAATATCTCGACACAAACTCGAATCTGTGGGAACCACTAGTAGTCAGCCAGAGCGGTTCATTCACATCAATGTCAATTACAGAGTCAATGCATAATGAATGTTATGCTTTACCTCTAGTATGGTACCCACGATACAGGCTTGCCTAGTGTGGGGCCGCAGTGGAAAGTTGTATCGCTGAATATTGTTTACTTTAAGATTGTTTACATCAAGATACTTTCATGTCTCACCTATATCTAGACAAATTTCGGAGCGTAATAAAAGCTTTTTTAAAAACACGAGCTTTTTATTGTTAACTTAATCTACTCTTAAAATGACTGCGTGATTTTGAACCCAGCCAACTAAATCCTTAAAACGACTGGACGATTCGGAGCCCAGACGACTAGTTCCTTAAAACGACCGCACGATTTGGAGTGCAGCCGACTAATGTCGGATTGGCTCTCATGGTCTCTATACGTTACATCGAGATAAGGCTTAAGACTAAACATCCTGGCTTCTGGGAAGCGCTCTCTACCTACAACATTGTTGCTGACGAGGCGTTGACAGTCAGCACTTTAGGCTGAGAGGACAATATAACTATCTAGTAAATAAAGATTTATTTATTATTTATTTATTTAAGTTGGTACGAAACCTTAAGAAATCCCATGAGTGCAATGGACATAATCCTGAAACATTTGTTACTATTGTTACAAAGTCACTACCGCTGCGGCCAGATATACTCGTACGGACAGCCACCACTCGTCTGCCGCGACACAGATCTGTGACCAACTTAGTATGGGCCACCTCGTTCCATTCCGCGAGGGCAGTTCAGGGGCTCCGGAGTAACAGATATACGGACAGCACCCCTTAAAGGGCTCCGGAGTAACACAAGCGCCACCGCGGGAGAAAAAAAACACATATTTTTTCAAAAATTGCAAATGTCTGTACAATCTCTCAATAACCCACAACCCACGACAAAGAACCTAGGATCAGGAACCTGGAACAAGATGGTATTTATGCCAAAAACGGCCGTTTTTAGCGTTAATGCTATCTAGTCCTAGGTTTTTGTCTTAGATTCACGGCCATGGGTCTCAAAAATCACTATTAACGTGATTGAGACACTTTTGCAAATTCAATCTGTAAAAAAAACCAGCCAAGTGCGAGTCGGACTCGCGCACGAAGGGTTCCGTACTATCTATACAACATTAGACACAAAGATAAAAAAACAGCAAAAAAATCACGTTTGTTGTATGAGAGCCCCCCTTAAATAATAATATTTTTTTGTTATAGCGGCAACAGAAATACATAATCTGTGAAAATTTCAACACTCTAGCTATCACGGTTCTTGAGATACAGCCTGGTGACAGACAGACGGACGGACAGACAGACAGCGAAGTCCTAGTAATAGGGTCCCGTTTTTACCCTTTGGGTACGGAACCCTAAAAAAGAGCCTCTTAAGGTAATAGCGTTACCTACTGCATGAAGCCCATGAAGAGGCCAAGTTTGAGGACGTTAATTCTATCTAGGCCTAGGTTTTTGCTGCAGGTTTTCAGGTCTAAAACATTGAAATGATTGAGAGATTGGTCTGACACTCTTTTTGTAAAAGCGATCAGTAATCAGATAAGTAAGAGTTTATCCATTGACGGCGCTAGCTAGTGCTAAGATAAGATAAGATCAGATAAGAATATTCTTTAGTGTATACCGGAAAAAAATATTACAGAAATCTGCGGTGGAAGCCTAGTGGGTAGAACATTGTACTCGGAAGCGAGAGACACAGGTTCGATTCCCAGCGCGCGCATATACCTATGACTTGGTTTTCTAGGTGAAGGAAAACACCGTGAGGTAACCTGAGCGTCGGAGCTATTCATATACCTCAGCGCTTGAAATCGCCAATCCGCGGTGGGCACGCGTGGTGATTAAGCCCATACTCTCTCCCTGAGAGAAGGCCTGTGCCCTACAGTGGAACGTATACTTATAGGCTGCTTATGTATAGAGCCCCTTGAACAGGCATATCTACCGTTTTTCATACCCGCAGCTCCCCGTCTACAATTAACTGGGTCACACATACACCGACAATATTATTGGCGAGGTTTAAAAGCCTTATTACCGCGTACGTTCATAAACCCGACGTGAGACGACTCAGGTTAGGTAGTCGACATTTACGTGTTGGACTTTTGAAAGTGAAGAAACACGTCGTGGGGAACCAGACATACCACTATGGTAACCAGATAAGGACATCACAAGCATGGAAATCCACCCAGACCGTCAGACACCCAGGCGGCCCCCGGTGGGAATCGAACCCACGACCTTCGGAATGTTAAGCAGACGTCATGCCGCTAGACGAACGAGACAGTCAGTTGTTCCTTTTCAACCAGTACTGAGTAAATACCTAACTTCCAGATCCGGTTAGCTGAAAAAAAAATCTATAGAAATAAGCTCGCCTATGCACGTAAATGTTTTGTACCATTGTGTATCTACAATAAATTATAAATATAATATAACAAATCAACTTAAACTGCGTGATCGAATCAGGAATGAGGAGATCCGCAGAAGAACCCGAGTTACTGATGTAGCTCGAAGAATTGCTCAGTTGAACTGGCAGTGGGCGGGGCACATAGCTAGGAGAACTGATGGCGGTTGGGGCGAAAAAGTTCTGGAGACCTATTTTTGAATCACTCGTATGAAATTGTATCGTCGAATGCGACTTAAGTCACACTCGTCTTCTAAGTCGCATGATGTCGTTTAACGTATTTTTGAATCGTTCGCCTGAAGTGTTGCCAGTACAATTTGAAGTATTGTATTTTATCCATTCCACGCAGAAATAAAAAAACCGGAAACTACCGTAACAGAAACGGAACGTAAAACACTGTTTTTCTGGCTGTTTAAATAAAAAATCTTTGTCTTTTGTTACAAACAAAACACTACATACTGTCAACCTTTTTTGATTGTTCACACTCAGAATGACAAACAGTACCAACACACATTTATCGTTTTTTGACAATTAATCTACCGATCGCCATGCGAGACGAGTGGTAAGGACCATTCGTTGCAGTCGAGTGATTCAAAAATACGGAATTTCAGATGTCGAACGAAAATCAGTAGAAATCGAGCGCTCGACGCGATACGAGTGATTCAAGAATAGAGCTCAGGAGCTCTATTTTTGAATCACTCGTATGAAATTGTATCGTCGAATGCGACTTAAGTCACACTCGTCTTCTAAGTCGCATGATGTCGTTTTTCCGTATTTTTGAATCGTTCGCCTGAAGTGTTGCCAGTACAATTTGAAGTATTGTATTTTATCCATTTCACGCAGAAATTAAAAAAACCGGAAACTACCGTAACAGAAACGGAATGTAAAACACTGTTTTATTGGCTGTTTAAATAAAAAATCTTTGTCTTTTGTTACAAACAAAAACTATATACTGTCAACTCTTTTTGATTGTTGACACTCAGAATGACAAACAGTACCAACACACAGTTATCGTTTTTTGACAATTAATCTACCGATCGCCATGCGAGACGAGTGGTAAGGACCATTCGTTGCAGTCGAGTGATTAAAAAATACGGAATTTCAGATGTCGAACGAAAATCAGTAGAAATCGAGCGCTCGACGCGATACGAGTGATTCAAAAATAGAGCTCCAGAGCTGGCGACCGCGGACCGGACGACGCAGTGTGGGCAGGCCGCCCACCAGATGGTCTGAGTACCTGGTTCCGGTGGCGGGGAGTCGATGGATGGGGGCAGCACAACATTGGTTAGCTTGGAAAAAATGAAGGTCGGCCTATGTCCTGCAGTGGGCGTCAAATGGCTGATGCTGAAATTTTCAATTCCGGCATCAAAAAAAAAATTTTTTTGTAGAAATATAATCTGAGAAAAAAAGCCATAGAATAATATTAGTTTTTTTTCTTTTTATTTGATTGTTTCACGAATTGCTCATATTTATGTAAGTACCTAGGTAGCAATGTTTCTGCATACGGCAATAAACATGTTATTGGACAAAAAAAAAACATGTTTTAACCAACTTAAAGCACAAAAGAGGGGCGCCGGGATCAGTAATCATATTTAAACAGAGATTAAAACCCAATCGGACGCGCCAGTAACTTGCTCACCAGACTGTACGTAGGTGGGTACAATCGGGGGCAGAAGTGTTTCCCCGATGTTAATCCACTGCTTACGAGGGTTAATACGGTACCAACAGCCAGTAATATGATAATGACAGTTATAACGACAGATCAAACGTTTTTGTAAAATGTGAACGTCATAAATGTCAATAATAGTAATAGCTATTTATAAAAACCTATTAAGTGGCTAAAAATTCCAGCCATGCCGGGACTTGAACCAGCGACCTCTGGCTGCAAGTGATGTAAATCGCTTCGGTCAGATGTCGCTGCCTGTACGTAATACAGAGAAGTTTGTAAAGAGGCTCGAAAATTCATCGATGCTTGCACTTGCCCATTAGCTCAGTTGGGAGAGCGCTGGCACGGTGAGCCAGGGATCGCGGCTTCAAGTTCCGGCATGGGTGGAATTTTTAGCCTCTTAATAGGTTTTTAAAATTGTCCTCAGCACGGGTTAGTGCAACAAAAAGAATAAGCCGACAGCTTAAAAACATAACATAACATAAACTCACGCCTGTATCCCAGAGGGGTAGGCAGAGACCAGGGACTGCCACTTGCTACGATCCTGACAGATCACTTTCGCTTCCTCAACATTCATTAGTCGTTGCATGCACGCACGCCGGTTTCGGGTACTTTTTATCTTGCCCTTTGTTAATACATCCCCTATTTGGTCGAAGTATGTCCGTCTGGGTCGTCCCTTACCGGCCCTTCCATCCACCATATATTTGCTCGATAGCTTCAAAAGTTGGGACAAAAACTTAAAACTTTAAAATATGTTCGTCAAAAACGGCAGTTTTCAGCTTAAAAAATAGGCCATAAAATCTTAGGACTTAGGATAAAGCTTCATTTATTCGCATGCATTACTACGATCTTAAATATAACATTGTTAACAAATTAGTTCTGCTTCAACACGATTTGCCAGAAGGTGGCGTGCAAATAAGAGAGGTTCGCCATCACTTACTTTTAAAGGTCAGTTCTTAGCATAAATCGATTAAAGTCGAGTTATTGACCATAGCAGGTACCTCGTATGGAGTAACAAGGTTTTTTGAACGACTTCAAAAACAGAAGGAGGCACTCTTCGTCTATGTAAAATTGTACATACATGTTTTTACGTATGTTAAGTTTAGTCAAGATCTGTTAGTGAAATCAATGAGAAAATTATCGGTGTCTTATTGTTTTCCCAACTGTGGCGAAGCCCAAAAGGTAGGTAATGGTGTTTGGCTCGTGAGTAAGTATGTCCGATTCTATGTTCGTTCCCTCATAAATCCTTAACCAATAGTCAGATTATGACTAATAAGATCCTAACCGATTTATCCAAAAACACATAAAAATCACTCATCATCGCCATCATCATCAGCCATTTGACGCTCACTGCAAGACATAGGCCTTCCTCATGGTCTTCCAAGCTACCCGGTGTTGTGCCGCCCGCATCACTAAAAAAATAAATAAAAGCAAAAATCACTAAAAAGGCAAAAATGAAAAACTCAATTAAAAAAACCAATAAGCCGACTGCCAAGCATTAGCCTACTAAGCAGACGGGACGCAAATTCAAAATTGCGAGGTACGTAGGTTTGTCGCGCCCGTTTTTTAGTGCGGTTTTTTCTTATATATTTTTTCATAAGCAGCCTATATACGTCCCACCCACTGTAGGGCACAGGCCTTCTCTCAGAGAGAGAGTATGAGCTTAATCACCACGCGTGCCCACCGCGGATTGGCGATTTCAAGCGCTGAGGTATGTGAATAGCTCAGACACCCAGGTTTCCTCACGATGTTTTCCTTCACCGTTAGCGAGTGGTATTGCTACTATAACTTTACAAATGTACATAGCTTAGAAAGAAAAGTCATAGGTATATGCCCGCACTGGGAATCGAACCTGGGTCTCCCGCTTCAGAGTCCAATGTTCTACCCACTAGGCTACCACCGCTTATATTTTTAAACTACCACAACTAAGCAAGACCACACCCTCACTCGCTCTATGTAGTTGTAAAAAAATCATTCAAACCGAAATTCCGATCAAAATTCTATACCAGCCCCCCATTGTTTTAAGGAATCCATTGAAAACACTTTTCTATACGATTACCCTGCCAGTCGTCCCAATGAACAGTCTGCTAGATGAATGATCAGTATATGTAAGCAAACCAATCGTTGGTAAAATCATGAATGTTTATATATAATATTTTAACGATTTTCATCGTATTTTTTTCATTTGTATCTCTTTCTTACAATAGGATTCCCTGTAAGGATGGTTGTATGTTTTATAACATAAATAATAACAAAATACATAATAGATAAAATAAGTACCTATATAAGTAGATATCAGTAGATACTAATATTATTATGCGAAAGTGTGTCTGTCTGTCTGTTACCTCTTCACGCTTAAAACCCTTAACCGATTTAGATGACATTTGGTATGGTGATAGTTTGAGCCCCGGACATAGAATAATTTTCATTTAAACCGGTGAACCGATTTAGATGAAATTTGGTATGGAAATAGTTTCCCGAAGAATTGTATGTATCGTATGTCCATACGATGCGAATAAAATGGGAAAACGAAAAAAGTAATTTGCAGAAAAAGAAAAAACAATATATAGGTAAAAATGGAGTTTACAGAAAAAAAGGTAATAAAAATTTTTTAAAATTGGAAAAAGTGGAACAGTACATCAAAAAGAGGTTGGACGTGATTGATTGACGAAACGATTGACCTTTTTATTGTTTATCTTGAAGGAGGTATTTACGAAGAGTTTGGTGTAATTATTACAGAAGTCACAGTGATTGAGCGTAATTATATTATAAGGAATTGATAATTTCAATAATATGTAGACTTAAAATGTCGTTTCTGTATGTCAGGTAAGGTTAGTATGATTTAAGTTAAAAAGCGTAATTATTGTCGTATGTAGGTATGTAGGTAAGTAATAAAATATTTTCAGACCAAAGTTTGAAGATATACATACATACATAATCTCACGCCTGTATGCCAAAGGAGTAGGCAGAGACCAGGGACTGCCACTTGCCAGTTGCCACGATCCTGACAGATCACTGTCGCTCCCTCAACATTCAAGATACCATCTTGTATATTTATATTTACGTCTTACACATAATATGTCTCGCAAGCGTAAATACATTTAAATTTTATGATGGGTTAAATAATTACTATTCCATGCGGACGCAGTCGCGGGCAAAAGCTAGTACATATTATATTTCCTAGTAGTTTTCGATAACAATGTTTCGGTTGAAATATTGGGTTTGTTCAGAGATAAAGATAAAAGATAATTTACTCAAGGAACATTTTACAGTGACCTTGTCACTAAGGCAGTGGTACCCTGCTCCCTAAAAAAAGGTTAAAACCTGTGGTTTAGGATAAGCAGTGCTCCTCCGAAAAACATCTAAATTCATCAGCGAAATATAAACTGGTACAAAGTATACCTACCGTTGCATAACAGGGGTGCAAAACTGGGAGGGGCGCGACCCTTTTTGTCCAACAAATTGAGTGACGTCAGACAGGGCAGTATTTGGGATCACAATTTTTTATGTAACCTATGTACGTCCCACTGCACGGCACATTCTGTCAGAGAGAGAGAGAGAGAGAGTACCTTAATTACCACGCGTGCCCTCCGCGGATTGGCAATTTTAAGCGCTGAGGTATGTGAACACCTCATACACTTAGCTTTTCTCACGATGTTTGAATTCAAATTTACCTGAGAAATCATAGAGAAGGCATAATTATGTCCTGCAATGGGTCGTAGAGGCTTGGTTTTATTTCCACACTCTCTCTCTGAGAGAAGGCCTGTGCCCTGCAGTGGGTCGCATAGAATGCTGCTCGTGCAATAATTTATTTCAACGTAGATAGGTAACGAATTTAGGTACATTCTGTTCGTTGAATGTCAATTTACAATGTTATCGCTGTCTTCGGGTCGAGTTGCAGTGGAGAAAAATCTTTTCTCAAATGGTCTTTAGCATAATAGAAAGAAAGAAAACACTTTATTGCACACCAGTAATTTACAGAGATATAAGGTACTTAATATCTAGATCTTAATAGTATACAATTGGCGGTCTTATCGCTAGAAGCGATCTCTTCCAGACAACCTTAGGATGGAGAGGACTCAAATGAAGATGAAAGTTGGTAGGTAGGTAACAGGACTCAAAAGAAGATACGAGTGGGTAGGTAGGTGTATATAAGACAGATCAATTAATTTACTTGCAGGAAGTAAATAGGTATAATACGCAGTGACAATAATAATATAAAATACATACCTAGGTACATATTATAAGCGTGATCTTCTAATACGGCCCAGTGTCGTTCAGTTTTTGACACGCATTCAGTGCGCATCACTGGGCTAAGTCAGTGGTAAGCCAATTACGCACGCTGTTGGGACACGCAGCTAGTTAGAAATTTTAATAAGTTTAAACCCTCTAGAATATTATTGAAATGGTATATAATTTTTGGCGTAAGCTACATAGCTAGAAAATGCGATAAATAACTTCCGCACAACACAATCTCTTGTCCTGTTCCTAAACTAGGATACGCTGTGCTATGGTAACCATTTATGTTGAAATAAATGGTTTTCTTCTTCTTCTAACCGGGCAAGGATATTACAAACATAGAAATAAATCCAGACCAAGCCCCTTTGTACAAAACAAATTTGTTTGGTAGAAGTTGTTATCAGTCTAAAACTGAAAAAAAGGTCGACCGTCTGCTGTCCTCAAATTCGGTAGGTCGTGGGTAGGGTTGCCAACCCTACTATATAATATAGTATCCTACTATATTAGGGGCTCAAATACTACGGGCCGGTTTCTGATTTGAGAATTTCACTGAGTAAATACTTAAGTAACGTTCTGTCACGCTCTTTTCTGAGAAAATAAAAGAGACAGCACCGCAGTTAACTATTTACTCAGCGAAATTTTCAATTTAGAAAGATTTCTAAAAAAAAATATATAGTAGGCGAAACTACTACTTATATTTTGCGTAAAGCGGAACCTAAGCTTAATCTTTTTCTAAAGCTCGGTCTTCAAGTCTAAGTCCGTGAATCGCGCGGCACGACTGCCGCAATTTTTTTCTATGTTTTTACCATTATTTTGCCATCTACTGTATTTTTAGAGGTAATAGCTTCGAAAATACTATATTTGTTAGAAAAAAAATTGGCAACCCTAGTCGTGGGATTGAATCCCAGCATGTACCAATACGTAGGTACATTTGTGAATATTGTAGTAGAAATACTATTCGCTAACTAAAGGACAACATCGTGAGAAAACCCGAGTGTCTGAGGCTTTCACCTTTGTGGACACGCGTGGTGATTTATCACCACGTGGGTTTAGGTTTTAGCAGGGTTTGGGTTTTATTTTAACCCATACTCTTTTTCTCTCTCTCTGAGAAAAAGCCTGTGGCCTGCAGTGGGACTTCTATAAGCTGCTTGTGTTATGTATGCGTAGCTTTCGGATGGGATCTTAAAGTCGATCGTAAAAGATCGGTATTTTAAGAGCCATCAGAAACAGAACTTTGAACCAAGAAAAAAAAAAACTGTGCGGACTCTAGCGTCGAGTAGCCGAACTAAAAGTCGGAAACAAAGAACGAATTTGAAGGACGACGCGTCTTTTGCGCGCCCCTGCCCCACGCCCCTTCTATGTGCTGCAAGCCTAGGCCAACGGCCACGTACAACGGACGTGGGGCGCGATCGCGGAAAAGACGCGACGCGTTGTATAGAAATTGCGCCCTCGCCATGTCTCTTGTGTGGGCCTCGTCTCGCCCTCGCCCCACGTGCCTTCTGTGTGGCAAGGGCCACTGCACTGTCACTGGCCCTGTAGTCGCTTGAACCTTTCCTTTACTACAAAATTTACTGTATCGAGAATAATTCTTAAAGTTTTAAAGAATTTATTGTAACGTTCAAAAATAGCAGCTCCTTTACTCTCGGCGCATTTATTTGATAATTAAGCCAAAATAGGCTTTCAGTTTCCGATGCGCTCTGAAGTTCTAATAACTTTAATACTATTTCTTAGATTAGATTAGAACACTTTATTGTGCACACCATAAAACAAAATACATTAAAAGGCTTACATGTCTAACTTTCTTACTAGTAAAACGTTTACTAAGTCGTTATTTCTGACTTACTGCATTTAATTGTGACGAAATTTGAACACAATAACGTCGAAGTACAGGGGCAATTCGGCAAAATCTTGTGAAGATAAACTGTAGGCCTTGATGGCCCCACAGAAGGGACGTGGGACGACGGCGCCGAAAAGACGCCACGCGTCGCATAGAGTTTGCGCCCTCGCCCCGTCCCTTCTGGGTGGACTTAATCGCGTCCCTTCAGTAGATTTTGTATGAATTGAATTGGAAAGACGCGTCTTTTCCGCGACCTCACCCCACGTCCTTTCTGTATGTCTCAGGCCGTAGTGTTTCTATACTGCAATGCGACGTCTATCGTCGAGTAGCAAGACTAGGAACGAAAACTGTTTCTAGTGACATCTAGCGCAAAGGAGAGGAATTCGAAATTTAATCGGAGTTTTGGTAACACCACAGAGGAAAAAAAACCGGCCAAGTGCGGGTCAAACTCGCACACGAAGGGTTCCGTACTGTACCGATCTATACAACATTAAACCCAAATATCGAGAAAAAAACGGCAAAACAATCACGTTTGTTGTATGGGAGCCCCACTTAAATATATATATTTTTAATTTAATTATTCACGTTTGAAGTTAACATACATACTGTTGCCGTTATTAATATCCAGCAAAAAAGAGAAAAAAAATCACTTGTATGGGAGCCTCCCTTAGATATTAATTTTATTCTGTTTTTAGTATTTTTAGTCATATCGGCAACAGAAATAAATCATCTGTGATTTCAACTGTCTAGCTATCAGACACAGCCTGGTGACTGACAGACAGACGGACAGTGGAGTCCTAGTAATAGGGTCCCGTTTTTACCCTTTGGGTACGGAACCCTAAAAAGGGAATAACACCGACAATCGATCTGAAGTAAGGGCTAAATAAAACACACAAATCGACTTCAATCAGTCTATTACATAATAATTGTTAAATAACAGCATTGGCGTACGGCAACACCGTACGATCACGAATATTTTAACAGTGCTTTTGAGTTATCATTATGACACAAATTAATTCTAAACGGTCTTATCTCTAAACACTCTTCATAGTTGAATTAATGTGAGGTTTACCCCCAGTTTCTCGTTACACTAACACGCTGTTAATCTACTGTTAACAGCTGTCAATTGACCAAAGTGCATACAAAAAAAACAGCTGTTAACAGTAAATTGACAGCTTGTTAGTGTACGAGCAACTGGGGGGTGAGTCTTTCACTTCACTACGGACTATTTAAACTGACTCTGAAGAGTTTTTTAAGGAAACGCGTTCTAATAATTCTAGAGTCGGTGGAATCCCTCTCTCTCTCTCTCTCTCTCTCTCTGAGAGAAGGCCAGTGCCCTACAGTCGGACGTATAAAGGCTGAAAACAATTAAGAAAAAAGAAAAAAATACAGTTTTAAACTTAATTCCGGATAACCTGTTAGATTCATCATCAACCCATTATGTCCCCACCGAGGGGCACGGGTCTCTTCCCTGAGGAAGGTATAGGCCATACTCCACCACGGGGGCCAAGTCCGGATTGGTGGAGGCTTGTAGACTAGTGGCTCGTCTACTGTCAGAAGTTGTCAAGCCGCCCTAAGGCCTCTGACTTGGCTTAACGACTGCCATCTATCGACGGCAGCCGGCACCAACAGCTTAACGTGCCTTGCGAAGCACGGAACCGCTCGGAAAAATGCCACTAGCACTGTTAGATTATGACCTTGAAAACAACAATTAAAATCCACTGTTACGGTGGTCCGATCGGGCCATGTAGAATTCTACAGATTTAAGGCTGGATGAGAATAGCCGAAGATAGAATAAAACTTGTGTGCCTTGGGAGAGGCCTGCCTGTTGAAAATATCGGCTGATGAATTCATCATCATCACCATCATAATCAGCCATTTGACGCCCACTGCAGGACATAGGCCAACCTCATGGTTTTTATAACCATGATAGGTTTTGCCATAATCGCCACGCTCGGCGGGCGGGTTGACGATCGCATATATGCGATCGTATGCGACCTAAGGAAAAAAACCTAGGACTAGATAGCATTAACACCAACGACGGCCGTTTTCGGCATAAATGCTACCTAGTCCCATGTTCGTGATACTACGCTATCTGTCGTGGGTCCTAAAATCACTGTTAACATGATTGAGAGATTGTATAGACACTTTTTGCGAATACGATCTGTAAAAGAAGATGTAATTTTTATCTATTGGCGGGCGCTAGTTAGCCCACTGGATACCTTTAACAGAAAATGTGGCATCCACGTGATCGATGGACTTGTGTAATAAATGTACGAATGAATATGCAACTCCACCGTTGAACTGGGCCACGTTTTACAAAACTTACAATTCGTGGTTTATTATCACTGTTCGATATACATTGCGTAGCTGAGTCTTCCTACTTATTAATCTGTGGGTTTCTCGACTTTGCGATGCACATCGATTTGCCAAAGTGAACCATGAAACAGGCCCCTGGTGTAATAAATGTACGAATTAATATGCAACTCCGGATCGAACGTTCCCCAATTTTAAAGCCTATATGAAACAGGCCGATGGTGTAATAAATGTACGAATGAATATGAAACTCCGGATCGAACGTTCCCCAATTTGAAAGCCACTCGCCTGTATATGAAACAGACCCCTGGTGTTATAAATGTAAGAATGAATATGCAACTCCGGCTCGAACGTTCCCCAATTTGAAAGCCCGCACTGCTCATATCGCCGGCAGGCCCTGCGCGCTCAGCATTTGCTGTTTACTGCGCGCAAAGAAGCGGAGCGTCTCGCGCAGGCTTGCTGGGAAGTATGAGGCCTCTATGACGGACTGTAGGCAGGCGTAACAGCCTTGGAGCTCCCACGTTATGCGATGTTGCTTATTCTCCGACTGGGGATATATAGGGAAATAGTTAGAATAATATTTTTTACACACCAGGAAAACATTACAATATTAAAAACCTATTTAGAGGCTAAAAATTCCACCCATGACGGGACTTGAACCCGCGACCTCCGGCTAACCTTGCCAGCGCTACTAATTAATAATTTCAGCCAGATGTCGCTGCCTGTACGTAATTTGAAGTACGAGAAGTTTGTATAGAGTTTCGAAATTTCGCCGATGCCTGCACTTGCCCGTTAACTAGTTGGGAGAGCGCTGGCACGGTTAGCCAGAGGTCGCGGGTTCAAGTCTCGGCATGGGTGGAACTTTTAACCTCTAAATAGGTTTTTAAAATTGTCCTCAGCACGTATTAGTGCAACAAAAATAATATAACATTATAATACTCATTTAAATTAAACTAAGTTCTTTTTTCTTACAAACGGTCTTATTTAAAGGACCACGATTTCTTAAAACACTCGACAAACGCCGATTAAAATAGTTCGGTGGAGATTTTACAAGGGAGAGACGAACCACAGATTAAATAAACTGCCTATCTACTTTAGGGCTAGAATTGCCAATCCCCGGTGGGCACGCGTGGTGACTAAGCCCACACTCATTCTCTCTCTCTCTCTCTCTGAGAGAAAGCCCTGCAGTGGGACGTTTATAGGCAATCGAACTTACCTTAATAAGTCCAAGACCGACCAGCAAACTGTTAGCCAGTATCCATTGTTGAGCGTGTTTCTCGGTCGCCCGCCGCATCAGAACCTGCACATAAAGAAATAAACATAAACATTTACATACAGGCACATACATTGCTTCTGGCCCCACACTAGGATACCCTGTGTCGTGGGAACCAGAAACAACGACATCACAAACATGTAAACATCCAAGTTCTGGGTTTTTTTTTTTTGCCCCAGCCGAGATTCGAACATGTGATGCATCGTATGCAGATGCACTACCGCTGCGCTACGAGGTCGTCATAAATAAATAATAATAACCGTGTGGCGCCGGCTTAAGAATAGCGTCACTCGATTTCCTTCCGTGGATGTCGTAGAAGGCGACTAAGGAAATAAATTACCAGGAGACGGGCAGCAGCGTCTTCCTGAGATTCCAACCGCATACTGCGATCGCCAACCCGCCTGCCGAGCGTGGCGATTATGGCAAAACCCTTCATGGTTAGGAAAACCATGAGGGAGACCTATGTCCTGCAGTGGGCGTCGAATGGCTGATGATGATGATGAAATAACTAAAATACTTGGCACAAAATTAAATTGGAAATTAAATTTAGGATTATACAGTAGTTGTCAATAATTTTTCAGTACAAATTGTAATCGAGTTCATGTAACCATTTTGTTAATTTATTTTTTAACTTCATATTGAACTAGTGTGTAAGTAGGTGAGACTTTATTAATCTTATTATATATAACTGAGCTAAGAGCTAGGAACTGGCGACTGGCAAACGCAGTGCGGCAGCCGCTCCCGTCACATGCTGGCATGCCTGTTCGTTTTAAGAGCATTTTGGGGTCAAGAGTCATAATTGAGCTTTAAGTATATAGAGCTGTCTTACGGTGAGTACACCCGACTCGGTGTAAAGCCTGGCAGTCGAGAAGTCTCTGCGCTTTAAAATACATACATACATTAACTCAGGCCTGTATCCCAGAGGGGTAGGCAGAGACTAGGGAATGCCACTTGCCAGATCACTTTCGCCTCCTCAACGTTCGTTAGTCGTTGCGTGCACGCACGCCGGTTTCGGGTACTTTTTATCTAGCCCTTTGCTAGTACATCCCCCATTTGGTCGAAGTGTGTCCGCCTGGGGTGTTTGCATTCGCTCGATATATTTGTTTCGTCGATCTTTCTTCCTTCATCCTCTCCACGTGTCCAAACCAACGCAACATCATCATCATCAACCCATTATGTCCCCACCGAGGGGCACGGGTCTCTTCCCTGAGGAAGGTATAGGCCATACTCCACCACGGGGGCCACGTCCGGATTGGTGGAGGCTTGTAGACTAGTGGCTCGTCTACTGTCAGAAGTTGTCAAGCCGCCCTAAGGCCTCTGACTTGGCTCAACGACTGCCATCTATCGACAGCAGCCGGCACCAACAGCTTAACGTGCCTTGCGAAGCACGGAACCGCTCGGAAAAATGCCACTAGCGTTAGGCATAGACGGCGACCCATCCATGCACTGAACGCGCCCTGTGTTGCTTAACCTTCGTGATCGTTTAAGATCACTCAGGCAGCCGGGGCTACGAGCGATTCGAAAACGCAACATTCCTCTCTCAAATTCTAGTCACTAACATCCCCTTTCGGTACACAACGTCCACTAATCACTAACCTGGTACATTTTCTTTGCCGCGCAGTCAGCCGTACTATCCTGCAACGAGAGTCCGGACAGTTTGAGCGCAGCCTCCACGTAGGCTGGGATCTGATCTGCGGGTTCTTTGATCACCTGCAAGGAGGAGGTCTCTAGAAAGTTCCCGAATGATCGAGTACGTAATAATAGAACTCTACTTGACCAATCTGGAAACTTCGGGAAGTGCCTAGAAAGACGTCGAAGGTACTAGTAAAATCAAAAATCAAAATCCAATTTTTTTATTCAAAGTAGCACAGAAACTGCGACTTAATGAACGTTACAAGTTACACTAGGTGTCCATTTCAAAATCTAGATCATTTTGGAGAAAAAATGGACAAAAAAACTCCAAACTTAGTCTTTTCAAGTCCTTAATTTACAGGATTTATATAAATGTTCTAAAACTCATGCATTGAACTGGCTTTAATTCCAGACATCATTGTCATCTAAATAATCTTTAATGTTATAGTAGCTTTTTTGGCACAAAGTGCGCTTCACACATTTTTTGAACCGCGTTTCTGGCAAGCTTATTATATCCTCAGGGATCTTATTGTAGAAACGTATACAATGCCCCATAAAGGATGTATTAACCTTTGCCAGCCTAAATTTTGGGAACGAAACTATAGAACCTTCCGAAATATCTTCTGGAAGTACCCGGAATCACGTCGAAGGTACTAGAAATAGGTTCTAGATGACCATCGAACGTTCCAGAATGTCTTTCCATCTCTGTTTAACAGATAGCTGTCTCTTTCTAGCACGTATGCCCCATGTTCTAGTTAGGTTTTAACTGCTTGTAACAGTTTTAAGATGTTAAGACAAAGTTTTACACTTAAATTTAATTTAATTAATTAGCTAGGCACAAAATAAGCCCCTGAATACCATTAAAAATAAATTATAATATTATTATTAAATTACTATTATTGATAAATTTTCATCTGACAGATTAATTGATAATCTTTATGATTACATTCTTTTTGTTGCACTAACCCGTGCTGAGGACAATTTAAAAAAAAACCTATTTAATTCCACCCATGCCGAGACTTGAACCCGCGACCTTTATTGAATTTTCATCTGACAGATTAATTGATAATCTTTATGTTATTTCACAAATATCAACCAATTTATGGGCCGATAATAAGGGCCGGTTTCTGAATTGAGAATTTCACTAAGAAAATACTTAAGTAACTTTCTGTCACGCTCTTCTCTGAGAAATTCGAAGAGACAGTACTACAGTTAACTATTTACTTAGCGAGATTCTCAGAAACTAGCCCAACGCCTTATAATGCAGTTGAAATTAATATGACATATTTAAGCATGCACCTTAATATTGCCACGCCCTGGAGGGCATCATGTATGATCCAAGTAACGTAATGATACCATCCTATCCTACTGAGGACAATTTTAAAAACCTAATAGTGTTTATATTCTTTTTGTTGCACTAACCCGTGCTGAGGACAATTTTAAAAACCTATTTAGAGGCTAAAAATTCCACCCACGCCAGGACTTGAACCCGCGACCTCTGGCTAACCGTGCCAGCGCTATTAATGAATAATTACGTCGCTACCTGTACGTGATACAGAGAAGTTTGTAAAGAGGCTCGAAATTTCGCCGATGCCTGCACTTGCCCATTAGCTCAGTTGGGAGAGCGCTGGCACGGTTAGCCAGAGGTCGCGGGCTCAAGTGCCGGCATGGGTGGAATTTTTAGCCTCTAAATAGGTTTTTAAAATTGTCCTCAGCATGGGTTAGTGCAACAAAAAGAATATAAACACTAGTTGTTAGTATAGTCTTATTCTAGTATTTGCGCTGTAATAACGCCTTTGTATGGGGTGGCGGTGGTAGCCTAGTGGGTAGAACATTGGACTCGGAAGCGAGAGACCCAGGTTCGATTCCCAGCGCGGGCATGCACCTATGACTTTGTTCTCTAAGTTATGTACATTTGCGAAGCTATAGTAGCAATACCACTGTGAAGGAAAACATCGTGAGGAAACCCGAGTGTCTGAGCTATTCGCATACGCACGCGTGGTGATTGAACCCGTACTCTCTCTCTCTGAGAGAAGGCCTGTGCCCAACAGTGGGACGTATACCGGCTGCTTGGGAATACAGCCTATTCACGTACCACTGTAGGGCACAGGTATACCATCGAACGCTGGCTGTTAGTGGCATACTGTGTTGGAGCCCCTTTTTTGTCGTCACGGAAGCACCTGAGGCGTTTGGGGTCCGAGGTGGCTGGGTGCCATACATTACTGTATGTATGGTACCCGGCTGGCTTCGACTCTATATGCCCCACATGTTCTCTTCACGATTGTTTTGTTTTTATTTTTTGTTTTGTTGACGTTCGTGTATTTTTGTGTTTCTGTGACAATTTAAATGTCTTCTTTTTTTCTTATTATAAGCACCCCACTCATCATCATCAGCCATTTGACGGCCACTGCGGGACGTAGGCCTCCCTCATGGTTTTCCAAGCTTCCCGGTGTAGTGCCGCCCGCATCCAGCGACTCCCCGCCACCGTAACCAGGTCGTCAGACCATCCGGTGGGCGGCCTGCCCACGCTGCGTCGTCCGGTCCGCGGTCGCCAGGTCAGAACTTCTCCGCCCCAACGGCCATCAGTTCTCCGAGCCATGTGCCCCGCCCGCTGCCACTTCAACTGAGCAATTCTTCGAGCCACATCAGTAACTCGGGTTCTTCTGCGGATCTCCTCATTCCTGATTCGATCACGCAGCGAAACTCCTAACATAGCTCTCTCCATTGCTCGTTGGGCGACCACGAGCCTTCTTATGCACCCCACTCACTCACCTGTAAATGGGCGTCTATGATATCGGGGGCGTCGCCGCCGAGCGCTCTGAAGTTCGCCAGCGAAGGCTGCGCCAGGAACTTCGCCACGGCTGACTCCACTTCCTCCACGCCTGGAACGGGGAGCTCGCGTCAAACTTAGATCGACGTGGCGTTGCTTTTGTACCGTCGACAGAAGATACGGAAAAAAAAATCACAAAAATAGCCCAAGATCAGATTTCGTTTTTTAATTGGATTCTAAACGTTTTCTAAAAATAGGGTTATAGGTGCGCAAAAAAATATAATTTGATAAACGCTCCACAGTTTGAATCCGTTTTGTATGGCGCGTTTTTGTACCACGTGACTACAATGACTTTTCGACTATTATATTCTTTTTGTTGCACTAACCCGCGCTGAGGACACTTTTAAAAACCTATTTGGAGGCTAAAAATTCCACCCATGCCGGGAATTGAACCCGCGACCTCTGGCTGTGACAGCGAGCCAGGGGTCGCGGGTTCAAGTCCCGGCGTGGGTGAAGTTTTCAGCCTCTAAATAGGTTTTTAAAATTGTGTGATACTTACCAGAATTATCGAGAGCAGTCAGTGTGTTATCAGCGCTGTGTTGTCTTGAATCTTCTGGCGCGCTGTCTTCGTCGTTGTCCGGCTGCGATTGTTCCGAACCGGAATCTTCGTCCTCCTCCGAGCCGGTAACGTCTGTTTGCGAGAAGATTTGCTCGGTGAGGAAGTCCGCAGAAGGGACGACTTTGAGGCTGTTCTTACTTGGAGCATACTGCCTCGCTCGGACAATTTGACATATATTTTTTTATATTGTAAAAATATGAGTACACTTTTGATAAATGTGGTCTGAGGGTTTGATGCATATATTTATAATAGACATTTTAAATTATATTTTTCTTTTCCTGGGTACGTAGTTTTTAATAAAGGAAAGTTGTTTCAAATTTTAACAATCAAAAACTTAGTACAGTATGAGAAACATATGCCCTGAATGTTCGCAATTTTATTGTCCACCAAACCCTCAGGCCACATTTATCAAAAAGTATACAAATTTTATAACAATCACTAAAATTTATAAATTGTGCGAGCGAGACAGATGCTCCATGTAAGAACAGCCTACAAAAACCGTTTTTTTTTTCTCATATTTGGTCTCTTTATCAGGCGACATCGAAAGAGATTTTTTATGTACAAGACAAGATATATTTTGTGGTTTTGTAACACTATAAATATACAATAAAAATAAATAGAAAATATGGGAATTTTTTTAAAGTTACGTTTTACGGGGTGTCAGACCGGTATGTTGGCGCAAAGGTTTGCTAGGTGAGGAAGCCCGCAGAAGGGCAGAAAACCTGTCGAGACCTTTACGCGATCGCATTCTTCCGGCGAAAAATCGAGTCAGTGAATATATTTTTTTTGTTAAAGTTTTCCTTTACGTATATTTATTGTTAATTTAATCGTCAAGTGACATTTGTATGCAAAAGAAATGTTTTGTGTGTATCAGTATAAATTTGAAAGAGACCAACCGCATACTGCGATCGCCAACCCGCCCGCCGAGCGTGGCGATTATGGCAAAACCCCTCTTGGTTATGAAAACCACGAAGGAGGCCTATGTCCTGCAGTGGGCGTCAAATGGCTGATGATGATGAGTCTAAAAGTTCCACATCATATTTTTTTGGTTTTCAATCTCATCGATTTAGGTACAATTGTCTTAAGTATGAGATAAGATAAGATAAGAATATTCTTTACTGTGTACCGGAAAAAATGTTACAGAAACAGCAATGACAAAAGAAAAAGATACAAAAGGCGGCCTTATCGCGTATTAATTATGTATAATTAACGCGGGCCATTTTCTCAACCGCGTGAAAGTAAAAAACACACGAAAACATATTCGAAGTGCGTTTTTCAAAACGACGAAAATTCCTTCGCGAAAATAATCACTTTGCTAACGGTACATTCGTAAACGTAGTCAATTTTAAAAAAAAACCTCCACGAAGGTGGCGCGATGCCTTGTTTACATTACTTCGCACTCACATTCCTCGTCGCTCCCCTCGCCGTCGCTGAGTACTGCGCAACCCACTTTGTCGCTGATGTACTTCTTGTACTCGGCGTCTCCGAGGCTGTTACCTGAAAAATGTACGATAAGATAAGAATATTCTTAATTATACACCAGAACGGTGGTAGCCTAGTGGGTAGAATATTGGACTCGGAAGCGAGAGACCCCGGTTCGATTCCCCGTGCGGGCATGTAACTATGACTTTGTTTTCTAAGTTATGCATGTACATTTGTGAAGTTATAGTAGCAATACCAATCGCTAACAGTAAAGGAAACCATCGTGAGGAAACCTGAGCCGTTCACATACCTCAGCGCTTGAAATCGCGAATCCGCAGTGGGGCACGCGTGGTGATTAGGCCCATACTCTCCCTCTGAGCGAAGGCCTGTGCCCTACAGTGGGACGTATTTAGGCTGAATTATTGTTGAGAGAAGTTAAGCTCACCCGCTAAGACGACCCGTGTGAGTCTCTGAGAGCTGTCCGGAACAGACATGATACAATCGGCGACCCGACGGCACGCCACGTGGCCGATTTCGTTGTGACTCATGTCCAGTGTCTGGAATAGGACGTGAAAACTTAGCAATAGTAACTTGCAACCAGTGACAATCAAAAGCATAGGCGTCTAACTAGCGCTAAAAAATGACCCCACGTTGATTTGTGGGAGGGCAGGCGGGGCTCGTCAATTGTGTTACCGATCGGGGCGAGTTCAGTACTACCCGGCAAAATATCTACGCACCTGCCACCGTCGCATAAAGCGGAAGTTACACAAGGCGAGTTACTCGCGAGGGGGGTGAATAATCGTCTGCGATTATTCCATGGCAAAACTCGCCATTCGATTATCGCCACTTGTATACCACTACTTAGATATAAGAAACTATTTGTAATATCTTTCACCTGGTTGTGCAATAAAGTGTTCTCTATCTATCTATCGCCTCCGGTTGTTTACAACTCGACAAAAACTCGTATTATTCTCGAATGCGACTATCACAGGCGAGACTCACTTCTCTAAAGCGGAAGTTACACGAGGAGAGTTCCTCGAACGCGAGCGGCGAATAATCGTAAGTGATTATCCCATGGCAAAACTCGCCATTCGATACTCGCCCCCAGTTGTTTGCATTTTGACAAAAACTCGCATCAATACGGCAATACAAATACGGCCCGAAGGCAGCGACTAACATAGTAACATAGTACGTTGACATTCAGCAAACTGAAAATCAGCGCCGAGGGATCACTTCCTCAGCACAACGCTGAGTCAGCTGCCTTTTGTGGCAACTTAGACACACCGCAGGCTACATCTATGGTCCTGTTTTATTTATTCGTTTTGTCTGTTATGTATTTAGTTTTCTTTCTGTTGTTGTGCATATTATGTTACTTATCTGCTTATTTCGTTTCTGTGACGTATCTTGTTGGTATAATAAATGTCTTTCTTTCTTTCTTTGAAACAGAATGTTAATTCTTTACGTTGAAATAAATTTTTGATTTGGCTCGCGTCATAGGAGGGTTTAAGTAGCGACAATGGTATTCGAGAGGCGAACCTCGGGGCATATTATTGCCCAGAAGAAATCGCCACTCGCGTGCGAGAAACTCTCCATGCGTAACAGCCCCCTAAAGCAGCGGTCAGATGGGTGAAAAAGCGTAACATTACCTCTAGCATGACGCCGTTTTCTTTAAAAGCTTCAGCGAGTGCCAACGCGCCCTTACATTTCAGAAGGCAGTCGCCAAAGTTGACGTGTCGGAGATTCTTCAGCCTGTAACAAAATCGAATTACGGGATAAACAAGTGAAATCGGAATCAAGCTAATAAGATAGATATATTTCTTCATGCAGCCTATATTCGTCGAATCAGAAATGATGAGATCCGTAGACGAACGAAAGTCGTCACATAGCCCAGCGGATTAGTAAGTTGAAGTGGCAGTGGGCGGGGCACATAGCACGCAGAACTGATGGCCGATGGGGCCGAAAAGTTCTCGAATGGAGACCACATATCGGCAAGAGCAGCGTAGGACGACCAGCTCGCATCCAGGAAGACGCTGGATACAGGCCGCTTCCAACCGGTCTCTTTGGAAATCCATGGAGGAGGCCTATGTCCAGCAGTGGACTTCTTGTGGCTGAATGATGATGATGATATTCGTCCCACTGCAGGGCACAGGCCTTCTCTTAGAGAGAGAGTATTGGCTTAATCACCACGCGTGCCCACCGCGGATTGGCAATTTCAAGCGCTGAGGTACGTGAACACCTCAAACACTTAAGTTTCCTCACGATATGTTTTAGTTCCCAGTTAGCGAGTGGTATTGCTACATTAAATTCCTAAATGTACGTAACTTAGAAAACAAAGTCATTTGTACATGCCAGGATTCGAACCCACGACCTCCCGAATGAGAGGCCGGCTTTCCACCGCTCCGCTACCACCAATAAGATAAATATACGCTGAAATCTGGGTGGTTTTAAAGCCACGGTTATGTGAATAGTAATTGAATGTGGCATCATCAGCATCATCATCATCATCAGCCATTTGACGCCCAATACAGGACACAGGCCTCCCTCGTGGTTTTCATAACCATGAGGGGTTTTGCCGTAATCGCCACGCTCGGCAGGCGGGTTGGCGATCGCAGTATGCGGTTGGAATCTCAGGAAGACGCTGCTGCCCGTCTCCTGGTAATTGATTTCCTTAGTCGCCTTCTACGACATCCACGGAATGAAATGGAGGAAGGAAAAAGTGGCATCTATTTAGACTATTACTTTTAAGTCTTTTTGTTCTTGTTTCGAATTGAGAAATGTTGTTTAAAAAAAAACCGGCCAAGTGCCAGTCGAACGCGCGCAAATTAGACAAAGATCCAGACAAGATAGATTAGGCACATCGAGAACAGCGCCATCTGTAGAAACCAACAAGGAGCGTTTAAAATTGACATTTAAGCCTGTTGACAGACATATAGACAGACCCACAGCGAAGTCTTAGCAACAGGGTCCCGTTTGGCACCCTTCGGTTACGGAACCCTAAAAACCAAACTACGTTTGTAAGGGAATTGCTCCTTGAGGGGCCGGCTTCAATCGAATAGAAATTGTAGCCTTGTGAATAATGTTGACGACCTCGTAGCGCAGCGGTAGTGCATCTGCATACCATGCGAGAGGTCCAGGGTTCGAATCCCGGCTGGGGACAAAAAAAAAACCCCAGGTCTTGGATGTTTACATGTTTGCGATGTCGTTGTTTCCGGTTCCCACGACACAGGGTGTCCTAGTGTGGGGCCAGAAGCAGTGTATGTGTCTGGATGTAAATGTTTATGTTTATGTTTGTATGAAAAGTTATGGGGTTATAATTTCTTATTTATTCTAGTATTCTCAGTTGTAAGCACGAGCAAACCTTGATTTGTTTCTTCTAAACATGGTAAAGTGATTAAATTCTTTTCTATTTTTTTTTTTTTTTGTTGCACTAATCCGTGCTGAGAACAACTTTTTGAAAACACATTTGGAGGCTAAAAATTCCACCCGTGCCGGGACTTGAACCCGCGACCTCTGGCTGACCGTGCCAGCGCTCTCCCGACTGAGCTAATAGGCGAGTGCGGGCATCGGCGAAATTTCGAGCCTCTTTACAAACCTCCATGCCTGCACTTGCCCATTAGCTCAGTTGGGAGAGCGCTGGCACGGTTAGCCGGAGGTCGCGGGTTCAACACCCGGCCTAGGTGGAATTTTTAGCCTCTAAGCAGGTTCTTAGAAAATATTGGTAAAGTGTCATTGAAATCCTGCATACCGTTTGTGAATTGTGTAAATCCAAACTACGTTTGTATGGGAATTGCTCCTTGAGGGTTTGTACGGGAATCGAATGTGTCATGCCACCCATGGCGATTAAGAATAGGGTCACTCCACTTCCTACCGTGGATGTCGTAGAAGGCTACCAAAAAATAGTACATTACTTCAGAGGGAAGAAAGTGACAGTTCCATACCGAGATTATGGCATTTGCGCCACGAGCTCGCGAGGGGCGCAAACCATTTGAGGTATGGAACTGTACTTTATCCTGAGGTATGTATAGTGCTTTTTGTTACACCTACGAGGAAAATTATAGACATAAATGCATAGAAATGTTTACAAAAAACACAAAGATAAATGCTAAATCAATCGAAGTTTTTGCGAAAATGCGCGGGCTTTTCCTTTTTTTATTCGCCCGTTTCTGGAGTAGGCTAAGATCATAAGGTCATGCAGCCACTTCTTCCGTGATTCCGCGCGTTTTATATACAAAAATAATTTCGTTTTTAATTTTCTGTATGCACCAAGGAGGTTGGTAACTGGTAAAAAAAAAACTGTATGTGGCCAGTAACAATTTACTTGAAATTTAATTAGTAGACAGTTAAAGTCTCTTTGCAGTATGACTGCTGACAAATTAAAAAAAAAACCGGGTATGTAATGGAATTTCATACATACTTCCCACCCTTGGGTCGGAAGGATTTTCATACAAACTTCCGTGCCTTGGGATGAAAGGATTTGAAGGGCGGGATAAAGGCGTTTCTTCCCTCTAATTGGTATAATTAGTATGTATTTTCAGAGCAGGTGTGATAAAAAATTAATTACCAGGAGACGGGCAGCAGCGTCTTCCCGAGATTCCAGCCGCATACCGCGATCGCCAACCCGCCTGCCGAGCGTGGCGATTGCGGCAAAACCCCTCATGGTTATGAAAACCGCGAGGGAGGCCTGTTTCCTGCGGTGGGCGTCGAATGGCCGATGATGAATCTTCGTCTTTACGAAACTCGAGACTTACGCAGGCAGCACGGCGGCGATGTATTTAGCGCCCTTGAGTCCCACGGTGTTGTCGTTCAAGTTGAGCGCCCTCAGCGCGGGGTTTTGGCCGAGAGCTCGGGACAACGCCTCCACGCCGACGTGGTAGATGCCGTTCTGGGGCAACGCCACCTCTTCGAGCGTCGACATTTTCTGTGAAAGTTGGTCGGGTTCGAATTAACGAGCGCATCGCATAAGAACGGCATCTAAAAGAGATGGAATTCGTTAAAGGGGATTTGTTTAAAGAAACTGAGGTCTTAACAGTTGCAAGTCAATGATAATTTTATTTTATAAGCTATCCCGGCGAACTTCGTACCGCCACAGAATACTTTTATACGATTCTTGCACAACGCCATCTATATTTAAATCACAACGTTCCGCATTGGACGCTGCATAAAACATGACATTACGTAGATGCAAAGGGCTGAATTTTATATACATATCTGAGGTATTTTTTCACAAATTTAGTCTAATTCGGTGAGAAAGAGTCGACTATGTCTGTTTAGATTCCAGCGCCGCCCGCAGGTTGACTCTCTAGTGAATTTTAGTACCGCAGGCTGTCTCTCTCTCTCTCTCTCTCTCTCTCTCTCTCTCTCTCTCTCTCTCTCCCTCTCTCCCTCTCTCTCTCCCTCTCTCCCTCTCTCCCTCCCTCCCTCCCTCCTTCCCTCCCGTGAGCTGGTTCCGGCCCGCTACGGACACCTTGAGCGGCGGGAGGCGCTCGCCGAGAGCCATGGACAGCAGCCGCCCACCCGTGATGCCCAGACCATTGTTGCCTTACTGATGCTTACTGATAGAGACGACCATCTCACTCCCGAGTGAGATTCCAGCGCCGCAGCCTGACTCACTCTTTAGTAAGATTCTAGCGCCGCTGACTCTAGTGAGTTCTGGCGCCGCAGGCTGACTCTAGTGAGTTCTGGCGCCGCAGGCTGACCCTAGTGAGTTCTGGCGCCGCAGGCTGACTCTAGTGAGTTCTGGCGCCGCAGGCTGACTCTAGTGAGTTCTGGCGCCGCAGGCTGACTCTAGTGAGTTCTGGCGCCGCAGGCTGACTCTAGTGAGTTCTGGCGCCGCAGGCTGACTCTAGTGAGTTCTGGCGCCGCAGGCTGACTCTAGTGAGTTCTGGCGCCGCAGGCTGACTCTAGTGGGTTCTGGCCGGATGACCCGAGTGAGTTCTGGCGCCGCCGGATGACTCTCTCTAGTGACATTCTAGCGCGCAGGCTGAGTTTCTTGATTCTAGTGAGTACTGGCGCCGCCGGGTGACTCTCTCTAGTGAGTTCTAGCGCCGCAGGCCGACTCACTCTCTCTCTCTCTCTAGTTAGATCCTGTCCTAAGTAATAGTAACTAGTACTAGTACAAACTACGAACCCGGAAGACCTCAGCCAAGGCCTTGGCGCCGTCGTTCTCTAGCCGGTTCCGGCCCGCTATGAACACCTTTAGAGGCGGGAGGCGCTCGCCGAGAGCCTTGGACAGCAGCCGCCCGCCCGTGATGCCGAGACCGTTGTTGTTCAAACGAAGCTCCTGAGAAGACAGGCGTTGATCTATTATCAAAGCGTGCGCAAAGCGATTTCTCGCAATAAAGATCATTCTTATAACGAAGAGATATTTCATTGAAAAGTAGATGCTTTTCTTTCACTCGCTTTCCCCAAGTAGCACGGCGGAGTGTGAACTCAAAAAATCGCAATTCCCGAATTGGGGTTTGTACTTTACGACCTTTGCCCTACCTATGAGATATTTCTATACAGGGATATTTCCAAAATGCACCACCCCTGATAGATATAGAAACACTTTGTTGCACATAAGAAAGGAAATGAAATTTGTCTCCCAAAAATATGTTACAGCTATCTTTAAAATATAGAACATACAATTCAATTAAATTCTATTATAATTATTCATTTTAAGGATTTAAGAGTAAGCAGTGGTCCCCACACTAGGCCGAGCCTGCCCTGTGGGGGCCGTGATCTATACTAATAATAAATCTGTAAGGGTCGGTCATGGAGTAAGTTAGTTTGTTTTCAGAGATATTGTGTTTATAGGCTCAATATATGATACTGAAACTAATTTCACGATTTTTAGAATTTTTTTCTGTATGTGTGTATGTATGTATGTATGTTCCTCCATAACTCTTAAACCAATTATCCGAATTTGATGAAATTTGGTATAAAAACATATAGACATCTGGGACACAGGATAGGCTATTTAAATTCTAGCTCCAGTTATGATAGGACGTGGCCCCCATACAAATGCTGCTTCGTAAAAATCGAAATGTACGCGAACGGAGTCGCGGGCACAGCTAGTTATATATAAAACAAAACAATATAGGTGTACCTAGTAACGAGACGGCGTTTAGCGCTTTTTAATGCAGGGCTTTGTGTTATGTGCCGTTATATATTTATGTGGTGTACTTCGTGTGTTTGTGTGAGTGTCCGCTATCGCAGAATAATTACTTTAGGATCAGAAGCAGGGATTCGGTGGCGTTGTAGTCCAATGTCAATAAGTATTGAGTTATCATGTATTTGGCTTTTGACAATGGTTTGTTCAATTTCTCCAAAAACGCATTTTATGATCCTTGAGAAGTATGCCTGCTGCTTTGTTACTTTGAATAACACGACACGCAACAGTTTGATTAGAGAACGATGTGGACTGAAAGAGGATGTAGTGACTAGAATTGAGAAAGGAATGTTGCGTTGGTCTGGACATGTGGAGAGGATGAAGAAAGAAAGATTGACGAAACAAATATATCGAGCAAACGTCGGTCACTTGTGGGCGGAAGGGCCGGTAAGGGACGTCCCAAACGGACGTACTTCGACCAAATAGAGGATGTAATAGCAAAGGGCAAGATAAAAAAAATACTAAGGTATTTTTTAGATCTTGTTAAAGCACGTTCATTTTGCTGTGGCTCTCAAACCACCCAAAATTTCTTGGGTGTCATCATCATCAGCCATTTGACGCCCACTGCAGAACATAGGCCTCCTTCGTGGTTTTCATAACCATGAGGGGTTTTGCCATAGTCGCCACGCTCGGCAGGCGGGTTGGCGATCGCAGTATGCGGTTACAATCTCAGGAAGACGCTGCCGCCCGTCTCCTGGTAATTGATTTCCTTAGTCGCCTTCTACGACATCCACGGAAGGAAATGGAGTGACGCTATTCTTAATCCGGCGCCACACGGGTGTCATGCGAAGCTATTAACTTTTATACAAGAACCCAGACATACCTGGAGCTGTGAGCACACTTCGCTGGTCAGCAACTTGGCCAGCCCTTCGACTCCGATGGGACCGAAGGCGTTGTCGCTCAGATCCAGCGTGGATAGGCGCGCGCCGGCTGCTATCATTCCGTCGCCGAGAGCGCTCTGGAGAAAACAGGCTGGTGTTAGTCTAGCCGGTTTCTGAACTGAGTATTTGAAATTAAATCTAAAGTAAATTGTACATATGTATATAATTTTAACGTTCTACATAAGCAGCCTATATACGTCCCACTGTAGGGCACAGGCCTTCCTCTCAGAGAGTATGGGCTTAATCACCACGTGTGCCCACCGCGCATTGGCGATTTCAAGCGCTGAGGTAGGTATGGGAATAGCTCAGACACTCAGGTTTCCTCACGATGTTTTCCTTCACCGTTAGCGAGTGGTATTGCTACCATTGTGAAGTTTCACAAATTCACAAATTAGAACGTTTAGGGCCGGTTTCTGAATTGAGTATTTCACTAAGCAAATACTTAAGTCACGTTCTGTCGCGCTCTTCTCTGAGAAATTCTAAGAGACAGCGCTACAGTTAACTATTTACTTAGCGAAATTCTCAATTCAGAAACTGGCGCTTGGGGTCAGTTTCTGAATAGAGAATTTCGCTGCACATTATTAGCTTATTTCCGGATCGATTTCATGTCGGAAGAGTCCGATATGCATGGGTAGCACGGTGACCGGAATCGCGCGTTTGAACGTCGAAAGTCGCGACTTTACATAAGCAGCCTATATTCGTCCCACTGTAGGGCACAGGCCTTCTCTCAGGGAGACAGTGTGGGCTTAATCACCACGCGTGTCCACCGCGGATTGGCGATTTCAAGCGCTGAGGTATGGGAATAGCTCAGACACCCAGGTTTCCTCAAGATGTTTTCCTTCACCGTTAACGAGTGGCATTGCTACTATAACTTCACAAATGTACATAACTTAGAAAACCAAGTCACGTTAAAATTATATACAATTTAATTTCAAATTTAAATTAATTCAAAAACAAAATTTAAACTACAATTCATGAAATGAGAAATGTCACATTATTCGTTTTCCTCAAAATTTAAACTACAATTCAGTCATATGTCAATAAATTAATTCGATTAAAGAAAAAAAATATGCCATTGAATTTTCTCACCAAAGCCGGCGGTATCTCTGTCTTCATCCGTCCAGTGAACATGTCACTCCATCGGGCCTGTTTGAACTCCTCGTGGCTCTCCAAGGCCTTCGCGATGGCTTTAGCCGCCTCCACGCCCAGGGTGTTGCCTGTGAGCGTCAAGTGATGGAGCTCCGGGCATCGGTTGATCGCTTCCACGATTGGCTGGGCTGTTGGGATGACGGTTATCTTTCAACTTACACTCACATATGCATAAATAACATAGGTATATGATATCTAACACCTATATATGTTATTATTGTCAAATATGGACCCAGGTCTGAAATAAATATTTTCATTCATTTATTCATTGTATAACCTGAATCTCAGAAAGGGCTCTAACGATTTTCATGACATTTTGTATACACAGGGTTTCGGGGACGATAAATCGTGTTTAGTAATTGTAATTATCTTCAATATGTATGTACGTATTTTTGTTGTTATTTATTTATTTATGTACTATCATTTATGTAGGTTTATAATAATTTCTATTATCCCCCCCCCCCACTAAGTCTAAGTTAATGTATTTCCCTAGGTTTATGTAAGTTTATTATTGTATTTAATCTTCTTCTTGCACTACCCGTCGCCAGTCTCTTCAAAACCAAAGGTTTGCTGGAAGAGAATGCTTCTTGCATTAAGCACGCCCTTGTACACTTACAATGTAATTAGTGCAATAAAGAATTAAAATAAAAACAATAGCTAGATTTCATTTTTAGCGAGCGTCGTTTTATCAGTGTTTTTAGGCAATGAAAAACTGCTAAAATGTCATTGGAATACGATGGTAAATTTCGCCACCGTCCACAAGGCTTTAATAGCTCAGGTGGGACATCGGGCGGTCCCGAAACCAGAAGACGCCGGTTCGAGACTGTCTCCAGTCCGATATTTTTTTTCCTTTTTTTCCCCCTTTTTTTTTCACCGTAATAATTTCCAAAACACACGATTAGTCAAAAAAAAATACTGAGCAAAGCTCGGTCATTATTTCAGTTCATTAGACTTTGCTTTGCGTGTATCATTACAGTTCATTAGACTTTCAATTGTTTTTGTTATTCAATTTAGACAAGAAAGATGGATACTGCGAAAATTCGAGTGATTTTTGAATACGAGTTCCGACGCGGAACTAACGCGGCAGAAACAGCCCGCAATATCAATGCTGCGTTTGGAGAGGGGTCTACTAATGAACGCACCGTGCGATTTTGGTTTAAACGCTTTCGTGATGGAAATTTCGACTTAAAGAACGAGCCACGAGGAAGACCGCCCACACAGGTGAATAACGATGAATTAAGAGAGATAGTGGAAGCCGACCCTAGTCAAACTACCCAGGAATTAGCGGCATGGTTTAACGTTACCTTACCCACAATATTGACTCACTTGCGTCAAATCAATAAAATAAAAAAATACGAAAAATGGGTGCCTCATAATCATTCGAATTTTCGCAGTATCCATCTTTCTTGTCTAAATTGAATAACAAAAACAATTGAAAGTCGATATTCAAATGTTTCACATTTTTTAAAAAAAGAACATCATAGAAACCATTTGAAAAAAGTTTCATTCGAAAACCTCAAACCATGAAGATTCTATGTCAATTCAAAGAACCTATTGCAATAAAACGGCAATTTCACACTTTAACCCCTAATATGTCTTGTATGATTTAGACATTGATAGCATGCAATTTACCTGACCATTGAAAAATTCCCTGATCACCTTAAATTATAGTACCTGGATTGCTCGGTATATTTTTTCTTAATCGTGTTTTAAGGGTTGCATAGTCCGATACTGAACCCTATAGTTTCGCCATGTCCGTCTGTCTGTCTGGCGCTAGGCTGCGGACGGACAGACAGACAGCTCGCCAAATTACAGATTTCTAGTACCACCGATCTTTACCGGCGGTACTAGAAAGCTGTAACTTAGTATGTGTATTATACATATTTATCGCGCCCACAAAGTTAAAGAATAAAATGTTGGAAAAAATCTTTTTACTGTACCTCCCCTAACATGAAAAGTGGGAATGTTTTTTTTTTTCTCGTCTACCCCATCATGTGAGGCATCGTTGGATTGTTCGTTGAAAAATATTGTGGGTGTAGAAACACCATTTTTATATTTAGGGTCTCGTTTGCGTAATATTAAGCTCTAAAGCGCAAACTTTTATCGAGTAGGGTGCCCCCCCCCCTCTCCTGGCTAAACGGTTGATTGTAGAAACGTGAAAAAATTCAGAATAGTAGCACATATAATGAACTTAAAAGGAAAAGTATCACGGCTAACTAGGCTTTACTTAACCAACCAACCAACTTATAGAAGTAATATTTCGTACAAAATCCATTAAAAAATTACTTCGATGATGTTGTTAGTCCTGGTAAAGCAGATTAAAAAACCCTCTTTCTACGGAACCCTACATTGCGCGTGGCCCGACACGCACTTGGTCGGTTTTTTTGTGTCGGAAATTATATTTAGATACGATGAAGGGAAAAAAAAAGGAACAAAACAATCGGACCGGAGACAGGCTCGAACCGACGTCTTCTGGTTTCGGGACCGCCCGATTTCCACCTGAGCTATTACAACCTTGTAGATGGTGGCGTAATTTACCTTCATATTCTGATGATATTTTAGCAGTTTTTCATTACCTAAAAACACTTACGACGTGAGGCTGTGGTAGCCTAGTGGGTAGAACATTGGACTCGGAAGCGGGAGACCCAGGTTCGATTCCCAGTGCGGGCATGTACCTATGACTTTGTTTTCTAAGTTATGTACATTTGTGAAGTTATATTAGCAATAATAATAATAATAATAAAGCCTTTATTTCCGAACTATTTTACATTGCATTTTAATTTTAAACTTATACTAGATTATGTCCCTTAATTCGGTGTGCCTTTTGGCATAGGCCTCCTCCAACTGACGCCAGTAACCTCTGTCAGTTGCGACTCTTGTCCAGTATGGACCCAAAGTCAGGCGTATATCGTCTTCCCATCTTTTTGTAGGACGTCCCAGTCTTCTTTTGCCGTCTCTTGGGTACCAGAGTGTCACTTGCTTGCTCCATTTGTCCTCTTTACAGCGTAGCATGTGGCCTGTCCAGCTCCACTTCAGGTGATCGATGCGGGTAAGTATGTCTATAACTTTAGTTCTGTGTCTTATATCACAATTCCTTATTTTGTTTCTTATTTTTACACCTATCATACTTCTCTCCATTGATCTTTGGCACTTTGCAAGTTTATCTCGTTGTTTTTCTGTGAGGGCCCAAGTCTCGCATCCGTATGTTAGGCAGGGGAGAATACATGTATTGAAGGTCTTCATTTTGATATTTATGCCTAGATCCTTGCTCTTCATGATTTCCTTGAGAGACCAGTATCTTTTCCATCCAGAAGCTATTCGTTTATCTATCTCTTTTGACATTGTGTCTACAGGTGAGATAATTTGCCCTAAGTAAGTGTACTCCTTTACATATTCAAACTTATACCCTTCAACTTCTATATCGGTTTCTGCACTGTTGGTCATCAACTTTGATTTGCTTATGTTAATTTCGAGACCCGCTTCTTTGCTTTTATTGGCTAGGGATTTTACCATACTTTCCAGTTTCTTTGGGCATTCTTCCAGTAAGATTAGGTCGTCAGCAAATCTCAAATGGTTTAGGCGGCTGCCATTTATGTTGAGACCATAGTCTTCCCAGTCTAATTTTCTAAAGACGCTTTCTAGAACTGCAGCAAACAATTTGGGGGACAATGGATCACCCTGTCTGACGCCCCTTTTTATGGGGAATGGTTCACCTTTTGATTCTAATTTTATGCAGCTGGAGCTCTGGCAATAGATGTTTTTGATTATATTGGTATAGGTGTCATTTACTCCCTGCTTCTTTAGACTTGTCCAGATTTCCTTGTGGTAGAGACTGTCGAATGCCTTGGAATAGTCAATAAAGGCTATGTATAGGGATTTTTGGTATTCGTTATATTTTTCCATGATTTGTTTGATGGTGTGAATATGGTCTATTGTACTGTAGTTTTTTCTAAAGCCCGCCTGTTCGATGGGTTGATTCTCGTCTAGTATTTTCGTTAATCTTCCTAGAATCACCTTGGCGAAGATCTTGTAGACATTTGATGTCAAATGTCTATGTTAGCAATACCACTCGCTAACTGTGAAGGAAAACCTCGTGAGGAAACCTGTGTCTGAGCTATTTACATACCTCAGCGCTCGAAATCGCCAATCCGCGGTGGGCACGCATGGTGATTAAGCCCATACTCTCTCCCTGAGAGAAGGCCTGTGCCCTAAAGTGGGATGTATATAGGCTGCTTATGACTTACGACTTTTCTAAAAATGAAACCTAGCTAGATCGATTTATTGCCCTCAAAACCCCTCTGCATATTAAATTTCATGAAAATCGTTGGCGCCGAGATTCAGATTATATATTAGAGGTATTAAATAGATAGATAGATAGTTTAGATATGCCGGTCAGATGCCAAAATGATCGCAGTTTGCTTCAAAATGACTTGGATAGATTATTAACTTGGTGTAATAACAATGGAGTGCAAAGAAATGCAAAAAAAAAAGGAGGAGAACACCCATTGCTTCATCTTATTAACTGAATAGTGGGAGACTCGTTGAGGTCAGTGAAATCGGAGAAATGGTGTTTTGTTGGACTCAAAACTTACATTCATACATTTCAATGCAGTTGTGAGAAAATCTTTGCAAACACAAATCTTTCATTGAGCGAAATTTCGAAATAGACATTTTTCAGATTCACTCAGCATATTTAAATGTTAGCTCAGTAATGGGTTGGTGGTTAAAGTTGGGTCCGTATTGTGCCATCATAAGCAGCCTATAAGCAGCCACAGGCCTTCTCTCAAAGAGAAAATATGGGCTTAATCACCATGCATGCCCACTGCAGATTGGCGATTTCAAGTACTGAGGTATGTAAATAGCTGAGACACTCAGGTTTCCTCACGATGTTTTCCTTCACCGTTAACGAGTGGTATTGCTACTATAACTTCACAAATGTAGGTACATAACTTAGAAAACAAAGTCATGGGTACATGCCTGCACAATGAATCAAACTTGGGTCTCCCGCTTCCGAGTCCAATGTTCTACCCACTAGGCTACCACCACAGGTACGGTACAATGAGGTACGGTACAATGAGGTACGGTACAATGAGGTACGGTACAATGCATGCAGGCAATTTAAAAATGAGAATTGCATATTATTTAGTTTTGGCATGCAGTATATTCGATGATGAGATATTATGCATATTATTTACAATTTTTCTGTGTCAGTATATTTATAAGTAGGTATAGGTAATAATAACGATGTTGACCAATGATTAATGTTAACTGAAACCAGCACGCAGTAAGGTTATGTTGTATTTTGACCTCTTATTTACATAGTTTGAACTATTTCAGAATATTGTACAACCAAATCTTAAAGTTTGTGCTCATTCTTGAAGTTAATTTAAATCCAAATAGGCAGGAAATGCGAAAGAGTTGTAAAAACATACCATCATTTTCAGTATCAAGTTTTAGTGATTTTCCAGAAAAATCGACTCCACTAGTCTGTTTGCTTGAAGTCCACAACGCAGCGTTGATCGAATTTAGGTCAAACGAAGCCATTATTGTATCCTATTATTGTTAAAATAAATTAAATTACAAAAACCAACACAACAAATGCAAGCGTCCCGCCAACGGATTTCCGAAATTCAACTTTTTTTTTACATAGCATTGACATTTGACAGCCTGTTTTGGTTGGTAGCACTGTTTTGTTCACAGATTAAAATTGAACTAATCGTGTATACGATACGAGACAATATTCAACTCGATTTTTCGATTACTTCTGTTATCTGACTACGAAAAAGTTGTTAGGTAGGTATATTAAGGAAGAAGGTTTTTTTATGTTAAAATTTTTATGGTTGATATCGGCAAAGTTATGGCGCAAATCATTCTTATAAAGATCATTTGTTATAATTGGAGACCTTTATTTTAAAGTACATTTAAATATACCGCTTAAAATCGCGAATATAATTATTAATTTGTGATGTCCTTCATGATGTCCAAATGATATCCTAATTTGAGACAAGTGATTGTGCTGTATTAGAGATATTATTACAGCCCACGCCGCTCGCTGCACCTTGTGGAGCCCCTCGTGCCCTCGCCTGGCGTCGCTGAGCCACACAGCCGTCGCCAATTTAGCTAGTGTAGGCTATTATGCTTCGCGCGGGCCCAAAGATTACTTACTATTTTTATAAGTACTGTGCTTAGGGTTCCTAACAATAATTTATTCATTCCTACTTGGTTTTTAATATTTTTTTTATTATATCATTCATTCACTCATCTTAAGTTCTCTGTAGTCTGTGCTTCAACAAGGTGAAGTATGATGTAGACTATGGCCGTACCTTTTTGTACTGTGACCATGGAAGTAGTCACTTTTCTCATAGTAAACTTGACGTTTCCATACTATATTTGACACCTCTACCGGGTCAGATAACTTTGTGGCACTATATACCTATGTTGTACTTCCATAACTGTGACGTATCTCTGACTGAGGTGGGTATCTTTACTTATTAGTCTGTGAAGGTGACAGCGCAGAAGTCAAGAATTCAAGTTGAAAGACAGAAACTTCTCAAAAAGTATTTTTCGTTTGACTCTTTGTACTGTACGTGACTTTACGGAGGCGCACGATGGCGGGTGAGTGTTTATTGCAGTTCCAAATTCGAAATAAAGAAGTAAATTGTCATTTGGTCACTATCAGAAGTATGATTTCCGCGAAAATTCGGCAAATATCCAGAGTTATTGGTCCCTAAATCTTTCCTATTAGAACGCTTTACAGGGTTTGCGTGTCACACGAGAAATGCTCCTCAAGCCATTGATTCGCAAGTTTTGCTTGGTTATAGGTAACTTACCCGCGTGTTTCCATGACATGTAGCTAGGACCTTTGACCCCACACATCGGTACCTACCAAGTTGATTATAACCTTCATTCATAGTAGGTACATAAATAATGTGCATATTTACTCAGTACTTAACGCCTAAGGTGAAACACGCATCTTAAAAAAATTCCCAAACTATTGTCACTGCATACTTTGTACTTTATAACATAATCAACTAAGAAAAAAGGCCTGCACCCTGCAGTGGTAAATAAATGGTTTATTTCTTGGTTTCTTTCTTTCAGTGGGTTGTTTATAGGCTGGTTATGAAATAAACAGGCTACAAAACCTGTTGGGCACCAACTAATCAGCTATATACTTCCCAAACTGGTCAGGTAGCTGGCTAACAGGCCGTAAAAACACTCCAGACAGCTTATCTCTAGCTAGTAACACTGGGGTTGCTATATGCATAGAATATTCGTCATGGTGCCTAGGGCGCCTTGGAGAGTTAGCAGGGATGGCTGTGCGGCATTCCTGTTTTCTCTTTTTGGGAAACTGAACTCACTTTTTCCATTGATTTAATTTTGCGGTTTTGGAGGCCGAATGCTGATATCTTATCTACTAAAAGGTATATTTTGCTACAGGGCATAGGCCTTCTCTCAGAAAGAATACTCTCTAAGAAATTTATATGCCCACTGTGGACTGTGTTTCTCATAATGTTCTCTTCACGGAAAGTAAGTGGTATGGCTGCTACCATTTTTTGTGTAATCTATATTATGTCCCACTTTACAGCACAGGCCTTCTCTCAGAGAGCGAGTATGGGCTTAATTACCATGCATGCCTACTGCGGATTGGCAATTTCAATTGCTGCGGTATGTGAACACCTCAGACACTCATGTTTCCTCACGATGTTTTCCTTCACCGTTAGCAAGTGGTATTGCTACAATAACTTTCACTCATAATTCACACTTGTAATTATCACTAAAGTATCACAAGTCTGAATATCTGAAACATTTTCTTTTTCAGATTACTAATCTCGAGAACGAAGCACAAGTTTAATTTATGATTAATCAAATCCGTTTTTTCAGCCAAGAATCCTTACAATAAACTACTGAAAGACATCACTATCAACGGAAAAACGTTCAAGTACTATGATGTCGCTTCGTTCGGCCCAAAATATGGTAAGTTGAATAGAATAAGTAAACAATAACTAAGCTAAGCCTTAAACGAGTAGCCCACTTTGCAGTTAGGTGTTTACATCGGAATGATATTGCTGTACCTACATGATTATATTCTTTTTGTTGCACTAACCCTGTGAGGTCTCCATTCGAGAACTTTTCGGCCCTATCGGCCATCAGTTCTGCGTGCTATGTGCCCCGCCCACTGCCGCTTCAACTTACTAATCCGCTGGGCTATGTCGACGACTTTCGTTCGTCTACGGATCTCGTCATTTCTGATTCGATCTCGTAGAGAAATTCCGAGCGTAGCCCTTTCTATAGCAATTCCATCTGTTTATTTAGTTTGTGGCTACATGGTTTCCTTGTAAAATCTCCACTACAGACAATTCTAATCGGCTTTTTTCAAGTGTGTGAAGTGGAGTCGAGATTTAATAAATAAGACCGTAAATAGGCAAGCACATCACAAACTCAAACCCCTGACCTCTGTGTTGATAATCTATCAATGTCAGCCTAACGAAGCAATTTACCTCTGGAAATTATTGTCACAATAAAGCGTGAACTATAATTGGAGATATGTATACATCGGGTCTTATCAAACTTGTTGTTTGATCTTGTACTTCTGGACTGTTCTTATCAAACTTGTTGTTTGATCTTGTACTTCTGGACTGTTCTTATCAAACTTGTTGTTTGATCTTGTACTTCTGGACTGTTCTTATCAAACTTGTTGTTTGATCTTGTACTTCTGGACTGTTCTTATCAAACTTGTTGTTTGATCTTGTACTTCTAGACTGTTCTTATCAAACTTGTTGTTTGATCTTGTACTTCTGGACTGTTCTTATCAAACTTGTTGTTTGATCTTGTACTTCTGGGACTGTTCTTGCCTCAGTACAACTTTTTAAAATAATAACATATTGACATTTAAAATTTATTTGTTCAATCATTAGTATTTGTAAAACTACTTAATATCTATGACTTTACACGGATTTAAGAAGAAGAAGAAGAAAGACATTTGTTATACCAACAAGATACATCACAGAAACAAAATAAGCAGATAAGTAACATAATATGCTATTTCTAATATTTACAAACTATTTCTAATAATATCATCATCATCAGTGATTTGACGCCCCCTGAAGGACATAGGCCTCCCTCGTGGTTTTCCAATCTTTTGAACATAACCATGAGGAGTTTTGCCATAATCGCCACGCTCGGCAGGCGGGTTGGCGATCGCAGTATGAGGTTGGAATCTCAGGAAGACGCTGCTGCCCGTCTCCTGGTAGTTTCTTTCCTTAGTCGCCTTCTACGACATCCACGGAAGGTGATGGAGTGACGCTATTCTTAATCCGGCGCCACACGGATAATGATATACTTATATAAAATACAATTAATTCTGATATTTCCAACGTGACATTACATTATTTAATCCGGTCTGATAACAATTTGGCCACCTCACCTCAGCTCTCCTGGCGCTGCGTGCCGCTCCCACTGGGTACCGGCAGAATATCAGCGCTGGAGTTCTTCTTGGACTTTCGGCACATGCTGAGTCGGAGCCCATTCACATTTGCCACACCTACTTTGGTCAATCTTGTACTCCTGCCGTACCGTGTCTGGCTAATTTCCAGTGTGTTTTTGCTTTTTTTTTTTGTATGTTATTGTTTTGTTATATTTGTGGCGAGCACATGTCAACTCTGGGCGCGCACTATAAACTCCAACATTCCTGCATCGCGCAAGCAAAATGTTTCACATGACATATCATAAATATAACGTCCGACGAACATCAGTCGGACCGGCCGTCCCCCTGCCTGGCGGGAAATATCCCTTTATAGTGGAAGAGCACGATCACCCGCTCTTCCCTATATATTCTTTCTTCGTATTGTGACTTTTAAATGGATCTGTGTTGCTTTGCTTTATATACGGGTGTGTGTTATGTGAATAAATTATTTATCTATCTATCTATAAACTATCGTAATGTAAAAAAATAAATATTTAGATCTATTGGGCTCCGTATTGTTAAACTCCGTACCTCATTTTTCCCGTAGTAATAAAACCGATAAGCGCGGTGGTAGCCTAGTGGGTAGATCATTGGACTCGGAAGCGAGAGACCCAGGTTCGATTCCCAGTGCGGGCATGTATCTATGACTGTTTTCTAAGTTACGTACATTTGTGAAGTTATAGTGGCAATGCCACTCGCTAACGGTGAAGGAAAACATCGTGAGGAAACCTGAGTGTCTGAGCTATTCGCATACCTCAGCGCTTGAAATCGCCAATCCGCGGTGGGCACGAATGGTGATTAAGCCCATACTCTCTCTCTCTGGCAGAAGGCCTGTGCCCTGCAGTGGGACGCATATAGGCTGCTTATGAATTAAACCAATATGGACTCCAGGCATTAAAATCTGGAGCGCAGCGTCAAAGCCTAACATTGGTATTCTAGAACCCTTCCAAACCAGCACTGTCAGGTCCACGTGGAAAATGCCGTGTTACATTACAAACATAACAGAAACTCACGCCTGTAGCCCGGAGGGGTAGGCAGAGATCAGGGTCTGCCAACTGCCACGATCCTGACAGATCTCGTTCGGTTCATCAACAATCATTGGTCGTCGCATGCACGCACGCCGGTTTCGAGTACTCTTTATCTTGCCCTTCGCTAATATATTATCCTCTATTTGGTCGTAGTATGAAATGAAAATAATTTATTTGCCTAGATAGTTACATGAGTGCTTCTTGGCTCCCAAACTAGGATACCAATGGGTAGCAAAGCCTTTTCGAGTTTGGTAATAATAGTATGTCCGCTTGGGACGTCCCTTACCAGCCCTTCCACTCACATTCGCTCGATGTATTTCTTTCGTTAATCTTCCTTCTTCTTTCCAAACTTTAACGAATGGACAGAAAACCAACGCTGCGAAGATTGGCGGGAAGGGGGAGATAACTTCTGGGAGGACTATCTCTTGGACGACCATACATACATAAACTCACGCCTGTATCCAGCGGGGGAGGCAAAGACCAGGGACTGCCACTTGCCACGATCCATTTTGGACATTCCAAAAATATGTGATCTGCAGTTCCCTCGTCCAGACCGCATTACCACAAGGAATGGTCCCTAGCCCGGATTTTAGCCAAAAATACATATTATAGAATACGCTCGGTTTCTAGAAGAGTGATCAAATGTTAATCTCATGGTAATCTCACGTCGAGCTAATTTCAGCCAATCATGTGCGGGTATTTCGAATTAATCTTAGATTAATCTCTTGTTTCATTTGAACACTCTTTCAGAAACTGAGGATAATAACTGTCCCGGCGAACTTCGTACCGCCACAGAATCCGTTGATACGATTCTTGCACAGCGCCATCTATTTTTGAAGCACAGCGTACGCTCGCACAACGGCATCTATTTTAAACTTAAAATAAATATTATCCCACGGCACAGAGGAAAAAAGGCCCACGGGAACGCATTACCGTGATATCAAGTACCTATGCTATGTCCCAATAATGCAGGTCTGTCTACCTGTACGCCAAGTTTCATGTAAATCCGTTCAGCCGTTATTGCATGATTGAGTAACAAACATCCAAACATCTTCACAAACTTCCACATTTATAATATCAGTAGGATATTAAAATAACTGAACACCCTAAATCTTACGAAATACCTTTTGTCTGAAGACGCTCGAATAACGAAAAGTAGTTAAAAATTCTCACCTCAGATGGCGCTGGCCGGTTTGGCCATCGCGGTATGGTTGTCTGCGTGGCTGGTATATAAAACGTTATAATGATTTTGCGTGTTAGTTTTATATAAGCTTTCTAATGACAGTTTTTGGCGGTCGACGATTACAGTCGATTTGATAAGATAAGTAAGATAAGATAAGATAATTTGTGAAGTAGTGTGTGGGCAAGATAAAAAGTACCCGAAACCGGCGTGCGTGCATGCAACGACTAATGAATGTTGAGGAAGCGAAAGTGATCTGTCAGGATCGTAGCAAGTGGCAGTCCCTGGTCTCTGCCTACCCCTCTGGGATACAGGCGTGAGTTTATGTTATGTTATGTGAAGTACTTAGTATAGATAGTTTAGATAGATATTTTTCTTAAACATGCGCGGAATTCGCGGAAATATTGTCATTACTTTTGAATAAAGAAAACGCGAAGTATCATATTTACGTAGACTGAAAAACCAAAATCACTTCCCGGCGCGTTCTTTGAATTTGGAACGAAGAGCGCGCCGGCAATGTTGTATGAAACGGTGTGCTGTTTGAATTTAGAACTCTTTCATCTATCGTACACATTGCGTTCTCGTGGCTGTATAGCCACAGATGCGTTTACAATACGATTAAAATTTGTTAACGGTTCGGCTTTTCTCGGATATTATCGCCTAAATCCCGAGACGGAAATGACACGAAATACATTACAGCAATTTCTTTTAGGTAGCATTCAATTTGAAGTATCATAAACGCAATGTATAGCACCTGCCAAGATGACATTACTAACCGGTAGACCTAAGAAATTTATTATGCAGAGGTGATCGCAACGTAGGAAGCTCTTATTTAAAGAGATTTTCATGAAAGTTATATAACATTCGTCGTATCACGCAATAATCAAAATCATCCATTTTTAAACGATATTTTTTGCCGGGCACTTCTTTGGATTGTTGGTCTTTAGGTGACTGACCTGAGAGCTTGTCGTTTTCCTTAAAAAATTTTAACACGCTGCTTTTCGAAACTCCGGTTGCTTCACAAACCCTGTCCAACATTTTTTATGATAATTACTTTCTTCTTTTTTAAATAAATTAGCTTCTTTTCTAATTTCTAAAATAGTTACATAGGTACATTATTTCCACCAATCCGGACTTGGCCCCCGTGGTGGAGTATGGCCTGTACCTTCCTTAGGGAAGAGACCCGTGCCCCTCGGTGGGGACATAATGGGTTGATGATTATTTACAATTTCACGAGATTGAGCAACAATTTTTTTACCACGCTTTAAATTTGTTGAAGCCATGATACATAACTATTGTAAAGTTAATTTAGATAAAATTTGATAGAATCGAATATTTTCACGAATGAAATTAGCGTTCATAAACATGAATTTTTATTGACACTAAGAAGTCATATTGTCAAAATAGTCAATTATTTTTCTTATTTCAATATAAAGGTTGTGTTAGTTTTGAGCTACAAAAGAGGTTTTGTTGCTCATATCGTTCTTGTATTATATTCAATAAGACAACGAGTAATATAATTAAAGGTCATATCTGTAAATTGATAACTCTATGTGAGAGATGAGGGCTTCACGACAATTACCGACGTTGGCCGAATCGTTAACTGATTTTAATCGTACTGTACCTTTCGGCACAAACTGTAAAATAAAAATAAAAATTGGCGGTAAAACGGAGTTCGTTGTTATTTTGTTAATAAAATAATTAAAATGAGTTCCGGTGATTCTGAAAGTGAAAATGAAATTAACATTGACTGCACTCCACCAGATTTAAGATCGGAAGCTAAATTAGCGATGGAAAGAAAACCGGCTGCCAGTTAAATCAAAAGAAAAATTTATTATGTAAAAGGCCCCTTTTTAATTCCTTGCATTTTTTTAAGAAAATCACTATATATGCCTCGGCCGAAATGGCCTGTCTCGTATCATTGAAGTCCTCGCCTGCGGCTCGGCCTTCAAACTCATGCTCGACCTGCAATTGCCTATTTCGCTGCCTGCAAAGGCATATTATTTGTGATCGAGAAATTTAAGTATGAATAGTTAGTATGTAAGTGTATTGTATAGGTTTTTATCAAATAGTCAGACAGAATAATTATTCTTTATTGTTTATGTCTACACCGTCCGACACGCGCTTGGCCGGTTTATTTTTATTTAGCCTATATGCGTCTCACTGCAGGGCACAGCCCTTCTCTCAGAGACAGTATGGGCTCAATTACCACGCATGCCCGCCGCGGACTGGCAATTTCAAGCGCTGAGGTACGTGAACACGTCAGGCACAGGTTTCCTCTTGACGTTTTCCTGACAGTTACCGAGTAGCATTGCTACAGCAACTTCACAAATCTACGTGACTTGAGAAAAGGTGCGCTGCGCTGCCACCGTTATATGACCCATATCAAGATTTCAATTCAGGGCTATAGTACCGTACCATATACCTTGTGGCACGTAGGTATAATAAAAAAAAAAAAAAAAAAAAATAAAAACCGACTTCGAAACCCTACGGCACTAAAAAGTTAGAAAGGATTTAAATAATTAGAAGTATGTATACATGTAGGTATTGTAGAAGTATAATTTGGAGTCGGTGCCCAAAATATATGTGCTGGTCATGAAACTGGGCAACAACTACAAATTATACTTCTACAATACCTACATGCATACATACTTCTAATTATATTATTTCTAACTTTTTAGTGCTGTAGGGTTTCGAAGTCTGGTTTTGTATTTTGTTTTTTATTTTTTTGTGGGGGAGCGAGAGAAAAATAAGTAAGACCCGTAGGTATAAACATAATTAACCCTACTTAATGCATTGCTTTAAAATTTGACGTTCTCAATTTCCATCTCCGAAAGTCCTCACCAGAACATCACCACATTACCTTGGGACTACTTTTACGCTATCTTATGAAACATACGGATATAACTAAAGGATGTGCCCTATTAGGCCTTTGAAGAGTTCCGTTCTCCATCTCTGAAAGTCTTCATCAGATCTTCACCAAATTAAAATGGGGCGAATGGGACCTTATATCTGTTCGAACAAAAAAGGATCGTCGAAATCGGTTAAGGTTTGACGGAGTGATGCGAAAACATAGCCAAAAAAATATTATATACGAGTCGAATTAATAACCTCCTCCTTTTTCGAAGTCGGTTAAAAATACGCACCTTATCAGGCGCGACCTAAGATAATGGTTTAATATGCTGTTTACACAATCGTCGTGATTGTGTAAACAGAACTAGTTGGCACATTATTGCTGTATTATGTTAGTATTATGTCCCTTTGCATTTATTGCGTTGGCTTGTCATCCAAACAAAAAACAAAAAAACCGGACGGGTGCGAGTCGGACTCGCCCACCGAGGGTTCCGTGTAAATTTGTGGTCTCGCTGTTTTTCCGAGCTTTACCCAAGCTTCAGAGACTAATTTTGTTATGATTTAATCTCAAATAGGTATATACTTTTCCTGTACTTGTAGTAACTATACGACGATATTACTTGCCAAATTTGATAGTTGTAGGTCAACGGAAAGTACTCTATTAATTTTGATTCCATTGAGTGTCGAAATAAACGTTTTGCGGCATAAACTGCCGTAACTTTTTTTAACGTTATCCTAGAAGTTTGATTTTTTAACAGTTTCAAGGGACCGTAGACCTAAGTATATGGTTTTAATTTCAACTCGATACCTTCACGCGTTCGCGAGATGAAGGGTCTCGACAGACAGACGGACGGACGGACGGATAAAAAGTGATCCTATAAGGGTTTGGTTTTTCCTTTTGAGGTACGGAACCCTAAAAACTGGAATAAAAACTAACCAACAACCCGAGCATTAAGTGCTAAGCTGGCGGGACCAACCTAGATACCTCGTAAGAAGTTACATTGTTGATTTTGAGTCCCGCCTGCTTAGCAGTTAATGTTCAACAGGGTTGTTGGTTATTTTTTTTTATTTTGGTTTTTTCAGTGATGTTTTTGATTTTTCATTGGACTTATATGCTGATTTCATAGAGCCCATGACACTCGCGCAAACACGAAGAATCGATTGAGATATTATTTGTCCTACTCTACTAGTTATATATGTAATTATATATAGGCCACACTTCGACCAAATAGGGGATGTATTAGCAAAGGGCAAGATAAAAAGTACCCGAAACCGCCGTGCGTGCATGCAACGAACGACAAATGAATGTTGAGGAAGCGAAAGTGATCTGTCAGGATCGTGGCAAGTGGAAGACCCTGGTCACTGCCTACCCCTCTGGGATACGTATGTATGTGTGTTTATATCATCATCATCATCGGCCTACGCTCGTCCACTGCTGGCCATTGGCCTCTCCTATTGCACGCCACTGAGCACGGTCCTCGGCTACTCTCATCCAGCTCTCGCCAGCCGCCCTGCGGAGATCATCGCTCCACCGAGTCCGAGGACGTCCTACGCTACGTTTACCGATCCGCGGTCTCCGCTCGAGAACTCGTCTACCCCATCGGTTATCAGTTCTTCGGATGATTATATCATCATCATCATCATCAACCCACCGAGGGGCACGGGTCTCTTCCCTGAGGAAGGTATAGGCCATACTCCACCACGGGGGCCAAGTTCGGATTGGTGGAGGCTTGTAGACTAGTGGCTCGTCTACTGCCAGAAGTTGTCAAGCCGCCCTAAGGCCTCTGAATTGGCTTAACGACTGCCATCTATCGACGGCAGCCGGCACCAACAGCTTAACGTGCCTTGCGAAGCACGGAACCGCTCGGAAAAATGCCACTAGCGTTAAGCATAGACGGCGACCCATCCATGCACTGAACGCGCCCTGTGTTGCTTAACCTTCGTGATCGTTTAAGATCACTCAGGCAGCCGGGGCTACGAGCGATGATTATATAGTCCTCCACAAAACAGACCAAAATCTAGTGTGGAGACCAACAGATAACTCCACTTTATTCTATCCGTGCTAAAAGATTTTTAAATTGTGGTTATTTGAATAAATTCATTTTATCTCTATGTTTATGTTATGTACACACACGACACAGTCGCAATGTTACCTTGAATTATCATACACGGTTATGTTTAAAACGTGCAATTCCCCAAATACCCCAGTTAGAAGATGAGATAAGTATATTCTTTATTTTACGCCACGAAAAAAGAAACCTAAGATATTTACAAAGATACAGTGGGGTATCTTTTATTAGGGTTCCGTACCCAAAGGTTAAAAACGGGAACCATATTACTAAGACGTCGCTGTCTGTCTGTCTGTCCGTCCGTCCGTCCCTCTGTCTGTCACCAGGGTGTATCTCAAGAACCGTGATAGCTAGAGAGTTGAAATTTTCACAGATTATATATTTCTGTTGCAGCTATAACAACAAATACTAAAAACAAAATAAAATAAATATTTAAGGGGGGCTCCCATACAACAAACGTGATTTTTTTTGCCGTTTTTTGCTCGATACTCGTATTAATAACGGCTTGAAATATTCAAATGTATAGATATAGGTACTGAATCCTTCGTGCGGAGTCCGACTCGCACTTGGCCGGTTTTTTTTATTTACGTCTATATACTTAAAAATACTTAAAATATACTTTGAAAAATATTGTGGGTGTATTAAGACCATTTTTTTATTTAGGGTTCCGTTTGCGAAATATTAAGCTTTAAAGCGCAATTTTTTGTCTGAGTAGGGTGCAGGGCACAGGCCTTTTCTCAGAGAGAGAGAGTATGGGCTTAATCACCACGCGTGCCCACCGCGGATTGGCGCTTTCAAGCGCTGAGGTATGTGAATTACTCAGGTACTCAGGTTTCCTTACCATGTTTTCCTTCACAGTTAGCGAGTGGTATTGCTACTATAACTTCACAAATGTACATAACTTAGGAAACAAAGTCATACGTACACGCCCGCACTGGGAAATCGAACCTGGGTCTCTCGCTTCCGAGTCCAATTTTCTACCCACTAGGTTACCAATGCTCAATTCATGCTTTACACGCCCCACAAAATTTTCAGCATTCAGTAAATATTTCGGGCCAATCCGGACTTGGCCCCGTGGTGTAGTATGGCCTATACCTTCCTCAGGGAAGAGACCCGTGCCACTCGGAGGGGACATAATGGGTTGATGATGATGATGATGATGATGATGATGATGATGATGATGATGAGTAAATGCTTTTCCTTTTTCCTAGGCTTAGAAGGTCAGGACACGGACGAACTGTAATCGAAATGTCTCAAATACAAATACAAAATCGTTTATTTGTAGAATGTAGGTCTGTCTCGGAAATAACCCTGTATGAAGTCCTAAATTAGGAGGTACAGGGAAGACCGACGCTTCTAAACCTCTCATCCAGATGAGAAGCTGCCCTATACCGTTTGGTTCCTCCTAGACTGATTGTTGTATGCAATCTATTATTATTATGTATTAAGTATTCTCTAGTGTTATTCATAGAATTATTCACTCTACTAACCCTCCCTCCCAATCGCACTAGGAGGACCCGGAGTACAGTCTACACTATTCGGGTCCTCCTAGTGCAATTGTTATTTATCACTATGTTTTGATTATGTCCGTGTGGCGCCGGATTCAGAATAGCGTCACTCCATTTCCTTCCCTGGATGTCGCAGAAGGCGACTAAGGAAATCAATTACTAGGAGACGGGCAGCAGCGTCTTCCTGAGATTCCAACCGCATACTGCGATCGCCAACCCGCCTGCCGAGCGTGGCGATTATGGCAAAACCCCTTATGGTTATGAAAACCACGGAGGAGGCCTGTGTCCTGCAGTGGGCCTCAAATCGCTGATGATGATGATGATGATGATGTATTAATTATTCTCCCTGTTCTCTGCCTACTCCTGCGGGATACAGGCACAAACTCATGTTGTGTTAAATATTCTCCAACGTTGAGGCTTCCTCACGCCACCAAACCTCTCCCCCAGGCCGGCTGCCGTACACCATCCGAGTCCTGCTGGAGTCCTGCGTGCGCAACTGCGACAACTTCCAAGTTCTGGAGAAGGACGTGAACAATGTGCTGGACTGGGAGAGAAACCAGAAATCGGAGGGCGGAGTGGAGATCGCCTTCAAGCCCGCCAGGGTCATCCTGCAGGTGAAAGGTCGCACACGGTACTATCCTTCGCTTCAAAACGTATGAAACATTTAAAAAGGAAGAGTTTTTTCTTGTCCCAGCTGGGGACAAAAAAAGACCCAGGTCATGGATGTTTACATGCTTGTGGTGACGCTGTTTCTGGTTCCCACGGCACAGAGTGTCCTCGTGTGGGGCCAGAATCAGTGTGGGGCCAGAATAAATGTTTATGTTATGTTTTAAGGAAGAGAGACATTTATTGGAACAAATTAACACATGACACGAAGAAAAGGCATACAACTCATCGTTAAATGTAAGGAAAAGAAAAACAATTCACGTTCAATTAACTTACTATGTTGGTTTGTTACACTTTATAGCGCACAATACAAAATTTAGCACTTAAAAAACATGATTGTCTTACCCCCGGTTTCTCGTACACTAACAAGCTATTAATGTACTGTTAACAGCTGTCAGTGGTTTTTTTTTTGTATGCACATTGGTCAATTGGCAGCTGTTAACAGTAGATTAACAGAGTGTACGAGAAACTGGGGGGTTAGACTATGAGCAAGGGCGGGCTTATTTCCAGAGAAATGTCTTCCAGCCAGCCTTGATGTTTACAGTATTTAATTATGTATAAACAGCCTTGATTGACCGATTGATTTTCGGCAGAAAACCTGACAAACAACTGCGAGACTCGATTGAACTTAACTATTTGTAATATTCAAGCACCTACAAATTTGTACGGAACCCTCCCTCGGTGGGCGAGTCCGACTCGCACTTGTCTGGTTTTTTTTTTTTCTTTATCTTACTTCCATATCCCGATAGCATAAAACGAAATTGGATGAAACCAAAGGTCAATTAACGTGTCAAATACTTTGAATAATTTGCATCGTATCGGAATTTATTAATCGATCGATTAAATCTTTTCTACTTAGTCCATCACTACGCATCAAAGTACGCCAATTACTCACAAACTTACGTGAAGATGTAGACTTTGACTGCCTCGTTAGACTAGCCGTTAAGGCACGTAACTCCCGAGACAGCGGTCGTGGGTTCTGGGGGTTTGTGGTGACAGCGGGGGGGCCTGGTTACCACAGCGCAGCGTACCCTAGCTTGGGACCAGGTCAAGTGATTGTGTGGAATTTATTTATTTATTAAAGCGGGTCTTTACGCTCTTAGGACACTCGGACCGCGTGACCTATTTTATTTTCGCCCCTAATATGCTACTCATATCGTAGGGCTACTATAACATTAAAGATTATTTAAATGGCAAAGTGGTCTGGTATTAATATTAAAATACTAGCTGTCCCGGCGAACTTCGTAACGCCACAGAAAACGTTTGTATGAGAAATTGAAAAGGGCTGTTTTTAGGGTTTTCCCGGAAATTATTCGATTTTTTCTCGCCTTTTAAACCTTCCCTAGACCTCCACGAACATTTCAAGACTAAGATAAGATAAATCCGTTCAGCCGTTCTCGAGTTTTAGTGAGACTAACGAACAGTAATTTGTGTAAATTTTCAATTGTGATTGTGTAAATTTTCAACACATTGTTTACTATGTGGTAAGTCTGAGAATAGGCCGTAGGCTAATTGTCGAAGTCAGTTAAGATTTGATGAAGTTACGTGAGATCATAGCAAAAAAAATGGAATTTACGCGTCGAATTGAGAACCTCCCCAATTTTTGAAGTCGATTAAAAACATCGTTTACGGGGTCAGCTGGTGATGAATAAAATATTTTAATTTAACCAAGGCAGGTTGCCGAATTGCTTAAGAATTTTACCTTGCGCACTGACCCCCTGAACCCGTCTCCAGGACTTGACCGGAGTACCGGCCGTGGTGGACTTCGCGGCCATGCGCGCTGCGGTCCAGGATTTGAGCGGTGACCCCGACAAAATTAACCCCATCTGCCCCGCCGACCTGGTCATCGACCACTCTGTCCAGGTCGACTTTGCTCGCTCGTGAGTATAAACACACACACACACACACACACACACACACACACACACACACACACACACACACACACACACACACACACACACACACACACACACACACACATATACACACACACACACATACACACACGCACGCAAACCCGTCCGAAGAAAAAAGCCCGCAGCATACACGCACGCACGCACGCACGCAAGCATGCAAACACAAACACACACACACACACACACACACACACACACACACACACACACACACGCACACACACACACAGCTCTGCCTACCCCCTCCTGGACACAAGCCTGAGTTTATGTCCGTCTGTACGCAAAATGCCGTGAATGAAGCATAAATGAAGTCATAAAACTTATCGCATTTCAGCCCCGACGCTCTGTCGAAGAACCAGGAGATCGAGTTCTCGAGAAACAAGGAGAGGTTCCAGTTTCTGAAGGTAAGTTTCCAGGCTAATACGCACGTAGATGTTCAATAGTACGTGTATCAATTCCGTGGATGCCGTAGAAGGCGACTAAGGAAATCAATTACCAGGAGACGGGCAGCAGCGTCTTCCCGAGATTCCAGCCGCACACTGCGATCGCCAACCCGCCCGCCGAGCGTGACGATTGTGGCAAAACGCCTCGTGGTTGTGAAAACCACGAGGGAGGCCTATGTCCTGCAGTGGGCGTCAAATGGCTGATGATGATGTTCAATACAATAATATAAGCTCGACAATAGCTGTCATTGGCCTTTATTTTGTGGTCTACTAAGCGGTAGCAGTACAGTGTCATTCCAGTAGTATGACCCGTATCTCGCGAGAGATGTCTATGAAATTTAATAGACATCTCTCGCAAAGAAGCGCCGAGTTAAGTTATATATACGTCCCGCTGTAGGGCACAGGCCTTCTCTCAGGGAGAGATTATGGGCTTAATTACCACGCGTGCCCACCGCGGATTGGCGATTTCACGCGCTGCCGTATGTGAACTCAGACACTCGGGTTTCATCACGATGTTTTCCTTCACGGTTGGCGGGTGGTATTGCTACTATCATTTCACAAATGTCCTCAGCACGGGATAGTGCAACAAAAAGAATATAAAAATGTACATAACTTAGAAAAGATCACTTTCGCTTCCTCAACATTCATTAGTCGTTGCATGCACGCACGCCGTTTTCGGGTACTTTTTATCTTGCCCTTTTCTAATACATCCCCTATTTGGTCGAAGTATGTCCGTCTGGGTCGTCCCTTACCGGCCCTTCCATCCACATTGTCAGGATCGTAGCAAGTGGCAGTCCCTGGTCTCTGCCTACCCGTCTGGGATACAGGCGTGAGTTTATGTCATGTCATGTCATAACTTAGAAAACGAAGTCATAGAGGTACGTGCCCGCACTGGGAATCTAATCCACCCCGCAATAGACAAACGAAGCAGTCAAAGTTTTACTCTCGTCACTGAGTTCACGCAAATCCGCTTCTCCGTCCGCAGTGGGGCGCTCAAGCCTTCGACAACATGCTCATAGTGCCCCCCGGCTCGGGCATAGTTCATCAAGTGAATCTCGAGTACTTGGCGCGCTGCGTGTTCACGGAACAGGTTCTGTTCCCGGACTCGGTCGTGGGCACCGACAGCCACACCACCATGATCAACGGGCTGGGCGTGCTGGGCTGGGGCGTTGGCGGTGAGTCTTTGAAAGGGAACTGGGTTGAGGGGTTGTCGGTGAGACTTTGTAAGGGTTCTTCAAATGGTGCTGGGGTGGGGTGTTGGCGGTGAGTCATGAAGATGGCGCTGGGCTGGGGCGTTGGCGGTGAGTCTTTGAAAGGGTGCTGGGTTGAGACGTTCTCGGTGAGACTTTATGGTGCTGGGCTGGGGCGTTGGCGGTGAGTCTTTGAAAGGGTGCTGGGTTGAGACGTTCTCGGTGAGACTTTATGGTGCTGGGCTGGGGCGTTGGCGGTGAGTCTTTGAAAGGGTGCTGGGTTGAGACGTTCTCGGTGAGACTTTATGGTGCTGGGGTGGGGCGTTGGCGGTGAGTCATGAAGATGGTGCTGGGCTGGGTCGTTGGCGGTGAGTCATGAAGATGGTGCTGGGCTGGGTCGTTGGCGGTGAGTTATGAATATGGTGCTGGGCTGGGTCGTTGGCGGTGAGTTATGAATATGGTGCTGGGCTGGGTCGTTGGCGGTGAGTCATGAAGATGGTGCTGGGCTGGGGCGTTGGCGGTGAGTCATGAAGATGGTGCTGGGCTGGGTCGTTGGCGGTGAGTTATGAATATGGTGCTGGGCTGGGTCGTTGGCGGTGAGTCATGAAGATGGTTCGCGCGCGAGAAGAGCGCGCGCCGATTCACAGGTTAATGCGCACGTATAACGAACATCTACACCATATTGATCTATTTTGTCTTTCTCCAGGATTATTTAGAAAGTCTGTTATTAGTACACTTCCCAACTTGGTTTAAATTCAACGTGGATAATTTAAGATTTAATATTTAAGATTTGGAATTTAAAGTTTTCTTTAAAATTTGAAATTTTCTAATTTTAAATTTTTACGTCAATTTTATTTCGATTTTTTGTTCGTTGGTTGGGCTTTGGCACATTGATAGGCACATGCACAGAACAAATTAATGTGTGTTTTTTTTTCTTTTTGTTGTTCCATTATTACAGCTGGCGGGAGTTAGCTTGAGACTCGATCGGAATGCGCGCCCACCTCCTGGCGAGTGACTCCTATTTCAATTTCAATCAGTACTACTTGTCTTCCAAGCGAAGTCTTGAGTTGACTCTTGCTAATAGATAGATGGTTAACACTTTATTGTACATACCTACATATGTTGAAGTATTATTGTGAAACTTTACACAGTTGTAGAAATTACCTCTTAGAAATCGATATAGCTATGAGCTTTTCTCTTTTATGTCTTTGATTTAGTCTATAGAAAACGCTGCTGGTTGTGCAATTACATAGTGTAAATGTAATTATTCTATGTATTTAACCATATTGTACAATTGTTTGTTTTCTTTCAATAAATAAAAATAAAAATAAAATAAAAAAAAAATGGTGTTGGGCTGGGTCGTTGGCGGTGAGTCATGAAGATGGTGCTGGGCTGGGGCGTTGGCGGTGAGTCATGAAGATGGTGTTGGGCTGGGTCGTTGGCGGTGAGTCATGAAGATGGTGCTGGGCTGGGGCGTTGGCGGTGAGTCTTTGAAAGGGTGCTGGGTTGAGGCGTTGGCGGTGAGTCTTTGAAAGGGTGCTGGGTTGGGGCGTTGGTGGTGAGTCATTAAGAGGGTGCGGGAATGGAGCGTTGGCGGTAAGTAGTTAAGAGGGTGCTGGGATGGGGCGTACAATATTAATAATAGGATATAGTATATAGTATTGATATCAGATATTATTGAATATTTAAGAAGATTTAAGATATTTTCAGATCATGGCAAAACCCTTCATGGTTAGGGAAAACCATGAAGGAGGCCTGTGTCCTGCAGTGGGCGTCGAGTGGCTGATGATGATGATGACGATGATGATTAATGGACCCTGGTTTACACGCTGAAATCTGGGTGGTTTGAAAGCCCGTGGTTATGTATTCTGTACTTAAAAACGGCGTCTATTTAGACTATTACTGTTAAGTCTAGACGTAAAAAAAAAAAACGGCCAGGTGCGAGTCGGACTCGCGCACGATGGGTTCCGTACCATTATCTATACAACATCAGACGTAAAGATGCCCCACTTAAATATTTACTTTATTTTAATTTAAGTATCTAGTTTTGAAACGAATAAACGAACGAACGAACTAAATATTCTGTGAATATTTCACGCGTCTACCTGTTGCCTTTATTAATATCGAGCAAAAAACGGCAAAAGAATTAAGTTTGGTGTATGGGAGCCCACCTTATATATTTACTTTATTGTTTTTAGTATTTGTTGTTATAGCGGAACAGAAATACATTATATGTGGAAATTTCAACTGTCTAGCTATCACGGTTCATGAGATACAGCCTGGTGACAGACAGACGGGCGAACAGTGAAGTCTTAGTAATAGCGTCCCGTTTGGCACCCTTCGGGTACGGAACCCTAAGAAATGAGTTGAGAAATCTTGTTTTATAACTGTGCGATCAATTAGTTCCGCCTCTCCGTGTACCAGAAGAATAACCCGCGAACCCGCCGGCAGCCAGAATACGGTATTTGACACGATCAACAATAAATTATTTCATATGCTCGATTAAAACAAAAATTACAAAATATCTCGGAAAATGTATCTCTTTTAGTCAATTACTAGTTATTACAATTTTCAAATAGATTAAACATAAAAAGAGTGCTCTGAAATGTGACGTCATAAGCCAGTATTTTCATACAAAATTTCGTTTTAAAAGTAACTCATTTGATATTTTGTCAAATACCCAATTCATGGTGAATATTTCCTCCGTAACGCGGTGGTAGCCTATTGGGTAGAACATTGGACTCGGAAGCGGAAGACCCAGGTTCGATTCCCAGGATGGGCATGTACCTATGACTTTGTTTTCTAACTTATGTACATTTGTGAAGTTATAGTAGCAATACCACTCGCTAACGGCGAAGGAAAACATCGCGAGGAAACCTGAGTGTCTAAGCTATTCACATACCTCGGCGCTTGAAATCGCCAATCCGCGGTGGACACGCGTGGTGATTAAGCCCATACTCTCTCTCTCTCTCTCTCTCTCTCTCTGAGAGAAGGCCTGTGCCCTACAGTGGAACGTATATAGGCTGCTTATGCTAATATTTCCTCCGTCATCCGCAGGCATCGAGGCTGAGGCGGTGATGCTGGGTCAAGCCATCAGCATGCTGCTGCCTAAAGTGGTTGGTTACAAGCTGAAAGGAGAGCTGAACCCCCTCGCCACTTCTACGGACCTCGTTCTGACTATAACCAAGGTAAGTAAATGTAGCCATTATTGCCCGTTAGCTCAGTTGGGAGAGCGCTGGCACGGTGAGCCAGAGGTCGCGGGTTCAAGTCCCGGCGTGGGTGGAATTTTTAGCCTCTAAATAGGCTTTTTAAAATTGCCCTCAGCACGGGTTAGTGCAACAAAAAGAATATTATAATCATGTAGGTAGAGCGATATCATTCCGATGTAAAAACCTAATAAAATTGCAAAGTGCGTTACTCGGGGCTGCAAGTGATGTAAATCGCTTCGGCCAAATGTCGCTGCCTGTACGTAATACAGAGAAGTTTGTAAAGAGGCTCGAAATTTCGCCGATGCTAGTCATTATTGCCCATTAGCTCAGTTGGGAGAGCGCTGGCACGGTTAGCCAGAGGTCGCGGGTTCAAGTCCCGGCATGGGTGGAATTTTTAGCCTCTAAATAGGTTTTTCACACCTGCTATTCAGAAAAGATCCCTTGATTCCCTCAAATGAGGGATCAAAGTTGTACTTTTCTTCCCTGATATTGTTGGAGCCCTACGTCACTGAGCGGAGCCCCGCGCCCCCGCAGGCCAAAACCGGCCCGACAACATCGCCAGCGGAGCGGGTCGACGGAGCGCGCCGCTGGCACTTCTGACTTTTTCGCCAACGGGTCGATACACAAATTGTTTTATTTATTCATTTCTGATAATATACCACTTAAACCAAATCTACAGTCCACTGGCTTATTTATCTCATCGAAAGACCCTGAGCTACATTGGTCCTTCGAGCCGGAGTTTTTTTTTTATTGCCCTCAGCATGATCCGTGTGCAGATTTTCACAAAATGTAATTCCAATTCGATTTTTATTTTGTTGCAATCAATCATAAACTTCTTTCGATATCTCAATTGTGTTTGATTTAAATTGTTCCTTATAGCAGGTGTGAAAAGCGGTATGTGCCACTCGGTAGCAAAATTATTTCCGTCTTGGGCGTAAACACTTGAATCCCTCGCTACGCTCAAGATTCTACTTTAGTATTGTATTTACTATTGTAGAATCTTTCGCTTCACTCAGGATTCAATATACCGCCCTCGCCGTAAATATATCGTTTTGCTCCCTTGAGACACAATCTACTATTTAAAATATAGCCAGCTTATGCTTCATTATTTGTTCGTCCCACTGGCTGTGAAAACAATGGGAGTATGGGGGGGGGATGAGGGAAGAGTTTTTGTTAGGGAAATCGGTCGGCGCCTGAGAAATCGTGGGTAAGACCATCGTTCCGGGGCACACCTGATGCAGAGGATTTCCCTGGTGGTGCAGCGGGGGAACGCGTCATGGGAACTTTTGGATCGGGCTTGTCCCATTAGCAGCCTGTATACCTCCCACTGTAAGGCAGAGAGAGAGTATGGGCTTAATCACCACGCGTGCCCATCGCGGATTGGCGATTTCAAGCGCTGAGGTATATGAATAGCTCAGACACTAAGGTTTCCTCACGATGTTTTCCTTCACCGTTTGCGAGTGGTATTGCTACTATAACTTCACAAATGTACATAAGTTAGAAAACAAAGTCATAGGTACACTGAGCCCGCACTGAGAATCGACCCTGGGCCTCCCGCTTCCGAGTCCAATGTTCTAACCACTAGGCTACCACTTGCGATGGATTTCAACCCTGCTGTTACTCGAACCCACAGTTTAACGATATTTGCACAGCGCCATGTATTATTAAAACGTAACGTTCGCTCGCACAACGCCACCTATTTTAAACTTAAAATTAATATTATCCCACGGGAACGCATTACCGGGATCTCAATTCAGGTCTTTGTCTATCTGTACGCCAAGTTTCACGTGAATCCGTTCAGCCGTTGTTGCGTGATTGATTAACAAACATCCAATCATCTTCACAAACTTTCACATTTTAATAATATTAGAAGGATTACGAACATCTTAGCCTCTGGCCACACAGAAGGGACGTGGGGTGGGGCGCGGAGAAGACGCGACGCGCTGCATAGAAATCGCGCCCTCGCGCCGTCTCTTCTGTGTGGGATTTGTCCCGTCACTTCAGTATCTACATTTTGTATGAAAGTGAATTGGATTAACGACGCGTCTTTTCCGCGCCCTCTCGCCACGTCCCTTCTGTGTGGCCAGTGGCTTAAATAGGTGCATTTTTAGGGTTCCGTACCCAAAGGGTAAAAACGGGACCCTATTACTAAGACTTCGCTGTCTGTCTGTCCTTCCGTCCGTCCTTCCGTCTGTCTGTCACCAGGCTGTATCTCAAGAACCGTGATAGCTAGAGAGTTGAAATTTTCACAGATTATGCATTTCTGTTGCCGCTATAACAACAAATGTATGTATGTGTGTATGAGTATATATGTAAGTATGTGTATGTATATATCATGTATATAACATGTATATGTTTATATATTCATACTATACAGGATGTAGGGATTTTATTTCGTATCTGTTAGCTATGTTCCTTAGGTGTAAGTTAATTTAGTTAAGTGCTTGTTATGCGTGTACATGTAACTAATATTAATCTACTATATATAAATTAGTAAGTTGAAGCGGCGGTGGGCGGGGCACATAGCACGCCGCACTGATGGCCGATGGGGCCGAAAAGTTCTCGAATGGAGACCACATATCGGCAAGCGCAGCGTAGGCCGACCAGCCACAAGATGGACAGATGACCTCATCCAAGTGGCAGGAAGGCGCTGGATGCAGGCCGCTTCCGACCGGTCTTTTTGGAAATCCATGGAGGAGGCCTATGTCCAGCAGTGGACTTCTTGTGGCTGAATGATGATGATGATGATGATAAATTATGTACACGGTAAAATATTTTAAGTAGGCTGTTGCGTTTAAGAATTTGTCAACGGAAACTGTGCACACTAATAAAGTCCCCAAGATACAGGCCTAGCCTAGTTTGGGGACTGCCGGTAAACGCAAATACATTTTTTTTTTATTACTTACATACAGGCACATACATTGCTTCTGGCCCCACACTAGGATACCCTGTGTCGTGGGAACCAGAAACAACGACATCACAAACATGTAAACATCCAAGACCTGGGGTTTTTTTTTTGTCCCCAGCCGGGATTCGAACCCTGGACCTCTCGCTGCGCCCTTCAATGACTATATTTATAAGCGACCTAAGCGATCTTAAATACTAAAAACAAAAAATAATTATTTAAGGGGGGCTCCCATACAACAAACGTGATTTTTTGATGTTGTTTTTTTTATCTTCGTGTCTAATGTTGCATAGATAAAGGTACGGGAACCCTTCGTGCTCGAGTCCGACTCGCACTTGGCCGGTTTTTATTGTTTTCCTACTTTTAGTTTTTGATAAAGGAAAGTGGTCTCCAAAATTTTTAATTTCACTGTCAAGTTCTTTCACCCGAAACCGGCGAGCATTGAATGTCGACGAAGCAAAATAGTTCTCTCAGGATCGTGGCAAGTGGTATACCCTGGTGGTATACCCTGGTCCGCATTTCCACGTTTTAGACTTGCAAAAGTTAATACACCCTTTATGGGGCGCCGTGTACGGTTCCACAATAAGATTCCTCAAGATATATTAGAGTTACCACCGACGCGGTTTAACAAAATGTATTAAGCATACTCTGTGCAAAAAAGCCTATTATAACATTAAGGATTATTTGGAAGACAAAGATGTCTGGTATTTAAATAATGTTAACAGGAACGATTGTATCTAGTGTAGTGTAACTTTATGTTGAAAACTCTGTTAATTAAGCAAACCTGTTTTGAATAGAATAAATGTGGAGTTTCTTTGTTAGCTTCTTCTCCGCATAATCTATTAATTGTGAAACTAACAGCTTTGACGTTCATTAAGTAAACATTCTGTTTTTATAGTGAATAAAAATTTTTGACTTTGACTTTGACTTCTGCCTACCCCTCCGGGATACAGGCTTTATGTTATGGAGTAGTACAGTCTGCAAGAAAAGTGGTCGTTACTTACCATATTTTTTTTGTTATGCCAACCAAGTCTCTCTGAAGAAACTGTTTTTGGGCGTCCGCGATACAGGTTTGACCTAGTGCGGGGCCCGCTGTGTATCGCTCGTGTAAAAATGTTACTATGGCAATAAATACTTTCGTATTGCATCGTTGTTCACGCACACGTTAACAGAAACAAGGAGGTCCGGCGGTGTCGATTTGGAACCAATCCATCTATGGTGTACCTAAGCCTGACATGTAAAAAAATTTTAAAAATTAAAATTTAAGCTGTTTATTTCAAAAAATTATATATATTACATGGCATGTACTTAACTTCTAATCTTAATATTTAAAGATTTTTGAGTTAAGGAGCTGCTTATTCATAAATTTACATATTCATTATATTTTTACATTTATTGAGGTAGGTTTAAACAAGTGCCGCTTAATAATATTTTTTGTTTGCTGACAAGTTTTATTTTCTATTCTACTAACTAATTCTATTGGAAATCTATTCAATACTCTAGGCAGAATTGACTGCCAAACTCTCTGGCCATATTCGTTTTTAAGCCATATTTTTGGTATCTCGAAGTTTGAAAGATAAGGTAGGTTACGTAGATTGACGGGTCTTTTCTTTTTTTTTAAAAGGGGTATATTTTCACTATACTGGATAACAATTGCCAAATCCAACTTATCAAATACGTTCATCACTTTACAATAATTGAATAGATTTTCATAGTTATTTTTATATTTGTATGCATTTCTATTCAGCCACATTGTCACATCGAAGAAGCATTGTACAAGCCTATAAAATAATTACTTAAAACCTCTATTACTTATTTATTTCTCAACAAAAAGACACACAAACATTGTACTGCTGCTAAGTCTGGGAGATCAACCTACTAACAACGGTACAATAGTTCTAGTTCGACTGGAGATTTCCGCACTTAGCCTCATAGTTGAGCCATTGTACGTAGCAAGTGCTGAGGTATGTAAATATCTCAGACACTATGGTTTCCTCACGATGTTTTCCTTCACCGTTAGCGAGTGTTATTTATTTATATTTATATATTTTATTGACACAGCCAACAGGTATTAAGCACAAAAATACAGAGTTCTTATGCTATGTGGTTCTTGTCTAGCCTAATACCCAATAACAGGCGTGCAACAGCATTCAATACATTTTTGAATTATAACTTATTGTAAATAATTGACAGAGCAGATTATTAGACAAATTACATTAAAGTGAACAGTTACAATTATTATTTTACTTGCAATTATTGCTACTATAACTTCACAAATGTACGTAACTTAGAAAACAAAGTCATTGGTACATGCCGGGATTCGAACCCACGATCTCCCGAATGAGAAGCCGGCGTTCTACCGCTCCGCTACCACAGCTCAACGGTACAATATAAACTTTACATTTTCATTTGTGTCAAAACGTTCTTAACTAATCCGACCTGCCCCCAGCACCTTCGCTCTCTAGGCGTGGTCGGCAAGTTCGTCGAGTTCTTCGGTCCGGGTGTCCGCGCGCTCAGCATCGCCGACCGCGCGACCGTCGCCAACATGTGCCCGGAGTTCGGCGCCACCGTCGCCTACTTCCCCATCGACGACGGCTCGCTGCGGTACCTGGCGCAGAGCAGTGAGCGACTCACAAATACACGCACACTCACGCACACAAACGTACGCGCAGTCAGTCACTCGCTCGCTGTTAGGCGAACTTAATTACCTTAAATCCCGACGTTTCGGTGGCGTTGCAGTAAGCCTATTAAATAATCGCAATTGACAACATTTAATTTTTTTAGCGTACGTATTTTATTGTCTCAAAGGAAACCAGATACAAAATAAAACGACCCATATTTTTTTATTTTCTGAAACACGCACGTTTTCTTATACTTTTTAAATTTTAAAGTTTAAAATATTTTTACCGGAAGTGACGAAACAACGAGGCTCACAATATGTTTTCTTTTGCCTAACATCCTAAAAAAACATAGAACTTACAAAAAGTCATTTTAGTATTGCCAGGGCCATGTTAAAAAACAGTTTCTGTATTTTTTTAACATCTGCAAATATGTTTTTCTTTTATACAATTAAATCAGCTTAGTTCAATTCATCGTAGTTGTTCCTTTTTTTAAATGCACTTTGTGTTGGCAAAGCCTTTATCTGCGTTCGGTGTGTTTTTGCTGCCAGTTTGTTACTTTTGTAGCTACTTTTTCAAGGTTATTTATAATGGTAACCCTGATACTTATGTTGTGTGCCTTGCTAGATTTTTTTTTTATCGTGGCACAGGCATGTTCACTGAGAGCCATGGTGTGACGTCATCGGCGTATTTTTGTGTTTTTACCATTTTCTCGGAAATGCAACCACAGAAAAAACTGAAATAAATTTTTACGTGCTTTACAAAGCCAAATCTCGAAATGGTTTTCGAATTAGAGCTCCATACAATTTTGAAATGTTGTCAATTAGACCCGTGTAATGTATAACTGTGTCAACTCTCTCTTTCTCTCACACACACACACACGCACGCACGCACGCACGCACGCACGCACGCACGCACGCACGCACTCACGCACGCACGCACCGCACGCACACTCATTTTCGCACACAAACATAATTCTGACATTCACGCCACCGATTTGACTAATATGTATATTTTTTTGTTTTGTTCGCCTCAATACGGAGTGGGTTAGAAAAAATGGAAATTAGTACAAACAAAAAAATCTATCGCTCTGGCTCTGGCGGAAATGACCCATCCCTTCAAGGGCCTGTTTCATAGAACTAGAATTCATGGTGACTCTGACAATTCGATTTACGTGTGATAGGCAAATAACATCATCACGCCACATGCCTTCACGTATCTGAAATATAGACAACTCCTCCCAAGGCACGTATGATTATTATATATAAGCTAGTGTAAGACTAGAATAAGGGAGTTAAGAGACTGGAGTATTAACGATGTATTAATTAAAATGTGATCAACCGTTCCTGTTGTTTCCCTGCTGCGCCGCCGTCCTGCAACCACTCCCCCCACCACTGGGCATACTTCATACGTTCCAAAGTCAATCAACCCTCTGCTGCGCAATGTAGCTCGGGTTGTCATTATAAACTACGATATTGTAGTTTCATGACTGTGGGCCCAGTACATTTTGTATGAAAGCGAATCGCAAAGATGTCGCGTCTCCTTCGGACCCTCGCCCCACGTCGTTGGCCTACAATCGGTAATTTTTGTATGAGAGTCGCTACTTCCGATAATTTTCACTAGATGGCGCTGGAGGTGGACTTTGGAAGGTTGATTTATGATCGATAAATAGGGCTAGCGTGCGCTTGCGGCGCCAATTGGCGTGTTATTGGCATTACGAGAAAGACAGGCAACTAGCAACATTCCGCGCCGCTGGGGGCTGGATATATTGCTATATTTTCGTTGGGGGGAAAAAAAGTTCTGAGCTGGCGACCGGACGACGCTGCGTGGGCAGGCCGCCCACCGGATGGTCTGACGACCTGGTTACGGTGGCGGGGAGCCGCTGGATGCGGGAAGCTTGGTCGACCATGAGGGAGGCCTATGTCCTGCGGTGGGCGTCTAATGGCCGACGATGATGACGGTGATAAACTCTCCCCGTTACAGACCGCTCCCAGGACAAGATCGCCATCATCGAAGCTTACCTGAAGGCCACGAACCAGTTCCGAGACTACGACAACACCGGTCAGGACCCTGTGTTCTCTGAGGTCAGTCCCGTTCACCACTGCGGAGAACTTGCGCAAGAAAAATCAATGTAGAACTTGCACAAAAAAATCAATGTAGAACTTGCACAAAAAAATCAATGTAGAACTTGCACAAAAAAATCAATGTAGAACTTGCACAAAAAAATCAATGTAGAACTTGCCCAAAAAAAATCAATTTAGAACTTGCCAAATAAAAAACAATTTAGAGCTTGCCAAAAAAAAATCAATTTAGAACTTACCAAAAAAAACAATGGAGAACTTGCCCAAAAAAAATCTAGCATATAAAAATCTCGTGTGACAGTGTTTTGTTATCGAACTCCTCCGAAACGCCTCACCGATTTTTGTGAATTTTTTGTGTAGGTTTGGGTTCGATTCCCACTGGGTGCCGCCTTACATTTGTACAAATGGGCTCAGTCTGGGTGTATTTCCGTGTTTGTGATGTCCTTGCCTGGTTCATGTAAAACAATAATATGAAATAAAATAATAATGTGCTAACTAAAACTGCTTTAAGAAATCTCTGTAATAGTAATATTATTACTAACACTATGGTCTTGTTCCAAAATAAATATATTGATTGATTATTACTTGGTAGGTTTGAGAATAGGTCATAGGCTAATTGAGGGACCACTCGGACGCTGCAGTGCCTGGGACATTGTTTTTTTACATGGAGTAGGCTTGCCCAGCACCTATACCATCCTGACAGCTTAGTCGAAAGGAAGTCAATACGTGCGGAGCCAGCCAAGCCGCGGGTTTCCTCAAGGTGTTTTCCTTCACAGGAACCTTCCTTCACGGATAGCGTGTGGTGTTTCTGCATATTGGCAGATGTGCGTAACTTTGAAAATAAACAAAGTCATAGGTACATGCCCGCACTGGGGATCGAACCTGGGTCTCCCGCTTCAGAGTCCATTGTTCTACCCACAGGGCTACCACAGCTCACAGAATGCAAAAATAAATACATAATCCAATACATAATGTAAGTTTACAGTTCAAGTAGTGTGGCAGTGGGATGTTACCATGAGGCCATTTTAACAGATAAATAATCGTGGTTATTTTTTTTCTCTACGAATAATACTTGCTTCTGATATAACGCACGGTTTCTCAAAGTGGGGTACGCTCACCCCTAGGGGTACGCCATTCGACGGTAGGGGGTTCGCGACAAGATTTACAAAATGTAATGTATTTTCAGACGGACTTTTCCTACAAACGTAACAACATAACACAAACTCACGCCTGTATGTCGGAGGGGTAAGCAGAAACCGGGCTCGGCCACAAATCACACGTGTGTATTTAACCGCAACAGCGACTTCGAACCGAATGACGGGGCAGATTCGAAAATTAACAAAAAAAAAAACAATCCTAAAAAAGGGGCTTGTGTTGCCAGTGCAACCGACAAAATTAACATTTATTTTTGATGGGAAATCTGAACAGCTGTCATCTAGAAACCTTAACAGGGTTACTTAGAGCCGTAAGTTTGAGAAACCCTGATATACCGTGTCGAAAAGAAATTCTAGTACAAAAACGTGCCAAACAAATCGCGCTCAAATTATGACGTGCCCGTAACGCTTTATAATGTGCGAAGCGTTTATTATTGAGTTATCTCGTAATGTTTTTGTGAGTCTCCACCCTTACAGCACATTAAGCTTTGCATTTTAGTTGCAAAGTCGCCTCTCACGTACTGTATATGTAAAGTATGATACACCCTCGGCTGAAAATACAATAAAAAAATACATACGTACGTACATAAACTGGGCGGGGCACGTAGCACGCAGAACTGATGGCCGATGGGGCCGAAAAGTTCTCGAATGGAGACCACATATCGGCAAGCGCAGCGTAGGACGACCAGCCACAAGATGGACAGATGACCTCATCCAAGTGGCAGGAAGACGCTGGATGCAGGCCGCTTCCGACCGGTCTTTTTGGAAATCCATGGAGGAGGCCTATGTTCAGCAGTGGATCTCTTGTGGCTTAATTATGATGATGACACATAAACTCACGCCTGTATCCCAGAGGGGTAGGCAGAGACCAGGGTCTGCCACGATCCTGACAGATCACCTTCGCTTCCTCGACATTCATTAGAGTCGTTGCATGCAGGACACGATGCATAAAAAAAAAAAAACAATAAAATAAATACAGTGATTAGAAAATGTTGTGAACTGAAAGAGGATGTAGTGACTAGAATTGAGAAAGGAATGTTGCGTTGGTTTGGACACGTGGAGAGGATGAAGGAGGAAAGATTGACGAAACAAATATATCGAGCGAATGTGGGTGGAAGGGCCGTTAAGGGACGACCCAGCCGGACATACTTCGACCAAATAGGGGATGTATTAGCAGAGGGCAAGATAAAAAGTACCCGAACACGGCGTGCGTGCACGCAACGACTAATGAATGTTGACGAAGCGAAAGTGATCTGTCAGGATCGCGGCAAGTGGCGGCCCCCGGTCTCTGCCTACCCCTCTGGGATGCAGGCGTGAGTTTATGTGTGTGTTACACTCGCAGGATGCCCTGTCAATATTCTGACGTTCCCAGGTGGTGGAGCTGGATCTGGCCACCGTGGTGACCTCAGTGAGCGGTCCCAAGCGACCCCAAGACCGGGTCCCCGTCTCCGAAATGCGCAAGGACTTCGCCACCTGCCTCAGCAACAAGGTATTGCGTTCAATAGTTCATTCACTCAATCGTTTCGTTGCTTTCATTTAATTTGATTTATTCGAAAACAACATGTATAATAACAATAAAAACCGGCCAAGTGCGAGTTGGACTCGCGCACGAATGGTTGCGTACCATTATCCATACGACATTGGGCAAAGATCGAATTTGAGAACAGCGCCATCTGTAGAATCCAACAGGAAGCGTTTAACATTGACATTTAACGACATTACATCGGCGCTGTGAAGGTTGCACAGATGGCCGCTAGATGGCGATCGCTGGCTTTAGACAACGTTTGTTGTCTGGGAGCCGCCCGTAAATATTTATTTTATTCTGTTTTTAGTATTTGTTGTTATAGCGGCAACAGAAATACATCATCTGTGAAAATTTCAACTGCCTAGCTATCGCGGTTCATGAGATACAGCCCGTTGACAGACAGACTAGGTGTTAATTGTCCTCAGCACGGGTTAGTGCAACAAAAAGAATATAATCATGTAGGTAGAGCGATATCATTCCGATGTTATAACCTAACTGCAAAGTGGGTTACTCGGGGCTGCAAGTGATGTAACAGCGATATCATTCCGATTTAAAAACCTAACTGCAAAGTGGGTTACTCGGGGCTGCAAGTGATGTAAATTACTTCGGTCAGATGTCGCTGCCTGTACGTACAGATACAGATACAGATACTTTATTTGTCAAACATAGGTATACAATACATGCATGGTCTTATAAATCAAATGTGCGCTATGTTTAGCCAATAAGGCGTACAAATGTTTTAAGGAAACAATTATATTAGCAAAATTACAAGTCAATAATATGTATTAATTGATTATAATTAGAAAAAATATATTAATCATAATAAAAAAGTAAACAATGTCAAAATTTGTCATTTAAATATTCGAAGACACTATAATAAGATTTCGTTAAAAGTAAACTCTTCAATTTAAATTTAAATTTGTCTATGGGGAGTTCCCTCCATGCTGAAGGCAGTTTATTATATAAAGTAGGAGCCATGTGACAGACGCTTTTCGTCATTAGTGCCGTGTTTGACTTGCTTTTTATTATTCTGGTGGGATCTCTTTGAGCTCGCTTAATTTTAACGTAACGTAATACAGAGAAGTTTGTAAAGAGGCTCGAAATTTCGCCGATGCCTGCACTTGCCCATTAGCTCAGTTGGGAGAGCGCTGGCACGGTTAGCCAGAGGTCGCGGGTTCAAGTCCCGGCATGGGTGGAATTTTTAGCCTCTGAATAGGTTTTTTAAAATACAGTCCTCACCACTATGTCTCTTCACTTATAAACGCCACGATGATTCTCCGTAGACTCGACGGTACGGTCCGTAACCAATATACTGTTACTCCCCCAGTGACAGAGTGACATACATGCCGACTGGGAGACTAGCAGCTATTGTTATCAGACATTCGGCTCTGCCGCTGAGCCAGTACTGATCTTTTTCTTTCTGTTTCGTTTCTGGAACGAATATGAATATCTTTATTGAGAAGTAAAATATGCTACAGTGAACTTTGCTCTCGAACGAGGTTAATCGGTGCGAGTCGGACTCGCGCACGAAGGGTTCCGTACCATTATTTGTCTATACAACATTAGACACAAAGATCGAGAAAAAAAAACCGATAAATCACGTTTGTTCCATGGGAACCCCCCTAAATATAATTTATTTTATTTTAATTTAATTATTTATTTTTGAAGCGAATATAGAACTAAATATTCTGTGAATATTTCAAGCGTTTACCTGTTGCCGTTATTAATATCTAGCAAAAATTGGCAGAAAAATTACGTTTGTTGTATGGGAGCCCCGCTTAAATATTTATTTTATTCTGTTTTTAGTATTTGTTATTATAGCGGCAACAGAAATACATCATCGGTGAAAATTTCAACTGCCTAGCTATCGAGGTTCACGAGATACAGCCTGGTGACAGACAGACACACATCAGACGTACAGACAGACAGACAGACACCAGTCGCGTTATTTGTGACTCCTTGTTTTCTCTTCTTCGGGAATCGAAGTGGCGATCTCTTCGTGAGCCACCGACTTCTTCCGACAGTCAATGCCGATATGCCTCAAAAACATCAGATATCATACGCCCAGTGATAGCATTGTCAAACATATCGTACTGCGCGTGTGATAGTCTATGTTCTTGAGGAAGTAGATGTCTTGGAGATCCTAAATTAGTTCTGTGAAAGGATGAACATGTTTCGCAAGTATCCGATATCATACGCCCAGTGATAGAATTATCAAACATATCATACTGCGCGTGTGATAGTCTATGCTCTTGAAAAGTGGACCGGGGAAATTCTGGAACAAATTTTACCATCTGAAGAATGAAATGAAGTACCTGATACTATGTACAATAATACACATAATCCGAAATAATCAAAATAAGTTATAATAGTCCTGGAATAATATTTTCGACAACCATGACGGAATTTTAGCAGCCTGGGATGAAATATGTCTCACGAACATCCGACATCATACGCCCAGTGACAGATCTATCAAACATATCATACTGCGCTTATGATAGTCTATGCTCTTGAGAGTTTCGATGCTACAAAAGTCCTGGTATAAAGTTTAGTACCACAAGTACGATTAAGTTTTGGCAGCGTAGAATGAAATATGTCTCCCGAACATCCGACATCACACGCCCAGTGACAGAATTATCAAACATATCATACTGCGCCTGTGATGGTCTATGTTCGTGAAGTTTCCAGATTTAAATCGGATATTTGGCGTTTCTTTTCTTGCTTTTTACCCATAACATCTTCTCTGCAAAGAGTACAATCTGTAAACTGTTCGCCATCTGCTCTCCGCTAACAAATGTTGCACGAAAACAATTGAAATCATTTTTTCCAGCGATAAAACAATAAAAGTCATAAAATAATTAAAAATAAAAACCTATTTAGAGGTTACAAATTCCAACCATGCCGGGACTTGAACCCGCGACCTCTGGCTAACCGTGCCAGCGCTCTCCCAACTGAGCTAATGGGCAAGTGCAGGCATCGGCGAAATTTCGAGCCTCTTTACAAACTTCTCTGTATCCGAGAAACTAGATTAACCACTAAATTTTTTGGCATTTGGTAAAATATAATCGGTAGCATAAAGTCTGCTGTTCCTTTTCCGTAGGTACCTTTTGTTATATTTAGGTACATTATATGTAGGTAGGTAATCAAGCCTGAACCTGATTAGAGGAATTTCTCCCATAATCCGGCTTCAACTCCGTCTTAAGAGTGTTTTAGTGGGATCGACTTTTCATATACAAGACCGTTTATCATCATCATCATCATCAGTCATTTGACGCCCACTGCAGGGCATAGGCCTCCATCATGGAAGGGTTTTGCCATAATCGCCACGCTCGGCAGGCGGGTTGGCGATCGCAGTATGCGGTTAGAATCTCAGGAAGACGCTGCTGCCCGTCTCCTGGTAAGTGATTTCCTTAGTCGCCTTCTACGACATCCACGGAAGGAAATGGAGTGACGCTATATTTTGTTTATCTGACCGTTTATATTTTGGTTAAATTACAAGAAATACAGCGGTGGCAGCCTAGTGGGTAAAACATTGGACTCGTGAACGAGAGACCCAGGTTCTATTTCCTGCGCGGGCGTGTACCTATGACTTAGTTTTCTAAGTTACGTACATTTGTGAAGTTAAAATAGCAATACCACTCGCTAAGCGTGAAGGAAAACATCGTGAGGAAACCTGAGTGTCTGAGTTATTCACATACCTCAGCGCTTGAAATCGCCAATCAGCGGTGGGCACGCGTAGTGATTAAGCCCATACTCTCTCTCTCTGAGAGTCCTGTGCATATTTTTTTAAAATTAAGTGAAGTTATAAAACAGGTGGACTTATTTCTAGAGAAATTAATGAAAATGGCAATTAAAGCACAATCAAAAATTATTACTAAGTGCTACATTAATCATTAAAAAAACATCAACTTACAAATTTTAATGGTTTTATGAAAGATTCGAACCCGCAACAGCGGCTATAACATACCCAGTGATAGATTGTTTCACATATCTACTGAGCTTGCGAGAGCTACTGTTGTTAGGTCTCTTCACCATTCTATTCTTCAGTTGACCAGTGAAACCCTTTTCATATGCCAACAGCGGCCGTTCTTGGCGTTAATGCTATCTAGTCCTAGGTTTTTTGCCTCAGGTTCACGTCCGTGGGTCCTAGAAATCACTATTAACATCATTGAGAGACTGTGCAGACACTTTAGAAGTTTGATCTGTAAAAAAAACAATGTACGCGTCGAATTGATAACCTCCTCCTTTTTTGAAGTCGGTTAAAGAAAAGATGTGATTTATTTTCCTCGGTTGCGCTAGTGTTACTCCCTCATCATCATCAGCCACTTGGCGCCCACTGCAGGACACAGGCCTCCTGCATGGTTTTCATACCCATGAGGGGTTTGGCCATAATCGCCACGCTCGGCAGGCGGGTTGGCGATCGCAGTATGCGGTTACAATCTCAGGAAGACGCTGCTGCCCGTCTCCTGGTAATTGATTTCCTTAGTCGCCTTCTACGACATCCACGGAAGGTAATGGAGTGACGCTATTCTTAATCCGGCGCCACGCGGGGTTACTCCCTGGAGCCCGTCAAATATACTGCCTCTGAGGAGTGCTCTAGAGGCATCGTGTTTTCATAAATGAGGCCGTTACTTTACATACATGATAAAGTTAACCAATCCCATCGAACCCATAACAAAATACACAGAAGAATAGAAGAACCCGCGACCCGGCGACAGTGATCCCAGTACAAACTGCATCACACACCCAGTGACAGAAGGGTGACCGTGTCTACTGAACGTGTGATTGCACTTGTCCCGAAACAGTTGCAGGGTAGCTTCACCGATTTGTGACCTTTAGATAGGCGAAGGAATCGTCGATAACGGCTCGCTGGTTGCTGAAATAGGTTTTTGTTATTAAACACGCACGACCGGGAAGCTTGGGAGACCATGAGGGAGGCCTATGTCCTGCAGTGGGCGTCAAATGGCTGATGATGATGATGATGATGACGTTGATGATGATGATGATCACGCACGAAAAACTACTTCACACTAATGAAGCAGAAGAGGTCTGTCAGGATCGTGGTAAGTGGCAACCCTTGATATCTGCCTACCCCTCCGGGACACAGGCGTGAACTTCTGTACATATGTATGTATAGCACTGTTAATAAGAGAAAGGGACTGGGCAACTATATGTCTTTCGCTCATACAATATTGCTCCTACGAATAAAGAAACCGGGCAAGTGCGTGTCGGACTCGCGCACGAAGGGTTCCGTACCGTTATCTATACATCATTAGACACAGATCGAATTTGAGAATAGCGCCATCTATAGAAACCAACAAGAAGCGTTGACATTGACATTTAAACGACATTACATCGGCGCTGTGAAGGTTACATAGATGGCCGCTAGATGGCGAGCTGTCTTTAGACAAACTTTGTTGTATTTAGTATTTGTTGTTATAGCGGCAACAGAAATAAATTATCTGTGAAAATTTCAACTGCCTAGCTATCACGGTTCATGAGATACAGTCTGGTGACAGACAGACAGATAGACAGACAGACAGACGGACAGTGAAGTTTTAGTAATAGGGTCCCGTTTGGCATCCTTCGGGTAAGGCACCCTAAAAATGGTTGCATCTGATCATTGCTATCACAGTTCATGAGATGCAGCCTGGTGACAGACAGACAGACGGACAGTGAAGACTTAGTAATGGGGTCCCGTTTGGCACCCGTTGGGTACGGAACCCTAAAAACTTAGGCCTGCTTCTACCTAATGACATTATGTATGCAGCGTTCAGTGGCACCTTCACTCACACTAGATGGGTGAAGGGACCACTCGGACGCTGCGGTGCCTGGGACATTGTATTTGACATGGTGTAGGCTTGCCCAGAACCTATACCACCCTGAGAGCTTAGTCGGCCTAGCCCACAGGTAAGATAAGTCACTACAGTGCCCTACAGGGCACAGGCCTTCTCTCAGGGAGAGAGTATGGGCTTAATCACCACGCATCGACCTTGGGTCCCCCGCTTCAGAGTCCATTGACGGATTTGTAGGAAGACATTGTAATGAACCTTAGTGTTTGAGGTGTTAGCATAGGTACCTCAGAGCTTTTAATTACCAATCCGCGGTAGGCACGCGTGGTTATTAACCCTATACTCTTTCTCTGAGAGAATGCCTCCGCCCTGAAGTAGAACGTATCGCTAGATAAAAAAAAACAAAGATCTTAGGATTACCTTCAAGCCGAAGTCCGGAGTACAGCACCGACACACTTCACCAACACACAACACACTGAATCTAATCCACACATTTTTAATTCCGTTGACAACTTTGACACTTAGCGAAAGAATACGCGCTTCGCCTCAGTAATGAACCACTTAACCGGTTCCAGGGAGTGGCGCGGAAAAAAATCATATCATTTCTTACAGATCAAGTTCTGTACAATCTCTCAATCATGTTAATAGTGATTTTTAAGACCCGTGGCCGTAAGACCCATGCTAAGGCAAAAACGGCCATTATCGGCGTTAATGCTATCCAGTCCCCAGGACTGGCCGATAATGGCCGTTTTTGGCATAAATACTGTCTAGTTCCAGGTTCGTGGTCCTAAAAATCACTGTTAACATGATTGAGAGATTGTACTGACACTTTTTGCTCGATCTGTAAGAGACAGAGTAATGAAACCAACCTTATTTTCTACATAAACACGGTCTACTTTTGTCACGAATTGTCAACTGTCCCCACGGAATAAAAAAACAGGCTGTAACTTGATAAAGACGATTAGAAAATTGACCAAAAATTACTCTTACAATATTTTCACCGATATTCGAACTGTAACTTGATGAAGACAATTTGAAAACTAACCAAAAAATGATACTCAATAACTCAATATTTTCTCAGATATCGGAACTGTAACTTGATAAAGACAATTTGAATACCGACCAATAAATAACACTCAACAACTCTTAGAATATTTTCACAGATATTTGAACTGTAACTTGATAAAGACAATTTGAAAACTGACCAAAAATAACACTTAATAACTCTTAAAATATTTTGCCACATTCGCACTGTAACTTGACACAGATAAATTTGAAAATGGTGCAAAAACAGACGCCATTAGAATAGTTTCTTCTATGTTCACACCACAAGGACTGATGGGAAAGCTTTGTTTGACTGTCTATTTATACGAGCTTGTTTGCCAAAAGGCATGTCGTTTACTAATCTCGAGTTCCGTACAAATTTGATGCGAAATAGTTACTAAGTTCATTAGAGTACGCAGTCGTTGCTAATTGCGTTGACGTACATATAGCTTAGAATTGTTGACGCCCTTTTCTGGAGCTGTAAGTATGTTATAATATAGCGACCCTTTGAGGATATATTAAGCAGCCTATATACGTCCCACTGTAGGGCACAGGCCTTCTCTCAGAGAGAGAGTATGGGCTTAATCACCACGCGTGCCCACCGCGGAATGGCGATTTCAAGCGCTGAGGTATGTGAATAGCTCACACACTCAGGTTTCCTCACGATGTCTTCCTTCACAGTTAGTGAGTCGTATTGCTACTATAACTTCACAAATGTACATAACTTAGAAAACAAAGTCACAGGTACATGCCCGCACGGGGAATCGAACCTGGGTCTCTCGGTTCTGAGTCCGAAGTTCTACCCACTAGGCTACCGTCGCTCTTCGCCACTGCATACATAATCTCATAAGTTTTTAGGGTTCCGTACCCGACGGGTGCCAAACTAGACCCTATTACTAATACCGGTCACACGGAATAAACTAAAGCTATAAGTAAACTATACTAATAAGTTGGATTGCAACCAATGAAATAATTGCAGCATAAGCCACAAGAAAATGTACTACAATGTATTACATACTACAAAAATCTAGTACGAGTAGCATATTTACAGCATATTTTAATGAATAAACTGCGACGCCTGTTAAAAAATGAAGGTACCAAAAGCAGCTTTTTTGCGAATTTGAGGAAACGAAATATACATATTATTATTACTATTAATCGTTTATTTCGGATCTTAAAATCCATATAACTTAATCTTTAAAAACATAGGTAAAAATTATTATAAATTAACTAATACTTAAAATGTAATCAATCAATCGGTCAACTGGTCATTTAATGAATTAATTAATCAGTTGACCAACTAATATGCATCTTCTCAAAATGATGCCACATAGGGCAATCTGGCAGCTTCAAGTGCTTGAAAACCTGAGTAGGACTGCATTCAAAGTCCTTTTTCACCAAAAATGGCTTTTACGACATTTCATCCCCAAAGGGTCGATATGTTTCTGTGCATAGTAATTATTACGTAAAAGAGCGAGCCGCCCACAATGTGCTGTTGCAATCTGGCGACAGTGAAATATAAGAATCGTGCATGTAAACTAATCAAACAAAAAAAAATTAAAAATAATAATAATAAATTTGTTTATTCAAAAAAAAACATATGTTCTCTTAGAGATCGTTTTTGCAAAATACTAAATTAAAAAATAACCTAAGCCAAAAACCATAAACCGAGAGACTAGTTTGATAACTAAGTGACAGAAAAAGGGTTACCAGGGTTAGACAAAATTAAATAGTGACGTAGTCGATATCGATAATCAATATCGACTAAATTGTTGTTTGCTAAGTTGCAAAAATTGGCGAATCTTATCAAATTAATCCTCACAATAGATGAGTCTTATAAGCTCCCTAAGTACTAAGGTAGGAAGTAAAAAGCACTTTAATTCCCTGTTAGTTTCAAGCTTTACACCAGTTACAATGTATTTGAAACTGTTAAAGTGTTCCACTTTAGACTTCAGCAAAAACACAAACGTTTCTCTCGTAAGTTTCGTCAATCCAAGTTTCTCACCTGCTCCCTCACCAGTTCTAGTCTGTAGAATCCAGGGACTTCACTTGCACTAGCCAAACGCCTCCCCGAAGTATGGTAAATACATGGCACTTTTTAAATTAATTTGTTTAGGTCATCGACAAAAGCCCTATTTTTAAAATATCGATAACAACAGCACTATACTGACTATAGCAACACTTGTGCAAATGAACTATCAAACTAGTCTCTCGGTTTATGATCTTTAGTTAAGATACCTCGTAAGGATTTAAAATTGGGCCCCGCCTGCTTAGTACTTAACGCTTAACAGTCGGGTTGTTGGTTATTTTTTAATTTAGTTTTTTATTTTTGACTTCTTAATTATTTTTGTAAATATTTCGTTTGATTTATACTTATTTCATAATAGCCTATGACACTCGCGCAAACATGACGAACCGATTGAAATCTCATTCGTCAAAATCTGACCATTGGTTAACGAGTTACGGGGGAACATAGAATCGGACATACTTACATACATACGTACGAGCCAAACACATTACCCTCCTTTTGGGCTCCGCCGCAGTCGGTTAAAAAGCGTCGGACCAGTCTCTCAATGTTAATAGTGATTTTTAGGACTCACGACCTAGAACTCTAAGATCCTAGGATCACGGACCTGGAAAAACGGCCGCTTTTCGGGTTACTGAATAGTAAATAGTAAGGCCAGGAACCAAATATAGTTATGCACATACCGTAATACGCAGAAAATAAGGCTGAAATTCGCGTGGGGAACAACCAGGCAAGGCTATTTAGTGAGACAGCTTTATGATTACGTATCTTCTCATAAGCCAAATCACCAAATCGCCTGACCGGCCACTGTATCTTCAAGCCTTCAGCCCGTTTCGGAGTGGACAGAGAATTCGATCTATTCTCTTTGTGATAGTATCGAAAAAGGTTTCCAACGGAACGACTAAGTTAACACCAAACTGGTCTTCAAAAGAAATAACGCTATGATGTACCTTTCTTATATAAACTGTAGTTAATTTAGTATTAATCGCTGGGTCAATCAGAAACTATTCTGTGTAAGAACCGCTGTATAATTAATTTACGAATGTTTCGGGTCGAAAATCACTGCATTTCTTGTAATGTAATGAGGTCCTACTCCATCTAAAATACACTGCAACGTCCGAGTGGTTCCTTCACCCATCTAGAGTGAGTGAAGGTGCCACTGGACGCTGTACAAATCATCTCATTATGTAGATGCAAAGGCCTAACGAGGTCGTGGGTTCGAATCCCGGCATGTACCAATTTTTTGTGAAGTTGTACTACAACTACCGTTCTACCGCTCCGCTGCCATAGCATTATTATTATTGTAATAAGAACGGTCGATAAACCATTTTGAGTTGAATTGTCAATTTTATCTTCAAACCATTATCAACTCAGGTTCTCATATCACGGCCCAACAACGATAATTTGACCGCTGACAGTAAATGCTTTATTATTTTGTGGTAAGGCTCTTACCACAATATGAGCGGTGATAGCCTAGTGGGTAGAACATTGGACTCGAAAGCGCGAGACCCAGGTTCGATTCCCAGTGCGGGCATGTACCTATGACGTTGTTTTCTAAGTTATGTGCATTTGTAAAGTTATAGTAGCAATACCACTCGCTAACGATGAAGGAAAACATCTAGAGGAAACCTGAGTGTCTGTGCTATTCACATACCTCGGCGCTTGAAATCGCCAATCCGCGGTGGGCATGCGTGGTGATTATGCCCATACTCTCTCTCTGAGAGAAAGCCTGTGCCCTACAGTGAGACGTATACAGGGCGTCCCAAAATTATGGGCCATGAAGGGAAAGTACCTTAAATATCGTAGATAGGGTATTTTGCTGAAAGAAGACTTTATGTTATTTTTAAAAGTTAGTAATTCTGCATTCAAAGATTTTCTAAAAATTACTTGCCTCGTCTGGGAATCGAACCGACTTAAATGTAAAAAAAAAACACCCCTACTTTTATGATGCCAATCGAAGGTATGGCCAAAAACTAATAACCAAAGTTTCCCAAAGTTATGGGACATGCAGGGAAAGTATATTAAACGATATTTAAGGTACTTTCCCTGCATGTCCCATAACTTTGGGATGCCCTGTATAGGCTGCTTATATGTAAGGGTCTTACCTACTTGCGTACTGGCCGAGTCAACAAGTGGAATTGTAATCGGGTCAGTCAAAAAGTTTAATATTAATAATAATTTATTGCACACAGAAAACAGTACAGGAAATATGACTATGCGAAATTCCATGCACTAAGGCGAGCTTATCTCTGTGAGAGATTTCTTCCAGCGAACCTTGGGGAGTCGTAGTGGAGGTGTAAAACGGGTCTATGCACGTTACTATTAGTAGGTTTGGGGTCCCGTGTTTTAAAAGGAGCCCTGAAGGATGGCTGTTGGTCGTTTCTCTGACAAGGCTTTAGTCTCAGGGACGTGTAAAAGTTATAAAAAAAAAAGTATATATTTCGTGAAAGAAAACATCGTGAGGAAACCTAAATGTCTAAGGTATTTATATACCTCAGCGCTTGAAATTGCCAATCCGCGGTGGGCACGCATGGTGATTAAGCCCATACTCTCTCTAAGAGTAGGCCTGTACCCTGCTGCAGTGGGACATATATAATAGGCGAAATAAAATTAAAAAAAAATATTTTATTAAAATTTAAGTAACTGAAGTTAAAAATGTATACTGCCGTTCCGAAGAAGCCAACAAGTTGAAATTAATATTAAATACTAACCCACAGTTTCTCGTACACTAACAAGCTGTTAATCTACTGTTAACAGCTATCAGGTGTTTTTTTTTGTATGCACTCCGATCAATTGACAGCTGTTGGGTCAAAATTGGGGGTAAGTCTACCGTCTAAGTCTTTTTGGAAATCCATGGAGGAGGCCTAGGTCCAGCAGTGGACTTCTTGTGGCTGAATTGAATCGTGTGATTTTAAAACAACACAAGTCACATGTGTTTTTAAAATAACACTTGCCCATTTTTTTTTTATTAAATTATTTACACCTACCTATTGATTTACATTACAAAAAAAAAATTGTAGTTTATTCATACAGAAATCAATATAATATGCTAAAATATTGCTGTTGTAGAAACAGTTTTCTCTATTTCCTGCAAAGTTGTAATGAAAGGACATGTGTCGTTTTAAAATCACACGATTCAATTATGACGATGAACCGCCCCTTGAGGTTATAAGAAAATTAATATTCATGCCACATTTTTATACAGTGATAGCTGATCTGGCAAACGTTGTTTTGCCATTTTAATTCACCTACGACCTATTCTCGGACCTACCGATAGCAAACACTCTGACACGAGGTTTGTATATACTAGATAAATCACCACCAAAACTCAGAGAGCAGTAACTGCTGCAGTGACGTCAGCTGTTGACATAGAATCATTAACAAATCTGCTATTCGTAGAAATGAGACAATTCGCCAAAGCACTAAGGTGACTGACATGGCCTATAAAATTAGCAAGCTGAGGGGGCTGGTCATTTGTGGCCGAAGAACCGATAATATAATCATCATCAGCCATTTGACGCCTGCTGCAGGACACAGGCCTACCTCATGGTTGTCCAAGCTTCCCGGTCTTGTGCCGCCCGCGTCCAGCGACTCCCCGCCACCGTATCTGACGACCAATGGAGAGAGCTATGTTAGGAGTTTCACTGCGTGATGGTACCAGGAATGAGGAGGTCCGCAGAAGAACCCGAGTTACTGATGTAGCTCGAAGAACGGCTCAGTCGAAGTGGCAGTGGGCGGGGCACATAGCTCGGAGAACTGATGGCCGTTGGGGCGAAAAAGTTCTGAGCTGGCGACCGCGGACCGGACGACGCAGCGTGGGCAGGCCGCCCACCACATGGTCTGACGACCTGGTTACGGTGGCTGGGAGTCGCTTGGAGCTTGGACAACCATGAGGGAGGCCTATGTCCTGCAGTGGGATCTAATGGTTGATGATGATATATTAAACCGGTGAAGATAATATCGATGGGGTACAAACATTCTCGAGCTGAGACTACGAACTGGCAAACGCAGCTGCGGACGTCCACCAGCTCGCTGGACCGACGATCTGAGGCACATTGATGGCCGAGGACAGAAAGAAGTGGCGTGCCTTAAGGTGGGCCTATGTACAGCAGTTGCTGAATACGGGCTGATTGATTGTACAAATTGTACGGCGGGAATTGAACCCGCGACCCTCCGCATTGGTAGACGTGCGTTAAACCGCTACGCCGATGGCGCAGTCAATTATAGTATTAGGTGATTAGTAATTGACAGTCTGAATTCCCCAAAACAAGGTGTTTAGTTAAATGGCTAGTCAATTAGTTAATGACTAGTCTATTGAGTCATTGACTGGGATAGTTTTGTGTCTGTAACGATGTGAAATTTTAGGGATTGCAGGCTTGGAGATGTATAAGTTTTAATTACGATATTTATTAATGGACTTCAAAATAAAACTACTTAAAAGAAACCGGCCAAGTGCGAGTCGGACTCGCGCACGAAGGGTTCCGTATCATTATCTATACAACATTAAACACAAAGATCGAGAAAAAACGGCAATAAATCACGTTTATTGTATGGGAGCTCCCTTAAATATTTATTTTATTGTAATTGAATTATTTACTTTTCAAGCGAATATAAAACTAAATATTCTGTGAATATTTCAAGCGTCTACCTATTGCCGTTATTAATATCGAGCGAAAAGCGGTAAAAAATCACGTTTGTTGTATGGGACCCCCCCTTTATATATTTTATTCTATTTTTAGTATTTGTTGCTATAGCGGCAAGAGAAATACATCAATTGCCTATCACGGTTCATGAGATACAGCCTGGTGAAAGACAGACCGACAGTGAAGTCTTAATAATAGGGTCCCGTTTGGCACCCTTCGGGTACGGAACCCTAAAAAGTACATCAAGAAAAAACACGCATTAAAAATCTCACACAATCTCAGGACCACCCTGTAGGTACGGTGGAAGGTTCTAACAAAAAGAAAATTGATTGACTAATTCATACTTTTTTTGTAGCAAGGGAATGTATTTGAGATGTATTTCCATATAAATTTACTTAATAAAAATCTGGTAAAGATTAATAAAAATCGAATACGGAAATACAAATTCTTAATAATTGGAAAATAGAACAAAAACCTTCAAAAGACGCAGAACAAAACTGCCGCGCTTACGAAAAACTAAGTGCGATTTTTTGCGAAATTGAGTTAGATACATATTTGAAATCAGAAAAATGAGATCTATATCTTTCCCATAGAGACCATTTCAATATTTTTGTAAATACCACCTTTTTTAGTTTTTATAAACGCATTAACTTCGAAATCGAATTTATATTTTACTAACCAAAACCGCATCATCTACAGTTAGTGCGTTTATTGTAAGCAATTAAGTAAAGTGTTATGTAGTTACGGTGTTAAGAATAATAGCACCAACATTACATGATGCACTGATGATAAGCAAATAATTACTTATTTTTGTTGACAAAGCAATTAAACGCATTAAGTATGTAAGTAATCGTGTTTAGTAATTGTAATTATTTTCAATATGTATGTACGTATTTTTGTTGTTATTTATTTATTTATGTACTATCATTTATGTAGGTTTATAATAATTTCTATTATCCCCCTCCCCCCCCCCCACTAAGTCTAAGTTATTTCCCTAGGTTTACGTAAGTATGTTTTTTATTTAGTTGCTTCTCTAAGTCCAATTTTCACTTCAATAGCTAGCTTGTTTTCTTTCAATAGCTAGTTTTTCTCATAATTTGTTAAACCATAGTTAGTGCGGTATTCGTAAGCGCGGCAGAAAAGTGGTTGTAAATGGCAAACTCACACCGACATGTTTCAAGATATGCTCATTTAAAAAAATCTTAAATACATACATACATACACATACATAAACTCACGCCTGTATCTCAGAGGGGTAGGCAGAGAGCAGGGACTGCCACGTGCCAAAAAAAAAACATAAATTAATAACCTTGTTATAGCCAGGTCGGCAGGGGGCAGGGGGCAGTGGGCGAATAGCGAGAGACCGCGAAAAAGTGTTTTTGTGCAATAAAGAATTAATGATAATAATAATAATAAAGATGGCGTGTTGGAGGAAAGGCCTATACCCAGCAGTGGGCAGAGGTGGGCTGATGATGATGACGGTAGTGATGTTAATATGCATTATTACGTAAGAAGCACTTACCGATAATCGTTTCAGGTCAGAGCACCGAAACAATACTCAAAATAAAAGTTTTACACTATCCAGAGGTTTGACACTGAATTAAAAACGCGCCAACAAATTGTGTAGTTTTATTACTAAAATAAATGCCAATACAGCAATGCGTACAGGCATAGTCTGTTCAGTGTATTGATGACGCAGGGGTAAACAAACAAGTAATTATATTGTTTTTGTTGCACTAACCCGTGCTGAGGACAATTTTAAAAACCTATTTAGAGGCTAAAAATTCCACCCATGGCGGGACTTGAAGCCGCGACCTCTGGCTAACCGTGCCAGTGCTCTCCCAACTGAGCTAATGGGCGAGTGCAGGCATCAGCGAAATTTCGAGCCTCTTTACAAACTTCTCTGTATTAAATAGATAGATAGAATATTCTTTATTGTATGTACACCAGGAATTACATATGAGAATTTAACAATAATATAGTACAGTACAATTGGCCGCCTTATTACTAAAAGTAATTAACCTCCTTAGTCCTGACCTTGAAAAAAACAATGGTTTTCAATTGTTATTTTCAAGGTCAGGACTGAGGAGGCTAAAAGTATTACGTACAGGCAGCTACAATTATCTATACAACATTTGAATATTTCAAGCGTCTACCTGTTGCCGTGATTAATATCGAGCAAAAAACGGCAAATGAATCAGGTTTGTTGTATGGGAGCCCCCCCTTAAATATTTATTTTATTCTGTTTTTAGTATTTGTTGTTATAGCGGCAACAGAAATACAATGAGATACAGCCTGGTGACAGACGGACGAACGGGCGGACGGACAGCGGAGTCTTAGTAATAGGGTCTCTTACCCTTTGGGTGCGGAACCCTAAAAATGTTTCTATTTTGTTTATTTACATAGTTTGAACTCGCGCTTTGAACAGAGTATACTTACGTACAAGAAATAATATTCCACACACAGCAAGGTCGAATATTGAAGAGACAAAATTGCTTTCTTAGCGGAAGTGAACGTCTCTACAGATTTTCACCGTTTACAATACTTATTTCGTTTGTAGGCCCCCCGTACATTGATGTTATAGTAGCAACACCACTCGCTGACTGTGAAGGAACACATCGTGAGGAAACCTGAGTGTCTGAAATGTTCACTTACCTCTGTGCTTGAAATTGCCAATTCGCAGCGGGCACACGTGGTGATTAAGCCCATACTCTCTCTCTGAGAGAAGGCCTGTGCCCTACAGTGGGACCTATATAGGCTGCTTATGAAATAATAACTTCCACACAACACAATTATTATTTACTAGCTGTGCCCGCGACTCCATTCGCGTACATTTCGATTTTTACGAAGCATTTGTATGGGGGCCACGTCTTATCATAACTGGAGCTAGAATTTAAATAACCTATCCTGTGTCCCAGATGTCTATATGTTTTTATACCAAATTTCATCAAATTCGGATAATTGGTTTAAGAGTTATGGAGGAACATACATACATACATACACACATACAGAAAAAAATTCTAAAAATCGTGAAATTAGTTTCAGTATCGTATATTGAGCCTATAAACACAATATCTCTGAAAACAAACTAACTTACTCCATGACCGACCCTTACAGATTTATTATTAGTATAGATAGATAGATAGATTATTATGAAATTCTCTATTCAGAAACCGGTGCTAGGAGAAATTAAACTCGTTTACCGTAAACCTCGTGACGCAATGAGTAAAAAGCCTTATGATGTGCACAAGAAAGTGAAGAATTGCATTTCTCGAGCGTCGCAGTGCGATTAAAAGTATACGTGCGCTTTTCAGTTCCAAGTAATATTATTTATGTAGCATTTATGTAGGTTAAGGTTCTTGCAATCTGGGTCACTGTCCCTGGTCACCTCCATTCTCTGTGCGTGCTGCTCGCCAGTGGCACTTACTGCGTGAGGAGATCCGAGACTGTCCCTCTGTGATGTCAGCCTGCGAAAATTTAGGCCGGCAAAGGTTAAAACATCCTTTAGGCTGGGAAAGGTTAATAATACATCCTTTACGCTGGCAAAGGTTAATACAGATCAAAAGACTTTGAAGATACTAACGGCCTTATTTATCCGGCCCACCGGAGGGTTCCGTACAAATTTGTAAGCACTTTCATCTTAAAAAATATTTCAGGAATCGAGTCTCGCAGTTTTTCCCGGGCGTTTCTTGAAATTTACAAATGTACTATACATTCAGATTTTCATACATACATTCAGAGAATTTCAGATTTTTCCCTGTACTCGTAGTATAAGGCGATATAACTTGCTAACATTCGTAGTTCTAGGTCAACGGAAAGCACCATATTAGTGTTGATTCCCTTGAGTGTCGAAATATACGTTTTTTTGTGACATAAACATCCGTACAATTTATCCTTAGGTCGCCAGTTGTACTATGTGCCTTTGTAAATAATTTGTGTTCTACATTAATAGTATATTATGCAATCCTCGTGGCGCCTGATTAAGAATAGCGTCACTCCATTTCCTTCCGTGGATGTCGTAGAAGGCGACTAAGGAAATCAATTACCAGGAGACGGGCAGCAGCGTCTTCCTGAGATTCCAACCGCACACTGCGATCGCCACCTGCCGAGCGTGGTGATTATGGCAAAACCCCTCATGGATATGAAAACCACGAAGGAGGCCTATGTCCTGCAGTGGGCGTCAAATGGCTGATGATGATGATGATGCAATTAGTGAATAAAGGACGGATTTAAAGCGAGGGCCATAGATGAATCACGAGCAAATGAAGGATTCTAACGACTATTAGAATCATGAGCGACGCGAGTGATTCATGGCCCTCAATGTAAATCCGTTACGTCAAGAGTTGCATACTATACTTTATACTATCGCTACGAGAAAAAGAAATAATTTAAGCGAAAATAGACATTTAACGAAGAAAAAAGGAAGGTTAAATTAATTAATGGAACAATTACTAAAATTAAGGGTAATTTTCTTTTTTTTTTGTGATGGCAGTAAAGAACACAAAACAGTAATGCTAAACTCCTTGTCGCGACAATAACGAAATATCGACCAATCAAATCTCGAGGAGTTATTTACACAAAGAGTTTGTATGTCGAGTATTCTTTGCGCAAGGAGTTTGTATTGAGAATTTTTGCGCAAGGAGGTTGTATAAGCATTGAGATGGAGGTCGAATATATTGGTGTGTTCTAATTCAAACACCAAAATTGTGATTAAAAGGCCTTTATATTCATTGTTTTCAGTGAATTAAATAAGCTTTTTAGAGTGGGAATGGTATAAAGAATAACGTTATCTTATGCTTAATAGCTTTAATCCACCTTCCAGGTCGGCTTCAAAGGCTACGGCCTCACCCAGGAGCAGCTGGGCGCTAAGGGCTCGTTCACATTCAGCGACGGCAAGGAGTACACGCTCACCCACGGCTCCGTCGTGATCGCCGCCATCACGTCCTGCACCAACACGTCCAACCCGAGCGTGATGCTGGGATCCGGTAAGAAAATCCATACACTATGAATTTTGGGTGGTTTGAAAGCCATAGCAAAATGAACGTGCTTTAACAATTGATATCGAACTCACTCATACACCATGAATTTTGGGTGGTTTGAAAGCCATAGCAAAATGAACGTGCTTTAACAATTGATATCGAACTCACTAGTTTGTTTTAAAAGGCACTCTCCAGAAGTAATTATAAGATAAAAAAAATCGTCGTAATCGCCGCCATCACGTCCTGCACCAAGACGTCCAACCCGAGCGTGATTTTTTTAAAGAAATTAAAAGAAATTTTATTCTTCTCATATTCAGTCTTTAAAAAAAACAAAGTAACTATTAAGAAAAATACAATAATAAATGCTGGGATCCGTTAAGTACAGGATTGTGAGAAACCTGTACAGTGTAAAGAAATGACCATAATATATGTATCCGAAACGGAGTGGTTGTACTCGGCAACTTCAAAATCATCCTGTTCCGTACTGTTCTGACTATGGGCCTCATAAGAAGGCTCAAGGTCGCCCAACACGCAATAGAGGGAGCTATGTTAGGAGTTTCACTGCGTGATCGAATCAGGAATGAGGAGGTCCGCAGAAGAACCCGAGTTACTGATGTGGCTCGAAGAATTGCTCAGTTGAAGTGGCAGTGGGCGGGGCACATGGCTCGGAGAACTGATGGCCGTTGGGGCGGAAAAGTCCTGAGCTGGCGACCGCGGACCGGACGACGCAGCGTGGGCAGGCCACCAGATGGTCTGACGATCTGGTTACGGTGGCGGGGAGTCGATGGATGAGGGAAAACCATGAGGGAGGCCTATGTCCTGCAGTGGGCGTCAAATGGCTGATGATGACGATACTAAATAGTCCTGCCTACACGTCTAAAGGATGAAACACCAACTTTTTTATGCAGCCTGTATACGTCCCACCGCAGGACACAGGCCTTTTCTCAGAGAGAGAGAGAGAGAGAGAGAGAGAGAGAGAGAGAGAGAGAGCATGGGCTTAATTGCCACGCGTGCCCGCCTTCAGTTTTTCCAGAGACCTTGGTGTCTTTAGAACTAGAGTCAACTGGCATTTAACATGTAAACACGTAACATCGACCCCGTCTTCGTTTACCATCAGGCGTGACTGGGGTCAAGTGTCAACATGAACTTATTTTTAAAAAAGGCGTGGAATATGTGTAAATATGAATTTGCGTTTGAAAATTTTAAAATTGCACATACTGTGCAGAGAAATTTTGATGTTATCGAAAGTTGTCGGCGCAATTACGTTTTCAATTTAAAGTTTTCTAACACATATTCGGTAAAATTTGCAACTGGCTACCTATTACCATGAAGAACTAACTATTCCCGTCTCACCACCCAGGTCTTCTCGCCAAAAAAGCGGTCGAGAACGGACTCAGCGTCCTGCCCTACATCAAGACGTCGCTCTCGCCTGGTTCCGGCGTCGTCACTTACTACTTAAAGGTAAACTGTCCTTTGTCAGGATCTATGATGTTTTATCTGCAATTCATTTTAAAAGTCACACCGCACAGGCAACATTTGTCAAGGTTTCATTTTACATACTATTGTTTTAACAATGACAAATGCATTATGCTGCTAATATTATAAATTCGAAAGTTAGTAAAGTAAAAGTAAAGTTTGAAAAGATGTTTGGATGTTTGTCACTCAATCACGCAACAACGGCTGAACGGATTTACGTGAAACTTGGCCTACAGAGAGACAAATACCTGAATTGAGACATAGCCTACTGCATATCCCGGTAAAGCGTTCCGGTGGGATAATATTTATTTTAAGTTTAAAATAGATGGCGTTGCGCGAGCGAACTTTGTGTTTTAAAAATAGATGGCGTTGTGCGAGAATCGTATAAACGGATTCTGTGCCGGTACGAAGTTCTCCCGGACAGCTCTGTTTATTATAATGTTTAAAAGGCAAACTTACATGTCAACATTTGACAGATAACGAATAATGCAATACCAATGTAATTCGCTTTTTAAAGTAACCTATAAAAAGCTTTGTTTTGTCGGAAGCACTCATATTGATAACAAATAGGGAGCTAGGCTCGCTTCGCTCACTCTACTTAGCGAGATCACAACCCTAAACCATCATCATCATCATTCGGCAACAAGAAGTCCACTGCTGGACATAGGCCTCCTCCATGGATTTCCAAAAAGACCGGTCGGAAGCGGCCTGCATCCAGCGCCTTCCTGCCACTTGGATGAGGTCATCTGTCCATCTTGTGGCTGGTCGGCCTACGCTGCGCTTGCCGATATGTGGTCTCCATTCGATAATTTTGCGGCCCCATCCGCCATCAGTTCTGCGTGCTATGTGCCCCGCCCACTGCCACTTCAACTTACTAACCCGCCGGGCTATGTCGACGACTGTCGTTCGTCTTCGGATCTCATAATTTCTGATTCGATCTCATAGAGAAATTCCGAGCATAGCCCTTTCCATAGCTCGTTACGTGACCTTGAGCCTTCTTACGAGGTCCATAGTGAGAGACCACGTTTCAGTGCCATAAGTCATCGCTTGTAACACACACTGGTTGTATAATTTTGTCTTGAGCGATTGAGGTATATTAGACGAAAAGACTTTTCTAAGTTTCCCGAAACCAACCTAACTTACTATTCCCAGGTGAGCATCATGATTTCTTCATGCGGTGGGCATGAACTTCAAGCCTTCAAGCCTCCTTCACCCCCCGTGCCCTGTTTTGTTTTTTTTTGACTAGCGTGAACTCTAACTTAAATCAAATTGGTAGAACTTTGTCGATTTAATTCACTTATAAAAACCTATTAAGCGGCTAAAAATTCCACCCATGCCGGGACTTGAACCCGCGACTGAGCTGTGTTAGGAGTTTCACTGCGTGATCGAATCAGGAATGAGGAGATCCGCAGAAGAACCCGAGTTACTGATATAGCTCGAAGAACTGACGACCTGGTTACGGTGGCAGGCCCCCTCACCAAATGGTCTGACGACCTGGTTACGGTGGCGGGGAGTCGCGGGGTGCGGGCGGCATAACACCCGGAAGCTTGGAAAACCATAAGGGAGGTCTATGTCCTGCAGTGGGCGTCAAATGGCTGATGATGATGATGATGAATGGCACTCATGGAATCTTATCATGTAATTTGCAACTGATGTATTATTTTAGGTTGAAGATGACTTGAGAATGGCGTTTTTTTTCCCGCTGCCATTTTCTCCACTACAAATACGGTCCGAAGGCAGCCGATAACGTAGTACATTGTCATTCAGCGAACAGAATGTAAATTAACGTTGAAATTACCCTGAAACCGGCGTGCGTGCATGCAACGACTAATGAATGTTGAGGAAGCGAAAGTGATCTGTCGTGATCGTGGCAAGTGTCAGTCCCGGGTCTCTGCCAACCCCTCTGGGATACATGCGTGAGTTTATGTATGTATGTATGTATGTATGTAACAAAAGACAACTTATTTTAAAAAAACTCAGAAGTATGTTAATCAAAAACTGTTACTATAATTTAAATGAATATTTACTTAACCCTCAATCTCGTTATGAAGTATTTTGCTTGTAGTAAGTTTGTAGCTCTCCAATTGTACTGCGATTTATTGAATTTCTATTAGTGTAATCTCTGTGTACAATAAAGAATATTCTATCTATCTATCTATCTATCTATTTGTATGCTTGTTATTTATTCTTTTGCATGTAAGAAATCAATATGTAAGTAATAATTTAATTTAACGCTGTGTCATAAGACTAACTGTATTCCAGTGCGCTCAACGGGTATCATGTACTTACCTACAAAAACCAATACCACCTGCAGATTATAACCTGTGTACGTGATTTAGCAATAAAGAATATGAATATGAATGAAATAAATTTTCGATCTCTGATCTCTTTCAGGAGAGCGGCGTGATCCCGTACCTAGACAAGCTGGGCTTCAACATCGTCGGGTACGGCTGCATGACCTGCATCGGCAACTCGGGGCCCATCGACGATAACATCGCCAATACTATCGAGAAGGTGAGTAGAATGATAGAAATTTGTTAAAAAGTTGATTAACCGATCTGTTAACTGTTGCCATTTGGCCGATGTGCAAAGCAAAAACAACGCTTACATTTCAGTGAAAAAATGTAAAAATGTAACAGCGCGTGGGTGCGTGGGTGCGTGTGTGCGTGGGTGGGTGCGTGGGTGCGTGTGTGCGTGGGTGGGTGCGTGCGTGCGTGCGTGCGTGCGTGCGTGCGTGCGTGCGTGCGTGCGTGCGTGCTTGCGTGCGTGCGTGCGTGCTTGCGTGCGTGCGTGCGTGCGTGCGTGCGTGCGTGCGTGTGTGTGTGTGTGTGTGAGTGCGCGTGTGTGTGTGTGTGTGTGTGTGTGTGTGTGTGTGTGTGTGTGTGTGTGTGTGTGTGTGTGTGTGTGTGTGAGAGAGAGAGAGAGATAGTGTGTGTGATATCTTCACTCCCGTCATCGCCCCGTACGTTCCATATATGTGGCCCGCGCCTAAATAACTCTTCCCTTGTTCCAGAACGAGCTGGTTTGCTGCGGCGTCCTCTCCGGCAATCGCAACTTCGAGGGCCGGATCCATCCAAACACTCGCGCCAACTATCTGGCCTCGCCGCTGCTGGTTATAGCGTATGCGCTCGCCGGAAGGATGGACATCGACTTTGAGACTGAGCCTTTGGGTGAGTTGAAGTGTTCCAGACTGGAGTTACTAAGGTTAGTGTTAAAGGCTACAATGGGAGTGTTCAAGACTAGAATTGGATTGTTCTAGACTAGAATTGGAGTGTTCTAGACTAGAATTGGAGTGTTCTAGACTAGAATTGGAGTGTTATAGACTTGCGTTGGAGTGTTTTAGACTAGAATTGGAGTGTTGCATAGTTGAGTTAGAGTGTTGTAACATCCCAACACTCGCGCCAACTATTTGGCCTTGCCAGGAACCCTAAAACAAAGCAGTCTGTGATTAAATAAACTCTCTCTTAGAGGAATTGTGTGTTAATAAATAAGGCCGTTAATATTTTACTGACGGTTTACAATACAATTGCAGTGTAGTCTAGATTTCCAGCAGTAACAGGATCTGGCGCAAAATTTTGTCCACGTACGTAAGTTAGATCAAAAATAATTTGAAGTGTATTCAAAGGTGTTCCAATGTAAAGTCGGCCTTAAGGCTGCTCTTACGTGGAGCATCCTGTCTCGCTCGCACAACTTAACATTTTTTTTTTATATTGTAACTAGCTGTGCCCGCGACTCCGTTCGCGTACATTTCGATTTTTACGAAGCAGCATTTGTATGGGGGCCACGACTTATCATAACTGGAGCTAGAATTTAAATAGCCTATCCTGTGTCCCAGATGTCTATATGTTTTTATACCAAATTTCATCAAATTCGGATAATTTGTTTAAGAGTTATGGAGGAACATACATACATACACACATACAGAAAAAAATTCTAAAAATCGTGAAATTAGTTTCAGTATCATATATTGAGCCTATAAACACAATATCTCTGAAAACAAACTAACTTACTCCATGACCGACCCTTATAGATTTATTATTAGTATATAGATAATGTGAGTAAACTTCTCATAAACGTGGTCTGAGGGTTTGATGTCTAATTGAATTACGGACCTTTAATAGTACATTACAAAAGTAATAAAATAAAGAGAGGCCGATATCGTAGATGTTTAAGGCCCGAGCCGCAGGCGAGGGTCATAAACATGCGATAGAGGGCTTTCTATTTTACGGTCCGTGTTGTGTACACAATTTTATGTCGTCACTTGGCCTCAAAGTGGGTTTTCCCGTACGCGTAGCGTGCGGAAAAACCCGCTTTTTGGCCAGGTGAGGCATAATAGTATATTTCATTACGAGTGCGGAAAGCTTGTCATTGCAAAGAGTTCCGACAAATGTCTACCCGAGCCGAGGCGCAGTCGAAGGTGAGGGTTGACAGTCGGAACAAGTTGCAATGACGGTTCCGCACGTGTACTGAACTGACCAACTATTTTTAATACAGTTGCGAATAAATTAAGCAATTTAATAAAGAACTTTTTTTGGAAAATGGCGCCAACCGTAAAAGAATATAAGCAGAGATTTTTTTTCTTCATCCATTCTGGGTAGGCAAAGGAAACTATGCCCACACAGCCAAGTCTTCAGTAGAATTTTTTATTGATATGAAATGAAAATTAAATTTAATGAGATGAAATGAAATGAAACCTAACCTAACTCATTGAATCAAATCATTAAATCTGATGTTGAAACAAATTAGTAGCTTCTTTTTAGAAATATACGTATTTGCATGAATCATAAAAACTTCTATGAATTTTTTTAGTAAAACCTTCATGGTTGGCTTTTCTTTTTAATAGACATTATTTTGACAGTTGGGAAAGAGAACGCACGAGTTCGGAAAAGGTAACGAAAAAGCTCGAGTATGTAATATCCCACATCGCGAACGCTATACGTCCCTGCAATACGCCACTTTTTGAGCAACTGTATTAAAAAATATATTTGTTTTTTTCCTATGTTTAATTTAGAAAAGTCGTTTCCGAAATTATTAAATTTGGAATGAAATATTCTCAATCAAAAACTTAGTACAGGATAAGTAAATATGCCTTGAATATCCGCAATTTAATCATCCGTCCAACCATCGGACCGCGTTCATTAAAAGTGTTAAATTGTCCGAGCGAGACAGCTTGCCCCGCGTAAGAACGGTCTTAACGGACCCCTCTGTCGTCTCCAGGCAAAAACGCTAGCGGCAAGCCGGTGTTCCTGCGGGACATCTGGCCGTCGCGGGCCGAGATACAGGAGGTGGAGAGGAAGAATGTCATCCCGAGGATGTTCAAGGAGGTGAGAGGTCCTAACTGGTCTTACTTAGATAATGACAAATGGGCAAAGGTGTGCTGTGACCTTGGTCACATCCAGTGGCGTAACTATAGGGTGGCAGGGCCGGAAAAAGGCAACGGGGGCCCCCGACTCGAGTGGGCCCCCGACTTGAGGAGGCCCCCGAACTGTGGGGCCGCGAGCTCAGAAGTGACTTAACATTTTGTAACAATTGGGTATTTGACAAAATATCAAATGAGTTACTTTTAAAACGGAATTTTGTATGAAAATACTGGCTTATGACGTCACATTTCAGAGCACTCTTTTTATGTTTAATCTATTTAAAAATTGTAATAACTAGTAATTGACTAAAAGAGAGATACATTTTCCAAGATATTTTGTAATTTTTGTTTTAATCGAGCATATGAAATAATTTATTGTTGATCGTGTCAAATACCGTACTGTACCATTGTACTTTATCATTGTAACATTCATATTTTATGTCTCGCTTCTTGTGTGCAATAAAGAATATTCTTATCTTATAATGTCTATATATGAGTACTTCAAACCAATTAAAGTTGGGCCATATATTCATAAGCGGCCTATATACGTCCCACTGTAGGGTACGGGCCTTCTCTCGGGGAGAGAGTATGGGCTTAATCACCACGCGTGCCCACCGCGGATCGGCGATTTCAAGCGCTGAGGTATGTGAATAGCTTAGACACCCAGGTTTCCCCACGATGTTTTCCTTCACCGTTAGCGAGTAGTGTTGCTACTATAACTTCACAAATGTACATAACTTAGAAAACCGGTTTCTTAATTTATTGGAGATCCATTTATGAGTGGAAAATGATCGATGTCATGTTAATTACTCATTAAGTGACATTTCTTTATCGATAGTCGATAAAACACTGGTCATTCCCTCTGACAGTGTGATTTTTACTATGAAGGATTCCGGTCCTTGGCTATAACACTTGAGCATTGACTAGTATAGGTGGCCATGACTTACAGTCAAGTGACCTTGTGACAACCAAAGGTGACCCAGGCTGAAACCAACATGTGCCCTTGACTAACAAAGGTGACCTTGAAAACCATAAGTGAGTTGTTCTGTGACCTTGGCTACAAAAGGTGACCTCGCCTAACAAGCAAATGTGAGCTTTAACGACAACCGAATGTGGCAAACATATGTAGCCTTACCCGTAAACTTACCTTATTAAAATAATTCCATATCTCCAGGTGTACGCGAAGATCGAGCTGGGCTCCCCGTCCTGGCAACAGTTGCAGGTCGCAGAAGGCAAACTCTACGCCTGGGATCCCAACTCCACCTACATCAAGCGTCCGCCCTTCTTCGAAGGCATGACCCGGGTAAGATGTCTCTCTTCTCTGTCTCCTCTCTCTCTCTCTTCTACCTATCTCTCTCTCTCCTCTCCTCTCTCTCCTCTCTCTCCTCTCTCTCTCTCCTCTCTCTCTCCTCTCTCTCCTCTCTCTCCTCTCTCTCTCTCTTCTATCTATCTCCTCTCTCTCTCTCTCTCCTCTCTCTTTTCTCAAACTCTCTCGCTTTCTTCTATTTGTCTTTCTGGCTCTCTGTTCTCTCTATATGTCTCTCACTTCTCTCTCCTCTCTCTTTTTCTCTCCTCTATCTATCTCTCTCTTCTCTGTATATTTCTCTCACTTCTCTCTCTCTTTTCTCCCTCTACTCTCTCTCTCTCTCTCTCTCTCTCTCTCTCTCTCTCTCACTTTTTCTCTCTCGCGCGCACTGTCTCTCATTTACGGTCCCTCCCGTAACTATAGGTAAACTCTCTTTCCAGCTTTACCTACATCAAGCGCCCTTTGTATGATCTCTTACTCTATTTTTTCTGTCTCTTCTCTCTCCCCCCTCTTCATCTCTTCTCTCTCTCTCTGCTTCTTTTTCACTATCTATATCTCCTTTCCACCTACGGCCTCTCCCGCTCCGTTTCTCGTGGCAACAACTATAGTTAAACTCAAACGGTGATCCCAACTCCACCTACATCACGCGCCCGCCCTTCCTCGAAGGCATGACCCGGGTAAGATATCTTTCTCTCTTCCTTCCCTCTATTTTTCTATCTCTGTCACTGTCCCACCGGCAGTAGGGGGTCACTTGCTAAAACCCCATGCAACGAAAGTACGTCGCCTCGCCTAGGGCCGTAACTCTGTGACTACGTGTCGTGTGCAATTTATTTATATATCGTCGAGTAGAGCAAAGTAGCCACTACTCAGATCCTCTTGACTCTCGCCGTTAGATGGCGCCAGTGCCGCGTTGAGCAGTTTTAGCTAAAAATTAACCCTTACTCATAGACGTTTCACGTTAAACCAGCGTGTAACCCGACACAGCCTCGCTTGCTTTTTCTTCGAAACTTGGCTATAAAGTTTTCCACTTCACGATAAATCTTATCTTAGCTACCTTATTGCCAACAGAAGCTGCCTCAACTGAAGAGTATCGAGAACGCTCGTTGCCTCCTACTGCTGGGCGACTCCGTCACCACGGACCACATCTCGCCGGCCGGATCCATCGCGCGGAACTCGCCCGCCGCGCGGTATCTCACCGAGAGGGGGTGAGTCGCTCTAGTGGCATTCTAGCGACGCAGGACATGTCTTTAGTGACATTCTAGAGACTCAGGCGTCCGCGCACACACGCACACACACACACACACACACACACAAACACACACACACACACACACACACACACACACACAGGATTGATTATTATTATTGTATGATTATTATATGATTATTAATAGATATTTCGTACTTTTTTGGCTGACCCGAGACCCCCTTCCAGACTGACTCCCCGCGAGTTCAACTCGTACGGCGCCCGGCGCGGCAACGACGCCATAATGATGCGCGGGACCTTCGCCAACATTCGCCTCGTGAACAAGTTGGCGCCAAAGCCTGGCCCCAGGACCACGCACCAGCCTTCCGGCGACGTGATGGACATCTACGACGCTGCTGAGAGGTGAGTCAATCAATCAGTCAGTCACTCGATCAGTCAGTCATTCAACTCGATCAGGTTTGTGAACATTTTGCGCCAAGGCCTGGCGACAAAAACCATGCACCAGCCTGGGAGGTCATGAACATTTACATGATTACTCTGAGGGCAGTCGGTGAGTCAGTCAGTCATTCAACTCAATCATTTGACACGATTTGGTTTTCGAACTGAAGCTTTCGTAAGCATTACACATTTGAAAACCTATTTAGACGCTAAAAATTCCACCCATACCGGGACTTGAACCCGCGACCTCTGGCTAACCGTGCCAGCGCTCTCCCAACTGAGCTAATGGGCAAGTGCAGGCATCGGCGAAATTTCGAGCCTCTTTACAAACTGTTTCTAAAGTAAAGGAACCGATGTTAAAACCTTACTGAAAAGTGGGTTACTCGGGGCTGCAAGTGATGTAAATTGCTTCGGCCAGATGTCGCTTCCTGTACGAAATATAGAGAAGTTTGTAAAGAGGCTCGAAATTTCGCCGATGCCTGCACTTGCCCATTAGCTCAGTTGGGAGAGCGCTGGCACGGTCAGCCAGAGGTCGCGGGTTCAAGTCCCGGCGTGGGTGGAATTTTTAGCCTCTAAATAGGATTTTAAAATTGCCCTTAGCACGGGTTAGTGCAACAAAATAGTACATTACGATACTAGTGCGAAAAGTAGGAAATTCGCAACGAGTGGCGATAAATTAAAACACGACCGAAGGGAGTGTTTTATATCGACACGAGTTACGAATTACCTATTCGCACGTGTATCGTACAACGTTTTATAGTACATATGGCCCTTTGAAGTTTCGACATAGGCACGTAAAGTGCTCATTATCGCACTAGTGCGGTAATGTAACACCATATGTACTATAATAGTACATTACGATACTAGTGCGAAAAGTAGGAAATTCGCAACGAGTGGCGATAAATTAAAACACGACCGAAGGGAGTGTTTTATATCGACACGAGTTGCGAATTACCTATTCGCACGTGTATCGTACAACGTTTTATAGTACATATGGCCCTTTGAAGTTTCGACATAGGCACGTAAAGTGCTCATTATCGCACTAGTGCGGTAATGTAGCACCATATGTACTATAATAGTACATTACGATACTAGTGCGAAAAGTAGGAAATTCGCAACGAGTGGCGATAAATTAAAACACGACCGAAGGGAGTGTTTTATATCGACACGAGTTACGAATTACCTATTCGCACGTGTATCGTACAACGTTTTATAGTACATATGGCCCTTTGAAGTTTCGACATAGGCACGTAAAGTGCTCATTATCGCACTAGTGCGGTAATGTAGCACCATATGTACTATAATAGTACATTACGATACTAGTGCGAAAAGTAGGAAATTCGCAACGAGTGGCGATAAATTAAAACACGACCGAAGGGAGTGTTTTATATCGACACGAGTTACGAATTACCTATTCGCACGTGTATCGTACAACGTTTTATAGTACATATGGCCCTTTGAAGTTTCGACATAGGCACGTAAAGTGCTCATTATCGCACTAGTGCGGTAATGTAGCACCATATGTACTATAATAGTACATTACGATACTAGTGCGAAAAGTAGGAAATTCGCAACGAGTGGCGATAAATTAAAACAAGACCGAAGGGAGTGTTTTATATCGACACGAGTTACGAATTACCTATTCGCACGTGTATCGTACAACGTTTTATAGTACATATGGCCCTTTGAAGTTTCGACATAGGCACGTAAAGTGCTCATTATCGCACTAGTGCGGTAATGTAGCACCATATGTACTATAAAGAATGTAACTACACATTTGGTTCAGAATCAAAATTATTTATTCATGAGCATAGGTACAAAGGCGTTCAGTGCATGGATGGGTCGCCGTCTATGCCTAACGCTAGTGGCATTTTTCCGAGCGGTTCCGTGCTTCGCAAGGCACGTTAAGCTGTTGGTGCCGGCTGCCGTCGATAGATGGCAGTCGTTGAGCCAAGTCAGAGGCCTTAGGGCGGCTTGACAACTTCTGACAGTAGACGAGCCGCTAGTCTACAAGCCTCCACCGATCCGGACTTGGCCCCCGTGGTGGAGTATGGCCTGTACTTTCTTTAAGGAAGAGACCCGTGCCCCTCGGTGGGGACATAATGGGTTGATGATGATGATAGGTACAAATATAAAAGGTCTTAAACATAGTAAAGTTTTTTCATGTTCTACCCATTATGGGCGTATGAATATTCATGCAAGCATGCAATGAGTTAATGTCAATAATATTACAAAACCAACAGAGGAGAGGAGAATTGTGGTTACAAGCTGGTTTGTGAAAACATTGGCGCCAAAGCCTGGCTTGCTGGCGGTGGTAGCCTAGTGAGTAGAACATTGGACTCGAAAGCGAGAGACCCAGGTTCGATTCCCAGTGCGGGCATGTACCTATGACTTTGTTTTCTAAGTTATTGCATTTGTGAAGTTAGAGTAGCAATACCACTCGCTAACTGTGAAGGAAAACGTCGTGAGGAAACCGGAGTGTCTGAGCTATTCACGTACCTCAGCGCTCGAAATCGCCAATCCGCGGAGGGCACGCGTGGCGATTAAGCCCACACTCTAGCTGAGAGAGAAGGCCTGTGCCCTACAGAGGGACGTATATAGGCTGCTTATGATGAAAGCCTGGCTGGCTCCAAGTCTGTCTGGATTTCAGTCATTCGGTCGGTTCAATTTAATCATACATCGAAATCTGTTTCGGAAACAAGTTGGCTCCAAAGCCCCAGCAAGTTGGCGCCAACACCATCCGCTAGTCTTCCGGGAAGTTCATGGACATTTACGATGTTAATCACTCGGACAGTTATTGGTATACCAGTAACCTTTTCTTTTTGCGGCTCCGTAGTTTTAACTATATATGTATTTCTTTGGTTGACTCTGTGTTAAAATTCTTCTGTGTGTTTTGTGTGCAACAAATAAACTGTTTCTATTCTATTCTATTCTATTCTATTCAAAGGGGTAATTACTAAGAGTTCCAAAGAGTGGAGTCTTGATAATAAGAGTGGAGTGACAGACAGACAGACGGACAGTGCACACTGGTTCCACGCCCTAAGAGTAGCGGTCATAGGGTTTCGCGATAATAATGACTGTCGTTGTCATAGCTGATTATTATTATTATGGTGTTTTGTAATACTTTAAGCCATAACACAATAAAAAAAAAACAAAATAATCTTAAAAAGCTTATTTTATTTACAAAATTATGCATTTTTATTACACTTAAAAGAAGGTTTGCAACTTAATAACTATTAAACCTTACTATTTACATTTTATATTACAAATAAAGTAAATACTTAACTAACATCTAAGTACAAACACACAATTGGACAAAAAATATTATATTTACATAATAGGAGTTATGTAAAAAATAACATAAATACCTATCTTATTTTTTACATTTTTTCCTAAACCGACAACAAATTTAATACTTCTTTTGATAGAATAGACTTCTTCTTCTGTGGTAACCTTCTTAAACTAGAAATATAAGGATCCGAATTAAGGAGAAGTCTATGTATCAAGTCGGTGTTTGTGACAACCCGAGACATTTTCCTCGTGTTGTCACGCCTGAAGAGTTTGATTAATTTATTGCAAGATTCGGCGGCCTCTTCCGAAAGCTCACCTATTGACAATAATGCGTGTTCAATTACTTCCGACCCATGAATGAGGACCTTATGTACAGACGATGGCAAGTTGTACCATGGATAGGTAGCAACAAGTTTACGTGCTGTTTCTAGAGAATACTCTTTAAAAGTGGCGTTATTAATTTTGTATCCCGACGAAAGACACTGCAGCAGATTATGACATCTGTCAATAAGGATTTTATCTAATCCAGTAATTTCCGCTGAAACCGCTGAGTTAGAAAAAAACTTTCTGGCAGTGTTTCCGTCGTTAGATGTGCCACTTCCTCCACTTCGCGGTTTGTCGACTATTAGACCAAGTTTCTGCCTAAACTGTTGCTGCACATGTTGTTTTTTTTGTGCAAGAAGAGCTTTTTCGTCTGAAGAACGTACCTGCCATTTCTTTATGTCTAATCTATAAGAAACGTGAATTAAATATTCGAAGAATCGGATATACGAGTGAAGAGGAGATAGTCCAAATTGATAGGTACCACTATCTGCAGTTTTGCTCAGCGATTTATCAATGTCATTCATCTCTTTTGGAGTTGAACCACAAATATAACATCTACTACAAGATGTATCGCTCAGAGCACTGCACACTTTACCATCAACCATGGTTAATTGTAAAGAATGCTGCACTTTTATTTCATATTCACCGTGAGTGAAAGAAGTCGGTTGTAAACTATCAATTTTAGTCTTGAAATAAGCTTCTTCTTGCACAGAAAGGTCTTTGGATTCTTTGGCAAATTGGAATCGAATAGGCCTACAATACCTGGTGGAAGAAGGGCGCGGATTTTTCCAAACTATTTGATCTGGGTCGGAGGTATTGGACTTACAAACCAATTGAAGAGGACAATATGAAGTAACAAACATACTGCCATCATCATCGATACCAGAATCTCCAAAAATCTGTTTATATTCGCTGTGCCCCGTACTCCCATCGAAACCCCATTTTTCAATCAAAACAAATTCTTTATTAGGGTCAATATTATTCAAAACGGGTTTTTGGGATTCTAGTATCCGGCAAGCAGTATGATCTAACAATGATTGTAATTCTACTTCAGCAGATGATTCCGTGATAAACTCTTGCGATGGATAGCACCGCTTCTTAGCTTCTAACACTTTTTGATAAGATGGTAATGCATTAGGTGATTTTGCATTAACGAAGTCTTTCACCAAAAGATACTGATGTTTAGTCAGTTTTGTCTCATTTATAAGAGACAAGACTTCGTCAGTGCTGAAATTTAAAGATGCAGCGGCGTTAGATAGACTAGAATCGTCCAACAAAGAATTTATCGCAGAACTGTCTACTTTACTTAACTCTGCAAGCCTGCGGCGTTTTGATCTCTTGCTACATTCCTCAAAGTCCTTCCTGTGCTGGTGCTGTTGGGTGCTTGTCGAAGCTTCTGCTGCTGGCCGTTGGGTGTTGTGGCTCCCTACTGTTGCACAAGTTGGCAGAACGCAAACTTCAATTTCGTTCAGCCAGTCTCCGTACTTAGAGACCATGCGAGAATGGTTGCGCGTGACTTGCTTCCAAATTGCTACCAATCTTGTACAAACTTTAGTAACTCTTTTTTCCAAGTCATCAGCAATGTAATTCTCAACATCAGGCAGCAATTGTATTAGGTCTCGAAAAACTCGATGCCAACGCTCCAGTTCAGATTTGCTGTCTTTAATAGACAGCCAAGTATCTAGTACAAGCATTCTTTTGAAAGAACACTTAATACTAGTACCTAAAACAAAATAAAAATACGTTAAAAGCGGATCAAAATAGATACATGTTTCGTAGCAAGTGCTACGCGCCTGCTACGCGTTCAGGCGCGCGGCGTAGCACCTGGCTGCACCTTACAGACGCAGCATGACGCAGCTAAATTTGGAGAGGCCTAGTAGTAGACATTGTAACCCATATTTCTATACCAAATTGAATGGTACAAGTAGGTACAAACATAAGTAAAAGCTTCAACGTAAAAAATATACAGACATAAATACATAAAAAATGCCACGTTGGCGTAGCACTCTATTTAAAAAAAAAATGTAGAAGGAAAAGGCAAAATAGTAAAGTAAATTAATAATACATACCTGTGACTTCAAATTCCATTGTAAAATAGCAGGTCACAGACAAGTTGGAACTTAAACACACGCGTCGCGTCTTGGGCTAATTAAAGCACTTGGTGATAACAGGTTGATGACTAATTACTTGTGTTCACTTCGGATGCCGAAAAAGGAATGTTGGGAACAATAGATTGCGAAACCTTTTATACCCTCAGGTAGTATGACAATTAGTGGGTAACTGAGCCAGATATCATGGCTTAGCTCAGTCATTGCCATCCGAGTCCTATGACCTACTACGGTACCACCGTGCAGTGGAGTGGAGTATTAGTAATAGGGTCTTAGTAAGGGGTAATTACTAAGACCCTATTACTAAGACTCCACTCCACTGTCGGTCTGTCACCAGGCTGTATCTCATGAACCGTGATAGCTAGGCAGTTGAAATTTTCACAGATGATGTATTTCTCTTGCCGCTATAACAACAAATACTAAAAACAGAATAAAATAAATATTTAAGGGGGGCTCCTATACAACAAACGTTGTCTAAAGACAGCGCTCGCCATCTAGCGGCCACCTATGTACAATTCACAGCGCCGATGTCATGTCGTTAAATGTCAATGTTAAACGCTTCTAGTTGGTTTCTATAGATGGCGCTGTTCTCAAATTCGATCTTTGTCTAATGTACGGAGATAATGGTACGGAACCTTTCGTGCGCGAGTCCGACTCGTAATTGGCCGTTTTTTTTTTTTTTGCGTTGCCAGTTATGAAAGAGTCGACACGAATGTATTCAAGCTAGCTGCTTATTGTAAACGTACTGCGCAGCTTCGACACCGATAAATGTAACAAAGCATTGCTTCCTTCCGACCAGGTACGCCAAGGAGAAGGTGCCGCTCATCGCTGTGGTGGGCAAGGACTACGGCTCGGGCTCCAGCCGCGACTGGGCGGCCAAGGGCACCTATCTACTGGTGAGTGGCAAAGAAAAAGACAAAGATATTTATTTGTGAAGCACGGGTACATTGATAAAGATAAAGAGATTTTCATCCCCCCATCTCGGAAAGAGTATTTTTGCTCTTCGATATCAGAGTGCAAAAGCCGTTTTTATCCGCTAGAGGATAAAGTAAATTGAATTTAGAACATCGAGTGCACTAAGTTTGTAAATTCAAAACATCATTAATAGTTATTTGTTATGCAAGGCTGCAAAGTTAATTTTTGGCGCGAGTACCTTGTATTGAAACCTGAGCAAGCGAAGGATTCTAGGATTGAGCCACGAGCGAAGCGAGTGGTTCAAATATAGAATCCTGAGCGTAGCGAGGGTTTCAAAGGTACGAGACGCTAAATAACTTTGTTGCCGAGCGCAACACACAACTTTTCACCTCACTAAAGCGAGGAAAATGTTAGGTGCAAGAAAAACAGTTTTAATAAATATTAAATTACTGTTAATTTATATCTTCGTCGCTGCTAGCTTCGCTCATATTTTATGATTTCTTTCGATTTTATCAAAAAACAAACCAAAATAATGGAAGTAAAGTGAATTCAATAAAGAGAAGAAAATTTTAAAGTTTTTTTTTTAAATCAAATTTTCTTGCCGGCCAGTGCGATTCTTTAAATGAGGCTGGCGCATGACATGAAATAAGTATTTGCATTTCAATCATCAATGGACTGGCTGCAGAGAATATAAACTATTACGAAACCAATGAGGTTCTATATATATGTAATTTATTGTACGAAACCTTTATTGAATAAAAATATTCGAATTTTAAAAACACTTTCCACGCTAGCGGATAAAGTGCGATTTTCCACGCAGATTTCGAATGATAAACAGAGCTTTTACGAGCTAGTGAGGTGAAAACCTATTTACTTCTACCTTCATGGTGCCGAATTTATTATACTACTTTTTTTAATTTGTTATAAACTCAGACTCGGAACCTCCTTTGTGTTTTTTTGCATTTAGGTAGTCATTTCCTCGCTGAGGTGGGATGAAAAGTTACGTGTTGCACTCGAGTGCAAAGATTTTTCACCTCGTGCTCTATTGATTTCCTCGCTAACGCTCAGGATTCTAATTTTTTAATCACTCGCCGAGCTCGTGATTCTAATTTTAGAATCCATCGCTTGCTCTGTCATCAAAATTGAGCACGCGGTTAAAAAGCAACGTTGCACTCTTGTATAACAAATAACTATTTCACCTCACTAGCTCGTAAAAGCTCTGTTTATCATTCGAAATCTGCGTGGAAAATCGCACTTTATCCGCTAGCGTGGAAAGTGTTTTTAAAATTCGAATATTTTTATTCAATAAAGGTTTCGTACAATAAATTACATATATATAGAATCTCATTGGTTTCGTAATATTGTATATTCTCTGCAGCCAGTCCATTGATGATTGAAATGCAAATACTTATTTCATGTCATGCGCCAGCCTCATTTAAAGAATCGCACTGGCCGGCAAGAAAATTTGATTTAAAAAAAAAACTTTAAAATGTTCTTCTCTTTATTGAATTCACTTAACTTAGCTTTCAATATTACCAATTGTAGTAATTTTACTTTTAATTTTTGAAATAAATAAACAGTAATTTAATATTTATTAAAACTGTTTTTCTTGCACCTAACATTTTCCTCGCTTTAGTGAGGTGAAAAGTTGTGTGTTGCGCTCGGCAGCAAAGTTATTTAGCGTCTCGTACCTTTGAAACCCTCGCTACGCTCAGGATTCTATATTTGAACCACTCGCTTCGCTCGTGGCTCAATCCTAGAATCCTTCGCTTGCTCAGGTTTCAATACAAGGTACTCGCGCCAAAAATTAACTTTGCAGCCTTGCATAACAAATAACTATTATTTGTCAAACATGTGTACAGAAAGGTGGAATTATAAGTACATTACTGCAGCGGCCAGCAAAAGAGGCATTGATGGACGAACGTGGAAATGTGGGTCGAGGGAAGCCGAGGCACACATACGTGAGTCCATCAATGCCTAGTTGTGGCCAAGGCTTGTAATGCGCGGAAATTAAAACTAAGTAGTACCATTGAATTGGCCCAGAACAGGCTCAACCTTTGTTGAAGTAAACGCTGGGCTGCTAAGCTTTACCAGGGCCGCAAACGACCGGGGAGCCATCAATCATCATGCGGCACCCACCCCCCTCGCCTTCACAGGATGTCTTCACGGGATCCCACTCGGCTCCGCTTATTTGCCACCACCATAGCTCCCAGATGTGTAAATTCAATGGTAGTACTAACTAGGCAGAACTTTTTATTTGAAAAATTCAATAAACTTTCAAAATCAGACGAACCACGAACGAACAACGATAATTTTTGCCGCGTTAAAGTGTTCTTTTTTTTCTGGTTATGCTCGGACCGGGATCCTAGTTTGATTGTGTTTTGGCAGTTATTATTGTGGGACGGATTTGCTGTCCGTCCGAATTTTTTGTCCTCTGTGGCGCTAGTGAGATAGTGCCAGCATTCTGCCTCAGATCGTCGGTCCAGCGGGCTGGTGGGCGTTCTAAGCGATGTCTCTAATAACTCTGTAATTCCAGGGCATCCGCGCGGTGATAGCCGAGTCCTTCGAGCGCATCCACCGTTCGAACCTGGTCGGCATGGGCGTGATGCCGCTCCAGTTCCCCGCGGGCGTCACCGCCGACACGCTGGGGCTCACCGGCGCCGAGGAGTTCACCGTACGGCTGCCGGCGCAGCTCACGCCTGGGCAGACGCTGCAGGTTGAGGTGGGCGGGCGTTTTCATTTTGACACATTTTACATTTTGGTTGTTTTCAGTGAGACCTACGTTTTCATTTGGACACACTTTACATTATGTTCTTTATGATATACATATTTGATATCATTCGGTACCTCAGAACCTGAGTTCGGTACCATTTTATTCCAAGACATTTAATTTTGGTTCATTTTGACATTTTCATTTTGACACATTTTACGTTTTGGGTTAATTTCATTCGGACATATTTTATTTCCCTGGTCGCTCCCACCCCTCCGGGATACACCCGGGAGCATAAGCATGAACGTCCTACTGTAGGGCACGCCTTCTCTGAGAGAGAGATAGTATGGGCATAATCACTGCCCTTGCCCACCGCGCATCGGCGATGTCAAGCGAGGAACACCACATACGCTCAATTTTCTTCACGACGTTTTCAATCAATCATCAATCAGCCCGTATTCGTCAACTGCTGAACATTGGCCTCCTCCAAGCACCCCACTTCCTTCTGTACTCATCCAGCCCCTGCCAGCAATCTGCCGCAGACCGTCGATATTTGGAACATTCGATATCATTCCGATGTAAAACCTAACTGCAAAGTGGGTTGCTCGGGGCTGCAAGTGATGCAAATTACTTCAGCCAGATGTCGCTGCCTGTACGTAATACAGGGAAGTTTGTAAAGAGGCTCTAAATTTCGCCGATGCCTGCACTTGCCCATTAGCTCAGTTGGGAGAGCGCTGGCGCGGTTGACCAGAAGTCGCGGGTTCAAGTCCCGGCATGGGTCGAATTTTTAGCCTCTAAAAAGTTTTTGAAAATTGTCCTCAGCACGGATTAATGCATCAAAAAAAGAATCTGTTCTGTTTTTAAATAAGTTTTTTAATTCCATGCTCTCTAATCGCAGGTAAAAGGCAAGCCCTCGTTTGACGTAAAGCTGCGTTTCGACACGGAAGTCGACCTCACCTACTTCAAGCACGGCGGGATTCTGAACTACATGATCCGGAAGATGCTGTAACTCGGTTGGGAGGTCGCTTCAGGCCGCCATCGCGGCCGTGGGCCTGTTTATCGTCGGTTGTGCTGAGAAACTAGTGCTTAGAAGGCCACACGGAGCTAACTAGCGGCACCAGGGAAAAATAATCGCATCTTCTTTTACAGATCGTATTGGCAAAAAGAGTTGCAATCTCTCAATGTTGGTGACCATGACTTTTGTGACTTATGACAATAGTATATTTCATTACGAGTGCGGAAAGCCTGTCATTGCAAAGAGTTCCGACAGATCTGACAGTCTGAACAAGTTGCAATGACGGTTCCGCACGTGTACTGAACTATCTTTAATACAGTTGCGAAAAAATGAAGAATTTTATGAAGAAACTTTTTGGAAAATGGCGCCAACCGGAAAAGAATATAAGCAGAGATTTTTTTTTTCTTCACCCATTCTGGGTAGGCAAGACATCCCAATTACAGGCAGATACGCCCCTTACTATTAATTGAGTTGAGTGTAAATGTTTGACATACCTGAAACAATTCAATTTTGACAAATCAAATTATATTTAATTATTTGAGTGCAAAAGTGGCCTAAGCTTAACATAGTTAGTATAGAGATAATGAGCTATACATTTTCATGAATTTAAATTGAACACATAGTCTGCTGCTTCGTAGGCAAAAACAATACGCGCAAAAATAATGTCTGCAACGCCATCTGTTATCCATGGGTGAAAATAGGGATAGGCCGGTTTTGCATCAAAATTTATTGTTTTAAATAAATTACAAGTACGAATATGAAAAATTTTGGGTTATGCCACTTTTGCCTTGACTGACTCATTTATTGAGTTGAATATTAGTAAAGTAAACTAATATTAAAACAATATTTGAATACAATAGTGTATTCATCGTCATCATCATTCAGCCACAAGAAGTCCACTGCTGGACATAGGCCTCCTCTATGGATTTCCAAAAAGACCGGTTTGAAGCGGCCTGCATCCAGCGCCTTCCTGCCACTTGGATGAGGTCATCTGTGAGGTCAAGTGTATTATAAGCACTTAATGATATTTAGTCCTAGGTTCACGGCCGTGGGTCCTAAAAATCACTATTAACATGATTGCGAGATTGTACAGACACTTTTTGCAAATACGATCTTCAAAAAAAGATACGACTTTTTTTCCATAGGTGGCGCTAGTTAGTCCACTGGATGCCCTTAGGTCTGTACAGTTGTTTGACAGTTTATTACGGCAGTGGAGCTATAACCCATCTGTCTATACAGCCAATTGGCTGTGAAGGAAAATTCAAAACGCCATTAATATTCGCTAAATTAGCGTCGAAAGTAGAGGAGCTGGCCTGTCCTATGAGGGCCATATGAAAATACCATTCTGCGTCATGAAACTGTCAAAGTACCGTATGGATTTATAAAATATTAATCTAGGTGCAAAGATTTATTGTGAAAAGGCTCCGAACAAAGTATGTTTGTCATTGTGTGATGTGACCAATCTTCACGTAGCGTTCCACTGAGCATTTTGAGTGCAGAGTCCGGCAGTGAAGCTAAACGCGATTCGTACGCGCCGTCGCAAAATGTCCACTTCGCACACTGTCCACCGTTCGCAAAATGGCCACTTCTCAGAATGTCTCTTTCGAAAAATGTCCCCTTTGCAGATTGTCCATTTCGCAAAATTTCCACTTTTTTTCATTGTATTATCATCATCATCATTCAGCCACAAGAAGTCCACTGCTGGACATAGGCCTCCTCCATGAATTTCCAAAAAGACCGGTTAAAGCGGCCTGCATCCAGCGCCTTCCTGCCATTGTATTATATTTAAAATTTTAAGATTATATTATTCATCCCCTGGTCTACCCCTCCGGGATACATGCGTGAGTTTATGTTATGTTTTATTATTTATTAATAAAACACGAATTAAAGTATGATCTGTTTGTTTCTTGTATAATTTTAACTGTTGAAAAACAATTAATTAACAAAAGTGGACATTTTGCGAAAGAGACATTAAAGTGGACATTATGCGAAATGGACATTCTACAAAAAGATTTTGAGAAATGGCCATTTTGCGAACGGTGGATATTTTTCGAAGTGGACATTTTGCGACGGAGCGAATTTGTCTACCCGCATCTGAAAATTCCAAATAAGAAGCGGGTTACTTCGGAGTAGTCTAGTAGTCCGTTCGATTCTCACTGGAGGCCGTCGCACTCGATTTGTACATGTGGCGTCAGTCTGGGTTTACTTCCATCTTTGTGTTGTCCTTGCCTGGTTACCATAGCACAGCGTATCCTAGTTTAGGACCAGGGCAAGTGATTGTGTTGTGGGGAAAATATAATTTACTCCAATTCGGTTTCGTTACTAATCGCCCGGTTAGTTTCGATTGTGGCACTGACCATGCGTCATTGCCAGTGATGTGTTTAACTCTTCTGATTATAATAAAATTCACTTTTGTACTCGTCTGACTCAATTGCATCACATAGAAAAAAATTATGTTATTACTTTATATTATTATGAATAAAATTACTTATTACTTATTACTCAGAGTTGTCAAAATACTCGATATTTAATTGGGATTCTGTTGGACTAAAATCAGTACACTTACCCTACAAATCTAGGTGAAGCTAGTTTACTATGTTATTTCCAGATGAAGGAGGCTTGCCGCCGGTTTTTCAATTGAGAATTTCACTAGTAAAGAAAGTGTCAGTCTGTCTCTTCAGATTTCTCAAAAAAAGAAGAAGAAATAATGGTAGTTTGTCAATTCAGAAACCTTCCGATAGGCTCTTGTGAGACTTGTTTGAGATATTGTGAATTTTGCTATTTGGATTTAGAAGTTATTTCAGTGCTATGTAGATAAGCTGGTGAAAAGTGGGTCCTTATGTAATTTTATGTGAATATTTATTACATTTCTATATATTTTTTTAATTTAAATAAAGGGATATTTTACTGGTTATTTTGTTTGTTAATTATTTTATTCAAGAGCAACACTAACCGCCTGTTTCTCGTACTAGAACAATCTGTTACATGCATACGCAAGCCTATATGCGTCTCATTGTAAGGGCACTGGCCTCTCAGGGAGAGAGTATGGGCTTAATCACCACGCGTGCCCACCGCGGAGTGGCGATCTCAAGCGCTGAGGTATGCGAATAGCTGAGACACTCAGGTTTCCTCACAATGTTTTCCTTCACAGTTAGCGAGCGGAATGTTACTGCATGGAGGCCTATAATTTTGCCTGGACTATAAGTCGTTCAAGCACCCTAGGGTGTATCCCACCCACTATTGCCATGGAAATACAAAATAGAAAAAATAGGACTAGCCTTTTTTCCAAATGAGGCCGTCAGCGCAAAAGTGGCCTAACCCACATTGTTTCATATTCGTACTTATCTGTTGCAATTATTTAAAACATAATAAATTTAGATGCAAAATTATCCCAAGTTTCACCCGTGGATAACAGATGGCGTTGTAATTGCGCGTATTGTTATATTCAACTTTAATTCATGAAAATGTATTCCTCATTATCTCCATACTAACTATGTTAATCTTAGGCCACTTTCGCGCTGACGGCCTCAAATGATGTCCCATCGTTTCTATTGCGGCAAAAGAACGCAGTTGTGTTATTTGAGAATCTGTTTAATTCTAAAGAGATATTGAGAGTTTAATCAATAGAATAAAATAAACACACGACTTCTCGTTTAAAAAAAGGAGAAAAAATTAATGATCTTCCATTTTGGTGAACAATTCTCCACCATTTACCGCCGGCCCGGCCGCCGCCAGCAATGGAATAGTGGAAGAATCTGTCCCAGTATTTCTATCAATAGAAGTATTGGGGGATACACCTGCACCTTACACCTCTCCTTATAAGAATAATTCTGCAGCCTAAGTCAGTCTCATTGTCATATCTCGAGAGTACTGGCTTAATCACCGCGAGAGCCGCTTCTTACCCACGGTCCACCTCCTGAGACCACCTGGGTGAACCGTGGTTGTTTTCTTTTTACAACGGCCTACCTTTTTTCACCTGGGTGTTCCTTGGGGAATATTTTTTTCCTTCGTAGGTAGGTACTTCATATCGAAAGTCTTCAAAGTCTGAGGTGGACTGTCACCATTAAAAATTAGAGGTGAACCTATAGGGAAGAGCAGGTGATCGTGCTCTTCCACTATAAAGGGAGATTTCCCGCCAGGCAGATCGTATGCCTGGGGACGGCCGGTCCGACTGATGTTCGTCGGATAGATAGATAGATAGATAGAATATTCTTTATTGTATGTACACCAGGAATTACATATGAGAATTTAACAATAACATAGTACAGTACAATTGGCGGCCTTATTACTAAAAGTAATTTCTTCCAGACAACCATTGACGGAAAAAAAAAAATGAGAAGCTAAATGACGGGTAGTCGGTGCAACTAAACAATACTAAGAAAGATATTTATATATTTAATACACATACATAAACGGTACATAAATATAAGATAAATATAGAATAAACATACATAAATAAAAATTATCATATGAAGGGAGGAGATGAACGAAAAAATATACCTACATACTACCTACTAGGAATAGATTTCACCAAAAAGAAAAAATAAATAAATAAATAAAAAAAACAAAGTTAAACTAAGGCAAAGTAGTATTTTTGAACCCTGCTTTTAAATATTGTTAGGGACGGTGAAAATCTTACGGCTAAAGGCAGATCATTCCACAGGCGGACAGCTGTGATAGTAAAGGAATTGCTGAAGAACCTTGTCGAATGACTCGGATGTCGGACGTCGGACGTTATATTTACGGTATGTCATATGAAACATTTTGCTTGCGCGATGCAGGAATGTTGGAATTTATAGTGCGCGCGCAGAGTTGACATGTGCTCGCCACAAACCGTTGCAAAAAAAAAATGTGGACTATGGGTAAGAAGCGCTCGAGAGTACTGGCTTAATCACCGTGAGAGCCCACCGCGGATTGGCAATTCAAGCGCTAGCGTATGTGAATCTGCGAATAAAATAAAAACCGGCCAAGTGCGTGTGGAGCCACGCGCAATTTAGAGTTCCGTAGAAAGAGGGTTTGTTTATCTGCTTTACAGAACTAACAACTTCATCGAAGTCATTTTCAATGGATTTGGGACGAAATTTTACTTTTATAAGTTGGTTGCCTATTACTCGTTAACTAGTAAAGCCTACTTAGCCGTGATACTTTTCCTTTTAAGTTCATTATTTTTATTTTATTTTTAATTATCTATGGAAAACCAACAGCTAACAAACAGTACCTACATGTGAATTATATAACTAGTTAATGAGGTCACAATTACAGGTTTTCACCTATAGCAACAGAGTGCTAGTTTTCTGCTGATACAAAACTTGCACTTGTAAAGACTTAGACTTAGAAACTCATAGCTAAACGTACACGGTGCATGCGCGCATCGCACTATGAAATACTGATCAGTTTAATATTATTATTATTATATGTGCTACTACCTTGAATTTTTCTATGTTTCTACAATCAACCGTTTCGCCAGGAGACGGGGGGGACGCCCTACTCGGACAAAAATTTTCGCTTAGTATTTCGCAATCGGAACCCTAAATAAAAAACTAGTCTTCCTACACCCACAGTATTTTTCAATGACCAATCCAACGATGCCGCACATGATGGGGTAGACGAGAAAAAAAACATCCTACTTTTCATGTTGGGTGGTACCTACAGTAAAATAAAATTTTACAATTTTATTCTTTAAATTTTTCCCCCCCTTCCAAATTACAGCTTTCTAGTACCACCGGTCTTTGCGCTAGGCTGCGGACGGACAGACAGACGGACATGGCGAAACTATAAGGGTTCCTTGTCCGACTATGGAACCCAAAAACATGTGAACACCTAGCATGGTATTCAGATTTTCTCATCATGTTTTGCTTCACCGTTAGCGAGTGGCATTGCTTACTATAACGTGCTATAACTTCATAAATATTAGAAAGAAGGCCCGAAGGCCCAGGCCACACAGAACGGTCGTGTAGTGAGGTGGCGGAAAAGACGCGACACGTTGTATAGAGTTCGCGCCCTCGCCCCGTCTCTTGTGTGGGCGTCGTCCCGTCCTTTTAGTACATTTTGTATGAAAGTGAATTGGAAAGCGTCTTTTCCGGGCCCTCGCCCTACGACCCTTCTCTATGTCCATTGTACATTCGGACACCGGGGCTCGAATCCGCCAACTCTGCAAACGTTTTACAATCACAGCTGAACTATTATAGTTCTGCTAATCGATGCCAGATGTCACATCGTTACAGTTTACGAATGCACCCTACGAGCTTCTACTATTCTTGGTATTTTTTTCTAATAGGGCAACTTCGGACTAATGTCAAAAATCAACACAAAGGATTCGAATTAGAATCGAACGAAAACAAACACTTCTAACATAAATTTCTAACCTAAAATTCAATTGTTTTTTACCGTTTTCATAGGGTTATTATTAGGCAATGAATTATTTACGGATCACAGTAGTTTATAAGGTCAGTACAAACTACGTAGTATCTCTTTATCGTCTGTGGTACAAACTTCATTTCAAAACTCCTGCAACATAGCGCAACGAATCGTTCTTGAACACGAATTGAATTGAATTGAAAAAATTGAATGCACGCGCAAAATCTTATCTACAAATCTCTTCAAACTTAAGTAAAAATCTAACTCAATGGCTATTGTTTACTTATGTTACCCATATTGAAAGGACCTCAGACAGATAACCTCAACTGTTTTACTTCTCGACAGCCAAAATGACAGAAACGCTCAAGCTGGACCTACAATTTGGCGGCGGAGCAGAGCTACTATTCGACAAAATCAAGAAACGAACAATCGAGCTGCCCCCTCTTCAAATGTACCTGCCGAAATGCAACAAACCCCGATGGACCATCGAAGAACTTCTCATTTGGCTGAAGGACAACCTCCTCAGAGAAAGAGAAGAGTTATTTTTACAGAATGGTACGGTCAGACCGGGCATTCTTGTGCTCATAAACGATACGGACTGGGAGTTGCACGGTGAGCTAAGTTACGAACTGCAGAACAATGACTGTATCATGTTTATTTCAACATTACACGGAGGTTGAAATATGAATTGAATATTTTATTCCATACTTTTTGTTTTGTTGATTTTGTTTTCTCTAAAATGTCATAGCATCAATGCTATACTTTATAACAGAGAGGACATCACAAAATTTAAAAAAAACCAGCCATTAGCGAGTCAGACTCACTCACGAAGGGTTCCGTACCATTATCTATTTTAGTATTTGTATACAAAAGTTGAATATTTGTGCGTCTACTTTTTGCCATTATTAATATAGAGCAAAAACGGTTAGTATGGGAGCCCCTTTAAAAAATTCTTTTACCCTGTTTTTAGTTATTTTATTTGTGGTTATAGCGGCAACAGAAATACATCATCTGTGAAAATTTCAACTGTCTAGCTATCACGGTTCATGATATATAGCCTGGTGACAGACAGACAGACAGTGGAGTCTTAGTAACAGGGTTCCTTACCCTTTGGGTACGGAAACCTAAAAAATGAGTCGCAAGTATTGTAAAATTTTCTGTGATGGGAATTTATTACTCCTTGTAGAATACAGTTCTTTTGGCTCATATGTCCTGTTTTCTGTATAATTCAACAAACATACCTGCAAACAAAGGCTGAGATGGTATCATGATTGCAAGTAATTCAAATATTATCATTCTGCGCTTCTCAAATTCTTGTGCAAGGCATGGTGCATAATATTGTCTTGTGAATGGAATAAAGGTAAATGTTTTCAACAGTCTCAAGTTATAATGTAAATAATGGAAGTATGAAATTGCAGTATGGGTTCGAATGTTATATTGGCATGGCTGTGAAGTGAAGAAGTCATTCACTCACTGCCTCCACTAGGAGCTGGTTTCAAATCTGAAAAAGTTTACACAATAATTTTAGTTAGGGTCCTGTTCAGAGTTTCTTACCTTGGTGATGTATCTAATTTGACCGTTGTGAGACGGTGTAATCATATAATTACTAACGCCAACTTAACTTATGTATTAATAAATGGAGAATTTCACAATGTACTCGTGTACCAATCTTTGTATTCAGATATCTCAAAATAAGAACTTGACAGAATAATACTTCGGCATTTCCTTGAAAATTCTGTGAAATTCTCTATTTAGAAACCAGCAGTTCGAAGTTCAAAATGTTCCCTATAATTGTGATATAAAATGTTTCATCAGAAAGTTAAGTTCGTTTTTCTTTATAAGCAGGAGGCTTACCACAATCTCGAAGTTAGCAGGACAAAAGCAGGGCAGTTTATTTTCAATGTTCAAAATAAACTGCTGCTATAGTGTACCATGAGCCGAAGTAAGTAGGCCTGCAATAAACCTGCTAAAAAAAAAAGTTTGTCTGGCCTGTTTGCCTTAAACGTTGCGTGCGTTCGAAAACCAAATATGATAATTTGCCGGTAAATACCGTTTTTATTACGAAATAAAAATAAAACATTTTGATTGTGAAAAATGTAATAAGAAAACATTTGTAGCAGCACTGCTCACTGTGCAGATAAAAGATGAAAACAAGTTATGGAAAAATAAAATAAACTGCTGCGGAATAAAAATTTTGTCTTAAGTTCTACATTACTTAAAAATTACGTTTTTTAACGTGTCTCGAAAGTTATTTTTGTTTACGTCAAAATATGTTTGAAGGAGTTTTTGAATTGATAAAAAGGTTGTTGCTAAACTACGATTTGAAGGAAATGAAGTTTTGTCGCGATGTGTCGATTCTTCAGCAATCCTAAAGAGTTACCTACGAGGTTATAAATTACTAGGAAACGGGCAGCAGCGTCTTCCTGAGATTCCAACCGCATACTGCGATCGCCAACCCGCCTGCTAAGCGTGGCGATTATGGCAAAACCCCTCATGGTTTTCATAACCATGAGGAAGGCCTATGTCTTGCAGTGGGCGTCAAAAGGCTGATGATGATGATTATGATGAAAGAGTTTTAATACCTAAAACAAATATTTCAAATGCGACTAAAGTTCGAGCCAAAAAGAAGTTTCTATGACTTGATATAGGATCATATACCCATCAATGGGCAGAGTTGGACTGACTGAATTATGATGAAATATAACTTATTTTTTATTATAAATAAGATAAGATAACATATTATTTGTTTATTTTCTGTCCACAAAATACATAGAGGAATAGAGCTCATCTTCGTCTCCACGGATAAATCTGTGGATTTCGTTGGCACCGGTAACAAAGCTCTAATGTCTACGCACAGATTTTTCACTAAAACCTTAGAAAGTCGATACCTCCGAACATAATACAGTTCGTCGTAAACTTTGAATGGATTAATCTGCAGTCGTATAATTTTACGCCACGCTTTTTCCTCCCTATTGCGAAAAACGTATCATCCTCCAAAACCATAAAATTTCTTCATCACTCATTTTAATACGTAAATTAAACAATAATTCGCTTAGCAGGGTTTTAAAAGCTGCTCAAGAGTAACGTATAAATAACTGCTAAGAATGACAGTTCAGCAGCGCTGCGAGCGCGCGAAACTGACCTTATAGTACGGTAGCAGCGTTGATTAGACGGTGAACGTCTTATAGTTAACAGCGCTGCGATTGTATGGCTCATGGTACCATTAAGCAGGGCAGTTTTTTATAAGGCTTAAAAATAACTTCTAATAGTGCTTGTGGTAAGCCTCCGGTCAACTATCATTCATAAACTTGTAAAACCTACTTAGCTATGATAGTTTTCCTTTTGACTTCATTAAATGTTCATTGCCCTTAAAAAAAATTACGTTGCTACAAACAGTTGTTTAGCCGGAAGAGGGGGGAGGGGGAGCACCCTCTATTCCAACAATTAATAGCGCTCTAGGTACAGCTTAATATTTCGCAAACGGATCCCTGAATCTCACAATTGAATATTTCGATCCCTTTTTATAAACACCCAATTCTACGCCACAAATAACGTTCGCGTGCGGTATATATTTGTGTAAGAACAATGTGGTGTGTAGTGCTAGTACTGGGCTGTATCTTCAAGCTGTCCCGAACGGAGATGCTACCGTCGGAGGTACTAAAGGATTTGCTGCAGCCCGTGCGTTACCTCGGCGAGGGCTGTGGGTACGAGGTAAGTAAGATTTATTTTTCTTATCATTCTATAGGGTCTATCCTCCGGGCACATAGCACGCAGAACTGATGGCCGATGGTGCCGAAAAGTTCTCGAATGGAGACCACATATCAGCAAGCGCACCGTAGGACGACCGGCCACAAGATGGACAGATGACCTCATCCAAGTGGCAGGAAGGCGCTGGATGCAGGCCGCTTTCAACCGGCCTCTTTGGAAATCCAGGGAGGAGGCCTGTGTCCAGCAGTGGTCTTCTTGTGGCCGAATGATGATCCTCCATAAATTCGAGTAGTAAAAAACTGAAATAAAAATAACCAACAACCCGACTGCTGAGCATTAACTTCTAAGCAGGCTTGACCCAAATTCAATAATATAACTTAGATTAGTACCTATGTTGGTCCCGCCTCATCATCATCATCATCATCATCATCAGCCATTTGACGCCCACCGCAGGACATAGGCCTCCTTCGTGGTTTTCACACATACCAGCTAAACACATTACCCTCCTTTTGGGCTCCGCCGCAGTCGCGTAAAAACGAGGCTTTCCGCAACCTGCAATCTGCACCCATCGCCTGGGTCATATTTCTGACAACAATAATTTGCTTTGTAAGAATTCCGAGAGCCCCCTCTCCTTTACGGATATTATTAGTGACTATTAGAGTGACCATATCAATATGAAAATGAAAAAAACTTTAAGAAAAGGGTTAAAAAATTTTTAATTCTGTAAATGTTTTGTTTTATTCGTGTAATTTTATGTGTGCAATAAAGTATAAAGTATAAAGTAAAAGAGTGATTACTGGCTCCCAAACTAGGATTCCCTGTGCTATGGATATTAAAAATCTTTTACGTTTTAAATAAATGGATTGACTTTGCCTTCGCACTGAACAATCTAATTTCATATAATATGTATTACTTGTGAGATCGTTCACTGCCGTGCCCCCGGATATTGTAACAGATACCTAATATTTAAAAAAAAATTACACCCACACAAAATCTTAATTGAATGAAATGTGGGTTTAAATATTATATGTACAAAACAAATGCTTGCGCTAGCGGATTGGATGGAAGGGATGTAGCTAATGTGCCGCTATGCAGCGCAGCAATCGTATGAAACGCCTAAAGTAAAAGTAATAGCAAAGGCAAAACTGAAGAGTTTAATATTTGGCAGGCGCTAAAAACGTACATATATGAATTTGTAGTAGAGAAGAAACACTACTATCTAAATGTGAAGGAAAACTTTGTTACGAAATTTGTCTGACCCCCGGTTTCTCGTACACGAACAATCTGTTAATCTACAGTTATGAGCTGTTAGTGGTTTTTATGGTTCAGTACCCAAAGGGTAACGGACCGTATTACTGAGACTCCGCTGTCCGTCCGTCCGTCTGTCATCAGGCTGTATCTCATGAACCGTGATAGATACAGTTAAAATTTTAACAGATGATGTATTTCTGTTGCCGCTATAACAACAAATACTAAAAACAGAATAAAATAAATATTTAAAGGGGGCTCTCATAAAACGAAAGTGATTTTTTTAGCCGTTTTTTGCTCGATATTAATAACGGCAACAGATAGACGCTTGAAATACTCAAATGTATTTTGTATAGATGCACGGAACCCTTCGTGCGCGAGTCCGACTCGCACTTGGCCGTTTTTTGATTGATTGATTTGCCAACGCTGTTAACAGTAGGTACATAATCAGTTTGATATTCTAGGTACGAGACACTGGGAGTAAGATGTTTTCATATCTCAGCGATTGTCGTCAATCCGCGATGGACATAGTCTCCCTTTAAGCCCTGTGCCCTCCAGTAGGATGTAGGTATACATAAGCAGCCTATATACGTCCCACTGTAGGGCACAGGCCTTCTCTCAGGGAGAGGAGAGAGTATGGGTGTATATTCCCCACGCGTCACCGCGCGTGCCCACCGCGGATTGGCGATTTAAAGCGCTGAGGTACGTGAATAGCTCAGACACTCAGGTTTCCTCGCGATGTTTTCCTTCACAGTTAGCGAGTGGTATTGCTACTATAACTTCACAAATGTACGTAACTTAGAAAACAAAGTCGTAGGTACGTGCCCGCGCTGGGAATCGAACCTGGGTCTTCCTGGGCTTCCGTGGATGTCGTAGAAGGCGACTAAGGAAATCAATTACCAGGAGACGGGCAGCAGCATCTTCCTGAGATTCCAACAGCATGCTGCGATCGCCAACCCGCCTGCCAAGCGTGGCGATTGTGGCAAAACCCTTCATGGTTAGGAAAACCACGAGGGAGGCCTATGTCCTGCAGTGGCGTCAAATGGCTGATGATGATGATGATGATGATGGTGACTCTGTTTCTAGAGCTGTCCGAAGTACAGCAAGACCGATCTGAACGTCCACATCATCCCGCATACCCACGGCGAACTCGGCCTGACTTCCTTCTTCGACCGACATTTCAGTGGAGGTAAGGGATATACCACCTACGTTTGTAGGAGTAGGCTTGCCCAGCATGTCCCAGGCACTGCAGCGTCCGAGTGGTCCCTTTCACCCATCTAGTGCAAGTGATGGTGCCACTGGACGCCGTATAAATCATCTCATTGCGTAGATGCCAAGGCCAAAGGTTTTTTTTTGTAGGAAAAAATCGTGGAAACAAACGAACAAACATACACACGGATCACACCTTCAACACAATGCTGAGTCAGATTGATAGAGAACACTCAGGTGAGGATAGCTCAGACGGGAAATGGGGCGGTCCCGAATCCAGAAGATGCCGGTTCGAGCCTGTCTCCAGTCCGATTATTTTTTTTTTCTTTTTTTCCCATTTTCAAAATCATTTCATTTTGTAGGCAAACATGATACAATATCTTTTTAATTTTTCATCGTATCCAAATATAATTTCCAAAAAACACGATCAACAAAAAAAAATAAATACAGAGTAAAGCTCGGTCATCCAGGTACTTATAATTATCATTGATCCATCCATAGAAATAGATCCTAGTACTTTATACTCTAAGGATTGATGAAGGTACCTTGTACATGTATTTTCTTTTGTTACCTTTCCTGTACTGTGTTCTCGTGTGTCCATTAAAGAATAATAATAATACCCTTTCAGAGCACCCCGGCTTGGACAGGAAACTGCTGATGAACATGAAGTCTATCCTCGACGCGACCATTACTCATTTATGGAACAACCCCGCGAGACGGTAAGCTGGGACGTCGCTTCACTGAGATGCCCTTTGTGGCATCTTTGACACGCCACAGGATGCACTCTGACCGCAGTACAAATCTGACGCTCTGACATTGCCTTGTCCTATCTAGAAGAAGAAGAAGAAAACCATTTATTTCAACAACAGAAACACACACATACGTTAACAAGTCACAACATAAAATATTAAATTACAATACAAAAGGCAAGAAAGAAAAAAAAGCAATAAAACACTTTATATTAACATAAGTTGCGTCCCTGTTGCTGGAAAAGGCAGCTGGCTCAGCGTTGTGCTGAGGGTATTCACCCAAAGCGCTGATTTTCAGCCAGTGCCTGTCCGTCTCACAAGTATGCTAGGGTGCGGTGCAGTGCATAACAATAATAACATAGTTAAATAATAGAATGAATAGATAATTAAATAAATATGTAAATGAATAAAATTACATAAAATACAAATAAAGTTAATGACTTATTAATAAGGTCAATCTTGTATTACGTGACTTGTTGTGCCTTTTCTTTCTTGTGACATGTTAATTGGTCCAATAAATGTCTTTCTTCGTACTTTCTTAATGTCCTCGTGTTTCGTGTGCATTAAAGTAAAATTAATAAAGTTTTTGAAAGAGTCTTGTCGGGTTCGTGGCTAGTGGAAAACCCTGATCTCTGCCTACCACTCCGGGATATGTTAAGGCTCTCCGAGCGCACGGATTTGTATGGGACTTATTGCGCTGTGGTAATTACATTACATTTTGATATTCAATTCAATGTACACCAAAATCAATTTAAATTAAATCAATAACGTGAATTATAGTAAAGAAATGTATTTCAATGACTAATTAATTATTTAAAAATTTTCAATGAGCTTTAAAATTACATTCATTTGATTTGATTAGACGTTTGATATGTATGTTTCAACTGTTACCTACCTTATAGAAGTAGAATAAAGGTTTTTTAATTTTTATTTATTTATTGCGCTGCGGGAGCAAAAATATAGGGGAAAAGTAGGCATTTTTTAAATTACCTTTTAATAGGACTTGTATTTCGACGCCCGACCTCACTAACGCATTCAGTGATAGTCATTTTGGTATATTTTCTATATCCAAAACTCAATACAGCTCAAATAAAACCATATCTATAGAGTCATGTTCGCAATTTTTTTTGATGCTATAACGTTTAAAATAGCATAAAAATAATGATCGGCGGCCCTAGATAGGTCATTGACAAGTAATATACGTATATATATTCGGATATTAAATACTAACCATTGGAGAGTAAAATGTATTTTAAAACAGCTGATTTAGGGGCAGGCAGTGTTCCGTGTGGCGCCGGATTAAGAATAGCGTCACTCCATTTCCTTCCGTGGATGTCTTAGAAGGCGACTAAGGAAATCAACCAGGAGACGGGCAGCAGCGTCTTCCTGAGATTCTAACCGCATACAGCGATCGCCAACCCGCCTGCCGAGCGTGGCGACTATGGCAAAACCCCTCATGGTTATGAAAACCACGTGGGAGGCCTACGTCCTGCAGTGGGCGTCAAATGGCTGATGATGATGATGAATGTCGGAGGACCTAGCCTTAAGTTTTTTTTGTGAGCACTCAAGTTATACGTTTTACTTGTTTCAGATTCACACTGTCAGATTTACCGTATTTCTTTCACTGGTGGGGCATGCGCGATGACACCGGTAAGTATTGGTGGTAGCGGAGCGATAGCAGGAATCGTATAAACGGATTCTGTGGTGGCTAGTACCTATGTCCATACAGTTACAATATATTTTACAATTTACAAAAACATTATATGTAGGTATTTACAAATTGGAAGCGAGAGACCCAGGTTCGATTCCCAGTGCGGACATTTACCTATGACTTTATTTTCTAAGTTATGCACATTTTTGAAGTTATAGTTGCAAGGTTTGATAGCACGATGCCCACTATAGCACATTGTCACTTTTATTATTTTTAATGCACAATGCCAACTACATTGAGTGCGTAAAAATAAATATTAATCCTTCTAAAAAGCATATAATTTATAATTTAGCACACTCTAGGTTTAATTTCTATGGTTCATATTCGTCCTTGAAGGCCGATAAACTGATAAGATATTAATGTTGTTAGTTTTAATTAACTTAGTTCTAATAAGTCAGAAGTTACCTCTCTCTGAGGCCTTTGTTTTCCGTATTTATTTTCTCTTTCTCCAATTCGTGGTAAGCGTTGCTGGTTGTACAATTACTTAAAATACTCAATTGTTACCTAAGTTGCTGTTACCACTCATTGTATAATTGTTTGTTTACCCAAATAAAATAAAATAAAAATAAAAATACATAATACAATCTTCATAAGTGAGTGAGATCGCACAAAGCCTATTGGTATAAAAGATTTGTTTTGTCGCACGATACTCACTTTTATAGTGTGCAATACTTTAAATGCGTGGATTGCCACCGATTTGTACAGTCAAGAACAAAAAAACGAAAACTTTTTATAATTATTAAAGTGGGCATGGTGCGATCTAATGTATGAAGATTTACAAAGGTTGTCATTGTGCTACCGATTGAATTGAAATGATATAAAAGTAACAAAGTACGATAGTGAGCATCGTGCTATCAAACCAGTAGCAATACCACTCGCTAACTGCGATGGAAGACATCGTGAGGAAACCTGAGTGTCTGAGCTATTCACATACCTCAGCGCTTTAAATCGCCAATCCGCGGTGGGCACGCGTGGTGATTAAGACCATATTCTCTCTCTGAGAGAAGGCCTGTGCCCTACAGTGGACGTATATAGGCTGCTTATGTATATTTCACGAAAATCAGCGATGTCCAGCAGTGGACAAATCCAAGGGCTGATTGATTGAAGTCAATTCAAACTTTCCACTCCAGTCAGACGCATGGTGTACCAACTGCTGCGCCAGAACCGGCTGACCCTAGTCGGCGGGGGCTGGGGCATGCCGGACGAGGCCACCACGAACTACCAGGCCGTCATAGACTTACATACTTTTGCGTTAAGGTAAGGGAGTTATTTATTTGTTCATTCATTCATTCATTCGTTCATTAATTTGTTCATTCATTCATTCAATCATAAATTAATTAATTCATCCATCTATCCATCTACATATTGACTGCTTCGTTGGTCTAGCCGTTAAGGCGCTTAGCTACCAAAACAGAGATCGTGGGTTCGATTCCCACTGGGTGCCGCCGTGCATTTGTACAAATGGCCTCAGTCTGGTTGTATTTTTATGTTCGTGATGTCCTTGCCTGGTTACCATAGCACAGGGTATCCTAGTTTGGGACCAGGTGAAGTGATTGTGTTGTGTGGAAGTTATTATTATTATTCATTACATATTTATTTTAAGGTTTTTGCCGAAGTAAACCGTTAAAATAATGGTAGGTAGGTAATTAAGGCTGCTGTTACGTGGAGCACGCTGTCTCGCTCGCACAATTTAACATTTTAGATTATTGTAATAAAATGAGTAAACTTATGATAAATGTGGTCCGAGGGTTTGATGCATAATTAAATTACGGACATTTTAAATATATTTATCTACACTCATATCATAATCTTCAAATTAAGAATTCAATTCAAAGGTAAACACATATTGACATACTTTAAACAATACATAACTTTAAACAAAATTAAAAAGTGTAATATAAAGTTACATTAAAGGTCAGATTTTTCACTTTATGTTACAGTTATTTTTTTAAAGTGTTGCTGTGATCACGGAACAAAACTTAAGTTTTTTTTTAATGTCAAAAGTTGACTCTATAAAAAACCTAATTTCATTTTCGTGGTACCAAAAGTGCAACTAAAAATACCTAAAATTGCGCGCGCAAAACTGAGTGCAGACGATTGAATGTCAAGATCCTTTCGTCGAAATTGCGCCATTTTGTTTCAAAAATTTCATTATGAGTGTAGATAAAGTAGTGTATGAGACTGCACATAACTTGGTATTAAAACACTCGCGAATGCTATTAAAAAACTCGCCAAGGCTCGTTTTTTAAAATCTAGCTCGTGTTTTAATAACCCTCATTATGTGACAGTCACATAAACTACTATTTTGTTTTTCGATGCGTAGTTTTTAATAAAAAGTTGTTTCCAAAATCATTAATTTTGGAATCCAATTTTCTCAGTGCAAAACTTAGTACAGGATAAGAAAAATATGCTTTGAACATCCGCAATCCGAGACGGGCAGCAGCTCCACGTAAGAACAGAAGGGATCGACTATTATCGAAAGAAGGTATGTACTATACAAAAATCGGCTGCCCAAAAAAATTTTTTTTTTCAAAACTGAGTTATTACTACTATTGGTTACTGGAACCAACTAGTAACCAATAGTGGTAATACCTACCTCGGTTTTGAAAAAAACATGTCCCTTGCTGTGTTTTGTTTTGGGACAGCCGAAATGTACCTATAAGTGCATAACAACGAGCTACGTAAGAGAACGTTCATTTTTAGGGTTCCGTACCCGATGGGTGCCAAACGGGTCCCTATTACTAAGTCTTCACTGTCCGTCTGTCTGTCTGCCTGCCTGTGTGTCCGTCCGTCCTTCCGTCTGTCACCAGGCTGTATCTCATGAACCGTTATAGTTAGACAGTTCAAATTTTCACAGATGATGTATTTCTGTTGCCGCTATAACAACAAATACTAAAAACAGAATAAAATTAATATTTAAGGGGGAGCTCCCATACAACAAACGTGATTTTTTTTGCCGTTTTTTGCTCGATATTAATAACGGCAACAGGTAGACGCTTGAAATATTAAAATGTTGTATAGATAATAATAGTGGTACGGAACTCTTCGTGCGTGAGTCCGACCTGCACTTGGCCGGTTTTTTATGTAAATGCAATAAAATCTTCAGTAAATAAATAAATAAACGAACACGGGTCTAAGATGTAATTGCTTACCCGTTGTTGTTTTGTATACATCTTTGGATCGATCTAATTATTGTCGGTAAGAATTGTTTTACAATAATCGTTTTTATCTTTATGTTAGAAAGCTCAACTCTACTTTCTTGGAATGCGGCCGACCCATCGTCGCCTGGCAGTCAGACTGCGCTGGGCACTCGAGGGAGTTTGCTTCCCTTTATGCGCAGATGGGGTGAGTGGATTCACTGACTCATTTATCGAATCACTTTATCGCCGTTGCTTGCAAGCGGGGCTTGACAAAATACCAGCTTTACGGGATAATCCGTAACACACGCTGAGCACCGATTACCCGTTTGTTAGCTCATTATTATAAATTCCATAATTTTACTTAATATAAACAACCAAGAGTATGTTTCCGGTTTTTGACTTCGGTTGCCCATGTGCTGCCATCTGCTTGATTCAGTATAAAAGAGAGGGCAGCCCGTGCGCTCGAGTTAGTTGAGAGTCGGTCCGAACACCAGAAGGAGCTCGTGACTTTATTTATTAAAATATGCGAAGTGAGTTTACAAGATGCGTCTAAATTGAAACTATGAACTGATATTGAGCATATGCAAAGTGAATGAACTAAGTAGTGTATCTCTGAGCTTCGAAATAAAAGTGTGAACTATATTAATAAAATATTTTTATCGACGATCTAACCTTTGGTTTCTGAGCAGTAACACGTATCTATTTCTCCTTCGGCAAATTATCCAATATGAGATCGCCTGGAAGAAATTGCTATTGGCAATAAGGCCTGATTATGCAATAATATATTTTTTATTTTTGTTGTAATTCTGAGTTAAGATTCGTTTGTGTGTTTTTGTACGTAATAAATAAACGGTTTCCTATTCTATATTCATTCTCTTAGTGAGTCCAACTCATCCCGAGTTGATTCAATAACTCACTCACCGACTCATCATCGTCACTTGAAAACGTACGTCGCAGGGGCTCTAAACTCACTGGCTCAATATCTGAATCACTCACTGGCTCATGATCTGTACGAGGCTTGGTAGTCTGGCCAGCACACTGAAGATCTGCATACATAATATTAAGGCCACCAATTCTATCTTTTCTTTTGACATTGCTGTTTCTGTAACATTTTGTTCCGGTATACAATAAAGAATATTCTTATCTTATCTTATTATAATATAAGCAGCCTATATAGATACGTCTCACTGCAGGGCACAGGCCTTCTCTCAGGGAGAGAGTATGGGCTTAATCATCACGCGTGCCCACCGCGGTTAGCTGAGGTATGTGAATGGCTCAGACACTCAGGTTTCCTCACGATGTTTCCTTCACCGTTAGCGAGTGGTATTGCTACTATAACTTTACAAATGTACATAACTCAGAAAACAAAGTCACAGGTCAAAGTCACGCCCGCACTGGGAATCGAACCTGGGTCTCTCGCTTCCGAGTCCAATGTGATGCAATGCACCATCTGTGAATGCTTTTTAGTTTAGAATTGAGCACAGAGTAGAGCAGAGCAAAGACAGAGCACCACAAAATTATTTCTATCGTTCATTTCAAACGATTTTAGCAGCATTTTTGCTATTTTAGTCTCGTGGTTAAAGACTCGCCCAGATTTGCAAACTGACTGACTCCTTAATCGACTATTGTTCGCAGGTACGATGGCTTCTTCCTAAGCCCGATAAGTCATGACGACGAGCTGACTAGGATGGGGCAGAAAGCCTTTGAGTTTGTGTGGCGAGGCAGCGATGATTTAGGTGAGAGCAAAAGTATTAAAATATTTTCATTACAAATTAGAGACGAGCAACCGACGACGCGAGCTCCGTCTCTGTTCACCATGATTAAGCTCTGCGAATCAGAGCGAATTTTTATTTTATTTGTGTATCAAGTATTTGCGAGGTATATGGTATTTTATTATTACCGGATACATTATTATATACTTAACTTATTATTTATATTAGGACATACCGCGCCGCGCATGGGGACACTCATGAGACACATTAATTATACCTACATGTCGTGACTGAATACCAGCGCTGAGAGCCCACACCCTCAGCAAAACGCTGAGTCAGCTGCCTTTTGCAGCAACGGAAACACACCGCGACAAAAGTGTTCTGTTCCTTTTAATGTTTTCTGTTCATTTTTTTCGGATTTGTTTAGTGTTTTGTGTTTGTGACTGTTGGTGCAATAAATGTTTCTCTCTCTTTCTCTTTCTCTAAACCTGGTCGGACTCCTCCGACAAAAAGGCAAGTAAGTGAATCCGGAATTAAGTTAATAGTATGATATTACATTATACAACCTCACTCCAGTATCCCAGAGGGGTAGGCGGAGACTAGGCACCATTCATTAATTCCCTAAAAACTATATGTAATCAGATCTACCTACCTACCTTGGAGCCCATTAAATATGCCCACTGATCACCGTCACGCCAACCATTGTCCTCCAGCCGCCTTCTTAATATCCATCGATCCATCTGGTAGGTGGTCTACCCACCGAACGACAGCTAGTTCTCCGCAACCACTCTGTGTCTGCCTTCGTTCACCGTTCGTGTTCCCATCTTACCATATGTTTTGCCCATCTTCGCTTCTTAAGTTTGGTGATTCGTGTGCCCACATCTTCCACTCTGGTCTTCTGTCAAATTACGACAATTACTCAATAGTGAGATACTCACAGCGGTGGTAGTCTACTGGGTAGAACATTGGACTCTTATGTTAATTTGTGAAGCTAAAGTAGCAATACCACTCGCTAATCGTGGAGGAAAACATCGTGGGGAAACCTGAGGAAACCTGAGCTATTGACATACCTCAGCGCTTGAAATCGCCAATCCGCGGTGGGCACGCGTGGTGATTAAGCCCATACTCTCTCAGAAGGCCTGTGCCCTACAGTAGGACGTATATAGGCTGCTTATGTGAGAAACTCAACAATACTATCTTTCTCTCAGGCCGTGAAAGTGACATTTACACGCACAAGCTGTTTGACGGATTCTCGTGCCCGCCCGGGTTCTGCTTCGGCTCCACCTACACCGACCCGCTCATCGTCTCCTCTAGCACACTGTTCAGGAACATAGACGATAGGGTGAGTCACTGATTCAATCAGTCCGCTCACCTCCCAGAAGGCACTCCACTTGCTTCTGTCGCCAGCCATCCTCATCCATGCAGCCGTTACCAGCAGTCTGCCTCAGATCGTCTGTCCAGCGAGCTGGTGAGCGTCCTACGTTGCGTTTGCCAGTTCGTGGTGTCCACTTGAGAACCTTTGCGCCCCATCGACCATTGGTTCTAGTCACCGATTGAACTTGAATTGAATCACTTAGATGTAATTATATAAGAAACACTATTTTTTAACATTATTGGAAAGTTTTCGCTTATATAAAATTTCTTGTCGATGGACTAATTGCTTCCCTGACTCTCCCAACTTATTTAGTTACGTTGGCTCACAGATTCACATACTGACTCGCAGATTTACAGACTGCCTCACAGATTCACATACTGGCTCACTGATTCAAAGGCCTCTGTCTCGACTGGGGGCTCTTTCATGAATTGACAGTAGGTTCAGTCAGACAGCTTAATTCATGACATTTTAATTAATTTAGTTTAGTTACTTTGGCTCGTTGTTTCACATACTGACTCACTGATTCAAAAGCTTCTATTTCGGCTACTTGGTGCGTCACAGAGTCACTCACCGATTCACTGACTGACTCGTTGACTCACTGACCGCATATTCCAGGCGGAGCAGTTCATTGACGACACGCGCCACAGGCAGGCGCCCAACTACCGGACCAACCACATAATGGTGGTGATGGGCGGCCGGTTCGCATACTATGACGCCGAGATGTGGTTCCGGAACATTGAACGGCTAATCGTGTAGGTATTTCGTGGTGAGCAGAAAGAAATCAAGAAATAGATAAGCATACATAAGCAGCCTATATCCTTTCGACCGCTTTGGCAACGAAGTTTCGCAATCAGTTGTGGCGGAGGGTTTTTTCTTCTTTTTTGGCAACTAGTAGGTAGCGGTATATGATTTTTCTGATAGTATGTTTTATTTTTAATATTTTATTTAAATATTCATCATCACCATCATCAGCCATTTGACGCCCACTGCAGGACATAGGCCATAGAAAGGAATTCTTCGTTCACAACTAAGTTGCGTAAAGAAAAAAAAAACATTCTTCTACGTCGTTGCTAAAAAAGAAGAAAAAGTACCTTTTTAATGCAGTTGCTTAAAAAGTGGCGTATTGCAGGGACGTATAGCGTTCGGGATGTGGGCTGTTAATTCTTTTTGTGTTCTGAGGCTGTTACATACTCGAGCTTTTTCTTTACCTTTTCCGAACTCGTGAAGTTGAGAACTCGTGAAAGAGAACGCTCTTTAACAACTGTCAAAATAATGTCTATTAAAAAGAAAAAACCAACCACGAAGTTTTTGCTAAAAAAAATTCATAGAAGTTTTTATGATTCATGCAAATATTTCTAAAAAGAAGCTACTAATTTGTTTCAATATCAGATTTAATGATTTGATTCAAGGAGGTAGGTTAGGTTTCATTTCATTTCATCTCATTAAATTTCATTTTCATTTCATATCAATAAAATTCCCTTTGCCTACCCAGAATGGGTGAAGAAAAAAAAAATCTCTGCTTATATTATTTTATGGTTGGCGCCATTTTCCAAAAATTGTCTTTATTAAATTGCTTCATTTTTTCGCAACTGCATTTAAAATAGTTGTTCAGTACACGTGCGGAACCGTCATTGCAACTTGTTCCGACTGTCAACCCTCACCTTCGGCTGCGCCTCGGCTCGCGTAGACATTTTGTCGGAACTCTTTGCAATGACAGGCTTTCCGCACTCGTAATGAAATATACTATTTCACAACTGGTTGCAAAACTTAGTTGCCAAAGCAGCCGAGCAAAGGGTCTATATACGCCCCACTGTAGGGCATAGGCCTTCTCTCAGGGAGAGAGTATGGATTGGCAATTTCAAGCGCTGAGGTATGTCAATAGCTCAGACACTCAGGTTTCCTCACGATACCTATTTTCCTTCACCGTTAGCGAGTAGTATTGCTACTATAACTTCACAAATGTACATAACTTAGAAAACGAAGTCATAGGTACATGCCAGCACTGGGTATCGAACCTGGTTCTCTCGCTTCCGAGTCCAATGTTCTACCCATTAGGCTATCACCGCTACATCAAAAATATTTGTTTTTATTTCAACGTAAAAAATTTACATTCTGTTTGCTGAATGTCAATGTACTATGTTACTATGTTAGCCGCTGCCTTCGGGCCGCATTTGTAGTGGAGAAAAAGGCAGCGGAAAAAAAAACTCCCATCGGATCTTTTCGCAAAATAGCTTAATCTCTAGAATTCTAAATGACCCGATCGGACGACCATTACAATGGTTTTAAATTGTTTTTATTCAAGGTCGTAATCCAACAGGTTAAACATAATAATGTTCATTCACATAAATGTAAAAGAAAAACGTAAATACCTACGCAATATTAGGTATGTATATTCATGGCGGTACAGTAGACAACACACCGACCACGCGTGCACTTTATTCGGTTTCGTTACGGGCGACTTTGAAACTCAAATGTAAAGGTGGTCAACCTTCCGACTGGTACACTTGGCTTAAAGGGGTCAGGGAGTAATACGCCAGAGCGCTACAGAGGAAAAAAATTATATCTTTTTTACAGATCAAGTTTGCAAAAAGTGTACACAATCTCTCAATCATGTCAATAGTGATTTTTAGAACCCATGGCCCTGAATCTAAGGCAAAAAACCTAGGACTATATAGCATTTATGCCAAAAACGGCCGTTTCTGGCGTTAATGCTATCTAGTCCTAGGTTTTTTGCCTTAGATTCAGGGCCATGGGTTCTAAAAATCACTATTGACATGATTGAGAGATTGTACTGACAAATTTTGCAAATTCGATCTGAAGAAAAAGATAATGATTTTTTTCCTCGCTGGCGCTAGTGAACCGGATGGAGCCCCTTAAGCAATTTAATGAAAAAAAAAATATTGAAGTCAAAGTCAAAAATTTTATTCACTATAAAAACAAAATGTTTATTTAATGAACGTCAAAGCTGTTAGTCTCACAATTAATAGATTATGCGGAGAAGAAGCTAACAAAGAAACTCCACATTTATTCTTTTCAAAACAGGTTTGCTTAATTAAAAGAGTTTTCAACTTAAAGTAACAATACACTAGATACAATCGTTCCTGTTAACATTATTTAAATACCAGACATCCTTGTCTTCCAAATAATCCTTAATGTTATAATAGGCTTTTTTGCACAGAGTATGCTTAATATATTTTGTTAAACCGCGTCGGTGGTAACTCTAATATATCTTGAGAAATGTTATTGTAGAACCGTACACAGTGTCCCATAAAGGATGTGTTAACTCTTGCAAGTCTAAAACGTGGAAATGACAATTTCTGTTTATTCCTAGTTAAGATAGTATCAATATTGTGATGGCTACCAACATTTTCGAAATTGCTGATGTTTTTTCTAACATACGTTATATTTTCATAAATGCATTGACTTGCAACTGTTAAGATGTTAGTTTCTTTAAAGAAATCCCTTAAGGGTCCCTACTACCTAGCTTGTAAATAAATCGGATCGCTCTCTTCTGTAAGATGAAGATCGTCTCAATGTCTGCTGCCCGACCCCACAGTAGTATGCCGTAGGATATAATACTATGGAAGTAACTAAAATGAACAAGCCTAGGAGTTGCAACGTCAGTGAATTCGATTATTGTCCGCAGACGTGTGAACGAAATAGCATCAGAAAAGCGTCTTGGCGTGATCGCATTCTACTCCACGCCTGCGTGCTACCTGAAAGCCGTGCACGAGGCCAAGTGAGATTCAAACCATCATCATCATGATGTTGACTGCCTCGTTCGACTAGCCGTTAAGGCGTTTACTACCAAGATAGTGGTCGTGGGATAGTGGTCAATTCCTACTGGGAGCCGCCGTACCTACATTTGTACAAATGCCCTCATTCTGGGTGTATTTCCATGTTTGTGATGCCTTTGCCTGGTTACCATAGCACAGGGTATCCTAGTTTGGGACTATGGCAACCAGGCAAGGACATCACAAACATGGGGAATACACCCAGACTGAGGACATTTGTACAAATGTACGGTGGCCCCTAGTGGGATTCGAACCCATGACCTCGGGCATCAGACCTGATACCGCTAGACCAACGAGGCAGCCCTTAAATAAAGTATACATAAGAATTCAATTTAACATAGGTAGGTAAGAGTAAAAAGGTAGCCTACACAAGGAATAAACCTGTATTTTAGGCTGCGTATGTAAGAGCTTGAATTATTATAAGGACGTAAGTTAACAATAATTCAGGAAATAAATAATATTAATAGTACATTATTGCAAAGGCAGCGAAATAGGCAATTGCAGGTCGAGTATGAGTTTGAAGGCCGAGCCGCAGTCGAGGACTTCAATGATACGAGACAGTCAATTGCCATTTCGGCGAGGCATAGATAGTGCTTTTCTTAAAAAGTGCAAGGAATTAAAAAGGGGCCTTTTACATAATAAATTTTGCTTTTGATTTTGCTGGAAGCAGGTTTTCCATCGCTAATTTAGCTTCCGATCTTAAATCTGGTGGAGTGCAGTCAATGTTCATTTCATTTTCAATTTCAGAATTACCGGAACTCATTTTAATTATTTTATTAACAAAATAACAACGAACTCCGCTTTACCGCCAATGTTTATTTTTATTTTACAGTTTGTGCCGAAAGGTAAACGCATCTGTGGCTATACAGCCACGAGAACGCAATGTGTGCGATAGATGAAAGAGTTCTAAATTCAAACAGCACACCGTTTCATACAACATTGCCGGCGCGCTCTTCGTTCCAAATTCAAAGAAGGCGCCGGGAAGTGATATGAAAGAGTTCTAAATTCAAACAGCACACCGTTTCATACAACATTGCCGGCGCGCTCTTCGTTCCAAATTCAAAGAAGGCGCCGGGAAGTGATATGAAAGAGTTCTAAATTCAAACAGCACACCGTTTCATACAACATTGCCGGCGCGCTCTTCGTTCCAAATTCAAAGAAGGCGCCGGGAAGTGATATGAAAGAGTTCTAAATTCAAACAGCACACCGTTTCATACAACATTGCCGGCGCGCTCTTCGTTCCAAATTCAAAGAACGCGCCGGGAAGTGATTTTGGTTTTTCAGTCTACGTAAATATGATACTTCGCGTGTTCTTTATTCAAAAGTAATGACAATATTTCCGCGCATGTTTAAGAAAGCCTACATACGTCCCACTGTAGGGTACAGGCCTTCACTCAGGGAGAGAGCATGGGCTTGATCACCACGTGGTCCCACCGCGTATTGGCGATTTCAAGCGCTGAGGTATGTGAATAGCTCAGACACTCAGGTTTCCTCACGATGTTTTTCCTTCGCCGTTAGTGAGCGGTATTGCTACTCTAACTTCACAAATGCACATGACTTAGAAAACAAAGTCATAGGTACATGCCGCACTGGGAATCGAACCTGGGCCTCTCGCTTCCGAGTCCAATGTTCTACCCACTAGGCTACCACCGCGTTAAATTATAAATAATGATGATTGACTTCACAGGCCATCCCTGCCAATAAAGCAAGACGACTTCTTCCCGCACCAAGAGAATCCAAACACTTACGCCACTGGCATGTACACGTCCATGCCGGCCATAAAGTACATGCTTACCGAGGGAAACGTCTACATGCAGGTATGGCCACCATTCACTTGTCTAATACATAAAAATCTCGTGTCAAAGTGTTTGTTATCGAACTCCTCCGAAACGGCGGCGTCGCCGATTTTTATGATAATAGGGGTTAAAGTATGAAATTGCCGTTTTATTGCAATAGGTTCTTTGAATTGACATAGAATCTTCATGGTTTGAGGTTTTCGAATGAAACTTTTTTCAAATGGTTTCTATGATGTTCTTTTTTTAAAAAATGTGAAACATTTGAATATCGACTTTCAATTGTTTTTGTTATTCAATTTAGACAAGAAAGATGGATACTGCGAAAATTCGAGTGATTTTTGAATACGAGTTCCGACGCGGAACTAACGCGGCAGAAACAGCCCGCAATATCCATGCTGCGTTTGGAGAGGGGTCTACTAATGAACGCACCGTGCGATTTTGGTTTAAACGCTTTCGTGATGGAAATTTCGACTCAAAGAACGAGCCACGAGGAAGACCGCCCACACAGGTGAATAACGATGAATTAAGAGAGATAGTGGAAGCCGACCCTAGTCAAACTACCCAGGAATTAGCGGCATGGTTTAACGTTACCTTACCCACAATATTGACTAACTTGCATCAAATCAATAAAATAAAAAAAATACGAAAAATGCGTGCCTCATAATCCCTCGAATTTTCGCAGTATCCATCTTTCTTGTCTAAATTGAATAACAAAAACAATTGAAAGTCGATATTCAAATGTTTTACATTTTTTAAAAAAAGAACATCATAGAAACCATTTGAAAAAAGTTTCATTCGAAAACCTCAAACCATGAAGATTCTATGTCAATTCAAAGAACCTATTGCAATAAAACGGCAATTTCATACTTTAACCCCTAATATTTATGATATAATTGTTTTTGTCTATATTTGATAGGTCTGAGAATAGGTCTATGGCGAAACAATGGTTGCGGGGCCAGAGAGTCTAATATATAAAAATCTCGTGTCACAGTGTTTGTTAACAAACTCCTCCGAAACGGCTTCATTTTTACCCGACTGCGGCGAAGCCTAAAAGGAGGGTAATGTGTTTAGCTCGTATGTATGTTTGTCCGATTCTATGTTCCCTCGTAACTCCTTAACCAATGGTCAGATTTTGACAAATGGGGTATCAATTGATTCGTTACCCCTGCCGGAGTGTCATAGGCTATATAAAACTGTAATTTTGTAAGTGCTTCCTGAACTGTAATTAACTTGGTCAATAAATTATTATTATTATTAATAGAACAGGAAAGTCACTAAAAATAAAAATCGCTATACTGCTACGTTAAAGTACCACATTGAGTCACTAGATGGCGCTGTTAAATTTAATTTATTCCATTCAGATCCTTAGAATAAATTAAATGCAGACGCTATTAAGTAACGTTATAGTACAACCATCAGTAACGAGATGGCGCTTTTATAATCATCATCATCATCAGCCATTTGATGCCCACTGCAGGACATAGGCCTCCTTCGTGGTTTTCATAACCACGAGGGAGGCCATTGCAATAATCGCCACGCTCGGCAGGCGGGTTGGCAATCGCAGTATGCTGTTGGAATCTTAGGAAGACGTTGCTGCCCTGGTAATTGATTTCCTTAGTCCCCTTCTACGATATCCACGGAAGGAAATGGAGTGACGCTATTCTGAATCCGGCGCCACACGGAAAGCTTTTATAATAAATTTATTGCACTCGGATCATAGATCTTCGGCCAATCACGTGTGATGTATCTAAAACATCAGTACGCGATTGGCACATAGGCTTCATATAAATCAGCATTAAAAAACACTAAAAGACAAAAATAAAAAACTGAAATAAAAAACAACCAACAACCCGACTGCTGATTTTTTTGTGTAATTTTTTATAAAACATTAAAGATAACGATAATTATGTAAGCTTATGTCTATATTATGTGTAAAGTGTGTTTCTAGCAATAAATGTAGTTCACTTGCACCTTCACTTTCATATGCAGAATCATGAAACTAAAAAAGGTGTAATAAGAGTTAAATTACGAGCAACTGTGTTGAAAAAATGTTTTTGTTCATTACAAATTCTTTTGTCGTGTTTCTAGATGACCAAACAAATCCAAGTGCTGTCAAAACTTAAATGGGGTGTCAACGATATCCGGTTTGAAGAGCTACATTGGATTATGGGTGAGCGTTCACGACGATATACCGGTCTTGGGTTTGATTCCCAGCATCATGATTGAATCACAATTAAAACGCTTGTCTATTATCGGTCCAGTCGTTTATTTAACTTTTGACAGATACGCACACATGAAGTTCCTTATTTTTATGTGACAGGAAACCATAGGCTAAAAATGCAAAACTTTATAGACACCTATCTTTTTTCACAATAGTGATGCGACGTGTCTTCGACAATATTATAACGAGTAGATTAAGTAGCTAAGACTATTCAAGTTGATTTTCTATTAAAAATATAAACCTATATTATTACAAAGATCTGTACTATAAGAAATTGGGTTGAAATGTTATAAAACAAATTAATATGAAACCTCGTTGGGTACCTAGTTTATAGTTTCTCACGCACAGACAGACAATCTATTAAAAAATAAAAAAAAAATAGGATTCAATCAAACGATTAAAACTTCAACATGATTTAATTCGATTATCATAAAAATCGAATCGGTAACTTCATAGAACATCACTCAATTGAGCTGTCAAAAGTTAAATAAACGGTTGGACCGAATATAGTATGCCAAACCAGAGGTGGTGGGTTCGATTCCCACTGGAGGCAGCCGAGCTTGATTTGATACAGTCTGGGTGTATTGCCATATTTGCGATGTCCTTGTCAGGTTGTCATAGCACAGGGTATCCTAGTTTGGGACCAGGACGTGTGTGAAATACGTGATTGATTCGAGAAAAGATGGTCTTAGTGGAATTTTTCTTTTCGAAAGAAATGTTAACAGGAACGATTGTATCTAGTGTAGTGTAACTTTAAGTTGAAAACTCTGTTAATTAAGCAAACCTGTTTTGAAAAGAATAAATGTAGAGTTTCTTCTCCGCATTGTGAAACTAACAGCTTTGATGTTCATTAAGTAAACATTGTGTTTTTGTAGTGAATAAAAATTTTTGACTTTGAAGAAAGAAAGAAGACATTTATTTAAATTGTCACAGAAACACAAAGTAAACACGAACGTTCACAAACAAAATACACGAACGTGAAAAAAACAAAAATAAAAACAAAACAATCGTAAAGACAACACGTGAGGCATATAGAGTCGATGGCTGCCGGGTACCATACAGCAATGTATGGCAAAATGACCCCAAACGCCTCAGGTGCTTCCGTGACGACAAAAAAGGGGCTCCAACTCAGCATACTTCGCAGCCTATTCTTTCCGCTGCAAACTCGGCACGAAGTCAGCTGCTTACATTACACATTGACATTCGTACATACACAGAATGTAAATTCTTTACGATAAAATTTTTGATTTCTCGATTTCCCAGGAGTGATGCAAGACCATACAGTTATAACCGGGGAACTGACCAACGAAGCGTACAGCTATTACACCCAGCGGATGTACGTGGCAGTGCAGAAAGCCACGCTGATCATGAAAGACGGAATCAAGTAAGATAATAAATTAAATTAGTGTATTAAATAAAATAATAATAAACAGCCTATATACGTCCCACTGTAGGGCACAGGCCTTCTCTCAGGGAGAGAGTATGGGCTTAATCACCACGCGTGCCCACCGCGGATTGGCGATTTCAAGCGCTGAGGTATGTGAATAGCTCAGACACTCCGGTTTCCTCACGATGTTTTCCTTCACCGTTAGCGAGTGGTATTGCTACTATAACTTCACAAATGTACATAACTTAGAAAACAAAGTCATAGGTACACGCCCGCACTGGAAATCGAACCTGGGTCTCCCGCTTCCGAGTCCAATGTTCTACCCACTAGGCTACCACCGTTGTAATTAGTGTATTAATAGTCTGTTGACCTTGAAAATGTAAAATGTTTTTCGGAGGAGCACTGCTTATCATAGACCACAGGTTTTAACCTTTTTTAGGGAGCAGGGTACCACTGCCTTAGTGATAAGCTCACTGTAAAATGTTCCTTGAATAAATTATCTTTTATCTTTATCTTATCTTTAATAAACAACGAGCTCAGGCGCAGTGCCTAGCGGCTACGTAGTCGCGCGGCGTAGTGACCCGGATGCTACGCCGTAGACCTGCTCGTAGTCGTCCGGCGGATTCGTAGCAGCTTTAGTGCTACGCCGTAGGCTCGCTGGTGGCTTAAATATGCGAGAACACATACATCCGTCTGGTGAACTTTTATAAATAAATAAAACTTGAAAACCTATTGAGAGGCTAAAAATTCCACCCATTCCGGGACTTGAACCCGCGACCTCTGGCTTACCGTGCTAGCGCTCTCCCAACTGAGCTAATGGGCAAGTGCAGGCATCGGCGACATTTCAAACCTCTTTACAAACTTCTCTGTATTATGTACAGGCAGCGACATCTGGCCGAAGCAATTTTACATCACTTGCAGCCCAGAGTAAAATTGCTTCGGCCAGATGTCAACGCAAAGACCAGGGTTTGCTATATAAAACGTAACCGAAACCGGCGTGCGCGCACGCAACGACTAATGAATGTTGATGAAGCGAACGAGGACTGTCAGGATCGTGGCAAATGGTAGACCCTGGTCTCTGCCCACCCATCCTTGCCTGTCTCTCTGGAACAAAGCGCTGCATACTGTAACTCAATAACCAGGGCCTCTCTTCCAGCGGTGGTAGCCTAGTGGGTAGAACATTGGACTCGGAAGCGGGAGACCCAGGTTCGATTCCCAGAGCGGGCATGTACCTATGACTTCGTTTTCTAAGTTATGTACATTTGTGAAGTCGTAGTAGCAATACCACTCGCTAACGGTGAAGGAAAACGTCGTGAGGAAACCTGAGTGTCTGAGCTATTCACATACCTCAGCGCTTGAAATCGCCAATCCGCGGTGGGCACGCGTGGTGATTAAGCCCATACTCTCTCCCTGAGAGAAGGCCTGTGCCTTACAGTGGGACGTATATAGGCTGCTTATGCTCTTCCAGCAAGCTTCGAGGCTGCGAGAGAACGCAGATCTACTACAGATGTTCCTTCAACGAATCCAGCTGTCCGCCCGTTAATCGGTTCGGTGCCCACGTGAGTGTCAAAGTCAAAGTCAACAATTATTTACTATAAAAACAAAATGTTTACTTAATGAACGTCAAAGCTGTTAGTTTCACAATTAATAGATTATGCGGAGAAGAAGCTAACAAAGAAACTCCACATTTATTCTTTTCAAAACAGGTTTGCTTAATTAACAGAGTTTTCAACTTAAAGTTACACTACACTAGATACAATCGTTCCTGTTAACATTATTTAAATACCAGACATCCTTGTCTTCCAAATAATCCTTAATGTCATAATAGGCTTTTTTGCATAGAGTATGCTTAATACATTTTTTAAGCCGCGTCGGTGGTAACTCTTAATGTATCTTGAGGAATATTATTGTAGAACCGTACCTACACAGTGCCCCATAAAGGATGTATTAACTTTTGCTAGTCTAAAACGTGGAAATGACAATTTACGTTTATTCCTAGTTAAGATAAGAATATTCTTTATTGTACCAGGAAAAACACAAAAATTGAATATTTATAAAAATACAGTACAATTGGCAGCCTTATTGCTTAATGATTAGCTTAATTCCGCATTGACTTACTTGATTTTTTCACGTCGTCATAGACGAGCAACCGACACGCGAGCTCCGTCTCTACTCACCATGATTAAGCTCTGCGAATCAGAGCGAAACTTGGTCGGACTCTTCCGACAAAAGCTCTAGTAATTCAATCTGGAATAAAGCGAATAATTAATCAATCAGCTAGTATTCTTGATGCTGGACAGTCCTTCCACAATGCACGCTACTTCAAAAACATCACAAACTAGAGGCCTTATTTACAAAAACACGATTCCTCTAAAACCAATCTAAAACCCTGTTTATTTAATCTGTGGCTACATCTTTTCCTTGTAAAGTCACCACCACAGACTATTTTAATCGGCGTTTTTTAATTGTTTTAAGGAATCGAGTTTTTTTTTTAAGTAAACTGTTATTCTTTGAAGGAAATTAACTAAATCCCACTTTTATTTTCGATGAGGCGTTTGGAGTACTTCTTTATCATCATCATTATCAGTCACTTGACGCCCACTGCAGGACATAGACCTCCATCATGGTTTTTAACCATGAAGGGTTTTGCCATAATCGCCACGCTCGGCAGGCGGGTTGGCGATCGCAACATGCGGTTGGAATCTCAGGAAGACGCTGCTGCCCGTCTCCTGGTAATCGATTTCCTTAGTCGCCTCCTACGACATCCACGGAAGGAAATGCAGTGACGCTATTATCTTATCTTATCTTATCTTAATAATGTCCACAGATCGTAGTGTATAACCCTCTCGCTTGGCCTGTGACGATGCCGGTGAGACTACCGGTACTGAAGGGATCTCAAATGGTCATCTATGACCCCAAAGGTAAATATAATTTCAAAATCTAACCATCGGTTAAGGAGTCATGAGGGGACATTGCTACAATCTGACATTCTTACACACATACATACGAGCCAAATACATTAGATAGATAGATAACTGATTTATATCCACAAGACACACAAACATACAAAAAGCATTACATAAGTCACGAAGTAACGGCACAGAGTAAACATTGACAAGGTAGAAGCATACATAAATCATGGAAACATAACAACTTGACACATTATACGGTACAGTAAGTACCTATCTATTGGTGACATTAGGATAATAACATAGAAACATAGAAACATGCGTGTGGCAATTTCGACTCAGCATGTGCCGAAAGTTACTCTCCTTGAGCGCCCGCGGGGCGGTCGACGCGCCGTCACAGGGACGGGCCTTTTTTACCCGACTGCGGCGGAGCCCAAAAGGAGGGTAGTGTGTTTGGCTCGTATGTGTGTAGGTATGTAAGTATGTCCGATTCTATATCCCCCCAGATTTTCACAAATAAGATTTCAATCGGTTCGTCGTGTTCGCGCGAGTGTCGTAGGCTATATGAAATTAGCATAAATGAAGCAAAAAAATTTAAGAACCGAACAAGTGCCAGTCTGACCCGCCCACCGAGGGTTCCGTTCAAATTAAATCATACAAAATTGTCTTGGAAGTTCGGGAAAAGCTCGGAACAAACTGCGAGACTCCAATGCTCAACTATTTATAATATGTAAGTACCTACCTACAATTTTGACAAAAAAAGTATTCTGAGTCCTTCCCCGGGACTCAAATTATTCCCGTACCAAATTTTATCTAAATCCGTTCAGCCGTTATTGTGTGATTTATTTATTTATTCTCAGTAAAACAAGAAAAACCACAATGTTATTAGTAATTAAGTAATAAACATCCAAACATATTCACTAACTTTTACACTTATAATAAGATGACCTCATCCAAGTGGTAGGAAGGCGCTGGATGCAGGCCGCTTCCAAGCGGTCGAGGCCTATGTCCAGCAGTGGACTTCTTGTGGCTGAATGATGATGATGATGAACAAGTAGGATCTTTCTGTATAATTGTTGATTCCCATGAGTGTCACCCAGGGTCCTTGCAGATTACCGGCGCTGCGGGAAAACCCGTAACACACGCTAAGTCTGGTCTGATACACATTTATTGCCACAACGCACAGTCTTGATTTTTTATATTCATAAATAGCAAAAAAAAAAACAAAAAATATCATCCGGGTAAAAAAGTCATCATCAGCCCTTTGACGCCCAATGCAGGACACAGGCCTCCCTCATGGTTTTCATAACCATGAAGGGTTTTGCCATAATCGCCACGCTCGGCAGGCGGGTTGGCGATCGCAGTATGCGGTTGGAATCTCAGGTAGACGCTGCTGCCCGTCTCCTGGTAATTTATTTCCTTAGTCGCCTTCTACGACATCCACGGAAGGTAATGGAGTGACGCTATTCTTAATCCGGCCCCACACGGAAATGTAACATGATCTTTTATATTCATAAATAGAAAAAAAAACAAAAAATATCATCCGGGTAAAAAATTAATATATTATTTTTAAATATCCATGTATTTCTTTTTACGTAATTTTTTGTTTCAATCCTGTTGTGCGTAATACAAAAAAACCAGCCAAGTGCGCGTCGGAATCGCGCACGAAGGGTTCCGTACCAATATCTATACAACATTTGGATATTTCAAGCGTCTACCTGTTGCCGTTATTAATATAGAGCAAAAAACGGCAAAAAAATCACGTTTATTGTATGGTAGCCCCCCTTAAATGTTAATTTTATTCTATTTTGTAGTATTTTTGTTATAGCGGCAACAGAAATACATCATCTGTGAAAATTTCAACCGTCTATCTATCACGGTTCATGAGACACAGCCTGGTGACGGACGGACGGACGGAGGACGGGCAGCAGTCTTTGTAATAGGGTCCCTTACCCTTTGGGTGCGGAACCCTAAAATACAAAAAATATCATCCGAGTAAATAAGAAAACTTTCAGTTTTAAATATCTATGTATTTCTTTTGATGTTATACTGTGTTAAAATTCTGTTGTGCGTAATAAATAAACGGTTTCAATTCTATTCTATTTATTAACGTTTGTGTCGCAGGTGAGGAAGTCCGCTCATCGCTCATGCCGGTCCCCGAGCTGGTACTCGGGATACCCGAACGGGACACCGTGGCCGAGGACGACGTGGTCTTTCTGGCCGAGGATATACCAGCGCTGGGCTTCCGATCGTACTACATCGCCAGGTTCTACCTTCGCCGGCTGAAGAGGTTGGTTCATTGAGGGCAGTTACGGTTACTTATATTATATAAGTTATATATATACATAAACGGTTATATATATAACGTTTATGTTTACGGCTAATATATGGTATATATTACCGTAATATCTATTAGTGTGTATTATAATATATAATTGCTGAAATATTCATTTTTATATGTGCCCCCCTGAGCCCCCGTCCCTATAACACAATCAGGTTTTCAGGTTGTTTTTATTTCTTTCTTTTTTCCACGCCTACTTCAATCTTTTCCTCTCCTGCACCTCCTGCAGGTTGACTGGTAGAAAATGCCATTACCATTAAGTCTACCTTTTGTACACTGTAGTTAGATAGATAGAATATTCTTTATTGTAGGTATGTACACCAGGAATTACATATGAGAATTTAACAATAATATATATAGTACAGTACAATTGGCGGCCTTATTACTAAAAGTAATTTCTTCCAGACAACCTTTCCGTTGTCCAATAGTGCCAGTCCAGTCCAACCGTTGGGCAATAAATAATTAATAATAATAAAAGTGTTATCTAGAAAGACGCGATGTTCATTCGCTTTAGCCAAACGTTACAGCGTCTCATGACCTGCTCCTATATTCATCATCATCAATATCATCAGCCATTTGACGCCCACTGCAGGACATAGGCCTCCCTCATGGTTTTCATAACCATGAGAGGTTTTGCCACAATCGCCACGCTCGGCAGTCGGGTTGGAGATCGCAGTATGCGGTTGGAATCTCAGGAAGACGCTGCTGCCCGTCTCCTGGTAATTGATTTCCTTCGTCGCCTTCTACGACTTTTACGATTTTTATATATTAGATGAATATATATTTTTTTGCCTTTTCGTCTTCGACTACCGCAAAGCTATATTAAATTTGCTGTGTGCGATAAAGGAAAAGACAATCCAATTAGTCACATGAAGGAAAACATCGTGAGGAAACCTGATTGCCCAACGTGTCCACATGCCTCAGCGCTTAAAATCGGCAAGCCACGGTGGGCGTGCGTGGTGATTAAAGCCCATAACCTCTCTCTGAGAGAAGGCCTGTGTTCTACAGTGGGACGTCTATAGGCTGCATTATTTGTCATGATGATCATGATGAGGATGATATAAAAATCTCGTGTCACAGGGTTTTTTAACGAACTCCTCCGAAACAGCTTCACCTATTTCACTTAGAATTTTTTTGTGTATATTTGGTAGATCTGACAATATGTCGTAGGCAAATTAATATGGCAAAATAACGTTTACCGAGTCAGCTAGTTTAAATTTAAATTTTCGTCTTCGACTCGACATTTGAAATTATTCAAAACAAAAAACAAACATTTGATGTAGGCTTGATTGAAGAAAATAAGCCATCATCATCGATAAGATATAAGATAAGATAAGATATTTGTTTATTTTCTGTCCACAAATTACATTCACACCCGAAAACAACATTGAATAGGTAAATGATACAGAGCAAAGGAATGTACTATTTGTGGAAAGACTGGAGCCTAAACTAGATCAAAAGATCTGTATCTTAGGTTTCCAGGCCTCCCGTATCACAAAGGATTGGTATCATATTCGTAGCGTCATCAGCATAAGGTACACGGTATTATTACGTTACGTATAAAAAATGACAGATGTTATAAAATAAGGTAAGATGTATGTATGTATACATGTATCTGTGTCTCTGCTCAGCCCTACGACCGGAGTCTTGGGTTCGGGTTTCAGCCACTGAGCAGAGGGTGTGTGAATGTGTGTGAGGAGTGTATTTTTGAAAGTAGATTTTGATTAGTATACATCATACTGGAATCACAGTGGCTGAGAAAGTCTAGAGTTATACGCATACCTATGTAATTATGCAAGTAAAATAAGCAGGTATTAGATCTCAATTTCCAGAAGCTTTTCTGTTTGATCATAGCTAAGACTGTTTAAGTGTGCTGTTAATTTCTGTTTTAGTTCATGTTTGATAAGATCAAATATGTGGAGGCACTTGTTTATCCGTCTTGTGCATCCGCCCAGTGCAGGACATAGGCCTCCCTCATGGTTGTCCAAGCTTCCCGGTGTTGTGCCGCCCGCATCCAGCGACTCCCCGCCATCGTAACCAGGTTGTCAGACCATCTAGTAGGGGGCCTGCCCACGCTGCGTCATCCGCAGGGGGTGCGAAAATAAGCCAAAATTATAAAAAATCTAATATGAACCACTCAATAAGAATATCATCACCGCCTTAAATTGGTCGGCAGGTCCATCCTAAAGAAGCAGAGTCGCATCAAGGCGCCGGCGCCGCCTGCGCCCGCGCAGCCCAAGATGCCTAAGTTGGACAAACTAGCCCTTGACGACACTGAGGAGGATAGCGAATATGTCGACCTCAAGGCGACCGACAGAGACGCCGCGCTTACAGAAGGTATCTACGAGTAACGACCTCGTTAGACTTGTATTCGTACAACGGCCTTAGCAAAAAATGTATGAAACTATTACATAAGCAGCCTGTAAACATCCCACTGTAGGGCACAGGCCTTCTCTCAGGGAGAGAGTATGGGCTTAATCACCACGCGTGCCCACCGCGGATTGGCGATTTCAAGCGCTGAGGTATGTGAATAGCTCAGGCGCTCAGGTTTCCTCGCGATGTTTTCCTTCACAGTTAACGAGTGGTATTGCTACTATAACTTACAAATGTACATAACTTAGAAAACAAAGTCATAGGTACATACCCGCACTGGGAATCGAACCGGAGTCTCTCGCTTCCGAGTCCAATGTTCTACCCAGTAGACTACCACCGCTGAAACTATTACATTTGTACAAATGGCCTCAGTCTGGGTGGATTTCCATATTTGTGATGTCCTTGCCTGGTTACCATAGCACAGGGTATCCTAGTTTGGGACCAGGTGAAGTGCTTGTGTTGTGTGGAAGTTATTATTACTTATTACTATCACTGATTGTAAACTGTCGTTGGTGTAGCTGTATCACGTTTGAATACCATGACAACGGTCGTGAATTCGATTCCCACTGGGAGCCGCCGTACATTTGTACAAATGACCTCAGTCTGGGTGTTATTTCAAGTTCATCTTTGCCTGGTTACCATAGCACACGGCAACCTAGTGATTGTGTTGTGCGGAAGTTATTTGTGAAAGTTTGTGAAGATGTTTTGACGTTTGTTACTCAATCGCGCAATTACGGCTGAACGGATTTAGATGAAATTTGGTACGTAGATAGTTTAAGTCCCGGGGGAGGACATAGGATACTTTTCATCCCGCAAAGTTATTAATTATTCCATGCGGACGAAGCCGCGGGCAAAAGCTGGTATATTTATAAAGACTTATTTATCTCCAGCGAAGCAAAGCAACAGCACGATAGACTCGACCAAACTGCCAGAAAATGCCAAGCCGGTACTGAAGTGGGACCCCGAGCTGGTGCCAGGTTTCAATACGCGGAACCCCAAAACGGGCCCCCCACCTGGCGTGGGGCCCCAATCGGACTCGGCTAAGGCGGAAAACACGAGGCGTTTAGGTAATTACCTACTAAATCCTTGTCCTCTTAACTAAAAAACCCTTAAGGTCCCGTGTAAAGCTAAATAGTCTCAGGCCCCAAGCCGGGCCCCACTCTTGGCGCGAGGCCCGCACAGGCGGGCTTAGTTAAGGGGGAAGACACAATGCGTTTAGGTAATTACCTGCTAAATACTAGTGTCTTTCTAACTGTTCAGCCTTATCTTGAGGCCCCGTATAAAGTTAACTGGTCCCAGAGTTTGATACACGGGGCCCCAAGCCGGGCCCTCCTCCTATTGCGGGGCATCTACGAGCGGACTTAGTTAATTAGAAAGACACGAGGCGTTTAGGTAACTTCCTACTAAGTGAAAGTGAAAAAAGTTTTATTACTAAATCCTAGTGTCCTACTAACTAGGAAACCCTTGTATTGAGGCCACCTATAATGTGAACTAGTCGTGGTACGATACGTGAAACGTGGGGTCCTAAATCGGGCCTAAAGATAACTAGTAAGATAACCCTGGGTTCGCTACGCGAGCCTCCACGGGCGGCCTCAGCTAAGGTGGAAGACACGACGCGGCTAGGTGAGTAGCTATTAAACCCTATTATCCTGCTAACAAGGAAACGAATGAAGCTTACTGGTCCCAGGGCCCCACGCGAGGCACCAAATCGGGCCCCTATAGCGGGCTCAGCTAAGGCGGAAGACACGAAGTGACATCATAAGCAGCCTATATACGTCCCACTGTAGGGCACAGGCGTTCTCTCAGGGAGAGAGTATGGGATTAATCACCACGCGTGCCCACCGCGGATTGGCGATTTCAAGCGCTGAGGTATGTGAATAGCTCAGACACTCAGGTTTCCCCACGATGTTTTCCTTCACCATTAGCGAGTGGTATTGCTACTATTGTGAAGTTTCACAAATGTACATAACTTAGAAAACCAAGTCATAGGTACATGCCCGCACTGGGGATCGAACCTGGGTCTCTCGCTTCCGAGTCCGATGTTCTACCCACTAGGCTACCACCGCGGTTACCACGAAGTGACCTACCTAATAACCGTTTTCACCAATCAGACCCTAATGCTCTCCTAACTGGAATAGTATATTTCATTACGAGTGTGGAAAGGCTGTCATTGCAAAGAGTTCCGACAAATGTCTACGCGAGCCGAGGCGCAGCCGAAGGTGAGGGTTGACAGTCGGAACAAGTTGCAATGACGGTTCCGCACGTGTACTGAACGACTATTTTGAATACAGTAAGCAATTTAATAAAGAAAATTTTTGGAAAATGGCGCCAACCGTAAAATAATATAAGCAGAGATTATTTTTTCTTCACCCATTCTGGGTAGGCAAAGGGAACTATGCCCATACAGCCAAGTCTTCAGTAGAATTTTTCTATTGATATGAAATGAAAATGAAATTTAATGAGATGAAATGAAAGCTAACCTCTAACTCATTGAATCAAATCATTAAATCTGATATTGAAACAAATTAGTAGCCTCTTTTTAGAAATATTTGCATGAATCCTAAAAACTTCTATGAATTTTTTTTTAGTAAAAACTTCGTGGTCGGTTTTTTTCTTTTTAATAGACATTATTTTGACAGTCGGGAAAGAGAACGCACGAGTTCGGAAAAGGTAAAGAAAAGCTCGAGTATGTAATATCCTACATCGCGAACACTATACGACCCTGCAATACGCCACTTTTTGAGCAACTGTATTAAAATAGTATTATCTTAAGTGACTTCTTAAAGTATTAACTAGCGTCACCAATAAAATAACGACCCTTTCCTTTCTACTAAATCCGTTGATGCTTAAGCATTTCTCCATCTGCAGGTCCTGCAGAATTGGCTTTGAACTTGGGCGAGATCAGCGACCTGGACTTCTCCGGGAAGCTGCCTTCGGTGGCTGGAGACTCCAAGATCCTGGAGGACGGCATGAGGAAGCTTCAGCAGCCACTGAGTGACTACTCCGACTACGGCGATCCTAAGCTGGCAGGAGGTAACTGAGGAGATTTGGTGATAAGAGTGAATCAAAAAATCTATTTAAAGGCCAAACATTCCACCCTTTCCGGGACTTGAGCCCGCGACCTCTAGCCAACCGTGCCAGCGCTCTCCCTACTGAGCTAATAGGCAAGTGCATGCATCGGCGAAATTTCGAACCTGTTTGCAAACTTCTCTGTATTACGTACAGGCAGCGACATCTGGCTGAAGTAATTTACATTACTTAAGTAATTTACAATCAAAAAACGGCAAAAAATTTTGTACGGGAGCCCCTTTTAAATATTAATAATATTCTGTTTTTTGTAGTTGTTGTTATAGCGGCAAAAGAAATACATCATCTGTGAAAATGTCAACTGCCTAACTATCACAGTTCATGAGCTACAGCCAGGTGACATACGGACGGACGGACGGGCGGACAGCGGAGTCTTAGTAATAGGGTCCCCTTACCCTTTGGGTACGGAACCCTAAAATACAATGCTCCAGGCTCTGCAGCGTCCGAGTAGACCCTTCACCCATCTAGCGTGAGTGAAGGTGCCACTGGACGCTGCATGAATCATCTCATTACGTAGATGCAAAGGCAAAAGTTAGAAGCTGACAAAACGATGATCATTCATCGTGTCAGGCTGAGTGAATCGTTGATATTATCTAGATTAAACTATTGTGATTCTGTCTATGGTAGTTGTATACTTGGCCGGACAAAGAGATTAGGTAATACAACGAGTGCAAAACGCATGCGCTCGGTTTTGTTTCAAAGTCCCACCTAGATCCCATGTCACTCCATACTTGAACGCTGCAAAGCTCCTAAACATGGAGGCTCGGCGACGACTTCACCTTGCCACACTGCTTTTTGGTGTAGTCAGTTCTAAATCACCGGACTATCTTTATAAAAAGCTCGAGTGGTCGTCCCGACAGAGATCCGTGCATAAAAATAAAATCTGTGTCCCCGCGCACCGAACTATGGCATTCCGTGGTAGCTTTAGGTATGCGGCGTCCAACTGTTGGAATGATATTCCTCCTCCAGTCCGTGAAGCGCCTAGTGGATTTGCCTTTGGGCGCAAGCTCAGGGCATATTTACTTGAGCAGCAGAGACTTTCCCATCCTGTCCCAACTTCTCGCCGCAAGTGACTGACAATGTGATCGCATCATAATCATTAACCTTGTAAGTCATTAACTTTATTTGTATTTTATGTAATTTTATTTCTTTTTCTTATTTATTTAATTGAATTGAATTGAATTGAATTGAAAAATCTACTCATTCATTTATTAAACTATGTTATTATTGTTATGCACTGCCTATTATATTTGCGAGACGGACAGGCACTGGCTGAAAATCAGCGCTTTGCGTGAACACCCTCAGCACAACGCTGAGCCAGCTGCCTTTTCCAGCAACAGGGACACACCGCAACTTACGTTAATATAAAGTGTTTTATTGTTTTCTTTCTTTTTCTACCTTTTATATTGTAATTTAATATTTTATGTTGTAACTTGTTGATGTATATGTGTGTTTCTGTTGTTGAAATAAATGTTCTTCTTCTTCTTCTTCTTCTTCATTCAGGAAGTCTTGCTGATCAATTTGGAATATTCTGCCGCTCCATTTGGTCTCTAGTCGTTACTCAAGTCTTTAATTGCCGACGGAGAAGACTTTTTTCTGTTCAAAACCGTATCTTTTTGGTGATCGCTCCATCATTCACCCCTAAAATCAACAGCCAAGCTCGGCTTCAAGGCCGGCGACCTTCCGCGGACAAATCCACGTGGGCCCTTCGATGACTACTACGATGACGAACAAGACACAGGAGCCGTCAATAGCACTACCAGAACCCCTTCTACTGTTATCGCCGCCACAACTGTCAAGCCAAGCTCGGTCACGGATGCTAAGGTGGGTAAACATGCACCAAATTATTAATGATAAGTTATTGCAAACAAAACATTGAACAGGACCTTACATAGAGATTGAGATTTAAGAGATTTCTTCCAGCAAACCTTCCGTGTGGCGCCGGAACGTCACCCCATTTCCTTCCGTGGATGTCGTAGAAGGCGACTAAGGAAATCAATTAGCAGGAGACGGGCAGCAGGGTCTTCCTGAGATTCCAACCGCATACTGCGATCGCCAACCCGCCTGCCGAGCGTGGCGATTATGGCAAAACTCCTCATGGTTATGAAAGCCATGAGGGAGGCCTATGTCCTGCAGTGGGCGTCAAATGGCTGATGATGATGATGATGAAGATGAAGAAGTAATCCAAATGCCTCATCGAAAATAAAAGTGTGATACATTTAGTTATGTATGTGTGGATTGAGTGAGCACCCTTCGGAAAAAAAAAATAAACCGCGAAGGAGGCTTATATCCTGCAGTGGGCGTCAAATGGCTGATGATGATGATGAAACCTTGGGGAGTCGGAAAAGCAGTAAAAAATATGTGTATAAAATAAACTACAAACTTCCTAAGCAACCACCTACTTTTAGCAAAAATAAATATACTGCATAAACTAAATACTAATTAAATTATTGTACTGTGAATACAAGTCAGTTGCTGTTAAAGTAAAGCTACAATGAAGTCCTATAACCAGTGGCGTAACTATAGGGTGGCAGTGCAAGCAAAATGCCACGGGCCCCCGACCTGAGGGGGGCCCCCCTCTGGTCGGGGGCCAACTATGAGGCCGCGAGCTCAGAAGTAACTTAACCTTTTTAGCAAAAATTTTGTAACAGTAATAATAATAATGTTTATATATGAGTACTTCAAATCAATTAAAGTTGGGCCATATATACTACAACTAAAGACCAATAATATACATATTATTATATGTTTTTTATTTTTACTGGGAGGGCCCCATCCAATGAACTTGCCACGGGCCTCAGATGATATAGGTTACGCCACTGGCTATATCAATCAATTTATTAATTTAGATAGTTTATATATTATATTTATATCTTCTCGGTACTCTACCGGCCGACAGCGATGTGGCTTAAATATTTTATTTCAATTAGTAAATAGGTTTAGGTTTAGATTCATCATCAACATCAGCATCGTCATTCAGCCACAAGAAGTCCACTGCTGGACATAGGCCTCCTCCATGGATTTCCAAAAAGACCAGTTGGAAGCGGTCTGCATCCAGCGTCTTCCTGCCACTTGGATGAGGTCATCTGTCCATCTTGTGGCTGGTCGTCCTACGCTGCGCTTGCCGATATGTGGTCTCCATTCGAGAACTTTTCGGCCCCATCGGCCATCAGTTCTGCGTGCTATGTGCCCCGCCCACTGCCACTTCGACTTACTTAATCCGGTGGGCTATGTAGACGACTTTCGTTCGTCAACGGATCTCATCATTTCTGATGCGATCTCGTAGAGAAATTCTGAGCATAGCCCTTTCCATAGGTTTCATCATCATCGTCAGCCATTTGACGCCCACTGCAGGACATAGGCCTCCCTCGTGGTTTTCATAACCATGAAGGGTTTTGCCATAATCGCCACGCTTGGCAGGCGGGTTGGCGATCGCAGTATGCGGTTGGAATCTCAGGAAGACGCTGCTGCCCGTCTCCTGGTAATTGATTTCATTAGTCGCCTTCTACGACATCCACGGAAGGAAATGGAGTGACGCTATTCTTAATCCGGCGTCACACGGATAATTCCATGCCATAGGTTTAGATTTGTTTATTTATTTTTGGTTGTGTAAATATTGTAATATAATATTGAATATTGTAAATAAATTGTTATATAATGTTTATATTTGAATAGCAAGTTTCTATTTTTCAGATTATCGCCACTGAAAGTTCATGGCCAGCGACAATGCCCCCTATGGAATCGATGAGCTTACCAGGTAAGTTCATCATCATCATCAGCCATTTGACGCCCACGGCAGGACATAGGCCTCCTTCGTGGTTTTCATAACCATGAGGGGTTTCGCCATAATCGCCACGCTCGGCAGGCGGGTTGGCGATCGCGATACTACAAAAACATAGTTACATAAAATAATAATATTACAGTTTAGAAAGGAAGTGCTCTTTCAAATTCATACGGAATAGTGACACCGACGAGCTATCCCTAATTGTCTTTGGTAGAGAGTTCCACTGCTCGCGCGCACAGGGAACGAGTTGAAATAGAACTCAGTGTTGCAGAGTGGGACTTCCAATGCTTCCAATCGTCTAACTGTCAAATTCCATGCAAAATGCTCTCGCAAACGTCAGGATTCCGACAGGATTTGGTGCGTATAATGAGGCCCCTGGTCGGCGTCCAACGTTGCCTTTGCCATTGACAAGTGATTGTGTCGCGTGAATGCTATTTATTTGTTTGCAGTAAAGAAGCAGTATTTGGAGTTCGTTGTGAGTCAAATGATGGAGCAGCCGATGACAAACGCGACCGAGGTGCCTAAAAGTGAGACGTCATAAAAAATTGTTCGATCACCAAGTCCTGAACGACTGCATCCTTCAAAATTTAAAATAGGGACGTAACCAATTTTGGTTACGCTGCCGGCATGAATAGGTTGTGGCCATATTCTCTGGACTCCGCTGCATAACTTTTCAACCGTTGTGACGTTAATTACGCGGGTTCAAAATAGAACTACTATTTTGACTTAACTCGGTATGGACAGGCAGCGTAACCAATGGTAACCAATTGAAACTAGTCGTAACGAATACAGTCCTATATTTTGGTAGGTGGCAGTAGTAAAATCAAGCATAAAATAGTAGGTACACGAATAAAATTGCTCTCCTACACTCTCTCAGGGAGAGAGTGGGCTTTATTACCACGCGTGCCCACCGCGGATTGGTAATTTCAACCGCTTAGCGCTTAGCAAGCGATACTCAGGTATCCTCACGATGAGTTCCTTCACCGTTAGCGAGTGGTATTGCCACTACGACTTCACAAATTTACGTAACTTAGAAAACAAATTCATTGGTACATGCCGGGTTTCGAACCCACGACCTCCGGAATGTGAGGCCGGCTGCTCTTTCGGCCGGCGGCGTTCTTCTGCTACGCTGCCACCGCCTTACAAAAGTTAATATATTCCTTAAGGCTGGGTTCTCTGATATTACCCCTAAACCAGGTGTTTTAAATAAATAAAAAATAAAAACTGACTTCGAAATACTACAGCACTAAAAAGTTAGAAATAATTTAAATGATTAGAAGTATGTATACATGTAGGTATTGTAGAAGTATAATTTAGGGTCGGTGCCCAAATATATGTGCAGGTCATGAAACTGGGCACCGACTACAAATTATACTTCTACAATACCTACATGTATAAATACTTCTAATTATTTAATTTATTTCTAACTTTTTTGTGCTGTAGTGTTTCGAAGTCGGTTTTTATTTTTTATTTAAAAATTTTTATTTTTCAATTTTTAGTGGGGGAGCGGGAGAAAAAGATACTTGATTTGACGTTCTTAATTTCGATCTCCAAAAGTCTTCACCAGAACATCACAAAATTACCTTGGGACTACTTTTATGCTATTTTCTGAAACATACGGATATTACTAAAGGATGGGCCCCATTAGGCCTTATTTACTGCTGTCCATTGAAGAGTTCCGTTCTCCATCTCTGAAAGTCTTCATCAGATCTTCACGAAATTAAAATGCGACCAATGGGACGTTATATCTATTCAAACAAAAAAGAATTGTTGAAATCGGTTAAGATTTGACGGAGTTATAGAGGAACATACCCAAAAAATATATATATATACACGTCGAATTGATAACCTCCTCCTTTTTTGAAGTCGGTTAAATACATTTGACTCTCTAATAGTATTTAAAATCTGAAAAAAATATATTACTTTTCTTCTTTTCCGGTTAGGGCGTCCCTTACCAACTTAACTGTCATCATCATCATCAGCCATTTGACGCCCACTGCACGACATAGGCCTCCCTCATGGTTTTCCAAGCTTCCCGGTGTTGTGCCGCCCGCATCCAGCAACTCCCCGCCACCGTAACCAGATCGTCAGACCATCCGGTGGGCGGCCTGCCCACGCTGCGTCGTCCGGTCCGCGTTCGCCAGCTCAGAACTTTTTCGCCCCAACGGCCATCAGTTCTCCGAGCTATGTTCCGCGCCCAATGAACTGTAATCTTAGCTTATATCCCTCCTGCAGCTTCGAATGCGAATGACCTTCCTGAAGAGGTGCAGGCGAAACTCAAGGAACTGGATTTGATCAAGGAAAAGTATAAGACCGAGCAAATCATCACTAGGAAGATGCTTTACAATTACCAAGAGTCCCCTGATGATTTCATTGAGAACAAGGTATGAACATCTTGCCGTGTCTTTTTTTACGTCGCCAACGTCTAATTTGATATTTTGAACAGTCTTTTTACAACATCTGTGAGTCATAAATTGTGCTACTTGATTGTAATACGTGAAAATTTGGTACAAAGTGTACTCCACACGATTGGAGTACATGAAAATGTGGTACAAAGTATACTCTACACGATTGGAGTACGTGAAAATGTGGTACAAAATATACTCCACTTGATTTGAGTACGTGAAAATGTGGTACAAAATATACTTGATTTGAGTACATGAAAATGTGGTACAAAGTTAACTTCATTTGATTGCAGTACGTGAAAATCTTCATTAATCGGACGACGGGACGCGTCACGTCCATGATTCTGGCCAGCGGAGGGTCAATTAATTTGGATATAGAATTCTTGTACTACGAGAGTGATGACCCCGTCGCGCTGGGGAAAAACCTTATACCCCCAGGTACGTGCATTTATGTAGATAGAGAACACTTTATTGCACAAGTATTTTTTAATGACTCGCGATGCTCATACATAATTATATTAGACTAGCTGTCCCGGCGAACTTCGTAACGCCACAGAAAACGTTTGTATGGGAAATAGAAAAGGGCTGTTTTTAGGGTTTTCCCGGAAATTATTCGATTTTTTTTGCTTTTAAACCTTCCCTAGACCTCCACGAACATTTCAAGACTAAGATAAGATAAATCCGTTCAGCCGTTCTCGAGTTTTAGTGAGACTAACGAACAGCAATTGATTAAGCGGGTCTAATCTCGATTATTTACCTATTAGGTAAAAATTAATTACCTTAATTCCCGACTCATCATTCATTATCATTCAGCCACAAGAAGTCCACTGCTGGACATAGGCCTCCTCCATGGATTTCCAAAAAGACCGCTTGGAAGCGGCCTGCATCCAGCGCCTTCCTGCCACTTGGATGAGGTCATCTGTCCATCTTGTGGCTGGTCGTCCTACGCTGCGCTTGCCGATATGTGGTCTCCATTCGAGAACTTTTCGGCCCCATCGGCCATCAGTTCTGCGTGCTATGTGCCCCGCCCACTGCCACTTCAACTTACTAATCCGCTGGGCTATATCGACGACTTTCGTTCGTCTACGGATCTCATAATTTCTGACTCGATCTCGTAGAGAAATTCCGAGCATAGCCCTTTCCATAGCTCGTTGCGTGACCTTGAGCCTTCTTATGAGGCCCATAGTGAGAGACCACGTTTCAGTGCCATATTCCCGACTATTCGGCAACATTGCAGCTGCTGGTCACGGGTAGGTTGAAGTGGAGCGTACAGTCAATTATTGTAGTGCGGTGGTCTACCATCAAGTCACTCTTAGTTTTTCTCAGCAGACCGACACACAACACTCACTACGTCCGCGAACAGGTCCGGTAATAAGGCGCGAGATTTGTATTTGCTTAGAACTGGATTCCACGTTCTTGAAAACTTGAAGCCATCCTCTCTGTTGAAATTGTTATGTTTTATAATTTCAATTGCTTCCCGAACGATCCTTCGATATAATAAAACGGAATTTGAACGAATATTTACTCGTTTACTTTTCCATTGATCCTTCGATAGTAACGTCGATCGGTTGAGAGAACGTCGTTGATGTAGCTCGATCCGGTGGCTCGTTCCGGCCTCGAACAGGTATTCAGCTGCTGCGGACTGAACAAGTCCTGTCTATTTTTGACTGCAGCAAAGAAGAACAATTCTTCTTCTTCCTTCCAGTCGTGTCCTCAAGGGACGTGACTATGGGGCAGCTTCCGCCACCAACGCTCTCCGTTCGGACCGATTATGCGCCAGATGTATGGTTGCTTGTAGAGCAATCAGCAAGAAACAGTTATGATTTATCAAATCTAATATTTAGGGTCAGCGGCTCTTTTCCATCAGCCACTCTGACCAAGTGCCCAGGCACGAACGCGCGTTAGTCGCATATGCAACGCGCTGCAGAAGCGATGCCAACGCGCTACTAACGCGCTACAGCATCGCGACTGTGTCGATGCAAACGCGCGAGCGTATCAGAAGACATCGGGAGGAGAACGGAGGAAGGGTGGCGCATGAGTAGTGCAACACAGAGAGATCAAGAGTGCTGTTGTCCATCGGTCCAACGGGGTCCATCTTGCAACTGTAGCGATCGCAGGCATTTTGGTTCCGTTACTGAATCGCATTTGCATCGCGACAGAAGCGCGACGGTATCGCGTTTGCATCGCGACTGAATCGTGTTTACGGTGGGCGAGAGCACACACTAGCGCCCGCATCGCGACTGTATCGATGCGAACGCGCGACAGCATCGCTCGCTACTGCATCGCTACAAAAAGTCGCCGTGGGCGAGGGCCCTATCTATACCTGCGCTCGCTCGATCGGAGTAGGCGCGACGGGGTTGACGCGCTTGTGTTTCGAATTCGACACTGCAGAATATTGTCTCATTTACTAGGTATTTCGAGAGTTGTAGGTAGTTATTTATATTATGTGCTTGTTTAGTATGAAGTCTAATAAGTTGATACGAACTAATATGTCTAGTTTCTACTCACAATGCAACAGAAAGACGAAGTTTGTAATACATTCTCACGGAAGAAAGAGAAGGAAATTTTAAAAAAGTTAACTCTGGTCTAGACATCCGTACACCGAGCAATATAGTCGACGTGATTTCGACATTTTCGTCTAGCTAGCCGATCCGACGACGCTTCGCCCGTCTGCACTCACGCGCGGTGAACACCGGACTGCGGTGTGACCCGAAGCTCACCGAGATCTCGCGTTTCGTAGTTACGTATATTGTACAGGCGCGTTTCGGACGTTAGTAGGAAGATTGGTAACTGATTCTTATTTAAACTGTGGTGTAGTGCTCGCCCCAGTACAAATGATAATCAAATTACAGGCCCCTTCGTGTTCCGACCACTGGACCCCAAACCTCAGTCGGTGGGATCCAAAATAGTGACCAAGATATACAAAACACCCGTAGTACAGGAGCTTCATATGCTGTTCAGTACATACGCCGGACTCGCTCTGAGGCTGTACAACCACAGGTAATAATGAACAAACTTCCACATAACACAATAATTGGGTGGTTCCAAACCAGAGTACTCTCCGCGATGGTAACCAGACTTAATTTGTACAAATTAAGTACGGCGGCTGCCAGCGGCAATCGAACCCACTTAGTAGTCAAGCGTTTAAACATTCGCTATAATGCTCATTACACGTGAACGCATCTATCAGCAGCTTAATGGGTGTTCTGTCACAAGCTTACAACCCGTTCATCATAACATAGTTCAAGCTCAGGCATTTTGACGTGGAACGTCTTTCAATTCGGTAGTAGGGGGGTCACTTGCTAAACCCCCATGCAACGAAAACATGTCGCCTCGGTGAGGGCTGTAACTCTGTAACTTCTTGTCGTGTGCAATTCATTTATATATCGTTGAGTAGAACAAAGTAGCCGTTACTCAGATCCTCTTGATTCGTGCCGCTAGATGGCGCCGGTGCCGCGTAACACATTGCGCAGTTTGCGCTTAAATTCACGCTTATTGACGGCTCACGTTAAACAAACAGCCGTGTAACCCCGCTTTTTGCATTCCAGATCCGTCGTAGAGGTCGACTGGCTCGTAGGCCCCTTGGAGTCAGACTTCATAGGGAAGGAAGTCTTCCTTCGTTACTCGACCGATCTTCAAAATGGCGGGGTCTTCTACACTGACTCCAATGGCCGGCAGACAATCAAACGAATACGCGCTCAGAGACCGATGTACACCATCAGAAAACCTGACCCCGTTGCCGGTAAATATCACCCGACTGTGAAACCGAGCAGCAATGGAAAACTTGCACAAAAATGTTTTGTTAAATTTTGGTTGAAAAAATTTGTTTCGACCTTTAAACAAACTTTTTGAAAGCGAAAGAAAAATTTATTGCTCAAAATACACAAATTTTACATGAAAAAGACATGTAAAACCATACAACAAACTTGATTTTTTGCCGTTTTTTCTCGATCTTTGCGTCTAATGTTGGTACGGAACCCTTCGTGCGCGACTCCGACTCGCACTTGGCTGATTTTTTCATTACGTTAGGTACATAATATTCTCTGATCAGTTTAAATAAAGTACATAGAGGTTTTGACAAATGGACTCAGCTGGAGCAGATGAAGCCAGAAAATATATGAAAACATATGTTTGAAAGCCGCGGTTATGTAACTAATTAGTTTTCCTGCGTTACTCCACCGATCTTCAAATTGGTGGAGTCTTCTACACTGACTCCAATGGCCGGCAGACCATCAAACGAATACGCGCTCAGAGACCGACGTACACCATCAGAATAAAAATGGCACCTTTAAGCATCTAAGAGGCACCTAATAAGCACCTTGAAACGAGCAATTCTTATATAATATATAAACTGAATCTCGGAAACTTCACAAATTTCTTAACGTAAGAGTACAGACGGCGTCCTCATCACTGCAAGTGATCTCTTCCAGACTACCTTTGGATGGACTAGACTGCAGTTTGTGTCAAGATATTTTTGGAAAGCCTTTTTAAAAATATCAAACTAGCTTATATGCCTTTCAAGCCAATTCATGTTGTTTTTTATTTTTGGTGATCGACTATTTATTTTTATTTTCACTGCAGTGCCGTTTGATTGCAGGTAACTTCTATCCAGTCACATCGAAAATCTACATCGAAGATCCGAGCAGAAAGCTCAGGTTCGCAGTTTTCAACGATAGGAGTCAAGGTAAACCTATCTTTTTAAATTGGTAGAGCTAATACGGTCTTTTTTTAGACATTTATGACCCCCGAACGTATGTACCACAAAAATTTAAAAGTGTTTTATTCAAAGTAGCACAGCAACTGCGACTTAATGAACGTTACAATTAAACAAGGTGTCCATTTCAAAATCTAGATCATTTTTGAGAAAAAATGGACAAAAAAACTCCAAATTATTCTAAAACCCAGAACTTATGTATTGAACTGGCTTTAATTCCAGACATCATTGTCATCTAAATAATCTTTAATGTTATAGTAGCCCGTTTGGCACAAAGTTTGCCCTACACATTTTTTGAACCGCGTTTCTGCCAAGCTTATTACATCCTCAGGGATCTTATTGTAGAAACTTATACAATGCCCCATAAAGGATGTATAACCTTTGCCAGCCGCTTGAAATTCACAATCCGCGGTGGGCACGCGTCGTAATTGAGCCCATACTATCTCTCCGAGAGAAGGCCTGTGCCCTGCAGTGGGACAAATATAGGCTACGTAAAAAAAATATCTCATGATGACGATACCCTTGCACCAGGCGGATCGTCCCTAAACGAGGGCCAGATTGACCTGATGCTGCACAGGAAACTGCTGACCCTGGATTCCATTGCCGTTGCTTACTTAAACGAGACTGAGTACGGCCAACCGATCAGGGTTAGAGGGAAACACTACCTCTACTTGACACCGAGCGACCAGAATCAGTATAAGGTAAGAAGAAATGACTCCGTGTGGCGCAGGATTAAGAATAGCGTCACTCCATTTCCTTCCGTGGATGTCGTAGAAGGCGACTAAGGAGATCAATTACCAGGAGACGGGCAGCAGCGTCTTCCTGAGATTCCAACCGCATACCGCGATCGCCGACCCGCCTGCCGAGCGTGGCGATTATGACAAAACCCCTCATGGTTATGAAAACCATGAGGGAGGCCTATGTCTTGCAGTGGGAGTCAAATGGCTGATGATGATGATGATGAAGATGAAATGAAAAACTGACCAAGTGCGTGTCGGACTCGAAGGGTACCGTACCATTTACATTCCATACAACATTTGAATATTTCAAGCGTCTACCTGTTGCCGTTATTAGGTAATATCGAACAAAAAAACGGCAAAAAAATCACCTTTGCTGTATGGGAGCCCCCTTAAATATTAATATTATTCTGTTTTTAGTATTTGTTGTTATAGCGGCAACAGAAATATATTATCTGTAAAAAATTCAACAACGCCTAAACTATCACGCTTCATAACATACAGCCTGGTGACAGACGGACGGACAGTGGAGGCTTAGTAACGGACTTCCGTACCCTTTGGGTACGGAACCCTAAAAAGCGGGTGGGGCTGTTTCCGACCACACTTCTGTTGGTTTAACGTGAAACATCTATCATCATCATCATCAGCCTATGCTTGTCCACTGCTGGACATAGGCCTCTATAAGTAAGCGTAATTTTTAGCTCGAACTGCGCAGCGTGTTACGCGGCACTGGCGCCATCTAGCGGCGCAAATCAAGAGGATTTGAGTAATCGCTACTTTGCTCTACTCAAGGATATATAAATGAATCGCACACGACACGTAGTTACAGCGTCACAGCCCTCACCGAGGCGACGTCATGTTCTCTTTGCCAACCCAATTACAATTTTACATGTTTACGTATAATCGGACAAAATACAAAATACAAAATACAAATACAAAATCATTTATTTGTGGAATGTAGGTGGATATATAAGTTGGTAAATACATTTATGTACTCTACATTCTGCTAAAAAAAGCATACAAATATTTTCATTACTTATAGTCTAACATGCAATTCTAATAGTTAATCAAATTAATGTCTTTAACAAATTAAGAGTCTCAATTGAAGTTTATCATACATGTTATAGAAAGTGGCTCAGTGGCTCTGTAAAGTTTAAATCATTAAACATTCCCCAATTGTTTGTAATGTTAGCTTAAGTTTTTATTAGAAAGAAAGAAAGAAAGAAGATATTTATTTACATTGTCACAGAAACACAGAATAAACACGAAGGTACACAAACAAAATACACGAACGTCAACAAGACAAAAATAAAAACAAAACAATGGTGAACATTTAGAAAAAAAAATTTAACGCCTACGGCATTTCCTACCATTTTGAATTTGGATTCACAGTTTCGAACCATCATCATCCCGGTTATTGGTCATCGAAAAAGTATTAATTATCTGCTACGAAGTAGGTTAATTTGCGGTACATTGTGTTCTTAGCACTTACCTAACTATATATGTTTGTAATCCTAAAACCAGGTGTTCGAGAAGAAATTAGCCAAGGAAATATCTCTGGAGCCCAGAGTGTTCGCTGCACATGCCTTGATGGACCAGGGCGCCTGGCAGCGATGGACGAACGAGTTCACAGGTAATGTGAACACCTAGTTTTAGCCGGTTAGAACTAGGTGTAGGCACTTAGTCTTGGTTAAATCCAGTACAAGCCGGTTGTTTTCGGGTAAAACTAGGTCTAACCGGTATCATTCCGGCTAGAACTAGGTCCAACCAAACTCGAGTGGCTGATGCTAGGTCTAGCCGATATTATGCCGGCTACAACTAGATTTAACCAAACCCTTCTGGATGAAACTAGATGCATACATGTTCAAACGTGTAAACAAGCGACTAGCTCGCGCCCGTGCCGCCCGCCACCCGTAAACCCGCGCAATGTGCCGTTGTACAGAACAGACGACACGTATTATGTGCGCGCTCATTGAATACGTTTCAATTCAAAATGGCTGGAATGAAGACCTACAGACTATATCGTCGAAGGCTTATTGCAAGAATTCATTGACTGCAAAAGCTCACTAACCGCTTTTTTTATATGGACATACAGATGTATTGAACAATGATACAATAGTGGTGTTTTAGTATCAGGCATTAAGTATTTTAACGATGTTATAGGGAATAAGGAGGAGGAAACACAACCATTAACTAACACGAACTAAAAAGTCCCTTTTCTCCCAATATCGGTTAATGAGTTCTTGCAATAAGCCGACGAAATGCTATAAAGTCAAGTTTTTTGGAACAATTGCAGTGTTATAATATAAAGGTGTGATTGTTAAAACTGATTTTTAACGGATACCTATTTACTCGTTTACTTTTCCATTTTATAATTTTCCGACGTTTCGGTACTTTTGCAAGTGCCGTGCTCTCGGTAGAAAAACATAATAATATTCTTAAAAAAAATATTCTACATAAAGGATACAATTACTTTTGTTGCTACGAAAATGTTTCTGATTGCTTTTATTACGTAGACCTACTTTAGTAATAGTTAATTGTTGAAAATCGTTGAATTTTATTTAGATTACTCCTAGTAATAGCCACCAGGGTTTGGTTGAATCTAGTAAGTTGTAGCCGGCATGATATCGGCTAGACCTAGCATCAGCCACTAGGGTTTGGTTGCAACTAGTTCTAGCCGGAATGATACCGGTTAGACCTAGTTTTACCCGAAAACAATCGGCTTATACTGGATTTAACCAAAAGTAAGTGGCTACACAGTTCTAACCGGCTAAAACCAGGTGTAGCCGCACTTCGGGTTTTAGCCGTAACACATACATTACATTACATAAACTCACGCCTGTATCCCGAAGAGGTAGGCAGAGACCGGGGTTTGCTACCTTGCGACGATCCTGACAGATCTCTTTCGCTTCATCATCATTCATGAGTCGTTGCATGCACTTTTTAATAATGTACGGTCTTATTTACAAAAATACGATTCCTCTAAAACACTCGTCCGATGCAGTTTAAGTAAGCTTTGGTTGATTCTTTCGCTTTTCCACAGACTATTAAAACTGACTCTGAGGACCGTTTTAAGGAATCGTGTTGTTATAAATAGGACCGGTAATTTTACAAACCTATCTAGAGGCTAAAAATAGGTTTAAATAGGTTTTTAAAATTGTTCTCAGCACGGGTTAGTGCAACAAAAAGAATATAAGGACCGGTAATGTTTTTATGTTTATTATGTTTTTACCTACGAAATTACATACATACATAAACTCACGCCTGTATCCCAGAGGGGTAGGCAGAGACCATGGACTGCCACTTGCTACGATCCTGAAATATCATTTTCGCCTCCTCAACATTCATTAGTCGTTGCACGCACGCACGCCGGTTTCGGGTACTTATTATCTTGCCCTTTGCTAATACGTCTCCTATTCGTCGAAATATGTCCGCCTGGGACATCCCTTACCGGCCCTTCCACCCACCTACGAAATTATCTTGGTTCTTTTGCTCGCAGGCATCGGCAGTAAGCTTCCCTTCGGCGTGCACCTCCTGACGCTTCAAGAATGGAGCGATAACACGCTCCTCATCAGAGTAGAGAATTACCTGGAGAAGTCTGACGTGGCTGAAGAGCATTGGCTCCGCAAGATCTATTTGAAGTACCTGTTCAGCAATTTGATCATCACCTCGGTTAAAGAAATGACACTGGGTGAGTTGGCTGATTGCGAATATGGTTTTCCGCCAAAATATTGTAAACAGTGGCCCCGTTTGGCTACGATACTGCCACAACACTGCCTAAGCTACAGTCTCAATGCTGGGTGTCCTACAAAATTCCGACACCGCACCGGCGTTTCCACTTGCTCCTACTCGATTCTCCTACTGGTAGCACGAGGACCAATACGTCTTTATGCTCATTCCGGTAGGAGCATATAAAGGATACGCATATCCTCGTGCTCCTACTAATGGAGTCGCGTACAACGAATATTTTCACTTATAAATTAGGAAATTGATGAAAAAATAGTTTCTGGTTCCCACGACACAGGGTATCCTAGTGTGGGGGCAGTAGCAATGTATGTCATCATCATCATCATTCAGCCACAAGAAGTCCACTGCTGGACATAGGCCTCCTCCATGGATTTCCAAAAAGACCGGTTGGAAGCGGCCTGCATCCAGCGCCTTCCTGCCACTTTGATGAGGTCATCTGTCCATCTTGTGGCTGGTCGTCCTACGCTGCGCTTGCCGATATGTGGTCTCCATTCGAGAACTTTTCGGCCCCATCGGCCATCAGTTCTGCGTGCTATGTGCCCCGCCCACTGCCACTTCGACTTACTAATCCGCTGGGCTATGTCGACGACTTTCGTTCGTCTACGAATCTCATCATTTCTGATTCGATCTCGTAGAGAAATTCCGATCATAGCCCTTTCCATAGCTCGTTGCGTGACCTTGAGCCTTCTTATGAGGCCCATAGTGAGAGACCACGTTTCAGTGCCATAAGTCATCACTGGTAACACACACTGATTGTATAATTTTGTCTTGAGAGATGTATGTGCCTGTATGTAAATATTTATTTATTATTATTTATTTATTTACGCGGTGATAGCCTAGTGGGTAGAACATTGGACTCGGAAGCGGGAGACCCAGGTTCGATTCCCAGTGCGGGCATGTACCTATGACTTTGTTTCCTAAGTTATGTACATTGTGAAGTTCTAGTAGCAATACCACTCGCTAACGGTGAAGGAAAACATCGTGAGGAAACCTGGGTGTCCGAGCTATTCACATACCTCAGCGCTTGAAATCGCCAATTCGCGGTGGGCACGCGTGGTGATTAAGCCCATATCTCTCTCAGTCTGAGAAAAGGCCTGTGCCCTACAGTGGGACATATATAGGCTGCTTATCATGATTATTTATTCATTTATATTGAGTCAATATACATGCCTTATTTAAACTATCTAGAGTTGTAGACAAACGTGCATTATTATATGTCACATCCATTTTAACATACGGGATTATATTTTGGGGTTATGCTACAGACAGTGGTAACATGCAATCTTCGACAAACTGACAGCTGTAAGACCCATTTCACTAGTCTGAGAATTCTCACGTTTCCATGTCTCTCTCTGCATATCATCATCAGCCATTTGACGCCCACTGCAGGACATAGGCCCCCTTCGTGGTTGCATAACCATGAGGGGTTTCACCATAATCGCCACGCTTGGCAGGCGGGTTGGCGATCGCAGTATGCGGTTGGAATCTCAGGTAGACGCTGCTGCCCGTCTCCTGGTAATTGATTTCCTTAGTCGCCTTCAACGACATCCACGTAAGGAAATGGAGTGACGCTATTCTTAAACCAGCGCCACATATACGAAGTAGCAGTACTTGGTAAAAGTAATTACCATTATTTTTGCGTTTATGTTTTGTTGCAATATAATAAATGTTAACTTTCACTTTCGTTCCTTCTAGGCGCGAACCAGGTCTACCAAGACTGGACGCCGCTGGAATGGCGGCGTGACACAGAGTTCGTCAAGAGCTTCAACGAGCAGTACGGGAAGACCGGCGAGTTCGACTTCAAGGAAGACGAGAGGCTGAAGCCGATAGGCCAGGCCGACTTGGTAGAGGGACTAACTCTGGAGCCGCAGCAGATAAGGACGTTCGTGGCCACGTTCAGCGATCGCGAGTAACGTGTTTTTTTTACGATTCCGTACCCCAAGGGGTAAGGGACCCTATTACTACGACTCCACTGTCCGTTTGTCTGTCACCAGGCTGTATCTCATGAACCGTGATAGCTAGACAGTTGAAATTTTCACAGATGATGTATTTCTGTTGCCGCTATAGCGACGAATACTAAAAACAGAATATAATAAATATTTAAGGGGGCCTACCATACAACAAGAGTTGTCTAAAGACAGCGCTCGCCATCTAGCGGCCATATATGTAACCTTCACAGCGCCGATGTCATGTCGTTAATGTCAATGTTAAGCACTTCTTGTTGGTTTCTATAGATGGCGCTGTTCTCAATGTACCTATCTTGTCTCGATCTTTGTCTAATGTTGTATAGATAATGGTAAGGAACCGTTCGTGCGGCTCATATTTTAAATCTGTCTTTCTCATTAGTTTATACCTTTTACCTGCTATTTGCTACCGACAGTAAGAAGTTCTAGCCTCATGTCTCTTGCCAAGAACTAAACAAAATAATTGATCCCGCCATCTTGACGTTAAGAAACCATGTGAAAATGCTGATGTTTATCAAAATCAAAGCTTTGTAGGTTTTTATACTTTTTGTTTACTTTCCTAATATCATCTTCATTTAGTTTTCAATCAATAATAAGGCATATATTGACCATAAACGGTGGTCCCGCCATTTTGACGCGATGCTGTTTACATCAAAGACGTTTGGATGTTTGTTACTCAATAGCGCAATAACGACTGACTGGGCAAGGACATACGGACGAAGTCGCGGGCAAAAGCTAGTTAGTTATCCATGGTTGAGTACTAATCCACTGGTATTTAATAAATTTGTACAAAATAAGCTAAGACAAATAAAAACAGATGGAAACGTGGAAGTGTTTTATTTTTCCAGATTATTTATATTTTTATGACATAGACAATAGGTATAGACTGATTATGCATAAAAACTATCAGGATGGGATAAAAAAATTGTAATCGAGGCAGTTTTTCTCCTGTACTCAGTCTCGACTTATGGTGATCGGACTCTCCTGATGAGATTCCTGAAGACGGTGTGTACAGACTAGACGTGCGCCAAAAGCTTCATTGAATAGAAAGGATTGATTAAATTAATTTCCTTCGGATAAGTAAGTAGTTCTTCTTAGTAGTTCATAGTTCATTCTTGAATGAACGAATGAAAACCTCAATGTGTGAGCCTTTAGGATGATCAGCCACAAGATGGACAGATGACCTCATCCAAGTGGCAGGAAGAAACATGTATTGTTCCATGTTGACACATTTTATCTCGCAAATCACGTATTGTAGCTTGGAATGTTTCTGCGTAACATGGTCCAATTAATAATAATAACCTCCCTACACTACAATCACTTGATCTGGTCCCAAACTAGGATACCCTGTGCTACGGTAACCGGGCAATGACGTCACAAACATGAAACTACACCCAGACTGAGGCAGCCCCCACTGGGAATCGAACCCACGACCTCTGTTTTGGCAGCTAAGCGCCTTGACGGCTTGACCAACGAGGCAGTCACTTATCCAATACATAACATATATAATTAATGTCCTTCATTTGCAGCATTCGTTCGCGAACTGCACACACGACAGCACATCAATACCTTTACATTCGTACACTCTACCTCTGTGATTCTACTCAGATACGTTACGCACGCTTTGGCAACCAAAATGGACCGGCCGACATGCTGTCGACGATGTTTACAACATTCACAGAATCACAGATTACCAAAGTACTTTTACACAAAGTGTCGGGTTACACGGCCGTTGATTTGACGTGAAACGTCTAGTACCTACCTAAGCGTTATTTTTTAGCTCAAAATGCGCAGTGTTACGCGGCACTGGCGCCATCTAGCGGCGCGAGTCAAGAAGATCTGAGTAATGGCTAGTTTTCTCTACTCAACGATATATAAATAAATTGGACACGAGACGTAGCCCCAGTTTCTGAAAGAGTGTTCAAATGTAACAAGAGATTAATCTAAGATTAATTCAAAATACCGGCACGTGATTGGCTGAAATTAGCTCGACGTGAGATTAACATTTGATCGCTCTTCTAGAAACCGAGAGTACAGTCACAGAGTTACAGCCCTCGGCGAGGCGACATATTCTCGTTGCATGAGGTTACAGCAAATGTACTATCGCACTGAGAGACGTTTCACGTCAGAATGTTTTTTGAAATGTCAGGATTCACATGAATGTCGCAGCGTTCAGTAAATCCTTGCTCGGCTTTGAAGAAAATCTATGTTAAAACACATTATGGCATGAACATTATCTATCAAACAGCGCTAATATAATGCAGAAAAACCGTAAAAAATCGTACAATTACATTTTTTACGGTTTTTCTGAAAAAGAAATAGAAACTTTAAAAAAAAAATTAAAAGTCATGTAACAGAAGTTCTTGTACTACACGTTCACATTAACTAGACGCTTGACGTTGATACAATAATGTCTAAAATAAATACCAATGTTACAGAAAACTCAGCAAATTATCGATAGTATGGTCAGCATCTTTGTAACCAATACGTGTCTCGATAATTTGCTTAGTTTTAAGTCATTTTCGTATTTGTTTTGGACATTATTGTATCAACGTCAAGCGTCTAGTTAATGTGAACGTGTTGTACATCAAAAAATTAAACCATCATGTTTCAAGACTTGCTCATTTTGCAAATAACCCTATATTGTTTTCAAATTTTTAAGAAAACTTTTCAACCATTACGCAACCAACTTATAGTCCACAACGAACGTTCTGATTTGCTTCGCTTCAAGCGTGACCGTGAACCCTGAATCCTCTTTCTTATCAATACCCGCCACCTTACTCTGTTCAGAGTCCCCGGGATTCCCATGAGCTTGGTTAAAATTCCTCAGAAATTCACCAGCAGTGTCCCAAGTCCAGGGCTTGCGATTTTCCAGCCACTCGTTAGCAGCCAATGTAGTCTCCTTCAAGGCTAAAAGGTTCAGAGTCTCGAACAGTTTCGATACGTCCACTTGCACTTGAGACTTGGCGTCAGTGAGCTCTAAGTAGTTTTCCAGTCTCAGCAGCAACTGGCCTTCCCCGAAAGGCTCCAGGGTCAACAGATGCACCCCGTCCGGAAGAGAGTTCTTCAAACCGCCGTGGCAGTTCGCCAGTTTCTCCCACACTATATGCTCGGCGTCTGAAACCAAAACTATCGGCTGCAAATGCATTTCCAGCACCTTCTTGCGTTCGTCGACTTTCGCCTCGGCGTCCGTTGTCTTCGAGACCAGAATGCGGTGCTTTCCGCGAACGTGGAGCCCTTCGCCGTCCACCTCTTCGTCTAGAGCCTCTCCGACCCCAAACGCGTCATCGTGTAACAGTCTCCTGTGCAGCATCAGCTCTATATCGCCGTCGTTGAGAGAGGAGCCCCCTTGAGACCGATCGGTCAAGACAGTCATGCGCTGCGTGCCATCTTGGATGGAGATCCTGTTGGTGACTGGATAATAGTTACCGCCAACCGGCTCCTGAAGTGTCAGGTTCCACTGCGGACGTTGATTCAGACGCCTCTTCAACATCTGCCTTCCATTCGAGTCCGTGAAGAAAGTCCCTTCGTTAGCTATCGTCGAAGTGTATCTGGCTACGATCTCCTTTCCAATCTCGTCTTCCACCGGTATAGAACCGACCAGCCACTCATTCTCGACATAATTCACTTTCGCGTGCTTGTAAAACCTGACCGAAAGGCTGGCGTATTCCGAAAACACGAAATGAACTTCTTCAACCACAGGCCCGGTGGTACGTGTCGCGGTTATATTCCTATAAATTTCTGTGGGGGCAGTGGCGTTGGGTCTGAAAATGTAGGCGCCTGAGGATCTCAGCTCAGGTTTTGAGTTGTTGCCAACGCAGGCTGGATAGTAAAGCAGTTGTATGCCGAAGGGTAGCTCTGTGCCGTCCGCTAGAGTGAGTAAGGTTATCTGGTTCGTTTCTTTGTTTACTTGCAGTTTTATGTTCTGAAAGGATGGAGAGGACAGCTTTTACATCGAGTTTATGGAAACTAAGGGCAAGATAAAAGTGATCAAAATCTGACATCAGTCAATAGCTAAGTCCTTAATAAGACCTAAGCCTAGTCTGCTGCATTTTAACCTCGTATGCCGTTGGGGCGAAAAAGTTCTGACCTGGCGACCGCGGACCGGACGACGCAGCGTGGGCAGGCCGCCCACCAGATGGCGGTGACCTGGTTACGGTGGCGGGGAGTCGCTGGATGCGGGCGACACAAGACCGGGAAGCTTGGAAAACCATGCGGGAGGCCTATGTCCTGCAGTGGCCGTCAAATGGCTGATGATGAAATAAAACGTATGCTAAGGAAACTTCAATCAATCAATCATCCCGAATTCGTCCAAATTCGTCCACTGCTGGACATAGGCCTCCCCCAAGCACGTATTTCCGTCCTCGGCCATCATCATCCAACCGCTGCCAGCCATCTACCTCAGGTCGTCGGTCCAGCGAGCTGGTGGGCGTACCACGCTGCTTTTGGCAGTTCATGGTCTCCACTCGAGAACCGCCATCGACCATAGATTCTTCGGCAGATGCGACCACCCTACAGGGCGACTTTGAATTCTTCCACCGTATTTTGAGGGAATATTCTTTTCATTGCGACAAACAGTGTTATTAATGATTAATCGGTAATGGTATAACATCATCATCATCATTCAGCCACAAGAAGTCCACTGCTGGACATAGGCCTCCTCCATGGATTTGCAAAAAGACCGGTCGGAAGCGGCGGATAATTTAACATATTTGTAAATATTCATGATTTCAGACTTTCGGCTCCAAACTGTGAATTCAAATTCGAAGTTGTAGGTTGTATCGTAAAGCTGAAAAATGTTTTCTAATATGTCAAATGCTTAAGAGTCTAATGTCCGATATGCGTACACAATTAAAAAACAACTGAGTTGGCCGGCGCCGACCATAAGACGCTCAAAACATAGTTTTTTTGAATTTTTATTACTTTTAGTCCTGAAACTGTAACAAAAGAATTTTTTTTACGCATAATTTTTTTTTATGAACACCATAAAATATATTTCTAAATCGTAGTAAGAATGTCCCCTGAAAATACGGTGAACGAATTCAAAACCACCCTGTAGTGCCGTCAGCTGATAGAATTGTAACCACCTACCTCATTCCCCACCACCACGTCCTCAACAGATCTCTCCACGACTGTGGCCTGGTCGCCCTGCATCCCCTCGCCCGTCTGAGATGTTAAAAAAAAAACACTCAAACAAAAAGAAAACAACAATCGTGCCAAGTGGCAGCCCCTGGTCTCTGCCTAACCCTCTGGGATACAGGCGTGAGTCTATGTATGTATGTGTACAACAACCCGACTGCTGAGCTTTGCAACCGTGCAGGCGGGGTGAACCTAGGTACACTGCAACGCTCAGCCGCAAAATGTCCACTTCTCAGAATGTCCTTTGCAAAATGTCCCCTTCGCAGAGTGTCCATTTCGCAAAATGTCCAGTTCTCATGATGTCTCTTTCGCAAAATGTCACCTTTTGTTCAGTTTTTAGGGTTCCATAGTCGACAAGGAACCCTTATACTTTCGCCATGTCCGTCTGTCCGTCTGTCTGTCCGTCTGTCTGTCCGCGGCCAAGCTCAGAGACGATTAGTACGAGAAAGCTGAAATTTGACATAGACATACTTATTAATCATGCCGACTAAACGGTAGAATAAAAGCTTTTAAAAAAATCCTTTTAGTGTAACCTATATACGTCCCACTGTAGGGCACAGGCCTTCTCTCAGAGAGAGAGAGTAATGGGCTTAATCACCACGCGTGCCCACCGCGGATTGGCGATTTCAAGCGCTGAGGTATGTAAATAGCTCACACACTCAGGTTTCCTCACGATGTTCTCCTTCACCGTTAGCGGGTAGGGTGGGTGGAACACTGGAACAGCGGTGGTAGCCTAGTGGGTAGAACATCGGCCTCGGAAGCGGGAGACCCAGGTTCGATTCCCAGCGCACGACCAGGTATACGACCTATGACTTTGTTTTCTAAGTTATGTACATTTGTGGATGGAAGGGCCGGTAAGGGACGACCCAGACGGACATACTTCGACCAAATAGAGGATGTGTTAACAAAGGGCAAGATAAAAAGTACCCGAAACCGGCGTGCGTGCATGCAACGACTAATGAATGTTGAGGAAGCGAAAGTGATCTGTCAGGATCGTAGCAAGTGGCACTCCCTGGTCTCTGCCTACCCCTCTGGGATCCAGGCGTGAGTTTATGTTATGTTATGTTTATGTGAAGTTATAGTATCAAAATTACTTACATTTTCGTCAAATTCCTTAGCCAGCGTTAAACTTCTCTTCACTCTGTTCCGATTTACTTCAGCGCTTCCCTGATGTAAGCTACCTCCCGGGACAACTCCGTTGGCGTTTCCCGTTGACCGTTTCACGTAGAAGTTCTTGTAGCCCAGAGGTTTGACGTCATAGGCTAAGAAGACCAGCTCGTGGGTGGCTCTGGAAAGCCTCGTAGGTATTTTCAGTACGGCATCGGGTAAAGGCACGAGTTGGGACAGGATTACGTCACCTGCAAGTCAAATCCTTACCCTTACTTACCTACTAATATTATAAACGCGAAAGTTTGTACGCGCGGATGGATGTTTGTTACTCTTTCGCGCAAAAACGGCTGAACGGAACCGGATGAAATTTTGCACAGAGATAGATTATAGTCTGGATCAGCACATAGGCAATTTTTTATCCCGGAAAAACTACACATCAGAATTACCACGCGTACGAAGTCGCGGGCAACAGCTAGTAAGTTATATTTTAAAAGAGTCTGAAGGAGACTACGCTCATACTCTCATCTCTTCCTCAAAGGCCTGTGCTCTACAGTGGAACGTATATCGGCTGCATTATTCATTGTTATTAGAAGGACAATAATTTTTTATTTATTTATATTCTTTTGTTAGGGTTCCATACCCAAAGGGTAACCCTATTATTAAGGACTCCGCTTTCCGTCCGTCCGTCTGTCACCAGGCTGCATATATCTCATGAACTGTGATAGTTATACAGCTGAAATTTTCACAGACGATGTATTTTTATATTATATTATATTATATTATATTATATTATATTATATTATATTATATTATATTATATTATATTATATTATATTATATTATATTATATTATATTATATTATATTATATTATATTATATTATATTATATTATATTATATTATATTATATTATATTATATTATATTATATTATATTATATTATATTATATTATATTATATTATATTATATTATATTATATTATATTATATTATATTATATTATATTATATTATATTATATTATATTATATTATATTATATTATATTATATTATATTATATTATATTATATTATATTATATTATATTATACGACGCCCATTGTACTTTTTCATTGTAACTTTCATATTTTATGTCTCGCTTCTTGTGTGCAATAAAGAATATTCTTATCTTATCTTATCTTATCTTCTGTGGCCGCTATAACAACAAAAACTAAAAACAGAATAAAGTAAACATTTAAGGAGGGCTCCCATGCAACAAACGTGATTTTTTTGCCGTCTGTTGCTCGATATTAATAACGGCAACGGATAGACGCTTGAATATTCAAATGTTGTATAGATAATGGTACGGAACCCTTCGTGCGCAAGTCCGACTCGCACTTGGCCGGTTTTTTTATTCGTAGAGTGAAATAAGGTTTGCCGAATTACGAGAAGATACTTTATGAGAAGATTTCTCGTCCTGAAGGTTTCTCGGAGGTAAGGTTTGTTAATTTCTGTGTTCTTACCATTTGGGGCAGTGACGGCGTATTCTCCGTCAGTCACGGGCACTCTGATCGGAGTCACGTCCAGCTTCCATGCCAGGGGATTGTAGATCGTAACCTGAGGGCCGCAAGGTTACTTAATATATTCAGGCAGAGTCGCTTAGCCTGTGAATCCACAGACGACATCGGACGATATGGTTAATTTCAAGATCAGTGTAATTATTTATCAATAATAAAAACATTCAATTCCGTGTGGCGCCGGATTAAGAATAGCGTCACTCCATTTCCTTCCGTGGATGTCGTAGAAGGCGACTAAGGAAATCAATTAGGTACCAGGAGACGGGCGGCAGCGTCTTCTTGAGATTCCAACCGCATACTGCGATCTTCAACCCACCTGCCGAGCGTGGCGATTATGGCGAAACCGCTCATGGTTATGAAAACCATGAGGGAGGCCTGTGCCCTGCAGTGGGCGTCGTGTGGCTGATGATGATGATATCATAATAACATTGTTGAGGAAGCGAAAGTGATCTGTCAGGGGTTAGAGCTATGACCTATTTTTAATTACAGTAAATCTTAATAGTACATTATGATACAAGTGTGGTATGTTGGTCATTACACTCGAGTCGGTTTTTAAGCCTGAGCCGAAGGCGAAGGCTTAATGGAGACGAGAAGTGTAATGACCAATGCTCACGTGTTTCATACGACGTTTTTCAACACACTTGCGAGGAAAAGTAAATAAAAAAACAACACTAACGAAATGCAATACTGTGAATAAACTTAAGATTTTTCCCTGTGCCGATGACCTTGAGCGTTTGACACAGGTGTGCAGCACTTCAACATTTCACCGCTAGATGACACGACTGAATTAATTCCTAGTAGTAATCTCCATAGAAAGACGCGCGCGCGGCCGCACACACACAGTCTCATTCCCTTCGCGTAAGCACACGCCGCCAAACGCACACATATATAGCCGAATTTCGAACGCGTCGAGCGAGCCGAGCGGTTTCTACTTTTCTAGCCGGCTCGCCAGCCCGCCCGCGTACCTACGCGTAGATTGAATAGACTTCAATCTAATGCTTTCTTGTATAGCATGCGCCATTACAAACAAAAAAGATAAAGGTAGGTACATCTCTTCAAAACTTATCTATGCTTTGTAGAAAGAATAGCTTTCAAACAAAAATCACATGTTTAGTACGTATTTGTTTATCTACCTACTTACGAAATAGTACATGTTTTTTCACAACCACAGGTTTTTATGTCAAAAAGTGAAAAAAAATCATCTTATCTTTTTTCAATAAAGTGAATTTGACTTTGATTTCACATGGATGTATTTCGGGACTCAGTGGCAAAATTGGAACGTAGGAAGCGACTTCCCCATATGAAATAAAAAATATATTTCAAATGCCAATTCCATGGAAAGTAGAAATTACGACCATTTTAATTGTTATCCGGATTTTACGTCGTTAGGGTTGTCACGCTCTCAGATAGTAATTTATAATCCGGATCTGATTTGATTTTGAAAAAAATATGTAAATACCTGGTGCCATTATTATTGATATATTAATTAAAATACTAACATGATATACATCGCATATAACAACTTTATGTACACGGTGTGACGTGAAGAATGTATATACCTACATAAAGTTGATCAGCGAAAAACAGCTAGATAAAATTGTTGTCCCATTTTGATGTTACTAACTTGAAATTTTCTATACGATTAGTTTTTTTGCTAAAACTGACGGAGAAAATCGAAAACTTGGAGAAGCTTCTTTTTTTTTTCAACGGCTTGGGATAATGGTAACACTTAGGGGTGGTCTTTTAAAACAACATAAACTCGTTGCATAAACCCTAGATAGGACGGTGACGTCAACAAATTTTTATGGCAAATTTAATAGTGCCGATTGAAAAGTAAACTTGCTTAAATTTTCAACCAACACCTAATGCAGGTTTTGCCACCGGGCCCCGCTGGTCTAGCGGCTGGACTAATATTGTATCAACTTTATAGTCACACAGCATTTGAATGCTAAAATAACTAGACGTGCGAAAATTCTTGAATTTTTGGTTGTTCTAATTTCGGTCTTATCAGGTGCTAAAAGATTTTCAAGTTCCACATATGGTATAAACTTGGAATTTTCCATCCTTACAGGGTGATCCCTCAATCCGATAAGAAAAATCTGACTTGGAAAATCCGGTCTTTACAGCTTTTTTGTCAAAGCCTGAGAAAACGGTAACATTACGGGGTAATCTCTGGCTCCGTTTTTGTATGAAAATTAGTATTGGAGGTTTTTGTGGTTACTGATGACTACTCTGCGCCATGTTTATAAGCTGTTTTCGAGGGTCCTCACGAATCGTCTTGAACGTAGGTTTGATGACTTCCAGCCTCCCGAACAAGCCGGTTTCCGAAAGGGCTTTAGTACCATAGACCACATCCACACGTTGCGGCAAATTATACAGAAGACTGAGGAGTATAATTTGCTTTGCGTTTGTGGACTATGAGAAAGCCTTCGATTCGATCGAGTTATGGACAGTGCTCGAGTCTCTCCAGCGTTGCCGTATTGACTATCGGTATATCGAGGTGCTGGCTGAAATGCTTGTACAACAGTCCACTATGACCACAGAACCACTATGTCGGTCCGAGTACAGGAACAGAGTTCGGAGGCAATTCCATTGAAAAAGGGCGTAAGACAGGGAGACGTTATCTCTCCAAAAATGTTCACAAACGGACTGGAAGATACCTTCAAGCTTCTGGAATGTCAGGGACGCGGCATCAATATCAATGGCGAGTACATCACTCACCTTCGATTTGACGACGATATAGTAGTCATGGCAGAAACGATGGAAGACCTCGGCATAATGCTCGAAGACCTCAGTCGAGTTTCCCAACGGGTGGGCCTTGAAATGAACATGGACAAAACGAAGGTCACATCGAATACTCGTTTCGTGCCCACCCCGATAACATTGGGGAACTCGACTCTCGAAGTTGTAGACGAATACGTCTACTCAGGACAAACAGTCCAACTAGGCCCGTCCAACTTTGTGAAAGAGGTCAATCGTCGAATCCAACTCGGCTGGGCAGCATTCGGGAAAGTTAGAAAAGTCCTTTCGTCTAATATACCTCAATCGCTCAAGACAAAATTATACAACCAGTGATGACTTATGGCACTGAAACGTGGTTTCTCACTATGGGCCTCATAAGAAAGCTCAAGGTCACGCAACTAGCTATGGAAAGGCCTATGCTTTCTCTACGATATCGAATCAGAAATGATGAGATTCGTAGATGAACGAAAGTCGTCTACATGGCCGAAAAGTTCTCGAATGAAGACCACATATCGGCAAGCGCAGCGTAGGACGACCAGCCGACAGATGACCTCATCCAAGTGCCAGGAAGACGCTGGATGAAATCCGCTTCCAACCGGTCTTTTTGGAAATGCATGGAGGAGGCCTATATCCAGCAGTGGACTTCTTGTGTTTCCATGACTCAAGAGGTTTATTTACAAAAGCTGTTCAAAATCTTTAAATATAGTGTAAAAATACAGAGGATTATAAATATTTTAAAAGAGTGGAAATTTTGATAAATTTGAAGCTTGGATTAAGATTTTGGCTCAAAATCTTTGAATTTAAATCATCGACTTTACGCAATTTTTTATTTTATTTTACACTACGCGCATTCACTGAAGCGGTTTTAAAAGGGTGAATATGTGTCATCGCTTCCGTGCCTGTGTGGCCACATAGTCCATTAAGCGAATCTGACAGGAGTATTTTTTTTCTATGGTATAACACAAACAAAATAATAAAAATTTTAAGAACAAAAGCAAAATAATTTATTTTTTACAGAAGAAAAAAAAACATTTCAAAATGGATATTGACCAAAGAAATAAAACAAAAATTATAAACATGGATAAAGACTTCGTTGCTAAGGATGTTGGCAAAAGAGCTACAAATGGATTTGAGTGCTTATTTGGCCTGCATCCTTGTTTCAGCACAAAGACTGATAAATATAATTATTAATAAACAGTGCCGCCTCGTCTTAACTTATATTGGTATATTATAACAGATTAATCTGTTGATAATCGTATTAATAGTGTAATTCATACCATTTCTATTATTTCATTCCAATAGCACAGGAAACATACAGCATTTAAGTGATTTTTGTCATTAAAGCTGATAGTTAAAAACTATTCATACCATAGTACAGGGAATTCTAGTTTGATTGCGTTGTGTGGACGTTATTATTATTATTATAATTTTGGAACTCCCCACCGACGAATATTTTCAAGATACATTAAACTATTCATTGTGACACTTAAATAAAAATATGTAATATCGGTAAACCAGGAACGCAGATTTTTATTTAATCTATTGTGTGATACAGTACTTCTATTTCTATTTGGTTACTTTTTGTTACACTTTTCCTTTTTGTTAAGGTTTCAGTTGTTTTTTTTTTTGTTACGTGTACTACTTTCTTTTGTTGTCATTATGATTACGGAACCCAAAAAATATTATGAGCGTTAAATTATATATTTAAATTACGTTGTACCTAAAAATGAGCATCGAATAAATCATGAATAAAAAAACCCGGATTTTGTGACAACCCTAGCAAAAACAATTGAATAGGATCAACTTATACATGTCATGGAAGTGTGATTTATATTACATGTAGGGAAGGTAAAGAGCATAATTATTGCAGTGTAGATAACTTATTCCAATACGGCGGAATTTCGAGAAAATAAAAAAACTAAAAACAAGTACACATGTATATAAATTATAATTGCTTTAAAATTTTTAGCATTACGCCATTGATTCTTCTAACAATACTTCCGCATGTACAATAAAATGCGTGATAAAAATATACTGCGTTTTATTTTATTTAAAACAGAAAAACATGTCAGGCAGATAGAAAAAAAATTTACAGACGAAATCTACACAGATTCGTTTATGAATCAAGTATTATTCGTAACGCCAATCGAAGTTATTATTTACCAACACATTATTTACCGCCTATGTACCCTACAATCTAACGAGGAGGCGAAGTGCGAGCGCGAGGACTGAAACAAAACTCCATCAAACTAAAATGAACCTTAAATGCTAGGTTTTAGAGACTACAATACTCGAGCAGAAAGTCTGGCCGCGTGCGGCCGACCTAATCGCGACAATAAATGGATTATAATACATAGGTAGTTAGGTTTCATTTTTAGTGAACCTCGCTTTTACCGTGATTTAGGCACAAATAATAGAACGATGTTTCGCTTAAATTTATAATGTTACAATAGCTCGGATGGGAAGAGGCGTCCCTTGAGCGACAGAGAGCTTTTGGTTCGAATAATGATTAAATAAATGATCGGTTTCCTTTTTACTTTTCTTCTTTTTATTTTCTTTTTTAGTTATTTACTTAATTAAAAAAATACAGGAAATGGGAATTTACATTTTATGTTTTTCTAACGATTGAAGCTCGATCACTACTACAAAAATCAGTCCCCGTGCGTTGGTCTTGCAAAAACTCGAAAATGTCTCCACCGATTGGACTAATAGGTATATAATATTTTTTGTTTTGTTCGGACATGGGACGTGGGGCGAGGGCGCGGAAAAGACCCATCCCTTCAGGATTCTGTTTCATAGAACTACAATTCATTGTGACTATGACCGAAAGCCGATTAACCCACAGATTAACAAATAGACTCTGCTGCGCAGTGTACCTCGAATTGTCATAATAAACTACGAAATTATAGTTTTATGAAACTTGACCCAGTACATTTTGTACGAAAGTGAATTGGAAAGATGCGGCGTCTTTTTCGGTCCCTCACCCCACGTCCTTGGCCTACAATCGGTAATTTTGTATGAGAATTGCTACTTTGAATTAATTTCACTATATGGCGCTCGAGGTGAACTTTGGAAGGTTGATTTATGATTGATGAATCGCTTATGAAAAGTTACAATCAAATCAATGGTGATGCGAAGAGCGCCTGGTCACAGACAACATGCAACGAGTAGCTGGGCTTTTCCTCGTAAGGCGTAATGTGATAAATTGATGAAAACGTTTTTTCTGAATGAGTAACTATTGTTCCTGTTAGTTTTAAACGTGAACATACAATATTTTGATATTGCCCGTAAGACTGTATAAGCTTAAACGTAATCCACTGCGCATTTAAAATGGCACATAAATTCTTAGGGCATTCTTACGGAATATATTTACTCATAGAAGGCGTAAGGTTATGACAGTTGTCATACATGCCATAGGGAATCGAGGAGTTAAATTATATCATATATTAATTTCAAAGGTCTGCCATCTTCCTAGAGGATGTCACAAGCGATTCAAAAGCGTCTTCCAGCCAGTTCCAGCACACTGTAGCCCCTTAACAAACAGAAACCCATTTAAAAGATGGCGGCCGTAATTTTATTTTTTCGCGCGCTCAGCGCTGCATGCGCGCGCAAGTCTGAGATAAGGGCACCGGCAAAGTAGCTAATCAGCCACATATTTATAAATTTTGAAATTGGGTATTTATAGGTAAAAATACACCGTCAAAATATAAATACCAACAAGCTAACAAGCAGTTTCATGAAATTCTTTAATTATTTATCACATTTTGAATTTAATTTTCTATTTACGCAAATAACTACTTAGCTGTTTTCGAAACATTAATACTTCTTGCTAATATTTAAAAAGATATGTAATGAAAAGGCACTAGTGCGATAATGTAATGTAAAAGGCACGGCATGGGTAATATTCTGCATTATCAGTGTAAATACGCTGTAATAAGACCTACTTTACGAGCAGGTGTGTTGAAAATTTATAATCACAGTGTTTGGAAACTTATGACTTGAGAAGTTGTGATTATTATTACATACACACATACACTCACGCCTGTAACTCAGAGGGGTAGGCAGAGACCAGGGACTGCCACTTGCCACGATCCTGAATTCTTAAGAGTTATAGAAATTGCGAAACCAAGAGCATCTGCCCACAAACTGTTATGCGGTTTGGTAGAAATACAGATTATGTATTTTTCTGTATGTATCTGAATATAAAAAAGTTCAATCAATCAAAGGACTAAGACCTGTTTAGAACTATACGAAAATCCTCCCTCGCCCGCCCGAAAAGAAGCAGAGTGGCTATTATTAGACGCTTAACTACCAAGACAGAGGTCGTGGGTTCGATTCCCAGTGGGAGGCGCCGTACATTTGTACAAATGGCCTCGGTCTGGGCGTATTTCCATGTTTGTGATGTCCTTGCCCGGGTACCATAGCACAGGGTATCCTAGTTTGGGACCAGGTCAAGTCTGTGTAGAAGTTATTTATTTACGAAACCTTTCGTAAGAACTGTACATATTTAAGTCAATCCCGTATCTAATTCGATCAGGTTTCATGGGGAGAAGAGATGGAGCTCGCGTAATCCACGCAAATCCGGGATTAAGTTGATAAAGAGATGCTATCACTTACAACGAACTTTTCACTCTTCTCTGAGACCACACACTGCGATTGGTTGAGCTGGCACCGGGTCAGTGACATCTGCGACGCCTGCGCATCTCCCAGGATCCATTTGCTGGGAGAATCAGTTAGGAAATCTTTAGTACCTACTACTTACTTATTCATTAATTAGACTTTATTACACATAAAACATTGAACAGGACATTACATAAGAAAAAGCATGTACAAAGGCGAGCTTATCTTTGTAAGAGATTTCTTCCAGGAAACCTTGGAGAATCGGAACAGCGGTAAAAACGGGTCTAAATACGTGTACAAAACCGCTAGATAAATCCTTAACATTAAGCAGATAATAAATACACTACGTAGACTTAATAGGTAAGTACCTGTAAAAATGAATAAAATACATAATAAATAATGCATAAATATATAGCTCAATCTCTTTTATTTTAGACAAATAATATAATTTAGATTTTAAGTTAAAAAACATTACCACATTTTAGGTACAGTGGGTTGGTCTTCTTTGAAGAACTGCAAAGGTTCTCGAGAACAGATCACGAACTGCTGAGTGCGTGAGTGAGTAAGTGTGTGTGTGTGTGTGTGTGTGTGCGTGCGTGCGTGCGTGCGTGCGTGCGTGCGTGCGTGCGTGCGTGCGTGCGTGCGTGCGTGCGTGCGTGCGTGCGTGCGTGCGTGCGTGCGTGCGTGCGTGCGTGCGTGCGTGCGTGCGTGCGTGCGTGCGTGCGTGCGTGTGTGTGTGTGTGTGTGTATAAACTTACCTCAGGGCCTGCTTGGCGACGATGAGCGAATCCTCGATCGCTTCGTCGAGAATGCGCTCGTAGTCGTGAGCCACGTGTTGCTTCTCCGTGCCGGTGATAGCGTCGTGATGCTGCATCACGCCTGTTGGCAATACGGGTTAAAGCGCAGGATTAGGTGCGAAAAATTATCAACTGTGACTTTGAGTATGCAAAGTTTGCACAGGTTTGATTTATTTTCGTTTTACTTAATCTGTTTGGATATGACACACATAAACTATATATATCTCTATATATATTTATCTAACGTGTGTGTCTTATGGAAACAAATCATTTATCCGATATGAGGTTGCCTGGAAGAAATTGCTATTAGCAATGAGGCCGCCAATTGTATCTTTTCTTTTGTCATTGCTGTTTCTGTAACATTTTTTCCGGTATACAATAAAGAATAATCTTATCTTATCTACATAATATATTCCGGAAAGGTGTGACAGAGACATCACGATCGAGCGAGACGGCAGAACCTTCCACGACTTGATGGAGGTTTCGAGAACATCTCAAACGGTATATAAGCGGGGACGACGCGTGCCGCGAGTCAGTTTTACTTTGGAAGCGGAAGTGAAACGAAGTACCTACAAGCGAAGGAAGAAGTACTACGAGTATTATCGGTGATTAAGTGTTTGTTTAGAGAAAAGTGTTGTGACGTTAAGAAATAGTGCGGAAATAAATCCTACTCTTATTCATCGGTGTATAAAGTGCGTTTTCCGATCACGAACCCACCCCTAGAACGTAACAATATGAATTGAAAAATGCTATTATACAACAATTTAATTTCTGACCGACAATAATATTGACTAAATATAACAATGACATTCTATTTAATACATCCTCATGACCTCTCTACTTTGACATTTTAATTTATTATCCCATGGAATGGTTTTTAATTCGTGTGGCGCCGGATTAAGAATAGCGTCACTCCATTTCCTTCCGTGGATGTCGTAGAAGGCGACTAAGGAAATCAATTACTAGGAGACGGGCAGCAGCTTCTTCCTGAGATTCCAACCGCATACTGCGATCGCCAACCCGCCTGCCGAGCGTGGCGATTATGGCAAAACCCCTCGTGGTTATGACCTGTGTCCTGCAGTGGGCGTCAAATGGGTGATGATGACGATGATGGTTTTTAATTTATTTTGTAATTTTTGACAATTTTGTATTCTCGATGCTATATGCTATTATTGGGACGTATATAGGCAGCTTATGATGGTCGACAATTATTAAAACTTGTATGCCTATTATGGAAAAATACGCTGAACTAAAAAAATATGTTAATTACACCTTCTGTACACATGTTTAACAAATAAATCTCTTCTTTTTTTTATTTATATTTTTTTTTATTTTGTTTATTCAGGAAACCAACCAGCTTTACAAATTAACTAACTTCTTAAAGTAGAAAAGCTTAATAGCGAATTATAGGTTACCTCAGAAGATATAATGTACTGAGTATTTACGTTTAAAAACGACTTTTACTACCAACTCTTCAATAAAGCAATTATCAAAATCAAAGCAACCAATTGTACCCTTTCTTTTGTAACTGCTGTTTCTGTTATTACCGTTTTCTGGTGTACAATAAAGGGTAGGTTTTCTTATCTTATCTTATCTTACCCATTGCACTCTTGAGTTCGTCCAATACGAATTGATTGTGCCTCTCCAAGCCGCCCGTCACTTGCATTTGCTTCACCATCTGCGAAACGGTATTCAAAAATAAGGTCGCTAAGTACCTAACTTAATTTTAAACCGGCTGAATACTGTGCACAACTGTGTGTGAGCATGCGTGAGCTGTGAGTGAGTGAGGGTGAGTGAGTGAGTGAGTGTGATAGAATGTGAGTGAGTGTGTGTGACGCATGAAGTCTAAATACGACGGTAGAAATGAAAAAAAAAACGAATCTTCTTTTACAGAACGTGTTTGCACAAAGAGGCTTTTAAATCAGTCAATCATGTAAACTGTGATAGTCTACGAACTGAGGACAAAAACCTAGGACTAGATTTTTGCAACAATTCCCCAAGAATCGGCCGTATTTGGCTATGCTATCTAGTCCCAGCTCTGAGTCAAAGTCAAAGTCAAAAATTTTTATTCACTATAAAAACAAAATGTTTACTTAATGAACGTCAAAGCTAAGAAACTGTTTCACAATTAATAAGAAGAAGCTAACAAAGAAACCCCACATTTATTCTATTCAAAACAGGTTTGCTTAATTAACAGAGTTTACAATTTAAAGTTACACTACACTGGATACAATCGTTCCTGTTAACATTATTTAAACACCAGACATCCTTGTCTTCCAAATAATACTTAATGTTATAATAGGCTTTTTTGCACAGAGTATGCTTAATACGCTGTGATCCTAGGTCCTCGGTCGATCTAAAAATTACTATTTACATGATTGAGAGACTTGCAATCCTCTTTTTGCTTAAAACGATATGTAAAAGGATGGAAAAGAAATGAGATAAAAAAAACATACCTATTGTTAAAAGTTTTCGGCGCAGTGAAAAACTATGATAATTATATGAAAGAAATTACAAGTGTACCTACATATTAAAAAAAAATGTGTTCTTTTTGTTGCACTAACCCGTGTTGAGGACAATTTTAAAAAACCTATTTAGAGGCAAAAAATTCCACCCATGCTGGAACTTGAACCCGCGACCTCTGGCTAACCGTAGCATGGGTGGAATTTTTAGCCTCTAAAGAGGTTTTTAAAATATAAAAAAAATATGAAAAGTTTTCGGAGCAGTGAAAAACTATCATATATGATAGTTTAATATTTTTTATAAACTTTTAATATATTTTTTTATATGTACACTTCTAGTTTATTTCATGTATGATACTTTTAAGAAATTAGAAGTGTACATATAAAAAAAAATTACATGTTTTCGGCGCAGTGAAAAACTATCATATAAAACTATCATAGTTTTTCACTGCGCCGAAACGTTTTAATATTTTTTTTATATGTACACTTCTAATTTCTTCTCAATATTCGCGTTCCTGTCCATCCGAAGGTTTTCTGGTTGACTCCGGAAGTCTCCATTACTAGTTATAAGACAGTCTAAATCAAGAGAGGGCGAGAGTTAAGAGAAGGATATCTTTTGTGTTCTTTCTACTATCAAAAGTTACTAGCTAGTGTATGTCAGCTAGTGACTGCAACTGAGAAAGGAAATGTATGAAAACTAATAAGTTATACTGTTGATGTTGCATCTCTGTCTCTTATAGAGTGTTTTAGTGGAATCTAACTTTTTATGAAAATGTGAAGAAATGTGTAGAGCAAATTAGTTATCTGAACACCATATGTACGACATTTCATGCAAATATACTCATTTCATTATAAATAAGACTAAGTTTGGAGTTATTTGCCTTGCGTGGTTAATCCTACTAACTAGGGAATCCTAGTTTGGGACGGTCAAGTGACTGTGTTGTGTGGAAGTTATTATTACTATTATTTTGTGCATTTTCTCTCCAAAGTGATCTAGATTTTAAAAATGGACGCCTAGTTTTTTTCCAAAATGATCTAGATTTTAAAAATGGACAGCTAAAAACTTGTAACGTTTATCAAGTCGCAGTTTCTGTTTTATTTTAAATAAAAACGTTTTGAATTCGATTTTGTTAGTAAAAGTCCTAATTTAAGACTCCTCTCATTGTGTGAGTTCCAACTAGCCTGCAAGTAGTCATTCCCCTCCCGCACGAACCATTTAGTCGTGGGGCAAGTGAAGTAGAAAGTCCAGAAGGAGTTTAAGTCAAAAATGTTTGTTTTCTCTAATAAATAAAAAGAAATTAACCCAGACTGTAATAGCAAAGGTCACAAATTAGTTATGCCACTTCGTCGTGGGACGCGACGTGAAGTAGCCAGTCCAGAAGGAGTTTTGGTCACTAATGTTTCTTTGCTCCAATATACAAAAATAAATGAAGCTGGATTGTAATAGTAAAAATTACAAATTCGTTTCATTCTTATTTATGAAAAATGCAGTGATGCCTCTCTCTGAAGCTCTTATGTAAAACGCTGCATGCATAACTTTAATAAGCATTTAAAGTTTTTTAAACAGTTCTGGCTTAAAACGCTGATAAATGTATTCACAGATTCAGTCCTTATCTGTGGATATGTCAACGAGACAATATAGATGGTTTATAGTCTGTGATCGAAGATACGATATTTTTTATGTAAAGACACACGTCTCCTGCTAAAAACATTAAACAAAACATTCCGTATCCTTTGCGCAAAACATTCTTGTTGCTGGGGGAAGCAAAATAAAAAGTTAATTTGGAGCATCGAAAACCGATTGTTTTGTGTAATGTTTCATGATAAAACACAAGCAGGAGACCCCGCTTTCATTCATCATCAACCCATTATGTCCCCACCGAGGGGCACGGGTCTCTTCCCTGAGGAAAGTATAGGCCATACTCCACCACGGGGGCCAAGTCCGGATCGGTGGAGGCTTGTAGACTAGTGGCTCGTCTACTGTCAGAAGTTGTCAAGCCGCCCTAAGGCCTCTGACTTGGCTTAACGACTGCCATCTATCGACGGCAGCCGGCACCAACAGCTTAACGTGCCTTGCGAAGCACGGAACCGCTCGGAAAAATGCCACTAGCGTTAGGCATAGACGGCGACCCATCCATGCACTGATAGCGCCCTGTGTTGTTTAACCTTCGTGATCGTTTAAGATCACTCAGGCAGCCGGGGCTACGAGCGATTCGGGATTCGGGACCCCGCTTTAGATGCACATTATTTCTAGACCTTGTTTTTATTAACAGCATGTTAGTGAGTGTGTGTACGTGTGTGAGTTCGAACTAGCCTGCAAGTAGTCATTCCCCTCCCTTTCGAACCACTTCGTCGTGGGGCGCGAAGTGAAGTAGCCAGTCCAGAAGGAGTTCTGGTCGCTGGCGTAAGGGAAGAAGTCATCCTGCTTCGTCGGCAGTTTGGGCCGCGATAGCTTCACGGCGTTTAAGTAGCAATCGGGGGTAGAGTAGAAGAGCTTCAGCTTCGTGCCGCTCTTGGCTGCGATCAGGTTCGTGTGGCTGAAATTAAGTTGGGCTTTTTACGTCTCTAGAAGGATAAAGTAGGGTAGGGGTATGAGGTACGGTAGGGTAGGGTAGGATAGGGTTGTGGGGTAGGGTATGGTATTGGGTAGGGTAGGGTTAGATAGGATAGGGTAGGGTAGGATATGATTTTACTGTACACCAGGAAAATTATAATAGTAACTTCCACAGAACACAATCACAAACCGCCAATCTGCGGTGGGCACGCGTGGTGATTACACCCATACTCTCTCCTTGAGAGAAAGCCTGTGCCCTACAGTGGGTCGTATATAGGCTGCTTATGTATAAAGACGTTTCACGTTAAACCAACGGCCGTTTAACCCGACACAGCCCCACCCGCTTTTCTTGGAGGATGCCAAAGTGACCATACCTGATAAGCTTGTCCAAGTTGATGTACCACATCGCTGCGTCCTGATACGTGAAGTCCTCTCCCATGGTAATTATGACATTGTTCGTTGCGTACGCGCGGCTCTGATTCGTAACGTATTCTATGAAATCTGCCACCTAAAAAGTGGGTAGATGTAAAATATTTGAGGCACTTTTTCACGAGATACTTCCATGCTAATAAAAAGTAATTGGTTCAAGTTCATCATCATCATCATCATTCAGCCACAAGAAGTCCACTGCTGGACAAAGGCCTCCTCCATGGATTTCCAAAAAGACCGGTCGGAAGCGGCTCGCATCCAGCGCCTTCCTGCCACTTGGATGAGGTCATCTGTCCATCTTGTGGCTGGTCGGCCTACGCTGCGCTTGCCGATATGTGGACTCCATTCGAGAACTTTTCGGCCCCATCGGCCATCAGTTCGGCGTGCTATGTGCCCCGCCCACTGCCACTTCAACTTACTAATCCGCTGGGCTATGTCGACGACTTTCGTTCGTCTACGGATCTCACCATTTCTGATTCGATCTCGTAGAGAAATTATAGCTCGTTGCATGACCTTGAGCCTTCTTATGAGGCCCATAGTGAGAGACCACCTTTCAGTGCCATAAGTCATCACTGGTAACACACACGGGTTGTATAATTTTGTCTTGAGCGATTGAGGTATCATCATCATCATCATCAGCCATTTGACGCCCACTGCAGGACATAGGCCTCCTTCGTGGTTTTCATAACCATGAGGGGTTTTGTCATAATCGCCACGCTCGGCAGGCGGGTTGGCGATCGCAGTTGGAATCTCAGGAAGACGCTGCTGCCCGTCTCCTGGTAATTGATTTCATTAGTCGCCTTCTACGACATCCACGGAAGGAAATGGAGTGACGCTATTCTTAATCCGGCGCCACGCGGAATGTTGTTTATTAGCACAGTACAAATAAAGATCATTAGTGTCCTGTGTGCACATCAAAATACTTTACCCGCCGTTCCACGTTGTACATGGGAGAGTTGAGGTCATCGATGATCGGCTCATCGTTGCACAGCATGTCGAAGCAAAACCCTCGCGGAGGTGAGTAAGTGTTGTAGAGCACACCAGTGAATATGTCCGACGAGCCGCCTGGGGATTTACACAGGGGGCGTGTAAAAAACCCGGCCAAGTGCGAGTCGGACTCGCGCACGAAGGGTACCGTACCATTATCTATTGATCCATTTGAATATTTCAAGCGTCTACCTGTTGCCGTTATTAATAACGAGCAAAAAACGCCCAAAAAATCACGTTCGTTCCATGGGAGCACCCCTTAAATATTTGTTTTATTCGGTTTTTAGTGTTGTTGTTATAGTGTGGCAACAGAAATAAACCATCTGTGAAAATTATTTCAACTGTCTAACTATCACGGTTTACGAGATACAGCCTGGTGACAGACGGGCGGACGGACAGCGGAGTCTGAGTCATAGGGTCCCTTACCCTTTGGGTACGGAACCCAAAACACCACGAAGGAAACTATCGCGAGAAAACCAGGGCCGCGGTTCATAAAATAACAATTCATAAGTTTATTATGTATGACACTGCTATGTACAATCCATCAATTAATTAGTCAATCAATCCAACAGTCCATACTCGTCCCGAATCCCGAACCGCTCGTAGCCCCGGCTATGAATACAACTTTTTACAATGAATAAAAATAATTGAATTGAATTGAATTTAACTACATGGAACGACCTTGGTATTCTAGAAGCCTTGCCAATACGAACACTCTTATCTTACCCAAATCATCATCACCGCGCCAAAGCATCTCCATCCTCCTATCCAGCAGCCGGGCCTGCTTGTCCTGATAGTCGATGCGGCCCAGGAACAGTCCATCGTAGCCCATCCCGGCCAGTAGCGAGGCGAACTCCCTGGAGTGGCCGAACGGGTCGATTTGCCATCCGACTACGGGCCTACCGCACGGGCCGAAGGTATCGTTCAGCTTGCTGAACGAGAAATAAAACGGGTCGATAAAGTAAAAAAAATCGCCGAAGAAGAACTAGTTCTCTACTTTAACAACTAGGTGGCGTTAAAAAAATAAGTGCGAAAAAACGAACAATGATAAGGATACTAAACAGCATTATAGCCTTTTTGATTCGAAAACTCAATCAATCAATCAGCTAGACCTGAACAAAAACGTGAAAGAAAAAATCTAATACATAGAAAGCGTTTTTCTCATTACGTATTGTGGGTTGGAAGTTGTCTGCGTAAAATTATTTAATTTAATTTTAATTTAATAATCATTTATTCACACCGTAAAGCGTGTGACAGGGCTACGCCCATCGACTATTTGTGACTAAACGGTGTAGAACTAACGCTGGTGAGCGGGCGCCGCTTTGCAGACTTATGCGCACTTACAATGAGTACTTTCACCACATTGATCTATTTATGTTATCACCCTGGCTTGTTCAAAAAGTCAGTGATCAGTGCTGTTTCTGACATTCTATGATTTTAGTTTTCTTGGTAAGTATTGTTCGATTGTTTGTTCTTGTTCCGTTGCTTTGTATTTTTGTATCTGTAGTGATGACTAGGTAATCTTCCTTTAACCTGTAAAATTGTTGGTTTCATCTAATGTTGGTTTAGTTGCCACCTCAGAACACGTCAGCGTCTGTGCTTATTCTGTTTAAGTAAACTGTAGAAAACGCGGCTGGTTGTACAATTATATAGGTAGTGTTTATGTTATTAAGTTACATTAATGTGTTTGTATGTACAACTGTTTGTTTTCTCTAATAAATAAAAAGTAAAAAATCAAATAAAACTTGGGTGGACTACTGACCTCAGGCCCCATGTGAACTGGTCAATGGTACTCTGATAGTGTGAGGCCGCCTCGTCGTTCATTGACCAGGCACCGCCGATGAATTTCAGCCTTCCTTGACGTACCAGTATGTGGACCTGGTGTAGGAGGGAAATGAGAGAAAAAAATCGGTCAAGTGCGAGTCGGAATCGCGCACGAAGGGTTCCGTACCATTATCTAAACAACATTTGAATAACATTTATTTATAACATTTATTTTATTACATGCTATAAGCAATAAGGCCGCCAATTGTACTGCATTTTTGTAAACATTTCATGTCTGTGTTTTTCCTGGTACAATAAAGAATATTCTTATCTTATTTTATCTTATCTTGACGGACAGCGGAGTCATAGTAATAGGTTCACTTAACCTTTGGGCACGAAACTCTAAAAACACGTAAAGATACAAATTTGCGGCCTTATTGCTAAAAGCAATTTTTTTCAGACAACCCTCTGATGGACAGTTGCTGAAGGAAAAGAGAGACCAACCCCGTTTTGTGATCTGAAGTAGCCGAATGATTGAAAATCACAATGTATTTTTTGTTTATTTTGAAAATAAGTAATTTAGGTACGTTAAAATAACAAAAAATAAAAAAAAATGACAGTAATTAAAATAAAATTAATTTTATTAATGAGTAATCGTTATTAAAATTATAAACGCGAAAGTTTGTATGTATGTTTGGATGTTTGTTACTCTTTCACGCAAAGACAGCTGAACGGATCCAGATGAAATTTTGCACAGAGATGGATTATACTCTGGATTAGCACATAGGCTACTTTTATCCCGGAAGAATACATGTCAGAATACACATAAAGAGACTATCGACTATTCTCATACACATGAAGAATGCACATAAACATTTCCACTCGAACGAAGTCGCGGGCAACGGCTAGTTTTTTTAATAAAGTAAAATTGGTATTGTGCCGTACCTGATCTTTCACGCCGTCTGGCTGCTGTGTCCACCACTTCCAGAAGAAGGCTGTCTCCACGTAAATGAACCTGCATAAGACAATAAAACGAGAGGTTCTTCAAGAAACACACAAAGGTCCAACATGTCGACATTTTTGTTGACTCTATTAACAAAATAGCATTTGAACTAAGATTACACTTATGTAAGTAATTAATAAGATTTATTATGTACGAAGTCATAGCAATGGGGGCGCTTTGGGAAACTGTAAGCTCCTATTGCGATATTAAATAAATAAAGAAATAAAGAAAAAGGTCTTGCGAGTGTAACAAAGTATTTGGAGCAATAAAGAGAGCGCGCCCCCGTATTGCCAGGCACAAGCGGAAGATCAGCGCAGGTGTATCGCTCTCCACCATAATATGCTGACATAGAGCACTTTCGGACTTGCCGCCCCCATCGTAAACAGTGTGTTGAATGTCACGTTGTGTGTGAATATTAGCCATCAAAAACATAACTTGTAAAAAAAAAAACCAAGTCTGGCAAAGTCGCAACTCAGTTAATTTATACCAAGTCGGTTACTTTATTCAGTCCCTTAAGGGTCCTTCCGTCTTAAGTTATTTATTACGTAATTAGCTAACCTAACAACATCGTATAGCGACCATATCAATATTAAAAATCTTTTATGTTTTAAATAAATAGATTGACTTGGCCATCGCATGAGAACACAATGTATCTTAAAAACCTGTTTAGAGGCCTTTGCATCTCATTATTATCATCAGCCATTCGACGCCCACTGCAGGACATAGGCCTTCCCCATTATTTTCCTGACCATGAAGGGCTTTGCCATAATCGCCACGCTTGGCGGGCGGGTTGGCGATCGCAGTATGCGGTTGGAGTCTCAGGAAGACGCTGCTGCCCGTCTCCTAGTAATTGATTTCCTTAGTCGCCTTCTACGACATCCACGGAAGGAAATGGAGTCTCTATTCGTAATCCGGCGCCACACGGAACTTTTGTTTCACAGTATTATCTAAGATTACACGCGTGTTTATAAATATAAAGCAACATAAACTAACTAACTACCATGCAAAGCCTTGGACAGCGAATTTGAAGTCGTTCAAAGTATTTATTTGCCTACCTACGCTTAGGATCCTCCCACAGTTCCTTCACGACTGTGTCGAGGATATACTGGACTCCCGCCCGTGCTATGTTGTTGCGACCTGCAACCGATATATATTTTTTTAATTTAACTTTTAATCACTTGGCTGCAATGGCCCACATATAGAACTTAAAAACTAACAATAAAAAATAAAAAAAATTAAATCTAATTTTCTACCGCACTGGATGAGAAATAATTAATTTTCCCATCCAGTGCTGCGGAATTGGGCTATCAATTTATTCAGATAGGGTTCTCAGGATGCTGTTGTCGCTGGACCGGCTTCTGCGCATGAGCGAGGCGGTCCGCCTATAACTGCCTGTACTGTCGTCCGCAAGCTAAACTGCCGCTATCGACCATCCAGTCGATTTTGACTTTTTGATGGCAACTTAATCAGAAAAAAAAATCTCCATCGATCCGTCCAATCCAATTTTCCCTAGCTTTAATTCTATACTTCCAGACATAAAAAAACAAAAAATTGCCGTTGATGTTAGTTCAATTATTAAATAATTAAATGTTAATTGTGTTTAATAAGGAAAAAATGGCTGAACACATTTTATTATACAATGTGAAGCTCAATTTATCGTTATACTAATTAAAGATTAGGCTGAAGTACTTAAAAAGATCTACCTTTTTATACCCCGAGTATAGTCAAATTAAGTATGTATAATTATCAAGTAGCATATATTTTATTATTTCCCAGGTTTCTTGCGCGTAACTCGAAAGTTGATTTTTGGAGATAACGGCGTTTTATCTTGTGGACGGCAATATAGCCAACAGCACGTCAATCTTTCATCATCATCATCATCATCATCAGGCCACCGCTGCCCACTCCAGCAGCATAGGCCGTTTCCCCCAAATGCCACCTGTCACGGTCCTGTGCCTTCCGCATCACGGACCTTCCGCCGACTCAACGATATCGTTCGACCATCGGGCTGACAACATCAATCTGTAGTTTTCATAGTCGCCTTCTATGACATCCACGGAAGGAAATGGAGTGACACTATTCTTAACCCGGCGCCACACGGCAATGGATACATAAGAGCAATTTCTTTTTAGGGTTTCGTACCTAAAAAGGAAAAAACGGAACCCTTATAGGATCCCTTTGTTGTCCGTCTGTCTGTCAAGACTCTTTACCTCGGGGACGCGCGGAGGTATCGAGTTGAAATTAAAACCATGTGCTCAGGTCTACAGTCCCATGAAGCTGTGAAGAAATCAAAACTTCTAAGTTAACGTAAAAAATAGTTACGGACGATTATGCCGCAAAAAACGTATATTTCGACATACTCAAGGGAATCAAAATTTATAGGCTACTTTCCGTTGACCTAGAACTATGAAATTTCGCGAGCAATATCGTCTTATACTACAAGTACAGGGAAAAATCTGAAAACTATGCATTATGTTGTAATTAAACCATAAAAAATGGTCTTAAGTTCGGGAAAAGGTTTACTAATGTATTGCCAAAAATCGTTTCCCAAAGTATTACTTCCCAAACTATTTTCCGCAAATTATCACTTGGCAAAAAAACATTTCTCAAAACAACTTAAAGCAAATAAACAGTTACCAAAAGTTATTATGGCAAGTTATTGTTTACCAAATAAATACTTGGTCAAAATTCATTTTACCAAGCATTATTCAGTCAAAAGTATAATTTGACCAAATGAATAAAATGCGAAATGTAAACTAGAACAAAAATTTTTTTGTTTGACTCAAAACTAAGTTTTTTAGTGAAATTTTTTTTTTCGCTTTTATATAAAAAAAAAGAACTAACACCCGAAGTTTCAGGATGGAGCGTCGCTGCGCTCCGCTCCATCCTGGAACTTCGAACCTATTTTTTAATCAAACAATTATTTGCTATATAACACTTGCCAAAATAAAACGTTAGCATAATAAACGTTTGTCTTAATAAAACTTGACGCAGTAAAATTATGCGAAATGATAATTTGACCAAATGAATAAAATGCGAAATGAAAACTTGCTAAAGTTTCATTTGGGAAATGAAACTGATGCCATAAGTTTATTGGGAAGTAAAATTTGGCGAAAAATACTTTGGCTAAACGGCGGTATCCCTCGGGAAAAGACCGGAAAAAACTGCGAAACTCGATTCCTGAACGATTTATATTATGTAAGTACCTACCTACAAATTTGTACAGAACCCTCGGTGGGCGAGTCCGACTCGCACTTGTCCGGTTTTTATTGTCACATCCCCCGATGCAATGTACATCGAATTGTCATAATGAGGGCCCCGGAGATTGACCTACTTACTTACATAGAATTACATTGTCAGTTTATTCTGCTTTATGGACATTTATTTACTCATTATATCACGCACTTCACTATTACGAGTACGTGGTCACACTCGTTTTCCGGAAATCAATCATCATCATCATCAGCCATTCGACGCCCACTGCAGGACATAGGCCTCCTTCGTGGTTTTCCTAACCATGAGGGGTTTTGCCATAATCGCCACGCTCGGCAGGCGGGTTGGCGATCGCAGTATGCGGTTGGAACCTCAGGAAGACGCTGCTGCCCGTCTCCTGGTAAATGATTTCCTTAGTCGCCTTCTACGACATCCACGGAAGGAAATGGAGTGACGCTATTCTTAATCCGGCGCCACACGGAATATCAATGTCAACATTCATTATTTTAGCAAACGTCAGGTGAGCAATAGCAATCACTTGATGCAATTTAACAATTTAATCAATGACGTATGCATAAGCCTGAGCTCGGAGTTCATTTCCGAGTTGAATTTAAACTCACTCCCGTAGTAGTACTGATCCACGGTCTTCAGCCAGCCCACGTCATCGTGAGAATGAGGCACGATGTGAACGTTCAGGACATCTGGATCGGGCAAGGTGCAGCTCTGTGGATAAAAGAAAACTTTGGCCTTTACATCTCATTATCATCATCAGCCATTTGACGCCCACTGCAGGACATAGGCCTCCCTCATGGATTTCCTGACCATAAGGGTTTTGCCATAATCGCCACGCTCGGCAGGCGGGTTGACGACCGCAGTATGCGGTTGGAATCTCAGGAAGACGCTGCTGCCCGTCTCCTGGTTATGTATTTCCTTAGTCGCCTTCTACGACATCCACGGAAGGAAATGGAGTGACGCTATTCGTAATCCGGCGCCACACGGACTGCCCACAAGCCCACAACTTTACTTTAGGAGGACTTATTTTGTTATACAAGTTCGATGGTTATACTTGGATAGCCCAGTTTTCAAAAGTGTAATTCCGTTGTTATTGTTCCGGCTGAGCGACAAAATATTTATTTTAACAGACTTCAAAAAAGGAGGAGGTCATCAATTCGACGCGTAAATATATATAGTATATAAATTTATAATTTTTTTTTATTTGGCTATGTTCCTCCATAACTCCGTCAAATCTTAACAGATTTCGACAATTCTTTTTTTGTTCGAACAGGTATAACGTCCCATTGGTCCCATTTTAAATTGGTGAAGATCTGATGGAGACTTTCAGAGATGGAGAACGGAACTCTTCAATGGACAGCAGTAAATAAGCCCTATTGGGGCCCATCCTTTAGTAATATCCGTATGTTTCATAAAATAGCGTAAAAGTAGTCCCAAGTTAATTTGGTGATGTTCTGGTGAGGACTTTCGGAGATGGAAATTTAGAACGAATTAAGTAGGGTAAATTATAAGGGACTTATTTATTTTTCTCCCGCTCCCCCACTATAAATTGAAAAATATTTTTTCTTAAATAAAAAATAAAAACCGACTTCGAAACACTACAGCACTAAAAAGTTAGAAATAATTTAAATAATTAGAAGTAGAAGTATTTATACATGTAGGTATTGTAGAAGTATAATTTGTAGTCGGTGCCCAGTTTCAAGACCAGCACATATATATTAATAGAATTAAATCATCAGGGTCAGAGGTTAAGATAGGAGTGCCACATGGATCTATTTTAGGGCCGTTCCTTTTCCTTGTATATGTAAATGATTTGCCGTTCATGGTTCAAAACATGTCAGAGATAGTATTGTTTGCAGATGACACGTCACTTATTTTTAAAATTAAGAGACAAGAAAATGACTTTGACGATACAAATGATTATCTATCTCAGGTACTAAACTGGTTCACTTCTAATAACTTATTGTTAAATTCAAAAAAGACAAAATGTATAAAGTTTACTCTACCAAATGTCAAAATAGTTGACAGCACCATTGTATTGGGGAATGACAAACTAGAAATTGTAGAAGAAACTGTATTTCTAGGTATCACAATTGATGCAAAGCTTCAATGGGGACCTCATATAAACAAATTGGCCAACAGGCTTAGTTCTGCAGCATATGCAGTCAAAAGAATCCGGGAATTGTGACGCACGTAGAATTTAATTAAAAATTCATAAGAATTTAAATTGTAAACAAAATATTTTTTAAGAGATTATTCTGCTGTTTACTCGGCGTGATTAATATGTATGTCTACGCCAAATTTCAGCTTCCTCTTACTTAGTCTCTGAGCTAGGCCGCGGACAGACAGGCAGACAGACGGACGGACATGGCGAAACCGTAAGGGTTTCTTGTCGACTGCGGAACCCTAAAAACACGCCTTTACAGTCTGAAGAGGTCATCAGATCAGATCCTGACTTGATGTCCATTGGACCTTTTGCTATGAAGAGGCTTTTTTATTCATACAGACGAAACACTTTCAGGTTCAATAGCACATTGTATTTGTTTGTTGTTAAGGCGTGATATCGTATACAATATCTAAGTGAGCCGAGTCTTCAAGCAACTCGCAATCGCGTGGGTCAAGAGGCCCTCAACCTTATCGGAGAAACTGATAGATAAGTGAAATATATTGTGTTGTTTGTTTAGATGTATCTACTGCTCCTCAAGTGGGACTGCTTTGATGAGAAAAGGTGCTTCATTTATGGCTCAAATCTAATATAAAAAAATCTCGTGTCACAGTGTTTGTTATCGAACTCCTCCGAAACGGCGTCACCGATGTTTAAGAATTTTTTTGTGTATTATTTGCTAGGTCTGAGAATAGGTCGCAGACTAATTAATATGGGAAAACAACGTTTGGCGGGTCAGCTAGTAGTATATAATAAAGTGCCAAACAATATCAAGGACATGCATTAAAATTTATTCAAACACCGGTCAAGCGCGAGTCGGACTCGGGCACGAAGGGTTCCGTACCATTATCTATGCAACATTTTAATATTTCATGCGTCTACTGTTGCCTTTATTGATATCGAGCAAAAAACAGCGAAAATATGCATGTTTGTTGTATGGCAGTCACCCTTAAATATTTGTTTTATTTTGTTTTTGGTATTTGTTGTTATAGCGGCAACAGGAATACATCATCTCTGAAAATTTCAACCGTCTATTTATCACGGTTTATAAAATACAGCCTGGTGACAGACGGATGGAAGGACGGACGGACAGCCGAGTCTTAGTAATACGATCCCTTACCCTTTGGGTACGGAACCCTAAGACACTTTACTTAAGTTACTGCTTGATAAATTTTACTAATGAAATATTTACTTTTTACAGGATATAACAATTTAATGTGGAACTTCATTTATATTTTTATTGACATTTAAATATAACAATAATTAAGTATTTCATTATTACATGCATGCATTTTCATATGCCTAGATGCGGAGCATAAGGAATGGACAAAATCTCTGTATACATACATATGTATAAAGATCTATTTACCCATGTTTACCCACTTTACAAGTCTCCAGTTTATTCACAAGTCTCCGCTCCAAAAAAGAGCGGTGGTATCCTAGTGGGTAGAACATTGGACTCGGAACCGAGAGACACAGGCTCGATTCCCAGTGCGGGCATGTACCTATAGCTTTATTTTCTAAGTTATGTTCATTTGTGAAGTATGGTAGCAATACCACTCGCTAACCGTGAAGGAAAACGTTGCGAAGAAACCTGAGTGTCTGAGCTGTTCACATACCTCAGCGCTTAAAAACGCCAATCCGCGGTGGGCACGCGTGGTGATTAAGCTCACACTTTCTGTCTGAGTGAAGGCCTGTGCCCTACAGTGGGACGTATATAGGCTGCTTATGTATGTATCTGTACGTCAAAACTGTTAGTAACAAAAAAATAGTTTTCACTTAACAGAGTTTTCCACTCAAAAATATTACTCATTAATGTGTTCAGCACTGTGGTGTATATGGGTAGATATCTGAAAGGTATGAGGGTATATATACCTTAAACTGTCTGAGCGCACATCGGCAGGCTGTCAGCTGACTGACGCTGAAACCTCGCCAGCCTGACAGCTCTCAGGGAGAGAGGTATGGGCTTTAACCACGCGTGACCACCGCGGATTGGCGTATCTTATTTTAGTTTTGACGTATTTGGTTTTTATAATAAATAAATGAAAATGAATATTCTAAATACCTCGTAACCGCACGTGTCCCTGGCATCCTGGAGTGGTACAGCGAAGGCTGGACCGCTCAAAAGAATCCACACGAAGCAGTGGCGTATCATAGTTGCGACTGGAAGGAAACATTAATATAAATGAATTATTAAAATTAATATAAATAAATTTTACGCAATTGTATTTATTATATTATAGTGTATATTTTATGTATGTATTTGGTATATAGCTTGTTATAATGACTATGTAATTTTATTATAATATACTTTATGTAATTCCGTGTGGCGCCGGATTAAGAATAGTGTCATTCCATTTCCTTCCGTGGATGTTGTAGAAGGCGACTAAGGAAATCAATTACCAGGAGACGGGCAGCAGCGTCTTCCTGAGATTCCAACCGCATCCTGCGATCGCCAACCCGCCTGCCGAGCGTGGCGATTATGGCAAAACCCCTCATGGTTATGAAAACCACGAGGGAGGCCTATGTCCTGCAGTGGGCGTCAAATGGCTGATGATAATGATGATGATGATACTTTATGTAATTTTTTGCAATAAATCTTTCTTGGCACTACCCCTTGCACTATCCAGATAACCAAAGGTTAGCTGGAAGAAAACACTTATAAGCATTAAGCTGACCTTTGCACAAACACTTTTTAGTGCAATAAATAATTTTTGAATTGAATTGAATTGAACTTCCACACTTTGACTGAAGTCCGAAGAATTTTAAGTCACATTCCGCTTCCCCCGCAAATGAAACCCGAAATCCGCGTGCGAAGTCGAGGTCATTTGTCAAGTTCAAGTTGTTTGTCGGACATTATAAGAAGGGAAAAACTATACAGTTGTAACTAAATCAGAAAAAAAAATTACGACTCACTTATGAAAACACGATTCCTCTAAAACCAATCCAAAACTCTGTTTATTTATTTAATCTGTGCCTACATCTTTGCCTTGTAGAATCTCCACCACAGACTATTTTAATCGGCGTTTTTGAAGTGTTTTAAGGAATCGAGTTTTTATAAAAAAAGACCGTTAGTCTTTAAAGTTCGGCAAAACCTCGGAAAAACTGCGAGACTCGATTCCTAAACTATTTAAAATATGTAAGTCCATACAAATGTGGGCGTGTGCGACTAGCACTTGTCCTTTTTTTAATAATTACGCATATCAGACGACAGTAAAGCACTTTACATATTAGAAAACATTTTTCAACGCCATGGTACTTCCAAAGACCTAACAGTCTGGAGAAAAGGTCGGAAATGACGAATATTTACAAATGTGGCATGCCATTACTGATAAATTATTTTTGACACCGTATGTCTTGTGAAAAGAACGTAACGAACGGCCGCGGCGTGAAGGTAGCACCGTGGTATGTCAGTATACTGCATTCCACGAAACGAGCTCCCAAAGAAAATCGTCCATGTACGCCCATTGCTTGGTTAATGCGCGCGACCTTCAATCGCCACTTGCAGTGGAGGACTTACGTGGTAGCGCCCCTGGTCCTAACTTCGGATACCCTGTGCTATGGTAACCAGGCAAGGACATGACAAACATGGAAAATTGGAAATACACCCAGACAAACGAATCGAAAAATTACAAATCCAAACGTATCGAATTCGAAAAAGTACCGAATGATGAAGTAAGCAATTCTTGAGGAAACCTGAGTGTCTGATGTCTTCTCATATAATGCCAAACACTCAGGTTGCCTCACGATGTTTTCCTTCACAGTTTGCGAGTGGTATGCCTGCTACAACTTCACAAATAATGTACCTACGTAACTTAGAAAACAAAGTCATTGGTGCATGCCGCCGGCCCGGCGTTGTCGGGTTTCGAACCCACGACCCCCGAAGAGGCCGGCGTTCTAGAGCTGCGCGACCAACGCTTTTGTTTTGTCTGTTGTGTATCTAGTTTTATTTCTGTTGTTGTGCATATTATGTTACTTATCTGCTTATTTTGTTTCTGTGATGTATCTTGTTGGTATAATAAATGTCTTTCTTCTTCTTCTTCTTCTATTGGACTAGAAAATATTCCATCATCCATCGTGGTGTTTGTGAAATTTTGTTTGCTTTCGATGTTCATCGTCGTTAGATTCACATTAAGTAAATTACGATTTCATGAGCTTCTTATGACTAAAGCTTTTTAAGAAACATTATTGTTGTTATCAGTGGCACTTAGCGTTCCTTCTCCTTATCTTAGATATAGTTTAGTTTAAGGTGTCCACACCTTATCTATCTAGTTTAGTTTAAGGTGTCCACACGATGGGAAAACGCCGCAACTCCAGCCATGATCCAGAAGTATGCTTATGGTTATATGGTTTGAGAAGTTTATTTTCTTAAGAACAATACAGATGTTAAAAAAACTATTTAGAGGCTAAAAATTCCACCCATTCCGTGTTGGAACCGTGCCAGCGCTCTCCCTACTGAGCTAATGTGCAAGTGCAGGCATCGGTAGCGCAACCGTTAAAAAAATAACATTTTTTTTTAATCGATTTTTAACCATGTATTTCTAGGACCTACGAGAACAAGAACAGACCTGGGACGGATAGCACTTATGCTAGTAAAACCGGCCAAGTGCGAGTCGGACTCGCGCATGAAGGGTTCCGTACCATTAAATTAGACAAAGATCGATTTGATTTGAGAACAGCGCCATCTATAGATACCAACAAGAAGCGTTTAAAAAACGGTTACATAGATGGCCGCTAGATGGCGAGCGCTATCTTTAGACAACGTTTGTTGTATGGGAGCCCCCTTAAATATTTATTTTATTCTGTTTTTAGTATTTCTTGTAATAGCGGCAACAGAAATACATCACCTGTGAAAATTTCAACAGCCTAGCTATCACGGTTCATGAGATACAGCCTGGTGACAGACAGACAGACCGACGGACAGTGGAGTCTTAGTAATAGGGTCCCTTACCCTTTGGGTACGGAACCCTAAAAAGATATATTTTTTTAGGGTTCCGTAGTCAATAAGGAACCCCTATAGTTTTTCCATGTCCGTCTGTCTAGCTGCCTGTTTGTCCGTCCGCGGCTTAGCATAGAGACGATAAGTACTAGAGAGCTGAAATTCGACATAGATACATATTTATTACGCCGACAAAATGGTAGAATAAAACTGGCCAGGTCGGACTCGCGCACGAAGGGTTCTGTACCATTATCTATACAACATTTGAATATTTCAAGCGTCTGCCTGTTGCCGTTATTAATATCGAGCAAAAAACGGCAAAAAGATCACGTTTGTTGTACGGGAGCCGCCCTTACATATTAATTTTTTTCTAATTTTTTGTTATAACGGCAACAAAAATACATCATCTGTGAAAATTAACTGTCTAACTATCACGGTTCCTGAGATACAGCCTGGTGACAGACGGACGAACGGACAGCGGAGTCTTAGTAATATGGTCCCTTACCCTTTGGGTACGGAACCTTAAAAATCACGAACCCCCCTCCCCCCTCTTCCGGCTAAACATTTCTACACGTGAAAAAAATCAAGGCAGTAGCACAAATAATGAACTTTAAAGGAAAACCAACACGGCTGAGTAGGCTTTACAAGTAAACGTGTAATAGGCGACAAATTATAAAAGGAAAACTTCGTACAAAATCCATTGAAAATTACTTTCATGAAGTGTTAGTGTCAGCTTTCTAGTACTAATCGTCTCTGAACCCTTAAAAACCCCTCTTTCTACGGAACCCTACACTGCGCGTGGCCCGACACGCGTTTGACCGGTTTTTCCCCTTGGTGGCCTAGTGTTACTCTGTGGAGCCTATTAATAATTAATTTCCGTTTAGTTAGGTACCTAGGTACTTGTTTTTGTAGGGTCTATTTATAAATGCAAAGGTCTGTTACTCAATCACGACAAAACGGCTGAACGGATCCACATGAAATTCGGCAAGGAGATAGATTATAGTCTGGAATAGCACATTGGCAACTTTTTATCGCGGAAAAATACACATCAAAATTTTCATGCGAACGAATTCACGGGCAACAGCTAAGCACTAACCTAGCCTCAGTGCGTGGTTCGCACTTGGTCACTTTTTTCACTTCCATAGAAGTTAAGAGCTATATTTGTATGTATGTAATTGACAATTGTTGTAATGTCTAGCTACAATTTGTTGATGGTTTTGTGAGCTATATTTACAAATACAAACTAATTTAATCAATACCGACTAAGTAATAAAGCTGGTCCCAAAATAGTACACCTATATACTTTTCATACGTACTACTTAAACTTACATTCGGTACTTAATCAATTTCCGTGCCCTATTTAACGGAGCGGAGATTATTTTAACATTTTCTTAACCAAGTAAGTAAATAAAATATTTCTACTTACCACAACGCAAGAGAAACTGCGAAAGTCCGCCTTGTTTTCGTTAGGATTTCTTGTATTTATTTACGCAAATGTAAATTTATTTCGAAAATTGACGTACACCCCAAAGGACTATCAAAAAGCAACTGATTTCACTCACAGAGAAAAAAAACTGATTTATTTTCTCTGTGCAACCAGTGTTGCCAGATGAATGACTCACGTTCCCCCCATGTCGTACCTCAAATCCCCCCAAAATTCAGGGTTTCAAGAAAAAAACCCCCGTTTTAAGAAAAATATTGTTTATTTAAGTTTCAGCAATGGCATCCATTACTGGATCAGCATCAGCACACTCTTCGCCTGCAGTTCCATAAATTTTTTCGGAGCTGAATCTGCTGATCATCTTGAGACTTGGTTTAAAATTTAGACATCCTTCCGTCAACGAATATCTTATCCTCAAAATAGATTCTGCAGTTTGGATCGCCAATCTGTTTCGAAGTTTGTCTTTAATAACAGCTACTTGAGAGAAGGCCCTTTCCACAACTGCGTTAGAAAATGGCAATGACAAAATTCCTAAAGCCAATTTACTGACATGTCCGTAGCTTCGATCTTCGACTGCATTCTTGAAATTGCACGGGTGGTGGACTAGAGCGAACCAACTCTTCTCGAAGCGTTCAATTTTTGGAAAATTGAGACAATTTTATTAAATGTGGTATTGGCTTGTTCCAGACTTTCAGTAATTAGTAGAATTCCCCCAATTTAATTATTTTCCCCTCCAAAAATCCCCCCAATGTATCCCCCCCAAATGTCCCCCCATCGCTATGAAAACCCCCCAAATTTGGGGGGAATCCCCCCAATCTGGCATCACTGTGTGCAACTGACCACAGGCTAAAAAGAGATGCTACAACTGACTCTTTTATTTATTTTTTATTATTATACTGCATGTAGTCTTTAATTTTCAACATGTAGAGAGGTCTATTGGTCTATCCATATTACAACGGGCCGGTGATGTGTAGGCAACACGATATCAGTCCAAAATAAGTACTTTACGTTAGAGAACTCTTCGGCCGGCTGCACGTGGCCGGGCTTTATTGTCCCTGGTATTGTAGTAAGCTATTGAAAAAGTATTTTATGTTATATTTTCATTTATTTTGTAAAATTATTGTGCCCCCATGTCGTCGGTCGCCTGTTGTAATGTGAATAGTACCTAATCCGTGTAAGTAAAATTGTAAATAAATAGTTGTCTGTGGTTATTGCTTGCATACAAACAAAATTGATACCTACAAAACGAAAGTTCGAAGGAAGATTGTTTAAAACATTGTTAAAATTTCAAATGGAAACAGAAACTCGCCACAAATTAAAAGGATTATGGACCATGTCACCATCGTCCGCACTTTTGGTTCGACGCTGCATCGAGGCATCGGGTAAAAGTGACGAAAACAACAAATGGGCACTGGCTTTTAACAAACGTGTATTTGACCCAGTTACTTCATCCATTGGCAAAGAAAATACTGGACACCGTGATGATATTCCACCAGAAAACTTACCACCAATCTGTCTTCCTGAAGAAAGTAACAATAAAGCACCCGATCAAAGTGGCATTAACGAAATTATATGCGAATTCATTGAGACGGATTTAGCAGCGAAATGGCCCCGTATCTTGAGCGAATGCACCAAAAACGGCGATGCATTTGTGTCTGTAGCCACTAATGTCTCTGAAGCGTCTTTAGAAAAGTTCTGCAACCAAATTTACAACAATGCCGACAGCTTACAGGGGCAGTTTGTCATAAATTATGTCAGATCGTTCTTACCAACTTATTTGAAGAAGCGTCAATCAAGGCTTAGTCTGGATATGATTGTTACAGCCTCAAAACATTTTCCTTTAGAATTTAACACTGTCTTTATACCCTGTCTGGTCAAAGAATTAGAGATACCAAGTACCATCTTACAAAATTATGTACAAACTTTGAATGCGAAGGAAAAAGCTGATTTTCTGGCTAAATTGTGTGATATCAAGTTGTCATCTGAAGAGTTTAGCCATCATTTAGTAACTCTGTGCTCTTTATATAAGGATTGTGAGACAATTACGCCCTGTATACAGAGTTATGTGTTCTCAAATATAGAAGAACAATACGAGTTTCATTCAAATGATAAATCCTTTGGAAAATTAGTCCTGGCTTTCATGCAAAATTGTAATGTTAAACTTGTAAATGTAAAAGCATTAGGGAGAATAATTGCAAGTCATCAGTCTGTATTCAGGAGACCTTGTATGAACAAGTTTGATAGTGAATTCAAATTGAAATAAAGGCTTTAAAAGTTTACAAGCGTTTTGTGAGTTATTTTGTAACATAGACATGCCTGTCCAAATTATATACCCATACAGAGCTGCGTTTCATAAAACTCAATGTACATTGCATACCCTTTGGGATACCTGTGCTATGATAACCAGGCAATGACTAACATGGAATTACACCCAGACTACTTACTTAAATATACCATGAGTTTTAGTTGCATAAAATAGAGCCATGTTACGTTCCAACAGCTGATCGAGGCAACCCCCCCTTTTCATACACTTAGGTAATTACTTGATGTTTGTTTTCATATTTGTATTTATAGCCTTTGTTGCCAATCTCAATCAGGAGGCGGCACGTAAGGAAACAGTGTTTGTAAAACATATAATTAATTCGCCATCAACATGTTTCTGAGAAATGATTGTTTACAACAATGCCAAATACTTAAGTCATAACTGCCGATAAACTGCTGCGCAGTTTAGCATTGATGGCATTCTTTTAATAAAATCTTTAAATTCAATACAAAATTGATAACTTAAAGAACTAGGTATGAATAAAACCACGTGGATGTTCCCAACACAGACTGTTATAATATTTTCATTTCAATGTTCAGTCCAAAAAACTAGTAAGTAGGTACACATTGTAAAAATACGACAAGAGAAAACAATAATTGATTTATTTAATCGTCAAAAGAATGTTGCAAGAACGAATTGGCAGACTTATGATATGAACACGTGTGGATCACAGATTTTGACCAAAAACGGCGAGAACTGTGGAGACTTTGAAAAACTGATTCATTACGTACAGTCGAGAGCAGCTCAACCTTTACACTTTCGTTGGAGATTCACGCATACCATGACTGAGGAGGGTGCACCCCTGTAAAGGTCGATTGTCGGCTGTACATACTTAAGGTAAGGCTGTCGTTTAGTAACGCGAAACTACTACATATACCTACTTTCAGGCTAAACATTACCAATGAAAAAAGCGTTTTTGCAAAAAGTGACAGACAGATATTTTAATATTGGCATTTTTAGTTAATGCCTAGAACCGAAGACAAATAGCATAGGTTATAAGGCCATTCATTGTCCTAAAAAAATCTTATACATTTTTTTTTGAGCAATTAGGTCCTTTAAGAGAGCCGGGGCTGAATTTCGATTCGCTTTATCATTTTTAAAGCGAAAAAAAAGAACCAGAGTCTACGAAACCGGAAGTAAGTCATGCACGGAATTGAGATCCTGCGAGTTGTCAGTTTCTAGTGATACCATGGCTCGATACAAGAACTTGTTAAATAAACAAAACTAAAAAGACTCCTAATTTGTGCAAACGTAAAATATATATTATATTTGGTTTTTTCATGCAAAAATATTAGAGGTACTTTCATTCACGTGTGAAACGAACATCAGAAGGTCGAATTAGTCACACACTTATTCACAAAAATACAATAAATCAGTGAATAGTATATATAAAAATCTCGCGTCAGTGTTTTTTATCGAACTCCTGCGAAACGTCTTCACCGATTTTTATGATTTTTTTTTTTTTGGGCATTCCTAAGACACCCAGTTTAACTTGTAACGTTCATTAAGTCGCAGTTTCTGTGCTACTTTGAATAAAACATTTTGATTTTATATTTGATAGGTCTGAGGGTGAGTAATAGGTCGTAGGCTAGATAATATGACAAAACGTTCGCCGAGTCAGCTAGTTAATTTATAATTGTAGCAGCGATTATATCCACTGACCTTATTAAATACCTTCAAAATTAAGTATCATTTGTAACTATGTATTATAAATATTTAGGACAATACCCGTTACTGAGCTTTCTGTCTGGCACTTTTTTAATGCTACAAGTCCCAATCTTAATTAAAAATATAATTATAAAGTAATCCTAATAATATTATAAATGTGAAAGCGTGTGAAGCTGTTTGTATGTTTGTTATTCAATCACGCAATAACGGCAGAACGGATTTAGATGAAATTTAGTATGGAGATAGTTTAGAGTCCCGGGGAAGGACATAGGATACTTTTCATCCCGGAAATTACTCCTTCCATGCGGACGAAGTCGTGGGCAAAAGCTAGTTAATAAATATAAAAAGAAACAAAAGGCGTTCCAAAAAACAGTAAGTAAATACTTAATATAGGTACTTGATCTTAAAATAAATGTTAGTGAACATCCAAGGAACGGGATAAAGTTGAGAGTAATCAGCAATAAATACGAGTAAAATAGCGTCAGAAAGATACGGGGATTTTATACATTATAAGTATAACATAAAACAACTGGTGTGAATACGTAGATAAATAACATAAACTCTCGCCTGTATTACGGAGGGGTAGGTAGGTAGGCCAGGGTTTGCCAGTAAATTAAGGTGTGAATAATAATAAAGTAAGTTTTAGTGATAACATACTTTTCCAAAGGCCTCACAGTTCAAAATTGACCAAGTACCCTATTTTATTTTATTTATAAAAATTTTGAACAGTTTCAACAGTCTTCATCACAGATTGTTTCCTTTTTATTTAGTTTCTATTTTTCATCATTTTGTAACAATTTTGTTCAGTTTCACAATTTTGTTTACAAAACAAACATGGCGGATGAACAAATTAACAATTAGCTAGGTATGAGTTATCTAGCCCTCTGGGCTACCATTTACTCGAAAATTAAATATGATTCAGTTGTTTTTTACTCCAAAAACTGTTGGTTTATTTATATTTTTCGAGTAACTGGCATGGTATTCGCTATATAAGGTTAATAAAAATAGTTTGCGAAATACACTAAGTAGATACCTATTTTTGCCGGTGGGGCTCAACGAATCTAGCTCTTAAAAATTATATTAGTGTCATCTTAATTTTTTTTAAATGAAGTATATAAAATTTCCTTTTGCTGAAAATCAGCGTCGGCAGCGGAGCATGTTCACTGACGACTTTAGGCTGAGCATAAGGGTTTTTGCCTAGTTTTAAGATTTAGTTTTTTTTTTTAGTTATGTACTTTATTTAATTTTTGTTGGTAATAAAGACAATTTAACTTTCACTTTCAAATTATTAAAAGTTAAACAAATCAAAAGCTTGTATTAGTTTTTAAACACTCGATTATACGATATACTGTGTGATTTTTTTTATTCCAGACTAAATGGCCCCATACCCAGACTAATTGAAATACATGCTGGTAAGCTTAGAGTAATTTCGCAAAATATTAACAAACCGTCAATTAACAATTAGAATCTAGGTAAGAGGTAAGTGTTTAATTTCCGTAGCGTTATCAAAATAAACATTGTTTCTTTCTAGGCATACTTTTCTCAGATGTGTGTTTTTTATTTTTCATTTGTAATTTTTGCATACTCAATTTTTTTTTTAATTATCAGATAAGTTTAATTGCTTACTGTATAATTATTAAATAACGTTACTACATCGTTACACAATCATGGAGCGTGATTTTATTTTACTTTGCGTTCAATCAAATATTTAATTGGACTTTAAAATTGTATGTTTTGGCAGAAGTGAACTATGTACTTAAAATTGTTACGGTAGATTTTTTTCTTAAACAACAATGCCCCACGATTTATTCTAAGTTACTCATTTAATTGATTACATGCATTAAACTTAAGTACACTAGTATTTTTTTATGATTTTTTTCTTTTATCATTTAAGTGTAGATAAGTATGCGATCTATAATTAATTAAATGTTAGTTGAAAATAACAAAATTATTTTATACTAACGCACTTAATATCTACGTGGACGGTAGCCACTGCCTACTATATGACTTACCACCAGTTTTTCGTACACTAACAATATGTTAATTTACTACCAGTTTTTTTTTTGCACTTTGTCCAAATGACAGTTGCCAAAAGTAGATGTCGTTTAGCGTACGAGAATTTGGGGGTTATAATTGGTGTGCATTAGACAAAAGCCATAGGCAGTGACTTAACCGGAAAATGTTTTTTAGATATCAGATCGTGAGATTATTATATTTTATTATTGTTTAACTATTATAAAATGCGGAATGTCCAGGTTTTTATTTATTTTTTCGTTAATGTTTACAACCTACTAAGACTACACAGATAACAGTGTAATTACATCACGACCTCTGTGTTACTCTTCTAAAAATATAAAATGGTTTCCAAAGATGCACATTAAAGATAAAAAATTCGTATTTCCTTGCTTTGGTCACCAGAGGAAAAGAAATCAATTTAAATCAAGTTACTTACTAAGCATAGTCTATCTCCAGTTTTTCCTATTCAAAAATATATTGTTGTCATTAGAGAAACACGCTGATAACTGAACTCCCTTAGTTTTATAAGCGAAACAAGCTTAAGAATACATTAATGCTAAGAACTACTTCACTATAAGCTAGGCGGATTTTGGGTGTGGCAAATAATTTTTAAGCTCACACGTACGCATAAACAAACATAACTCAGCTTTCGACTCGTGAATAGTAATTCAGTGGAAAATTAATTGAAATTGTGTTCTGTCAGAATACAAATTCGCTCGGGTCATCGGGCCTGGCGTTTCAAACGTAGGAAAACTTAGTCTGAAAAACTTCAATGTAAGTTATACTGAACTCATCAAATACTGCGGTTGCATTTGCTTCAAAAAAATTTAAAGTAGGAGTGGCTAAGAGTCAGGTTAAAAGATTGTCATGTCATTATGATTGAGGATAAACGCTAAGCGAGATTTTTTTAAATAAATTTAGCAAGCGCGTTTAAAACTGTTAGGCAAAAGGAATCTGTTTGCATGATTTGGGAGTAAAATATATCGTATGCATTAGACATAATGAAACTGAATTTTAACGGATATTTACTCGTTTACTTTTGAAATATATATTGAATAGAATACCTTTATTTAATTTGAAACTTTTGAAGACCCCAACTTATTTGGATGAACGTTTGTTTACAAGGTAGGCTGTGTCACCCGGATCGTTATAAAACGGGTCCCCTTCGAATGTCCGTAAGGTACTGAACAAATTTTTAGACAGCAAGCAACGTAATGCAAATGTATCATTTCACAACTCGATATTTCATATAAAAATGTTTCACAAAACTTACATCTCATAAAGTAATTTCTTTCTTATAATGTCATTTGGCAACAGAACATAAGCTAAGTTTTCTTAACACAAATGCATTAAATCGACAAAGTTCCACTTATGTGATTTAAGATATACAGTTGACGCAAGTCAGAAATCAGGGCACGAGGGGGCAAGGGGGGGGGGGCTAGCCCCCGCATGAAAAAATCTTCCGGGAACGGTAGGTTAAGTTGGGGGAGGCTTGTGATCTCGCTACGAGGAGCGAGCGGAGTTCAGTATTTGATACCAATAAATGCAAACAAAATTAGTTTGTTACTGGTTACTTTAAAAAGCGAATTAAATTGGTATTACAAAATGGATTATTTGTTATCTGCAAATAGTTGACATGTGTGTTTGCCTTTTGAACATATAATAAATAATAATGCATTTTCAAAATGACTGCGTATCAAATGAACCTTTGTATTTATATGTCATTGTCAAAACAATACTTTGTGAAATGAAACATTGACAAATGTTGCTTGTGACGAAATATTTTTATAATGAATTGTGGGTGAAACATCACAGACCGCATTATAACGCATCGATTGACGATCAAAATCGGAAAAATACTTTAGGCGTCACGGTCGAACTACTGTAATACACACACATACATAGAATGCTAAAATCACCACCCTTCCTTTTGCCTCTGCTGTAGTCGGGTTAAAAAAATTCACAACTAGGGAGGCAATGAAATACTCTTCACGAAGTAGAATGCAGACTAATCAAATAATCAACACGGTCTGGTCCTTAGAAAATGTAACTTAGAAAGAAGTTAAATAGTGTCGTTTTAGGCGTACGAGAAACGAAAAAAAAAACATTTTCAATCAGTCTTTTCTTTGTTCATTTTGAGGATGTCAACATTAAAGTATGGCTTTTTAAAATATATTACTGGCATCCGTTTCGTTTTTGCATTGAGATCTAGACACTTGTTCTCTTACATGTTAAAATAAAAAATAGTGAACATTATTCACCTTAATATTAAACTACAAAATAATGTCTACAGCTACAAAATATAATTTTAAAGCAGCTAGCTAAGATTAATATTATATCCCGATAATATTTGTTATTGGCATAGCAATACCAGAATTAGCTTAAACATATATTTTATATTATATTTATGGTAGGGAAAATTGTGAACTTATTTAGTTTTAAGGAAATACCTATATCGCCCCGTTTAAAAAAAATTACAAACAGAAAAATTATTGCTTTTGCAGAGTTTAAGATCTAATTCTAATTACTTACTTAAATTGTTATTTTTAGCTGATGCCTATTGTATTGCATTTCTAGCACATAACTCAAACAGCATATATACTTCCCACTGTAGGGCACAGGCCTTCTGTCAGAGAGAGAGTATGGGGTTAATCACCACGCGTGCCCACCGCGGATTGGCGATTTCAAGCGCTGAGGTATGTGAATATCTCAGACACTCAGGTTGCCTCACGATGTTTTATTTCACCGTTAGCGAGTGGTATTGCTACTATAACTTCACAAATATACATAACTTAGAAAACAAAGTCATAGGTACATGTTTTATCGTGGGAATCGAACCTGGGTCTCACGCTTCCGAGTCCAATGTTCGACCCACTAGGCCACCACCGCTCTCATAAGACCAGAAATAAAGACAATACCAAAAATTGTGCAAAAATACCACCCGTGACACGCCCGACCCAAAGAACCACAAGTTTTCTTTTCTCAAAATTATAATAAAGTAGGTACCTGTCCCGGCGAACTTTGTCACGCCACAGAATCCGTTTTTACGATTCTTGTTACCTCAGCTCAGACACTCAGGTTTTCTCACGATGTTTTCTTTTACAGTTAGCGAGTTGTATTGCTACCGCATACCCCGGGGCTTGAAATCGCCAATCCGCGGTAGACACGCGTGGCGATTACTCTCCTGTGCCCTACAGTGGGACGTAAAATATATAGTCTGCTTATGCTGGTTTTATGTCTCGTTTTTGTAAGTGTATGCGCTTTTAATCTCTTGAATTCTTAAGGACCCGATCGGGCCACCATAACAACGGTTTTTGATTGTTCTTTTCAAGGTCATAAACAGGTTAAAAAGCTTCAGGTAAATGTTTTGATGCCATCTTTTTATTTTGTTTTTTAAAGTTATGTTTTGTACCACGGACTATTCTTATTAAATTACGGGTTAACTTAGTTTAAGGATTCAGTCGAGTTAGTGCGAATTAGTCAACTTAAATCTAAATTTCAATTAATATCTTGAGTGAAATATGAACACAAATCAATCAGTCTAATGAAATATTACATAGAGTCTGTCCGACAAAGCTGATTTTACATTTGACATCCATCTGACTCACACAATGTAACATTTTAATGATTGTAAATCAGTTGTATGTTAATGTAATTATATAATAAAGGGCTTAAAAAGCACAATTTATACCGATGCCTTGTAGTGAGCAAATCTGCACACAAACGTTTATCACGTTTCCACAATAAGATCCCTGAACAAACCACAAACGCGGTTCAAAAAATGTGTAAAGCACTCTTTGTGCCAAAGGGGCTAACATTAAAGCTTATTAAGATGACAAATTTGTCTAGAATTTAAGCCAGTTCAATGCATTAGTTCTGAGTTGGTGGTTAGGAACATATTTGAAAAGACTAAGTTGTGAGTTTTTTTGTCCAAATAATCTAGATTTGAAATGCACACCCAGTTTTACTTGTAAAGTTCAATAAGTCTCAGTTTCTGTGTTATTTTGAGTAAAAAATACTTTGAATTGATTCAAACCCAGCCTATGCCTCAGATTTAGAAATAAAATATTTTAAAGCATTCTTGCCAAGAGCTTCCCTATAGCCTGCATTAGCATTTTACTAAATTTGTGATTTTGTTCTTCATTCTGTTTGGCCCGATTTTGTTCTTTAGGGTTCCGTACCCAAAGAGTAAGGGACCCTATTACTAAGAATCCGCTGTCCGTTCGTCCGTCCGTCTGTCACCAGGTTGTAGCTCACGAACCGTAATAGTTAAACAGTTGAAATTTTCATATGTATTTCTGTTGCCGCTATAACAACAAATACTAAAAACAGAATGAAATAAATATTGAAGGGGGGCTCCCATACAACAAACGTTGTCTAAAGACAGCGCTCGCCATCTAGCGGGCATCTATGTAACCTTCACAGCGCCGATGTCATGTCGTTAATGTCAAGCTTCTTGTTAGTTTCTATAGATTGTGAGTAGATAGTGTGTGATACTCACACATTGTGTGATCTTTAAAATCCTTAAAAAAGATAGAATATGCGAGTGAGAGATGTCAAAGTAAAAAGAGCCATAAAGAGTAGAATTTGAAAGAATTTGTAGTAGCAATACCACACGCTAACTGTAAAGGAAAACATCGTGAGGAAACCCGCGGCTTGGTTGGCTCCGCACGTATTGACTTGTCTTCCCTGTGGGCTAGGCCGACTAAGCTGTCAGAATGTGCTGGGCAAGCCCACTCCATCTAAAATAATGCCCCAGCCACGGCAGCGTACGAGTGGTCCCTTCACCCATCTAGTGTGAGTGATGGTGCCACTCGACGCTGTTAAATTATCTCATTACGTAGATGCATAGAAGTGATGCCAGATTTACGATGTGGGAGAGTGTGCTATTTAGGTAATTCTATTCAACTAAATGAGACACCATGTGACAAGGGAGGGAATCATTCACAATTTTCGTGACGTCACATGTAGGTATAAATCTAAGCAATATAAGAAATTTATTTGTTTGAAAATCAGACACCTTCAGGTCCAATCTTTTCTCAGTGCATATGTTCATATGTAAGGGATCACTTCCTCAGCACAACGCTGAGTCAGCTGCATTTTGTGGCAACTTAGACACACCGCAGGCTACATCTATGGTCCTGTTTTATTTATTCGTTTTGCCTGTTGTGTATTTAGTTTTCTTTCTGTTGTTGTGCATACTATGTTACTTATCTGCTTATTTTGTTTCTGTGACGTGTCTTTTTGGTATAATAAATGTCTTTCTTCTTCTTCTTCTTAAAATAGAAAAGTTATTCAACTTTTGAAAGTGTGGCTTTAATTTAATATGTTTTTAGGCATGTAACGCTACATTATCAGGTGAGGGGGTCACACAAATGTTACAAGGACGAGTGGGGGCACGGACGAAACTCAAGAATTTCGTACTACCTACGTAACTTATGGATTTTTTACTAAAAAGAAGTTTAAAATCGGGCATTCGTCCCCGAGATGATTTTGAGATGATTAGCACCTTAATTAATATTTCACAACATTACTAACACATTACCTAGTTTATCATTAATTTAAAACGTAAAAAGTGTCTATGTAAAACTGTGTAAAAACTTAGATACAGAAAAATATATGTTACCGATTTTGAGATCATGAATATTTGTTTTGGTTTATGAATAAGTTTATGGTTTAAATAGTTATGTAACAAAAGTCTATTTCTTCCATGGCAATGTTGTTTTGTATACTTATAAAAAATTATTATTCCTATTCCTTACAATAATGAAATAATTTGAGCTACCATCGGCACCTGAAAATGTGTGGAAATGTCAACTCATATGTATATGATAGGTAAAAAATATTTTTCTCACAGGAACTTTTTCTGAACACCATTTATTTAACAAAGAACTATTAAATTTCATGAGCCATTCACAGATGCCAATGGTAGATTCTATGAAACGCATGCGACAAAAAATATAAATAAACGTGCCCTATAAAAAAAAACTACACAGGATGCCATAGAAGTTTCTGCCATGGGTCTAAAAATAAAAAATCAAAAAATTATCATCTGATGGCAAAGGAACCTTTTTTTTGTAAAACCATGATTTCATACTGATGAAGGACAGGAACACAAGAGAATGACAGGCCCTTTTCGGGACACCCTGTATAGTGACGACTTAATCTAATACCTCCGACAGCCTCTCTCTCTTCAACTGATGTTCAATCTCAGAACAGTGTGCCATCAATACAGACTCTCCGACGATAAGGTTTTCAAAGCAAAGGGAACAAGCATACCTCGCATCACCGAAGCACACAATCTTATTGTCATCCCGGTACATGGTCATTCGGTTGAGAACCGTTGAAGGCTGGATTTCTTTGCCAGATGCAAAGCACTTCTTGATATAAGCAGTCTTGTACAAGAAGTGTATTTTCTCGCAGTGTTGCTGGCTGAGAATGTGTTTAAGCAGATCGTGTTCTTCAGTTTCGGACGTTGAACAAGCAGGACAGAAGAATATTATAACATTCTTGGATTCTAAGTTTGGTTCGTTTGTTCCGGGCTTCAATTGTATGCTGTGAACTTGTACGTAAAATGTTATTCTTTCTATAGCAGCTTTATGAAGCATTGTGCTGAACAGAGTTGAGTCTTGAAAGCTGTTGTAGCTGATAATTTGGTCTAGGGACTCTGAATAAGCCGTTAAAGTTGATGCATCCAATGTGAAGTTACCGATAGAAGATGTTACGGACTGACTGAGGGCACGGTCATCACTAGTCTTTGTTGTCAAACCCGAATCTGACTGTGATGAGGGTGATGACGGATTATGGTACTTACAGTTGCAGGTGCATTGTAAAACATGTTTCTCAGTTTTTGATATGTCTGTCACATTGTTGCTGGACAAACTGGTATCATTTTCATCCTGTGAGTCAGTATCTAAAGCAAATAAATTGTGCATTGCTTGCTTCAGGTCAGGATAATCATTGTGGCGCGTGTTTTTTTTCTTACTGACACGTAAACGCTTTGGTACATTCCTTTTGCCTTTCCCCACATCAAATGTGATACTTCGTTGATTACGATTGGGGAATTTTTTTGTTTTTGCCACAATTTCCGGTGTTGTCTCCTGAGGCTCATTTGTTTGAGTCTCACAGTGCAAGTTTGTATCGATGAACTCCTCAATAAAGTGTTTCATAGACAGCAGCTGCTTTTTGAGTTTGAATTTTGTTAGCGTATCCTCTTTTTCCACTACAATGTTCCAAGTTCCACTGGGACCTTCGCTGTGATCCAGAGTGTCAATGTAGGTTACCTCTCCAAGGATCTTTGGTAGGTTGGAAACATCACTTCTAGATAACGCTGTCACCACTGACCTGCAGTGGAATATTTTGGAGACTTCAATATGAAACTGGAATTCTGTCAACAGTTTCTTCATGAAACGCTCCATCTTCTCCAATTTCATTTGGTAAGACAGAAGCAGTGTTATACGTTCATCTTCATTCCTGTCCAATTCAACATCTCCAAAAGACTCTGGTGTCGCTGAGCGTATATACCTATTCTCCTCTAGGCTTGTGGCACTATCATGCATGGATTCCACTTTCCTACACATCTTTATGCCTTTTTTCTCCCCCTCATTTGACAAAGAAGTGTCAGAATCCTCCGATAGCGACTCAATATCTAATTTGTCTGCCTCCTCTGGTGTGTCTGGTCGACCTTCGGACATGGCGTCAAATATATCAAATGACTGGTTTAGTTCAAACTCCCTGAGTCTCTCACAAAACATCTCAGAGCTTCTACAGCTGAGCGATATGTGAGTAGGGGTGTTTTCTATATTGCTGTTGGATTTTTGGCCAGCTTTGTTGAGGCCTTCATTCATCGACTTGTTAGCCTTATTTATATCGAGTTTAAGTTTCTTATTGCGCCGTTTTCCTTTCTTGGAAGTCTCATCAAGCTTTAGGAGGTCCGTCTCGGACAGAGAGGCTTTTTTCGAGCCAAATGTTTTGACCGAATCGGGAAGTTTTAAGCTGGCGCAAGTAACGGAGGTGGAATCTGGCTCTGGTCTTTCTACGGCTACGTATGGCGTTTCACCTGAAGAAGATGAGTTCGTGTGGCGACGTTTCTTAGAAATTTCGTCGTTGCCTGGGTTTTCGTCTTCTTTCTTGAAATAGTTTATTTTGGAGAGCATTTTTCCTAATGAAAACGCCATTTTGAGGCCGTAGTTCGCTCGTAGTTGTCAACTTTCGCTCCGGGAGTCCTCTGTTGGTCCGCTTTGTAGCTCTGCAAAATGGTTTGTGCGTAAATTATTTGAATCTACTAATGAAAACAAAGGATTGCAAGTCTGTATCGATTAGTTAATTAGTCGTTTTTACCTTTTAGAAGCAACTGATGATGGTAGTTTCGTGTTGGATATTCGTCCGTGATGTTGGTCGAAGCGTTATCCAGGCAGCTGCCACAAGTATTTTTGTTTTACCCTCATTTTTCGTTTATTTTCGCGATTCATCAAAAGCAGCAGCTGGCAAACTAGTTTTGGAAGGTACCTATGTCTTGCTCACAGAACATACTACGCCTTGATGGAATAAATTTAGGACGCTAAATTTAAAAATCTAAATTTTTCTTTGTGTGAAAGGACTACGACAGCATTGCCATATTTTGTCGGTTAAAATACGAAGGGTTGCCATACTAAAAAAAAAAATCTGTTCGGGGTGCATTCCATTGAAACCAAAAAGATTGCGTGCCCAATTAGACACAAATGATTACTCGATTTTTACTCCGATTTGCCTACCTTGTCAGAAGGAATGAGATCGTGAAGACTCAGTTGGAGTGGAGGTGCAATCACGCATTTTCATTCTGTGGTCCCATGGTACCATGGTACGTGAAAAGCATGTCAAACTTTACATATCTGCCGCAAAGGCGTCCTTAACATAACTGAATAAAAGAGGGCATAATATGTACGTATGTAAAGGTTGATTGCTGTCAACTGTACACTTAGGCGGGGTCGTCTGCAGCTGTGAGCGAGAAGCTACGAGTACGGGATGTGGAGGGAGGGAGGAAGGCTTAGCATCTTCTCCGGGGGCTTCTACCCCTGGTTCACTTTGCTATGACGGCGGGTGTTTGGACTTTTGTTGTTTATCTACTGACCAAGTCTACGAGTCATAGGTAAAGACGCTAGCATCCGACGCTTTAATACTTATTATTATTATTATGTTGTCGTACTGGTAACCGATGAATCTATCTACAACAGCTTCGTGATGGGCAAGGGAGAATTTCCTTTCTTATTTAATTTCCTTTTATGTGTTTAGTGGCTAATAAAGTATAATAATATTTTTACAGACAAAAGTAGGTAGGTAAACATAACATTTATTTGTTTTTTTTTTCTGTATTTTCTTACAATAATTGTAAATTAGGAACACGGGCTGGGAACACTATTCACAGAATACAGAGATTGGGAGGGAAGATGGGATGTTTTGGTGTGTCAACTTGTGTCTGTTATTGTTTTTGAGTGGTGGTTAGGTTACATGGTTATTACCCACCCTGAAATAATACACATACTTTTAACTTCAAAGGACTGGACTGATCTATCTCCCAATAAACAATTAACTACCAAAAACATAACTCAACCTCCGCTGTAGGCCTGAGAATTACGGTAAGGCATAATCTCTTAATAAATGACATCGAAGCCCTTTCAGTACCTATGTACCCGTCGAGGCACAAAAAATATTTTCGGCCTTATAAAAACTCGATTCCTTAAAACATTTCAAAAACCCGATTAAAATAGTCCGTGGTGGAGATTTTACTAGGAATAGATGTAACCACAGATTAAATAAACTGAGTTTTCGATTGGTTTTAGAGGAATCGCGTTTTTATAAAATAAGGCCGTTTGTATTTATTTGCACCACTAAAAAGCCAATCAAACCCAAAAGCTTTGTAGTAAAACATTTTACCGCTATACCAACGAGGCAGTTGATTTCGCCGTACTTTGTCCAAAGGGCCCCATTTTGGGTATATTTCCATGTTTACTGATAGCTCGAAGAATTGCTCAGTTGAAGTTGCAGTGGGTGGGGCACATAGCTCGGAGAACTGATGGCCGTTGGGGCGAAAAAGTTCTGATCTGGTGACCTCAGACCGGACGAAGCAGCGTCACAAGGCCCCTCACCAAATGGTCTGACGACCTGGTTACGGTGGCGGGGAGTCGCTGGATGCGAGCGGCACAACACTGGGAAGCTTGGAAAACTGTGATAGCAGCCTATGTCCTGCAGTGGGCGTCAAATGGCTGATGATGATGATGATGATATCACAGGGTATCCTAGTTTGGGATCAGACAAGTGGATGTCACTATTATTATGATTCTCTTTACGTTTTTTATTCTATAAAGCATTTCTTCCCCAGAAAATGAAGGAGGAACTGGACATAGACTCTTTAAGGACAGAACATGAGTCTGACGAGCAATGGGCTGTCAGGAAGATGTTCATGGAGGAACATAAAGACAAATTCAACGAAACAGAGCTGGTTACTTTGGCACAGCTCTTCACCAACATTGAATTCCTGGGGTGCAGGTATGTGTCCATTTGTAAAAAGTCGAGCTAGTAACAGTTACTTAAAATAACGAGAAAATTGACATATTTCACGACAGATTAAAAATAAAAGCTTTAAAAAAACATAACTTTGAAGGCCCATTTCCCCAACTAAACCGAGCCCGGTTGCCCATCAGCCAAGTTCAAAATTTGAATCAAGTTTAACACCAAACCACATTCAGCCACAACATGAAATTGTATTGACTAAATACAATATTTATTAGAATAATTTCCTATTTTTGTAATAACCATTGTAAGAAAGTAGGACTAGAAATAAACGAACAGAAAACCAAATTAATGTCTAACTCAGAAGAATCACCAATAACTATAGACGGAAGCACAATTGAGTATGTTAAGGAGTACATTTACCTAGGCCAACATACATCATTCAATAACAAAACCACACAAGAAATTGATTGAAGTATAACAAAGACCTGGAACCGATAATGGAGCCTAAAGGTATTTTCAAAAACAAAGAGATACCAATTGAACTCAAAAAGAAAATTGCGTACACTATTCTCTTACCTTGCTTAACTTATGGATGTCAAACATGGTCTCTAAACAAGTAGCACATAAAGAAACTAAAAATCTGCCAGAGGGCAATCGAAAGAAGCATGATGAATATTAAAAGAAGTGACAAAATTAGAAATGAAACTATCAGAAATGAAACAAAACTAATAAACGGTGCAGAATTTATCCAAAACCAAAAATGGCGCTGGGCAGGACACATAATGAGGATGAAAGATGACAGATGGACAAAACGCACAACCGAATGGTATCCAAAAGATGGAAAACAAAGCAAAGGAAGACCTAACAGGAGATGGTCTGATGGTATAGAAAAAGAAGCAGGATCTACATGGTCAAGAATAACATCACAAAGAGTAGAATGGGAATATCTGAGGGAGCCCTTTGCTCAGAAATTAAGCCAATTAATAAATTATATTTTTTGTAATTGAAATGTCATTATAATAAAATCAATTGAATTAAATTCAAACTAAAATATATTTCGATGAGCCGTTTTCAGCACAAATTCACAAAGCACTTCATAGATGGCGCTTATAGGCGTGCACATACAAGAACAGGAACACGTCTGTCAAATTTTGCTTAGCGCAGATTAATTTTGACAGCCGTATTCCGGTTCTTCTATGGCCACGCCTGTAAGCGCCATCTATGAATTGCTTTGTGAATTTGTACTGAAAACGGTTCATTGCTTATTGTTTTCAAATCAACAAAATAATAGTAATAATAATAGTACATATTAATTTAAATAATATATTTTAATGCATGCTAAATATATTTTGTTGTTTAAGATTATTGCCAAAACCCCTCATGGTTATGAAAACCATGAGGGAGGCCTATGTCCTGCAGTGGGCGTCGAGGGGCTGATAGTGATGATGATTATTGGCAAATAAAGGCTATTTTCATTTAATTTTCACTTTCAATAACCATTGCCAAGGGCTGGCACATAAGGTGTGGAGGACCTGTTTTGATGTGAAACATATTTCAGTTCTGTAGTAGGGGGTCACTTACTAAGACCGCATGCAACAAAAACATGTCGCCTCTGGTTAACTCTGTAACTACTTGTCATGTGCAATCCATATAGTCACAGTGCTAGATGAAATGCCAGCTACATCTGGGCAGCGTATAGGAAACTACGTCAAGTCTTCACGTCGCCAATCCCACAGAGTCTCAAGACGAATAAAAGCAACGTCACTCCAATCTAAGTGAGACGCATGTTCTCCATTTTGCGTACCCATTTAATTAATGTAAACAAAGCCTTACGAAACATCGATGTAACTGGATCGTAGTTTTGTATTAAGGACTACCCTCTATTATTGTTTTAATTCTTATAACTGTCTGTCGATATTGTATTGTTACCTACTTAACGAATTGTTTCTCAAGTAAGTGAATTTATGTATTCTTATTGAGAAATAAATATCTTAAACCTTAAAGTTTCCAATCAGTGTCATGACATAAGGTACCGAAAAGTCGACACTGGTGGGGCTGGTCCACAAATTTAAAGTTGCTCAGCGTCCCATGGAAAGGGCTATGCTCGGGGTTACTCTGAAAGATCGAATTCGAAACGAGATGATCAGACAGTAAACCAAAGTCACCGACATAGCCCACCGAATTAGCATGCTGAAGTGGCAGTGGGCTGGCCATATCATCCAAAGAACTGATAACCGATGGGGTAGACGAGTTCGTGACTGGAGACCGCGGATCGGTAAACGTAGTGCAGGACGTCCTCAGACACGGTGGAGCGATGATTTCCGCAGGGCGGCTGGCAAGAGCTGGATGAGAGTAGCCGAGGACCGTGATGAGCAATAGGAGAGGCCTGTGTCCAGCAGTGGACAAGTGTAGGCCGATGATGATGATGAGAGCAAAGTAGCCACTACTCAGATCCTCTTCACTCGGCGCCAGTGCCGCGTAACACCTTGCGCAGTTTGAGCTAAAAATTAACGCTTACTTATAGACGTATCACGTTAAACCAATGGCCGTGTAACCCGGCACAGCCCCACCCGCTTTTTTTGTGTGGTTCAAAAAATGTGTGAAGCACACTTTGTGCCGAAGAATCTACTATAACATTAAAGATTATTTAGATGACAATGATGTCTGGAATTAAAGCCAATTCAATGCATGAGTTCCAGGTGTTAGAATATTTGTATAAACTCTGTTAATTAAGAACTGAAAAGACTAAGTTGGAGTTTTTTCGTTCATTTTTTCTCCAAAATGTCTTGATTTTTAAATGGACACCTAGTTCAACTTGTAACGTTCATTAAGTCGCAGTTTCTGTGCTACTCTGAATAAAAAAAAAATTGATTTGATTTGAAGCTTACTACACATAGTTGTGTTGAACTTAAGACACAATCGTCCTCTAAATAACTCTGTTAACATTACTGCTCTGTTGTTTGGCAGACATATTTGTCTTTTGAATAAAATTACTCATAAATATGTCAAACAGGAGATGCAATCACCCGTTAACATTATTATCCCGTTTTATGCCAGACTTATTTGTCTTCTGAATAATCGTTAATGTTAATGTAAGCCTTTTTGGGTGCTTAACGCATTTTTAAACCTCACTGGAGGTAAATCTAATATGTTTTGAGGAATCTTATTGTTGAACCTCGTACAGTGCCCCGTAGAAATACCTGATGACGTCCCTATCATGTGGAGTACAGTGGCCCCATTCAGGCTTTGGTGCTTGTGATATAGGGGCAGAACCCTGTCTCATACAAAAAAAGTTTATAAGGCTTCATAAACGCTGAAATATAGTAAAATAAAATTGTTTTCTTGTCGGTTGGAATATAATTTTTTTTTATTTCTCCTTTTGAGACCACCACTTTTTTTAGTGTCACATCCGTCATTTTTTTTCGTATAAAATGCCTACGTCACCCGTACGTACCATAATGATGATTCGATTGATTTTGATAAAAAAAAACAAAGTAAGGTTTTCTTACAGTATTTTGTAGGTCTCAACATCAAGTTACTTTATATTCTTTTTGTTGCACTAAACCGTGCTAAGGACAATTAAAAAAATAAATATTGGCCTCTAAATGGGTTTTTATCAGGTTACTTTAATAAGAAAAAAAATATCACGTTTAGTTTTTTATTGAATTCTAAATCTTTAATAAGCGTGTAGATCCATAAAAAATATTTTACCAGAAAAAAAATCAAGCAATCAAATCTCAATGGTATTTTTTTTTATATTTTTGTAGTGTCGTGACTAAGAAATCATAGTCTACTAAATATATTTTGTTACCTGTCGTCTGACGAAGCGTTTTGTCCATTGACCAACAGATACAAACCAGACATTATGAAGCAGATGGCCTACTTGTGTCAATCTACACTGAAGAACTTTAACCTTTTCACGCCATTTGGCCTAGACACAGATCACTGGTCTCGGATGTTCATCAGTCTTAAGAAATACAGGATAGATTGGCTTACTCCAGCACTGTTACAATGCGTCAGTCATAGAAGATGCCCCTGTAATAAGTTGGTGAAGAAAAAACTGAAGACGCCGTTCTTTGATTTGAAAGTGAAAAGAGATAGCAAAGGAAGGAATTCCGACAAAAATATGGAGAAATCCGGCGCTTATATGAGGACAGATAACTCTAATACAAGTGTTGCTTCTTTAAATGATGTAGCAACTAAATTTGATGCTTTAAAAATGTCTGTCGTGGGACACAAAGACAGTGTAAACACATTTGAGGATAGCTCCGAAAATGTCAAAAAAACTCAGACTGGTGAAGGGAAAAGTGAAACTGAAAAGGCGGATGACATTGTCAGTGTCAAGGGAGATGGTGCGATCAAGAAAGTGACCAATAAAGAGAAAAATAAGAAATTTATGAAGATCAATGCGACTCAAGACATGCCCAAAAAAGTCAAAGAAAAAAGCAAAATGAATCAAAAACAGAGTGTACAAGTCTCAAACACTAATAGTCACAACTACTTCGATAACGCAATCCTCAACTACAAGGCTACGAACCGCAAGATTTACAAGGACAAAGTTAATAAAGAAAAACAGTGGAAATCGAAAACTGTTGCAGACGAAATCCCTCAGAACGAGTGGACGTTGCACCCTTATTTGACTGAGTATTCATGTTTTGTTGTCAGCAAAAGAAAATCTACAAACTCTGACCAGAAATTCCCAGAAGAATCCAGAAATCGCAAGTTCCCTAGTCTCTCCTTCGGACGCCAGGCTTACAAGGCCATAGAGGTGAAAATTATCGAGTTCTGTCAAACCTTAGGAATTCCCGAAAGCTTGGTCGCTTTCCATGGTACAGTTGCTGATGATAAATTGAAGTTTACAGTTAAAGACACAAATCTAAGCACGTTCGTATTACCTGACTACGCTTTCACGCTGAACGGTCAGAAATATTTCGTAGAACCGTATGACCGAGTCAACGCAGCTTTCAAAGTGCCAAACGGAGAGATCTATGACTGTAACAATGTGCTGAGTTGGCTTGCAAGGCAAAATGACCACTTAGATTTGAGCATCGCGGATTGGGTGTATCAATATGAATATTTACTAGATGATTTTCGCTATGTGCATGCGGAAATATCAAGAGATGATGCAATTACTTTGGGGGATTATAGAAATAGGCTTTGCTTCTTTGATAGTACAGTGTTACTGAGGCTATATCCGAAATCTAACAAGCATTTGGCAATCGATTCTGAGCGTACAAATTGTAACAAAGAAGTAAATTCCAATCAAGTTAATCCACTGAAACAAGAGAATGCGAACGTGACACAGAATCAAAATACTGCATTGACTAAAAACAGAGAAACCTGCTCCAATATTCAATTGAATGACGTTGAGGTCAACTCAAATGCAGACGCAGAAAATGCTTTGACTGAGGAAGATGCTCCAAAAAGGTTCGTAAAGGCCATTCTATCTTTGGAAAACGACAGAAAATTTGAACGGGAGTTTCGGCTTGACTTCATTGAGTATGAAAGCAAGAAAAAGCTGCATCTGTCGAAATGGCGCTTGCTGTATAGACAGCACAAGTTCAAAGCAATTGTCTCAATGCCAGAGAGGCATGCTGTGAGATTGTTGAAAGGCAAGGTTAGTCTGATGTATACTGGCATCAAAATGAATGTTGATTTTCCTGATTTAATTCACACATCGTGAAAATTCCGATCATGAAATGCTCGACTTGAAATACTTATACGGTGTTTATCTGTAGTAACTACCTAAATAAATATTTTTGTACTTACAATCTTCTTTTTGTTTAATTCGCAACAAATATAATTTTATGTAGTATGTTGTATACCATCTTCCACATTTATTTGTTAAAATATTAAATGTTGAGTTAACATCGGGGGGGGGGGGCGACAAATAAAGGATGTATTAGCAAAGGACAAGATAAAAAGTACCAGAAACTGGCGGGCGTGCATGCAACGACTAATGAGAGAGACAAGTGGCAGTCTCTGCCTACCTCTCTGAGATACATTCGTGAGTTTATGTATGTACGTATGTAAATGTGGAGTTACTTCGTTAGCTTTATCTTCACATAATGTATCTGTCTAAAGACAGCTCTCGCCATCTAGCGGCTATGTATGGTAGCTTGGTAGCGCCAATGTCATGTAATGTCAGTTATAAAACGCTTCTTATTGATTGCTATAGATGGCGCTGTTTTCAATACCAAATCTGTTGTCTATGGCCTGTATCTCTCTCTTACGCAACAACGGCTGACGAATAAACTTGTGTTACCGAAGAAAATCCCCATTGAATTATCAAAACGCAATTCCCTGGATTCCTGAAGCGCTTTCGCCAACAGTATCAATTCGGAATCTAACAGAGCGTTTACATTCATTAAACATCTGAGTTCGACGCAAGTTCCCCCATTTGCCGCAGATATCCCCCAGAAACGATGGAACGCGTGTCGAAGTTGGCCGAAAAAGTGTCGGCGAAGTACCGCGAGAGCAGAAAGAATAAGCTGAAACGGACGTTTGTCCACGCCAGCGACGCCGCTGAACAGAAGGCCAAGCGGACTTTTACCAAATGAGGTACGTGTGTTGGTTTGGCTTGGATAGAGATGTGTCGCGGGAAAATTCCGACGGAAGGATTCCGGGGAATTGTCCCGAAATGGAAATATTCCGGGGAAAATAACGATTTTTGTTGCTGAATGTACATTTTTTTTTTTTAATTTTGTATGCCGTTAGAAATGGTTCATAAAGTTTGGATGTGGTCTCCTGAGAACATTTTTCAGCGGCTGCGAGATTCAAGTAATTCCTGTTAAAAGCCCATCTCAAATGGGCTGAATATTTACTCGTGACAGTGACACTAAATTGTTTTATGTAAAAAGAATTGTAGTGCCATAGTGTATTGAAAAACACCCTTATTTTAAGTGATTTTTGGCAACCTTAAAAATAACAATGGTTTTCATTTGTTATTTTCATGGAGGTTGTTAAAGAGAATTTGTATAGGCCTGGCAACTCACCGGTCTCCGCACCTCAACTCTAGCGCGCTCGGGCTCGCTGCTCTGCGTCAGTCCTTGTTGGGCGTTTTCCAGGCGCCCACAAATGATTCTTCAACTTCCATAGGGCGGAATGAAACTCGTTGGCACATTTAACGTCTTCGGCTTTGAATAATTACGTATAAATCACGAAAAAAACACATAGAGCGCAACTCTTCTCACGTTTGAATTTTCACCGATGTAAAAAGTGTCCCACGTCGCCGATAGAGGCGCGAGAATCGTCCGGAAGGCTCCAGAGCGAGTATTCAGTTCAGATCACGGATCGCTACCAGCAGGCTGAATAAACTTTTATCGTCTAAAATACGCGAATCATTCCAAGATGTGTCGTGTGTAAGAAAATAAATTTAAAGATAATTTAAAACTCTTATTACAGTACGAAACAGAGGGCAATGGCGTTTTAAACGGTTTTATCCAGAAATTTTTGCGTTTTGTGGTGCCATTGTGCCATTGAATAAAAAAACGAGTTGTTTTATTCGATGGACACAGAAAGAATCGCTTTTCCCGCATAAAACACATTTTCGGAAGATTCCCGGAATCATTCCGCGTTTCTTCCCAAAATGGGTTTAAAAAATAATCCCATCATTAAGCTTGGACAATTTTGACGTAGAGGATGAAGCAAGAAAGATTTACGAAAGAAATCGTCATCGAGCGAATGTGGGTTGGCGGGTCGGGAAAGGACGTCCCAGGCTGACATACTTTGACCAAGTGGGGGATGTATTAAAAAGTATCTTCCCTTTGCTGACTCATCCCCTTTTTGGTTTTGGAATAAAACTAAATTGATTTGACAAAGTATTAGGTATATTTTATTATTGAAGTGTTAAAAATCCAGCAGGTACATAAGGTAGGTAACATACAAAGACCAGAACACATTAACATTATAATATTGACGAAGTTATGGGTCCGTATACAAAATTGCGAAGCGGTGCGATGCGAATTCGCAACGCAGAAAACTGCGACACGAATCGCTGCGATGCGATTTCGCGAGGCAAGGCCTTCCACGATTCGCGTGACCATTCCTTTGACGACCGTCAACCGTACTGAACGTATTTTGTAAACGACCTACGTGACATGGATCGTAAAAAAAAGTGCTCACTTCTGTTATTGCCAAGAAGATGCAGGAAAAAGAAACAAATGAGATTTCAGGTTCATCCATTTATTACTATTATGAAAGCCGATGCGAATCAACGCGCAAGTTCTTGCGACGCGTCGCGCGAGCTCGCAGATTTTTACGATGCGATGTCGCGTCGCAGTTTTGTGGACGGGCCCTATATCCACCGGTGGGCAGAGGTGGGCTGTTGATGAAGGCGACGATGATAGCAATGACAGTAAAATTATTGGACACGATGAAACTGTTTGGACTATCTGGACTATGTTAGTCTAAGGTGCGACTTGTTGCGGCATATCGAGATGCTCCCCGTGCGATTGGGCCATCCTGCACGGTGTTACGGAACGGCACTTCTGCAATGGAAGGCAGAGTCATAGATGAGAAGAAAAGCGACTGAAATGTATTCCCATTTTTTTTAAAGTAAAGTAAATAGTTCTTTATGAATATAAAAGTTAAAAGCTTTATAATTATGTAAATATAAAGAGGCTCGAAATTTCGCCGATGCTTGCACTTGCCCATTAGCTCAGTTGGAAGAGCGCTGGCACGGTTAGCCAGAGGTCGCGGGTTCAAGTCCCGGCATGGGTGGAATTTTTAGCCTCTAAATAGGTTTTTAATTTAAAAGTTTTTAAATAAAAATAAAAACCGACTTACAAGAATACCTTTTAATTAGAAGTATGTATACATGTAGGTATTGTAGAAGTATAATTTGGAGTCGGTGCCCAAAATATTATATATGTCCTGGTCATGAAACTGGGCACCGACTACAAATTATACTTCTACAATACCTACATGTATACATACTTCTAATTTAAAGGTATTCTTTTACATTGTTTCTAACTTTTTAGTTCTGCCGTGTTTTAAAGTCGGTTTTTATTTTATATATTTTTTTTTATTTTTATGTTTTTAGTGGGGGAGCAGGAGAAAAATAAACAAGTCCCTTACAACCAATATTTATCCTAATTAATTCATTGCTTTAAAATTTGAAGTTCTCAATTTCCATCTCCGAAGGTCTTCACCAGAACACCACCAAATTACCTTGGGACTACTTTTACATTATTTTATGAAACATACGGATATTACTAAAGGATGGGGCACCATTAGGCCTTATTTACTGCTGTCCTTAATGGACGTTCCGTTCTACATCTCTAAAGTCTTCATCATATCTTCACAAAAACAAAACTAAAATTAAATGGGGCGTTATATCTGTTCGCACAAAAAAAGAATTGTCGAGATCGGTTAAGATTTGACAGAGCTATGCAAGAAAATAGCAAAAAAATATATAGGCGTCGAATTGATAACCTCGTTTTTTTAAGTCGGTTAAAAATGGTTACATACAAGCGGACTAGGCCACGCTAGGTCAAGCCTGTGTTGTGGTGGCCTTCATTTGTGCACAATGAAGAATGGCGCATGTTTATGGTATATTATAATAGGCAATATTTCAAAGAAGTTAAGTACCTACAAGTTATAACTTACATTTTTAGGTACCTATATAGTTGAGCAAAAGAAACAGTCTTATAAATCAAACTGGAGACTAGAAATTTCAATTAAAAATAGTGAGTCCTAACTGATAGTCTTTAGTTTAACTGAACATTGATGGTTAAATTGAAATTAAATGCGCGCTTTGTCTGTATTGAGCGGTGGCAGCCTAGTGGGTAGAACATTGGACTCGGAACGAGAGACCCAGGTTCGATTCCCAGTGCGGACATGTACCTATAACTTTGTTTTCTAAGCTATGTACATTTGTGAAGTTATAGTAGCAGTACCACTCGCTAACTGTGAAGGAAAACATCGTGAGAAAACCTGGGTGTCTGAGATATTCGCACACCTTAGCGCTTCGCCAATCCGTGGCGGGCACGCGTGGCGGGCCTGTGCCCTTTCGATAGTTATGTTATGGTTTGTCTGTATTGCCTTTTGAAGTTAAAGTTTTTGTGGGTACTTTACGTTAGAACTAGGTCTCAATTTTTTGTTAAATGGGTTCCAATATTTTTTTAAACGTTTGAGTGGAGCGCACGCGCAATCCTTTGTAGTCTAGACGCGCACGTTTAGTCAGCGCGTGTCGTGTGACGTGTGACTCACCTCTCTATAATCGCACTCGGCTATCACAGGCGTGAGCATATCCACACGTCGCATCGGCACCTGTTCCATGTTGTGGATCAACTTGTAGACGTCAGAGTCCTTCAGGTGGTCCAGGGACACCGGCGGCTTCTCGTATTTCATGAAGTTTACCCTGGGGGCGGGAGAGGTACTGTTTATTTATTTATTTATTCAGTTCGGAGAATCATCAGCTTAAACTTACATTATAACTATGTAATTTAGGCCTACTTGCCCGTAGCTCAAATAGAATGTAGAACGTTTCCCGAATGTAGCTCAAATAGAATTTAACTAAAATACTTCATACAGCGATCGATTTGAATGGCGACTTAAGTGACACTCGAGAAGCGGCGCAAGTCAGCCTTAGCCTCAGTTTCTGAAAGAGTGTTCAAATGTAACAAGAGATTAATCTAAGATTACCTCAAAATACCGGCACGTGATTGGCTGAAATTAGCTTGACGTGAGATTAACATGAGATTAACATTTGATCGCTCTTCTAGAAACCGAGCGTTAGTCTCTAAAAGCTAATAATAGAATCTCGCCAGTAGCAACACATAAAACAATAGGTACGTGTGGACACTTACTACTTCACGCCGAGGTAAAGTAGCCAAAAAAAACTAAAATAAAAGAAGAAACAAATAAAGATCTAGGCGACAAAGCACAAGCATTGAATTTCACTCGTAAAAAATGGCACTCATTAGTCGCCTTAAAGTCCGTACCTTCGTGTTGAACAAATTGTTAATAAAAAAACTGAATTTTAACTGATATTTACTCGTTCACTTTTCCATTTTACAATTCTCCGACGTTTCGGTACTTTTGCAAGTGCCGTGCTCTCGGTCTGCCGAGTTCAGTTTTATCATGCCTAGTGCTCAGTACCTAACCTCAGAAAATACTAAGTTCAAACTGATGTAGGTTTCAGTCAATCATTGAGCCCGTAATCATCCACTGCTGGACACAGGCCTCCCTCAAAACTATAAAGATTACTTAAACAATGTTCAATATTTAAAATTTCATAAAAAAAAATAAAGTTAAAAAAATCGTTAGTCCTAAAACAAAAGTTACTGTAAATAACAAACTCCAATACAAAATTTTCAATACTCAATACTTTATTGCGTTCCACAAGTTTTAGGGTTGTTACATTTTAACTAAACAGTTATTTGATAAGACCTTTGTGGACCCTGTAGGGCACGCAACATTTTAAAGTGCTGTATTAAAATATGCATTATATAAAGTTAATAATAATTTAATTGAATTAATAATCATGCAATTTAATTATATTTAAAAAAAATTATTTATCTCATTTCATCTATATTATCCTTTAAATATTCCTCTATAGTATAATAGCATTTTAAAATTAGTATTTTCTTTAAATCTTTATTGAAATTGTAGTCGTTATTCAAGTCTTTAAGGTGCTTTGGGAGTTTGTTATAAATTTTTACAGCCATTACCATTGAATTTTAAGTAGGGAAAATTCAATGCCATTACCAATGTAGGTACTGGAAGAGTTTTTTTTTTTCATTTGAGAGTAATGAGTTATTTTTGTGTCTTATGGGTCTTATAGTAACATCTTCTTTTTTGGGAAAAGTTCTTTATGTTGCCTGACGAATTTTGAGATTTTTTGTAATATGTAAATAGATTCAGGAACAGCGTATTTTAAAAATAAACCATATAAAAAATAAAAATGACAGACGAAATACAAAATATAAATAAAGAAATCGTTAGTCCTAAAAGAAAAGTTAACGTAAATCACAATCTCTGATAGAAGGGTTTCAGGAATTGCGCATATTAAAAATTACATTACATAGCATAAAGTCACGCCTGTATCCCGCAGGGGTAGGCAGAGACCAGGGCTTGTCACTTGCCACGACGACCCTGACAGACCTCTTAAAATTATTAAAAATAACCGTGAATAAGCAAAAAAATAATTACTAAACAAAAACCCAAGCAAACCAAACAAAGGCATGCAATAGGCACAGGGACTTACGTCAACGATGCGCTCAAAAGTCTTAGAGTACTTCTCGCGCAACGTATGGAAATTCACTAGGTGGCAGTTCGACTCTCTGGAAATCATTGGGGATGTTTAAATAAAAACCGGCCAAGGGCTTGTCGTGTGGCGCCGGATTAAGAATAGATCCATTTCCTTCCGTGGATTTCGTAGAAGGCGACTAAGTAAATACGTTACCAGGAGACGGGCAGCAGCGTCTTCCTGCATGAGATTCCAACCGATCGCCAACCCGCCTACCGAGCGTGGCGATTATGGCAAACCCCTTCATGGTTTGTAAAACCATGAGGGAGGCCTATGTCCTGCAGTGGACGTCAAATGGCTGATGATGAAGTGCGTGTCGTGCCTCGCGCAGTGTAGGGTTCCGTAGAAAGAAGGGGTTTTATCTGCTTTACAGAACTAACAACTTCATCAACGTAATTTTCAATGGTTTTTGTACGAGTTTTTCCTTTTATAACTTGGTCGCCTTTCACTCGTTACCTTGTAAAGCTTGCAGGTAGCAGCATTATTTAATGTCCTACTACCCTGAATTTTTTCACGTTTCTACAATCAACCGTTTAGCCAGGAGGGAGGACGCCCTACTTGACAAAAAATTGCGCTTTAATGCTTACTATTTCGCAAAGGGAACCCTAAATACAAAAGTATAATATCTTTCTACACCCACAATATTTTTAAAAGACCAATCTAACGATGCCCTATACTATGGTGTGAGGGAGAAAAAAAATATTGCATCCCTAACTAAAAAAACATCATCACCGCGGATTGGCGATTTCAAGCGCCGAGGTATGTGAATAGCTCAGACACTCTGGTTTCCTCACGATGTTTTCCTTCACCAAAAAAACATAGCATCCCTAATTTAGGTTTAGGTTAAAATTTTTGTTGTAAAAAAATTAATTTTGCCTTTTTGTCGTCGTGATTAATATGTATGTCTATACCAAATTTCAGCTTTCTCGTATTAATGCCGCGGACAGACAGACAGACGGACGAACATGGCGAAACTATAAGGGTTCCTTGTCGACTACGGAACCCTAAAAAGTTCGGTCCGCACGTTTATTACCCGTTCATTTAATTTTGGTTTTAGCCTATATTTATAACTAGCTGTTGCCCGCGACTTCGTTCGCGTGGTAATTACAATTTTTTCTATTAATTTACCTTTACGATCTAGAACATATGAAACATTTTTGTTTTTTACAAAAACAACTTTAAACACATACCTATACCGCCTATTGTACGATTGTCTGTTGCCCCATGGCCATATCTCGTTCCAGATTGCGATCTGCCACCGTGTGGGTTCCACAGGACCAAGGCATCAGCGTCCACATAGGTACAGGGCGTCAGAGTCCACAAAGGTACAGGGCACATGCAAACAAACAAAGAAAAAACACAAACAACGTCAAAAACCTTCACTGCACCTTAAGGGGCCATCTATAAAATTACGTCACACGTTAAGGGGATGGGAGGGTCAACAAATTGTGTGACAAGTCCCCCCCCCTCGTCCCCCCCTCCCTTGTATGTAACACAATCGACGAGTCATAAGTTGCGTGACATCATATGAACAAAAATATAAAAAGAAAATTAAAATACTAGCTTGTAACGTTAAAAGATTGGATCACTTTTTAATTTCCTGTAATTTTTGTAAATAAGATTATATTAATACAATTTTAGTTAAGTGCGGGAGTGCTATTTAATTTTATGATTTCTAAAATGACGTCACATCCGGGGAAGAGCGGTCACAAGAATGTGACCATCTTTGCGAGGGGCGGGGGGGGTCACGAAATTTGTGTGACATCTTTTAGGGATGGCCACTGAGCGTGCTGAAATAGCTATTGCTATTCTATTATCTACCAACAACTTACAAAAACGTCAACTCAAACTAATATCTAACTGTAACACAGTTCTAAAATCTAAATACCCGTAATTTTCGTCATAAGCAGCTAATAGACCGCAAAGATTTTTTTTGGCGGTAACGTGAGCATAGTCACAGATCGTTTGCATATCGCTTACTGTCTTTACAGTGTACGTATGAGTAATTGACGTAGTGTGATGCGTAGTAAATTACTATAAGTCAATTACTAAACTAGTCAATTACTCACACATACAGTAAGGGATGTGCAAACGATCTGTGACTATGTTCACGTTACCTCAAAAAGATTTGTGCGGACTATAAAATGTTAGAAAGTTACAGTAGATTGTACTGTGCATAATTAACTTACGTCATTATACTTGTTAAAGAATTTTGGGAGTCTTTTCAGAACTTATATATACGTGTTCGTGTGACATAAGTGACGTTACGCTAAATGTGATGCTTTCATTAAAAATGTGATGCTTTCAATTTCAATTAAGTAACACGCAATGAAAGCGTCACTTTCAGATATCTTGTCGATATGTTAATAAGTTTTTTTTTTATTGTTGTACCATTAGAAGATTTATTAAATTATATTTGGGGTCGGGCTTTAGAGTTTTGCACTCTGTATAGTATGGACGTGAGTGCGTGAGGCTATGTTACGTCTTTGTAATATGTGGTTTAAAGGCGAACGCTACAAATAGGCCGATATGGACATGGGAGTGGTCCAAATTTATGCATCAGGTAGGACAAATAATGCAACATGTATGAAAAAATGACCAACCTTCCGTCGTATGGTAGTAAGACACTTTCGTATGACAACCTAAAACATTTGAAAGAGATGAAATGTCATAAAGTCAACTATGTGCAAACATGAAAACAATGTGGAACATGCATGCGTAGTGATTTATAGCAATGTTTAATTTGAATATTTTTCTTTCTAATAAGCTATTCAAATGAACAAAAGCAGACATACTGAAATCTAAATAAAACCTATTAAAGCTAACTTATACACTGGTAAGCTAGAAATGCTATGCAACAACTCTGCTAAACACAAAAAAAATATGAATACAGGTGACGTTATTGAATGAAACTGACAACTACATTATATTGAAAACAGCTCACATTGGCGTAAAAAACTGTGTAAAATGAATTGAAATCAATCTCATATATCATTATGATTTTCAGTGATATACTTAAATCGCGGGACCTAGCACATAGAAGCAGTAAAGTGAAGCGGCATCAGATTCGATCAGATCAGATCAGATATTTGCTCCTGACACACAGGTTTTCCTAGTTCGAGAGCAAGGGCTTCAAAATTCACTGTGCAAATTGCATTTCTCACTAAAGATATTTGTGTTTATATTTATAAGCAGGTCATACTAAACTTGACCCGCGTTCGCCACATAGCCAAAAAAAATATCCAACATCAAATTCAACTAAACGTCAACTGTCCACAATTTATCAAACGTCCACCAATCAGTACCCTTTCGTCTTCCCCTGAATGATCTCGGCTTGCGCGGTGAGCGTCTCCGCAATGAACTGTTCGTTGTAGGCGTCCTTCGGCTTCCGCCACTTTCGGCCTCCGGGGAGGACGAGAGGCCGCTCGGCCGGCACCAGGGGGCCGAACGCGGGCTTCGGCCTTCCGACCCTCGGCGTCGGCCTTTGCTTCAGCTGGCGGGACTCCTGCTCCAGCTGAATTTGCTCCATCAGTTCCTACGTTAGTTCAGGGTTCAGGGTTAGCATGTTTGGCGTGGGTGAAATTTTAGGTCGCAATTTGTTCAGGTACTGCCAGAGTGCGCTGAAGTGAAGGAAGCTAGAGTTATATTGATTAAAAAATGCTTAGGTAACATTGGTTCCAGGCGCTGAAAAACAGTACCTGGGTAGATTTTAAATCATAAAAATTTTTCAGTAAGTTTTTTTGTGTTTATACTCAGAATTTTCAACGTTAATCAAATGCCTTTTGCCTTTTACGTGTACGTTGAATAAATAATTATCGAATTCCACGAATAACTAATTTGTTGTCGACTAAAGAAGCATTCTCTAGTCGAAAACAGGAAGTGCCGTCTATCCCGTGGATCCTCTAATTTGTGGGACATGGCCTTTATCCTTTCGGTTAGCATCATACACCTTTAAATATGAAGACCTGAACACCATATCGTGTGAAACAGCAGCCATCCGCTCTCCTCTGCTCGTACACAATCGCTGCCCTCAAATGACGCGAAAGCATTTCCTCGCGCCTCTGTCTAACTCACCTTCTTTTGCTTCTCGACCCGCCTCTGTTCCTCCAAAATCTCCTGCTCTTCCCTGCGCATTCTTTCTATCTCTTCGGGTGTGGCTTCAGGCGGTCTCGTCTGCTGAATTTCCTGCGTCACGTGTTCCTGCCTGCTCGCCTCTACTTGGGTCTCCTCGCCTTCCTCAGCGGTCTCTTGGTTCGTCTCCGTGGTACGGATTTCTGTGGCGGTAGAGGAATAGTAAGGAATCAAGCAAACTCGTTACTTAGGCAAACTCTCATATCGAATACATGCCAACAAGACAATAACATTATTATAAAGTGTTTTATTTCAAATCCTTACTAATGTTATAAACGCGAAAGTTTGTATGTATGGATGGATGTTTGTTACTCTTTTACGCAAAAACAGCTGAACGGATCCGGATGAAATTTTGCACAGAGACAGATTATAGCCTGGATTAGCACATAGGCTATTTGTTATCCCGGAAAAATACACATCAAAATTACCACGCGAACGAAGTCGCGGGCAACAGCTAGTCCATTAATAATAAAAAGAATATTCCCTCAAAATATTGCTAACGATTTCAAAATCCCACTGCGGCTATATTTGTACCTACCTTCGGTTTGCTCCACGGCTTCTTGTACAGTCTCCGATTGGGTGACGACTTTGGTTGATTCCTGTCGATCAAAAATCGAACATGCACCTCACTGAAACTGTTCGATGTTATATAGTAATATTCTGACGTTTAGCTGTTTTCTCCTTCCACGATTTCGGCGCCGGCGCCGGCCTGGGCCACACACAAGTACCTGCCATATGACAGCTGCGCGCGCATCTGCATCAGCTGTCCCGTTCGTTACTAAGTTGTGTTGTGGACGAGATTTTTGGCGAGATTCTATACCATTTCTATTCGTTATTTCGGAATTATTCGAACGAATAACCGTATAATAACTACTGGGATTTTTGAGAATAGTGTGGATTTTTGATGGTTTTTAGATTTACCTATTCTTGGTGTACGTTTTGGCCTTGGCCGGTGAATGGACGAACGCAACAGATGGAACGTAGTCTATTTGATGGGTAACTGTAAAGAATGCCTATTCTCTCTTGTGTTTTCCTGATTTCCACCATCCTCGCACCAACGTAAAGGACGTCTCCATCTGTGTCCATATGTGCCTGTATGTAAATGTTTATGTTTATCCGTGACACGGTATCAACAAGATACGTCTGCGGATTGCAGTTCCCCGAGGGAACATATTTCTAGTTGAAAACTTCCTTGAAGAAAGGACTGAAAGGACCAGGCTACTTCCCTGGTGAGTCCTTTCTTCAACCATTCCAGAGCAATATATTTGCCCCTATTGCCTACTGACATCAACGTTCCCAGATCACAAATTTCAGCGGCTCCTTCAGCCGACTAAGAGCCGCTGTATGACTACTGTATGGTCCTGGCTACGCAGAAGCGACGTGGGGCGGGGATGCGGAAAAGACGCGACGCGTTGCATAGAGTTCGCGCCGAGGCCCGTCTCTTTTGTGTGGGCTTCTTCACGTCCCTTCAGTTCATTTTGTATGAAAGTGAATTGAAAGGACGACGCGTCCTTTCCGCGCCCAAGATGCCTCATTTTGGTCGGGCACATAAACCAAGTTTTTGAGTAAAATTCAGTCATCTGTATTTTCGAACTAAAACTTTCGTAAGATAAGATAAGAATATTCTTTATTGCACACAAGAAGCGAGACATAAAATATGAAAGTTACAATGAAAAAGTACAATGGGCGGCCTTACTAAGCACTACACATTATTAACGTAACCCGAATAAACGACAGACGAGCAACCGACGACGCGAGCTCCGTCTCTACTCACCATGATTAAGCTCTGCGAATCAGAGCGAGAGCTGGTCGGACTCTTCCGACAAAAAAACCAAGTAATTTTATCCGGTATTAAGTTAATTATCTCGATTTTCGATGAGGTTCATCTATTTTCGAATTGAAACTCTATCATGGTTTGATCCTGAATTACCTGTTGTGCGATCTGCATGAGCTGCCGCGTGACCAGCTCGAGCGACTGCTGTATGACGCCGGGCAACTGCGCCAGCGCAGCTAGCTGCGCGCGCATCTGCGCCAGCTGTTGTTCCAGCGTGGCGTTCGGGTCTGCCGATTGGGAGATCATCGACCTAATTATGCGCACCAAAAACCATCCTGACCGGCTCCAATCGTCTAACTGTCATCATCATCGTCACAAGCCTTTTCGTCCGCTACGGACGGTTTAAGCAGTGCCTAAGAGTTTGACACTTTTTCGCATGACTAATAAGTCCAATTCGAGAGCGGCAAGCCCTACTCCATGTCATCATCATCATCATTCAGCCACAAGAGGTCCACTGCTGAACATAGGCCTCCTCCATGGATTTCCAAAAAGACCGGTTGGAAGCGGCTTGCATCCAGCGTCTTCCTGCCACTTGGATGAGGTCATCTGTCCATCTTGTGGCTGGTCGTCCTACGCTGCGCTTGCCGATATGTGGTCTCCATTCGAGAACTTTACGGCCCCATCGGCCATCAGTTCTGGGTGCTATGTGCCCCGCCCACTGCCACTTCAACTTACTAATCCGCTGGGCTACGTCGACGACTCCATGTATTCATATTCATATTATATATTGCTAAATCACGTACACAGTTATAATTACATGTGGTATTGGTTTTTGTTGGTAAGTACATGATACCCTGTGAGGACGCCCACCAGCTCGCTGAACTGACGACGATCTGAGGCAGATTGCTGGCAGCAGCTGGATTAGGGTGGCCGAGGACAGAAGGAAGTGGCGTGCCTATGTCCAGCATTGGACAGCAGTACGGGCTGATTGATTGATTGATCCGTTTGAATGCGCTTACCGACCATACTCTGCACGTTGTTCAGCAGTTGTTCAGCGAGCTGATTCTGCTCCATCTCTTCGCTGTCTTCTTCTGCTGGTGGCTCTTGGGGCTCTTCTTCTGCGACCTGCTTTATATTTTCTGGACACGCTTCCGGTTCCTCTAACTCCGGCTCTGGCTCCGGTGCCGTTACTTTCTCTGGCGGGAGGGGTATGCCTGAATGTATAGGAAAGAAGTGTCAGCAGATAAAGAAAGATTGTTGAAAGTGAAAAGTTCACTTCATCTCTTCCACCACTTCGTCTATTTTTCTCAACAACGATCAAGTTTTTTCTTGATATGGACACCAATGTAAAGTGTACTCTATATACATTTTTGGGACACGTGTAAATACAAGTCATAAAATGAAGAACCCATCGTGTTTGTGTTGTGAAATTATTAAATTCTGTATCGCACACGAAAAGTTACGTGCAAAGGCGTACAATCAAAAGTTACACGAACCAGTCTCTTCCAAATCAGGCACCTCGCTTTCGGGTAACGGGTCTACGGCCTCGTAAAACTGCGGGCCCTCTTCGGGTATCAGAATCGGGTCCTCCGCGGCGACTGGAGGTGGAGGCGGTTCGGTCGCAGCGCGAAGCTCCCAGGGTAGAAGACCAGTCTCAAAGTCCTGTAGAGAGAGCACGAGGCTTGATGGCGGTGGCTTAGGGTTAGGGAGCTATGGCGATGGCTTGGTATGTGTCAGTGAGTTGACGGCGGTGGCTTGGTCTGTTTCAGTGAGTTTGTGACGGCGGCTTGATTAGTGTCAGTGAGTTAATGATGTTGCCTTGATTTGTCAGTGTTGGAATATTTTAAGAGAACGATTAAAACCTGTGATTAGAACTGAGGCATTAAGTTGACACAATGGAAAACTTGCACAAAAAATGTTTTAATAGAATAAGAGAAGATATGTCAAAAGATAAATAAAGTTGGTATTTTTTTTTCCTTACGACTAATACTTTTCATAAAATAAGTCAAGTAGTTATAGTAGTAGTAGTATAAACAAGTAGTTACGTGGTACAAAAACGCGCCATACAAATTGGCCTCAGAATATGACGTCACATCTCTTTATAGTCTGTGGTCACACCCTCACGTAACGCCTTATTAGTGTATGAAGCGTCTATCAATATTTGAGTTATCTCGTAAAAATAATGTTTTTGGGCATCTACTACACCCTTATAGAAAAACGTTTAGAATTCAATGAAAAAACTGAATCTTATAAGTTTTTTATTATTAGGTACAGTAACTTTATTTTTCTCACTACTTCTTTTCTGATCTCGAAAACCCAGAAAAAAATATTTGAACGGTTTTATTTTTCTTGTTTCCATATGTCGTCAATGATATAAAAGCAATGTCTCTCCAATCTAAGTGAAACGCAAGTTCCCCATTTGACCAACATGTTAAAAAATGTCGCAACCCGTAACGTGCTCTAGTATTCCACAGCGACATCCTGTAAATACACAGTAGTTAGTCGTGGTTACAACTTCAATGTGTTGATGGCGGTGGCTTGTGGCTTGTGGCGCTACTATGAAAAGACACTCCTGTCCAAACATCGAATAAAATCTAGACAGATATGGCATGCATCGAATCAAAGAAGTCGGTTAGTGGCGATGCTGTGTTTTGGTACATTCCGCTGAGCATCCATGTACTTACGCTCAATAAATAGTAACAGTAAATAAATAAAATACTTGTTATTGAATTGAAACAAGCTATTTAATTTTAAATAAGAAGAAAAAATAATACGAAAGACCGCTAAAGTTAAATTACTACATAAAGTACACTTTTTACCTTAGATTGTTAAGTATTTACAAAAAATAAGGTTAAAATAGGACAGACCTCTCATATTTTTAACAATAATTATTGTAAGTGATGTAAATTGCTTCGGTCAGATGTCGCTGCCTGTACGTAATACAGAGAAGTTTGTAAAGAGGCTTGAAATTTCATCGATGCTTGCACTTGCCCATTAGCTCAGTTGGGAGAGCGCTGGCACGGCGAGCCAGAGGTCGCGGGTTCAAGTCCCGGCATGGATGGAATTTTTAGCCTCTAAATAGGTTTTTAAGAAATTGTCCTCAGCACGGGTTAGTGCAACAAAAAGAATTAATTATTACATTTTAAATTTGGTTTTGATTTCTTCTTTGATTTATTTATTTTCATTTACCTCAGGTTTGTAGTCCGGAGCCACCTTCGGTTTTGGTTGTTTCACAATTTTCACTTTATATCGTTCCTAGAAAGAAAAAAAGTTTAGTTGGAATTAAGTCCGCTCAAGCAAGACCACTGCCCTGTCGGGAAAATTTCACTATTTTCACTTTGTATTGTTCCTCTATAAAGACAAAAAACTTTAGTTGGAATTAACTCTGCTCAAGCAAGACCACTGCCCTGTCGGGAAAAAAATCTCGGGAAAATACAAAAGTTTTGGTTATTGAATTCTTGAGGGGAAAAAAAACCTAAGTTTACTGGCCCAGAACTAGGCCACTGAGTTTCTCTTGAAATTACTGACTTAATAACAAATGGCTTGTAGATTAAGAAAAGTTTAGATATGAATTAACTTTGAATTATTCCAATAAAATGATAATAAGTTGGTACCAATAACAAGAATAATCTTCACTCGGAAGCGCGACTAACCACGGTGTGAAATTGCAAAAGACTGAGAGGTATTTGACATTGGAGCACAGTGCCAAAAATGGCCTGTTTATTACTAGACAGACGGATTATTTTTCTATTGAACGGAAGCCAAGGTTATGTTGCACATTATCATCAACACTATTGACGTTATAATATCACATGTCAACAGTGATACGATTATAAATATTTGCAATAGGAAATGCATGGCTGTTCAGATTTGGTACGAGTCACTCCACGGCCATTACGACGTTTGTCATTCGTGGCGATTATGTCCCTTTGTGCAATGAGAAAAGTTGTTTTAGGAAGACATTTTATTTTAATTAAGAACTGCTTCAAATTCTCTGAGGAAAAATACTCAAACAAAAAAACGCGACATCATTGAAAATATATTAGCTACGCTTCTTAAACGCGTTTTGTCTAGGTCGCGCCTTTTCTGTGATTATTGTGCCTTCCTCAATAGAGTTTGGCTATCGCTACTGTTCTAGTGTCAATCTGATATAAGTACTAATTGATACTGACGAGGTTGGCAGTATCATAATCATCAATCTTGACGCTGGGTATTTCAGCGTGTTTACAATGTGTGTGTAGGCCTGCGTGAAATACATTATTTTAAAACAGAACCCAATAAACGAGGTCAGAATCCGAAATATTAACTGCCTGGCGCTAGTTACAAATCGTTACAGTAACCGGCCAAGTGTGACGGTTCCATACTACTACAATAACCAATACAATATTGAAATTACGTATGCCAATAAAATACGGTTAAAAAAATAAACAGATTGATATACAAAAAAAGAAACAAAATATTCGACCCTCACCGGGAATCGAAAAGACCCTCCGTATAATAAGTCTGACACATATACCACTAAGCGGGCAAAAATTTTCGCCTCCGTGTAGTTTCGAAGATAAGGGCTTCTAATTTTAAATTTTCTAATTTGAAAGCCCCACATTAAGCCGGGTCTCCAGCTCGTATTTTATCATGAAACATTACATAAAACAATCGGTTTTCAATGCTCCAAATTAACTTTTTATTTTGCTTCAAAAATGTTTTGCGCAAAGAAAACGGAATGTTTTGTGTAATATTTTTTTAGCAGGAGACACACCTTAAGACTAGAAAAAATGTTATTAAAACAAATTACCTGAGGTGGAATGAACTGGGGCAGCCATCCGTGGTAGCCAAACTTAGCCTGGGGCTGAGGTCTGTCAGGCTTCTGCAAGAACGTCGTCCACTTTCGCTCTTCCTTCTTGATTTCTTCCTTCGTCTTCGTCAGCTCGTCATTCAGCGCTTTCAGCACCTCAGAGTCCTTCAGCTTCTCTATAGTTGGCTTGATCTTTTTGAAATCAACGCTGGAATCATTTTCGTCGACCCTCGTCATGTGCGAAGCGATCACGCGCGAGAGCCTGCCATTTTGAACCATTTTTGTGTCGGCCATTTTGTTTGGTTTCGGCGGGAAGGAAAGGTTCGTGTTAGTGTTTTGTTTTCTTTTCTATACTTTTTTTTGTGGAAGTGCGAATGGATTTAGCGTGTGTGGTGACAATGATGGCACAGTTTTATTATCTTAGTTTTGAAATTATGTATTGAGTATGGATGGATTTGTCATGGTCTCTGGATCATGGAACTGCCTGTCTTAAAGTGGCCCAAGGAGCAATTCCCATACAAAAGTAGTTTGGTTATAATTCACAAACGACATGATCATCATCATCATTCAGAGAAGTCCACAAGAAGTCCACTGCTGGACATAGGCCTCCTCCATGGATTTCCAAAAAGACCGGTTGGAAGCGGCTCGCATCCAGCGTCTTCCTGCCACTTGGATGAGGTCATCTGTCCATCTTGTGGCTGGTCTTCCTACGCTGCGCTTGCCGATAGATATGTAGTCTCCATTCGAGAACTTTTCGGCCCCATCGGCCATCAGTTCTGCGTGCTATGTGCCCCGCCCACTGCCACTTGAACTTACTAACCCAAACGGATCTCAATTAAACTTTACCAATATTGGAAATAAAGTTATCAAAAATAAATTATAGCCTTGTGAATAGCATCTATGAAAATTCTTATGAGGCTATAATTTCTTTTTTATTCTGTTATGTTATTCTCAGTTGTAAGCACGAGCAAACCTTGATTTTAGGTCCTAGTTCTTAACATAGCCCTGTAGTCCCGGGCTTAGATTAGGGCTACGATATCTCCTGCCTGTCGTAGGAGGCGACTCAAAGGGGGCATCGGAGTCGCGGGCGGTGAGGGCGGGGGCCCGAACCACCATTACAAGTGACTCCGTAATTCTCATATGTAATTCCTGGTGTACATACAATAAAGAATATTCTATCTATCTATCTATCCGTGGCGGCGGCGGTGTAGGGTGGCTGCACACTGCCGTCAATTGAGGCTTTCCAGGCGTGAGCATGTAGCGAAGACGGGTGCCTAAATACAGTGTGCGGGGGCTCCGGAATGTTCAACTAGATCTCGGATCCCCCCCACCGGGGGGTTTTAGTGGGTAAAAATCCCACATAACCCGGCTTCCCCCCCAGAAAGCCGGGTATCTTTGGAAGATTTGCCCCTCGACAAAAAACAAAATGAAAAAAGTCCTCTTCACAGTCCTCTTGTGTCATTGAGATCCGCCATGTCGTTTGTGAATTAGAAATAGAACAAAACTTGTTGCTCCTTTAGCGGCCGCCTGAATTGTTTATTTTACTAAAAATCAGAGTAACTTAAGTTGGATTCAATGGAATTTCTCGCTCCGATGCGTGTGGAGGTCACCCATTACATGTTATTAGTCTCTCCTCCTCATAAACTTGCGTCCAGATATGCAGCAAACATAAGTAGGTAATTATCGTTCGAATAAGGCGTGCTCAACAGAAGTTAGACGATGGAATCAGAACTTGAAATGGCCGGCAGATGTCAATGAAACCCAAATGTACTTCCTAGTTATCTTTTAGCTGTAGATAGGTATCTTATCCTTAAGTGACCACCAGAAATCTGATTATTTTGTATGAGTAATTAGAGTGATATTTAATAAATGGATGGCTCAGCTTACCCCGTAAGGGCACGAAGGCGTGAAAATGGTTGAAAATGCAGTCGATCTCGATGCTAAAAGTCTGCTAACGAAAAAATGCATAATGTTTATGAATTTACTCGAGAACTGTCTTCAGCTTTGCTAGCAATGGTAAACAGGTCGAGGCCGCGGTTCATGAAACTACTATTCTAAGTTTATTATGACAATTCGATGTACATAGCTGATTAACACATTTATTAGTCTTCCTACTTGTCAATCGGTGGGTTGATTGCCTATGCAATCTACATAGAATTGTCATTGTAAACCTTGAAAAGTTCTCTGAAATGCCGTCCAGATTCTCATCAGGCAGGGAGTGCGCGAATGCAAGCCCAAATGAAGTTCTAGGCAAAGTAACATTATCAGTAAGAAAAATCAGAATCTGTCTAAGCTTACCCCATAACGTGAGCTTCTCTTAGCATCTCTGATTCACCGGACATTATCTCGGCGATCCGTTCCTCGGTCAGTCCCGGCTTGCCCAGTTCTTCTGCAGAAAAAGGGAACTGTGTGTAAATTTTCGTGGTTAACATGTTCATGAGGGTAGAAACCCTTCAGCGTTTCTATTATCTGAAATCTATGTGCTATCTTCCACTGCTGGTCAAATGCCTCGCCTTTTTTAGACCAAGATTTTCGGTCATTTACCACCTCTGACCAATCAATTGACTCTCTATTATCCACGCTAACTATTGACTTGATAAAATCTTGTGTTTCTTTTTGTGTCAATCCATTCTTGTTTCTATCTCTAAACCATTCTTTGTTGAAGCATTCTGGGCGACCGCGATACGGGTTTTACCAAGTTGACATAGCGTTTGAGTTACTAGTGTTTGTTATATGCTGCTTGCTATGCTGTCGCTACTTTTCTTAAGGAAAACAATCAAAATAATAAAAAAATTTCATTGCGTACGTGATACTTTAAAAACGAGATCCTTTTCACATACCTACTATTAAAGCCCCTAAAATATCGTTAACTATTTTTGTTGGATCCTATACACCATGATTTGGGTGGTTTGAAAGTCACAGCAAATTGAACGTGCCTTAACAATAGCTAGCGAATACGCTGGGTTTTTTTTTAAGTGGCACTTTCCAAAAATATTTCGACACAAACTCGAATCTATGAGAACATTAGTAGCCAGCCAGAGCTGTGCGCCGCGGGTCCCCGGGTCATTGTTCTGATGACGGAGAAGCGTAGCGTTACGCGTTACTAATGGTTCGCGAAGTTTTCGAAACAAGATTTCTCAACCCACTTTTTTTTTTCGTGTAAGTAATGCTCTAACTAAATACATGGCATTTTAGGGCTTTGCCATGTCCGTCCGTCTGTCTGTCCGGCGGCCTAGCTCAGAGAAAATTAGTACGAGAAAGCTGAAATTTAGCATAAATTCAAAGATGATGCACCAACAAAATGGTGGAACAAAATCTTAAAAAAAAAATTTTTAGGTTTTCCCCACCTTCTTTAGGGATGCAATTTTTTTATCAGGGTATCGTTGGTTTAAAAATATTGTGGGTGTAGGAAAATAATTTTTTGATTTAGGGTTCCGTTTGCGGAATATTAAGCTTGAAAGCGCAATAAAATCCCCCTTTCTACGGAACCCTACACTACGCGTGGCGCGACACACTTTGCCGGTTTTAATAAGTGATTGTGATTACATAACAGCTTCTTTCAAACCACCCACATCTCAGCGTGTATAAAGACCTAGTTTGTTTATTGTAAAAACTTACTGGCCGTTTCCTCGTCAATAATTACATCCTCCACGCCGCTGATGATGCCCTGATGTGTGGCTAAGACCTCTCCGTCGACGACCACGTTCCTTGGCGTCGCCAGTTGCCTTCCCTGTGGATTTTTAACGTCTTCAATTCAAACTTCGGCAGCATGTAAATGTCTCCCGATTTTTTTTTATCTTTGTATTTTTTATTTCTATCTAAATAAATAAATAAATAAAAAATTGTTTATTAAAAATCAAGGCATTACAGATATGAATAACTGCAACTCCCACACTAGGCACAGCCTGTGTCGTGGGAGTCGGGGAGTCTCTAACCCATTCTTTGTTGAAGTGATCTGGGCGATCGCGTCACAGGTCTTACCAAGTTATGTCAATTATTTTTCAAATTGTATTTGTATATTTCACATCTCTCTCCCTTTCGTTCTTTGCTGTTATGTGTGAGATATCTCTCATTTCTCGTAATAGTAAAATTTAAGGTCATATTACCTAACACCATGAAACTTAACAAAGGACCAGACTTACCTGATTATTAGAAGCAACATTGAGTTGCACAGATCTGGATCCATTTACTGGCGCTCCTCCAGAGGCAGCTCGCTGTTTCAACTCCTCAGTGTTGAAGGGAACTGATCGTATCTTTTGCAGAGGATCCGTTTTTAATTCCTTGGTCTGAGTTATTAGACTTTGCGTGATTTTGGCCAGCTCGTCAATGGATTTCTCACTTTCTCGGACTGTCTCAGCCGTGATTGATGAAGTCAGAATGCTAGTATCTAAATTTTGCGTTTCATAAGATGACGAAAGAAGGTTTTTGCTTTCTATAGAAGTGGTTTTTAAGTCCAAAGCGTCTTTCATGAGAGAATCTGTCATGGAAGACGAGTATTCAGACAGCTTGTTGATGGCATCTGTGTTTTGTGATACAATGCTTGATGTTAAAACGTCTTTGTTTTGTTTAACAGCTGATTTGACCGAAAACGTTTCTTTTATGGAATCTGTAGTAATAGCTACATTTTCAGCTGGTTTGGTTGAAGTGGCTATTGTTTCTGTCACATTTTGCGATCCAAAACTCGATGTGAGATCGTTTCTCTCTATTTCAGTCGAATTTATTGCAAAACTATCTTTGGCAGTAGATTCAGAAGCTTTGCTTATGATCACAGCGGCTTTACCGTTATTTTTAAACTGCTCAGTGACTTTCGACCAATTTTCTTTATGCTTTTCGGCATCTTCAGAAGTTTTACTTGCCGCGTCAGCGTATACTGTAGTTTTTGCTTCTGCAACTATTCCAGTGTACATAGGCTGTGTAATATCCTCAATTTTTAAGTCATTTTTCTTTGTTTCTTCGCTTATTGATCGTTTAGTCTCCATGCCGACTTGTTCCTTATATTCTTCGATGCATTTGATCGTTTCATCGATGGCTGATGCCAGGAGAGACGACTTCCTGCCAATTTCTAGGATTTCTTCCTGTAGGATTGAAATTACGAAGTAGTCAACACACAACATGGATATGAAACATTACAATTATAGCATCACAAATACTTTGCTCTAAACCCGGCGATGCAAAACACGTTGCGTCTGCTGTTAATTAGCTCAAGAAGTAATAAAATGCAAGTCATTCGTAACTAAAAGACTGACGATGCCAATAGAGCAAAGTATTTCGTCAATCGTTTAAACGTACCGTGAATATTGGCTACCAGTAATATATCTGCTTGTGGGCACACAAATCAATCCAGACGATGAATTGAAACCTTGTAATACCCTAATTTCTGTATGTCTGCGAAGGATAGGCTGCATCCACAGAAGTGAGATGTTTCCAGGCTGCTTTATGCTGATGCATCCTTTCCTTACCTTTCTTTCCTCGGCCATCATCATCCAGCCGCTGCCAGCAGTCTGCCTCGGATGATCAGCTCAGCGAGCTGGTGCCTTACGCTGCGTTTACCAGGTCGTGGTCTCCATTCAAGAACCTTTGCACCCTATAGGTCCTTCGTCATATGTGACCAGCCCACGAATTGACGTGCCTGGGGGAGGCCTATAGCTAGCAGTGAATGAGCACGGGCTGATTGATTGATCATTACCTCAGACATGCTGCCATCATTCGCCTCACTCAGTACTGCATTCGAAAATTTCGGAGCGTCTTTCACCTCCAGTGGCGTAGGTAAAGGTGGGTCATAGACCACGGCTTGTATAGTGGGCGAGTCGATTTCCCACTTCTTTTTGACAATATTCAGATCTTCGTGGTCCGTCTCTTTCTCCGGACTAGCTTCTGGCTCCTCCACGGGAGGCAGGCCAGCTGTTTTTGGTAGTGGAATTTCGAGTCTAAACACGTATTCGTCTGTCAAAGGGGTTGGAGGGACGGTAGCGGGGGTGGGTGTATCGATAGTGCTTGGGAAGGAGTCTGAATGGGAGATTTTGTAGCCCTCTTGTTTTAGTTCTAAGGATAGCTGGTGGGTTTGCTGATTGACGTCGCTGCGTTGAGTCTGATGGACTTCTTCGGTTTTCGATTCGAATTTTTCTGTTGATATCCCGGAACGGAAACTGGATTCTTGGCGCGATCCTGACATCATTGAGGTCTCTTCAGATATTTCAATTATTTCTGGTGAAACGGGCATCTCTTTCAAAATCTGGACAGTAGCTTGGACGTCTTCCTGAATAATTTCAGCAGGTTTCATTTTTAATACGACTTTTTCCTCAACTTCTTCTACTATTGGTTCAGGTTCGGTGACTTTTTTAGATACTTCAGCAAGTTTTTGAACTTTTGATATTTCTACTTCTTTTTCAATTTTAGTGACATGTTGTTTAGAAACTTCGGTTATCGAAGCTTTTCTAGCTTCCTCTAAAAGAAGTTTCTTCGTTTCCTCCACGTTTACGCTGGCGGTTTCCATGGCAACTTCTTCTTTAGTAACCTGTTTTGTTTCTTCAACAGATTTGCTAGATTGTGCGTTTTCCAAAAAAATATTCTCTGTGCTTTGTTTGATTTCAGCCGAGTCCTGCACAGAGGAACCTCCAGACAGATGTTCTTCCAAGATGGCATCTTTGTTTGTATACACATGAGACTCTACTATAGCTATATAGGTGTTTCTATCTTTCGATTTCGACCTTCGGTCTTCTCTTTTTTCGGTTGTTAAGTGATCTACCTTTGAAGTTTCTTTGTTAGACTCAGTGACGCAAATCTCACTTTCAGTGACTTCTTCTACAGCTTTGCAAGCTTGCACTGTATCAGATATAACCTGTCTCGCTTCTTCTTTCTTGGACAGCCATTCCAATGGATCACTTTCTTTGGAAACCTCTTCCTCTACCTTGCTCCTACTTCTAGACCTCCTTTCACGTAAGCTTAAGGTTTTTTGTTCGCTAGATTCCTCTAAGCCAGATTTGGTTTGGAATTCATTAATAACAGCTTCCATTTTCTCAGTCAGTTCTTCAGATTTATGGGATGACATTTGAGCCATCCTAGCGCCTGAAATTTTGCATTTTTCAGCTAGTTCATGATCGTCGATTGCTTGTTCTTTTTCTGCTTTGACTAGCACAATGACATCTTGTTTTTGTCCTAAATTTTGTTGTTGTACAGTTTCCTCGTCGTTTACTGAGTATTCTTGTGTGGACAGTACTTCTTGTTCTACTATGTTCTCTTTTCGAACCACACGTTCATCTTCTGTGGATTGTCCTCTTGCAAGACCTAATACATTTTCAGCCAAGATAAATCTAGATAGAGCTACCATGACATCCGTCAAGTGAATAAAGAAGGTTTTAAGCAGTAAATCGTAGTGATACGATGAATGGACTTTACCTCTGATGTTAGGTATCGTCTGTAAACCAATGGTATAAGCTCGTTGTTCCGCCAGCAATCTCTCTGTTGAATATTTTGTTTTATTTTGCTCTTTTGTAGCTTTTTGCGATTTGGTTTCAGATACAGCACATTTTTGAGCGGTTTTAGTTGTTTGCTTATTAGTATCTTTTTTAGCAATCGTTTTATCTAGTTTCATATCGCTTTCTTTAATTTGTGTGTCTTTAACAGTGGTTGTCTGAGCATTTATTTCAACTGCCGCCGTAGCAGATTTCACCATTTCTTTATCAAAGTTATTAGAAAGACGTTTAACAGTACCAGCCACTATGGTTTCTTCTAGATCCCTTTTAGATTCTTGTTCTTTGATAGAAACGCTTTCTCTTTCTGTCTGTAAACTTTGAGCCACTTCCATCTTTGTTCTTTTGGATACCTCTTTTACAATATCTCCAGTAGTTTTTTCCCTGGCTTTGGTAGACTGTTGGACATCCGAAGATTCCATCACATTTGATGTAAATTCAATCTTAGCTGAAGTTGATTTGGCTTGTTGTTCTGTCTTGCTTGACTTGACTTCACTGCTTTCAAAACTGGTCAATTCGACATCGATTTCCTTTTTTATTTCCTCGGCGACTGTCACAGCCTTGAATAAACTTTCTTCGACAACATTAGAGGCAGCTACAGCTACATTAGTGAGCTCCGTGACCGTCGCCACTGACTTCTCCATTCGTTCCAAATCAATGTCTTGTCTCATTTGCTTCATAAACATCAAATCTTCTTTCATCTCCGTCTCCTTCTTCCCCAAATCTATCCGCATGCTGCTGTCCTTTTTCGTCAACTTACTCTTCTCATTCCCAGGATCGTACTGTTCCGAAATGGGCAGCTTAAACTTGCTCTTTGGCAGGAAATCCTCATCGTCCGCGTGTCCAAATTCGTCATGATAATTCGGGTTCAGCACTATAGGGTCTTCGAGAGGCGGGACTTCTGGAATAGGCTCAGTGGAGAAGGGTCTGTAGGGCTTAGAAGGGAGGACAAAAGGGGAAGCGGTCATGCTCCTCGATGGGTCAGCTAGCTCGGAGGCTCCTCTAGAAATCGCGTCAGGATTGGTGGGGGGCTCTCGTGAAAGGTCAGGTATGGTCATGAATACCTCAGAGGGGTCAGAGAGTGGGACGAAATCGACCAGCTCGTCGTCGGTCTGGTCGATCTGGTCGTACAGCGGCTCCTGGTCGTCCAGAACCGGGTCGTAGCGACCACTGGAAGGAAAATAGCTTTTGTTAGATAGATAGATAAATAATTTTTTTTTATTAAATAGATAAAAATAAAATTAAAAAAACATTAAAACTGTTTATTTCAATAATAAAAGAAATACATCATTAACCTAGGCTCTGGAAGCTGAATCTTAAATATGAGATTACAGTGCTTCCAGAGGTTGACAGAGAACACTGTTATCATTTCTTAAATCTAAGTAATGTTATACAATTGGCAGTCTTATCGCTTAGACGCGTAGAGCGATCTCTTCCAGACAACCTTTGAATTGAGTGGATTGCAGAGAGATTATAGTCGGTACGTGGATGTATACAAGTAATATGATAGAAAAAATATATACGTGAAAGATTGCAATGTTTTGTTCAATGGCTAATGTAAATACCTATATAAAATAATAATAACTTCCACACAATGCAATCACTTGTCTAGGCCCCAAACTAGAATACCCTGTGCTATGGTACTAGGCAAGGACACCACAAACATCGCAGAGCAGTGCTTCCCAAACTGTGCGTTCCCCCGCCCTGGGCGTCGGCGCATTATCCCATTATCGCGCAAATTTTTGTCAAAGTATGGCGTCCCCTTCCCCCCCCCCTGTCCTGGCTAAACGGTTGATTGTAGAAACGTGAAAAAATTCAGGGTAGTAGCAGATATAATGAACTTAAAAGGGAAAGTATCACGGCTAAGTAGGCTTTACTAGTTAACGAGTGATAAGCAACCAACTTATAAAATCCATTGAAAATGACTTCTATGAAGTTGTTAGTTCTGTAAATCAGATAAAAAACCCTCTTTCTACGAAATCCTACATTGCGCGTGGCCCAACACGCACTTGGCCGGTTTTTTTTTACTTTTTAGTTCGTTTACCATAAAAGCGTGTTTTTTAGTTTTTTTTAACCTATAATTTATTTTCTTTTTGTTGCACTAATCCGCGCTGGGGACAATTTTAAAAAACCTATTTAGAGGCTAAAACGTACCTAACACAGAAAAAATTGTAAAAAGGTTCGAAATTTCGCCGATGCCTGCACTTGCCCATTAGCCCAGCTGGGACAGCGCTGGTACGGTTAGCCGGAGGTCGTGGGTTCAAGTCCCGGCATGGGTGGAATTTTTAGCCTCTAAATAGGTTTCTGTAATTTATATGTCTTAAAAGAGACTGAAATCCAAAAATTAAACTATACATTAGCCGCATTACTATAGTATCTTGAAATCACTATGGCCAGTAACGTCACTTCACTTAAATCCTGGCAACTCATTGTTAATTTTTTTTTTCTTTCCAGATGATCAACGTGCTCACTTCATCATCACTTATTTTCCGAAGAAAGACTGAACTGAACACCGTAAACATGGACAGAAGACACTGGCAACCAAATTTAAACGTCTTGAAAAAAAAAACAAATTAGCACTCACTTATCTTTGTAGACCAGATAAAACCTCATTTTAAAAAATGGAAAATAAAAATAAATTTAATTGAAAAAAGAATATTGTAAATTTTTTCCCGCGATCCCTTCGAGTTCGTTTTTGATTAGAAATCTATTCGTAAATGAGATATTCTGACGCGATAAGACGTTGAATAAGTTATTGGCAGTTGCGTGAAGGTGTTGTTATTGATAGCCCGCGATGTCGTAACCCGCTTGTTCTATTTGAGCGCTAGGTTCAATAAAAAAATTCCTCTACTCTCACTAGTTAAATTAACAGTTCAATTTATTGAACTAGTGAAACTTTCCAGTATTAGCAGTTCAATGATTTTCTTTGATTGAACTGCTAATACTGGAATGTTTCACTAGTTCAATTGTTTTTCAATTTAGCTTCTCTTTTTTTTCGTCAATGGTTGTCTGGAAGTAATTACTTTAAGCAATAAGGCCGCCAGTTGTACTGTATATTATTGTTAAATTCTCATATGTAATTCCTGGTGTACATACAATCAAGAATATTCTATCTATCTATTTATCTACGACAACATACCTACTATGAAACCAACTTTTAGGGTTCCGTAGTCCACAATGAACCCTTATAGTTTCGCCATGTCCATCCGTCGGTTTTTCTGTCTATCCGTCTGTATGTTTGTTTGCGGTTGAGCACAGACAAGTACTAGAAGTTCGACAAAACGGCAGTTAAAATCTTAAAAAAAAACCTTTTTTAGTTTTTTTCCTCGTCTATGCCATAATGTGGGGTATCGTTGTATTGGCCGTTTAATATGTGAGTGCCAACCCTCTTCTTCTTCGATTTAGGGATCCGTAGCTCGTCCCCCGCTCTCCCGGCTAAACGGTTGATTGTAAAAACGTGAAAAATTTCAGGGCAGTATAATGCACATATAATGAAGTTAAAAGAAAAACTATCACTGCTAAGTAGACTTTACAAATTAACGAGTAATAGGCTACCAACTTATAAAAGGAAAACTTTGTGCAAAATGCATTGATAATTACTTTGACGAAGTTGTTAGTTCTGTAAAGCAAATAAAACACCCACAACACCCACCCTCTTCCGTGTGGCGCCGGATTAAGAATAGCGTCACTCCATTTCCTTCCGTGGATGTCGTAGAAGGCGACTAAGGAAATCAGTTACCAGGAGACGGGCAGCAGCGTCTTCCTGCATACTGCGATCGCCAACCCGCCTGCAAAGCGTGGCGATCATGGCAAAACCCCTCATGGTTATGAAAACCAAGATGGAGGCCTATGTCCTGCAGTGGACGTCAAATGTCTGATGATGATGATGATGATGAACACCCACAATATGTTTAAGCGACCAATCCAGCGATACCCCTTACTATTCAGGAAATTCAGCGTTGAAGCGCTCGCGAAAACAGACGAGTGTCAAAATAAAGCATTGATTGCTATGTGCCAATCCAACAGTGTTAATTGTTGATTGATGATGTATTTTTGAACTGCGTCCTTTATTTTAGATGCTGATTCGGTTTATATTTGTCTTCGGTCGAGTCTTAGTCATGTTTCTTCCGAATAAGTGACCTTTTCATATAGCTCCATACCTCCATAGGTATTAGCGAAGGGCGAGATAAAAAGTTTTTTTTATTTTTCTTTTAGTTTTTGTGATTTTCCATTTTTTGTTGAATTTGTGTTGATTTTTTAGGGTTCCGTACCCGAAGGGTGCCAAACGGGACCCTATTACTGAGACTTCATGTCCGTCTGAATGTCTGTCTGTCCGTCTGTCTGTCTGTCTGTCTGTCCGTCTGTCTGTCTGTCTGTCTGTCCGTCTGTCTGTCTGTCTGTCTGTCTGGCACGAGGCTGTATCTCATGAACTAAGTAGGCAGCTAGCTAGGCAGGCAGTTGAAATTTTCACAATTTGATGTATTTCTTTTGCCGCTATAACAACAAATACTAATACAGAATAAAATTAATATTAAAGGGGGTGTCCCATACAACAAACTTAGTTCTTTGTCGTTTTTTGCTCGATAACGGCAACAGGTAAACGGCTAAATAACGGCAACAGGTAGACGCTTGAAATATTCACAGAATATTTACTTTCATAATATAAGTTCTATAAAATAAATAATTCAAGTTAAAATAAAATAAATATTTAAGTGATTTTTTGCCGCTTTTTCCCGATATTTGTGTCTAATGTTATAGTTAAAGGTACGGAACCCTTCGTGTGCGAGTCCGACCGCTCCGTCCGCTCTTGGCCGGTTTTTAAAACCGCGGTGGTAACTCTAATACCTATCTCGGGGAAACTTACCATATTTAGTGCCCCACAAAGGACGGAGGTGGCTGATATTTTTTCTAACGTGCATAATATGTGAGCGGTTGACCAAAAAGGGACCTGGAGGGATTGGAAACCGTTATTTTTTTATTTGAATTTGTTAATCTGTGGTATTTTAGCTTTGTTTTGGTCTAACCACAATATTTTAGGTGCCGTAGTTATTTTTTTATGATTTTTTGTGAGCCGAGTAAGATTTGGAAAAATTATACCTTACACACAGCGTACACTTTTGGTTTTGTAATCGAAACCTGTTTACACACGAAACTTCAAACGCGATTTTCTCGAAATCAATCATTTTCCCTTGAGGTCCCTTTTTGGTCAACCACTCACATAATATACCTAGTCATGAATGTATTGAGTTTCTTCAAATAAATCCTTTATCGAATCTAGGTAGTAGACCTAGCTTGTAAACAAATAAATAATTTTTCTTGTAAATAAATAGGAAGCGGTGGTAGCCTAGTGGGTAGAACATTGGACTCGGAAGCGGGAGACCCAGGTTCGATTCCCGGCGCGGGCATGTACCTATGTCTTTTCTTTCAAGTTATGTACATTTGTGAAGTTATAGTAGCAATACCACTCGCTAACGGTGAAGGAAAACATCGTGAGGAAACCTGGGTGTTTGAGCTATTCACATACCTCAGCGCTTGAAATCGCCAATCCACGGTGGGCACGCGTGGTGATTAAGCCCATACTCTCTCTCTCTGAGAGAAGGCCTGTGCCCTACAGTGGGACGTATATAGGCTGCTTATGATGAAATATGAATTCGTACAATTCGAATGCCACTTGGAATCGGTATTTTTTTCTTTGTTTTTTTTTTTTTTAGCCCTTTCTCGGAAATGTCGTTTGGCCAGGGTGTTCATAATCTACACCTACCGATTTCACCATTCAGATTAAACCGGGATTGTAAACCGAGCTTGGAACTCGGTACATGGCGCGCCATCTCAGGAACTTCCATCGACGAACTTTAAACTCTAGATGGACTCTACTCTATTGCGGCGTGTTCTCACCACACACTCACCTCGCCGTCCCCCCGCCGCAGGCCTTGATGACTTCACTGGTCGAGCAATTTAACCTAGCACACTCACCGCGCCACCTCTAGCTGCAAGTCCCCGTCGCGGGTCTTGAGGACGTCACGTGATGCCATCTCGTGAAAATCAACTATCCAATGCAAGCATCTTACGTTGCGCCCACCCAGTCGCAGACTTTGCTAACGCCATATGCGGCGCCACCTACAGCCTTGAGAACGTCACGCCGCGTGTTCATACCACACACTCCGCGCCACCTCCAGCAGCACCCTAAAGCCTTAGCGATGTCATGCGGCATTTTCAGACCATACAATCATCGCTCCAACTACACACCTTTTGTAAGCAGTACGTAATTTTCACACACAAGACACTCACTCTCCAATTGCCCGTCAGAGGCCTTGACGTCATGCCGCGTGTTTACAACACAAACTCACCGCACCACCTCCAGCTCCAATTCCCGGTCGCAGGCCTTGATGACGTCGTACGCCGCGTCGTGCGTCAGCGCGTCCGCGCGCCTCCCGCCGATCGCCAGCAGCGCGTCACCGTTGCGGAGCCCCGCCGCCTCCGCGGGGCTCGCAGGCTGCACCTGAGCGCGTGATGCGGGACTCAGAATCGTCATTGTACTTCGCGTCGTGCTACGACTTTAATTTGACTTAAATTAGTGTAAGGTAATCGCAAATATCCAGTCATCATCATCATCATCATCATTCAGGCACAAGAAGTCCACTGCTGGACATAGGCCTCCTCCATGGATTTCCAAAAAGACCGGTTGGAAGCGGTCTGCATCCAGCGTCTTCCTGCCACTTGGATGAGGTCATCTATCCATCTTGTGGCTGGTCGTCCTACGCCGCGCTTGCCGATAGATATGTGGTCTCCATTCGAGAACTTTTCGGCCCCATCGGCCATCAGTTCTGGGTGCTATGTGCCCCGCCCACTGCCAATTGAACTTACTAATCCGTTGGGCTATGTCGACGACTTTCGTTATCCAGTCAACCAACACATAACTAATCGTGACTTATTCAACTCAGAACTCAATATTGGTTCAAGATTTCGCTCAAAATGAAGCCAAATTAGGGCATCGTAGCACGACGCGACCGTCGTGTCGTGTTTATGTGTAAGATCCCTTACGGTCTTATTTATAAAAACACGATTCTAGGGATCAGTTTGCGAAATATTAAGCTTTAACTCTATTAGTGACAGAAGGCCTATAAAAAAGATCTCCACGTATACACCATGTATTTTGGGTGGTTCGAAAGCCATAGCAAAACGAACGTACCTTGACAGCAGCTAACGAAGTTTGTTTTTATAAAAAGGCACTCTCCAAAGATATCTCGACACAAACTAGAACTATCAGAAGCCAGCCAGGGCGGTGCGTCCGTGCCGCGGGTCCCCGGGTCATTCGTTCCGACATTGTTCTGATAGAAGGAGAGGCGGTACTAATTGGACATTGTTCTGATAAATTAGTTTTGAATTGTTTGAAACAAGATTTCTCAACTCGAAACAGAACTTTTCAACTCATTTTTAGGGTTCCGTACCTCAAAAGTAAAAACGGAACCCTTATAGAATCACTTTCTTGTCCGTCCGTCTGTCTGTCAAGACGAGGTCAAGACCCTTTATCTCAGGAACGCGTGCAGGTATCAAGTTGAAATCCTAAACTTATATCTATAGTCCAAAAATCAAACTTCTAAGTGAATATATTCTTTTTGTTGCACTAACAATTTTACAGCTCAGTTGGGAGAGCGCTGGCACGGTTAGCCAGAGGTCGCGGGTTCAAGTCCCGGCACGGGCGCGATTTTTAGCCTCTACATAGATTTCTATGTGAATGTGAAAAAAGTTACGGACGTTAATGCCGCAAAAAACGTGTATTTCGACACTCTCAAAGGAATCAAAATTTACAGGGTACTTTCCGTTGACCTAGAACAATGAAATTTGGCAAGTACCCATTATCGTCGTAAATACAGGGAAAAATCTGAAAACTAGGTATACATTTGTAATTAAATCATAAAAAATTGTTTTTGAAGTTCGAGAAAAGCTCGGAAAAACGGCGAGACTCGATTCCTGAACTATTTATAATATGTAAGTACCTACCTGCAAATTTGTACGGATCCCTCGGTGGGCGAGTCCGACTGGCACTTGTCCGGTTTTTTATTATATTTTACGCCTATACTTATTTAAACGTAATGGTCTAAATAAATAGCATATTTAATTACTAATTACATAACCGCGGCTTTCAAACCGCACCAAATCCTGTCGGAATCCTGACGTTTGCGATAGCAAATACGTAGCATGGGATTTGACAGCTAGAGGGTAGGTTAGTGTTTTTTTAATAAGTATTTTTTAATGGCTCTCGATGCTCTTTCATAGTTGTAAATTAAACGGGTCTAAAAGTGGCTGAAGTAGAATGACTGGTTTCCCCACGACGGAAATCGCAAACGCGGCCGACCGAAGCGGAGATGGCGAGTCAACCTCACGACTTTTATTCTACCGGGTTGGCAGGAGGTGGCCCTGAACAGGGAGGAGTGGAGAGCTAAAGGGGAGGCCTTTACCCAGCAGTGGGACACGATAGCGCACGAAGGGTTCCGTACCACTACCTACACAACATTAGACAAAGATCGAATTTGAGAACAGCGCCATCTATAGAAACCAAGAAGAAGCGTTTAACATTGACATTTAACGACATGCCATCGGCGCTGTGAAGGTTACATAGACGGCCGCTAGATGGCGAGCGCTGTCTTTAGACAACGTTTGTTGTATGGGAGGCCCCCTTAAATATTTGTTTTATTCCGTTTTTAGTATTTGTTGTTATAGCGGCAACAGAAATACATCTGTGAAAATTTCAACTGCCTAGCTATCACGGCTCATGAGATTCAGCCTGGTGACAGACAGACAGACGGACAGTGGTCTTAGTAATAGGGTCCCGTTTGTCACTCTTCGGGTACGGGACCCTAGAAAGTGACTTGAGACCACCACTACAATAATTGATTGTACTCGCCGTTTTAGTCTACCCGTGACCGCGGCAGTTGCAACTTTGCCGAAACATCGGGAATCAAGGTATGTAATTAAATTTTACCCAATAAATTATCGCCATTAGACACTCTAATATACAACTATAGAGGTTAGGAATCCTTTGGGATTTAGTACGCATAATTATTAGGCCTCTCTGGTCCACTTGAAGTCTTCCCGGCTCGCCACTTTGACCTTAGTCGATATTAAGTGCCCACGTCGCCATTGACACCCGATTGGCAGTACATCCCAGAATAGCCGTCGATATTTGGCAGGAGCTCAACCTATTGGCAACGACATTGTGGACGTATTACAGGTGACTTGTCGAGCTGTCAGGGCATGAAAGACTGTCTTTTATTGGCAAGATGCGACGAAGGTATCACGGCATATTATTATGAGATGGTAGCGCGGGCGTTCAGGATTAAAAACCCAAGAGGTCGTGGTTTCGAATTCGAACCCCGGGCATATATCAATGATTTAGTTTTCAAAGTTTTTAAAGTGGCGAGCCTTTGGGAAAGCCTAGGTCTAGCAGTGGATGAATGTGGTCTAATGCATTGGATTGTTCTCGAGTGGAGACCACGAATTGGCCCACCTGGTCGTTAAACCAACGATCTGTAGCAGATTGCTGGTGGATGCGGATGGCCCGGGACGAAAAGAAGTGGCGTGCTTGGCGGTGGCGACTTGACTAGCAGAGTGGACGAGTACGGGATGATTGTATGTTAGCCTTTGGGGATGCCTACGTCCAGCAGTGGACGAATGTGGCCAAATTTACTTTATGGACATCATACCTTGACGACCGTCAGAGGCATCTTGAAGTCAACGCCTCCGATCAGCCTGAAGCCCCACGCCTCATCGCCTCGCCTCGTGAGCCGCAGGTCTAACGTCAACGCCATCTGTTGGCGGGAGAGGGAAGCAGCTTCATACGTTTTAATGATAAATTCAAAGCAAAAAAGAACTGAAATAAACAACAAAAGACAACCCGACTGCTGAGCATTAACTAAATTAACAAAAAAAAGGAGTCGGGACCAACCTAGGTAGGTTTCTTGCAATTGGTCACAATGTTAAATTGTTCAATTTGGTTCCCCCATGCTCAGCAGTCTGGTTATTAGTTAGTTCTTATCATAGTTTTTTATTGTTGTTTTTTTTATTTTAGTAACAGCAGCGCCACCTAGTGATTAGTATCAAGATTACACAGTAGCAAAATTTGAAATAGCGCCATCTAGTGACAAAGTTCTGGTAAAATAGATCGGGAATTTGTGACGTAGCGCCCCTGTGCGCTCGTCACTGTACCCTCCCAAGGTTGCCTGAAGGGCCTAGCCCACTGGGGAGGGATGCGTTTAGTTGTCCCTGGGGGGAATTGGGGTAGTTGGAAGGAAGCACTCGGCTATTTTATTAAATTTATTTATATTTATTAAGGAAAACAAACAGTAGTACAATGTTAACTTAGCATAATTACTTAATTATTTCAAGTAGGTATTGTACCATCAACACAACGGTTAGCAACATAACGTGGCTAACGAGCCACAGATTAAAAAAACCGGCCAAGTGCGAGTCGGACTCGCGCACGAAGGGTTCCGTTATTGGATACAACATTAGACACAATGATCGAGAGATTTGTGTTTCCACTACATATTTTTATAAGCATGTTAGTTTTTAAGTCATATTGCCGCGCCCGACAGGGTCCATAATCGGTATTATACACTCAGTGTTATTTAAGACCTTATTTACATTATGGTGCAATAAATATTTTGATTTGGTTTGATTTGATTTGAAAAACGGCAAAAAATCATGTTTGTTGTATGGGGAGCCCCCCTCAAATATTTATTTTATTTTAATTTAATTATTTATTTTCAAAGTGAATATAGAACTAAATATTCTGTAAATATTTCAAGCGTCTACATGTTGCCGTTATTAATATCGAGCAAAAAAACGGCAAAAAATTTAAGTTTTTAGTATGGGAGCCTCCCTTAACTATTTATTTTATTCTGTTTTTAGTATTTTTTGTTATAGCGACAACAGAAATACATCATCTGTGAAAATTTCAACTGCCTAGCTATCACGGTTCATGAGATACAGCCTGGTAACAGACAGCCAGACCAACGGACAGACAGACAGGCTGACAGTGAAGTCTTAGTAATAGGGTCCCGTTTGACACCCTATGGGTACGGAACCCTAAAAACGATTCCTCAAAACACTTTTCAGTAGCAGTTTTTGGTGACTTTAACGAATGTATTAGACGAATCGAATTTTTATAAATTGCACCGTAATTTTGTAACAGAAAACATCGTGGAAAAGCTCGCGTTTTGACAATTAAAGAAAAATAAAGAAAAATAACAAACCTTAATGTAGTTCACAATTTTTAATCATGATTGATCAGTTAATCATGATTAGTGTCTCCGCTTACCTCACCGTCTGTAGGTCGTATGCTACGACGTTGCAGCCTCCGAACGTGCCCTAACCAAGGTCACTAACCACGGTTCAAACACAACAAACCGCGATAACGGTCGGTTAAAAACTGCAGTTCAAATTGGCACCCGCCTACACTGACCTGAATTTCTTCACTGGGGTCTAGATTCTAGATTGGATCTAAATAGTTTTACTCTTGACTCCGTGTGCACTATTAATAAAACTTCACGCTTGTCTCTAACGGGGTAGACAGAAACAACAGTCAACAGGAATGAACCCTTAGGCGTAGGCCGCAGGAAGGACGTCGGTGAGGATTTCATTCAATTTTCAAATATTTTTATTCATTGTAAAAACAGAATGTTTACTTAATGAACGTCAAAGTTGTTAGTTTCACAATTAATGGATTATGTGGAGAAGAAGCTAACATAGAAACTCCACATTTATTCTTTCCAAAACACGTTTTAACTTAATTAACAGAGTTTTCAACTTAAAATATTAGTCATGAATGTGTTGAACACTAGTCACAATCGTCCCTTAAATAATATTAATCTACTGTTTAATGCCAAACATCTTTGTCTTCTAAATAATCCTTGATGTTATAGTAAGCCTTTTTGCACAGAATGTGCTTAACACATTTTTTAAATCGCGTTGGAGGTAACTCTAATATATCTTGAGGAATTTTGTTGTAGAACCTTATACAGTGCCCCATAAAGGATGTGTTAACGTTGGAAATGACAATTTATGTTTATTTCTAGTATTAAAATTATGGTGGCCACCAACATTTTCGAAGTCTTTGATATTTTTTCTAACGTACATAATATTTTCATAAATGTATTGACATGCAACTGTTAAGATGTTGGTTTCTTTGAAGAAATCTCTTAGCGAATCCCTACTTCCTAACTTGTAAATAAATCGGATGGCTCTCTTCTGTAAGATGAAGACATTCTATCGTTTTGTCAGCGTGATGATTATATCTATGCCATAATTCATATTTCAGAAATATACTTCTAGTATTAAGCATATCTGAGATAAGCCGCGGACAGACAGACAGTCAGACATATGGAAACTATAAGGCGTGGGGCACAAGAAAAGGACGTGGGACGAGGGCGCGGTAAAGACGCGACGCGTTGCATAGAGTTCGCGTCCTCGCCCCGTCTTATCTGTGTGGGCTATGTCCCATCGCTTCAGTACATTTTGTATGAAAGTGAATTGAAAGGTGGCTAAGTCGTTGAATCGGTCGTTTAAAAATATTGTGGGTGTAGGAAAACGATTTTTGTTTGCGAAATATTAAGCTACGGAACCCTACAATGGGCGTGGCCCGACACGCACTTGGCCAGTTTTTTTGTATAACAAAACCTGAGCTTCTGTAATGAGTATGTCTGTCACGAAGTTAATTTGCAGATTTGCTAAAGGTCATTCGATTGGTGGCGTGGTAACTGGGTCACCTATCTCCCTCTAAACTGGTTGAGTCGGACTGGTGATGGTTGACCCCTGCGTCAAGCTCGTGAACAGGTGCTGTTCGTGTGTCTGGTGGCAGCATTAATGTTTTTCCTACATTTGTAAGAAAAGTAACTATCATCATCATCATCATTCAGCAACAAGAAGTCCACTGCTGGACATAGGCCTCCTCCATGGATTTCCAAAAAGACCGGTTGGAAGCGGCCTGCATCCAGTGCCTTCCTGCCACTTGGATGAGGTCATCTATCCATCTTGTGGCTGGTCGTCCTACGCTGCGCTTGCCGATATGTGGTCTCCATTCGAGAACTTTTCGGCCCCATCGGCCATCAGTTCTGCGTGCTATGTGCCCCGCCCACTGCCACTTCAAATTACTAATCCGCTGGGCTATGCCGACGACTTTCGTTCGTCTACGGATCTCATCATTTCTGATTCGATCTCGTAGAGAATTCCGAGCATGGCCCTTTTCATAGCTCGTTGCGTAACCCTTCTTATGAGGCCCATAGTGAGAGACCACGTTTCAGTGCCATAAGTCATCACGGGTAACACACACTGGTTGTATAATTTTGTCTTGAGCGATTGAGGTATATTAGACGAAAAGTCTTTTCAAAGTTTCCCTAATGCTGCCCAGCCCAGTTGGATTCGACGATTGACCTCTTTCACGAAGTTGGACCGGCCTATTTGGACTGTTTGTCCTAAGTAGACGTATTAGGATGTTTTAGCCAACTTGTTCGAGAGTCGAGTTCCCTCGACTATGTACCTAACGTTTCGACATTTACAGATTATTGATGGCAATCATCATCATGGAATCTTGTCATGTAGCAACTATGTATTATGTTTAAGATGATTTGAGAAAAGAGTTTTTTCCCCGCTGCCTTTTTCTCCGCTACAAATTCGGCCCGAAGGCAGCGGCTACCATTTATTGTCATGCAACAAACAAAATTTTATTAATTCTTCACGTTGAAATAAAAACAAAATCAATATCTAGGTTTTTTACGTCCTTTGTGAAGTTAATTAGTTTACAATACAGTAATATGTGCAAAGTAGATCGGACTCAAGTCTCAAGCATCATGCATGACACGTCAAACCAACTGGAACTTTGCAAAAACATCCAGTTGGCCGTATTCAAACGGACCTATTTCAGACACATTTTTCTTAGCTTACAAACTCAAGAATTTTCTTCAGCAAATTGTTATAAAACCCACATCATCATGAGATCGGCGCCGATGCTTCTCGTAGTGACGGTCTCAATTGCAGTTTTAGCGAAAACTAACACGCATAAAGCTCTGACCGAGTCGTTGGGCCAAGAGGTGATTGAGTTAACCGCACCGATTAAAGGTAACCGCGATCTTAATAATAACTTCTAAACGACACAATAATTTTCCTCCGGTTTCTGGTGGACTAACAACCTAGTAACAAACAATCCAGTGGAGACCACAACATGGCAAATGCAGCGTAGATGTTTCAGCAGAACTGGACGAGGAGCCGGCGGCAGAGAATGACGATGACGAGCCTGGCACAACCACCACCATTCAGTCAGCAACGAAAAACAGGAAACCCACTGTGAGTTTACCGTTAGTGGTATTGCTACTATAACTTAAAATATGTACAGAACTTAGAAAACAAAGTCATAGGTATATGCCCGCACTGGGAATCGAACCTGGGTCTCTCGCATCCGAGTCTAATGTTCTACCCACTAGGCTACCACCGCACTACCACCACCGTGTTACAGAATGTTGCCACCAAGTTTGACACTAGCGTGATGTACTTCTTCATCTTCTTCTTCTTCTTTAAGTGCCATCTCCTATCGGAGGTCGCCGGTCATTATGGCAACGTGGGCCCGTGATGTTGCGGCGCGAAACAACTCGGTGGTGCTTGAATTAAACCGTTCTGCGAGGTTTTGTAGCCAGTGGGTTCTGCCTCGGCCAGGTCTTCGGCGGCCTTTTATTTATTTCTTCATGTGTCAACCTTTTTATTACAGACCTTAGAAACGCGTCGCAAACAGAAGGACGAGAAGATCGACGCCACGAAGCTGGACGATGAAGAATCGAGGATCGCGAAAGAGCTGGCGGAGATTTACAAGGATAACGCAGGTATGGCTTCATAGAAGACAAAAGGACGCTTTCAAAATACCTATGCAATAAATATCAAAATCAAATATCATTTAATAAAAAAAAAACCGGCCAAGTGCGAATCGGACTCGCGCACTATTATCTATAGAACATTAGACAAAGATTGAATTTGAGAACAGCGCCATCTATGGAAACCAACAAGAAGCGTTTAACATTGACATTTAACGACATGACATCGGCGCTGTGAAGGTTACACAGATGGCCGCTAGATGGCGAGCGCTGTCTTTAGACAACGTTTATTGTATCCGAGCCCCCCTTATCCGAAATATTAATTTTATTCTGTTTTTAGAATTTGTTGTTATAGCGGCAACAGAAATACGTCATCCGTGAAAATGTCAACTGCCTGGCTATTACGGTTCATGAGATATAGCCGTCTTAGTAATAGGGTCCTGTTTGGCACCCTTCGGGTACTGAACCCTAAAAAGAGAAATGTACAAACACACTTAAGTACGTTACATGTAACTACTTACCTAAGTACGGCGATGTTGTATAATACAAAGATTTGGTACAGTACATTTAAGTAGGGAGACGAGCTGACATCCTTGCTAGATTAATATTAATCTGGGTTAAGGAGTGTCAGGCCCAATACCCGTTATTATTAAGGGGTGACTATAGGTTGCTACTTCAAATAGGTAGGATGTGAATTTTGGCAGTTTTGTTTGTCCTATTAGTTTGACCGAAAAATTAACGCTTACTTATAGTCTTTCACGTTAAACCAACGTCCGTGTAACCCGACACAGCCCAACCCGCTTTTTACTCGCAGATTACAAGGATGACAAGTCGGAAGATTTATTCTCCACAAAAGCCGCGGTCCTACGCGAACGCAACTCGACGCAGGACTCGGCGCGATCCAGCAAGCCAGTCGAACGCCAGAGAGCAGACAAGTAAGATAAAGGATATTCCCCCATTCAGGATACGACCAAATGGATTAATCCAAATTGGTGCACGCTGAATTTCAAGCCCACTGACGTTGCATCCACTGGGACGGCGTCCGGTCGTTCTTCAAAATGAAGAGTGATCAATGACGCAGTCTTCTTTTTGACAGTATCATTTTTGCGTTTTCGTCTTTCGTCCTTAAGAATAAATTTTAGCGTCAGGGGAGCGCCGTTTCTCTTATACCTATTTATCATGGTAATCGGCGTCATTGATTTTCCTCAAACAAGGATTTTGTACATTTCAATATTTTCAATGGATGCCCAAACAGAATCTCGCCGACGTATGTATAACGATGGCATCAGTGGCATCGATAAAATCGTGTCAGCGCGACGCAGCGCGGAATGAATGGATAATAGACGCCGTGTTGGGCATTCACGAGCGGTTTGAATGGCACCCACCGTGCGTTTTTCACACTGACGGTCAATCCACTAAACCTATGCGTCCATTCGGCTTGATGAATTTATTTGCGATTGGAAATCCTTTCCTGGACGCCGTCTTAAAAATCGACGGCGTTTCCTACATTGACGAGCGGATTTCGGAATGCTGGCAGTCCATTTGATCACTTCCTCAGCACAACGATGAGTCAGCTAATAGCGGCGCAAACCTTCTTACACCATTTCTGTTCTTTTCTTTCATTCTGTCTATCATCTTAAACTCAAAATTTAAAATTACCATTCTAGATTTCTTTCGGATCATTATTACTACTTCACCCTAGGTAGTCAAACCTACAGATTACCGCTGACAATTATCTACATGTGAATTGCTTATTTTCCTATTTTATTTTGTTTCGATCGAAGTTTTCTGTATACCGCCTCTTATCTACAGTTTTCCGAAATCAAACCACAGTTATAGAAGTTAGTTCTACATTTTATTATCGTAGATATCATTTACACCAAGAACCCTTCAGCTATACCGAACTACGCTTTAAGCTGCCTTTTGTTGCAACTTAGACACACCACAGGGTACATCTACGGTCCTGTTTTATTTATTTCATTTGTCCTTTGTGTATAACGTTTTTTTTTATTGTTGTGCATATTATGTTACTTATCTGCTTATTTTGTTTCTGTGATGTCTCTTGTTGGTATAATACATATCTTCCTCACTTTCTTTGTTTCTTTCTTAATTTGGAGTGTTGTACACATCGTCGAGGGGGGCCTTAAGAATTGAGGTCTAATTATGCGCACCAAATGCTGCCGGAATCCTGACGTTTGCGATAGCAATAAGTATGGAATTTGACAGACGACTGGAATCGTCCAGGATTTGGTGCGCGTAATGTAGGAGCAGGTTTTTTTCTCTTTCTCATTCCTATTTCCATTCCCCTCTGTGAAGAAGCCCTCAGCCCGGCACGTGACAGAGGGCTTCTTCACAGAGGGGTTCTTCACAAAGGGGGAATGTGACACGTTACCTGCCAGTGGCGTAGCTCGCTAGGTACTTCAGCACATGCTGACAGTGGTGTTATACGTACCATAATTATGCTAAATGTACCACAATTCAGCTGTTCATACCATGTACATAATACATTCGTTAGGGCACGCGAAAGTACAATAATTATTATTCATTTTTTTTTTTTATCTTTGTTCTTGCAATAAATCTTTCTTGGCACCACCCCTTGCACTATCCACATAACCCAAGGTTAGCTGGAAGAAAATACTTACTAGTATTAAGCTCGCCTTTGTACAAACACCTCTTGTGCAATAAAGTATTTTTGAATTGAATTGAATAATTTTGCCAATTATCATGACCGCCTTGTGTTTCTTGTAATGAAACATAATGGTTTTGCAAAAGTTTCGTTTGCTTTTGCTGTCGACAGGTAACTTCTTGGTTTTCCTGTTTTTCTTTACAAAAACCGGACACAATCTCAAACTGGATTTAGTGCTTTTGTTCGAAGTTAAACGCTGAATTGGTTGAATTTTTTTGGTCAAAATGATTTAAATTCTGTAACCCACGCAAAAATTTAGTGTAAGAAATTTAAATTTATGAAAAAAACCTTTATTTGGCTCCATTTAGGCATTATTAAAGCAAACATTTTCTTTTGATTTTTCGTCTGAAAACACAAGATTAACACTTAAACTTTTTTGAACCAGCGAATTCTCTCTTACTTGCTCATCATCATCATCATCAGCCATTCGACGCCCACTGCAGGACATCGGCAGGCGGGTTGGCGATCGCAGTAAGCGGTTCGAATCTCAGGAAGACGCTGCTGCCCGTCTCCTGGTAATTTATTTCCTTAGTCGCCTTCTACGACATCCAAACTTGCACAAACTTTTGAAAATGTACCATATTCTTGCCTGCAGTACCATAATTTTATGTATGCGGTGCCATGATTCCAGAGTTGGCGTACAACATCCCTACATGCTGAGTCAGTACCATTTTGCGTTTGCCGCACCCAAAACGATATAAGCCTTACCCATTTGATGTAGGTACATACCGTACCTATGATGTAGGTACATTTGATTTACCTAACTAAACAAATGTTAGTTTTTATTAAGGAATGTCACAGCACAAAATAAATTACAACAATACAACTAAATTAAATTACCACCATATAAATAAATTACATCATTACTTCATTAATTAAAAAATATAAAAAACATAAGAATAAAGGAAACAAAAAAAAAAAAAACACACACACACACACACACACACAAGTACAGTCACTTAAATAAACCAATTAACAATTAACTACATTCACATGTAAGTACATTTGGTGTACGTACACCTTACATCCTTACGCCGTTCTAATATTTTTGGTTTGTTATGTATGAAGAATCAAGGGCGTCGCCAAGGGGGGCAGGGAGGGGCAGTTGCCCCCCCCCCCCCCTAGAGATTCTAAAAAAGTTGCCAAATATAATGCAACCAAAGTCTTAAGTCTTTGAGTTAATTTGCTTGAAGTTCAAGCCTTGAACAATCATTCCCGTACGTCGAAACTCGAATGAATTTACCAATTCCACTCCTAATATTCCGTACGCTCAATTACGCTCTGCTCTACTCTGTCGTTGAAGCGGGAGAGGGGGAGTGGGGAAGCAACATGTAACCGCGCAGCGCTCGCGCCCCCCGCACAGCCGCCTTTGTTTTAGCGTCTGTCATTCTGTCAGCTCGTGCTCGTGTAGCTTTACACATTGGACTCTGTACTGTCACAGAATATATATGTATATAGTACTAAGATACTGTTGTAATTACAATCGCTGTAGATGTAAGGCTCGTAGTACAAGTGAAAAGCTTCCTGTGCTGTCGACTTTACCTACAATTCATACTTACTTTTCTCATTCATAGAGAATGAGAAAAGTATGAATTTTAGTAGGTAAAGTCAACTTGCCCCGCCCTGCGCCATCGGCTGGCGACGCCCTTGTGAAGAATGAATGACTAATGAATGTTGAGGAAGCGAAAGTAATCTGTCCGGATCGTGGCAAGTGGCAGTCCCTAGTCTCTGCCTACTCCTCTGGGATACAGGCGTGAGTTTATGTATCACGTATGGTATGTATGGTTTGTTATGATTGTCTCTTTTTTGTGTTTCTCCTACCCGCTGTACTGTTCTTACGCTGTTTTGCTTTTGTCCAGTTATGTGTGTGCAAGTGTAACTGCTAACTGTGAAGGAAAACGTCGTGAGGAAACCCGCGGCTTGGTTGGCTCCGCACGTATTGACTTGTCTTTCCTGTGGGCTGGGCCGACTAAGCTGGCAGGATGGTATAGGTGCTGGGCAAGACTACTCCATCGAAAAAAACCATGTCCCAGTGTGAGTGAAGGCGCCACTTGACGCTGTATAAATAATCTCATTACGTAGGCACTGACTGAAAATCAGCGCTGAGGGATCACTTCCTCAGCACAACGCTGAGTCAGCTGCCTTTTGTGGCAACTTAGATACACCTGTAAATCCTGTAAATTAAGGACTTGAAAAGACTAAGTTTGGAGTTTTTTTGTCAATTTTTTCTCCAAAATGATCTAGATTTTGAAATGGACACCTAGTTTAACGTGTAACGTTCATTAAGTCGCAGTTTCTGTGCTACTTTGAATAAAAAAAAATTGATTTTGATTTTTTTTATTTTCACCACAGGCTACATCTATGGTCCTGTTTTATTTATTCGTTTTGTCTGTTGTGTATTTAGTTTTCTATCTGTCGTTGTGCATATTATGTTACTTATCTGCTTATTTTGCTTCTGTGATGTATCTTGTTGGTATAATAATTGTCTTTCTTCTTTTTCTTCTAAATGCAAAGGCCAAAAAGTAAGAAAGTGTAAATAAATTAATAATTTATCTATCTAGGTACCTAAATGCTTACCTTTTCAGCTTCAAGTTTCAACCGGACAACATAAATGACAAGAAGGAGGTAGAGCGCTTCCGGACATCCGTCGACGACATCAGCTGCGATAAGAGCAACCAGAATCTTGCTGAAGAGGTATTTTCGATAGACATGACAGTGAAGCTATCACTCGCATAAAAACCGGCCGAGTGCAAGTCGGACTCGCGCACGAAGGATTGCGTGCCATTATCTATACAACATTTGAATATTAAAAAACCTATTTAGAGGCTAAAAATTCCACACATGCCGGGACTTGAACCCGCGACCTCTGGCTAACCGTGCCAGCGCTCTCCCAACTGAGCTAATGGGCAAGTGCAGGCATCACTCGGGGCTGCAAGTGATGTAAATCGCTTCGGTCAGATGTCGCTGCCTGTACGTAATACAGAGAAGTTTGTAAAGAGGCTTGAAATTTCGCTGATGCCTGCACTTGCCCATAGGTTTTTAAAATTGTCCTCAGCACGGGTTAGTGCAACAAAAAGAATATAAACATTTGAATATTTCAAGCGTCTACCTGTTGCCGTTATTAATATCGGGCAAAAAACGGCAAAAAGTCACGTTTTGTGTATGGCAGCTCCCCTTAAATATTTATTTTATTCTGTTTCTGTTCTGTCATAGCGGCAACAGAAATACATTATCTGTGAAAATTTCAACTATCTAACTATCACGGTTCCTGAGATACAGCCTGGTGACAGACAGACGGACGGACGGACGTACGGACAGCGGAGTCTTAGTAATAGGGTTACTGGGAAATTATGATTAGATCAAATAAAGGGATACTAAATATAAAACTGCATAAGTACATAATCAAGTACACACTTAATTAAAAATATGTAAAAATACGAAAAATAAGCAGCTTAAGCAATATTTTTAATAATTTTGGGAGCTGGGGCGAGCGGGTGACGCGACAAAACTAACAGTGGCGATATTTTTCCTTTTCCCGTTCTTAAAGGTTAAACTTGGTTGTTTCTTCCACAGGTCAGGGATAAAGACGCACCAAAGTCTGCATACACCGCTTTGGGCAACATTTGCCTTGTAGCGGTCGTCGGTATTTTCACCCTTATATGCTCCTAGCGTAAGGAAATAATTCCTTTGTTTTTTTATTTAAATGAATTTTTCAAAAACTCTTTGGAACAATATTTCTGTTAGCATTCTCAAATCGTTTCGGTGTGTTTTGGTAGGTACCTATTACTTTGATTGTAAGTAAATTGGTTTTCTGAAAAGTTACAATGTTCGTTTTATTCTATTAAGGCTGGTTTCTCCGACATCACCCCTAAATCGGGTGTTTCAAAATACAACATGTACTTTGAAACACCCGAAAACCTTTGAAAACTCTCTAATATATTTAAAACCTGAAAAAATATATATATAAATCTCTCTCTCTAAGGTTGTCTGGAAGAGATCGCTTTTAGCGATAAGACCGCTTGTTGTATACTATGTAACTTAGGTATTTAAGATTTTTCATATATTTTTATAATGTATGGTGTGCAATAAAGAGTATTAATCTAATCTAATTAATCTATGTTAATTTTCAATGCCCTGAATGATCTTTTAAACTTTATAGCAACAAAATTTTTTAAATAAGAAATATAAACCGACTTCGAAACACTACAGCACTAAAAAGTTAGCAATAATTTAAATAATTAGAAGTAGAAGTAGAGGTATTGTAGAAGTATAATTTGGAGCAGGTGCCCAAAATATATGTGCTGGTCTTGAAACTGGGCACCGACTACAAATTATACTTCTACAATACCTACACTACATGTATAAATACTTCTACTTCTAAGTATTTAAATTATTTCTAACTTTTTAGTGCTGTAGTGATTTCGAAGTCGGTTTTTATTTTTTATTTAAAAATTTTATTTTTCAATTTTTAGTGGGGAAGCGGGAGAAAAATAAATAAGTCCCTTATAACCATAATGTACCCTACTTATGTACGTACCTCAACAACCTACAATGTACGTTGCTTTAAAATTTGATGTTCTTTTCCATCTCCGAAAGTCCTCATCAGAACATCACCAAGTTAACTTGGGACTATACTTTTACGCGAAATTCGTTATTTTACTATTCACTTTTCATTTTCGTCGGTAAAATTTTTGATATACTTTCTTTGTTTATTTTTATCAACAGAACATTTATCTGATCGATACTCGTAGCCACGAATAATTGGCGGCTATCGCCTTATCACTCTAGATTCGAGTTCTAATAGGTATTATCGCAAAACCAACACACTTATCTGTAGGTATCTTATCTAAGACCTAGTTCACACAGGGCTGGGTTTGATATATTACCTTGTGGTAAGTCACCAAGAGTAATTTGTTGGTGACCTTTTACTATATTGAGGGGGTCCAGGGAGTAACCAGCGTCATCGAGGAAAAAAATCATATCTTCTTTTAAAGATCAAATTTGCAAAAAGTGTCAGCACAATCTCTCAATCATGTTAATAGTGATTTTTAGGACCCATGGCGCTGAACCTAAGGCAAAAGAACCTAGGACTATATAGCATTAACGCCGGCATAAATGCTGTCTAGTCCCAGGTTCGTGATCCCAGGTTCTTTGTCGCGGGTCCTAAAAATCACCGTTAACATGATTGAGAGATTGTACAGACACTTTTTGCAATTTTGATCTGTGAGCAAAGTTATGATTATTTTCCTCGGTGGCGCTTCCTGAAGGATTCCAATGGTGAAGGATTCTAACAGTCAAATTCCATACAAATGGCTCCCACAAACATGAGGATTCTGGTAGGATTTGGTGCGAATAATTAGGCCACTATGATTGTTAGACACTAACGGCCTTGCTTACAAAAACATGATTCATCTAAAGCACTCCTGAGAGTCAGTTTCTTTAATCTATGGTTACGACTTTTCCTTGTATAATTTCCACCACAAACTATTTTGCTTTCGTGAATAGTGTTTTTTTTAATTAATAAGCCGATTCCGCTAAAACACTCTTGAGACTGAGTCAGGGCTGGCTTCTAAACAGGAATTTCTTCGATAGACCGGGTTTGACTCCGCCTTCAGTGTCAAACTTTTTATAAATGAGACCGAAAAAGTTTTTTGCCGTGAAACGTCTTTCAGTTTCAGTAATCCTACTAGTATTATAAATGTGAAAGTTTGTGAAGGTGTTTGGATGTTTGTTACTCAATCACGCAATAACGGCTGAACGGATTTAGATGAAATTTGGTATGGATATAGTTTGAGTCCCGGGGAAGGACATAGGATACTTCTTATCCGGAAATTACTCATTCCATACGGACGAAGTCGCGGACGAAAGCTAGTATTGAACATCCAAAAACTCAGGTGGAACGCCGGTTATACAGAGTATACGGCCGTTGTTTCAACGTGAAACGTCTGAAAGAAATTTCTTGTAAACACGATGTCTAGACGTAGAACAATTTTTATCTTAGGAAGTGCGCATTTTTCAGGTAAACCTGTATTTTAGCACGTTCAGTTTGAATGCAGCTTTAGATTATAACAGCGACCGTGATTCACCCATATTCGTAATATTATTCATACTAGGTAGAGCTTTACGGACGCCTGCAGTGCACGCAGGTTATTGCAGAGTGGTTTTCCTTCTAAATTATGGATCACCCAGCGTTTAGCGAGGCTGGTCAGGAAGAAGGAGTCGAAATATGGACCATAGAGGTAAGTAATCCTTACTAATATTATAAACGCGAAAGTTTGTATGTTTGGATGGATGTTTGTTAATCTCTCACGCAAAAACGGCTGAACGGATCCGGAAAAAAAATTGCACAGAGATAGATTACAGTCTGTTTTTTATCCCGGAAAAATACACATCGAAATTACCACGCGAACGAAGTCGCGGGCAACAGCTAGTAACAAATAAATTATACACGACACGATCACTTGACCTGGTCCTACATTAGGATACCCTGTGCTGTGGTAACCAGACAAGGACGTCACAGACATGGAAATACACCCAGACTGAGGCCATTCATTTGTACAAACCTACGCACTATGTTTTTATTGCCCCAAAAAAGTGACGTCCTCATTTTATTGCTCTAATTGATTCAGCTATGTGTTTAAATGACACGAGTAGAACTCTCAGGAGTCCAATGATCATAGGTTTTTTTAAAAAAATCAAAAAGTTTTCGTGACCTTCGTAGTAATAAAATAAGAAAAAAAATCCTGTAAAAAATCTATTAAGGCTTGAATGATTTTTGTATCCTGGGTGTTCAGAACTATTAGAGGCACATATTTAAGAGCTATTCATTTGTTGAAACTTGTTGAAGCAATAATTAATTTTATAGTTTTTGGTTTTTATTTTTTATTTATTTTTAGACTTTGAAGTAGAGCCTCTGACTACAACAGACTCATTCTTTATTATGAGTAGCACCTACGACAAAATTTGCAGGTTCTAACAACGCAGTTATTTGGAGATATTTGTTTTTAAATATTTTGATCAGGGTTGTCACTCAAGTCAACCTTCGATTTTATAATTGTTTGTTCTTACGTACCCGAAAAAAATAATATATCCGACTTTTTTTTAACACTAAAATGGATTAGCTAGCCATATAAACGTATTTTAAGAGCCAATACATCCTTTATTCAAATACATTGGTTTCCGTAACACATGCCATCTACCAGATTAATCACACTTTTTGACTTATTCCTAAAATATTTCAGCTGTATCACATTTTTACATTTACAGACAGATAGAAATAACCTATTTGCTGTTTTTAATACATACCTATCGCTCTACCTAAGGTATGCTAAGGCATCTGCAGAATATGATCAGTTTAAAAAAAATGCAATTCCAATGAAGGGTACCTTGTGGCGCGGCAAGGGGTCCATCCTCGTTAGGTTTTTACTAAAACCCCGCGTCAAAACAAGTAACGCGGAGGATCGGGGGTGAGGCACCATGGAGCCGTTCCAGACCCATGGGGCCTTTTTGCCTCAGCAGGGGCTTACCCAACCTGCTGGGTTGGATCCGGGCCCCGATCAGATCCTTTAATTTCAATGATGGGCCATCGCAGACGCAGAAAATTTTCAAAACGTCTGTCGAACGTTCGATTCAAAACGTGGGAATCGAACCCACGAAGTGTGAGCCAGACTATCGCTAAAGGTCCCAACAGAAAGAATGAAATTAAAACACATTTTTGTGACGTGATACCTATATTATGTATGGTTGTATGGGTCAGGGACTCTTAGTGAGGTCGGCGGTTTTTTTTAATGAAACTTTTTATACAAACTTTTTTCAGAAATTCGAGCCAGTTCCAATCGACACGAAAATGTACGGGAAGTTCTACAACGGTAACTCGTATATTGTGTTAAGGGTAAGATTTTATTTTTATTACTTTTTAGGGTTCCGTACCCAAAGGGGTAAGGGACCCTATTACTAAGACTCCACTGTCCGTCTGTCCGTCTGGCTGTCTGTCACCAGGCTGTATCTCATGTACCGTGATAGCTAGGCAGTTGAAATTTTCACAGATGTTGTATTTCGGTTACCGCTGTAACAACAAATACTAAAAACAGGACAAAATAAATATTTAAGTGGGGCTCCCATACAACAAACGTTGTCTTAAGACAGCGCTCGCCATCTAGCGGCCATCTATGTAACCTTCACAGCGCCGATATCATGTCGTTAAATGTCAATGTTAAACGCTTCTTGTTGGTTTCTTTAGATGGCGCTGTTCTCAATGTACCCAATCTATACAAATACAAATACAAATAGATGTATTTTACCAAAAAACAATTTTACATCCTTATTATCTACAGATAGTATGGATAGTATTACAATTTCAATTGTGGCCTTCACACTAGGTCAAGCCTGTCCTGTGAGGACCGTGCGAAAAATATTACCAAATAAGTTACGATTTATGAGTATTAAGTATTTATTTTGGATGCCATTATATGTAACTAGATGACCCCGTGAACTTCGTATCACCGACGTCAACCGTTTTTTTTTTCTTCTCACCGTTTAAACCTTCCCTGGACTTCCACAAATATATAAAAACAACAATTAGCCAAATCGGCCCAGCCGTTCTCGAGTTTTAGTGAGACTAACGAACAGCAATTAATTTTTATATATAAGATTAAAACATAAACATGCAAACTTAATATTATAATAATGTTGTTTCATAAGTATTCTATTTATTTTTCTCACTTAAGTAGCTACTTTGCATTGCTAAGGACTAGTTCCAAAATTGGCTATGGACTAGTTCCGAAGTTAATAAAGTAGGTATATATATCTTTTTAGTCATCATTTATCATTGTTATAGTAGCAATACCACTCGCTAACGGTGAAGGAAGACATCGTGAGGAAACCTGAGTGTCTGAGCTATTTACATACCTCAGCGCTTGAAATCGCCAATCCGCGGTGGGCACGCGTGGTGATTAAGCTCATACTCTCTCTCTCTGAGAGAAGGCCTGTGCCCTACAGTGGGACGTATATAGGCTGCTTATTATATGATGATATATCATTTTTAATTCTTATTTGGTGATTTTGAGGACGTTTTCAGTTTCAATTAGATAGCCAGTTATAAATTAGAAATTTTGCTTTATTCACAGTACATTCTTTTATATTACAGTATGTTATGACTTTATTGTAGATATGTGGCTGAGTACATTCAGGATAGTGCTCAGAGCCGGATTTTGAGGTCTGGAGGCCCTAGGGCATGAAGGAGCGAAGGAGTAACTACAATGGATACGACGAATTTTTTTTTTAATTTGAAATACAAACAGACGTTATAAGTACCTACTCATAAAAGATTGGCGTTTAATGATAGTACATATTAGCCTTTTGTGGGGGCCCTTTCCTTGTGGAGGCCCCAGGGCAGTAGCCCCGCCTGCCCTCCCCTAAATCCGGCCCTGATAGTGCTGCGCAAAGGAAGTTTTAACAAATGGTTTGGAGATTTTAAATACGCGTTTCTTGAGTAGAGCAGTATAGTCCGGGAGCTAAGTGTTTTTCGATGCTTTGTTATTGATGCCCTATCTAGGGTTCCCAACTTTTTTTCTAACAAATATAGTATTTTCGAAGCTATTACCTCTAAAAATATAGTAGATGGCAAAATAATGGTAAAAAAAATAGTTAAAAAATAGCGGCAGGTGTGCCGCGCGATTCACGAACTTAGACTTACCTACTTAGACTTAGAAAAAGATTAAGCTAGGATTCCGCTTTACGCAAAATATAGTAGTTTCGCCTAAACAGAACATAAAACATAACATAAACTCACGCCTGTATCCCAGAGGGGTAGGCAGAGACCAGGGACTGCCACTTGCTACGATCCTGACAGGTCACTTTCGCTTCCTCAACATTCATTAGTCGTTGCATGCACGCACGCCGGTTTCGGGTACTTTTTATCTTACTAATTACCCTTTGCTAATACATCCCCTATTTGGTCGAAGTATGTCCGGCTGGGTCGTCCCATTTGTTTTGTCAATCTTTCTTCCTACATCCTCTCCATATATCCAAACCAACGCAACATTCTTTTCTCAATTCTAGTCACTACATCCTCTTTCAGTCCACAACGTTCTCTAATCACACTATTGCGTATGCTGTCATTCGCCTACTAGGTAGGATACTATATTATATAGTAGGGTTGGCAACCCTAGCCCTAACTGATTAGTACGTCGGCTTATTTCTCTGTGACTCTGAATTCGATTGATTTACAAACATATATCGGGTTACAGACAGTATTACACAAGATAAACAAAATAACAATTTAACTTGATATAGGTAGTACATAACCTTCAACTTATGCGCACAGCATGATTATAAGTTATGAAAAAGAAATGTTGATCAAATTCGCAACAAACCTAGCATGCAGGAATAACATAGAAAAACAAAATGATGATGACATTTAACTCTTCATTTAAGGATACTTAGGAGGTTCTAGACGTAAGGTCTTTGAAAAATATCGACATCGGCACTGTCGCCATGTTGGGCAACCATGTCGTCATATAACCGACGTTAAATCAATTAACTTAACATTATGTCAACTCCGGGTTTTGACACTTGTCAGACTGATAATCTTGTGTTTACTTTCTTATTCTGGTAAATAGATATTTTTCGTCTTTTTGTTTTGGTTTTTGACGTGAAACGTCTTTCAGTTCGGTAGTAGGGGGTCACTTGCTAAAACCGCATGCGAAGAAAACATGTCGCCTCGCCGAGGGCTGTAACTCTGTAACTACGTGTCGTGTGCATTTCATGTATATATCGTTGAGTGGAGTAAAGTAGCCATTACTCAGATCCTCTCGACTCGTGCCGCTAGATGGCGCCTACTTATAGACGTTTCACGTAAAACCAACGGCCGTGTAACCCGGCACAGCCGCACCCGCTTTTTTGTCTTTATCGACTCTTAAGTTCACGCCATTAAAAACATAACTTGTAAAAAAGCCAAGTCTCGCAACTCAGTTCTTCTACCGTAAAAAGTTGTGAGATCCATGTAATACCAAGTCGGTAATTTATCCAGTCCCTATTTAAGGGTCCTTCTGTCTTAAGTTATTACTTAATTAGCTAACCTAAAAACATCTTATAGTGACCATATCAGTATTTAAAACCTTTTGTGTTTTAAATAAATCGATTGACTTGGCCATCGCATGAATCTCACAAGTAGTACATACTATATTAGATTGTTTAGTAATCGAATTGTATGTCTGCTAGAAGTACTAATGCTAGAGTTATAGTTTTGATGATCGGTCAGTCAGTCAGTCAGTCAGTTAGTAAGTGAGTGAGTGACAAAATTAAGAAACTTTGACTAGTTACAATTCTTTAACTACTAGTTCAAATTGAATTAAATTTGAAATAAAGCATGTTTATACAATGCCTGCTTGGCTACTAATAATTCATATTCCTAGTTTTATTCACAACGAAGTTATAGGGGGTCGAAAATGGCCTGAACTCCTTCGAGAACAGGACGGTACGGCCGTGCCGCTTTTTTGCTCGACTTGGCAGGGACACTGCCGTGCCCCCAGATTTACATACACCCTTTCTCGGACCACCAGACGCAGCAGTCCAACCGTTCAGGCCTTGCGCACGACGCCCACTTCTGGCTCGGCAGCCAAGCCTCGCAGGACAAGGTTGGGGCGGCGGCCATCTTGACGGTGACGCTGGACGACATGCTGGGGGGACGAGCGGTCCAGCACAGGGAGACTCAAGGCCATGAGTCGAGCCTCTTCCTGGGGTATTTTAAGCCTGGTTGGTACCTATGTTATTGGTATTTTTAGTAGGCAAAAAAAGTCTACTATTCGGAGCGGAGACAAATCGAACAAATCAAAGATTCTTAAGGTATAAGAGGCAGCCGTGCCTCTCAGGACAAGGTTGGGGCGGCGGCCATCTTGGCGTTGACGCTAGAGGACATGCTGGGGGGACGAGCGAGCGGTGCACCACAGGGAGACTCAAGGCCATGAGTCGAGCCTCTTCCATGGGGTATTTTAAGCCTGGTTCGTATATTATTGGGATTTTCTGACGTCATTATCTTTTTATAAGGCAAAAGGAAGGGATCTTTTTCTAAGCGTATCGCGCCACTGTCAAAAATCACTCAATAAAAGAGAAACCGCAACACCAAGCTCCGCTCCACAACCAAAATCGAGTTGGAGCCGTGACAGCAAAGCTGAAGTGGAACAGGGCTGGCCAGTCGTAGAGGCCCGGGTGATGGGTGAAAATTGTCACCGATTGGGTTCCACGCGACGGATATCGCAGACGTGGTCGGCCAAGGCGGAGTTGGCGGGACGATCTCTCGACCATTTTGCCCGGATGGGAGGATGGGTCAGAGGGGAGTGGAGGATCATGGCGGAGGCCTTTGCGCAGCAGTGGGATACAAACCCGAGTAAGTAAAAAAAACTGGTCAAGTGCGATTCGGTCCCGCGCACGAAGGGTTCCGTACCAATATCTATACAATATTAGACACAAAGATCGAGAAAAAACCGTAAAAAATCAGTTTTGTTGTATGGGAGCCCCCCTTAAATATGTATTTTATTTTATTATTTATTTTTTAAGCGAATATAGAACTAAATATTGTGTGAATATTTCAAGTGTCTACCTGTCCGTTATTAATATCGGGCAAAAAATGGCAAAAAAATTACGTTTGTTGTATTTGTTGTTGTAGCGGCAACAGACAGACAGACGGACAGACGGACAGATACACAGACAGACGGACAGTGAAGTCTTAGTAATAGGGTCCCGTTTGGCACCCTTCGGGTACGGAATCCTAAAAATATATGATGGATATTATGTTTTTACTGGTCGGGCTGGTCATATTCGTGCACCATGGATATTCTGGATATCAGACTATCTCGAATATCCATATGCCAACATATGGACATTCCAACTCAACCAAAACCCGGTTTCCCTTTCAGCTATCCGCTACCTGGAAGGAGGCAACGAATCCGGCTTCAATGAAGTAGAAATCAACGCCGGGGCCGAGAAAAGGCTTCTGCGACTGTCTGGATGCGACAACATGAGGATTGAAGAGGTAAAGTGTTTCCTTTATCAAACTACTTGTCGTAACTCAAGTGGCAACGAAACTCGCGCCCATTCTATCATCACCAGCTCGCTGCACCGACTATCTGAGGTAGATTGTTTTCAGCCGCTGGATGAGGATCGCCGAGGACAGAAAGACGCTATGTCCAGTCGAGGACGAATACGGATTGATTGATGATTTAATCGTAATAATAACAATCACTCGCTCTGGTTCCTGGTTAACTAGGATACCTGTTGCTATCCCAAATAGCATTTTACTCCATTTAAGAGTACACATTTAGTTCCCAGGTGTACTTGAAGCGTTATTACAGTTCACTCGTAATGTATAAGCTGCATTATTGCGAATGATAACACCTATACCTGTCTAAGGGACTTATAGGAGTGTAGAGTTATACTTTTATATGATTGTTGGTGTTATAATACTCTAACAACTATCCTTTAGTCAGCCGTCTGACTAAGAGCATTATAGGAGGGTAGAGATACGGCAACCGCTGTTTAACGGCCTACTTGTACGATGATATAGAGCTAGCATTTTAATAGAACACACGTGGTCATTTATAAAGCCAAAGGCTGTTATGTTTACTTGTTTTTGACTGTTATACAGCTAGTAGTTGTAGTAGGACTTGTTTGTGATCATTAAAATAACCTTTTTTTACTATCTGTACAGAAGTGTTTAAATGGTTCACATGTGCACTCTAGGCTGTTAAAAGGACTATATGTGTTGTCCATTAACACCAATAGCAGTTTATTTGTACACAAGTACTACTCTTATTTGCTGTCAGCGCCGTACGCGTCAAGTCTGCTAGTGTAACCGTATTTTACAGAATTTTAACAGATAAATATCAGAAATAACAGTTATTTATCACATAAGTAACAAGACTAACAGTGTTTTGTTTTTTGTAAGTGTAAATACTCTGACACCAAACTGTGTGTCTCACACGAAAACAAAAAGTTATTTTTGTTAGTTTGTTACAAAATTTGTACTTTAGGTATTCATACTTGACTTAGTACCTGGGCTAGGCGATTTAACGGACAATAATTATTATTGCGGATCTCTAAAATTTCAGTATATTGAAAGAATTAAACGATGATACACAATTGACCTGAACTACATCTTAAAGCTGTACATAAGTTCACATTAGAATAAATTTATAGACATTGGCTCTGTAGTGGTACAAATGTGGGACTTCATATAGATAGCAGCATTCTAACAGAACACATGTGAACCTATATATACGCTCACCGCATTAAATTGGAGTTATAACAGTTCACATAGCTGTATTTCATTTCCACCATTTTGTTCTACGTAACCTAAAATATTTACCAAATAAATCTCCAAATTTATCATGCAGATTTATCACAAAATACGCAGATAGAGCGATTGAGTTTTGGTTTTATGTTATAATTAATGACTGTACCTAGTATAATATTATAATGCCAATATAATATCAAAAACTGAAAATTGTAGATTTCCTCTCAGCCAGTTTTAAATATTTTAAAATTAATATCGCTTTTTTACAGAGGCGCGTGAATATTTTAGCTGTAAATATGTATACATTTCACGATTAAGTTGCATTCCCATAGGCTTTAACATTATTAAGTATTTAAAACATGTTATCAAAAATGTTTATCCAATTGATCCGCTTTCTGATGGCACACACAAAACCAATAAAACTAATGAGGAATAATTTAGGACACACGTGAATTTTAGGTAGCACTGGAGTAACTTTTGTCGGATTTTATAACTCTGAAGGCTGTGTATTTAGCCACTTGTTACTCTTTATTACACTCATGTACGTTGTATGGTTCACACTGCGTCCCATATAGTGCCGTAAGTCAGCCTTAAGTCCGATGTTACTACTTAAACTGCTATTATAATGCTATTATACTGCTAATGTACAGCCATAGTGAACTTAAAGCTGTCTAATTTGTGCCCAAACTGGTTCTATAAGAGCATTATAGCAAGCTATACAGTTCTTATACAGCTGACTTACACAGCTTATGGAGTACATGTGAACAACTAGACATCTTATATAGAACCCCGAATGCCACTTGGGATGGTTACCAGACAAGGGAATCACAAACACGCAAGTACCTACACCCAGACGAGGCCATTTGTACAAATCCTCCTCCAGCCTCCATTGGGACACGAACACACGACCCCTGTCCTTGGTAGTCAAGCGTGTTAACCGCTAAACTAAGGAGGCAGTCTTGATGAAGTTGAAGCGGCGCATTGATAGTTGATACACACCGCAAACAACTTTCAAACAAACAGAATAAGAGTAATTTATTTCCTACAATCTAAATTATATTATTTTTGTTGCACTAACCCGTGCAGGTAGGTTTTTTACAATCTAAATTACCTACCTAAAACCGGTTTGTGAATCAACTTATTACATTTAGCTTCTGTTGCTGTGCTAGGCTTGACACCGGTGTTACGGTAAGCAGTGCCAATTCCCCGGTGAAATGGGTCTGTTTCTAATTATAGATGAGAACGTAGCTTTACTGCTTAGAAAATTCATCATCATCATCATCATCATCAGCCATTTGACGCACACTGCAGGGCATAGGCCTCCCTCATGGTTTTCCTAACCATGAAGGGTTTTGCCAGAATCGCCACGCTCGGCTCGGCAGGCGGGTTGGCGATCGCAGTATGCGGTTGGAATCTCAGGAAGACGCTGCAAGCCGTCTCCTGGTAATGTTTTTCCTTAGAAAATTATCATAACAAGCAACAGAGAAATTTTATCTATAAAATAGTTCCTTTCTTTGTGTGTCTCTGTGTGTGTATATGCGTGAGTGTTAGAGCGGGTGTTTTGTTTGTATTATAAGTGTTAAATTCATACCTATCTATGAAAATATTATGTCAGTTAGGAAAAATATCAGTAACTTTAAAACTGTGGGTAGCCAACACAATGTAAATACTAGAAATAGACATAATACATCCTTTATCGGGCATTGTATACGTTTCTACAATAAGATCCCTGAGAATATGATAAGCTTGCCAGAAACGCGGTTCAAAAAATGTGTGAAGCACACTTTGTGCCAAAAGGGCTACTGTAGCATTAAAGATTATTTAGATGACAATGATGTCTGGAATTAAAACCAGTTCAATGCATGAGTTCCAAGTTTTAAAATATTTCTATAAACTCTGTTAATTAAGGACTTGAAAAGGCAAAATTTAAAGTTTTTTGGTCCATTTTTTCTTCAGAACAATCTTGACTTTGAAATGGACACCTAGTTTAACTTATAACGTTCATTTGTTGTTTAACTAACACACAGAGACACTCCAAACTAAAGAACTATTATTATATCCACAGTGTTTCCTCTCGATCCCCGATTCTCCCTTTACCGGTTTAAAATGAAAAACGCCATCTTTTTTTTCTCCCCTTTCTCCTTCTTTTCCCATATATCCATCTCCCTCACCACTCACACGCAACCAACCCCTGCTTCCTTTTCCGGTATTGCCAGGATTACATAGACTCTTTTAGAGTTGCCAACACATTACGTCGCAGTTTCTGTGCTACTATGAATAAAATAAAATAAAATTTGAATTTGGCGCCGTGTGGCGCCGGAGCGTCACTCCGTTTCCTCCCGTGGATGTCGTAGAAGGCGACTAAGGAAATAAATTACCAGGAGATGGGCAGCAGCGTCTACCTGACATTCCAACCACATACTGCGATCGCCAACCCGCCTGCCAAGCGTGGCGATTATGGCAAAACCCCTCATGGTTATGAAAACCATGAGGGAGGCCTATGTCCTGCAGTGGGCGTCAAGGGGCTGATGATGATGAAATTTGAATTGAATTGAATTGTAAATGAGTCGATTTAGAATCTTTTTATCCCTGTAATAGGAATTATTGTAAACACTCCCCCGCAGGTACCCGCCGAGTTCTCCTCTCTGACCAAAGACCTGTGCTTCATTTTGGAGAAGGACCACGACATCTTCGTGCTCATCGCCGAAGGGGCGAAGGCGACCCAGCGCCGCAGGATCATCAGCATCGCCACGAAGCTTCGTGACGACGAGCATAACGGGAGAGGGTCTATTGAGATCATTGGTACGTATCTGCAATGAGTTATTTGTTATGCAGCCTATACACGTCCCACTGTAGGGCACAGGCCTTCTCTCAGAGAGAGAGTACGGGATTCATTACCACCCGTGCCCTTCAAGCGCTGAAGTATGTGAACACCTTAATAATAATAATAACTTCCACACGACTTGGCCTGGTCCCTAACTAGGATACTCTGTGCTATGGTAACCGGGCAAGGACATCGCAAACATGGAAACACGCCCAGACTGAGGCCATTTGTACAAATACACGGCGGCCCCCAGTAGGAATCGAACCCACGACCTCCGGCATGGTAATCAGACGTGATAAAGCTAGACCAATGAGGCAGTCGAGGCACTCAGGTTTCCTCACGATGTTTTCTTCAAAGAAGGTACGTAAGTTAGAATACAAAGTCATTGGTACATGCGGCTGGTTCGAACCCACGACCTCCCAAATGTGGTGCCACCGTTTTACCACCGCTTGATTATTTAAATGACGCAAAACCTGAAAACCTTTTCTTCACTAACTATAAGTAGTTTATAATAGGCACCTACTCCTAAAAGCCGTCTAGTATATATTTTTCGGCTTGGACTTTAAGTTTCGAATATTCGACTCTTACTATACGAATATTTTCGACTTTACTACTCGAATTTTTCGAATATTGACTGAATATGCGTTATCGTAATCTCTCACTATGGGCCTCATAAGAAAGCTCAAGGTCACGCAACGAGCTATGGAAAGGGCTTTGCTCGAAATTTCTCTACGAGATCGAATCAGAAATGATGAGATTCGTAGACGAACGAAAGTCGTCCATAGCCCATCGGATCAGTAAGTTGAAGTGGCAGTGGGCGGGGCACATAGCACGCAGGACTGATGGCCGATGGGGCCGAAAATGGAGAAAATGGAGGATTCTCGAATGGAGACCACATATCGGCAAGCGCAGCGTAGAACGACCAGCCACAAGTTGGACAGATGACCTCATCCAAGTGGCAGGAAGACGCTGGATGCAAGCCGCTTCCGACCGGTCTTTTTGGAAATCCATGGAGGAGGCCTATGTCCAGCAGAGGACTTCTTGTAGCTGAATGATGATGATGATGATGCGTTTTCGAACTATTTTCAACTTTACCGCCAGCGCTGGGACAAAATTAAAGTATACTACCGACAAACTTCTCCATTACCTACTTATTTTCCGACACTTTTTCTCCTTTGAAACGATATCAGAACAGCCTAGGTTTCATCGGAGTTGAAGGGTTTTTCTTAGTCCGCGATTACTGCAGCTAGCAGCTGCAATGGTGTTATTTGAAAATTAAAACGTGATTTGTTACTATTTTCTGTTATTTTATCGTAATAAAAGTCGAATACTATGTTTAGGGAGGCTTTCCGAAAACTACAAAATATGGTCCTTGGAGGAAATAAAAAGACTTAGCAGATGTTCGAAAAATTCATTTTATTCGAATAATTGGATTTATTACTATTCGATGTTCGAATAGAAAAAATGGGCGAATATTACAAGCCCTAGTTATGTTACTGGGTTTTTGTGAAGCGATCGTGTTGGACTATTTTCAGATGAGTTTTCGTCGGACGAAGACTTACAGCTTTTCTTCGATGCGCTTGGCTCCGGGTCTAAGGATGAGCTGGCAGATGGCTCTGATGATTCCGCGGTAAGAAATAATAATTTAAGGGGGGGAGGAGGGAGGCTTATTTTTTCGTACAAGGGGGTGTGAGAGTCTTGACATTTCTTACGTAAGCTCACAAAAGTGCGCATAGTTAAAATTACACTTTGAAAAAGCGCGGGCAACGATTTCCATGGTAATGGACCCGCGTTAATTTTTTCCTGTAGTTTCTTACTTAATGAATATTAAACAGGGGGCCTTCGCCCTATTTAATATACAGGGTCAACATTTTATGGATTTTTTTTTAACGAAAAAAGTTCACTGATTTCGTGCCTCACCCGATCGTCTTTGTTTTAGGCTCAAATTGTAGTTGCCCAGAGCAGTTTTTCTCAAATTTTTGATGCCATTCTTCGTTTCCAAAATATCGAGCGCCAAAATAAAAAAATCGGAAATCGAGTCGATTTTTTTTTTACTATTTCGGCCAAACTATTTTCTTTTTTGAATTTCTCGATAAATTCTTTTTGAACCTTACAACTCTTCACAAATCTCCGAGATATAAGGAGTCGCAGTTTTTCGTGAAATCGGAGGCTACACTGGAGCAAACGAAAAGACATTTCTAATGTCAAAATTATAATTCCTAAACTAATTAAAATCGAGGAATCTAAATTTTTTCTCTGAACCTCACCGTTTGGGCCACCCTGTAGACTACTGCTGTTGCTGTGCTTAGATAGATAGAGATAGAGAACACTTAGTTTTTGTTCCTTTTAGACCATTGAACCTTTTTCTTTATTGTTTTTTCCAGAGTTACGCAAGGAATGGGACGACGGTGCTGCTGCATAAATTGCTGCTTGGTGACGATCTTGAGCTGGAGACCCTCGGCCAACCATACAAGCAGAAATACCTGGCCTCTGACGTGAGTAAGAGTAAGGGTAAGGGTAAGGGTAAGGGTAAGGGTAAGGGTAAGGGTAAGGGTAAGGGTAAGGGTAAGGGTAAGGGTAAGGGTAAGGGTAAGGGTAGGGGTAAGGGTAAGGGTAAGAGTAAGGGTAACAGTAATGGTAAGAGTGAGGGTAAGAGTAAGGGTAAGGGTAAGAAATGTTTTATTTATAAGTCGGCCAACATCCTTCCTGTCCCCGACCGCTATAAAGTCTTAAGCAAGGCCTAGATGTGCATGTTGTTCCAACGGCTCTTCTTATGCGATTTCTTGTGAGTAATTTTATTTGGTTTATTCGCTAACTGTGAAGGAAAACATCGTGAGGAAACCGGAGTATCTGAGGTGTTCGTGTACCTGAGCGCTTGAAATTGCCAACCCGCGGTGGGCATGCGTGGTAAGCCCGTACTCTCTCTCTCTCTCTCTCTCTCTCTCTCTCTCCGAGAGAAGGCCTGTGCCCTGCAGTGGGACGTCTATAGGCTACATAAAAAAGGTGTTTCGTTCCGCCTGCTGTGTTTGAAAATTTACCGACTGATCTTCAATTCAAAATACTTTATTGCACAAGGGGTTTTTGTACAAAGGCGAGCTTAATACTAGTAAGTATTTTCTTCCAGCTAACCTTGGGTTATGTAGATAGTGCAAGGGGTAGTGCCAAGAAAGATTTATTGCAAGAACAAAGATAAAAAAAAATTAATAAATAATAATAATTATATAAACTATATCACAATAAAATTACATTGTTATTATAACAGGATCTTGGCCTTTATATTAAGATTTTTAGCAATCGTTTTAGAGTTTTTCTTTAAGTATAAGTTTTCTAATCTAATAAATTACTTTTTAGGGTAAATGAAATCGGTCAACGTGGTTGAACAATAAATAAAATAAACAGATGAGTTAAGGAAGTCCTCCGTACCCGAAGGGTGCCAAACGGGGCACTATTACTAAGACTTCACTGTCCGTCTGGCTGTCTGTCTGTCCGTCTGTCACCAGCCTGCCAAGTTCTTGCTCATGGACCGTGATAGCTAGGCAGTTGAAATTTTTACAGATGTATTTTAAAAAAGATGTATTTCTGTTGCCGCTATAACAACAAATACTAAAACAGAATAAAATAAACATTTAAGTGGGGCTCCCATACAACAAACGTTGTCTAAAGACAACGCTCGCCATCTAGCGGCCATCTATGTAACCTTCACAGCGCCGATGGCATGTCGTTAAATGTCAATGTTAAGCGCTTCTTGTTGGTTTCTGGTTGCTTGGCGCTGTTCTCAAATTCGATCTTTGTCTAATGTTGTATAGATAATGGTACGGAATCCTTCGTGCGCCAGTCCGACTCGCACTTGGCCGGTTTTTTTTTTAATATACACGTTTTTACTTTCCTTCCAGGCAATGTACATCTTAGACACGCCAGACTCGGGGATCTTCATCTGGATTGGTGCAGACGTCGAAGCGGAGGTGAAGAAGGACTACTATGGGTCCGTTCAACAGTATCTTGAGTTGATGGGGTACCCATCCTGGGTAAGTTGGACCAGAGACCCATGTGCTATTTTTTTCTTTTGAGGTACGGAACTCAAAAATCATTCGACACTGGATCGATCATCATCAGCAATCCACCTCTGCCCACTGCTGGGCCTTTTCCCCGCCACGCGCCTTTTGGATCGTTGCTCTAGCTAGGTCGATGGGTACCTTTAGAGGACCAGCCTCTGGATTCTGCCAGGGCCTGGGGCCTATTTCATAAAACTACGTGACAATTCGATGTACATTGTAAAGTTCATTAAACCACAGATTAACAAAGTAGGTTATGCTACACAGTGTACGGCAAACTGTTATATTTGTAGTTTTAATTCAATTCAATTCAAATATTTTTATTCATTGTAAAAACAGAATGTTTACTTAATGAACGTCAAAGTTGTTAGTTTCTCAATTAATGGATTATGTGGAGAAGAAGCTAACAAAGAAACTCCACATTTATTCTTTTCAAAACACGTTTTAACTTAATTAACAGAGTTTTCAACTTAAAATATTAGTCATGAATGTGTTGAACACTAGTCAGAATTGTCCTTTAAATAATATTAATCTACTGTTTAATGCCAAACATCTTTGTCTTCTAAATAATCCTTGATGTTATAGTAAGCCTTTTGCACAGAATGTGCTTAACACATTTTTTAAATCGCGTTGGAGGTAACTCTAATATATCTTGAGGAATTTTGTTGTAGAACCTTATACAGTGCCCCATAAAGGATGTGTTAACTTTTGCAAGTCTAAATAGTGGAAATGACAATTTATGTTTATTTCTAGTATTAAAATTATGGTGGCCACCAACATTTTCGAAGTCTTTGATATTTTTTCTAACGTACATAATATTTTCATAAATGTATTGACATGCAACTGTTAAGATGTTGGTTTCTTTGAAGAAATCTCTTAGCGAATCCCTACTACCTAACTTGTAAATAAATCGGATAGCTCTCTTCTGTAAGATGAAGATCGTCTCAATGTCTGCTGCCCGACCCCACAGTAGTATGCCGTAGGACATAATACTATGGAAGTAACTAAAATAAACAAGCCTAGCAGTTGCAACGTCAGTGAGCTCTCTAATTCTTTTGACTGCATATGCTGCAGAACTAAGCCTGTGTGCTAGTTTTACAATATGAGGACCCCATTGCAATTTTGAATCGATTGTGATGCCTAGAAAAACGGTATCTTCTACAAATTCTAGTTTTTCTTTTCCGAGTACAATGTTGTTTTCAACTAATCTTACGTTTGGTAAGGTAAACTTTATACATTTTGTCTTTTTGGAATTTAGAAGCAGATTATTTGCCGTGAACCAATCCAACACACGCGAAAGAGCATCATTTGCATCGTCAAGATTATTTTCTTGTCTCTTAATTTTAAAAATAAGTGACGTGTCATCTGCAAATAATACTATCCCGGACATGTTTTGTACCATAAACGGCAAATCATTTACGTATACAAGGAAAAGGAACGGCCCCAAAATTGATCTCTGTGGTACTTCCATTTTTATTTGTGAACCTGTGGATTTTACACGATTTATGTCCGCTTTTTGAACCCTTTTTGCGAAACGCGGCCCTGTTCATCTTAGGGTACTTACTCAAATGGACGCGCTAGGTACATCCTGCTCACGCGCAGCTCTGTAGCAACAAAAAAGCGGGTGCGGCTGTGTCGGTTTACACAGTTTAACGTGAAACGTCAGTAAATAAGCGTTAATTGTTAACTCAAACTGCGCAATGTTTTACGCGGCACTGGCGCCATCTAGTGGCACGAATCAAGAGGATTTGAGTAGTGCGTACTTTGCTCTACTCAACGATATGTAAATGAATTGCACACGACACGCAGTTACAGAGTAACAGCCCTCGCCGAGGCTGCATGCGGTTTGAGCAAGTGACCCCTACTACTGAAGTGAAAGACGTTTCACGTCAATCACTGCCGTGCGTGACTGAAGAAAATTGTCGGTTTCAGATTTGATGACGACCGTAACTGCCAGTGTTGCCAATTTAGCAACTTTGTCACTAGATTAAGCGACATTTTGATGTCAAAAGCGACATTTGATTTGCCTTTAGCGACAAAAATAATCTAGCGATTTTTCTAGCGACTTTTTTAAAATTCTAAAAACTTTTATTTTGACTTCTGTTACTCTATTATAGATCCCATATTAGTTTTTCTTCAACATCGGCCTGTTACAAATTTATTTTAATTCACGAATCTTAACACCACTAAAAAAACAGACTAAAATTATTTATTTTCTTGTTTTACTCGCATGGTGTTAGGCCCTGCGCCTAATACAGACAACAATCTCAATGCTCACACAGAACAATCTATTCAACGTTGCTGCGTCGTTTGAAATTGTTGCCTAACGACATGTCGCGACAGTTGGTTTTTAATCTGAGGCTTTGTCTACAGTGGGCACATGTCTCAAATGTCATTTAGCGAGATCTAGTGACTTTAGAAATTCTTGTCGTTTAGCGACATCTAGCGACTTTCAAGCAGACTACTTAGCGACATTTGCTTTAGTAGGGTTGGCAACACTGAACTGCATCGATACACAAAAGAAAAGCTTTCACACAACACAGTCACTTGTCCTGGTCCCTAGGACACCCTGTGCACATGGTAACCAGGCACGGACAAGACAAACATGGAATTACACCCAGACGGAGGCCATTTGTACAAATGCCCGGCGGCCCCCGGCAGGGTCGTGGGTTCCGTTGCCGCTAGACCAACGAGACAGTCGACCCAGATCGACTACGATTCATACTACTTTTATAACCGTACTAGCTGTGCCCGCGACTCCGTTCGCGTACATTTCGATTTTTACGAAGCAGCATTTGTATGGGGGCCACGTCTTATCATAACTGGAGCTAGAATTTAAATAGCCTATCCTGTGTCCTAGATGTCTATATGTTTTTATACCAAATTTCATCAAATTCGGATAATTAGTTTAAGAGTTATGGAGGAACATACATACACACATACAGAAAAAAATTCTAAAAATCGTGAAATTAGTTTCAGTATCATATATTGAGCCTATAAACTCAATATCTCTGAAAACAAACTAACTTACTCCATGACCGACCCTTACAGATTTATTATTAGTATAGATATAGATGAAACAATAGAGGTCCTAATGGTGTGCACAAAATCCTGTCGGAATCTTTACGACTTTTAAAAACCTATTTAGAGAGAAAAAATTCCACCCATGCCGGGACTTGAACCCGCAACCTCTGATGGGCAACTGCAGGCATCGCCGAAATTTCGAGCCTCTTTACAAACTTCTCTGTATTACATGGCATGGCATGAGTGGAATTTTTAGCCTTTAAGTACCTAGGTTTTCACAAAATCGTCCTCAGCACGGGTTAATGCAACCAAAAGAATATAATCTTTACGATTGTGCTAGCAATTAGAGGCATGGATTTGACGGTTCGTCGAATGGAAACGTTGAGGATTTGGTGCGAGTAATAAAGGATGTAATAGGATCGGTCTATCCAGAGGAAGACCAAAGTAAGACTGGCACGGGCATTAGTTTTCCCCATCCGCCTGTCTGTCTCAGACCCCTGGACCATCATTCAGAGCAGGATAGATGCATTTGCTACTGTGGATTCGCGTTTTTTCCGCGCCCTCACCCCACGTCCCTTCTGTGTGACGTCTGCTCCTCTCCTTTTTATTGGCAGCTACAGCGTGATTACAGGTGTCGTTTCAAATCACCTGTGTCTCAATGTGGCTACTGTGTCCCTAGGTCCACGCGACGAGGGTGGCTCAAGGCGCCGAGTGCTCCCTTTTCAAGCAATACTTTACCAACTGGGACGTTCTTGATGGCTCCGGAGTTAGAGCCTACGCTTCGGAGATTGGTAAGCGTTGATTGGTTCCGGGAATTACTTATTAATTTTTCGTACCCAAAGGGACCCTATTACAAAGACTCCACTGTCCGTCTGTCTGTTTGTCTGTTTGTCTGGCTGGCTCTATCTCATGAACCGTGATAGCTAGACAGTTTATCACAGATGATGTATTTTTGTTCCCGCTATAACAACAAATAAAAACATAATAAAATAAATGTTTAAGGGGGGCTGCCACACAACAAACGTTGTCTAAAGACAGCGGTCGCCATCTAGCGGCCATCTATGTAACCTTCACAGCGCCGATGACATTTCGTTAAATGTCAATGTTAAACGCTTCTTGTTGGTTTCTATAGATGGCGCTTTTCTCAATGTACCTAATCTATCTTGTCTCGATCTTTGTCTAATGTTGTGTATGTTGTATATAGATAATGATACGGAACCCTTCGTGCGCGAGTCCGACTCGCACTTGGCCGGTTTTTATTAGACAGCACCTAGGTTGCTACGAAACCATCCACCCCGGCTTTAGCGAACATCTTCTACCTTTTTAGATGCAGGCTACTCCTCGGAGACTGATTCCGAGGTTTACGCCAAGTTGGTTGGCAAGAGTGCAGCGGCTAGCGGCTACATGCCTGACGATGGCTCAGGTGGCATCACCGTTGTCCGGTAAGATACAACTACAGACACTTTAACTCACGCCAATTACACGAATCAAAAAGAGGCCCGATGAGCGCGTCGCACGCTTTTTATAGGAACGGAAACGTCATGAGACTCTTGCCAATCTTTACGCCTAAAATACTCTGTATTGGACACGAAACATTTAACAGATTACATGTTAAATATGTGTAAATAAAATTCAAAACTCATTAGGATCTTTAACATAGATTATCTCAAAAACCTTGCGCTTTGGGACTTTAGGTCGTTTGAAATTTTTTGTTCAACTTGTGATCTTCTGTCGCTTTTTTAAAGAACTCGCAAAATAATGATCATTCAACTCAATCAAGGTTCGAACCCCTCAGGCGCGAGACACAGATGGGACATGGGGCGAGGGCGCGGTCGGTAATATGTATAGCGTCACAGACCACAGTTCTTGCTCTGCGGTCATTTTTGATCTCTGACTCTATACATATTTACCGCGCCCTCGCCCCACGTCCCATCTGTGTGTCTCGTGCCTTACATGATACTAGGTCAATTTTTATTTTTAATTTACTTTTATTTTATCTTTTTTATATAGAATATAAAAAAGTAATTACAAATATATCAGCCACGACATTATCCTCGGCTTACTTAAATACAGTATTGCTGCTTGTGCTATGGAAAATTCGAGAAAAGAGAAAAACTAAAATGACCAAACTAAAACTTAGATAATTTTAAACAGTCATGCAAAAAATTAGTAAACTCATCGAGTAAGAAATGGAATTACATGTTCTTCAGGGTACGAATAACTTTGTTTTTAAAAGAATACTTAGAGCTTCAGAAAATATATCCACATGGGTAAAATATGTGTTATAATATATATATCTACCAGGCGACGAAAGGGTGCGCGCACGCCGGCGTTTAGGTTATCATTCCCTTGCGAGCGTGACCTGGGTGAATCAATCAGCCCATAGTCGTCCACTCAGTGGCGGATTTGCCAGTAGGCTGAGTGGGCTGGAGCCTAGGGCGGCAGATTTTAGGGGGCGGCAAATTTGGCCCAATTTTTTTTAATCTTACAGAAATTTAAAAAAACAAAGAAACGAGTGAGAAAATTTTTTATATTTTAGTAATGCACAGTATACTGAAAACTGACGTCCGTACTCCGTACAATAAAATAAAAGATTACTAAACGCACTGTTAAATATAGGTACTTATTTTCAACTTAGTTTCAATATTAATTACAATTTAAATTTCGTAACGTAATGAGGATGTTAGAACACAAATCATAAAGTTGCAATTTCAGAATAAACATGATTGTGAACTAAACTAGCGTAGCGTAGGTATTGAATTTCAAAGGTCAGTCAGTAGGGGCGACAAAAATTGAATAGCCTGGCTTTGTAAATCCGCCACTGCGTCCACTGCTGAAGGCATCCATCAAGGCACGCCACTTCTTTCTATCCTTAGCCATCCGCATCCAGAAGCTTGCTCGGCTACACTCATCTCACATCGTCGGTCCAGCGAGCTGGCGGGCGTACGCTGCGTCTGCCAGATCTTGGTCTCACTAAAAAACCTTTGCAACTCGTCGTCTATCGGTTCGTCGGCAGATTTTATAGGTCTGGAGGCTTACCACAATCTCAAAGTTAGCAGGACACAAGCAGGGCAGTTTATTTTCAATGTTCAAAATAAACTGCTGCTATAGTGTACTGTAGCACGCTACTGTATTTAAACGCGGATTAAGGGCAATATTTTTTATTACTCTTTTTTATCGATTCCCTAGCCTAGCTGGGGATCGACTGCCATCTAAAACAAAACGTAACGATTCCCTTCAAAATATTCAAAATAAGACGAGAAGGCTCTGCCAGCCAGCTTCTATAAAGAGGAATCGTTACAGTACCATGAGCCAAAGTAAGTAGGCCTGCAATAAACCTGCTAAAAAAAAGGTTGTCTCTGGCCTGTTTGCCTTAAATGTTGCGTGCGTTCGAAAACCAAATATGATAATTTGCCGGTAAATACCGTTCTCACTAAAAAACCTTTGCAACTTGTCGTCTATCGGTTCGTCGGCAGCTGATCGCGAATCCTATATCTCTTAGCGACCTGAGTATTTGATATTAATTTCGATCAGTTTTACACTGGTTTTTAGGGTTCCGTAGGCGACGGGTGCCAAACAGGACCCTATTACTAAGACTTCACTGTTCGTCTGTCTGTCTGTCACCAGGCTGTATCTCATGAACCGTGATAGCTATAACAACAAATGAATATTTAAGGGGGCTTCCGTACAACAAACGTTGTCTAAAGACAGCGCTCGCCATCTAGCGGCCATCTATGCAACCTTCACAGCGCCAATATCATGTCGTTATATGTTAAACGCTTCTTGTTGGTTTCTATAGATGGCGCTGTTCTCAAATTCGATCTTTGTCTAATATTGTATGGATAATGGTACGGAACCCTTCGTGCGCGATTGCGACTCGCATTTGGCCTGTTTTCTTTACAAGTTTTCTAATTATTACTTTTTAAGACAATGTGACGCGGGCGCAATGGCCGGTTTTTAACTTCTTTTCCTTTATGACTCCCCAGGTTCGCGAGCGGTGAACAAGATGACATCACGGACAATTTCCAATCGGGAGTGTCGGTGTTCTACACATCGGACGTCTACATCATCAAGTATCAATACACGGACACAGACGATCAAGAGGCCTTCGTCCTTTACAAGTGGGTGGTGAGTACAATCCGACCGTATCCACTGTTGGACATAGGCCTCCCCCAAAGCACGCCACTTCCCTCTGTTCTCGGCCATACTCATCCAGCCGCTTCCAGCAATCTGCCTCAGATCGTCGGTGCAGCGAGCTGGTGCACGTCCTACGGTGGATGATGAATACCTACATCGAAGGTAAAAGAAATCTAATACTTTCTCAAGGTTTGCCAAAGAGCGCTAGAGCGCAGAATATTGGACGTCCGGAGGGCAGATCGTGTCAGAAATACCACACAGCGTATAGTGGATGTGGATCAGACCTCCAACTGAAGTGGAACGGGGGCGGCCGAAAAGACGCTGGCGGGATCATCATCATCATCATCAGCCATTTGACGCCCACTGCAGGACATAGGCCTCCTTCGTGGTTTTCATAACCATGAGGGGTTTTGCCATAATCGCCACGCTCGGCAGGCGGGTTGCAGTATGTGGTTGGAATCTCAGGAAGACGCTGCTGCCCGTCTCCTGGTAATTGATTTCCTTAGTTGCCTTCTACGACATCCACGGAAGGAAATGGAGTGACGCTAGTCTTAATCCGGCGCCACACGGATGGCGGGATGGACTCAACAAATTCTTGCCGGAGTGGTCAGAGGTGGGAAATGACCGAAAATCATTGGTCTAAAAGAGGAAAGGTCTTTGCCCTGGAGTGGGACACCCGTGTTATGGATGGCTGCATTAAAAAATAGTTTCATTATATGCTCCGGCAGATGTAGGTCGAGATCATCTCTCCACCGTCTCCTAGGCCGGCCTCGGCTTCGAAGTCCGTCTTGTGGCACCCACTTAGTGGTGAGTCTCGCCCACCTATCCAGCTGCATTCGACTGACATGACCAGCCATCATCATTCAGTCACAAGAGGTCCACTACTGGACATCCTCCTCCATGGAGGATTTCCAAAAAGACCGATTGGAAGCGGCTTGCATCCAGCGTCTTCCTGCCACTTGGACGACCAGCCAGGCTCCACTTTAATCTCGTCGTGTCTGGGCACCCACGTCAATTATTCAGGTTTTCGTCGGTTGTCTGGAAGATGTTTGTGTTTTTCCTGGTATACAACACAGAGGTAAAATGGTGTACAAGGAATATTCATATCTTATCGTTTTGCTCCTAAGAGCAAATGAAGGGCGTCCCGTTGGGCGTCGGCCGGTCGGACGCCCCAAGTATCGGTGGAAAGACGCGGTGTAAAGAGACCAGCGTGAGCTGAAGGAAGGATGGTGTCTTGGTTGCGGGAGCCAAGATCCATTTTGGGTCCCTGAGCCGGAATGAATGAATGAATGAATCATTTTGCGCGTAGTGTGGTGCTTCGGACACGGTCTACTCTCCTGACGCCCAAAATACTGAGCCCCATTGCTCTCTGGCTAACCTTAGGCCATCCGCTGCGTTGTGCGGGTACACGGTTCGGTCAATCGGTTCGGAGTAGTCTTTTGGTTCGGTCAATCGGTTCGGAGTAGTCTGAAGTGGTCCGAAAACTCTGCACTGCAGAAGGGAAGGCTTTGCCCAGCAGTGGGGCACTAACATAGAGGCTACGTAAACAAAATATGCTCACAGTTTAACTCACCTCTCGGGAAATACATGATATCGGACTGATTTTATTTTCGGGTTCCTGACCGAATTTAACTTTGAGTTTATTTCATTGTTATTTCATTTTTTCTAGGGCGCTGATGCGGCTCAGGATGACAAGACGCTTGCCAGTGAGATGATGTCAGATTTGGAGCAAGAGGTGAGAAAATTTAAATAGGTACCGACATTTTGACCATATATGGCATATAATGTAAACCAGACGACCCGTTCCATCGGTTCCATCTGACACACGCAACCTTTGGACGGAACGTGTGTACAATACAAATTCAAATCTAATCTTATTTAACCTGCTATTAGGACCTTGAAAAGAACAATTAAAGAAAGGGCAGACAGACAGACAGACGGACAGTGAAGTCTTAGTAATAGGGTCCCGTCTGGCACCCTTCGGTACGGAACCCTAAAAAGTAGTTGTGGGCATTTTAAGGGCAAACTTAAATTGTAGACATTGGAAGGAAAAAAAATACGCCAACTCAGTACAAAAATCAATTTTATGTTCACCGCAAATTGCGATATTGTAAGTATTTTTTGTTAAATTAAAATAAATAATAAAAAGTACCCGAAACCGGCGTGCGTGCATGCAACGACTAATGAATGTTGAGGAAGCGAAAGTGATCTGTCAGGATTGTAGCAAGTGGCAGTCCCTGGTCTCTGCCTACCCCTCTCGGATACAGGCGTGAGTTTATGTTATATTATGTTTTATAATGGTACTTGGCTGCCGAAATTCGTTGCCTCTCGCCAAGACGTGACGTAAAGAATTATTCAAATTCAAAAATTATTTAATTTACAAATTACTCTACAGCACTAAAAAGTTACAAATAATTTAAAAGAACGCCCTTAAGTACGTATACATGTAGGTATTGTAGAAAGTATAATGTGTAGTCGGTGCCCAGTTTCATGACCAGCACATATATTTTGGGCATCGACTCCAAATTATACTTTCTTCTAATTTAAAGGTATTCCCTTAAATTATTTCTAACTTTGTAGTGCTATAGTGTTTTGAAGTCGGTTTTGATTTTTTATTTAATTTAAAAATAAAACTAGCTTTTTCGATAGCTATTGTTAAGGTACATTCATTTTGCTATGGCTTTCAAACCACCCATAATCCAAGCTCACACTATTATCCACTAAGGAGGTACTTAAATATCATTCATCATAAGCAGCCTATATACGTCCCACTGTAGGGCACAGGCCTTCTCTCAGAGAGAGAGAGTATAGGCTTAATCACCACGCGTGCCCACCGCGGATTGGCGATTTCAAGCGCTGAAGTATGTGAATAGCTCAGACACCTAGGTTTCTTCACGATGTTTTCCTTCGCCGTTAGCGAGTGGTATTGCTACTATAACTTCACAAATATCATTAGGTATCTCTCGTTCATGTATCTTCCTAAATATCATAACCTCTTGTTTTTCAGCTCGAAGCGAACGCAACGGTTGTCAAGGTACCCCAAGGGAAGGAACCAAAGCATTTCCTAGGACTTTTCAAAGGTTAACAGTATTTTATTAGCTACTAGCTGACTCGGCAAACGTTGGTTTCAGACCTACCAAATATACGCAAAAAAAATTACAACCGGCGTGCGCGCATGCAACGACTAATGAATGTCGAGGACGCGAAAGTGATCTGTCTCAGGATCGTGGCGAGTGGCAGTCCCTGGTCTCTGCCTACCACTCTGGGATACAGGGAAGCTTACTGCCTGCGGGCAAAAAAAAACTAATATAATTTCGTAGGTGGGTGGAAGGGCCGGTAAGGGACGTCCCAGGCGGACATACTTCGACCAAATAGGAGATGTATTAGGAAATGGCAAGATAAAAAGCACCCGAAACCGGCGTGCGTGCAACGACTAATGAATGTTGAGGAAGAGAAAGTGATCTGTCAGGATCGTGGCGAGTGGCAGTCCCTGGTCTCCGCCTACCCCTCTGGGATACACTGGGATAGTTTATGTGTACCTATGTATGTAATTCAGAAAAATCGGTGAAGCCATTTCGGAGGAGTTCGATAACAAACACTGAAACGAGATTTTAAGACGTTAGATTTACCAGTAAAGTTATTTCACTTCGCAGCTGCTTAAGTGGAAAGGGCAGAAAGGAACGCCCCTGGCGGAACAACGACCTCAAAGACGTATACAAATCACGCAAAACCTGTGCCCTATTTCGTAGAACTACGACAATTCGTAGCACGCAGTACTGATGGCCGATGGGGCCGAAAGATTCTCGAATGGAGACCACATATCGGCAAGCGCAGCATAGGACGACCAGCCACAAGATGGACAGATGACCTTATCCAAGTGGCAGGAAGTCGCTGGATGCAGGCCGCTTCCAACCGGTCTTTTTGGAAATCCGCGGAGGAGGCCTATGTCCAGCTGTGGACTTCTTGTGGCTGAATGATGATGATGATGATGATGATGATGATGATGATACATTGCAATGTCGATTAACCCACAAATCAACAAGAAGGAAGCCTCGGCTACGCAACGTGCATCGAATTGTCATAATAAACTTGAATTTGTAGTCCTGAAAATAGTTTCTTCATTATCAACTGAAAAAAAAAACACTTTCATAAAGGAAAAGTTTAAGATTTTTTTTTTTCTTGGAAGTGATTTTAATTACCGGTACTGACTTCTTCAGTTTTGACCTGAAACGTTCGGTTCGGAAGTAGGGGGTAGTATCTTGTAATCTAAGTACACTCTGCCCCTACTTTGTTGTACAAGTAGTTTTAAAAACTTTATTTTTAATTTAATTTAATTTTTTTTTTACCACCTATTTGTATGGACATATAGTCCGAAAACTCCGTGTGGCGCCGGATTAAGAATAACGTCACTCCATTTCCTCACATGGATGTCGCAGAAGGCGACTAAGGAAATAAATTACCAGGAGACAGGCAGCAGTGTCTTGCCAAGCGTGGCGATTGTGGCAAAACCCCTCATGGTTATGAAAAGCATGAGAGAGGCCTAGTCCTGCAGTGGGCGTCGAATGGCTGATGACGAAAAATTTAATTTATTATTTATTTATTTATCTACACTAATGTTGTAACATTCTACTTATGTTTTCAATACTTGACTTATAATTACTACTGTTATAGCGCAGACAACAAAACACTCAATTTAAGCAATTTCACATGATGGTATAATATTCACATCGATATCGTAAAATCTCATTATAACATCAATAAAACGCGACCAACTTGATTGCAGGGCCAATCAGGTTGGTCGCGTTTTATTGAAGCGCGCAGCTGCGCTCTCATTGGTTAAATTTTAATGGCGGCAAAATCACTGTGATTATACACGTACGCGTGAATTTAATTTTTAATTGCATTAGTGAAGATAAAGTAGTGTATGCAACTGCATATAACACGGGTATTAAAACACTCGTTACTATTATGAAACTCGCTGCGCTCGTTTCATAAACTCACACTCGTGTTTTAATACCCTTCATTATATGACAGTTGCATAAACTACTATTATATTACACAGATCCTCTTGACTCGTGCCGCTAGATTGCGCAATTTGAGCTAAACAGGTCGTGTGTCTCCTCAGGAAACCTGGTCATCATGTACGGTAGCAAGGACACAGAGTACGCCTCTGACAACGCCCAACACAACTACGAGGAAACCAGCGTGCGATTGTTCAGAGTAAGTGCTGGATACTGCAGTGTACTATATTCGTCAGGGCTGCCGGCCCGTGAATATCGAATTGTACCATGAATGGCAAATCATTTACGTATACAAGAAAAAGAAGCGGTCCCAAAATAGATCCAAGTGGCATTCCTATTTCAACCTGTGAGCCTGACGATTTAGTTCTATTTATGTCAGTTTTTCTAATCCTTCCTGTAATCAATCGCTTCTTCGCTTGAAGGTCATTGGTTCATAACTCGGAGCGACTACTGAAGACTAAATACAGCGCTTCCTAAACATTTAAGGCTATAGAACACGAGCAAAACTCTTTTATTTTAGTTAGTTATGATAGTTAGTTAGACTTGAGATTCCCGCACTCAGCCTAATAGTTCAAACTTCGAAATATTTATTTGCGAATACACACAGTCAGGTTTTTGCACAGTTCTTTATTGCAATAAGTCAGTGTATTCTACGACTTAACAGCAGTATGCAAATGGATACATTTTGACATGGGTAGATAGGCATGCACGCAATGACATCTAATTACATTTTATTTACAGAAATAATGTTACCCTACATAATGAACTATTATGTCATACAAAGTAACTAATTTATTATAAATATTATCAACTTAGTCCTCCAGCTTATGTAAATCAAATGTCAATATACCTAATAACTCCTAATTCCCTAGGTCCTGGTCCGCGAGGTATTCATTAATTGTGTAGTAAGCCTTGTTTTTTAATAATTGTTTTTTAGTAATAGTTTGTACTGTGTAATAGTTGGCCATTGTACTTGCATACCTCAGACACTAGGGTTTCCTCGCGATGTTTTCCTTCATAGCGAGTCGTATTGCTACTACAAATTCACAAATGTAGGTAGGTAACTTAGAAAACAATTTGCCAATCCGCGGTGGGCACGCGTGGTGATTACGCCCATACCCTCTCTCTCTCTGCCTGCTACTGGCTTTGACTTTAATCGTCTCAATTTTGTAAATATGCTTCTCGTATAAGCTGCTGTTTATCCAATAAACAATAAAAAAGAAACAGAATCGTCCAGGATTTAGAAAATAGGAGCTACTCTGATGTAGATCGTTCCATCACCAGGTGGAAGGCACGGAGCTGGGCGTCGACATGAGGGCAGTGCAGTTGTCAGAGACATCGGATTCCTTGGAGGACGATGACGTGTTCGTGCTGGAAACTGCGGACACAGTATACGTGAGGCTTGGCAAGGTGAGGCGGTTTATCTACGGCTTCGTAGTTGTTTATCAAAAGCCTCAGACTACCTACATAGTAATAGTAACAGTAACAGTACCAGTAGCAGTAGCAGTAGCATTAGCAGTAGCAGTGGCAGTGGCAGTGGCAGTGGCAGTAGCAGTAGCAGTAGCAGTAGCAGTAGCAGTAGCAGTAGCAGTAGCAGTAGCAGTAGCAGTGGCAGTGGCAGTGGCAGTGGCAGTGGCAGTGGCAGTGGCAGTGGCAGTGGCAGTGGCAGTGGCAGTGATAGTGATAGTGATAGTAGTAGTAATAGTAAGTAATACATGTATACACGTATGGATTGGAATAAAGAAAAAAAGGCTGCTTTCGATACTGTAGTTTCAAAAGTGGAGGGCTGTAAAATCACTAAAAATGTTGCGGCCTCATAAAAACACGATTCCTCTAAATCACTCTAAGAGACAGTTTATTTAATCTGTGGTTATGATTTTTCCTTGTAAATCTACGCCACAGACTATTTTAATCGGCGTTTTACGGAATCGTGTTTTTTATAAAGAAGACCGTTACATTATACAAACGAGATAGCTTGCCAGGCGTAACAGCAGCCTTTTAACAACGCGATCCATTTATGCTCTGAACTAAATGTAATCTATGGTTCGATTTCATCATCATCATCACCCATTTGCCGCCCACTGCAGGACATAGGCCTCCCTCGTGGTTTTCATAACCATGAGGGGTTTTGCCATAATCGCCACGCTCGGCAGGCGGGTTGGCGATCGCGGTATGCGGTGGGAATCTCAGGAAGACGCTGCTGCTCGTCTCTTGGTAATATTGATTTCCTTAGTCGCCTTCTTCGACATCCACGGAAGGAAGTGGAGTGACGCTATTCTTAATCCGGCGCCATATGGAACGGTTTGACTTACGCTCGGTTTCTAGAAGAGTGATCAAATGTTAATCTCATGTTAATCTCACGTCAAGCTAATTTCAGCCAATCACGTGCCGGTATTTTGAATTAATCTTAGATTAATCTCTTGTTACACTTGAACACTCTTTCAGAAACTGAGGCTTAGTCTTGCACATAATACGTAGATAGCTTTTCTACCTAGTTCCGAAAAAGTCCCATAGATGGCTCCACACTCTGTAGATGGCGCTGTTCTGGGCCCCCACAAACAGGTGGTAGCCCCTACACAATGCGCTCACGTCTTGAGATTCCCTCGTCTTCCTGCACATGTCCACTACGAAAATCTCTCTGTGAAAGTATAACGCAAGTTTACCGCAATGAAACAACTCCGTTCTCATCTACTGCTGAACATAGGCCTCCCCTCCCAAAAAGCGGTGGTCCAACATTGGACTCGGAAGCGAGAGACCCAGGTTCGATTCCCAGCGCGGGCATGTACCTATGACTTTGTTTTCTAAGTTATGTACATTTGTGAAATTATACTAGCAATACCGCTGGCTAACTGTGAAGGAATACATCGTGAGGAAACCTGAGCTATTCACATACCTCAGCGCTTGAAATCGCCAATCCGCGGCGGGCGGGCGTGGTGATCAAGCCCATACTCTCTCCCTGAGAGAAGGCCTGTGCCCTACAGTGGGACGTATATAGGCTGCTTATGTTATAGGCCTCCCCCAAGGCACGTCACTCCTTTCTGACCGCATCCAGCCGTTACCAGCAGTCTGCCTCAGATCGTCGGTCCAGCGAGCTGGTGGGCGTCCTACGCTGCGTTGGCCAGTTCCTGGTCTACACTCGACAACCTTTGTAGCGCATCCGCCATCGATTCCTCGGCATAATTATGTGACCAGCCTACTGCCACTATATGCCCATTGTATGTCAAGTGCATTAATTTTAAAAACCTATTTAGAGGCTAAAAATTCCACCCACGCCGGGACTTGAACCCGCGACCTCTGGCTAACCGTGCCAGCGCTCTCCCAACTGAGCTAATGGGCAAGTGCAGGCATCGGCGAAATTTCGAGCCTCTCTACAAACATCTCTGTATTACGTACAGGCAGCGACATCTGGCTGAAGTAATTTACATCACTTGTAAAGTGCATCAAGTGCATTAACTATTTATTCTTCTGTACAGGAATCGGACCCCAAAGAGCACGAAGCTGCAGTAAACTTCGTCGAGATGGTGGTGAAGGAACGCGAGATAGTTACCTTCGAGCAAGGGGAGGAACCGGCTGAGTTCTGGGACGCACTAGGTACCTCCTTTAATACCTACAACGAGCATTGAATTTTAAGTAGGGATTTTACTACTGGAAGTAATTAAGTTCAATGAACAGGGTCACCTGTATTTAAAAACCGGCCAAATTCGAGTCGGACTCGCGCTCGAGTTCCGTACCATTATCTATACAACATTTGAATATTTCACGCGTCTATACCTACCTGTTGCCGTTAATATCGAGCAAAAAACGGCTAAAAAGTCACGTCTGTTGTATGGGAGTCCCCCTTAAATATTTAGTTTATTCAGTTTGTAGTAATGTTGTTGTTATAGCGGCAGCAGAAATACATCAGCTGTGAAAATTGCAACTGTGTAACTATCACGGTTCATGAGATACAGCCTGGTGACAGACGGACGGACGGACGGACCTTACCCTTAAAATTCATGGTCTTCCTTTTATTTCTGACACTATGTTATTTAGCAGAAAATAATCCTTATGATGAAGCCTTTCGATCGGTATGATAAAGCTACAGGGCATTTTTTTTCTCGTGAGGCGGGTTCGATTCCCGGTTCAACCATGAAATTATTTAAAAATCTATGAATGCAGTTTAAATTGTTTTTCAAAATAAAATAATGTCATCTTTCAGTAAAATGTTACATCTACAATATTCAAGGTACTTTCTTGCCGTGGGACGCCCTGTATACGCGTCGAATTTATAACCTCCTCCTTTTTTGAAGTCGGTTAAAAAACCCATCGAACTATTTCTTCCTAGATAATTCACACTAAATAAAAAAACGCCCCCAGTCCTCTCGATTAGTCTTTACCAATGAAATGAGCGCAAGATGTGCTGTAGAGTAAATCACTCTGTGATCGGTTAATTCTGTGAGCCATTCATTCGTTGATTGGGCGATAGTAAGTGACAGCGTAACTGATGGTTGGTTTTATACAAAAACCTCAAACCAATGACTTGATTGAAACCTGTTCAAATATCTAGGTACCTCGCAAGATGGCGGTCTAACAGTGGCAGCTGCATAGATATTTTGCCGGGTAATACTGAACCCGCTCCGATTAGTAACACAATTGACAAGCCCCGCCCGCCGCACAATTGAACGTGGGGTCATTTTTAGCGGTACCTAGTTAGGCATCTATGTTCTTAACTATCACTGGCTAATGTTTGTCCAACCGTTTATTTAACTTTTGACAGCTCGATTTAGTGACATTCTATGGAGTTGCCGATTCGATTGTTTATGATAATCGATTTTAATTATATTTTAATCGATTGATTGCATTGGTATTTTATTTTGATATTTTTATAGTTTGTCTGTCTGGGCGTTATAAACTAAAAACTACCGAACGGGTTTTCATATTATGTTTTTACTTATAATATTAAAACCTAACTTCTTATAGAATATAATTATCTTTGTAATAAGATAGGTATATGTTTTTATAGAAAATCAACTTGAATAGCCTTCGCTACATAATCTACTCGTTATAATATTGTAGCAAAACACGTCACATCACTATTGTGAAAAAAAAAAGATGTCCATGAAGTGTTGCATTTTTTTCCTGTGGTTCCCTTTAAAATAAACAAGGACCTTGATGGGTGTGCATGTGCATCTGTCAAAAGTTAAATAAACGGTTGGATCAATTAATTATAGTACCTATACAAAACGGCTGTAGGTGTTTTCTTGTCTCGATCTGTCAATCGGTGCTAACTATGAAGTGCGTTCCACCCGTCACCCAAGACACAGGCTGCGTGCGCCTAGTGTGGGAGTCGCCATCGACCATAATTATTTTTTTTATTTTATAAACATATTTTTATATTTTTTTAAGGCTAAAGAAGCAAGAAAGTAGGATTAATGCAGTAGAAATGAGGTCCTTGAGAAGTATGTCTGGTGTTACTTTGAATACGCAATAGTTTGATTGGAGAATTTTGTGGACTGAAAGAAGATCTAGTGACTAGAATTGAGAAAGGAATGTTGCGTTGGTTTGGACACGTGGAGAGGATGAAGGAAGAAAGATTGACGAAACAAATATATCGAGCGAATGTGGGTGGAAGGGCCGGTAAGGGACGACCCAGGCTCGCATACTTCGACCAAATAGGGGATGTATTAGCAAAGGGCAAGATAAAAAGTACCCGAAACCGGCGTGCGTGCATGTAACGACTAATGAATGTTGAGGAAGCGAAAGTGATCTGTCAGGATCGTGGCAAGTGGCAGTCCCTGGTCTCTGCCTACCCCTCTGGGATACAGGCGTGAAATAGAAATAGAAAATGTTTATTTGTCTTCAACATAGTAAGGCACATAATCACTTATGCTATAAAACAATAATTAAAATTGAGTTTTACGTAGTTTATGCGTGGGTAGGCCCCCCCCACCAAATGGTCTGACGACCTGGCTACGGTGAGTCGCTGGATGCGGGCGGCACAACACCGGGAAGCTTGGAAAACCATGAGGGAGGCCTATGTCCTGCAGTGGGCGTCAAATGGCTGTTGTTGATGATGATGAGTTTATTTTTTTATTTATTTAGGTGGCGAGGCCGAGGGGAAGGACGACAACTCCGGGTGGCGTAACGCGGTCAGCCGGCGCGTGCACGCCGCGCGAACGCTGACTGCCGTCACCGTCAAGCTCAGTGGCGCCATACAGTTTGAGGAGATCCCCAATTACTCCCAGGAGGTGGGTAACTGTCAGAAATGAGAAATTTATGTCAACATTCCGTTTGTTGAATGTCAATGTACAATGTTAGCCGCTTCCTTCCGGCCGAATTTGTAGTGGAGAATAAAAAGCTCCACTCTGACAATCTTTTCTCAAATTATATTAAATCTAATGTGTAACTTGGTACAAGTACCTGACAAGATCCCATGAGTGCAATTATCATCATCATCATCGGCCTACGCTTGTCCACCGCTGGACAGGCCTCTCCTATTGCACGCCACTGAGCACGGTCCTCGGCTACTCTCATCCAGCTCTTGCCAGCCGCCTTGCGAAGATCATCGCTCCACCGAGTCTGAGGACACTACGTTTACCGATCCGCGGTCTCCACTCAAGTTGTGCAATCAACAACTTGTAATTCTAAAACATCAGTTACCATATTCTTCCAAAAGTAGGAAAACACTAATGCTGCGATCAGACATACGGACACCACCCGTTCTCGAGCATAAAGGTCCATGTTTTTGATGTCCTTGCCTGGTTACCATAGCACAGGGTATCCTAGTTTCGGACCAGGACAAGTGGTTGTGTTGTGTGGAAGTTATTTATCATCATCATTATTAACATACCTAACACTGGATAAACTTGCATGGTTTTTTGTCGTAAGATTCCGAAAAGGTTTCGCTCTGATTCGCAGAGCTTAATCATGAAGAGTAAAACCAAGTAAGTTTATTTATCCGGTATAAAGCTAATAATGTGTAGTGCTTACGAACGTTTTAGTTCGAAATATCATCATCATGATCATCATCATCAGCCCGTCAAAATCAACTGTTGTACCAGGGCCTATTCGTGCAATCGCCAGTCGCCTCTGATCTACGCTGTTCTCCAGGCCCTTGAGTCTAATAAACACATAACTTCATCCAGACGCTGTCAGCTATCAGAACATCGGTCCAGCGAGCTGATGGGCTTTCTACGCTGCGTTTCCGAGTTCGCGGTCTCCACTCGAGAGCCTTTGCACCCCATCGACCGTCGGTTCTTCGGCAAATGTGACCAGCCCACTGCCACTTCGGCTTGCTAATCTCACGGGCTATTTCATCACCCTAGTTCTTTGACGAATTCTCGTCTGTCTGTCTAATTAAAAACTCTGTGCCGCAGGACCTCGCGGAGGATGGTGTCTACATTCTGGACACAGGAGAGGAGATCTACCTGTGGAAGGGAGACAAAACACCTGATAGAGTCAGGATGGCCAAGGATAGCATCATTGAGGTAGGCATACAGCCAAATCTACATACAACACTAACTGGCGCAAATTCTGAGATCCTCTTGACTCTTTCACATATTGCACTGTCTGAGCTAAAAATAACGCTTATTTATTAGACGTTTGACGTTAAACCAACGACCGTGTAACCCGACAAAGTCCCACTTGCTCTTATTTTTAGTCTTTATATGATTTAATTATTTAGTTTTTGCTTCATTAATTATTTAGTTAGCAGCAGTGGTAGCCTAGTGGGTAGAACGTTGGACTCGGAAGCGAGAGACCCAGGTTCGATTCCCAGTGCGGGCATGTACCTATAACTTTGTTTTCTAAGTTATTTACATTTGTGAAGTTATAGTAGCTATACCACTCGCTAACGGTGAAACCTGAGTGTCTGAGCTACTCACATAACTCAGCGCTTGAAATCGCCAGTCCGCGGTGGGCACGCGTGGTGATTAAGCCCATACTCTCTCCCTGAGGCCTGTGCCCTACAGTGTGGCCCGTACCTTCTTCTTTATCGGTCCTTTAACTCCTAGGGGAGCATAGGGCTTTAACTGCAGTTTGGATACAAAGTATTAGATGCTTCGAGCAATCATCTCCGTCTCATTAGTTTCAATTCAAGAAGAAGAAGCTAACAAAGAAACTCCACGTTTATTGTTTTCAAAACACGTTTTAACTTAATTAACAGAGTTTTCAACTTAAAAATTATTAATAAAACTGAATTTGAACGGATATTAACTCGTTTATTACTCATACTACAAATATTAATCTGCTGTTTTCTGTCTTACTCTTATTTTACTGTTAATCTACTGTAGTCTATCCTTTTACATTAATGTACTGTTTAAACACCAAACATCGTAATTATTCCGCAGGAGTACTTGGACGACGATGGCATGGACCGGACCGCTGACTCAGCGGTTGTTGTGACCGTAAGGCAGAACCGCGAGCCGGCAGCCTTCAGGAAACTCTTCAGGAGCTGGGACCAGGATATGTGGACCGTAAGCTCAGTTTAGGACACACCCAGCTTGCTGGACCGCTGGACTGATGACGATCTGAGGCAGCTTGCTGGCAGTGGCTGAATGAGAGTGACCGAGGATAGAAATAAGTGGCCTGCCGCTGAGGTGGCCTACGTCCAGCAGTGGACCGTTGGGTGATTGATTGAAGTTCATTTTAGACGCCCCCAGAATAGTTGGCTTTCCAGGTAATTGTCTACGGTAGGGAAGCAGAAGTAATCATGCTCCTTTCTTATACAGGGAAATCGTCAAGCAGATGGTTATCCCTGGGGACGGCCGGCCGAACTGTTCTTTGTCGGACGTTATATTTATACCAACTCTTGTGAAACACTTTGCATGCGCGATGCAGGATTGGTGGAATTCGTAGTGCGCGCGCATAGAGTTGACAATTTAGTTTTGTGTTTTGTCCACAGACCACATGCTTAGTCAGCCTGAGTGCTTAGATTAGATTAGAACACTTTATTGTACACACCAGAAAACAAAACACATTAAAAGGCTTACATGTCTAAGTAAAATTGGCGGTCTTATCGCTAAAAGCGATTTCTTTCAGACAACCTTAGGATGGATAGAACTGAGAGATGAAGAGGTGACGGGCAGCAGCGTCTTTCTGAGATTCCAACCGTACACTGCGATCGCCAACCCGCCTGCCGAGCGTGGCGATTATGGCAAAATCCCTCATGGTGATGTTCGAAGCTTGGAAAACCATGAGGGCGGCCTTTGTCCTGCAGTGGGCGTCAAATGGCTAACGATGATGAAACATATTTTAACCTCTGTTCTTGTTGGTTTCAGAACCAGGACGACTATGACAACATCAAGGCGGACATCAAATCCGGAAATCAATCCGCGTCGGAATAACCTAAATAATAATCTATATAATAATAATAAACTATGAATTATGAGCAAAAATATTTTTATTTTATTGTTTTTTTTTCCTATCTACAATCAACATTTGCTCTGATACTACGTAACATAACACATAACAATAACTCACGCCTGTATCCCGGAGGGGTAGGCAGAGACGGGTCCGCCAACTTTACGTATTTAGCAGAGATGTGTTTTCTTACATTCAGTTCAGCCCCTAGACGCGCACCAAAACCTTAATAACCAAAACCACTAATCGTCTGTCTAATTCCATTACTAATTGCTATCGCCGACGTCAGAATTCCAACAGAGGGCTTGCTTAGATATAGGTGTGAGAACCTCATGTTTACTTACGTAGTGCGACATCTAGTGACGAGTAGCGAGATTGCAAACCGGAAATTGAGTTTGGTTGAAGCTACGTAGGCGAAAATAGATATAGATTCTACGATCAAGCATGCTTCGTAAACACAGATCAAATGTCAAAGAGCTGTCAGATCTCGCGTAATTTTGTTGGTCGTGTTTTCGTCACATGGATTTGTTTTTCTAAACAAGAATTGAATTTAATATTTAATTGATTTGTTTTTCTAGAAGAAATCTGTGTGAATTTGCAGAAATAAGCTAGGTAGCCGAGGTCCTAATTCCAAAACTTGCTGAAGAGTTTGCCCAGTGAAAATACAGAGTCCTGTAAGATGCTGACATCTAAGGTAAGTGTTTGCGATGACTTTGCAGTCTGCCGGTTTCAAGGTTTCCAGCCAGTAATGATAATGATAACGTTTTATTTACACTCCAAAACATATATTAATACATTTGGGTAAAATGAACACTAAAAACACTATACTTATAACACGTTCACATTAACTAGACGCTTGACGTTAATAAAATAATGTCCAAAACAAATTTAATACCAAAATGATAGAAAACTAAGCAAATTATTGACACACGTATTGGTTACAAAGATGCTGACCATACTCTCGATAATTTGCTCAGTTTTCAGTAATTTTGGTATTTGGTTTGGACATTATTGTATCAACGTCAAGCGTCTAGTTAATGTGAACGTGTTATACCAAGATCATGAATTCATCTCTAATGCATGATTCCAGTTGGAGTTGTTGGTGGATTTTGGTCCAAAACCTGATGAGAAACTGCTGGATAGAACTCTAACGGAGCTGAGATCGCAGGACGGGGTTGTAGAGGTAAGAGCTCATAGAAATAAAAAAAATATTTATTTCATGTAACCGCCCACAATTATGACAAAACTGCTTCAGCATGGCAACATAAGCAGCCTATTTACATCCCAGTGGTAGGGCACAGGCCTTTTTAGGGAGAGAGTATGGGCTTAATCACCATGCGTGCCCACAGCGGATTGGCGATTTCAAGCACTGAGGTATGTGAATAGCTCAGACACTCAGGTTTACTCACTATGTTCGCCTTCACCAGTAGCAAGTGGTAGTGCTAGTACTATAACTTCACATATGTAAGATAAAATAAGATAAGAATATTCTTTATTGCACATAAGAAACAAGAGACTTCAAGAAACTTTAGTACATAACTTAGAAAACACAGTCGTAGGTACATGCCCGTACTGGGAATCAATCCTGGGTCTTTCATCGCAGAGTCCAATGTTCTGCCCACTAGACTACCACCACAGCTTGGCAAGGAATTGTAGAAATTTCATTTACTTTACATGACGTGAGTTATAGAAATTTATAGCCATTTACCTGAATAAACTGATGTTTGGTAAAACAAAGAATGAAGTTGTACTATTAGCTACATAGCTAAAGGTCTACCTGTTAAATGTATGTATGAGCACCCCGACTCATTACAAAATAGATTTTATTTTGGTAGATAGTCTTATCGCTTAGAGCAATCTCTTCCAGACAACCTTTGGATGGAGTGGATTGCAGGAAGACTATAGTCAGCAGATGGACGTACATATAAACCTTATGTTTTTAAGCTAAGCTTAGGACAACCAGCCACAAGATGGACATATGACCTCATCCAAGTGACATGAAGATGTTGGATGCGAGCCGCCTCCAACCGGTCTTTTTGGATATCCATGGAGGAGGTCTATGTTCAGGATTTCTTGTGGCTGAATGATGATAACGATGATGAATGTTTTTAAATACACATTTCATTTGTTTACTGATTCGTTAAACCATTGCTGGTTTGGTCTTCGGATATTAGAAGTCTAGATTGAAGCGGCAGATCACCGGCTCCTTATGTGGGTAGACCTTTACGAGGGTTCATTTTGTTGAAGGCTACCTTCAAAGATGGGGCTATTATCGTGGAGACAACACTACCAAGCTCAGTTGTGGTGGACCTGGTTAATAAGACATCAGGCAAGAGAACCGTGCTCCAGGGATTTGGTGGTAAGTGCTGTCAGAGTCATCATAGACCTTTGCGTCTGTTATGGACGATTTAAGGCAAAGTTTTCCGACTGTTCACCTACAAAGTCGTGTTTTAAAATGCACTTCTAAAGACTCTCCAATTATTTGTATTTAAAATCCTTAAAATCTGAATTTAAAGTACTGTAAACTGTATATTATTTGAGCTATACTGACTTTTAGATAGTAAAAATATACCAAAATTATTTCCTTGAATGGCAATCATCAAAATTGTATATACCAAAATTATTTCCTTGAATGGCAGTCATCAAAATTGTATATACCAAAATTTTCCTTGAATGGCAGTCATCAAAATTGTATATACCGAAATTATTTCCTTGAATAGCAGTCATCAAAATTGTATATACCGAAATTATTTCCTTAAATGGCAGTCATCAAAATTGTAGAAATTAGAACTGCATTTCTGTAATTTCTAATAATGCCCACTTCTACTCCAACGTATAGTTGCGCGGTGCAATCAGTCCAATAGAAATCATACGCTCAGAGAACCTGCTCTTAAGGCGGTCCGTCATCAAGGAGCGATTTCTATGCTAACATAGTTTGGGTGGGGCACATAGAAGAAGAAGAAGAAGAAAGACATTTATTATACCTACAAGATACATCACAGAAACAAAATAAGCGGATAGCACGCAGAACTGATGGCCGATGGGGCCGAAAAGTTCTCGAATGGAGACGACATATCGGCAAGCGCAGCGTACGACGACCAGCCACAAGATGGACAGATGACCTCATCCAAGTGGCAGGAAGGCGCTGGATGCAGGCCGCTTCCGACCGGTCTTTTTGGAAATCCATTCAGGAGGCCTATGTCCAGCAGTGGACCTCTTGTGGCTGAATGATGATGATGATAGTTTGGTTCAATTCATAGACGACATCACAATCACAATGAAACTTTACCAATACATTTAGAGGACACAAATGCAGGTTTGCTCGTGCTTACAACGGAGAAAAAAAGAATAAAAAAAGAATCACAAGGTTATTAATTTCTTTTTGATACGTTCATTTCTAATTCTAAGCAGGATCAAATGAATGAATGAATGAATGATTTATTGCCACAAACAAACATGCTTACATACAATAATTAAAAAATAAAGGAGTGTGCGTGTGACAATGATACTATTTCAGCGTTTGCTGTTTCTATTTGAAACAGCGCTGGTTTTCAAATAGCACCTCCACGCCAAATGAAGAAAACGTGTCATACAGGTAGGGCTTACCGTTAAAAAAGAAAAAAGTATATACATAGAAAAATAGAAATAGAAATAACGTTTATGTCACGTTTAGGTAAAAAAAGTTTAAATTTTAATTGAATTTAATTTTGTTTTAATTTAACTAAGTTTTAATTATAATTCGAGATAGTCAATAATGTCATTCATGAATAAAAAAATCTAATACTCATAAAAAAATTATGACAGAAGCTTGATGAAGCTTGATTTGTGTCCTCTAAACTTATTGGTAAAGTTTCATTGCCATCCGGCATGCCGTTTGTACATATGATTTATTCCGACTTATAAACCACGGGAATTGAAACAAAGAAAGACATTTTATCATAACAAATTAACACATCCCAAGAAAGAAGCTCGGAGAACTGATGGCCGTTGGGACGAAAAAGTTCTGACCTGGCGACCGCGGACCGGACGACGCAGCGTGGGCAGGCCCCCCACCAGATGGTCTGACGACCTGGTTACGGTGGCGGGGAGTCGCTGGATGATGGCGGCACCAGACCGGAAAGCTTAGAAAGCCATGAGGGAAGCCTATGTCCTGCAGTGGACGTTAAATGGCTGATGATGATGATGAAGAAAGAAAAGGCATAATACTCGTTGTTACAAATAAGGAAAAGAAAATCAATTCACATAAATACAATATAGGACAGGGCAAAGTCAGACCGCACATCCTGTGGTGTGTCAAGGTTGCCACAAAGGGCATCTGACTCAGTATTGTTTGTGGTATTTAGGCGCGAGACACACAGATGGGCCGTGGGGCGAGGGCGTGGTAAGACCACAGTCCTTGCTCTGCCGTCGCTCTTGGTCTGTGACTCTGTACACCTTACCACGCCGTAGCCCCACGTCCCACCTGTGTGTCTCGCGCCTAAAGGGGCCGCCTCAAAGCGGATGCAAGAGTTTTCCTCTATCTCCTCAGAGACGTACTCAGCAGTGGCCATGCTATCCAGCCAGTCCTGCTGTGGTCGACAAGTGCTGGGCGTCGTGAGACTCCAGCAGAGTGGCGACGGCCCTCTGGTGGCCGAGGGTACCATCGACGGCCTCACCGGCAAGCATGGGCTGCACGTCAGGGAATGCGGAGACCTGAGTCAGGTATGTAAACAAGAAGAAATAGTAGGAACTCGGGGCTGCCAGTGACTTAAATTACTTCAGCCAGATGTCGCTGTCTGTATGTAATACAGAGAAGTTTGTAAAGAGGCTCGAAATTTCGCCGATGCCTGCGCTTGCCCATTAGCTCCGTTGGGAGAGCGCTGGCACGGTTAGCCAGAGGTCGCGGGTTCAAGTCCCGGCGTGGGTGGATTTTTTTCCTTTAGACAGGTTTTTAAGAAGAAATAGATTTATTTATCGCCACTTACAAATGTAATCAAAACTAGGAGCCGTGGACTTTCGTTATTGATGTTTTATTTTTAAATTAAGCATAAATACGTAAATGGGGAACGTGCATCAAAATTACGTTGAAGTAGATATATTTTATTAAAAAAAGGACAAGAAATTTAAAAATATTATTTTCCTGGTACTGGTCTGAGAAAAACGTTAAAATCAAGTCACAAAATCAAGTTTTTCTAATAAGGATGTAGAGGCATGAAAACATTATTTTACGTAACCAAAATATACTAATTTGAGTCCGATTTGTATCGCGCATTTTTGTACCATGTGACTACAAAAACAGCTTTTTGACGTCTTTTTCACAACTATTTCTCTTTTAACACGGCGTCTCCAATGACATCAAAACATTTTTTATGCAAGTTCTCCACTGGGAATTTCCAACTTTTGCTTGTCGTTGTGGTGTAATTATACGTGCAATTGACGACCTCATGGCGCAGCGGTAGTGCATCTGCATACCATGCGAGAGGTCCCGGGTTCGAATCCCGGCTGGGGAAAAAAAACCCCAGGTCTTGGATGTTTACATATGTTTGTGATATCGCTGTTTCTGGTTCCCACGACACAGGGTATCCTAGTGTGGGGCCAGAAGCAATGTATGTGCCTGTATGTAAATGTTTATGTTTATGTATATTGTCGTTTCTAAAGAAACAACTCGGTGTTGCGATATTTCGATAACCCTGTGCATTGACCACGTATTGACTCTTCAAAACCAAACCGGCCCCCTCGCCCGCAGGGCTGCGGCTCGCTCGGCGGCCACTACAACCCCAGCCAGACCCCGCACGGGGGTCCGGACGACCCCGCCGGGAGCCGGCACGCCGGGGACCTCGGGAACATCGTGGCGGACGAGCACGGACGGGCCACTTTCAGGATCGTCGACAATGTGCTCAAGGTGAGACTGGCTAGCTAGTTGAAATTCAATCAATCGACCGACCGAACGACCTAAAATTAATCAAACTCTTCAATTTGCAAAGGCGCTATGGACAAAACTATACCGCGATGGCTGCGTCGTTGGTCTAGCGGTATCACGTTTGTATCCGTGCCGGAGGTCGTGGGTTCGTACATATGACCTGAGTCTGGGTGTATTTCCGTGTCTGTGACGACCTTGCCTGGTTACCATAGCACAGGGTACAGTAAAATAGAACGTTCGTGGAATAGGCTCATACTCATAGCCGCGCCGTACCGTCGCATCGCGTCGTGTGTCGCCGTCAATTCAGTCGTTCAATTGTCAGACATGAAGCCTAATTTTAGTGATATTATAAGAGAATATGTGAAAAATTTCTTATTGCAAACATTTTGGAAACGCTTATAATAATAATTTATTATTTATAATGTATTCTTTCTTCGAGTCTACCATAAATATATTCAAACTGCAAGGTAAATAAACACTTTAGCTATCAGAATTTTTTTTGACGGAACCCCAACTCCGTCGAAAAAAGGTTGATCAATTAGGGTTCCATCGCCATATAAAATTGGGAACCTCTGAGATAGAGAACACTTTATTCCACAACCAGAAGATGGAATTGTGTTGTGTGGAGGTTATCTAATATATAAAAAGCTCGTGTCACAGTGTTTGTTATCGAACTCCTCCGAAACGGCTTCACCGTTTTTTTATGAAATTTTGTGTGTATATTTGGTTGGTCTGAGAATAGGTCGTAGGCTAATTAATATCGCAGAACAACGTTTGCCGAGCCAGCTAGTATTATATTAACATTTGTTAAAATAGTGGGTAGTGGGTAGAACATTGGACTCGGAAGCGGGAGACCCAGGTTCGATTCCCAGTGCGGGCATGTACATATGACTCTGTTTTCTAAGTTATGTACATTTGTGAAGTTATAGTAGCAATACCACTCGCTAGCGGTGAAGGAAAACATCGCGAGGAAACCTGAGTGTCTGAGCCATTCACATACCTCAGCGCTCGAAATCCCCAATCCGCGGTGGGCACGCGTGGCGATTAAGCACATATTCTCTCTCTCTCTCTGAGAGAAGGCCGGTGCCCTACAGTGGGACGTATATAAGCTGCTTATGATGGCGACGAGCGAACTACAGTTTCTGTTTAGTGCGTATTTTGAAGGCGGTTTTTTTTTTTTTCTTTTTTCTTTATCGACCTTTCTTTCCAGATCTGGGACATAGTGGGCCGGTCGATAGCGGTGACGGAGAAGATGGACGACTTAGGCAAGGGAGACGCGCCCAGCTCCAAACTGGACGGCGACAGTGGGCAGCCGTAAGTCCTCCTTTGTGGCCGACTGCAAATTAAGAAGGAAGTTCTCAGTTCGAGACTCGCCACCGAGCAGCCCCGGATCTTCGACTTTTGCGACACTCGGCAAACATTTTACATTGGCGCCCGCTTGAGCCTTCTTCCCATATAAATTTGGTCAAGATTTGATAGGTCCTCGACAACATCATCTAACTCTAGTGTGTGTTGCAGAGATGGTTGATGGAATGATGGATGGATTAATTGATTCATCATCATCAGCCTACGCTTGTCCACAGCTGGACATAGGCCTCTCCTAATAGCACGCCACTGAGCACGGTCCTCGGCTACTCTCATCCAGCTCTCGCCAGCCGCCCTGCGGAGTCTGAGGACGTCCCACACTACGTTTGATTGATTGATTTTGTTTTATTTATTTATTATTAAACAAACAAATTACAATCAGAAACTAAAATTAACAACATAGATGTGAAACTGAGATCCCCACACTGGGTAAGCCTGTGTCGCGGGGACCGGATTGAATGAATAAGCGATTGAATGAACTATTGATTAAAAGAATGAATGCAATAAATTATTGATTACTTGCATTAAATTACAGATTACTTCCATTTGTGTCATTCTTCTATTGTACTTAATTTTTGGATGGAGAAATAAAGTTTACTTGTACTGTGTGGTAAATAAAATGCTGGTGTATTTTAAGAGCGTGGACTGTATCTATCTATATCTATACTAATAATAAATCTGTAAGGGTCGGTCATGGAGTAAGTTAGTTTGTTTTCAGAGGTATTGTGTTTATAGGCTCAATATATGATACTGAAACTAATTTCACGATTTTTAGAATTTTTTTCTGTATGTGTGTATGTATGTATGTTCCTCCATAACTCTTAAACCAATTATCCGAATTTGATGAAATTTGGTATAAAAACAAATAGACATCTGGGACACAGGATAGGCTATTTAAATTCTAGCTCCAGTTATGATAAGACGTGGCCCCCATACAAATGCTTCGTAAAAATCGAAATGTACGCGAACGGAGTCGCGGGCACAGCTAGTTTTATAATAAAAGTGAAAATGTACAACCGACCGGCACGAATGCAAATAGTGCAAGAAAGTTGCCAGACACAAAAAATGCAATGACAGTTTTTAATGTTGCTATAATTAAACAACTAGTAAATTACTATTTTATCTTATGTTGAAATAGTTTTTCTAACATAGGTAATTGTATTGTTAGATTGATGTTTGAATGGATGAAAGAAAAACGGAACATCTCATCTTTACAGAGATAAGCTCGACTTTGTACATGCTATTCTTTATCTTATGTCCTGTTCAATGTTCGTGTGCAGTAAGTATAATTCATTAAAGAGAGAAAGATTGATTGATTGATTGATCGATGGATCGATTTATAGATTGATTGATTGATAGATAGATTGAAAATAAATGAACCTAATCTGCACCCCGCAGCATAGCGTGCGGCATAATCGCGCGCGCCGCCGGCGTCCTCCAGAACCCGAAGCGCATATGCGCGTGCGACGGCGTCCCCGTATGGGACGAGCGCGACCGCCCGCTCGCGGGAAAGGGACGCCGCCATCCCGCCGGCTGCTGCCAGAAAGAGAAGCAAGAGTCCGCCCAGAAGCTTGGTAATGACTGCTGTTAATCTGTTAAAGTTGGAACTGTGCGCTGGCGAGGTTGGGCGTAGTGGTGTGGACTGTATCAGTAGGTTCACAGGGCACCAGTTAAGAACCAATGATCTAGCAGTCAGAAACTCTGACTGAGTTTTCACTTGTTTGTAAGTAAGGAAGTGTCCAGACCAGTGGTTTTTATCCGGTGGAAACTCAGTAAGAAACTCTGACTAACTCAGGGCCGGTTTCTGAATTGAGAATTTCACTAAGTAAATACTTAAGTAACGTTCTGTCACGCTCTTTTCTGAGAAATTCAAAGAGACAGCACTACAGTTAATCATATACTTAGCGAGTTTCTCAATTCAGAAACTGGCCATACATCAGAGTTTATTACTGAGTTAAGTTGAGTTCACTCGTTTATAAGTAACGACGTATCAGTGATTCTTAACCGGCGAAACTCATTCAGAAACATTGACTGAGTTTCCACTCGTTTTGGAGTAAGGAAGTGTCTAGATCAGCGGTTCTATGGAATCTCTGTCAGAAACTTTGACTGAGTTTTCCTTATGGAAGTGCCTACAGTGGGCCATGGGCCCACTGATGGTCCTTATAAGCATTTTGGTCCTGACATCCTAAAACATACATATAATAAACTCGCGCCTGAATCCCGAAGGGGATACAAATGTGTGTGCAAGTGTAAATGAATAATGTATCTATCAGTCTTAGGCCGACTTGCGCCAAGTCACTGGATAAGTAAATAGATAAATACGTATCGTAAATAGCTGATTGATAGGGTTGTCAGTCATGCAATGGATATGGATAGCTCTGAAACAGCGTGAGAGATGTTTTTTGGACTTATTCACCGGATAGAGCTTACCCCTTAATAAATAGATGAGTAGTGCTGACAGTGAGTCGGCCTTAAAGAATAGGTTCCACTAACACTTACACCGACAGGTGGTCGTCTATTTTTGTTTTAACTAAACGGCTCCTCGTGGCTATCTAGACACTTCCAATAATATTTTTTTATTTCGAAAAAAGGTCCCAAACTTTTAAATAAAATACAGTAAGTTGTGCTTCAATTATTTATAAAAATACTAGATGACCCCGTGAACTTCGTATCACCGACGTCAACCGTTTTTTTTTCTTCTCACCTTTTAAACCTTCCCTGGACTTCCACAAATATATAAAAACAACAATTAGCCAAATCGGCCCAGCCGATCTCGAGTTTTAGTGAGACTAACGAACAGCAATTCATTTTTATATATAAGATTTACTAATTTGAAAAAACTTCTTCAATTATTTATAAAAATATTTACTAATTTAAAAAAAACCTAGGCCTTTGCATCTACGTAATGAGATGATTTATCCAGCGTCCTGTGGCACCTTCACTCACACTGAATGGGTGAAGGGACCACTCGGCGGCTGCGGTGCCTGGGACATGGTTTTTTAGATGGAGTAGGCTTGCCCAGCACCTATACCATCATGACAGCTTAGTCTGCCTAGCCCACAGGAAAGACAAGTCAATGCGTGCGGAGCCAACCAAGCAGCGGGTTTCCTCACGATTCTATTGAAAAGCTATGTGTGTATATAGACTCTAAGGCCAGGGATTGTCACTTCCCATGACCTTGACAAACATCTTTCGCTTCATGAACGTTAGTATAGAATTGTTAATTATAAAGTCCGTTTAGCCCCGTGGGTAGACAGTGGACTCGGAAGCGAGACACCCAGGTTCGATTCCCAGTGCGGACATGTACCTATCATCATCATCATCATCAGCCGATGTCAGTCCACTGCTGGACATAGGCCTCTCCCAAGACACGCCACTGAGCTCGATCTAAGGCTCTATGTGCATGTACCTATGACTTTGTTTATTTTCAAAGTTACGTACATCTGCGAATTTGTAGTGGCAATACCACTCGCTAACTGTGAAGGAAAACATCGTGAGGAAACCCGCGCTTGGTTGGCTCCGCACTTCTGTGGGCTAGGCCGACATGGCTGTCAGGACGGTACTCGGCAAGCCTACTCGATCTAAAAAACAATGTCCCAGGCACTGCAGCGTCCAAGTCGTCCCTGCGCCCATCTAGTTTTAGTGATGGTATCACTGGACGCTGTATCATCATCAGCCACCTGACGCCCACTGCAGGACACAGGCCTCCTTCGTGGTTTTCATAACCGTGAGGGGTTTTGCCATAACCGCCACGCTCGGCAGGCGGGTTGACGATCGCAGTATGCGGTTGGAATCTCAGGAAGACGCTGCTGCCCGTCTCCTGGTAATTGATTTCCTTAGTCGCCTTCTACGACATCCACGGAAGGAAATGGAGTGACGCTATTCTTAATTCGGCGCCACACGGACGCTGTATAAACCATCTCATTACGTAGATACAACGGCCAAGTTTCAATAGAATAATATAAGCCCGCCAATAGCTGTTATTTGCCTCTATTTGGTAGTCTGCTGAGCAATTGTATAACCCGCGCAAATTAAATAGAAATCTTCAGTGAAGAACATCGGATCACGCGAGGCGCCGAGTTAAGCTGTACGGGTTGTACCATTGGAATGCAATTGCTTGCCTGACTACCACTAGCGTCAATGAAACAAACATTACTGTACTAATATTATTCTACATACCTACATAAACTCACGCCCGTATCCCAGAAGGGTAGGCAGAGACCAGGGACTGCCACTCGCCACTATCCTGACGGATCACTCAAGATCGGTTATTCAAGAGAATATGACTCTCGCCCCTCGGGTCTCTGCCTACCCCTCCGGGAAACAGGCGTGAGGTTATGTTCGTAATTTTTAAGCAAAAGTGAATGGTTATTTATTGTTAACAGTTATGTTTTGTTCTGAAGGTAACAAGTGGACTAACATTCGTTATTTCGTAACGGATTTACTATTTAAGTGAGTAAAGTTGTGATATTCTGAACAATTGTTTTAGTCAATACATATGTTCTGTTTTGTAATTGGTTTTAATTTTTAGTTTGAAGTTATTAAATGGTATTGGTACTGTTCGAAATTGGCTTTCATTAGTTTTTAGTAACATTCTAGAGTTTTCTTTGTAAAGAGAAAAGAGAAATGTCTAAAATTACATTTTACTACATGACTCCGTGAACTTCGTATCACCTACATCAATCCTTTTTTTTCTTCTCGCCGTTTAAACCTTCCCTGTACTTCCACAAATATAAAAAAAAGAAAAATTATCCAAATCGGCCCAGCCGTTCTCGAGTTTAAGCGAGACAAACGAACAGCAATTAATTTATATATATAGAAGATTTGATTAGGTAAAATTTATTCTTTGTAAAACATTTTTTTTTAATATATCGAGCGAATGCAGGTGGAAGGCATTCGAAATCGATGCAAAAACGTATTGTAATAGAAAATATGTTTTTTTCCATCGGATGCGCTAGTAAGGTCTTGGTCGCCCCTTAAATACGTATTATAAGGAGGATAAGGGTGATTTCTGATGTGAAATCTATGAAATAAAACTAAGAACGATTTCAATACACCAGCTTTATTGTTCGTCCCTCGTACCTGTTATCATATTTTTTGACAAAAATTGCCCATTCAAGTGTTCAACCCAACAAGTACGGATAATATAATTTACATTATTACATTGTTTTAATTACAAAAAGTGTTGCCATGGCGACACACGGTAACATGTTTTTTTTTTCACAGTATTATGTACCTTATATGTAGACATTCAGGAACGGGCTATAAGAAATAAATGTAGGTACATTTACATGCTTTAAAAACTCAACTTCCTAAGTTTCTATGAAATATCTAGTAGTGGATACACTTTGGTCGATTATGATATTCTTAATGGTATTTCTACAAGTCAAAAGATACATGTACACTGTATGATAGTTATATTTCTGTTTCTAAGAGATGTTTAACTAATGAACAACGAAACCTGTTTGAAAAAGTCCATAGATAAAGAAACCATTTGAATGTTTCAAGCGTCTACCTGTTGCCGTTATTAATCATCATCATCATCAGCCATTTGACGCCCACTGCTGGACATAGGCCTCCCTCATAGTTTTCATAACCATGAGGGGTATTGCCATAATCGCCACGCTCGGCAGGCGGGTTGGCGATCGCAGTATGTGGTTAGAATCTCAGGAAGACGCTGCTGCCCGTCTCCTGGTAATTTATTTCCTTACATCCACGGAAGGAAATGGATTAATATCAAGCAAAGAGCGGCAAAAAAATCACGTTTGTTGTATGGGAACCCCCCTAAAATATTAATTTTATTCTGTTTTTAGTATTGTTATAATGGCAACAGAAATACGTCTTTTGTAAAGATGACTTCTTGACAAATTTTATAATTTTAGCTCAACGGGAAGTAGGTACTACTTCGTGGCACCCTACGTTTTCGCATCTCGGCAGAATGATCTAATTCGAGCAAATAGGTAACTAAGAGCATTTGTAGGAGTTTTGTTGACGGTTTGTTTACATCTAAGGACCGTCCAGTATTCTCAACGTAAATTTAGCCAAATCGCGCTAAAACTGAATACGTTTAATCATTTAGCAAACATATGCCTTACAGTAGCAATACCACTCGTTAAACCTGAGTGTCTGTGATGTTCGCATACCTCAGAGGTTGAAATCGCCAATCCGCGGTGGGCAGGCGTGGTGATTAAGCCATACTCTCTCTCTCTCTCTCTCTCTCTCTCTCTCTCTGAGAGAAGTCTGTGCCCTAGAGTGGTACATGAGCTGCATTATAGTGTAACATATTTCTTATGTTTCTGAGCCGTTCTTAAATAGATAAATATTAGTACCAACTTATTTATCAAAAACTCTTCGGAAAACAAAAATATGTATGTACCTACCCAGTTATTTAAAATCTCGATAATTTTATTTTTTATCTAGCTAAAAAACCTAACCTCTCCACATTTGCCAATAGTTTACAATCATTAAAAATGTTACAATGTGCGAGGGAGACGGTTGTCAGACGTACCTAACAACAGCCTTAAATCTAAGTAAGTTTAATGCTACTTCATTTAATGCTAATTTTATTTAATGTTACTTCTAACATATTGCACTTAAAATTGTAGCTCAATTTGGACCAAAAACGTCCAGAGAAAGGGGGCAGATGGTACAGAGTAGGTATTTGACAAACTAGTGGAGCCTACTTAAATAGCTTAAGTTGAGGAGTAGGCTCTACTTAAGTAATTAATACTGATACCCTAGTAAACATCGCCGGTTTACCAATTTCCCCAACTTTGAAGTCTCCCCACACATAATATTCTAACGAGTTAAGATAAAAAATATCTCACTCAACACAACAGACCCGCTTCTTAACTGCGATGTAGGTTACCGCGAAGGTTTAATAACTGCGGTGTACGGTACAATGAAAGTTTATGACTGCGGTGTACGGTACAATGAAAGTTTATGACTGCGGTGTACGCTACAATGAAAGTTTATAACTGCGGTGTACGGTACAATGAAAGTTTATGACTGCGGTGTACGGTACAATGAAAGTTTATGACTGCGGTGTACGCTACAATGAAAGTTTAAACTGCGGTGTACGCTACAATGAAAGTTTAAACTGCGGTGTACGCTACAATGAAAGTTTAGGCAAACTGCGATGTTCGCTACCGCAGAAGTTTATAACTGCGATGTACGCCACCGTTAATGTTTATAACTGCGTGTGCGCTACCTCGAAAGTTTATAACTACTATTTACGCTACCGCGAAAGTTTATAACTGCGTGTGCGCTACCGCGAAAGTTTGTAACTTCAATTGTTCAGCAGAAAACTCCAAATCGGTCAGCAAAAATTCCAAATTCATCAGCAGAAAATTCAAAATTGATTAGCAGAAAATTCAAAAATGGATCAGCAAAACTTCACTTTGGATACAATTATTTTTAACTTTGTGCTTCACATTCTGTGCTTTAGTTGCTGATTGACTATTATTAATAGTACGTACAATGAAAAATTACGTGAACGCGTCGACTTAATTTTATTGCCGCTTCAAGTATACGCGTACACATATGATAAAACTGTTGAATATTGCATTCTTGACATAATACCACATCACTACGGTTAAGTTTTTATACTAGTGGCAACACTGCTTCCGTTGTCATTCTTCTTCTCTTCGATCAAAAACCTTATTGTTTGTGTCACGTCTGTGTTCGTTTAATCTAATGTTTTCTGTCTAATCATACGCAATATATTATACTGCAATTCTTGAGGAATTATAGAAGATATATTGGAGAAAGCCACACTTTTATTTTTGGGTCACCGGTCCTTTCCTGCAAGACTGCGCCTTCCACTATCTCTGCCTCTCTACGCTCAACAAAAACCTTCTAAGTGACAATGGAATGAGAGAACGTATCAACTATGTACGCTACCACAAAAGTTTATAATTGCGATTTACGTTAGTGCTAACATTTGTAGCGATGTGCGTTGCAGCGAAAACGACAATTAAAAGAATAAAAAACTTTATTGCCAAAAAATAGCATGCAGTAACAGTATGCTATCTTTTGGCAATAAAACTCTTGGACATCCTTAAGATTTATTTAAAAATACTTTAAAGAGGATTTCCAAGAGCTTCACTAGCGCCACCAATAAAAAAAAATCTTTTTAGATCGGTTTTGCGGAATGTGGCTTCTGGAACGTTTGGAACGTCCAGGTAAACCAAGAACCCAAAGCCAAAAAGACTACTACTAGGTAACTACTAGCTTACCTACTCGTAGCATTTCCGCAACAAAACAGCCGGCATAAATTCTCTCTATTTATCCTTGAACCTTGGTCGTCATGGGTCTTAAAAATCACCGTTAACCTGTTAGATTAAAAAGGACAATTAAAAACCATTGTTATGGTGGCCCGATCGAACCCTTTAGAATTCTGCAGATGAAAATAATTAAATGATTATATAAACTTGTAACTCGTTGCGTTCGCTGCAATGAACATCGCTTCAATTCAACATAAACTCACGCCTGTATCCCAGAGGAGTAGGCAGAGACCATGGACCAGGGACTGCCACTTGCCACGATCCTGACAGATCACTTCAACATTAATATGTCATTGCATGCCCACTCGCCGGTTTTGGGTACTTTTCAATTTAATTCAAATATTTTTTAAATTATAAAAACAAAATGTTTACTTAATGAACATACAAGTTGTTAGTTTCACAATAATTTATAGATTATGAGGAGAATAAGGTAACTCCACATTTTTTTTTTTTTCAAAATACGTTTTAACTTAGGTAATTAACAGAGTTTTCAACTTAAAATATTACTCATGAATGTGTTGAGCACTAGACACAATCGCCCTATAAATAACCTTTAATATTAATCTACTGTTTACCAAACATCTTTGTCTTTTAAATAATCCTTGATGTTATATAATAACCTTTTTTGCACAGTGTGTTTAACACATTTTTTAGTCGGTGGTAACTCCAACGTTCGTACTAACGTACATCGCAGTTATAAGTTTTCGCGGTACTGACGTACGGCGCAGTTATAAACTGTGCAGTTAAGGTGCCGTGAAATTGCAGTTACGAAGCTGAACCCCACTTACATTTTAGTTAACACCAACAATATTCCAAAAAGTAGGAAAATATTCCTGTACTCGAGTATGAACACATAATTATCAAGAATCTTAACTCTTAAAGTCTCTCAACAGGGTAAATGATAGAAAACGTGGACAAACTTCTTTATAGATAAACCGCTCTGACAATCTTTGGAAGAAATCGCCCATTTTAGTGCAGTAAATACGGTTTTAGTCAGGAATAAAATCTTTTCTCTGAGCAATAACATTATTTTTAAGTAAGTAACTGGTGGTTGGCAGAAAATATAAAATTTAACACCAAAACAATGGTATTGTGCAGCAGAAAATTCTAAATTAATCAGCAGACAATTAATATTGACAGCAGTAAAATTCAAAATTTGATCAGCAGAAAATTCTACATTGATCAGAAGAAAATTAAAAATTGTTCAGCCGAAAATTCCAAATTGATCAGCAAAAAATTCGAAATCAATCAGCACACAAAATCAAATAGATTAGCAGAAAATTTCAAATTGATCAGCAGATAATTCAAAATTGATTAGCAGAAATTCATTTTGGAGTCACTGATTTTTTTGCTAACTTATAATTTGTGCTTTAGTTGCTGATTGACTACTATGGTACCTACAATGACAAATGACGTATGCAATAACATTTTCAATATTCCAAAGGTTATCGAGCCATTTATTTCAAAGTATATCTGCACAGTGTTTGAAGAAATAATTAGATTTAAACAGATATAGAACTTCGAAGTTGTAGATTATAGTATATTGAAGTCATTAACATTATATTATTTTTGTTGCACTAATCCGTGCTGAGGACAGTGGTTAAAAACCTGTTTAGAGGATAAAAATTCTACCCATGCCGGGACTGGAACCCGCGACCTCTGGCTAACCGTGCCAGCGCTCTCCCGACTGAGCTAATGGGCAAGTGCAGGCATTGGCGAAATTTCGAGCCTCTTTACAAACTTCTCTGTATTACGTACAGGCAGCGACATCTGGCCAAAGTAATTTACATCACTTGCAGCCCCGAGCACCCACTTTGCAGTTAGGTATTTTACATCGGAATGATATCGCTGTACTTACATGATTATATTGATTAACATTGTTTCACATACCTACCTACAATAAAGTTATAAATTATCTGTTTTACATTATGAAATACTTAACTAAAATACCCAGTCCTTGATTCTGCTAATACTTACAAGTGCGGGTCGGACTCGCGCACGAAGGGTTCCGTACCATTATCTATACAACATTACACACACAGATTGAGAAAAAACGGCAGAAAATCACGTTTGTTGTATGGGATCCCCCCTTAAATATTAATTTTATTCTGTTTTTAGTATTTGATGTTACAGCGGCAAAAATAGTACATTACTTCAGAGGGAAGAAAGTGACAGTTCCATACCGAGATTATGGCATTTGCGCCACGAGCTCGCGAGGGGCGCAAACCATTTGAGGTATGGAACTGTACTTTATCCTGAGGTATGTATAGTGCTTTTTATTACACCTACGAGGAAAATTATCACAAAGATAAATGCTAAATCAATCGAAGTTTTTGCGAAAATGCGCGGGCTTTTCCTTTTTTTATTCGCCCGTTTATGGAGTAGGCTAAGATCATAAGGTCATGCAGCCACTTCTTCCGTGATTCCGCGCATTTTATATACAAAAATAATTTCGTTTTTAATTTTCTGTATGCACCAAGGAGGTTGGTAACTGGTAAAAAAAAACTGTATGTGGCCAGTAACAATTTACTTGAAATTTAATTAGTAGACAGTTAAAGTCTCTTTGCAGTATGACTGCTGACAAATTAAAAAAAAAAACCGGGTATGTAATGGAATTTCATACATACTTCCCACCCTTGGGTCGGAAGGATTTTCATACAAACTTCCATACCTTGGGATGGAAGGATTTGAAGGGCGGGATAAAGGCGTTTCTTCCCTCTAATTGGTATAATTAGTATGTATTTTCAGAGCAGGTGTGATAAAAAAGATTTCAACTGTCTAACTACCACGGTTCATGAGATAGGTACAGCCTGGTGACAGACGGACAGCGGTATCTTAGTAATAAACGAAAACATTTTATATTTATGAAAATTCTACACGATTTTTAAACACAATGAAAAGGGAAACTGAATGCTGAAACACAGACTATAGGTCTAGTTCAGCAGCACAGAAAAAATATAAGTTAGCATAAGCCATGTAAACGGAGCAGATTGCTAATGTAACTGATTTCCTCTGTGACTGCTCAGCTGTGAGTTTTTCATTTCTATGTTTTTGTATTAATCTACAGAAAACGCCGCTGGTTGTACGATTCCATATATATTCATGCAAGATTTTTCTGTCTTGTAACTATATTGTACAATTGTTTGTTTTCGTTCATTTTGCTTTTAATTACATACATAAACATTTACATACAGGCACATACATTGCTTCTGGCCCCACGCTGGGGCACCCTGTGTCGTGGGAACCAGAAACAACGACATCACAAACATGTAAACATCCAAGACCTGGGGTGTTTTTTTTTTGTTCCCAGCCCGGATTCGAAACCGGGACCTCTCGCATGGTATGCAGATGCACTACCCACGAGGTCGTCGTAAATTAAAAATATAAAAATACATACCTACATACGCAGACTATATACGTCCCACTGTAGGGCATAGGCCTTCTCTCAGGGAGACAGTGTGGGCTTAATCACCACGCGTGCCCACCCCGGATTGGCGATTTCAAGCGCTGAGGTACGTGAATAGCTCAGACACTCAGGTTTCCTCACGATTTTTTCCTCAGGTTTCCACCGTTAGAGAGTGGTAGGTATTGCTACTATAACTTCACAAATGTACATAACTTAGAAAACCAAGTCATAGGTATATGCCCGCACTGGGGATCGAGCCTGGGTCTCTCGCTTCCGAGTCCGATGTTCTACCCACTAGGCTACCACCGCTGTTGGATTGCATAAAAATAAAACCTTTCTAAAGAATAAAGTGTTTATTTAAAGAGGGCCTAATGTGGAGATTTACAGAAGTTGCCACTGCGCTACCGATTATAATAGAAATGAAATAAAAGTGGGCATCCTGCCATCAAACCCTCTTGTTTGAGAATCTCAACACATTACGTTACCTGACAACAAATCAAATCAACAAGAGAAAAAGCTACTTTCAAAATTATTACCACCCATTTTTAATACAAGATATATACCTAAGTACTCACATTGTATTTAAAAACATAGGTAGGTCGTAAAAACGCGGTGGTAGCCTAGTGGGTAGAACATTGGACTCGGAAGCGGGAGACCCAGGTTCGATTCCCAGTGCGGGCATGTACCTATGACTTTGTTTTTTTAAGTTATGTACATTTGTGAAGCAACGATATTGTGAAGTTATAGTAGCAATACCACTCGCTAACGGTGAAGGAAAACATCGTGAGGTAACCTGAGTGTCTGAGCTATTCACATACTTCAGTGCTTGAAATCGCCAATCCGCATTGGGCACGCGTGGCGATTAAGCCCATACTCTCTCCCTGAGAGAAGGCCTGTGCCCTACAGTGGGACGTATATAGGCTACTTATGAGGTAAGTCGTACCATACCTACCATTGTGTTTATGGTTTAAAACCTAGGTAGGTATTGTTTTTATTACCCGGAGTGGATGAGTGAATTTTATTTTAAAACATAGATAAAAGCGTGTACATACGGTACTATTCCGGCAGATAACTTGAACTAAAATCCCCGCAGTCACTTCGGCCGTGGACGCGTAAGAGCATTTTTTTTTTAATTTTCATTTGGTAGTAATTTGACTAAACTAGTCCGAAGAACTCTAAGTCACATCCCGCATCCCCCGCCAATAGGACACGAAATACTTACGTCTATGCGAAGTCAGTTGTTTGTCGGGCATTATCAAGGCATTACTATACATATTTTTACATTTTAAACTGAGCAGCGTGGCAGCGGCTGAGTCGTGGGGTACAAAGGAAGGACGTGGGACAAGGGCGCGGAAAAGTCGCGGCGTCCTTTCAATTCACTTTCATGAACACAAAATGTACCTACTGAAGCGAGGGGACATAGCCCACACGAATATGACGGGGCGAGGACGCGAACTCTGCGCAACGCTTCGCGTGTTTTCCGCGCCCTCGTCCCACGTCCTTCCTATGTAGGTACCTCACGCCGAGATACAATGTACATAGAATTATTGACTCCCATTTCATTCACTTCAAGATAAATTCACTCAGTGTTATTATAAAGGGTGTACCTTATTGGGAAAAAAAAAATGCTTTTTTCTTGTAAATTAAATCGTGCACTCTAATTGGGATACCCTTTAATAGCTCGTGGACTATAAATTCTCCGCACCTCAGTACTTATATCGTATTCAGTTGATTAGATAGATATGCTTACTCCAAAGCTCTTACCGTCAAGGGGCAACGCGTTGCCTAAGACCTATAAACACATAGTTGTTCAATAGAATGATATTATCACGACAATAGCTGTCATTTACGTCTATTTCGCAGTCTACTAAACAATAGCAGTACAATGCCATTCCAATGGTATAACCCACTCAAATTAAATTAGGCATCTCTCGCGAAGATCGATTTGCGCGTGGCGTCGAGTTAAGTTGCGCGGGGTATACTATTGGAATGCGATTGCTTACTAGACTATCAATAGTATTTAATAAATGAAAGAAACATTGTCGTACTAATATTCAATTGTATATTAGTACGGCAATGCGAGACTCGCTCTCCTCAATCACCACGTATAATATGTACCTACGTGATTCAGGACTATAATCCTCCTTTCTAAATTCGTCAAATAATTTCACAATTTGCTGCCTTGATTATTGCTTATAATTCAAATTAAATCTCACGCGGGATTTAATCGTGTTTCAAAATTATAAATATATTTTTTTCCAAAATGCATTATACGATAATAACATACCTACCTACAATGAAAACACACTTACAATTTTGTAAGATGCTGATTAATTCTTACTCACGAATTAGAGACTGTTGCTTCGAATTGATCCGAAGCTAAGGCCCTGACCCAAGAAATCCTTGCCCTGACCACACAGAAGGTAAGTGGGGCGAGGGAGCGGAAAAGACGCGTCGACTTTCCAATTCACTTTCATACAAAATGTACTGAAGGGATTGGACGAAGCCCCCACGTCCCTTCTGTGTGGTCAGGTCCAAAAAATACATCCACCAACACTTTGTGTACAAGTAATTCCGATTGATATTATCTACTAATTTCGCGTATGCTTAGTAAAGATAGTTTAATCCTTTTTGTTTTGTCATTCCATGCTAAAATATCTGGGGGATCCCAAATAACACATCACAAATAAGGCAAGTTTTTACACGTGACTCGCGTCACGTACACTTCACCCATTTTTTGATAAATATGCAATGCAATTCAACAACCGTTCAAAATAATTCTAACCACACAATCTTCGTCACTTTGTTAAATCGATCCCAAATAACACATGACAAGCAAGGCAACTTTTTACGCGTGACTTATGTCATGTCACCCATTTTTTGATAAATATGCAATACAATTCATCAACACTTCAAAGTAATTCTTACCGCTTACTAATCTTCACCGCTTTGTTCAATCTATCCCAAACAACAAATCACAAATAAGGCAGATATTGACGCGTGATGTACATACTCGTATCTAAACGCGTCATATAGGCTTCACACATTTTTTTTTTTATAAATATGCAATACTATTCATCCACAGTTAAACCCCAAAACTAAGCCTCAACGATATTCTTTAAAAATATGCAATACTATTCATCCACGATTCAAAGTAAACCTCACCCATATTTTTGATAAATATGCAATACAATTCATCCACAATTCAAAGTAATTCTAACCTCAAAACCTTCGCCACTTCGTTCAATCGACGGCCTCTTCGTCCTTGGAGCACAGGTAGTGGAACACTAGGACGGGCACCAAACCCAGGACCATACAGGAGCCCATGCCATAGAAGCACATCGCGTAACCGCCTGTGATGTCGCGTACCATGCCTGCGGGAAAAAGGAGTACCAGTTCATTAAACTGTGGGTTAAATCGGTTTTAGTTTAGCAAACTGCTGGTAAAAGTGGCACTTGTTTAGTAACTGTGAAGGGGTACTTACTAGGTTAGTAAACCGCTGGTAAGCTACCAAATGTCGAGACTTACTAACTATCGTCAATGACTTACCAAGTAACGGCATGGCTGCGGTGACTTGCCACCAATTGGCGTGCTTTACGCAGGTACCGTCAATGACCAACTGACGGAGTAGTTTCAATGGCTTGCCACCGAACGGACTTACCGGCTAGAGTCAATTATTTATCAATTAACGGCGTGGGTCGAATGACTTGCTACCGAATGGGGTGCCTTACCAACTAACGACGTAGCTTCAATGACTTGCCACCAAACGGACGTACCAGCTGCCGTCTATAACTTACCAACTAACTGCGTAGCTTCAATGACTAGCCACCAAACGCACTTACCAGCTGCTGTCAATGACTTAGTGTGTGTGTGTGTGTGTGTGTGTGTGTTTGTGAGTTGAGAGTTGGGATCGGATTTCTAAGCCGCTGAGCTTATTGTAGGGCTAAGCTCAAGTGATACTTTCAACTCACAAACACACACACGCACACACACACATATAAACACACAATATTTGTACCTATAAATGTATTAAAGACCATGTGGTGCTTTTGGTGCTCCTCTATTTTTTATTCTGAAAAGTGTGAAAACTGTATTTAAATGTAAAGCTAGTGTATGTGTTTATGGTATAATGTGTATGTTATATGAGCCAATCTACAAAATCAAACGGTAAAAGAAATGTTTAATTGCTGTCAGAAAAGTTTTACTTCGGTTCTAAGTTTAAGTAAGTAGTTAAGTTATGTTATTGTCCTTTAGTCAAGATTGCTTTGGCTAAAATATGGCTTGATATGGTCACTATAAGGTGTAGTTAGGTTAGCTAATTGCGTAATAACTTAAGACAGATAGACCTTTAAGTAGATACTGAATAAATTAACCGACTTGGATCTCACAACTTTTTACGGTGGAAAACTAACAGGCAAGACTTGGTTTTTTCAAAAGTTCTGTTTTAAATGGCTAAACTTTATCTTATCCTGTCATGTCATCAGCCATCCGACGCCCACTGCAGGACACAGGCCCCCTTCGTGGTTTTCACAACCATGCGAGGTTTCGTTCGCCACAATCGCCACGCTCGGCGGGCGGGTTGGCGATCGCAGTATGCGGTTGGAATCTCAGGAAGACGCTGCTGCCCGTCTCCTGGTAATTGATTTCCTTCGTCGCCTTCTACGACATCCACGGAAGGAAATGGAGTATGTATCTTAACTATGGGCATGACTTACCAGCCAGCGGCGGCACGGATATGGCAGCGCCGCTCTGGAACAGACGGACCAGTCCGTAAGATGACGCTATGCGCGCGGTCCCGAAGGAATCCGTCAGCAGAACCGGCACCAATAGAAACCAGCAGCCGAGGCAGAGGCCGTAGCTACCTGGGGAATGAGGAAGCGCAGCGTGAAGAAACCCGAAACTGAAGCCTAGTCGATGCAGCCCAGCGCAGTGTTTGTATCAAACTTCCTAGTTTCCCGTAGTTTATGCTGCTAAGGAGTCTGATTAAAACTTGCAGCAAGGTATAGTCCGCAGCTTTCTGAAAATTAAGGAGATGTAGCTGAAGGAAAGCTGAAACCCAGAGCAGTGTTTGAATCAAATTTGCTGCAAGTTGAATCAAACTTCCCAATTTCCCCTCGTTCATATCATCTGGGGAGTTTGCTACCAAAGCTGAAACTAAGTCCAGTGACAGCAGTGTTTAAATCAAATTTGATGCAAGTTGAATCAAACTTCCTAGTTTCCTCCAGTACTATCAGGGGAGTTTGCTACCAAAGCCGAAACTGAAGTCCAGTAGGTAAACGTAACCCAGAACAGTTTTGAATCAAATTTGCTGCAAGTCGAATGAAACTTCCTAGTTTCCCCTAGTTTATACTATCTGGGGAGTTTGCTACCAAAGCTGAAGCTCAATTCCAAGTGAATGTAACCTAGAACAGTTTTTGAATCAAATTTGCAGCAAGTTGAATCAAACTTCCCAGTTTCCCCTAGTTTATACTATCTGGGGAGTTTGCTACCAAATCTCAAGCTCAAGTCCAGTGAATGTAACCCAGAGCACTATCTGAATCATACACGCTTGCGATATCCCCACATGTTACGAAAATGGGGATACAAACAACGTTCACTATGGGGAATGCTTCGAAATCGGTACCTTTAATATGGACAAGTTTTAAAAATCTATTTAGAATTCTCTCCCAACTGAGCTTATGAGCAAGTGCAGGCATCGGCGAAATTTCGAACCTCCTTACAAACTTCTCTGTACTACGTACAGGCATCTGGCTGAAGTAATTTACATCACTTGCAGCCCCGAGTACCCACTTTGCAGTAAGGTTTTACATCGGAATGATATCGCTGTACTTACATGATTATATTCTTGGATATAATCATGATGGAAAAGTTGTTCGTATAGACGAATACGAAGCCCCCCTGTATGGTCCAAACGCATATGTTCACTCACCTGAAGCGATTGCTAGAGCCCACCAAGAGGTCAGGCTAGGTAATGAAAGCACCGACATTCCGGCCACCATGATGCTGAAAAAGAATTAACTAGTTTGAAAAAGTTACTTTGGTCTAGGATTATAAAAAGAAGTAGTTAGCCGATATACAAATGGTTCTACTGGCTGATTTCTGGGTGGTTTGAAAGCCGCGGTTATATGTAATTAGTAATTAGAAATTGTATCATGTAAAAATATTTTTAAATGAAGATGTAAATAAAAAAAACTTGCTGAAAAATCTTGTTTAAAAAACGCGCGAACTTTTTTATTACCGCCTCACCGTCTAAAGCCGCCGGGCGGCACATACGTTTGTGTTAAGAAATTTTTGAAGAGCGCGTTTTTTACAAAAAAAAAACAAATTAGCGTATTCGATAGCTATTGTCAGGCACGTTTATTTTGCTGTCTTTCAAACCACCCAAAATCAAATCATCGGCTAAGTCCGGCAATTCGCGGCAGAACCCGCTGGGCACAGTCGTTCTTTGGGTGATTCTGAGCTGATTAAGAGCGGAAGCCAACCGGTACCACCGTGCGGATAGATGGGGAAGGCGGTAGAGAATTTAGCTTTCGCCACGCACATTATAAAGCTCCCCATCCACATTATAAATATGAAGTGTCCATTTTAAGTAAATAATCATCATCATCGTCAACCATTTGACACCTACTGCAGGACGTAGGCCTCCCTCGTGGATTTCCTAACCTAACCATGAGGGGTTTTGCCATAATCGCCACGCTCGGCAGGCGGGTTGGCGATCGCAGTATGCGGTTGGAATCTCAGGAAGACGCTGCTGCCCGTCTCCTTGTACCCAATTGATTTCCTTAGTCGCCTTCTAAGCCTAGGTTTAGGTAAACAAGGACGAGGAATCCTTTTCTAAAAGAAAAAAAAAACAATTTTACAAGAAAATTGCTCGGACTCACGCGTGGGCACGCGTGATGATTAAGCCCATACTCTCTCTCTCCCTAAGCTCCCTAAGAGAAGGCCTGTGCCCTACAGTGGGACGTTATAGGCTGCTTATGAAACGTCCTTCCATTAAAGCAATTGGCGGCGAAACGATTTATTCGGTGAAGAGTGCCTCGGCACGGAAAACAAATGTGAATACGCACCAAATCCTGTCAGAATCCTGACGTTTCCAAAACCAATTAGTATGGAATTTGACAGTCAGATTGGAATCGTTCAGGGCGCTCACCTGACGATGTAAGCCTTTCTCCGGCAGAACAGGTGTAGGTCGCAAAGCCAGCCCAAGCCCAGCCGGCCACAGAGGTCCAGCACGGCGCTGATGGCAACCAGGCGACCTGGCAACGGAGCAGACTTCTTAATTTGAAGCCATACTAAGAGACATCTACTATTCTGGTAAAATATTTAACTTCTTATTCGTACCTTATATTATCTTCTCTTAATTACATTAAATATCGTACCAGCTTCTGGCTCGTTGACGTCCTCGTTGGTATCAAAACAGAGGTCGTGGGTGGGTTTGATCCACACTGGGGGCCGCCGTACATTTTGCACAAATTGCCTCATCATCATCAACATCATCAGCCATTTGACGCCCACTGCAGGACGTGGGCCTCCCTCATGGTTTTCCTAACCATGAGGGGTTTTGCCATAATCGCCACGCTCGGCAGGCGGGTTGGCGATCGCAGTATGCGGTTGGAATCTCAGGAAGACGCCGCTGCCCGTCTCCTGGTAATTGATTTCCTTAGTCGCCTTCTACGACATCCACGGAAGGAAATGGAGTGACGCTATTCCTAATCCGGCGCCACACAGTCTGGCACAGAAATGGCCTCAGTCTGGGTGTATTTTCATATTTGTGACGTTTGGGACCAGGTCAAATGGTTGTAATATGTGGAAGATATTATTATTACTGTCATTTATTACGGACTAGTTGACACCTCTTCTCACTCTGTAGGTACACCGTCTGTCTGTCTGTCGCCAATTGCACTGTATCTTTATATGTCATATTCCTATCTTATCTTACATATCTGTCTATACTTCTTTCTTACTCTACTTAGTTTGTCTATGACCCAGTCTTTCCACAAATTACTTTCATTTGTGCCATATTGTTCCACCTCTAATAAACCTAATTTGTAGATGGAGAATTAATGTTTATTTGTATTGTATTGCATTGTACTCTTCTCTACATCCACTCCTCACGTTTTAGACTTGCAAAAGTTAATATGCACATCCTTTATGGGGCACTGTGTACGGTTCTACAATAAAATTCCTCAAGATATATTAGAGTTGCCACCGACGCGGTTTAACAAAATGTGTTAAGCATACTCTGTGCAAAAAAGCCTATTATAACATTAAGGATTATTTGGAAGACAAGGATGTCTGATATTTAAATAATGTTAACAGGAACGATTGTATCTAGTGTAGTGTAACTTTAAGTTGAAAATTCTGTCAATTAAGCAAACCTGTCTTGAAAAGAATGAATGTGGAGGTTCTTTGTTAGCTTCTTCTCCGCATAACCTGTTAATTGTGAAACTAACAGCTTTGACGTTCATTAAGTGAACAAAGAGCGGTGGTAGCCTAGTGGGTAGAACATTGGACTCGGAAGCGAGAGACCCAGGTTCGACTCCCAGTGCGGGCATGTACCTATGACTTGGTTTTCTAAGTTATGTACATTTGTGAAGTTATAGTAGCAATACCACTCCCTAACGGCGAAGGAAAACATCACGAGGAAACCTGAGTGTCTGAGCTATTCACATACCTCAGCGCTTGAAATCGCCGATCCGCGGTGGGCACGCGTGGTGATTAAGCCCATACTCTCTCCCTGAGAGAAGGCATGTGCCCTACAGTGGGAACTATATAGGCTGCTTATGTAAGTAAACATTTTGTTTTATAGTGAATTAAATTTTTGACTTTTTTTGACATTTTGTCTCACCGGCATTAGCCTTGCTGTGCCCCAGCGACACGGTATAAGCCGGCATGTAGTAAAGCGCGTAGGGCGAGCCGCACGACATGAGCGCTACCGACGCGCAGAGGAGACCGAAGCGCCACGACTTCAGCAGGCTCACGTCCAGGTATCTGATGAAGTCAGGGAGCTGTTGAATACGGCAATCTTAACATAACATAGCATCACTGGGGATAATTGTTTTATATTATGGCGTAGTCCGCACAGATCTTTTGGCGGTAACGTGAACATAGTCACTGATCGTTTGCACATCGCTTACTGTCTTTTCAACACACCTGCTCGTAAAGTAGGTCTTATTACAGCGTATTTACACTGATAATGCAGAATATTACCCATGCCGTGCCTTTTACATTACATTATCGCACTAGTGCCTTTTCATTACATATCTTTTTAAATATTAGCAAGAAGTATTAATGTTTCGAAAACAGCTAAGTAGTTATTTGCGTAAATATAAAATTAAATTCAAAATGTGATAAATAATTAAAGAATTTCATGAAACTGCTTGTTAGCTTGTTGGTATTTATATTTTGACGGTGTATTTTTATTTTTCAATTTATTTGACAATTTCAAAATTTATAAATATGTGGCTGATTAGCTACTTTGCCGGTGCCCTTATCTCAGACTTGCGCGCGCATGCAGCGCTGAGCGCGCGAAAAAATAAAATTACGGCCGCCATCTTTTAAATGGGTTTCTGTTTGTTAAGTTTATTCACAGTATTGCATTTCGTTAGTGTTGTTTTTTTATTTACTTTCCTCGCAAGTGTGTTGAAAAACGTCGTATGAAACACGTGAGCATTGGTCATTACACTTCTCGTCTCCATTAAGCCTTCGCCTTCGGCTCAGGCTTAAAAACCGACTCGAGTGTAATGACCAACATACCACACTTGTATCATAATGTACTATTACTTACAGTGTAATGTGTGGAATTACTCAAAACTCGCCATGTACAATTTTTTTGTTTTTTTTTTTTTGTAAATGTGTGTTTTATTTATGTCTTTTTATGTGTGCAATACAGTATAAGTACTAAAGTAGTCAATTACTCACACATGCACTGTAAAGACAGTAAGTGAGCGATGTGCAAACAATCTGTGACTATGTTCACGTTAAGAAAAAGGTTTGTGCGGACTTAACACCGTTTTTGATTTGTCAAAGGCGAGAACGTCTTGCGTTCACTTCCGCTGTATTTCTCTTCGATCGAAACCTTATTTTCATGTCACGCTGTGTTTTGTGTTAAATCTTGCTGTGATCTAGCCCGCTGTGTACCGCTCACGTAAAAATCTTGCTATGGTACCTAATAAATATTTCTGTTTTTTTTATGTTTTCCTATTAATCTGACACAGTATATCGTAACAGTAATTTCTGAGGAATTAGGGCACATATTGGACAAAGCCACTCTTTTATTTTTCTGCTCGCGCCGGTCAATTTCCCGCAAGATTGCTGCGCCATTCCACATCTCTGCTCGACGCTCAACAGTAGCGCTCAACAGGCGAAACATCGTTCGTGCAACTGAAATTAAAACAAGTTGATGTGAAGTCGATAAACACAAAAAAAACGCGCCAACTTCGAGTCGGACCCGCGCACGAAGGGTTCCGTACTATTTATCTGTACAACATTAGACAAAGATCTAATTTGAGAAAAGCGCCATCTATAGAAACCAACAAGAAGCGTTTAACATCGACATTTAACGACATGACATCGGCGCTGTGAAGCTTACATAGATGGCCGCTAGATGGCGAGCGCTATGGTTAGACGACGTTTGTTGTATGGGAGACCCCCTTAAATATTTATTTCATTTCGTTTTTAGTATTTTTTGTTATAGCGGCAACAGAAATATATCATCTGTGAAAATTTCAACTGCCTAGCTATAACGATTCAGGAGATGCAGCCTGGTGACAGACAGACAGACAGACGGACAGTTTAGTCTTAGTAATAGGGTCCTGTTTGGCACCCTTCGGGTACGGAAAACTAAAAACACCTTCAAAATACGCGTTAAACCGAAACTAGTTTGCTTATTTCGACACTAGATGGCGCTGCCAGTTTTCTTTATCGCGGTTTGGTTATGTCCACTGTGCGAAGCGCCGTAAAGATGCCTTTGCAAATTAAAGAGTTTGACGGTTTCCCGGTATCCCCATGGATCTCAGCAACAATCTTGACCAAATTCATATGGGAGTAACTCTGAGGGAGGTAGTAAGTAAGGAATTATCGATGAACATAGGTGCATAGAAAGATATTTACAAAGACAAACTGAGAACTTCTTTTTTAGGGTTCGTACGCGAAGGGTGCTAAACGGGACCCTATTACTAAGACTTCACTGTCCGTCTGTCTGTCTGTCAGTCATACCGTGATAGCTAGGCAGTAAAAATTTTCACAGATGATATATTTCTGTTGCCGCCATAACAACAAATACTAAAAACAGAATTAAATAAATATTTAACGGGGGCTCCCATACAACAAACGTAATTTTTCTGACGTTTTTTGCTCAATATTAATAACGGCAACAGGTAGACGCTTGAAATATTCACAGAATATTTAGTTCTATATTCGCATCAAAAATAAATAATTAAAATTCTTATCGCTAAATATGTACCCGCCACACCCAGGATGCTTACTTGGAGATCTTGTCCACACAGCTCTTCTTGACCTCGGCTTCCTCGCGAGCAGCGGCCGCCTTCTCCTGGTTCTCCTTCTGGATGGCTTCGATGACCAGCTTGTTGGTGATGAGCCGGCAGGGCAGCGGAGGCTTGATGTACAGAGATCTGCGGCAAAGGGCGTACCGTAGAAAGCTTGTTTGGAATCAATCGCCCTTGCTACGGAGCGGGCTGTGCTCGGAATCTCTAGATTAGGAGTTTCACTTTCTGAACGAATCAGGAATGAGGAGATCCGCAGAAGAACCCGAGTTACTGATAGTATAGCTCGAAGAATTGCTCAATCGAAGTGGCAGTGGGCGGGGCACTTAGCTCGGAGAACTGATGGCCGTTGGGGCGAAAAAGTTCTGACCTGGCGACCGCGGACCGGACGACGCAGCGTGGGCAGGCCTCAAACCAGAAGGTCTGACGATCTGGTTACGGTGGCGGGGAGTCGCTGGATGCGGGCGGCACTACACCGTTAAGCTTGGAAAACCATGAGGGAGGCCAATGTCCTGCAGTGGTCTAATGGCGGATGATGATGATGATGATGAAATGAGACAATCCGCCAGACTGACAGGTCTTCTTCGACGGCTCATGTAGTCTGAGTCTCTGATCGATCCACCAAACTGACTCCGAGTACAGCTACTGTGAACTAAACTTATCAACTCAATTAATCATATAAAAGACTTCACAGCTTCTATCTGGGGGTACGGCAGTGCCCCCACCAAAGCCAGCAAAAAAGCTGCACGGTCGTACCATCCTTTTCACGAAGCATTTCGGGCCATTTTTGACCCTATTACTTCGTTGTGGATAAAACTAGAAGCTTGAACTTTCAGTAACCAAGCAAGCATTGTATAAACATGATAGGTATATTTCAAATTTCATTCAATTTGAACCAGTAGCTTAAGAATTATAACTCGTCAAAGTTTCTTAATTTTGTCACTCATTGACTGACCGATCATCAAAACTCTAAGGCACTTCTAGCAGACGTAGAAGCTTCAAATTTAGAATACAACTAGTGTTTAGTGTATAAATCAAGGAAAAACTAAAATATTATGCGGTCCAGTTTTGTGGTTACACCAACTGCATAAATAACCATATAAATAAATAGGATTACAGAGTCACATTTTCAGTGAATGTAAATAAATTTTAAACAAATAGATTGACTTGGCAATCACACGAAACAATCTAATAGACTACCGGAGTTTGGGGTGCGCAGGGCAAGGCCTTTATTTGTGAGTGAGGGCGGCGCCCGAGGGACCGCGGCTTGGACTGTCGCTATGCCCCAGCATATCTCATGCAACGGCTCTCCCTGGCTGTTCAACGTGGTAATGCAGCCAGTGTTATGAGGACATTTGCGTCAGATATGGCCCGGAGTGACTAAAAAGGCTGCTTTACTCAATAGTTTTGCATTTTATGCTATAAGTTATTTATGTTGGACTTTTATTATGTGACCTATTTAATCTGTTGACGATGCCCCTGGTTAATTTATTATTATTTTTTGTTTATCTAATTTAATATAATATGTATTACCTGTGATATCAAATAATACATATTATATTAAATTAGATAAAGCGTTAAATTAGATAAATTAGTTAGGTACCAAGCGTGGCGATTATGGCAAAACCCCTCGTGGTTATGAAAACTACGAAGGAGGCCTGTGTCCTGCAGTGGGCGTCAAATGGCTGATGATGATGATGACTTGTAATATACATTGTATTTTCATGCGATGGCCAAGTCAACCTATTTATTTAAAACATAAAAGATTTTTAATATTGATGGGGTCACTATAAGATGTTGTTAAGTTAGCTAACTACGTAATAACTTAAGACAGAAGAACCCTTAAGTAGGGACTGAATCAATTGACCGACTTGGTATTACATGGATGGATCTCACAATGTTTTAGGGTAGAAGAACTGAGTTGCGAGACTTGGTTTTTTTACAAGTAAGTAAGTAAGTAAGTAAGTAAGTAAGTAAGTAATTTATTTGATAATACATACAGTACAAGTTTCAATATACAATGGTATACAGATTTCTTAAAGTACTACGTAATGTCCTGACTCCTAAACTAGGGCAACCTGTATCTTAGGAGTCAGTCCTTCCCTAATAGTATAATTACCACTATTTTTACGTGTCACAATTATATTTTTTTGTAATGTGCCAATGATAATGTGCTTTCATTATTTCCAATAATTTTAAGTTTAAAGAATTTAATTAAGTTTAGAATAGACCTGTTTAGCTGTGTGTGTGTGTGTGTGTGTGTGTGTGTGTGTGTGTGTGTGTATGTGTGTGTGTGTGTGTGTGTGTGTGTGTGTGTGTGTGTGTGCGTGTGTGTCTGTGTGTTCATGACGGGAAAGTATCGGGGGGTGTGTGTGACAAGTTATGTTTTTAATCGCATATATATTTTAAAAACCTATTTATTTTTCTTTTTTATGCAGCCTATAGGTACACGTCCCCCTGCAGGGCACACTCCTCCTCTCCGAGAGAGAGAGGTACGGGCTTAACGGCTTAACTTACGGGCGTATGGGGTGTGTGAACACCTCAGATGCTCAGGTTTCCTCACGATGTTTTCCCTCACCGTTAGCGAGTGGCATTGCTACTATAACTTGCCAAATTTGCGTAACTTAGAAAACAAAGTCATTGCTACATGCCGGAATTTGAACCCACGACTTCCCGTATGGGCACGAACGGGCACAAAAATAGAAACGGCGAATGCTCGATGTTCCGTTACAGGTGATTGTTCAGGTCTATCACCACCTTAAGACGCTGACGTAATTAAAAAATATGTCCAGATCAGTGATTTTCTACTGCTTCTGTAAACTTTCCTCCCAACAGAATGAGGCTCCTGTGTGGCAAGAAATGCCGAGCTGAGACGGTCAAACTTCATCAGTGGGAACACACAATTAAAGGAAGCCTCGAGGCTATACAAACCTGCTTATCTTTCTTCTGCTAGCCTTGTAAACGCATGTGCTGTCAGTCGACAGGTCCTCAACCGAATGGAGGATCGAAGAGGAGCGCGTAGGTCTGAGACGCAGCTTCGCCACTTCGCGTGGTAGGCCTGCAACCAGAGCAGTGTGAGCTTTAACGTTGAGTATATATGGTTTTACTGAGGGTCTCTTCGCGCTGGTTTGTCAGCGCGTGTAATATTTGGTTTATAGACTTTTATGTGTATGAGCTTTGATGTGGAAAGATTAGAGTTAGGAGTTAGTCGTGATTGGTTTGAATCCTTTATCATTTTCATGCTTAAAGGCTGGGTTCTCCAAGCGCAGGGATTTGTATGGGACTTATTGCTCTGCGCGAGCGAAAATTTGGGGAAAAGGTAGGCATCTTTGAAATTACAGAAATACAAATCCTACCTATTAACAGAATTTCGACGACCGACGTCACTAACACATTCAGTGACATTCATTTTGATATATTTTCTACCGTCCAAAGCTAACCTACCTACATCTCAAATAAAACCATATCTAGTGATAATTTAGACTCAGGTTCGCGATTTATTTTTTTGATGCTATCAAGTTTAAGAAATCATAAAAATAATGACCGACGGCCTTAGATAGGACATTGAAAAGTAAAATTTACTTCTTTCTGATTTGAAATACTAACCATTAGAGAGTAAAATGTACTTCAAAACACCTGATTTACAGGTAATATCAGAGAACCCAGCCTTAAACTAGAGTTAAGTAACTTTTCATTGAGTAGAAGATGACGCTGCTATCGGTACAAAAAAGAAATGACTGAAGAGGTAGAAATAAAAAATTGGATTAAACTATAACAAACTATAAAGTGTTTTCTAAGGTTACCACGAGCACTAGTCATAATAAAAACAGAATTTGCACGGATATATTTTTTGCAGAGGGTAGTAAAATTAAAAAAAAAAGACGCCTGTCACCTCAGTCTACCAGAGACCGGACCACGGCACTAGCAAAAGTACCGAAACGTCGGAAAATTGTAAAATGAAAAAATAAACGAGTAAATCCGTGCAAATTCAGTTTTTTTTTTATATATTAAAGAAAACAAACAGTTGTACAAACACGTTAATGTAACTTAGGAATAACATAAACACTACCTATATAATTATTGTACAACCAGCAGCGTTTTCTAAAGTTTACTTAAACAGAATAAGCACAGACGCATAACATAAAATGTTAAGTGGCAACTGAAAACAAACATTAGATGAAACCAACAATTTTACAGAAAATTACGTAGTCATCACTACAGACACAAAAATACAAAGCAAAGGAACAAGAACAACCAATCAAACAATATTTACCAAGAAAGCTAAAATCATAGAACAGCACTAATCACTGACTTTTTGAACAAGCCAGGTGATAGCATAAATAGATCAATGTGGATTACCTATATAACAAACAATATGACTGCTGAGAATGCCTATTAACAATTACAGGTGGTACGCAATGTGAACATAGGTTGGTCCTATGAAGAAGAAAAAGAAGGACATTTATTATACCAACAAGACACATCACAGAAATAAAATGAGCAGATAAGTAGCATAAATATGCACAACAACAGAAAGAAAACTAAATACACAACAAACGAAACGAATAAATAAAACAGGACCATGGATGCAGCCTGTGGTGAATCTAAGTTGCCAAAAAAGGCAGCTGACTCAGCGTTGTGCTGAGGAAATTTATTGTTCAGCAGCGTCGTGTATTAAGTAAACATTTTATTTTCATAGTGAAAAAAAAAGATGCCTAGTCGGGTTTTTTTGTTATTGTATCAAAATTCCACTCACCAACGACGCCCAGAACATCGAGTCCTTCAGAGTCTTCCGAGTCTGACATCTGTTGGGTGCGGGCGACCTGCGGAAGAAAATAATAGGTACCTAATCAAAATTCTATTGGTCTTCAATTCAAAATTCTATTCTTCTACCTTCTCTGTGGTTTCTGTCACGTTGCTCGCTTGTTTCGTTGACGAGAGTAGAGATGTTTAGATTATCATAGAGTAATAACGATGTACCTAGGTACAACATTCATTTGTTTGATGACATTTGTTCTCCTTGCAGCGCCATCTAGTTTTTTTTTATGAAACTCAACTGATGAAACTCATTGAAAAGCCCTCATCAACGGACTCGTTTAGGTTCTGTTGAAGACTTATCAACAGTCGGGTTTTTTTTTTTTTTATGTATCCCTTATACGTACCACTGCTGGGTACAAACCTTCTTTCAGAGAGAGTAGTAAGAACATAGTAAAAGCAATGTAACTGATTGTAATATTATTTTTTGTTAGTATTTTTAAGTATTTTTTGGTATTTTTAAATTTTTCTTATTTACGTTTTATATGGAATAAAAGCAACGTCACTCCAATCTAAGTGAGACGCATGTTCTCCATTTTGCGTACCCAATTAATTAATGTAAACAAAGCCTTACGAAACATCGATGTAACTGGATCGTAGTTTTGTATTAAGGACTACCCTCTATTATTGTTTTAATTCTTATAACTGTCTGTCGATATTGTATTGTTACCTACTTAACGAATTGTTTCTCAAGTAAGTGAATTTATGTATTCTTATTGAGAAATAAATATCTTAAACCTTAATATTGTTCACCCTAATATACTGGTTGTTACCCACAGAACAAAAAAAAAAAGAGATCGTTACCTTTTATTACGTTGAAATGAAAATAAATAGTGAAAGGAAAATTAAATACTGTTCGAGGCGAGTATTTCGTCCTATTTCCTTTGGGAGCCTACAACGTAAAGAATGAATGAAAAACATCTATTTCGGATAGAACAGAGATCCGTAAGTAGTGTTGTTAGTAGGCTTAAACACTAAAACTAAACTAGAAGTAAAAACTATGTTAGTAGGCTTAAAAATTACTTAGTTTTATTTTATTTAAAAAACTTATTTACATTTACTTATTTTTTTTAAACATGTAGGTTATCCAGATGCTTCCACATTGGACAATCCGGCCTGTCCGCCAATACCGGCAGGAGGCCGCTGGCTCTGCCTCGGACGCGGAATAGCAGGGACGCCGCACGCTTACGTCATGCCATTACGTGCTGGTATTTCAAAGCGGGCCCCATGAAAGCGTTCGTCGTCTTATTAAAACTACACTTTTTTAGGTAGGTAGCTATTGTGTTAAACTATTACTTATTATTTTTAAAAAAAGTGCTTTTCGCTTTATCGGCAAGATTTGTCAGAGCTTGTCAACTTAAATAAAGAATTGAAGAGAGTGAGGCTTCTGTAACATTGGCTTATCTTCTATACTAATAATAAATCTGTAAGGGTCGGTCATGGAGTAAGTTAGTTTGTTTTCAGAGATATTGTGTTTATAGGCTCAATATATGATACTGAAACTAATTTCACGATTTTTAGATTTTTTTTCTGTATGTGTGTATGTATGTATGTTCCTCCATAACTCTTAAACCAATTATCCGAATTTGATGAAATTTGGTATAAAAACATATAGACATCTGGGACACAGGATAGGCTATTTAAATTCTAGCTCCAGTTATGATAAGACGTGGCTCCCATACAAATGCTTCGTAAAAATCGAAATGTACGCGAACGGAGTCGCGGGCACAGCTAGTAGTCTATAAACTGCTGTCCGTTGACAGTGACGTTGACGTTGTTCAGTGTTGCCATGTATAGTTTAGTTGACCGGTACAAATATCAGTGAAAATCTGAATTTTCTGAGAAATCTGACGATTTCTGTTGAGTCCAATTGGATACATTAATACTGTGAATACATTTTTTGAATCCACGAAAGCTATATAAAATCTGTAGAACCGTTTTACCGGGTTGTGCTTAAATATCACTGTTGGTGACACTGTTTATTGTATTGTGCGAGACAAATCGCGTTCGGGATGGCGTCTCTATACGTAGTACTTTAACTCAATTCCAGGCACAGTTTAAATAAGACTCAGTTACCAATCTTCCTACTAACGTTCGAAACGCGCCTATGCAATGCAATATACATAACTACGAAACGCGGGATCTCGGTGAGCTTCGGGGACACCGCAGTCCGGTGTGAACACCGTAAGTGCAGACGGGCGACGCGTCGGATCGGATAGCTAGACGGAAAGTTCGAAATCACATCGACTAGGTATATTGCTCGGTGTACGAATGTTTAAACTCGACAGTATCAAGACCAGAGTTAACTTATTTTAAATTTCCTGCTCTTTTTTCCATGAGAATGTATTACAAACTTCGTCTTCTACATTGTGAGCAGAAACTAGACATATTATTTCGTATCAACTTATTGTTAGAAATAAGATTTAATAATGGTATCCCTATAATATTGGTTTCACTGCACATTTTTAGGTTTGTGCTTACAACACTTTTTTTTTCCCCTGTCTGCTGTCAACCGGAATACAACGTTTGCTCATCATCCGAGTGCATTTTATTAAATACCAATAATCCTGAAGCCTAGACTAGGATCCTTGTGCCGTACACTGACTGCTGCAACTACTCTGCTAGATTTCACACTTATTAGACTTCACACTAAACAAGCACATATAACTACCTAGGTACAACTCTCGAAATACCTGGCAAATGAAACGACAATATTTAAATGTGGCAGTATCGAATTCGAGACGCAAGCGCGTCAACTCTGTCGCACGAACTCCGATCGAGCGAGCGTAGGTAGTTAAATCCAACATTGCGTAGGTACTGGTGTCCATCATACTGTGATACAGGGTAGAGAAGACGCACCTCGATAAGACTGGGATGGATGATCTCGCTGAGTAGGTTGGTTCGCTTCGGGTCCTCGTTCAGCAATTCGTTCTTGCGATTGAGGCTCAGCTCACTCCCCTGCTGGAAAAGCTTTTCCAGGCGGTTGTGTTTGCCTGAAACCAAATTTTTAACACTGCGTTAGAGAAACTGCCTTAGAGTATTTGACTAACGCCGTTGGGACACTGGTTGTATCAACCGATATTTTCGGCGCCTCGCCCACGGCGACTTTTTGTAGTCAATTGTGTAACGCGCTACTAACGCGCTACAGCACCGCGACTGTATCGATGCAAACGCGCGAGCGTATCGGAAGACATCGGGAGGAGAACGGGGGAAGGGTGGCGCACGAGTAGTGCAACACAGAGAGACAGAGAGATCGAGAGTGCTGTTGTCCATCGGTCCAACGGAGTCCGTCTTGCAGCTGTAGCGATCGCAGGCATTTTGGTTCCGTTACTGAATCGCATTTGCATCGCGACAGAAGCGCGACGGTATCGCGTTTGCATCGCGACTGAATCGTGTTTACGGTGGGCGAGGGCACACAACTAGCGCCCGCATCGCGACTGTGTCGATGCGAACGCGCGACAGCATCGCTACTGCGTCGCTACGAAAAGTCGCCGTGGGCGAGGGCCCTTAATGCCATCAAAAACATAACTTGTAAAAAAAAACTAAGTCTCGCAACTCAGTTCTTCTACCGTAAGAAGTTGTGAGATCCATGTAATACCAAGTCGGTTAATTTATTCAGTAAGGGTCCTTCTCTCTTAAGTTATTACGTGATTAGCTAACCTAACAACATCTTATAGTGACCTAATCAATATTAAAAACGTTTTACGTTTTAAATGTCAGTGAGTGACAATATGAAGAAACTTTGACTAGTTACAATTCTTTTGTTTTTTTTTTTCTTTTTTTTACCAACAAACTAAATTATTGTTTGATTCTCATATGTAATTCCTGACACAATAATAAGATAATTCTTAAACTACTGGTTCATATTGAAAGAAATTTTAAATATACCGGCCGTGCCGCCTTTTTGCTCGACCTGGACTTCAAGAAGGACTTATGAAGAGGCATACGTCCAACAGTGGTCAAACAAATGAAGAATAAGGGTTTAGAGCACATAGAGAGAGTATGGGCTTATTCACGTACGTGCCCGCCACGGATTGGCAATATATAAATGCTGATGTATGAGAACACCTCAAGCACTCAGGTTTCCTCGCGATATTATCCTCCACATGTCCGTAAGCTGTCTGTAATCTTACGTGGAGCTGATGGTACCTTCATGTGGATCCACGAGCAGCGCGCTTTCCGTGGTGGTGGTGGTGGGCGGCGTGGGCGGCTCGGCCTGGCAGGGCGGCGCCCGGTACAGGCAAGCTGCCACGCAGACGTGCAGCATTCCCCCACCTGGCGAGATTTGTAAAGAGATAGATAGATAGCATTTAAAAATGAAATTACACAGATATTTATGACCTAAAAGTACAGACGGCGGGCTTCCAGACAACCTTTGGATGGACCGGACCAATATATTGGGGAAGGAAGAAGAATAAAAAAAAGTGGGCGGGGTCAAACTGAGCAATGTTTTACGCAGCACTGGTGCGGTCTAGCGGCACAAGTCAAGAGGATCTGAATAATGGCTACTTTGCTCTATTCAACGATATATAAACGAATTGCACACGACAAGTAGTTGCAGAGTTACAGCTCTCGCCGAGGCGAAATGTTTTCGTTGCATGCGGTTTTAGCAAGTGACCCCGCTACTACCAAATTCAAAGATGTTTCACGTCAATAGGACAGTGTTATTGGAAGAAGTCTTAAATGTAAAAAAATATCGTAATCTCCTCATTTATTTAAATAGGTCATCTAAGTACACTAAACTCGGAGCGGGGACGCCACTAGCTCACCTAAAAGGAGATCTCTTTTGACCCTGACTCACGTAAAATAAGAATGGTGCAGTCGCTGACTCACCTAAAAGGAGATCTCTTTTGACCCTGACTCACGTAAAATAAGAATGGTGCAGTCGCTGACTCACCTAAAAGGAGATCTCTTTTGACCCTGACTCACCTAAAATAAGAATGGTGCAGTCGCTGACTCACCTAAAAGGAGATCTCTTTTGACCCTGACTCACCTAAAAGAAGAATGGTGCAGTCGCTCACTCACCCAAAAGAAGAAGGGTGCAGTCGCTGACTCACCCAAACGGAGAAGGGTGCAGTCGCTGACTCACTCAAAAGGAGAACGGCGCGTCGGTGACTCACCTAACAGGGTGCAGTCGCAGACTCACCCAAAAGGAAAAGGATGCAGTCGCTGACTTCCCCAAAAGGAGAAGGGTGCAGTCGCTGACTCGCCTAAAAGGAGAAGGGTGCAGTCGCTGACTCACCTAAAAGGAGAAGGGTGCCGTGGAGTCCGTACTCGTGCACCAGTTTCTCGATGAGCATCGGAAACACGAAGCTACCAGCAGCTGTGCCGCTCACGCAAATCCCGTTCGCCATTGCTCTGTCGGAAAGAAAACGGGCATAGTTCTAAATATTGACAATAGTTACAAATGATACAGAATTACGGTCTTATTAATAAAGACACGATTCCTTGAAGCACTCGATAAACGCCGATTAAAATTGTCCTTGGTTTTCCAAGGAAAAGATCAAAACCACAGATTAAAGAAACTGCCTCTGAGGAATGCTTTAGAGGAATCATGTTTTATAAATAAGACCGTTCGATTATTATACTACTAAGGTATAAGGTCAGTAAATATGATTTTTTTTTCACATAATTTTTTTATTAAAGCAGCCTAAATCTAAATATTCAGCCATTTTAAAACGGAACTTTTTTTTAAACTAACTAGCACCACCATTCCACCATTGGTAAAAATCATATCCTCTTTTGCAGATCGCTTTTGCAGTGTCTCTCTTTTCTCTTAATCTTTTCTTTATTTTTAGGATCAACGACTGAGAACCTTTTTAGGGTTCCGTAGACCGACAAGGAACCCTTATAGTATCGCCATGTCCGTCTGTCTGTCTGTCTGTCCGTCCGCGGCCTAGCGCAAAAACCGGTGGTACTAGAAAGCTGTAATTTGGTTATATATCACGCCGACAAAGATAAAGAATAAAATTTAAGAAAAAAAAAAATTTTTCTGTATCTCCCCTAACATGAAAAATGGGGATGATTTTTTTTTCTCGTCTACCCCATCATGTGGGGCATCGTTGGATTGGTCGTTGAAAATTGTGGTTCTACGAAGACCACTTTTTGATGTAGGGTTCCGTTTGCGAAATATTAAGCACAGTCCTCGCTCTGTGGTCGCTCTTGGTCTGTGACTAGAGATGGGGGCGCCGAGAATATTCCCAATCTTCTCGAAGTGGAAACTTCTGAGAAGATTGAGAAATTACCGGTAAGATTCCGTATCTTCTCATTTTGGTGAGAAGATAAAATATTATTAAAAAATATTACTTTATTCATCAAAGATGCGTTTAAAATTGAAGTAGAATGCATTTTAGGCTACACACAAACATTGCCTACCTGGCGCACGTGCGATCAATAAAGTTTTTATCTTTAGAAGTTTACCGCATGAGATCTTTTGTTTTGTGGTTTCTATTGTTCTTCGTAGAATTTTGTTACAGTCTCGTATTCAAGTTTTCTGGGAAACTATTCGACCCTCATTAGTACGAAGCAGCTGTTTTATGACACTATGTGCTCAAACATGTCTTTTACTTCAGTCTGTTATTAGTCTTCTGATAGTCTACTGCTGTGCCGTATGTCTTGAAGGATACTGTTTCGATCACGCTTGTTTATTGGACTCTGATTCTCATTTATACGACGACTTGGCTTGTTAAATTGTTACTGTGACTGTTATCTGTGATTTGGACTATCAAAACCGGACACTGGTGAATACTTCTTGATTCGTAAGTACTTTTTATTTTATTATTTTAACATTTTGCAGACATTTAGAATATAACATAGAATCCTGTTGGTACCTTTGATTCTTCTTTATTTTGCAATCAATAAATGTTTTATTTTCATTATTTTTGTAAATAATCTGTACTCATACTAATAGAGAATAGATTTTATTGTACAAAATATATAGGTATTTATTCTAACCATATTCTAATTGCTCGTAATTTTTTATTTTCTATGTATTGTATGATCTTGTAAATTTATTTTTTGGGCAAATTTTTAAACATAAGAATATTAGTTACATTCATGGTTGCAAAAAAGTTGACGAAACAATCAGACCCTGGTTTCACCTCGAATTTCCCTTAATAATAAATAAATAAATAAAAAGAACTTTATTCAAAAGTAACAAATTTGCTGCTTATGTTAAGAGTAATATAATTTAGTATAGTTTTGAAATGGTCGGAGCCTCAGCATTAATGCTGTTTTTCAGTATCCGCCGGGATTTCTTACACTTAGTCTTTATAAATAAAAAACAGTTAGGCATAAAGTTAGGCATTAAATAAGTAACAAAAATTTGGAATAAGAAAAAAAGCATAAACAAAATAAAATAAACAGAATAAAATAAACGGAAGAGACCAACCGGTACCCCATGTAAGCAGTTTTTTTAGGGTCTCGTACCCAAAGGATAAGGGACCCTATTACTCAGATTGCACTGTCCGTCTGTCTGCCTGTCTGTCACTAGGCCGCATCTCATAAACCGTGACAGCTAGAAAGTTGAAACCTTCACAGATGATGTAATTCTGTTGCTGCGATAACAACAAATACTAAAAACCGAATAAAATAAATATTTAAGGGCGGGCCCCATACAACAAACGTGATTCCTTTGCCGTTCCTTGCTCGATATTAACAACGGCAACAGGAAGACGCCCGAAACATTCACAGAGTATTCAGTTGTATAGTTATTTCAAAAATAATAAAATAAAATAAAACAAATATTTAAGGGGGGCTCCCATGCAACAAACGCGATCCTTTTGCTTTTTCTCGATCCCAGTGTCTAATGTTGTATAGATAATCGTACGAAACCCTCCGTGCGCGAGTCCGCCTCGCACTTGGCTGGTTTTTTATTTTTTTTATTCGCCAACGTTGACGTTCGCAGCAATACTCCAGTTACTGGAAGACTTTTGTACCGATAGGAGCCATATATTACACTGTTTTTTGAATGTTACCGATATTTAATTTTCCAAATGCTTTATTTTGTAAATTTTAATCATCATCAACCCATTATGTCCCCACCGAGGGGCACGGGTCTCTTCCCTGAGGAAGGTATAGGCCATACTCCACCACGGGGGCCAAGTCCGGATTGGTGGAGGCTTGTAGACTAGTGGCTCGTCTACTGTCAGAAGTTGTCAAGCCGCCCTAAGGCCTCTGACTTGGCTTAACGACTGTCATCTATCGACGGCAGCCGGCACCAACAGCTTAACGTGCCTTGCGAAGCACGGAACCGCTCGGAAAAATGCCACTAGCGTTAGGCATAGACGGCGACCCATCCATGCACTGAACGCGCCCTGTGTTGCTTAACCTTCGTGATCGTTTAAGATCACTCAGGCAGCCGGAGCTACGAGCGATTCCGAATTTTAATACTTAGGACAAATTCAGATTATTTACAGAATAAAAAACCGTTCTTCAATCTTATTATCTAATCTAATAAAATTATTGTTCATTGATTTGATCACTTCGTATTATACTCATAAAGATACTTCAACATTATTATGTAGAGGTATATTCTTAATATTTCTAAGACATTTGGACGTTTAAAGATTCAATCTCTGAAATAGACCTTAAAAAATATGCTGTTTTTATAGTAAGTCATCTTGTTTTCAGACTTAAACATGGGGAAGCCGAAAAAAGAAGTTATTTGGAAACATTTTAGAGTGAGAGATGACAAAACCATTATGTGCTCTCACTGTGACATTAAATACACTACTGCGAATGTAGTCAGAATGGAAAAACATTTGCAGAAATGTTTGAAATGTCCTGCTAACTTCAAAGCTGAGATATTAGAAACACTGTCGAAACCCAAAAAGAATGCTGATATTGTCAAAAAAACCGTCAATACCAAGAAGTTTCAGAGTTGATGAAGGACAAAAGGAAAACGTTTCACCAAATGCAGAGAGTGCTACACTTATAATGCCATCAGCAAATCCACGAGTGAATCCGTTGTCAAAAGGAGACAAGCATGACTTAGATATGGCTTTATCCAAAGCTATATTTGTCACTGGGTCACCCTTCGTAATGGTGGAACATCCACTTTGGATTGAATTCTTTGAAAAACTTCAACCATTGTATACTCTGCCCTCCCGAAAAACATTGTCAACAACATACTTAGACAAGATTCATGGTGACATGCGGAAAGAGACAATTGAAGATGCATGTGATGGTTGGAGCGATGTTCGCAATGAGGGTATAATAAACTTCCTAATTTCAAAACCAGAGCCAGTATTTGTGAAAAGCTTGGATACTGCCGACAATCGCCACACCAGTGAATATCTAGCTCAGGAAATACTGAAAGTTATGAACGAATACGGAAGAGATAAATTTTTTGCATTGGTGGGTGATAATGCCAAAAATATACAAAAAGCATTCAAGCTTGTAAAAGATTCTCAACCGCACATAACCTATTTGAATTGTGCTGCACACACACTTAACTTATTATGTCATGACATTTTGCGCACAGAAAAATTGAAAATAGCTCTGGACATAGCCATTGAATGCGTTAAGTCGATAAAAAAAGCCAAGTTTTAACTTCGATTCTGGCATCGGCGGTAAAGCAAAAACAGGCTGGAGAGACCCTGAAACTGCCATGCAAAACACGCTGGGGTTCATATTGCATTAGCTTGCAAAGCCTAATAAAAACTAAACTTGCCCTACAAACTTTAGCAGTCCATGAAAAGGCTTCAATGTTACCAACAAACACAAAACATAACTTGCTAAACGAAGATTTTTGGGATAAAACAAAACAAATTATTTATATTATAAAACCGGTAACGCAGGTTATTTTTAAACTTGAATCAGACAAGCTAAATATGCACACTGTTTTTCTGACATTGCGAAATATGAAGTCTGAACTGGAGTTCGCTTTGCTGCAGGTGAGTATGCTGAATGAAGATGAAAAGAATGACATTCTCATGGCAACATTCCATCGAATGGCAATGTGTATAAAACCAATACATCTAGCTGCCTACATGTTGGACCCAGCTACGCAAGGATCTGAACTGGATTCTGAAGAAGAGGTGGTAGCTATGGAATATATTCACACAATCGCAAATCAGCTCAACATAGACATTGCAGAAAATCTTGCAAGCTTTAGAGCGAAAGATGGAAGATTGTGGGGAAAAGCATTTGTATGGAAAAGTGTGACATCTATGAGCCCAACGACCTGGTGGAAAGGCATTTGCAGCTCCACTTCACTGAGTAAAATCGCTTTGCGTATTCTTACTGCGCCCTGTACATCAGCTGCTGTTGAGCGCTCTTTCAGTACACATGGGAGGATACATAATAAATTAAGAAACCGCCTTACAGCTGAAAGAGCCGCCAAAATTGCATACGTATATGCATAACTGGAATTTATTAAACCGTAGTATTACATGTCCGGTTGAAGAAGAAGTGGAAGAAGATGAAGAATATTCCGTAAATTCTTTAGACAACGAGTCATCAAATGATGAAATCTCAGTCCTTACCGAGATTCCGTCGCTAGATGCTTCATTGTCAGTGGTGGCTGGTCCAAGTGGTACACAGCCGCACATGGAGTTTTTCGATTGCGATAATTTAGATAGTGATTCTGATTGAATTTTGTTAGTTTAATGTAATTTTGTTAATATTTGATTTGTTTCTTTATTGAAATTTTAAATAAATGTTTGTAATTTAATATGATACCTCGTTTTATTTATCTTTGCACATTTATATAGTTCAGAGGTTTTAATTACTGTTTTCATAAGACTGGATTAATTTGTTTAAAACAAATTAATAATACCTTCATATAAAATTACCTAGCCAGATATTTCAAGTACTGAAAACCATAGACACACATACTTTTTAAAAACTTTTAAAAACTTCATTCCAATGAAATCTCTCCCCTATCTCTAAACTACATCCCTGCCAAACTGCATCTTCAAATATAACGTAGTTTCTGCGATGTCGTTATGAGTGTGTTTCACTTACATAAAACTTAACCAATAATCCAGTTTAATAATCGTAAATACGGATACAAGTACACTGAGCTTAGTAAAAAACGCACATTTCTTACATCTTAGACCAATAATATGCAAATACTCCAATGAACAAAAAAATTTAATAGGAACATTTTATCTTCTCACCAAAATGAGAAGATACGGAAACTTACCGGGAGGATATCGGAAAGTTTCCACAAAATGGAAAGTTCTCGAGAAGTTGCCCATCTCTATCTGTGACTCTATACATATTACCGCGCCCTCGCCCCACGTCTCATCTGTGTGTTTCGCGCCATAAACGTGAACACGTGAGCAATCTGTAGTGCGTTCCGATTTGCCCATGATCGCTCACGGCCGCAAATCGGAACGCACGACTAGTAACGTAGTCAGTTCAGCGCCATCTACAGAGTTCTTGGGAACTACTTTATTTTCTTAATATTCAAAAACAACCTCTTTTTAGTCTGTGAATTCAATGTACATGTACAATGCTGTTACCTGTGCTTATCGAAATACTGCGATACGATGACGATGCCCGGAGTAGTCGAAAGTCCGCCACCGATACCTGCAAGATGCGACATGAAGGTCAAAAGAAGTCCAGAAGAAAAGAAGAGGAGCAGAGCCCTATTTCATAGAACTACAACTCATGGTTTTCTATGACAATTGGATGTACACTGCAAAGTTGATCAATCCACAGATTAATAAGCAGAAAGGCTCTGCTAATGTACATAGAAATTACATAATAGACTGTGAATCGTAGTTTTATGTAGCGCGGACGGTAAAACGCTCGTCTCACATTTGAGAGGTCGTGTGTTCGAATCCTGGTATGTACCAAGATAAAGATAAAGATAAAGATTATTTATTTGTCAAACATGAGTTAAAAAGGTTGTTTCATTATAATAAATATGTCCTGTGCATGTTTTGTCCTTCGGGACTTACAAAATTCTTGAGAGAGCACCTTCCATTAAATTTATGTAAAAAATTAGATTATAATCATAATAATATTAATTCATTAGTAAATACAAAAATCAATAAAAATAAAACAATTTTATAGTCAAGATGATTTAGTACACACAAGGTCAATCAAAAAAATAATAATAATAATGACTGCCAATCTGCGATGGGCACGCGTGAGCACGCCCATGTTCTCTTGCTCTCTGAGAGAGTTATGGACGGGTTGTACCCTGTCGGCCTTGGAAGAAAATCTGTCAAAAATTGCACATTTTCCATGATGATGAGTAGAGAAAGGGGTTTGTGCATTTTTCTATGGAAGCTGGCATATCCACCCGCCGCCATTTTTATCACAGATTAAAAAGAAAAAAAAGACAAGTCTTATTTCGATTTATTTTTCAAAGTTTCCGCGCACGATGAATGTAGTAAATATGGATAGAGGATACTCATACAAACAAAATACTAGAAGTTCAAAACGGCGGCGGGAAGATATGCCACAGAGGTCCAATCCCCTTTTTACATCAAAAGAACTTCCACACAACACAGTCACTTGTCCTGGTCCCAAACTGGGATGCCGTGTGGGATAGCCAGGCAAGAATATCACGAACATGGAAAAACAGCCAGTCTGAGGCCATTTGTACACATAACCAAGCTGGTACGGCAGCTTCCAGTGAGAATAACCCAGCTGTTTCGGTAGTGAAGCGTGTTAACCGCTAGACCCACGAGGCCACTGCGTTAAAAGTCGGGCCCGAACTGGTAAACGCAGCGTAGGACACCCACCAGCTCGCTGGACCGACGATCTGCGGCAGGCTGCTAGCAGGGGCGGCATGACGATGGCCGAGGACATAAAGAAGTGGCGTGCCTTGGGGGAGGCCCAGGTCCAGCAGTGGACGAGTACAGTCTGATTGATTGATTGAAGTCGAGCCAGTACCTGTCACGACTTCAATCAATCAATCAGACCGAAGTAGCGGTAGTAACCTAGTGGGTAGAACATTGGACTCTGAAGCAAGAGGCCCAGGTTCGATTCCCAGTGCTGGCACGTACCTATGACTTTGTTTTCTAAGTTATGAACACACATGTTTTTCCTACTTTTGTAAGAAGTGTTATTTTGGCTTTTAAAGTTATTGGTGGCTATCACGGAATCATATCATATAGGCTTTGATGTATAAGTTTAAGATGATTTGAGAAAAGATGGTCAGAGTGGAGTTTTTTTTCCCGCTGCCTTTTTCTCCACTACAAATACGGCCCGAAGGCAGCGGCTAACATAGTAACATAGTACGTTGACATTCAGCAAACAGAATGTAAATTCTTTACGTTGAAATAAATTATTGATTTCTGATTTCTGATTTCATTTGTGAAGTTAAAGTAGCGATACCACTCGCCAAGTGTGAAGGAAAACATCGTGACGAAACCTGAGTGTTGGAGCTATTGACATACCTCAGCGCTTGAAACCGCCAATCCGCGGTGGACACGCGTGGTGATTAAGTCCACGCTCTCCCTCTGAGAGTTGACATGTGCCCTACAGTGGGACATATATGGGCTGCTTATAGCATGCTTATGCAGTACCTGTCATGACGCCGAAGCTGAGCAGCAGATGCAGCAAGCCTGTACTGAAGAAGGAGACGGCCAGGCCTGTCGCGCAGAACAGTCCACCGATGAACACCACCAGCCGACACGAGTATTTCTCGCATAGTGCCGAGGAGAGGGGCGCTGAAGACGGAGAAGGAAAGTAGAAGATATACGTAACAGCGGCTGATAAGCCTGAATTACTTTTGTGTCTGTATGAAAAAACCGGACAAGTCCGTGTCGGGCCGCGCGCAGTATAGGGTTCCGTAGAAGGAGGGGTTTTTACCAGCTTTACAGAAGTAACAACTTCAACGAAGTAATTTTCAGTGGAATTTGTACGAAGTTTTCCTTTTATAAGTTGGTCGCCTATTACTCGTTAACTTCTAAAGTCTACTTATCATCGTCATCATCAGCCTACGCTTGTCCTCTGCTAGACATAGGCCTCTCCTATAGCGCGCCACTGAGCTGTGCGCGCCACACGGTCCTCGGCTACTCTCATCCAGCTCTTGCCACTTGCCCTGCGAAGATCATCGCTCCACCGAGTCTGAGGACGTCTCCACTCAAGAACTCGTCTACCCCATCGGTTATCATTTCTACCTAGCGGTGACAGTTTTCCTTTTAAGTTCATCATATTATTATGTGCTACTTCCTTGAAATTTTTCACGTTTCTACCATCAACCATTTAGCCGGGAGAGGGCGGGGGACGCCCTACTCTAACTAAAAATTGCGCTTTATTTCACTAACGGATCCCTAAAACAAATAATGGTATTCCTACCCTTATAATATTTTTACACCCCACACTATGGCGTAGGCGAGAAAAAAAAATGTATCCATAATTTAGGTGTAGGGTACCCGCCATTTTTATTTATTATTTTTCATTCTACCGTTTTGTCGGCGGTTTAGTATCATAAGCAGCCTATAGACGTCCCACTGTAGGGCACAGGCTTTCTCTCAGAGAGCTCTCTCTCTGAGAGAAAGTCTGTGCCCTACAGTGGGCTTAATCACCACGCGTGCTCACCGCGGATTGGCGATTTCAAGTGCTGAGGTATGTTAATAGCTCAGACACTCAGGTTTCCTCACGATGTTTTCCTTCACAGTTAGCGAGTGGTATTGCTACTATTGTTAGTATGTGTATGCCAAATTTCAGCTTTCTAGTACTAATAATCTCTAAGCTAGGCCGCGGACAAACAGACAGTCAAACAGACAGACGGACGGACATGGCGAAACTATGTTTCCTTCTCGACTACGGAACCCTAAAAAGCGGGTTCTGTGTCGATTTACACGATGTCCATAAGTAATTGTTAATTTTTAGCTCAAACTGCGCAATGTGATAGGCGGCGCTGGCGCCATCTAGCAGCACGAGTTAAGAGAATCTGAGGATACTGTTCCTACTTTGCTCTACTCAATGATATGTAGGCCATAGACTCGGAGCTGTCGGTAAACCTCACCAAGCGCCAGGCATAGCGTGGACAGCCCTGTCGCGCCTAAGAGGAGACATCGGGGTCGTGGGTGGCGAGAGTGAGAACTAAAACCACCGTATCAAGCAACCCCGTGGCGATTAAGTGGGGCATTTCAGGCGTGAGGCTGTAGCGAGGACGGGTGCCTAAATGCAGTGTGCGAAAGTCCAGCTCCCCAGGTATCTTTGGCAGATTTCCCCCTGGGCAAGATAACACATAGCCTGGAAGCCTTACGCATAGCGGCGAAGCTTACCAAGCGCCAGGCATAGTGTGGAGAGCGCGGCGGGGATCCACGAGGCCATGGACTCGGAGCTGTCGGGGAAGCTCTCCATGATCTCCACGTATAGCACACCGTACGACTTGAACAGTCCCGCCACCCAGAACTGGACCATGAAGGCGCCAAACACGACCACCCAGCCGTAGCCTCCGTCCGTTTGCACTGAGCTGTGGATGGCAAAAAATAATTTAGGGACACACCACAACCACACCATACCATCTACTGTTTCCCTACCGAATGTTCGTCCATAAATAGACGTGAGCCACGCCATAAAGCCATGCTAGCTATGTGACTTTTGCCCGTAATCACCAGGCTGGGTAGGTGGGTTAGTGATCGGTAGGTACTACTCCCGACTCCTGGATCTTCCTTGGTCCCTTCTTACGGCACTCAAAGGTTGGATGAGACTACTGACACTGACAACTTGCCAACTCAAAGAAAAGAAAAAGAAGAAGACGCGACGCTTTATATTGTGACGTAACAGTCTGTGCAGGACCTGGCCTGTGATCTGAGCCCATGAATCCGACTCTTAAATATAATGATGATGATGATATTCGCCTCACAGAAGACGCCTAAAACTTATGTGACGGCCTAATATTACGCAGCTTCACAATTTTTTATGCTCACAACATATACAGTGTCTCTAAAACAGGTTCAGTGTCCTTACCAATGACTGACCTGACAGTGGAACTGGGGTCAGGATCAGCAGGCCTTGATGCTGCTAACAAAGGAGCTCGACTGCGGGTGTAGTCACCAAGTCAACGCTAGCAGTGGCCTCCCTGCCTTTTAGCTCTGTGTTCCAATAATAGACTCAGTGTCCCCACCAGCAACTGGCCTAACAGTGGAGCTAGTCTGAAGCTGGTAGAAGTGCTGCTACTGCGCTCAGCGTTCCCACAACCATCTCAGTGTTTCTAAATCAGTCTCAGTGTCTCACCCTATTAACTAACCTGACAGAGCTAAACTGAGGGTGCAGCCGCCGTGACTTGACATCGGACTTCGCCATGACATCAGACTGTGTCTCCAAGACAGTATGTCCGCACCACCAGCCTTTTAGGACAGTGTTTCTATAACAGAATCAGTGTCCCCACCACCGACTGACCTGACGGTGGAACTTGGCTGAGGGTGCAGCCGCCTAGATGCTGCTAGCAGCGGACGTGCTGCCACGGAGCTCAGCGTTAGCAGGGAGTCTTCCTCCTGCTCCGGAGGCGACAGCGCTGACAGGTACGCGCCCACCTGCTGTTGGAGACGAAACACTATACATATTATCTGTCGTTATTTGTAATAGCCTGTCATTATTCTCAAAATGCCAGATGTCTGAATAATTTGTCATCATTTGAAGGAATCTGGCATTTTTTTTAATTAAAAAAAAACTATGACCTGCCACACGGAATCCTAATTATCTCTTCTTCATCTCACATCAGCTTGAGTTGCTGTTAGTGGCCTGCCACACCTCATTCCAAATCATGTAAGCACTAACCCAACATCCTGGCGTGAGCCTAGGAAGCAGAGCATTCTGGACTGGGCCTACACTCTAGGCTTACCCCAGAATGGGCCAAACCCATTACAAGATGTTAGGTTACATGACTTGGGATGCAGTGTGGCAGGCAACTAGCGGCTACTCAACCTGATGTCGACGTAAACTATAGGTAATAATGACCTATCGATGAAGAGAAAGCGCTGGCGCGGCGCCGACACCAACAACTTTCACAGAATACAATCACTTGTCTTGGTCCACCAAACTAGGACGCCCCGTGTTATTGTAATCTGACAAGGAAATCACAAACATGGAAATACACCCAAACAGGCCATTGCACAAATCAAGAAGGGGAGGCTCCAGTGATAATCGACCCCACGACTTCCGTTTCAGCAGTCAAGCGTTTAACAGACGAAGACCCTAGACGAAGGCAGTCAAAGTCGTGATGCTCATGACTTGGTGATAATGTCACTCACATTCGCTAACGGCAACTCGAGAGCGAGGCTGGCCGGACGCTCCCGTGGCTCCGGAGGCGCAGACTGGACTGAGAGCAGGGACCCGCAAGCGTCCACTGGCAGGCCTCCGAACTGCAACAGACCAGACCCTCGATTAAAGCTCAATGGTAATAGAAGGTTAAACTCAATTCGGTTATCGACCTCCTATTTACTGATAACCCACCACCTCCCCCTAGCCTAGCACCTCTTATCTCATTCTTGTCCACTAGATCTCGATAGAAAAGGAGAGTAGCTCTCTCAGTAGGTCAGCACCTCCCCCACTAGCCCAGCAGCTCCCCCACTGGCCCAGCACCTCTCACCTCGTTCGTGTCGCTCTGCATTTCAATGGAGCAGGTGAGGGCGGCCGGACCAGGCGGGGCCGACGATCCGAGGACCTCGTCGAGCTTTGACAACTCCTGTGGAACAAAAACAAGTCATTCAATGGTGATGACGATGATATGATTATTATCTTTGGAAAATTATATATTTTTTTTATTTGGTCGAGCCGTCGGGTGACACCAGCCCGGTGCCTACATATAGTAGAGATATGTCAGGATCATGCCAATTTCCGTGTGGCGCCGGATTAAGAATAGCGTCACTCCATTTCCTTCCGTGGATGTCGTAGAAGGCGACTAAGGAAATCAATTACCAGGAGACGGGCAGCAGCGTCTTCCTGAGATTCCAACCGTGCCAAGCGTGGCGATTATGGCAAAACCCCTCATGGTTATGAAAACCATGAAGGAGGCCTATGTCCTGCAGTGGGCGTCAAATGGCTGATGATGATGATCATGCCAATTTTTTGTCTCTGTTTTCGCCACGCCATCACTGTAACTTGGAATCGGCTTTTTAGGGTAGACAAAAACCTTTATAGGTTCTCCATGTCCGTCCGTCTGTCTGTCTGTCCGCGGCTTAGCACAAAGACGATAAGTGCCAAAGAGCTGAAATTTGGCATAGACATACATATTTATTGCACCGACAAAAAAATAAAATAAAAATATGAAAAAATGTTTTTTTTAAGCTATCACCCCTACACATAAACTTATGAAGGGAAAACTTCGTACAAAATCAAATAAAAATTACGTTCATGAAGTTGTTACCTCAGTAAAGCAGAAAAAAAAAACCCCTGTTTCTACGGAACCCTGCACTGCGCGTGGCTCAACATGCATTTGGCCAGTTTTCATCAACTTCCTAAGCCATAGCATGATTAAAGCCGAATTCTCCCCTCAATTCCAATTTAGCGTCTTCTGAAGCACAAAAAAAAACACGACAGTTTTCGTTCTATGAAGTTGATGGCCCGTACCATACTGTACTAAGCGCGGTTAGACGGTCGAGTTGATAGTTTGTGTAATTTACTGCAAGGTCTAGAAATTGAAATGGTATTGCGATTATTTAATAAAAAATATTTTAAAATTGTATCAAACAGCCATACTGTCATTATGCACGTACGTACCTACGAGTATGACTTAGTTTTCTAAGTTATACATTTGTGAAGTTATAGTAGCAATACCACTCGCTTTAAAAGGGCGAAGGAAAACAACGTGATGAAACCTGAGTGTCTGAGCTATTCACATACCTCAGCGCTTGAAATCGCCAATCCGCGGTGGGTACGCGTGGTGATTAAGGCCATACTCTCTCTCTGAGAGAAGGTCTGTGCCCTACAGTGGGACGTATATAGGCTGCTTATGAATGACTGCAAGGTCTAGAGATTGAAATGGTATTCCGATTATTCATTAAAAATTATTGCACAATTTACGATGGAAGACCTCGGCATAATGCTCGAAGACCTCAGTCGAGTTTCCCAACGTGTGGGCCTTAAAATGAACATGGACAAAACGAAAGTCATGTCGAACGCCCGTTTTGTGCCCACCCCAATAACATTGGGGAACTCGACTCTCGAAGTTGTAGACGAATACGTCTACTTAGGACAAACAGTCCAACTAGGCCGGTCCAACTTCGTGAAAGAGGTCAATCGTCGAATCCAACTCGGCTGGGTAGCATTCGGGAAACTTAGAAAAGTCTTTTCGTCTAATATACCTCAATCGCTCAAGACAAAATTATACAACCAGTGTGTGTTACCAGTGATGACTTATGGCACTGAAACGTGGTCTCTCACTATGGGCCTCATAAGAAGGCTCAAGGTCACGCAACGAGCTATGGAAAGGGCTATGCTCGGAATTTCTCTACGAGATCGAATCAGAAATGATGAGATCCGTAGACGAACGAAAGTCGTCGACATAGCCCAGCGGATTAGTAAGTTGAAGTGGCAGTGGGCGGGGCACATCATCATCATCAGCCTATGCTTGTCCACTGCTGGACATAGGCCTCTCCTATAGCACGCCACTGAGCACGGTCCTCGGCTACTCTCATCCAGCTCTTGCCAGCCGCCCTGCGAAGATCATCGCTGATCAGGAATAGCAGGGCGACCGGGAACTGGGGGCCGTGGTCCGTTCTGACTTGTCATTGGATGTTTTGCTCGTAATTGCCACGCTGAGCAGGCGGGTTGGCAATCGCAGACCGTATACGTGCCAATGTCGCTGCTGCCCGACACCGGTACGACCCGTATGTGCTGGGTAGCAATATGCACGGGTATTCTCTTAGTCGCCTTTTACGACACCCACGAGAAGATATGGGGGAGTGCTATTCTTAAGCCGGCACTCCACGGCGGGGCACAAAGCACGCAGAACTGATGGCCGATGGGGCCGAAAAGTTCTCGAATGGAGACCACATATCGGCAAACGCAGCGTAGGACGACCAGCCACAAGATGGACAGATGACCTCATCCAAGTGGCAGGAAGACGCTGGATGCAAGCCGCTTCCGACCGGTCTTTTTGGAAATCCATGGAGGAGGCCTATGTCGAGCAGTGGACTTCTTGTGGCTGAATGATGATGATGAATAAAAAATATTAGTTTAAAATAGTATCAAACAGCCATACCGTCATAATAAAAAGAAAATGTTTACTTAATTGACGTTAATTAGTTTCACAATAGTTTCTTTGTCCGTCTGTCTGTCTGTCCGTCTGTCTGTCACCAGGCTGTATCTCATGAACCGTGATAGCTAGGCAGTTGAAATTTTCACAGATGATGTATTTCTGTTGCCGCTATAGCAACAAATACTAAAAACAGAAAAAAAAATCTATTTAAGGGGGGCTGCCATACAACAAACGTAATTTTTTTGCCGATTTTTACTCGATATTAATAACGGCAACACGTAGACAATTGAAATAGTTAGATGTTGTATAGATAATGGTACGGAACCCTTCGTGCGCGAGTCCGACACGCACTTGGCCATGGCGAGGCTGAAGGCCGACACCACACATGTTCCCACGCATAAGTCCTAAACGTAAGTATTTAGCGAGGCTGTGGGCCGAGCGAAGCTCGGAGCGATTGAAGGTTGGCGCGCGACCCTAATCGTCTTATACAACTACAGGGAAAAACCTTAAAGTCTTTAAAGTTCGGGAAGAGCCCGGAAAAAACTGCGAAACTCGGTCCCTGAACTATTTATAGCATTTCAGTACCTAAAAATTTCTACGGAACCCTCGGTGGGTATACCTACGAATCACAAAACTTTAGTGGAGATCAAATCAAAAAAAAAATCAAAAATTTTTTATTCAAAGTAGCACAGAAACTGCGGTCTGCGACTTAATGAACGTTACAAGTTAAACTAGGTGTCCATTTCAAAATCTAGATCATTTTGGAGAAAAAATGGACAAAAAAACTCCAAACTTAGTCTTTTCAAGTCCTTAATTTACAGGATTTATATAAATGATGGGCGGGACATCTGGCTAGATGGGAAGACGGACGGTGCGGTGGATGAAGGCAGTCACAGAGTGGTGGCCGGAACCGGCCGTCGTCCAGTGGGTAGGCCACCTACCCGATGGGTCGATGACATTAGATGTCGAACACTAGTCCATTCGATTTTTCACTTACTTATCGACGTCACGACCGTGGTGAATAGCGTTCTCGGCGTTTCAAATCAATAACAAGATTCACGTATCTTTTTTAAAGTACTCTACTTTTAAGTATTGACGGAAATATTGACGGGCAGCAGCGTCTTCCTGAGATTCCAAATTTCCAACCGCATACTGCGATCGCCAACCCGCCTGCCGAGCGTGGCGATTATGGCTAAACCCCTCATGGTTATGTTCGAAGCTTAAAAAACCATGAGGGAGGCTTATGTCCTGCAGTGGGCGTCAAATGGCTGATGTAACGGGGTAACCTCCCTTGACTTGAAGGACAGCAATCACTACCGATCAATTTCTGTTACCTAAGTATAAATCGATGGCAGCTTTCTTTACTATTACTTATTTAGACTTCGATTTCGCTGTCAATCTCTCTAACAGTCGTACAGGGTGTACCGAAATACTTACCGCATAGGAGAGGTTGCACCCATCGGTCCATCACGGACACAAGTAATGTTAGTAGTAAGTACTAAAGGCGACATTTTTGCGCGATTTCATTTTTTTTTATTTACCTACCTATATCTCCAGAAACGCGGTTCATAAAATGTGTAAAGCACACTTTGTGCCAAAAGGGCTATTATTTAGATGACAAAGATATCTAAAATTAAAGTCAGTTCAATGCATGGGTGCTAGGTTTTACAATAATATGCAAACTCTATTAATTAAGGACCATATTTGAAACGACACACGGCATCTTCATGAAACCACGATTCCTCTAAAACCAATCTTACACTCTGTTTATTTAATCTGTGGCTACATCTTTTCGTTGTAAAATCTCCACCACAGACTATTTTAATGGGCGTTTTTGACGTGTTTTAAGGAATCTAGTTTTTATAAATAAGCCCGTAACTTTGGAGTTTTTTGTCCATTTCACTCCAAAATTATCTAGATTTTGAAGGAGACACCTAGTAGGTATTACTTGTAACGTTCATTAAGTCACAGTTTCTGTGTCATTTTCAATAAAAACATTTCAATTTTTTTCTCTACACCGCTACTCTCTCAATACCAAAGGTATGCTGGAAGAGAATGCTTCTTGTATTAAGCACGCCCTTGTACACATACAATGTACCTAATTAGTGCAATAAAGAATTAAAATAAAATAAATAAAATTTACATAAACATAAATATAAACATTTACATACAGGCACATACATTGCTTCTGGCCCCACGCTAGGATACCCTGTGTCGTGGGAACCAGAAACAACGACATCACAAACATGTAAATAAATTATGTCTGTGCTAAGACATCCATGTCCCAGCTTGCATTGAATTTTAACGCAGCTTGTCCATAGAAACGTCTAGACACCACACCAAGCTCCAGCAAAAACAGACAGCACGAGATCAATACTTGAACCGGCTTGAACTGAATGCAGTCACAAACCAAAAAGCACAGAAAGCTACATAAAAAAGAGATAGATATACGGTTTTCGCCGCGGCTATTCCTCAGAGCCTAAAGATTCATATACAAAACATTAATTCGCATCAGCAAAACCTATAATAATTACCTATAATAACAATTTTAAAAAATCCGGCCAATAGGGTACAAGGGAACACTTTGCGGGTGTGAGAAATGACGTGTTACCAGTGACGACTTATGGCACTGAAACTGGTCTTTCACTATGGGACTCACAAGAAAGCTCAAGGTCGCACAACGAGCTATGGAAAGGGCTATGCTCGGAATTTCTCTACGAGATCGAATCAGAAATGATGGGACCCGTAGACGAACGAAACTCAACGACATATCCCAGCGGATTATTAAGTTGAAGTGGCAGTGGGCGGGGCACATTGCACGCAGAACTGATGGCCGATGGGGCTGAAAAGTTCTCGAATGGAGACCACATATCGGCAAGCGCAGCGTAGGACGACCAGCCACAAGATGGACAGATGACCTCATCCAAGTGGCAGGAAGACGCTGGATGCAAGCCGCTTCCAACCGGTCTTTTTGGAAATCCATGGAGGAGGCCTATGTCGAGCAGTGGACTTCTTGTGGCTGAATGATGATGATGATGATGGCATATTACCGAGCTCTCGGCCCACGTCCCATCTGTGTGTCTCGCGCCTATACTTACATGCATTGAATTTTATTGCATGGCATAAGTTGAATTGAACCCTTGATCGATACCGTTGTAAAATGTGGTGTCGATAGTACTTCACTAAAACATGTACCTACCTCTTGTAGAATCTTATCATCATTTATGGTGACAGCTTCATACAATTCATGGTGTACGAAGTATGACAATTCGGTGTACATTGGAAAGTCCAATTAAGATAAGATAAGAATATTCTTTATTGCACACAAGAAACGAGACATAAAATATGAAAGTTACAATGAAAAAGTACAATGGGCGGCCTTATTGCTAATAGCAACTTCTTCCAGACAACCTTATGACGGAAAGGTTTCTCGTCCGAGAAATAGAGACGGGTAGTTGGTAGTTAGTTAATCAACCCACAGAGTAACAGAAGTCGATTAACAGCAGTCGGCTCTGCAATGTACATCGAATTGTCATAATGAACAATGAATTGTAGTTTTATGCATGTGACATGGGTCAAACAGTCTGGTATGTGATGGATGATTGGAATAATTGTGCGCTTAATATAAAAAAATTTAAATAAAAAATAAAAACCTACTTCGAAACACTACAGCACTAAAAAGATAGAAATAATTTAAATAATTAGAAGTATTTATACATGTAGGTATTTTAGAGGTATAATTTGTAGTCGGTGCCCCGTTTCATGACCAGCACATACATTTGCATCAAATTTAATTATCAAATTTTAAAGGAACGAATCATGTACGGTAACTTATGGTTATTTTTCTGCCGCTCCTCCACTAAATACTGAAAAATAAAAATAAAAATAAAAAAATATTTTTACGCGTCGAATTGATAACCTCCTCCTTTTTTGAAGTCGGTTAAAAAGTATCTCGGCCGACCAATTACATACTTCTGTGTAGTTTGTATCCCGTCCGTGGGAAGGACAAGGACCTTACAGAACTCTCTGCCAAACATCCAACACAGGATTTAGGTCACCGTTTTGGCCTTGTCTTAACCGTAATATGTTAAGTACATTGGCGTATCCGGGCCGCGTTTCATAAAACTACAATTCATAGTATACCAGGCCACTCAGAAAGTATTGCGAAAAAAGTTTTATCTACACTCATATCATAATCTTCAAATTAAGAATTCAAAGGTAAACACATATTGACAGGCTTTAAACAATACATAACTTTAAAGAAAATAAAAAAAAAAGTGTAATATAAAGTTACATTAAAGGTCAGATTTTTCACTTTAAAAAAAAAGTGTAATATAAAGTTACATTAAAGGTCAGATTTTTCACTTTATGTTACAGTTATTTTTTTTAAAGTGTTGCTGTGATCACGGAACAAAAGTTAAGTTTTTTTTTTAATGTCAAAAGTTGACTCTTTAAAAAACCTAATTTCATTTTCGTGGTACCAAAAGTGCAACTAAAAATACCTAAAATTGCGCGCGCAAAACTGAGTGCAGACGATTGAATGTCAAGATACATTTGTCGAAATTGCGCCATTTTGTTTCAAAAATTTCATTATGAAAGTAGATAAAGTAGTATAATGAGACTGCACATAACTTGGTATTAAAACACTCGCGAATGCTATTAAAAAACTCGCCAAGGCTCGTTTTTTAAAATCTCGCTCGTGTTTTAATAACCCTCATTATGTGACAGTCACATAAACTACTATTTATGTATGAGAGACTGGCCAGTTATAATATATTTTTAAACTATGATTATTTATAAGGAAAAATAGGTACGTTCCAATACTTCCAATTTCAAAATTTCCCTTCACATTTTTTTCCTTATTGAAATGCCGAGAACATTTTCGCGCCATGATTTTTTTCGATTTCAAGTGTCGCCTGAATCCTATGATAGACTTCAAACGGTATTCATGAATGAAGGCCCTTCCAAGGCAACCGTGCGTGACTCGTTGGTATAACGAATTCAAGCGTGGTCGACTAACGTTGGGGGATGAAGGAAGAAGTGGGGACGCCATCTCGGTGAGGCCGAAGATCTTTGAGAAAAATCTGCTCAAAGGGACACAATTTTAGTGCGCCGGAAGATGCGCTGTCAGCGTTCAAGTAGGCTGTAAACTGTGGCTGTAAACGAGATGTCTGCCGCACGCCAGACCGGTGCGTACGTCGGGTCCACGGGTCATTGTTTTGAGTAGTTTTGATAGACTCAAGCGGTACGAATTGTTCGCAAATTTTTTAAAACAACATTTATCAACTCAGTATTATTTTTATTTTACGTCTATAATTAAAAGTAATAATCTAAATAGATGGCATTTTAATTACTTACTAATTACATAACCGGCGTTCAAACCACCCAGATTTCAGCGTGTATAACCTAAACTGTTGCAAAAGGCTGTCTGTTTTTATAATAATAACATACTTTTATACGATCAATGTCAGTTCACACCCTGCATTTCGATGACCTACTTACCCCTCGCATAGTACAAATTTTGCGCAGTGTTCACGTCCAGGCGAAATCTAGGTCACAATCCGAAATGAGGAGCTACTTCCAAGAATTACTGCCTCTATAGCTTAGCCGTTAGTGCTTTTATAACAGCATGAAGGTCATGGGTTCGAGTCCCTGGGGCCTGTCTCATAAAAGTACAATTTATGGTTTACTATGACAATTCGATGTAGGTACGCTACGCAATGCACCACAAATTGTCATAATAAACTACGTATTGTAGTTTTATGAAACTCGGCCCCGGTCGTACGAGGCAAAGCCCTATTACATACACTAGCGATTTGCGAGAGACGATCGCGACGACGCGCGACGCCGCGATGACGCCGTTACGACGCCGCGACGACGCCGTCGCGGCGTGCGATCCATGTGCGATCCGCCTTTTGGACACTAGCAAACTGGATCCATCTGACGAAGAAACACGACTGCTGGCTTTGTTACTTCGAAAGGACGCAGGAAACGAAAGCATGATTCATTAGTCGATTACTCGACTATATTCGTTTTGTTGCACTAACCCGTGCCGAGGACAATTTTAAAAAACCTATTTAGAGGCTAAAAATTCCACCTAAGTCCCGGCATGGACTTGAACCCGCGACCTCTGGCTAACCGTGCCAGCGCTCTCCCAACTGAGCTAGTGGGCAAGTGCAGGCATCAGTGTAATTTCGAGCCTCTTTACAAACTTCTCTGTATTACGTACAGGCAGCGACATCTGGCCGAAGCAATTTACATTACTTGCAGCCCCCGAGTAACCCACTTTGCAGTTAGGTTTTTACATCGGTATGATATCGCTGTACCTACATGATTATATTCTTTTTGTTGCACTAACCCGTCGACTCGCTCGACTGTTAGAGCGCGACTACTATGAATCCCATATAACGGAACGATTATGAATTTGAGTTATTTTTGAATAACTTTGTATCCATTCTATCAACGACAATTGATGCTACGATGCTACGTCCGCTTACACACGATAATATGACTCAAGTGGGGCGGGGCGGACAGTCGAACGCGATTTTACAAAATGGTCGACAGGGGTAATCGCGGCGATGTCGTCGCGCGCGACGCGTCGTCACGGCGGCGTGTACCTACGCAGCGCAATTACATCGCTTTCAAATCGCTCGCAAGTCGCTAGGCTGTTATGGAGGCTGGATGTGTACAAATTGTACCTGTTATTAACTTATTATGCGCGTCTGTAAGTTACCAAACAACTACCCTCAACAAAAGATTTAACGGATTCGTAAACGTCCCACTCTACTCGGTTACACTGCAGTCCACTGTACCGAGTTCCTATTAAGTACGTGGGCGTACGGAATGCAATGCAACGCATGACTCATGCATGCAGTCTAGGAAACCTTGTCTGTTTCACAATAATTTCACATGAAACAGTATCGTTATCTAGTTACCAAGGGTTCATTCATCGTGCTATAAAAACCATAGAAGTATTTCTTCATATAAAATTCCCACTCAAAAACGGCCCCACTCGTTTTTTTTAGTCTTTACCAATGAAATGAGCGCAAGATGTGCTGTAGAGTAAAATAATCTGTGATCGGTTGATTATTTGCGTCATGCGTGACGACGCACAGTGGTCCCGATTAATTAAAACATGGACATTGATGCTAGAGCCACGATTTTTTTTTGTAGCTTGATACTAAGATGACTAATAAGAAAAAAAAAATTATTTCCCTACCACGACTACTTTCAGTAAAAAAAATAAAACTTTTTTTTTTGTATGGAAGAAAACACTTTTCCGCTAATTTCTCAAAATTGTGAAGGGATGTCGAGATGGCGTTCACATTAGAGTTTAAGTGATTTTGAGTATTTTATGTGAAGATAGCTTTGACTTATTTCTGCGTACTTTGGAGTTATTGCAGGTCGAAAAATCGTATTCTTTAATACAAAATTTGTCCTAACTGTAAAATTAAACTTTAACTTAAATGCTTACAATATTTGCAAATTTAAATTTAACAATAGTTTGAGATTATTGCGAACAAGCACAAAATAAAAAAAATTACAAAATATTTGGGTCAACGTTTTCTTGGGAAATTTTTGTTTCCTCTGAAGGTAATTCATTGCTTAAGATTAACGCACTGGCTTCAGGGAATAACTGTTTCTGCGACCGAACAAAGTTCGGTTTAATATGGCTGATGTAGGGATCTGAGCTTATTAAAAAGTTGTGGATTATGTCCAAATTTGTTTGAACCCTACCGATTTTCCTTGTGTGTGCTCGTCGAACGTTCCGGAAATCTTTATTACGGGCTTCGGATGCTTCTTCGGAAAGCATGCCTATGGGAATGAATGAGTAACTCTCACAAATATCTGCACCATGAAGCAACAGCTTATGGACACTTGACGGCATGAAATACCATGGGTATAAGTTGATATAAAGTATTGCTGTTTCTCTGCAATATTCTCTAAGAAGGCTGGTGTTAATCAATTGCCCAGAGGAAATAGTTTGTAAAATAACTGCAAATCTTTTGATCAAATCAGGATGAATACCAGTTATTTCAGCAGATATTTTAAAGTTCGTGAAAAACCTTCGTGCTGTATTACCGTCGTTGGTGGTGCCAAATCCTTGTTTAACTATATCGATCAACAAACCAGTTCTTCTCCGGAATTCTTCTTGAGTCAATTGTTTTTTAGCCTGTTTCAACAATTTGTCATCATTACGAGCTGACCATTTTTTGAAATCTAAGTTATAGGAAATATGTAAAACACATTCCATGCATCTTATCCACATGTGAAGCGAGGACAAACCGTATTTGTACATGTCATCTCTGATGGGTTGTTTGGAAACAAAGTACAAGTCATTCATTTTACTCGGTGGTGTACTGCAAATATTACAAACCGCTGCAGAAGAAGTATTAGAAACTACAGTCGAAATTTTCCCATCAATCATTGTCATATACAATTCATGACGTATCTCCAGATTCTTCACAACTGTCGATGTAAGATTGCAGATTTCTTCATTTATAGCAGCACTTTTCAAATTGATCAAATCAATTGTTTCTTTTGAAAATTCAAAACCAATTGGACGACAGAAATTTGTCGAAGATGGTGCAGGATTCTGCCATAAGATAGTACCACTATCTTCAACCAAACGAAGCGGAACCAAACTAATCATAAAGACTGAAGAATCGTCAATTTCAATGTCAGACTGTGACTTTTGTTTATAGTTACTTTGAGAAGATGACCCATCAAATCCCCATTTACTTATCAATTTAAGTGACTTTGTGGCTGCAGAATCAAGCTGAATTAGCTTCAAAATCCTGTTAATAGTCAAATCTAGTAGTGATTGTAGTCGTATTTTGACTCCAGATTCGGTTACAGTTATGTCTGCCTCTGGAGGATAACAAGTTCTTTTCGTTTCGAGAAGCTTTTGATAGGATGGAAGGCCAAAAATATTTTCTGAAGCGAGAATGGATCTTAAATTGCAATATTGCCATTTTGATAAATTCGTTGACGTAAATAGCGCTAACGTTTTATCATCAGATAGACAACGTTGCTCAGTTTTTTTGTGCTTCAAAAAGTCTTCCACTATTTCACATTTTTCTTCGTTTTGGAAGAGTTCTTTAATTATAGTCGCTAATTTTGTTTTGTTAGCCCCTTTCAGTTTAGCACATAAAGCGTAAACTAGTTCCTCCTCAGAATGATCTAGCAAATCAGCGTCAGAAGTGGAAATCTGTGGTTGAGGCCCTATGCTCCCCTAGGAGTTAAAGGACCGAAGAAGAAGAAGAAGATCCCTACATCAGTCATATAAAATCAAATTTTGTTCAGTCGCAGAAACAAATTATTCCCTAAAGCCAGTTCGTTGGTCTTAAGCAATGTATTACCTTCAGAGGAAACAGAAATTTCCAAAGGAAACGTTTTTTTTTCGTAATAGAGTAGTCTACAACTCTTTATAAAATATGTTTCACACCGCGTAGTTTTGTATTTGTTCGCACTAATCTCAGAAACTATTGTTAAATTTAAATTTGCAAATATTGTAAGCATTTAAGTTAACGTTTAATTTTACAGTTAGGACAAATTTAGTATTACAGAACACGATTTTTCGACCTGCAATAACTCCAAAGTACGCAGAGATAAGTCAAAGCTATCTTCACATAAAATACTCAGAATCACTTAAACTCTAATGTGTGTGAACGCCATCTCGACATCCCTTCACGATTTTGAGAAATTAGCGGAAACGTATTTTCTTCCATACAAAAAAAAATGTTTTATTTTTTTTTACTGAAAGTAGGCATGGTAGGGAAATAATTATTTTTTGTCTTATTAGTCATCTTAGTATCAACCTACAAAAAAAAAATCGTGGCTCTAGCATCAATGTCCATGTTTTAATTAATCGGGACCACTGTGCGACGTGAACGTTGATGAGGCAATAGCCTTTTTTCCTCTGTGGCAATAGTAAGTGACAGCGTAACCTATTGATTGTACTGAAACTATTGATGCACCTAACCTGTCGAAATAGGTGTATATGGACGTCGCAAGATGGCGATCTGACGGTGGCAGGCGCATAGATTTTTCGCCAGGTAATACTCAACTCATTCCGATTGATAACACAATTACAAGCCCCGGCCGCCTTCCCACAATTCGACATGGGGTCATTTTTAGAGCTAGTTAGACATCTATGTTGTGGACTATCACTGGCCGTACCAAGGCGGGAGGGGCACTCGACTTATTAAATAAATAACCCAAAAGGGATATTATTATTGCGAATAAATATTAGGGGTTAAAGTATGAAATTGCCGTTTTATTGCAATAGGTTCTTTGAATTGACATAGAACCTTCATGGTTTGAGGTTTTCGAATGAAACTTTTTTCAAATGGTTTCTATGATGTTTTTTTTTTAAAAAATGTGAAACATTTGATTATAGACTTTCAATTGTTTTTGTTATTCAATTTAGACAAGAAAGATGGATTCTGCGAAAATTCGAGTGATTATGAGGCACCCATTTTTCGTATTTTTTTTATTTTATTGATTTGACGCAAGTGAGTCAATATTGTGGGTAAGGTAACGTTCAACCATGCCGCTAATTCCTGGGTAGTTTGACTAGGGTCGGCTTCCACTATCTCTCTTAATTCATCGTTATTCACCTGTGTGGGCGGTCTTCCTCGTGGCTCGTTGTTTAAGTCGAAATTTCCATAACGAAAGCGTTTAAACCAAAATCGTACGGTGCGTTCATTATTAGACCCCTCTCCAAACGCAGCATTGATATTGCGGGCTTTTTCTGCCGCGTTAGTTCCGCGTCGGAACTCGTATTCAAAAATCACTCGAATTTTCGCAGTATCCATCTTTCTTGTCTAAATTGAATAACAAAAACAATTGAAAGTCGATATTCAAATGTTTCACATTTTTTAAAAAAAGAACATCATAGAAACCATTTGAAAAAAGTTTCATTCGAAAACCTCAAACCATGAAGATTCTATGTCAATTCAAAGAACCTATTGCAATAAAACGGCAATTTCATACTTTAACCCCTATTATTTTGATCTTATTGGAAAACGCTTAGAATTCAATGGAAAAACTAAGAGTGTTATTTATAAAAACACGACTCCTTAAAACACACCTCAGGCGCAGTTTAAATGGTCTGTGGAAAGGAGAAAAACGTTTACAGCAACATAATTAAACTGCCCCTGAGGAGGGTTTTAGAGGAATCGTGATTTTGTAAATAAGACCGTTAGCCTTAGGCATCGCTCGCTTCTGCAGTTAGGCGACATTGTGTAGTAAATATTATGGGCCAGTTTCTGAACTGAGAATTTCGCTAAGTGAATAATTAATTGTAGTGCTCTTACAATTGCCCAGAGAGGAACGTGACAGAAAAGTACCTATTTACTTAGCGAAATTCGCAATTCAGAAACCGGCCCTAGTAAATAGTTAACGGTAGTGGTGTCGCTTCGAATTTCTCAGAAAAGAGCGTGAAAAACGTTGAATAAAAAAAAACCGATCTCATCCAGAAAACCTTAGCTTAGATAAGCTTACTGGTATACGACTAGAAATACAAGGCAGGTAATTATGACAAAAGGGGATTGTGTCAGGAACCAAGCCTAGGTTTCCGCTTCAAAGAACTAGAATTCATAATTTACTATGACGATTGCCGATCAACCCTTGGCTATGCAATTACATAAGAACATTGAATTGTCATAACTGTAGTTTCGTGAAATGCGGCTTGATAATTTACACCACTGTTCACTGGTTTTACCGTTGTCGTCATCTTGTGTGACGTCATAACGGCCCGGGTAAGTCCACTTTCAGCCCTGAAACTCAATCATTCTACTCGGGCGCCCCCGTGGGTTTGCAAGATAAAATGGTAGGGTTCAGTAAACAAACTAATCAAACTGCGAAACGATCCTTTGTTTATAGTGGTAGGTGTGCGAAGACGGGACTAGTACTTGTAATATTCCTCTATTTTTAACAGACTTCAAAAAAGGAAGAGGTTATCTATTCGACGCGTTTATATATATATATTGGCTATTTTTTTGCATAACTACGTCAAATCTTAACCAATTTCGATAATTCTTTTTTGTTCGAATAGATATAACGTCCCATTGGTCTCATTTTAATTTGGTGAAGATCTGATAAAGACTTCCAGAGATGGAGAACGGAACTCTTCAATGGACAGCAGTAAATAAGGCCTAATGAGGCCCATCCTTTAGTTATATCGTAAAAATAGCGTAAAAGTATCAGATGAAGACAGATGGCCTCATCCAAGTGGCAGGAAGACGCTGGATGCAAACCGCTTCCAACCGGTCTTTTTGAAAATCCATGGAGGTGGCCTATGCCCAGCAGTGGACTTCTTGTTGCCGAATGATGATGATGATGGTGTGGAATAAAGAGTGCTAATATAATGTAATATAAACTCACCTGGTTGAACATGAACTCCCGGGGTAGCGACATCTCAGCGCGATATCCGGGGGCGCCGGTAAGGAAACGGGAATCTCGCCCTCGAAGTGGCTATCCTCAGACTCCGTAGACTCCAAGTGTATAAACAGTCGCTCCAGCAGCTCCGAGTGATGTAGCCCCAGAGGCATCGGGTTAAACGGAGAATCTAGTGACGGCGCCGTTTTAACGACCTTTCCCAACACTTTCCGGATTGAAAAACTGTTTGTCTCCTTCTGTAAATACTACAAGTGGTTCGGGACTATCGATTCGGAGTAACTAATTGGTAATTCGCGCGCTCCGAGCGGTATTTACGGCGAGCTTCCGCGGTGAACCGACATTTTAAATGATAAACTAGTACAGCGATTGTGCCCCCGTTTGGTATTTGGCACTGGTGAACCCGGATATGGTCTGTTAATGGGTTTTAGCTGCGTCTGCGGCACGTTCGAACGCCTGGCGAGACGGAATAGCAATGACCAGTACTCGGTGATTGCTCGCGTTTGCGCTGTAGGAAAAATCAATATTTATGTCACGACCCGCCTTCGCATTTAGCCTTAAACCTGGCTTAGAACCTTGGCTTAAGCTATAAATTGTTAATTTTAAGCTCGCACTTGGGTGTAAGTGCGTATCTACTACGCTATACTCACTTCCGCGTTGTAAGCAGCTTCAGAGGTGTGGAGCGATCTGTTACGTGATCGCTGGCCTAGATTACCTATATACAGAAGCAGCCTATATACGTTCCACTGTAGGGCCTTCTCTCAGAGAGAGTGTGGGCTTAATCACAACGCGTACCCACCGCGGATTGGCGATTTCAAGCGCAGAGGTACCTATGTGAATAGCTCAGACACTCAGGTTTCCTCAGGATCCTCCTTCACTTCACTCCATCCTCCTTCACCGTTAGCCAGTGGTACTGCTACTATAACTTCACAAATGTACATAATAATAACTTAGAAAACAAAGTCATAGGTACATGCCCGCACTGGAAATCGAACCTGGGTCTCTCGCTTTCGAGTCCAATGTTCTACCCACTAGGCTACCACCGCTATGCTTTTACCAAATTAAATGTAAACTTTAAAATGCCATCACAGTCAGGGATGGGTATTTGGAATTTGTTGAATAATGGAGAGGACCTAGGTTGTTGAATTATTAAGCTAGATGGCGAGCGCTGTCTTTGGAGAACGTTTGTTGTATGGGAGGCCCCTTAAATATTTACTTTATTGTTTTTTGTATTTGTTATAGCGGCAACAGAAATACATCATCTGTAAAAATTTCAACTGCCTAGCTATCACAGTTCATGAGATACAGCCTGGTGACAGACAGACAGACAGACAAACAGACGGACAGACAGACAGTGAAGCCTTAGTAATAGGGTCCCGTTTGGCACCCTTCAGGTACGGAACCCTAAAAATTGATAGGCAGCCGGACCTGACCAAGCAATTTCTTTTTTTACCTTCATCATCATCATCATCAGCCATTTGACGCCACTGCAGGACATAGGCCTCCTTCGTGGTTTTCATAACTTTTTTTATCTTACCTACGTAATAATTGATTATTTGAGTTACGCTAGGACGTCCTTATTGAATATACCTACGCCCACCAACTAGGGGATGTACTCTCGCGTTACGTCGAGGCCCCATTAATATTTATTTTATTTTAGTTTCATTATTTATTTCTCTGAACATTTCAAGCGTCTACCTGTTGCCGTTATTAATATCGAGCAAAAAACGGCAAAAAATCTCGTTTGCTGCATGGGAGCCCCACTTGAATATTTATTTTATTCTGTTTTTAGTATTTATTGTTATAGCGGCAACAGAAACACATCATCTGTAAAAATTTCAACTGTCTAGCTATCACGGTTCATGAGATACAGCCTGGTGACAGACAGACGGACGGACGGACAGCCGAGTCTTAGTAATAGGGTCCCTTACCTTTTGGTTACGGAACCCTAATAAACAGAGAGACAATAACAAGTTTTCACTGCTAGAAATAACTTAGTTTAAAATTCCTAAAAGTATAACAACAAACACAAATTAGCTCCCTTCGAACAGATACATTCAATACATAAAACTACATATTAATGGTCTGAGAAACGATTGGAGAGAGATACACAAGGCCGTTTGGCACCCCTCGGGTACGGAACCCTAAAAACCAACATTTCTGGCTATCGCGGTTCACGAGATACGACCTGGTGACATACAGACACACGGACAGTGGAGTCTTAGTAGTAGGGTCCCTTGCCCTTTGGGTACGGAACCCAAAAAAGTAACCGAAAGTACCCCGTGCGCGCGCGTATGCAGCGAAGAATGTTGATGAAGCGAAGAGGTTTGTCAGATTCGAGGCAAGACGCAAACCCTGGTCTCTGCCTACCCTTTCGGGATACACGCGAGAGCAGTGTATTTGAATGTATGTATGAGTTAATGTATTTATGTTTCGGTAGGTTTCAGTCCGAAGCCTAAGTTATTCTACAATGACAATACAATAAATTATAAGTAAGTTACAGTTATCAGAGCCTCTATCCCATTTTTAACCGACTTTAGAAAAGTAGGTAGTTATGAATTCGACGCGTATGAATTTTTTTTTGCTATGTTCTCGCATAACTCCGTCAAATCCTAACCGACTTTGGCAATTCTTTTTTTGTTCGAATAGATATAACGTTCCATTGGTCACATTTTAATTTGGTGAAGATCTGATGGAGACTTTCAGAGATGGAGAACGGAAATCTTCAATGGACAGCAGTAAATAAGGCCTAATGGGGCCCAACCTTTAGTAATATACGTACCTAAGTTTCATAAAATAGCGTAAAGTTCCGAGGTAATTTGGTGATGTTCTGGTGAAAACTTTCGGAGATGTAAATTGAGAACTTCACAAAGCAACTAATTAAGTAGTGTAAATTATGGTTATAAGGGACTTGTTTATTTTTCTCCCACTCCTCCACCAAAAAATGTAAACAAAACAATTTTAAATAAAAATTCAAAACCGACTTCAAAACACAGCACTAAAAAGTTAGAAATAATTTTAAAGAATACCATTAAAGCTATTGTAGGTATTATAAAAGTATAATTTGTAGTCGGTGCCCAGTTTCATGACCAGGGCATTTATTTTGAGCACCGACTACAAATTATACTTCTATAATACCTATATGTATGCATACTTCTTATGTAAAGGTATTCTTTAAAATTATTTCTAACTTTTTAGTGCTGTGTTTTGAAGTCGGTTTTTAATCTTTATTTAATTTTTTTATTACCATTTTGGTTTCACAATAAACAACTAAGGATACAGAAGACAACATATCTTCATAGGGAATTCGAGACCGATTGGTTGGAATTTAGCGGTGGTAACCTAGTGGGTGGAACATGGACTGGGAAGCGAGACCCAGGTTCGATTCTAAGTCATGCACATTTTGTAAAGTGAAGTTATAGTTGTAAGCCCAGCAGTGGGGTAATACCTGGTAGACGTGAAGTGGTATAAATCTGGTTGATGGAGCTGGCTACTCAATAAAACAAACACGGGGATGCTGTAGATACCTCACACTATATTGCTCAAAATATATGGACGTATTACGTTGTTAAATTATTAAAATAACTTATAATTAACAAGGAATAGCCATGCACGCCCGGGGAGAAATTTTAGAGAGAGAGAGTGTTGCTATGTGATAAACACGAAAACGCCAAAACTGAAAAGCTTGCCATATCAAATTTGTATTATTGCATCAAATGCGCATACGTGAGACAAAAAGTCCCTCTAACAAGGATGTTGGGTAAAACGTTCTTGCTCTCTAATAATGGTAACATATCGATGTTTTATCCATAAGCGCAGCAGCCTTTATATTTGTCTGTTTCATTTCAGCTTTGGTTTGGGTGTAACTTGGTTTGTTTTTTTTCATTTATACCATCAAAATCAATAAACTCACAACAGGGGTTAACATTTCTCGAATTGATAAGACTGCCTTGTCGGTCTAGCGGTACCTCCTCTGTTTACCATACCGGAGGTTGTGGGTTAAATTTTCTCAGGGGGGGTCGCCGTACGTTTGTACACATGGCCTCATTCTGAGTGTGTTGCCATGTTTGTGATGTCCTTGCCTGGTTACCATAGCACAGGGTATCCTAGTTTGGGGCCAGGACTAGTGATTGTGTTTTGTGGAAGTTATTACTTACTTATAAATTACGACCTAAGACGAGCAATCGACTTGATCGACATTATTGCTTTCCAAAGCTGAATAAAACTAAATAGGAGCCGTTCAATTAGTATGTAGGTAAGCAGATTTATTACATCCCCCCCCCCCACCCCCCTCGTCAGCAAAAGTAAGCAAAGCTCTTACTAGTCGGAATTACCAATGAAATTAATGACTTCATTTATAATAGACTTCATTTTCAATTATCTAATTGACATAAGAGATAACATTCAGTACTAATTAAACACATGACTAAATTTTCTACACATATCACAACGACTTAAAAATTAATTCGGTATCTACAGACTAAGATGATTTTCTTTACAATTTCTTAATGAGCTTACAAAAACAACTGTCTTAGCTTTGCTAATGAGTTTAGAGAATAACACACATTAATTAATGACTCACAAACATATTCGCTTGCCCAATCCAGTATCTGTACATGTACAAAACCATTTTAAAATATTATTTTTATTACAAATATCATTATCGTCCTTGTCTGGTTACCATAGCACAGGGTATCCTAGTTTGGGACCGGGTCAAGTGATTGTCTGGTGTGGAAATTATTATTATTATTATTATTATTTTTCAACTATGTAATCTGTCGGTGATAACACCATTTCCTTAAAACACTCCATCTGTGGCAGTCTTTCGCTTGCAAAGTCTATTTATACGGCGTTCATGGAGTGTTTTAAGTTATCACCTAACACTGTCAGCGTCTTTTCATGTATCAATCAATTAATCAAATAGCCCGTACTCGTCCACTGCCGGACACAAGCTCCCACCAAGGCACGCCACTCCCTTCTGGCCCCGGCCACCCCCATCCAGCTGCCGCCAGCAGTCTGCGTCAGATCGTCGGTCCAGCGAGCTGATGGGCGTCCCACCCTGCATTTGCCAGTACTTGATCTCCGCTCGAGACCCTCCGCACCCCATTTTTTATGTCCCATCATCATCATCAGCCATTTGACGCCCACCGCAGGACAAAGGCCTCCCTCGTGGTTTTCCTAACCATGAAGGGTTTTGCCATAATCGCCACGCTCGGCAGGCGGGTTGGCGATCGCAGTATGCCGTTGGACCCTCAGGAAGACGCTGCTGCCCGTCTCCTGATAATGTATTTCCTTAGTCGCTACGACATCCACGGAAGGAAATGGAGTGACGCTATTCTTAATCCTGCGCCACACGGAACTTTTTATGTCTAATCTGCGGCAATGAATACATATACACTTCCACTAGAACCACGTTTCACCACACCCTCACTGGAATTGCTCCCAATATCACAAATCCTTCTCCGTCCCATCGTCGAAGCAAGTTTGCGTCTCGGTCGAGTTGAAACTCAACATGACGTCCGACTTCACAGTGCTCTTGGTGAAATCAGCTGTCTGTGTCTCCGTTGAAGTCAGATTAATGCTCGACGGACTCGAGTTTACACTGTCGAACAGTCTGAAGTTCAACTTGGGCGAATCGTATAGGCAGAAGCAAGTTTGAGTTTCTTTTATGCTCAGATCGGGTGACTGGTTTCTCGTCTGTGTCTCTGAGGTTATCGTCTCCTTTCTGCTTAAGCCGAACTCCAGGGGGAACGTCTGCGTTTGTATGTCAGACAGGGACACAGTTTCGGAGAAGAATATAGAGTCGTCTTCACTGTTTTGGGACTTCAGCGAGAGCAGATCCTCGAAGACGGTCTGAGTCTCTATCGTGCTATAGTTCCGGTCTATATCATCAGACTTCTCGCCTCTGAAAGCCCAGGAAGGCAGCGCCACGTCGTTCTTAATATTGTCTTCGGGAGTCAGAGTTTGAGTGGCGAACGAACGTTTGGGGCTGTCACAGAAAACGTACTCGGACAAATCCTTTTTTAGAGACTCCGCATCTTTTTTCGGCTTCTTGGGCTCGCTAGTGACGGTCTCCGAGACCCGTTTGAGATTCCTGTCCAGTTTTCTTTGCTCCTTGTATTGCTGATGCAATGTCGGATGTTTTCTTTTCAAATGAACTAGCAGTCTCTCGTTTGTTTTGTACTCTATGTCACAAAGCGCGCAGACAAAGGTGACGTTACACGTCTTGAAATGTCTGACGAATTCGCTCTCCAAGCCGAAGCTCAAATGGCAAGTTTCGCAGACTAACTCTTTCTTGTTTCTATGCGCTTTATTCAGGTGTTGATTCAAGTACTTTCTGCCATCAAAATGCTTCCCTTTCTCCGAATCTTTGTTATAAGAACACGTTGGAAAGGGACAGTGGTATCTGACGTCGATTTGAAACTGTTCAGTCACGCAGTGGCTTTTTTGAAGGTGTGCCAGCAGGTCCTTTTGCTTTATGTAGGACTTTTGACAGTTATGCGGGCAGGGCATGTAGATTTTCGTGTCTTTCTGGTCTTCAGGTGTAGTTATGGCGATGACTAGTTTGGCCTCGTCCAAGGAGTTCTCTATTCGCAACGGTGGCTGAACTTCGATGCTAATTTCTGCTGCCTTCTGTTGAATAATGGAGGTGGTTTAGGTCAGTGAAACAAATGTCTCTCATCATCATCAGCCATTTGACGCCCACTGCAGGACATAGGCCTCCCTCATGATTTTCTAACCATGAAGGGGTTTGTCTTAATCGCCACGCTCTTGGCAGGCGGATGGGCGATCGCAGTATGCGGTTGGAGTCTCAGGAAGACGCTGCTGCCCGTCTCCTGGTAATTTATTTCCTTAGTCGCGTTATACGACATCCACGGAAGAAAATGGAGTGACGCTATTCTTAATCCGGCGCCACACGGAAAAATGTCTCTATTGGTGGTCAATTTCATTGAAGGAAATTTTATAAATAACATTGAAAGAAAGTATGTTCAAAAGAAAGAATGATCACGCCAGTCAGGCGGTTGGGAGACTCGGGGCATATTCCAATGCAATTTGATGGCAAAAATCTTATCAAGCAATTAAACGTTACACGTTACAAGTACGCGTTACTTCTTTCAGCGTCCCTATGGCACAAAGCGTATGCATTTCAAAACTCAACAAATTTTCAAAAACTGCAGTTCCGGCAGCGCTCAGGTGAACCTACCTTGTCTAGCTAGATTCATGTCTAAAGCGGAGACCATGCATCCTCTCTGAGCCAGAGGTCGGAGCGCTGGCATCGCTGTCAGAACTGGCTATAGCGCGCAACTGCAGCCAGTTTGGGCAGCGCTCAAGTGAACCTAGCTTGCCTAGCTAGATTCATGTCTGTAGCAGAGACCGTTAGTTAGTTAGACCTGAGATTTCCGCACTTCGTTTCATGGTTAGGGCACTGTACGTAGCAAAGCTGTGAGCTCACTCCAGCCAGCCTATCTCTTTCCTGAAAGCCAGCAGTGCTCTGATGTCACTGCAGGCTTCCCGAAGGAATCCCAGCTTTCCAATGATGGGGGTCCGTTGCTTTTCCAAGCCTTCACAGTGAATGGCCACGTGGGCGGGTGTTTCCTCTTCTTTGAGGAATCTCCGACAAAGCGGGCTATCGGTTAGTCCCATGTTGTAGAAATGTCTATTCAGTGAGCAGTGGCCTGATAGGATTGCCACAGCTTTGCGCAGATAATCTCTTCTCAGATGCAGCAGGCTGCGTGAAAGACGTTTCGAGATTATTGGTAGAGCCTCCCTGGCTTGTCTGCATCTGGTTTCTGTTCTCCAAAGTTCAGAATGCTTTCTGTTCGCGACCTCAACCATTTCCTGAATTGGTTGTATGGTAGTGGGAGCAGGTGTTCGGGTCCTTCCACTGTAGTTTCCGAGCCTCTTCTAGCGACTTCATCTGCAGACCGGCTGCAGGCTACAGCGCAAAACTGTAGCCAGTTTGGGCAGCGCTCAAGTAAACCTAGCATGTCTGGCTAGATTCATGTCTGTAGCGGAGACCTTTACCCGTGCAGCCTCTCTGAGGCGGAGGTCGGAGCGCTGGCATCGCTGCCGGAACTTGCTACGGCGCGCGACGCTAGCCAGTTTGGGCAGCGCTCAAGTGAACCCAGCTTGTCTAGCTAAATTCGTGTCTGTAGCGGAGACCGTTACCTACCCGTGCAGCCTCTCTCAGCCGGAGGTCGGAGCGCTGGCATCGTTGCCGGAACTGTCTGCAACTGCGCAGTGCCTCCTCGCAGGCCCCACACAGAAGCTCTGACACTCCCTCGCTCCGTGATACCTGGAATGGGGATTTGTTTCATCCTCAGAGGTAAAAATGCAAGATGTGTACAACGCCTACATTATGAACCGGGATCTAAGAAATCCATCTAGGCGGCTACAAACTTAAGCTAAGGAATTCTCTAAGTGCGGTGGTAGCACAACGGTAGAATCCCGACATGTCCCAATGACTTTGTTTCCTAAGTAACGTTACATTTGTGAAGTTGTAGTAGCTATTCATTCAGTAATTCATTCATAAGCAGCCTATATACGTCCCACTGTAGGGCACAGGCCTTCTCTCAGAGAGAGAGTAGTAGCTATACCACTCGCCAAAGTGAAGGAAAACATCGTGAGGAATCCGTTGTAAGCACGCGTGGTAATTAAACCTATAAACTCTCTCTCTGAGAGAAGGCTTGTGCCCTATATATTACCTATATAAGCAACATAAAAAAAAGTCGGAGGGACAGTAAATCCTCAAATTAATATGACAAATACAGCGAACCAAATTGCAAAAGTTATTAGTATCATGCTGGATGAGTTCACAAGCAACATAACATAACTAGAGGTCTGGGGTTAGGTTTTCTTTTATGGCGCGAGGCTTCACCCTCACTGCAGGACACAGGCCTCCTTCTTGGTTTTCCAAGCTTCAGCAGTCTTGTGTATCCCGCATCCAGTGACTCCATGATTTACTATTTACTATGCACATACTAACATAATATGGATGCCATGTATCTGAAATAAAAATGTAACAATACCCGAGGTGAGATATGTACCCATCAGCTCACCATAGCACGGGGCGTCCTAGTTTGGGACCGGGACAAGTAATTGTATTGTGTGGAAGTTATTACATAGAATGCAACTAGGTGCATATTTTATTCTGAATGTTTTCTTTAACCATGAACTCTTGTAATTCTTTATTTCTATTTTGTGAATGAATTCAAGTTATAACACATTTACTTAAAGTGACTTCTTTCCAAATAAATAAATAATCTTACAATAGTTGTAGTAGCAATGGCACTCGCTAACGGTGAAGGAAAACCTTGTGAAGAAACCCAAGTGTCTGAGCGGTTCATATACCTCAATGCTTAAAATTGCCAATCCGTGGTGGGCAGGCATGGTAATTTAGCCTACACTCTGTCTCTGAGAGAACTGTGCCCTGCAGTGAGATGGATATAGGCTAAATAAAAAAAACTTCTAAACACCCTAAATAACAAATTCTCCTCACTCACTCAACATAATCAGCACTAATGTGTAAGAGAGAGGCAAATAGGGTCAGAGTGTAGCAAAGGGTGGCCCATATATAGAACCTACACTAATAATTTCGGTTAGTTTTCGGTCTTACATGTTCAACCTAACACGCTCCTACGCGCTCCGCTACGCTACGCGCTTCGTCGCACCTATATTTTTGTTGTTGCAAATAGAAATTACAAAACACCACCCCTATATGGAAAATAAATAAAAAAATTTTGGTCAAAATTTTTCTAAGTCCCAGGTACGGCCACCCTTTCCTACACCCCAACCGCAAATAGTTCAGTTACTTTCTTTATTTAACCATGCTATTATAATACTTACATTTCTAAATTATCAATTTATGTAATACTATTTATGTTAGAAAGCACTCGAACAAAGAAACTACCACACAGTGACCCGGGCCCCCACAACACAGGGTATCCAAGTGTGGGGGTCGCAGGCACAACCTCCCTGTTCATCATTGTTTCTTTATAATCTTTATTTTATATTTTTATTGTGTTTCTACTAAACTCATCCTTGCTGTGTCAGCTGCTAGAGCAATATAATCGACTTTTAATGTATGATCTGATTGACTAACAACTATATAAGAATTTTGTGAATCCGTCTGTAACATGTATTGTATATTTCATTTATTTTTGTAATGTTATGAAACTATGGATCTCGGTCTGAAATAAATAATTTCATTTCAAAATTTCATTTCCAAAAATAATAAATGCCTATGGCGATAATATTGTTTCACTTATCTCTAGCCGTGCGCATTGACCAATGAGATGCGAGTATTTGTTCCCTAGGAGTTCGACTCGTGGAACGGAGTATATGTTTGTGAAGATGGCAAGTTCTTGACTTCAATATGTATAATATAAAATAAATTGTTGACACCGAGATGAAACGAAATATGGAAAGCGTTGCAAGATGCAAGCTAGAAGTATCCTATATCTGAGAAAAGAGATGATGTTAATGAAATTCTGAAGAAAGGAATCTAATTAATCTTACTGGAACATCGGCGAATATGTTGAAGTCTTTGAAGAGTCCCCACTCGAACATATTCCTCATCTCCCCGCCGGTGGCCAGGCAGCCGCGGCATACAGCCGCCACGTTATCGCAGTAGTTTGTTGTTGAGGACATTTTCACAATATGAAAATTCCAGCAAAATGGAATACCTGTGAATAGAATATTCTCACTTTTTGCGTCGAATTAGTTTTTCATTCAATTCTGCTTTATGGACTCACTGCCCTTGTCTTTTTAATGTGCACTGTACCTAATTGTTCAGTACAACTTCGCCAATGTAATGAGTCAAAAATTAAAGTAAAATCAAGATAATTACATGTACCTTCATACCTATGTAGTTAGTTTAGAATTAGTTTTTTGTTTTGAAACTTATTTTTGTTTTGACATACATATGTTTTAATTTGACGTTTGATTTTTTTTATTTCGTTAAACGCATATAGGCATCTACCTAATTTCTCCTCAGATTGAAAAAGGTCAGGTAATTTATTAAATAAATCAATTAAAAGAAATAAATAATATTTTCATTGACTTCAAAACTAAACAATTATAGTAACACATTATAAAACGCTGTGATCTACAAGAATTTCACGTGAACTGGAATGTTCAAAGTTTTTATATTGCTTCATTCAAAAAAATAAAAATATATATCATTAGAGTTTCTCACTGAAAACCAATAAAATCGTTTGAAAATAACTTTTACAAAACAACTTTTTGTTAACCTGTTTCGGAAAATGTCTGTCGACTTTTCAATGAAACCAACGATTATTTAGAGAAAATCAAATCCCGTGTCAGTTTGACAAAACAAACAATTTTGGCTCAGCAAAATTTACAAGAGTATGACTATCTCAGAAAGGTAAATCTCAAAATATTTCCTCTCATATTCTGTTAAAGAAACCGTAGAAATAACAAAAAGCCGGCTTTTCAATAGCCATGAAGTTAGTCCAATAACTAAAAAATTCCGAGAGATCCGTTCAAGTTTCTGGACGAATTTCGGCACGGTCGCCATTTGCGCCACGACGCTGAGCGGTTGACTTGTGTGTGGAAAAAGTGGCATTGAGGTTATAAAGTGGTAATTTATTAGCTTATTGTGGTCCAAAATCAGTTGAAACTGCGCCTAGCACAACGACAAACAGGCTGGCGTCGTCAAAGCACTAAAAGTGCTTCGTATGAGTGAGTATCTTTGATTATTTCCTCGTTACGTAGCACGTCTAAGGACACGTGCAGTTGTGGCGATTTTTCCGCTGTTAAATTGGTTTCTGCCGCGATTGAAGTACAAAGCCGGCTCGACTTTGTCCCGCGGTTGGCAGGCGAGTCGATCCATGCACTCTTGTCACCGAGACAACTCGGTCACTTAGAATTTATTATTAAATTGTCTGACGAGACTGCAGTCTATTTTGGTTCGTGGTTCGTTTTATTTAAACGGTCTATGGTATGGGTTTCGTAACGTGATAATATTCCGTGGTTTATGTTGCGCCGAACGTTGCGAGTGACTTTAATACTATTAATATTATTCAACTCTGCATTCGGTGAGAGTTTTCCCATGTATGTAGGCGCAGTGTCGCGTAGTTATGTTGCCTGGCCAATCAGATGTGGTGTTTTAATCGCAACGACAGCCCAAGGAGCGCCGTCTTATGTTGTTTTGTTATCAGCTGAGCGGTGTTTTGTAATAAACCCAGTGCTTGGCACTCACAGTTCAAATAGGAAGCTCTATTGTAATGTTTCCCAACATTTGGAATGCTTGACTCATATATTTATGATGACTGCTAGGATTTGGCCCTGCATTAATCAAGAAAGACTATGTTTGTGCCAAAACTACCACTTAATTAAACACAAGTAGGTCGTTATCTAATGAAAGGTATTGTTCACACAACTTGTTACCTATTACTGTAATTTTTCTGGGAATCCATTATCCACTAACGTCAATTGATTGCAAGTTACTCACTGCAAAGTTCATCATTAGTTTGTCAGTCTTGTGGTATGTGGTGTGGTGTCTGCTGTGTTCTGCAAAATATGAGATTTGTGTCGCGACTAGCCTCGAAAAATTTTGAGGATACATTGAGGTATGTTAAAACCTATGTATTGTTCAGTTTGCCTATGTAAGCAAGGGGTCGCACAAAGTACCCATTTATAAATAGGGAGCTCTTTAAAATTGCACATAATTCATTAGAGGTTATGGTAAATACTATTAAGATCTAGATGTAAGTAACTTATGTCTCTGTAAAATACTGGTGTGCAATAAAGTGTTATAGAATCTATCTATCTATCTGAAGGTACCACTTCCAGTATAAGTATGTACTCCCATTTTCACCTTGTATAGAAGATTCTTTTTAATTTGCACTGTCTGTTAAAAATAAAAAGTGGCCTGCTGTTGATGGATGAAGTGACCATTATTATTTGTATTTGTTAATTTTACGGAGGAATTTACCGTTGGATATCATTTAAAATTATTTGTTTTGGTTGAGCGATAATATTTATTTATTAACTAGCTGTTGCCCGCGACTTCGTTTGCGTGGTAATTTTGATGTATATTTTTCCGGGACAAAAAATAGCCTATGAACTAATCCAGACTATAATCTATCTCTGTGCAAAATTTCATCCGAATCCGTTTAGCGGTTTTTGCGTGAAAGAGTAACAAACATCCATCTATACATACAAACTTTCGCATTTATAATACTATTAAGGATTTAGGAACACCACCAGGCTACATATCCACCAATGCACTAGTAACAAAGTGTAATGTTTTAAATTTCTGATATGCATCCCAATTGCAGGCATCCACAACATTTACAATATAGATTACAATTTGTATACAAACAACAACTCAGTAACTAAAGCACAATACACTCCCTTTAAACTTAACAAGTAATTTAGTGTAATTGATTCACCCAATCCATCACAACTTAGCATATCGTGCAGATCTATGTTATGAAAGCGAGTGATTTTGTTCACAAAAACCTTGTGCGGACATAGAAACAAATATTCTAAATTGTTCACATTCAAAGTTATCATATGACTCATCTGGCATTGAGTTTGTTGCATCATTATCCATCAGAAAGTAATAAATCTCTGTGTAAAAAAACTGGTATTTGACAATGGCTAGATAAGATGTCTTGTATCACATGAAGGGAAAATATGTAGTTGCAAAAATGTCTTTAAAACATTGAAAAGTTACTTTGCAGGTTAGGTTATTGAGAAATAAGCATAATGTTTAAGAACTAAATTGTTGTCTAAAGCATGCACATGCAACATCACTAAATGTAAGTTTGAGATACTTACAAACTAATTATTATAGAGATGATAGAGTATTTTGCCATAATGCAATTTAGTGTTATAATGAATGATGAAGTCTGTAAATAATGATATGTATTATTCATGTATTTCCCGTGTGGTGCCAGATTAAGAATAGTGTCACTCCATTTTCTTCCGTGGATGTCTTAGAAGGCGACTAAGGAAGTCAATTGAATCGTGTGATTTTAAAATAACACAAGTCACATGCATTTTTAAAATAACACTTGCCCATTTTTTTTTTATTAAATTATTACACCTACCTATTGATTTACATTAGAAAAAAAAATTGTAGTTTATTCATACAGAAATCAATATAATATGCTAAAATATTGCTGTTGTAGATATTAGTATTTGAATAAAACAGTTTTTTCTATTTCCTGCAAAGTTGTAATGAAAGGACATGTGTCGTTTTAAAATCACACGATTCAATTACCAGGAGATGGGCAGCAGCGTCTTCCTAAGATTGCAGCATACTGCGATCGCCAACCCGCCTACCAAGCGTGGCGATTATGGCAAAACCCCTCTTGGTTATGAAAACCACGAAGGAGGTCTATGTCCTGCAGTGGGTGTCATATGGCTGATGATGATGATGATCCATTGGAATAAAAGATGTAAGGTACTAATGCCTTTCAGTGATGGGCCAAAAGATTCATAGAATACAAAGTTTGATCGAACTGAAACAGCCATTGTTTATCTTTGATGTTAATGTAAATTGTATAAATATTCCATTTATCTTTCATTCCAGTTGCCGAGGTTCCCAGAAATGAATATAGAAAGTAGAGCTGACACACACATCCATTACCCCAAACTGACCTCTGGAACGCGAGGAAATCCTCAGAAACACAACGTTGACTAAGGATCTGTAATTTCAACAAAAGTGGACCTTCTTATTTTTTAAAAAGCTATTATTTCTTTCTTTAAATTTCAACAGGCTCAAGTGAATTTTTTTTAAGTTTTAAGCCAGCAAATCAACTCATTACTTTCTTAAGCGTTGAAAAGTGCCAGTATATATTTTTTTCTTTTTTCAACTTTCAAATCGGTTATCAAGCTTCTCGGTGCGTTGTACATGTCTATGGGTGGACTTATCAGTGGCTAGGCTCTACGGTACAGTGTTGCAAGCATGAAAATACCAGAGACGACAGCTAACGTTGGCGCTTATTATGGCAACGAGGAAAATGGACAGTGGCAGGTAAAACCTTACGCATGATTTTCCGTTGCTTGAAAAAACCTTCTATCTACCTAATTGTAAATCATTTATGCGGCATATCATCCTAGTAGGTATGTAGGTATCAGTGGAGAAGGGTCCATATAAGCCGATTCCCACCGGCTTCCCTTTTAGAAATCTGACCCCACCAAAACCAAATTGGCTACACTCATAATTTCATACACCCGAGTTCTCCATGCATTTAAAAAGAAAATTCGTTGACAGCTAACACAGAATTTAACTTTTTTTTTTTTTTTTTTCGATCGAAACAACCCGGAATGCTAACGGCTTAACTCGGCCACAGTAGCCGCGTTGTACAATAATAGACTGGCTCGCTCGCACTCCCACAAAAACCATGCCCACTTTAATAATTAAAACATAAACATAAACATAAACATTTACATACAGGCACATACATTAAAAGTTTACGTTTTTTAGGGTTCCGCACCCGAATGTTGCCAAACGGGACCCTATTACTAAGACTTCACTGTCTTAGCTGTCTGTATGTCTGTCCGTCTGTCACCAGGCTGTATCTCATGAACCGTGATAGCTAGGCAGTTGAAATTTTCACAGGTGATGTATAACAACAAATGCTAAAAACAGAATAAAATAAATATTTAAGGGGGGCTCCCATACAACAAAATGTAATATTTTTGCCGTTTTTTGATATATTAACAACAGCAACAGGTAGACGCTAGAAATATTCACAGAATATTTAGTTCTATATTAGCTTCAAAAATAAATAATTAAATGAAAATAAACTAAATATTTATTTTTAAGGGGGACGTGATTTTTTGCCGTTTTTCTCGATTTTTGTGTCTAATGTTGTATAGATCATTACATTCGATCGAGATCATTACTCGCGTACGGAACCCTTCGTGCGCGAGTCTGCCTCAGACTTGGCCAGCTTTTGTTCTTGACTCGACAAATCGGTGGGAATCCACGCATTTAAAGTATTGCACACAGTAAACGTGAGTATCGTGCGACTCAACAAATCTCTTATACCAATGGCTTTGTGGTATTTTAGGCATACTCCGATCTCACTTACGGAGATCGGAGTATGCCTAAAATGCAAGAACGTTTTACCCAATGGACACGACACAGTTGACGTTTTCCTAGTTTCTCCGCGTGCCACTTACCGTGTAAAAATTAACACAGTCCTGATTTTGTCATATCAGTATGACATGAGAGATTATAGAGAAAGCATCAGAAGAAAAGTGCAAAAAAATATACGAAATTTGCCCTATTATTCTGTAAAAATGAAAGCAACAAAACAGCTAATGCTTCTTATAACTCGTAACTTCGATTTTATGCATCTGTAAGCGGTATTTCTTTGGTAAATTAATAAAACGTGTATCGTAAACAACATAAAATACCCCGAAATAAAAATGGTTCCTGCTTAAGGCTATTTATGCCACTTTCACATTAGCTGTATTTAGTGGTGTAATATTGTTCATTCAGACCTCATTCTGTGCTTTTTGGGTTTTTTTTCCTTGCGATAGGGTTTAACACAGTCGATAAAATCTTTCGATGTTTTAATTGACTTATGAACATGACGTAGAAATCATTATTATCTTACTTAAATATCCATAAAATATTCGTTCGGTGTTTTATTTAAAACGTTTTATAGATTAGCAGTTGATCAAGCTATCAAGAAAAGTAAAAAAATAGTTGGTATCAGTTCATAAGGAACATTAATTTCAAACCGAATATTTACAAAACGCAAAAATCAGTGCAGGCTATATGGAGTTTCCTCTAAAATGTTTATGTGTAACATATTTCTTTCTTGTGTACAATAAAGTATAACAAGTACCAAATGTCAGGGTTAACATAATTTCACTTATTAAATTTGCGCTTATAGGATAGTATTAATCTCGCAGCCTCCGGTAAATCATTGTTTTAAACAGAAGTATGTATATCCATTCTATTTATCATATCTCTATGGATAAAAATGAATTGCCGTTCGTTAGTCGCGCTAAAACTTCAGAACGGCTGGACGGATGTAATTTTTTTTATTGGTGTAAGTCAAGGTGAGAACAAAAAAAGTGATACGCGTCAACTAGTGTGTCATAAAAAAGTAGGTACAAAAAAAATCAAGCCGTAGAGCAAATGTTTTTTTTATGACAAACTATTATTGACGTATATCGGGCATTCATTTTATTGACAATAACTCTTCTTTTCTAATACAGCACTTGCTGCATTCAGATTTAATGTACTGTTATGCACCCCTGGAAGTACACGGACCAAGAATACCATAATAAGACTATCATATTTTAATATTTCAGTCGCATTTCATAAGTGGCATTGAATTCAAATTACAAAGGAAGAGACAGACATTATGTGGTGTGTAAAAAAATCTTCAAAATCTGTTCTTTATTTCCGTCAGATACAGCCTGTGAAAAAAATTCGTAACCTGATAACTATTTCTTCAGTAGGTATCGGTAATAAACCATACATTCCTACAATCTCTAGGCTTAAGCTTTTGCTTATTTGAAGTAGTTCAATTATTTATTTTATCTAGGTTATCCATACAATTTTCCAGTTTTCAGTAAAAAAGTAAGTTCAGGGATTCCATGAAATTTACTAAGTTCTCGGTGACCAGTTTTAAAAACCACTAATAAAATTATTGCGAGAATAAGAAAAAACATTTGGCAAAAAGTATCTTTAAAAAAAAATATTATTTTTTCGTAACATTTGCTGTAAACTCCTCAGTCCTAACATTGAAAATAACAATTAAAAACCATTGATATTTTCAAGGTCAGAACTGAGGAGGTTATGTGTGTGTGTGTGTGTGTGTGTGTGTGTGTGTGTGTGTGTGTGTGTGTGTGTGTGTGTGTGTGTGTGTGTGTGTGTGTGTGTGTGTGTGTGTGTGTGTGTGTGTGTGTGTGTGTGTGTGTGTGTGTGTGTGTGTGTGTGTGTGTGTGTGTGTGTGTGTGTGTGTGTGTGTGTGTGTGTGTGTGTGTGTGTGTGTGTGCGTGTGCGCGTGTGCGCGCGCGCGTTAGACCACAATTTAGTTTTTGTGTCATAGTCATACTTATTATTATATAATATGTCATAGTTACGAGGTCATTTGTAAACCAAATAAATAAACGAAATTAGCTAGAAAACTCAACTCTTCTTTAGATTCGCAGTCCGGTTAACTGACTGGCAAATTACTGACAAATGGCCCGCAAAGATTAATAAAATAAAATGGAAATAATGGAAACCAAACTGTTTTAGAGAAATAAATACATGTACAAATAACTACTTTTTTGATATTTGTTATTGCCTTCAAACTACTTATTACTTAAAATTTATTAAATAAAGTTATTAAATTTCCGTTTCCCTCATTCATTCATTTCGTTCAATCATCACTTATCGATAATATTTTTATCGACTTTTCCAAGCCGTTAAGTCATAATTTGACATTGACAGCTACCTCCCGCCCCCCAAAAAGTGGTCGTGTGTGTTTTCCTACAAAGTTTCGGTCATGTCATATCCTTTGGCTAAAACATCCTTGCTAAAATGCCACGTTATACTCACAATGTAACAGAAAGTCGAAGTTTGTAATACATTCTAATGGAAAAAAGAGAATAAAAATGTTAAAAAATTAAGTCATGTATGTACTTGGGTACTTACCTTAAAAGAGGTACTTAAACCAGTTTAGTTTGGCGTTCAGCAGTTTCCCCAAAACCCTATGCGCATCAATATAGGGTTCACATTTGTATAATTATTGTCTATCCCGTATTTTTATTTCAAGAAATATTACAATAAAAAAAATTATCTATTTCAAAAAAAAAAGTTTATCAATATTAACTGTAATACGGATAAAAGCTTCCGTACACCGAGCAATATAGTCTACTTGATTTCGACATTTTTGTCTAGCTAGCCGATCCGACGCGTCGCCCCGTCTGCACTCACTCGCGAGTCGCGGTGAACACCGGTCTGCCACCGAACCGAAGCGGACCGATATCCTCACGTTGCGTAGTTATGTATATTATGTAGGCGCGTTTCGGACGTTAGTATGAAGATGGGTAACTGTTCTAATTTAAACTGTGCCTATGTCCGGCAGAGGCGTCGAGGAGTAGATACATTGTTTTTTTATTTTTTCAAAAAAATTGAAAACCTTAGCGCCACTTGCTCCATCCCACTAAACCGGGGTTAACTCGGTTATAAGGGTTTAGCCCAGTTTCAAATGTCACCATGTTAACTCCTAAAAAGGTTAACCCCGGGTTAGTCCGGACGGTGCAAGTGCCGCTTAGTCAAGTACACAATGTCGCCATACTGCGTAGCAGTTAGTTGGCGGAGCGCTGTATCTGATCGATTGATTTTAGTAATCTGAACCCTTTTGTCATCAGCCCAACGGTGTGATCCTGGATGGCGGCGTCGGTGGAGGCGTAGTCGGCAGCGGTGACGCCGGGTTCGTACACCACGCTCAGGTCTACCCGGTCCCCAGGCATTTGGCCTCGCCAGGTATTTGATTTTATTCTTTACTAGATGACCCCGTGAACTTCGTATCACATTATATATATATTTTTTTCGTTCTTACCATTTAAACTATCCCTGGCCTTCCACAAATGTAAGAAGAAAAAAAAATTGCCAAAAAAACTGCACTTGTATTGTATTTTTATTTCTTGTCATGTGTCTCAACTCTGCCTACCCCGCAGGCTACGTGATGGCGGGCGCTTACTACGAGCCGGGGGCGCCCTATGTCCCGCAGCCCCGGGACGACTTCTCCGACTACATGTGGATGGAAAACGAGGAGGAGTTCGACAAGCAGGTCAGCGGAAATGAAATATTTCATTACGAGAACAATTTAGTTATTTATTTATATTAAAACATGAAAAACCACAATTACATCAGTTCGCCAAACTGTTAATGCAGTTTGTCGGGAAGCTCTTGGTAACAATCCTTGTATATAGACTTACACAACTAACAGGCTCGTTAGTACTTTGAGTCTGAAGGGTCTTGACAGACAGACGGACGGACGGACAACAAGTGAGTGGTGGTAGCCTAGTGGGTAGAACATTGGACTCGGAAGCGAGAGACCCAGGTTCGATCCCCAGTGCGGGCATGCAACTATGACTTTGTTTTTTAAGTTATGTACATTTGTGAAGTTATAGCAATACCACTCGCTAACCGTGAAGGAAAACATCGTGAGGAAACCTGCGAGTCTGAGCTATTCACATACCTCAGCGCTTGAAATCGCCAGTCCGCGGTGGGCACGCGTGGTGATTAAGCCCATACTCTCTCTGAGAGAAGGCCTGTGCACTCCCAGAAGAATAATTGAAGTAGTTTTTCTTCAGCTAGAAAGTCGATCAGCCAGTTAAAACGTATGTGTGCAACTGTTTTTGTAGTTTTGTATTCCGTGTGGCGCCGGATTAAGAATAGCGTTACTCCATTTTCTTCCGTGGATGTCGTAGAAGACGACTAAGGAAATACACTACCAGGAGACGAGCAGCAGCGTCTTCCTGGGATTTCAACCGCATCCTGCGATCGCCAACCCGCCTGCCAAGCGTGGCGATTATGGCAGAACCCCTCATGGTTAGGAAAACCACGAGGGAGGCCTGTGTCCTGCAGTGGGCGTCAAATGGCTAATGATGATGATTGTAACAAACTGCTAACTGTTTAATTTATATAAATCGGATCTGGAGGTCTGATCAAGGAGTAAGGAGGTTTTGCTTTTCATTGAATGTGAAGAGTAGTTTAAGATCGCTGTTTGTTAATTTTGTTAAGATAACACTTTTGTATTTTATTTTATACATTAGGGACATAATATATGAACAGAGACAATAAGGATGACAAAATGTCTTATAAGGATGACAAAATTCGGAGGGAAGGGGAAGGTGGAGTACAATGCATCAGAAACCTAATAATCATAATACATATCTTATATAGGTAGTTAGTTTATAGAACAGTCACTTTGTTTCCATTAATAATGATATAACGAGTGATTGTTTGTACTTTTGATTGTTTCTTAAAATTTTCTGTTTTGCTGATTCTTGTGAGTGTCATCCTGGGTCCTGACAGAATATCAGCGTTACGGGAAAACCCGTAGCACATGCTGAGTCTGGTACCCATTTGTTGCCACGACGACACACAGTTTTCACATCCGGCTGTATATGTAAACTTAGTTTTAACTATATATGTATTTCTTTGGTTGACTCTGTGTTAAAATTCTTCTGTGTGTTTTGTGTGCAACAAATAAACTGTTTCTATTCTATTCTATTCTATTCTATTCTAACGTCAGGTCCAGGTAGAGAGCACTCTACACTACACTCTTTCCCGTCATAACGGCTACGATCCTCAGCATCGAGGGCGCCTCACTGATTGGATTGGTCTCTAACATACCGCTCTTATCCACGTTGCAGGTGATGCAACAACTGGAAGAAGAGGCGTTAATGGAGCAATGCATCGAGGCGATGCTTGAGGACGAACAGAGGGAGCTGAGACACAGGCCTGTCAACGGACACTGTCCCACGTGAGTTCACACCTTTTCTGTCTCCCTTCAAGGCAGCTAGGGGAGGCGTTGATTAAGCAGTGGGTCGAGGCGATGCGAGACATAGGCGTTTTGATGGACAATGTCCCACTTAAGGGCACACCTTTCCTGTCCCTTTTCAAAGCAGTTAAGCGAGGCGTTGATGGAGCAGTGCGTCGAGGCGATGCGAGACATGGGTCTGTTAATGGACACTATCACACGTAAGTGCACACCTTCTATGTCTCCCTTTAAAGCAGCGAGGTGAAGCGTTAATAGAGCAGTGCGTAGAGGCGATGCGAGGCGTGGCTAAGGCCTGTCAATGGATTGTAGTATACACCTTGTCCGTTGGCCTTCGCACCGGCTAGGCGAGTGAATTAGTTACTGCAAGTGATGTAAATTACTTCAGCCAGATGTCGCTGCCTGTACGTAATACAGAGAAGTTTGTAAAGAGGTTCGAAATTTCGCCGATGCCTGCACTTGCCCATTAGCTCAGTTGGGAGAGCGCTGGCACGGTTAGCCAGAGGTGGCGGGTTCAATTCCCGGCATGGGTGGAATTTTTAGCCTTAGAGGCTTTAATGAACGTTGCAAGTTGAAGTTGAACTCCATTTTGAATGTAGATCATTTTGAAGAAAAAATCCACAAACTACTCAAAACTTATTCTGTCTTATTTAAAAGAACACGATTCCTTAAATTAGTTGAAATTTTCACGTATTGTTGCCGCTATAACAACAAATACTAAAAATAAAATAAATATTTAAGGGGGGCTCCCATACAACAAACGTAATTTTTTTTGGCAGTTTTTTTGCTCGATATTAATAACGGCAACAGATAGACGCTTGAAATATTCACAGAATATTAAGTTCTATATTCGCTTCAAAGATAAATCATTAAATTAAAATAAACATTTATTGCCGTTTTCCTCGATCGTTGTGTCTGATGTGGTATAGATAATGGTACCGGAACCCTTCGTGCGTGAGTCCGACTCGCACTTGGCCGGTTTTTTGTTTTTTTTTTTATTTATTTTACCGGGCGCGCCCCGTCCAATGAATTCGCCACGGGCCTCGGATGACATAGTTACGCCACTGGTATGCCCCAGTATTAACTCGCTTACTCTCCACTGTAGCACGAGTAACGGCGTCAACACCGGAGTGTCGTTGGCTGAGACAATCTCGCGGTCGACGCTCAACCCGCTCGCTGCGGAGTTCGTGCCGACGAGATCGCTGCCTGCGGTCACTCCAGGTGAGTCATCATCATCATCATTCAGCCACAAGAAGTCCACTGCTCGACATAGGCCTCCTCCGCGGATTTCCAAACAGACTGGTTGGAAGCCTCTCGCATCCAGCGACTTCCTGCCACTTGGATGAGGTCATCTGTCCATCTTGTGGCTGGTCGTCCTGCGCTGCGCTTGCCGATATGTGGTCTCCATTCGGGAACTTTTCGGCCCCAGGGTTCCGTACCCGAAGGGTGCCAAACGGGACTCTATTACTAAGACTTCACTGTTCTTCTGTCTGTCTGTCCGTCACCAGGCTGTATCTCATGAACCGTGATAGATAGGCAGTTGAAATTTTCACAGATGATGTATTTCTGTTGCCGCTATAACAACAAATACTAAAAACAGAATAAAATATATATTCAATGGGGGCTCCTATACAATAAACGTAATTTTTTTTACCGTTTTTCGCTCAATATTAATAAGGGCAACAGGGAGACGCTTGAAAGATTCACAGAATATTTAGTTCTATATTCGCTTAAAAAATAAATAATAAAATTAAGTAAACATTTAAGGGGGGCTCCCATACAACAAACCTGATTTATTGCCGTTTTTTCTCGATCTTCGTGTCTAATGTTGTATAGATAATGGTACGGAACCCTTCAGTCCATCTCGCACTTGTCCGGTTTTTCTTATGTAATATTGTCTGTAACCTGTTTTGCGTGCCACATACAAAAAAAATCTCTTCGCAGTGGAAACAGAGAAACCAGTGGAGGTATCCGCCTCGGAGGAGGTAAAACCGCCCGTTGGCACTCCGGAGACCAGCGAGCCTATTCCGGACAGTGCGAACGAAGGTACGTACAGTTGGTAAGATCTGAAATATCCGCACCCAGGCCTGTTCTATAATAATAATAACTTCCACACAACACAATCACTTGTCCCGGTCCCAAACTAGGATACCCTGTGCCCCATAGCACCAGTTTGCCCATCCTGCGCACATGTTGCAGAGAATAATAAATTTCACACAACACAATCACTTGTCCCGGTCCCAAACTAGGATACCCTGTGCCCCATAGCACCATCTTGCCCATCCTACGCACATGTTGCAGAGAATAATAAATTTCACACAACACAATCACTTGTCCCGGTCCCAAACATGAACACAGTAAGGGACATATTTTTTTTCTAAACCGAGATATTTTCAATATTGATTACCTACTGGAACCAACTAGTGACCTATAGTGTTTATTTTTGGGACAGCCGAAAAGGCGTCAGTCTGGGTGTACTTTCGTGTTTGTAAAGTCCTTGCCTGCTTACAACAGCACAGGGTATCCTAGTTTGGGACCAGTACAAGTGAATGTATTGTGTGGAAGTTAATGTGGTATCTATTACACCACGACCATCATCATCATCTTCGGCCATTTTTACGCCCACTGCAGGACATAGGCCTCCTTCGTGGTTTTCCTAACCATGAAGGGGTTTGCCATAATCGCCACGCTCGGCAGGCGGGTTGGCGATCGCCACGACCACGACCTGGTTAAGGGTTAAAACGGCTTCTCCATTCCAGAGTCCCATTCCTTATCGGACACGCCGGAAGTGTCGGCTGCGGACGTGAACCCGCTACCGGCAAGCGGCGAGAAGGCCGAGCGACGCAAACCGAGCCGCAAGCCGGAGAAGAAGCCAGCCGCCAAGCCGCAGATCGTGGCCGAGGTCAAGAAGAGGCCACAGCCCGCCAAGAGCGAGACCAAGGTTAGTCTCTCACTCTCAGACCGAAAACCAAGCCATATGAAGCTGAGATCAAGAAACCAGTCGCCAAGCCGCGATCGTAGCTGAGGTCAAGAAGTGGCGAAAGCCCGTCAAGAGCGACATCAAGGTTAGTCTCACTCCCAGGCTGAAAACCGAGCCATATCAAGCTGAGATCAAGAAACCAGTCGCCAAGCCGTGATCGGAGTTGAGGTCAAGAAAATGCCACAGCGCGTCGAGAGCGAGACCAAGGTTAGTCTCTCACTCTCGGGCTGAAAACCAAGCCATATGAAGCTGAGATCAAGAAGCCAGCCGCCAAGCCGTGTTCGTAGCTGAGGCGAAGAGGCCACAGACTTACAAGAGCGAGACCAAGGTTAGTCTCTCAGGCTGAAAACCAAGCCGCATTCCGGAGAATAAGCCGAACCAAGCCGCAAGCCGGAGAAGAAGCCAGCCGCCAAGCCGCACATCGGGACCGCCAAGAGCGAGAATAAGGTTAGTCTCTCTCTCTGAGAGTGAACCAAGCCGCAAGCCGGAAATCGTGGCCGAGGTCAAGAAGAGGCCACGACCTGCGAAAAGCGAATGCAAGGTCAGCCTCTTTCTCTTTGAGCGTAAACCAAGCCACATCAAGCCGAGGTCACGAAGAGGTTGCAGCCCGCCAAAAGCGAGACTAAGTTCAGTGTCTCTCTGAGCGTAAACCAAGCCGGAGAAAAGCCCACCTGGCAAGCCGCGTTTCTGGCAAGCTTATTACATCTTCCGGGGTCTAATTGTAGAGCCGTATTCAATGCCCCGTAAAAGATGTTCTAACCTTTGTAAGCCTTAATCTTGGGAAAGAAAGCTTGTTTATTTCTAGTATTTACATTGTGTTGGCTACCTACAGTTTTATAATTGCTGATATTTTTCCTGACGTACATAACATTTTCATAAATTTATTGAATAGCAAATGTCAGGATGTTAGTTTTTAGGGTTCCGTACCCAAAGGGGTAAGGGAACCTATTACTAAGACTCCACTGTCTGGCTCTCTGTCACCAGGCTGTATCTCGGGAACCATGATAGCTAGAGTTTACATTTTCACAGATGATGTATTTCTGTTGCCGCTATAACAACAAATACTAAAAAATAGAACAAAATGAATATCCCATACAAAAAACTTTGTCTAAAGACAGCGCTCGCCATCTAGCGGCCATCTATGTAACTTTCACAGCGCCGATGTCATGTCGCTAAATGTCAATGTTAAACGCTTCTTGTTGGTTTCTATAGATGGCGCTGTCCTCAAATTCGATGTTTGTCTTATGTTGTATAGATAATGGTACGGAACCCTTCGTGCGCGAGTTCGACTAGCACTTGGTCAGTTTTTGTTTTGTTAGTACTCACAATTAAAATTTCAATCTATCTGTCCATCAGGTACCTGCCAAGAAAGAAGCGCCTAAGGAAGTGAAGACAGCTAAAAGCGAACCCAGGTTAGAAGAAAGCTTGCTGGACGGACCGCCCTTACCGGAGCCGGCTAAGGTGAGAATTTTAAGAATTATAATTGACTAAATACCAGATTAGGCTTCAGTTTGCCACGAAAGAACTATTAATAGTGACCTGTTAATGTGGGCGGAGCGGTGGTAGCCTGGTGGGTAGAACATTGGACTCGGGAGCGAGAGACCCAGGTTCGATTCCCAGTGCGGGCATGCACCTATGACTTTGTTTTCTAAGTTATGTACATTCGTGAAGTTACAGTAGCAATACCGCTCGCTAACGGTGATGGAAAACATCGCGAGGAAACCTGAGTGTCTGAGCTCTTCCCACACCTCAGCGCCCGAAATCGCCAATCGGGGGTGGACACGCGTGGTGATTAAGCCCACACACTCTCCATACAGTCGAGCTTGCATAGGCTGCTTATATTATATATTTGTTTCCTTGTTTCTCTCCAGACGCTGCCAGCTGCCGCGGCCGAGGAGCGCGTGAGCGCGGCCGCCGGCCCGAAGCCTATCAACTATGCGGCGGCCGCCAAGGCTAACAAACCCAAAAAGGTGAGCTTAAGGCTGCTCTTCACCTACGGTGCCGGAACGTGGACACTCACGGTGGGGCCGGTCCACAAATTTAGAGTCGCTCGGCGTGCTACGGAAAGGGCTATGCTCGGGGTTTCTCTGAAAGATCGAGTTCGAAACGAGGCGATCCGACAGCGAACCGAAGTCACCGACCTAGCCCACCGAATCAGCATGCCGAAGTGGCAGTGGGCCGGCAATGTCATTCGAAGAACTGATAACCGATGGTGTAGACGAGTTCCCGAGTGGAGACCGCGGATCGGTAAACGTAGTGTGGGACGTCCTCAGAATCGGTGGAGCGATGATCTTCGCAGGGCGGCTGGCGAGAGCTGGATGAGAGTGGCCGAGGACCGTGCTCAGTGGCGTGCTATAGGAGAGGCCAATGGCCAGCAGTGGACATAGGCCTGGACGATGATGAAGGCTGCTCTTACGTGGAGCATGCTCGCTTGCACAATTGTTTTTTTAGTAAACGTTTGATGAACGTGGTCTGAGGGTTTGATGTGTAATTAAATTACGGACATTTCAAACATATTTTTGTTTCCCCAGATGTAGTTTTTAATAAAGGAAAGTTGTTTGCGAAATTAAGAATTTTGGAATCTAATTTTCTCAATTAAAAACTTGGTACGTGACAAGAAAAATATGCCTTGAATATCCGCAATTTAATTATCCATCAAACGTTTAGGGCCAGCCACAAGATGGACAGATGACCTCATCCAAGTGGCAGGAAGACGCTGGATGCAGGCCGCTTCCGACCGGTCTTTTTGGAAATCCATGGAGGAGGTCTATGTCCAGCAGTGGACTTCTTGTGGCTGAATGATGATGAAACCTTCAGACCACATTCATCAAAAGTATACTCATTACGATCACGAAAAATTATAAATTGTGCTAGAGAGACAGCAGGCTCCACGTAAGCACATTGTTAACATGTTCACAGAGGCACGCCCCGTGGCGTATCTATAGGGTGGCAGGACTGGCAAAATGCCACGGGCCCCCGACGATCCATGAGGCCGCGAGCTCCGAAGTAACTTAACAGTTTTAACAAAATTTTGTAACGACTATAATGTTTATATATAAGTACTTCAAATCAATTTAAGTTGGGCCATATATACTACACCTGAAGACCATAATATATGTTTTTTATTTTTACTGGGAGGGCCCCATCCAATTGTTAACCCCCGTTAAAGAGTTTCTCATGTATTCACCATTCCCCAGGCCACCACGCCACCGGCTACAGAGAAGCCAGCGCCGCCATCGAATCCGAGGCCCGAAAAGACGATATCCACAACCAGAACGGTCACAGAGAAAGCGGACAAGCTATCCGCGGTCAGCAAGGACAAGCTAAAAGCTGACAGCAAGACGAAAACGGCCGACCGGCCGAGGAAAAGCTCGGCTAAGTAGAGAGATGCAGGGTCTGCGAGGAGAATGTTGGGGGCTGGAACTGATGCGGTGGCACGGGCCCCGGTTGACGGATCGTCTCGGTGCGTTTTCGAGAAATGCACTGTGTCGTCTGTAAGAACACGGTTCTTCTGAGACGCTCCTCGGTTTAAATAGTCTGCGGCTAACGGCTTTCAGTGTGCCACAGACTATTTGAGCTGTTTGAATAGTCTGTGGTCGTGTCTGCCTTTACTCTTTCCCTTTGCCGCCGACTAGAGAACGACTTCCACAGACTGGAATTGTCTGTGGTGAAGTCGTCCCCTTTACCATAGACTATTGAAGCCGTTTGAATTGTTTGTGGTCATGTCTGCCTTTACTCTATCGCTTTGCCACAGACTAGAGCAAGACTTACACAGACAGAAATTGTCCGTGGTAAAGTCGTCCACTTTGGGGTGCGAGGGGCACTGATAGGACGCGGGGCGAGGGCGCTGTAAGATGTGTGGTACTCTGTACATATTACCGCGCCCTCGCTCTACGTCCCATCTGTGTATCGCGCCTTAAGACTGTTTAAACTGTTAATAGTTTGTGGTAATGTCAATTCAATTCAATTCTGGTTTATGGACTCACTGCACTGATTATCCAGTACAATTTCGCCAATGTCACGTGTTAGGTAAGAAATAGCAATTTAAGAACGTTTATCGAAATATCAGAAATTAAAATCTATTAATAATATTTTTACAAAATGTCCGAAGTGAAAAAAAAAACTTCGGACCAAGTAATGTCTGCCTTTACTCTTTCCCTTTGCCACAGACTACAGAAAGACTTACACAGACAGAAATTGTCCGTGGTCCCTTTACCACAGAAGACACTCTCAAATTCACTTAAACCAGAAATCAGAAATCAATCATTTATTTCAGCGTAAAGAATTTACATTCTGTTTGCTGAATGTCAATGTACTATGTTACTATGTGAGCCGCTGCCTTCGGGCCGTATTTGTAGTAGAGAAAAAGGCGGCGGAAAAAAAGAAAAACTTCACTCTGACCATTTTTTTTTCAAATCATCTTAATCTTAATACGTCAGAGCCTTATGATATGACTCCGTGATTGCCACCAATAACTTTAAAAGCCAAAACAATACTTACAAAAGTAGGAAAAACATGAATGCTGCGGCCAGACACACGAACAGCGCCCGTTCACGAGCATAACGCAGCGGTCAGCCATCACCAGTCTCAACCATTTTAGAGGGAGACAGGTGACCCGGCCACCACGCCACCATTCGAATGACCTTAAGGCTGGTTTTAGAGTCACGCTGACCATCGACGCTGAGAGACCAATATGTATGGTCACTATAGAAGCGTTTCAGAGTGACACCGACCGCTCAGCGCTTACAACTGTCAGCGCTGAGGCATACGCGACCGTACGCGCCGCGCGTCGGCGCCGCTGAGCGCGCGGCGCCGACGCGCTACCGAGCTCAGTTATCGTTACTGTTTCACGTAAAACGCACGCGCTGACGAGTACAGACAATAGAAAAATGGGTCGCGATATTGATACCGGAAGAAGAAAAGATAGAAGAAGTTCGGCTGCGTCTGTACTTCGCAGCGGTCAGAATAACACTGAAACGAGGTGGCGCTGACAGCTACGCGCTGATAGCTACGCGTTGATCTGCCAGCGCCGAGCGTCAGCGTGACTCTAAAGCCAGCCTTAGCAAACCTGCAGATTGAGTTCTTGTCAGCTATAAAATGTGTGCTATAGTTATTAATATGCAATCACGTCGTCAGTACACCTTTTTAAAACTTGTTAATACTCTGCGGTAGTCTTTCGCCTTATAACTGACTATTTGACAGTTTCCATAGTCTTGCTGTAGTTAGAATATTCATTTAATTGACACCGGTACAAAGTCTTAACAAAGAAATCGCCAGTATATTTTTTTTTTCCGGGTCAAGACGTGACTTTAGCAGAATTTGTCGACATCGGAATGGTTGCCATTTCAATAAGTAATAGAGTACTCTGTGGTGGTCTTTCTTTTTACACAGACTATTTAAGCTGTTTAGTCTGTGGTAATGTCTGTTCCTCTTTCCCTTCAGGGGCCATTCGAGTATAGTACGTAAGCACTAGGGGGGGGTGGGGGTCCTTGCTTTGTTTTTTTTTTTTGACGACTTGGGACACACACCACCCCCCCCCCCCCCGCGTGTTTTATTTTATTTACGTCAGCAGTAGAGCAGTAGATTTTTTTTTACTTGGGTTTTTTTTTAATTCAGTCAATTTTTTCAGGGATTCCCAAAAATAATGGATAAGTTTAGGTACTCGCTTAGAACCGAGTGGGTGAATTACCTACCGCGCGCTATTCACATTTCTAAATTTCTTCCGCCAATGTATTGTTTCGTTTCGATACTATTGAGACGGTTTGAATGCATTACAAGAAAAATTGTACCAATGTTTAGGTTAGCTTAAGGGGGGGCACCAGCGGACCTCTGACCTTTGCTTACTTTTGCTGACGAGGGTGGTGGGGGTGGGGGGTAAATAGTTGTAATAAATCTGCTCACGTAATACTTGAACGACCCCTTAGCACGAACTGTCAAACTACTCAAATTGTCTGTGACACAAATTCTTCAAAAAAAAGGAGGAGGTACTCAATTCGACGCGTTCAATATTCCTTTCTTTTTTTTTTTTTGCTATGTTTATTCATAACTCTGTCAAATCTTAACCGATTTCTATTTTTTTTTTGTTCTAATGAATATAATTACCACAGACTATTTAAACTGCATAAGACAGAAATTTAATACTAGAATTTGTGTACAAACAAAACAAAATGCACGTTTGGTTTTTCAGTCGAAAAATTGTACAGCAAATCATGGATTTTTCTGTGTCTCCTCTCTTTTTTATTATTCCCTCTTTTTTTTATTATTTTTTGCGTAATTTTAGAGTGTATTGTATAGTTTGGGTTATAACGTTAAATAATTATAGTAGGTAATGTGATATTTCCACGATTTTTGCATTTCGAGTAATAATTACTATTATACAAGAAAAAAAAAACTAAAAAAAATAGTGTAAAAAGGTCCTTTATATAAATAATTACTAATGATAATGATTACAATTATAAAATAATGTTACAAATAACAATTATTATTGTGAATATGTAGGAAATATTTGATATTGAGGTGAAAATTTATTAATGTAATGATAGTTCTAGCTTTTATGATTTTCTCTAAGGCTGCCTTTATTTTTTCCCTATAGTCTGTAAAATGTTTAAATATACATTTATGTATTAAAAAAAAGGTATAAAAAGAAACTTTGTCGTGTACATTTGGTTAAAAACGATGAAAAAAACAATGAAAAAATAATTAATTACTTATACATTAGAATAAAATGAAAAAAAATGAAGGAGGAATAATGCAAGTGTCCTAATGTAGGTCCTAAACTAATTGAAATTGGTTATTTGTTTATCTTTAGTTACTCAAATATATTTAATCTTAACTGCATATTATTGTCTTTGTGAAACAAACCTCATGGTAATTTTACAAAATAGTACTTTAAAGAACTTGTCCACAGCTAGGCTCTTTACAACCAAAAATGCGGGTCCCCTGACGATTGAAAACATGCTTCTTGCAAAATCGTTGTCACAAATCCTTCGCATATTATAGAAATAGGTTTATTAAAGACTATCAATATTAAGCAGCGTCTCGTGTGAACAAGCCGGTATAAAAAACACTGCATCATAAGGACATGATTACGTATGTTCCGTGACGGGAATATTGCCAAAATGCCCGGGCGCGGGTACAGCAACAAATCGTGCCTAAATATTAAAACTCTGAACTAATCCTTCTTTCTCAATTTCGTGATATTATATGTACCATAATGCATACAATATATACGCAAGAGTACCATAATTTTTACGGTTCCGTTGTCAACAAGGAACCCTTATAGTTTCACCATGTCCGTCGGACTGTATTTACGCGACTGAGCACAGACGAAAAGTATCAGAGAGCTGAAATATTGCATAGCTACACATATTAATCACGCCGACAAAACGGTAAGATAAAATGTTGAAAAAAAAATCTGTCCTCCCCTACACATAAATTAGGGATGCACTTTTTACCGTACCGTGCCATATTTTTTTCTAAAATACCATTATTTTGAGTGTGAAGTGCTATAATTTCACAGATGGCATCTAACACCGATATTAGCCATACAATTATCATTCAGTCATTTTATTTGCAAATAATATGCTAACTTCCACACAAACACAATCACTTGTCGTGGTCCCAAACTAGGATACCCTGTGCTATGGTAACCAGTCAAGGACATCCCAAACATGGGGAATACACCCAGACTGAGGACATTTGTACAAATGTACGGTGGCCCCTAGAGTTCACTAGACCAACGAGGCAAAGGTGTTGCAGCGTTTTCTATTTAGTTTGGTCACAGGAGTCTGCTATTAAGAGGCCAGGACGGGCGGTGGACCAACCAACAGGTTGGTCCATCACCCGCATGACCTCTATTTTGATGGAAAAAAATGGTTCAAACAAGCTACGGTTTAATTTTGTCGCGTAAATTTTGCCCCAACCAATTTTTGTAGTTTTTTTTTCTTTCAAATTTTCGGTGCATAAATTTGCGTGAAAAATCGTGCGAAAATTTACCGTAGTGGTGAGCCCTTAAGGCAATGAGAACTGGCGAAAAAATCTAACCATATCCCATGAAGCCGCTTATAATGCTGTTTTTAGAATCCTAGGTTAGCTTTGTTCGTAGTTTTACAATGCACATTATGTATTTTTTTGTTTGCATTCAACTTGTATTAAAACAATTTATCTGTACAATACGATGTATGTTATAATGGGGCACGAATTTAGAAAGGTTTTTAGTGGTGGAAACGGAAAGTAGAAGAAATGGTAAGATTCAGGGTTATTTTTAAAATAGGCAATTTCTGAAACAGCCTAATTAGAGTTTTCTTTGGTAAATCATAGTCCCACATAGGAGTATGTCCTTTATTTGTAACACATAATGGTTTTAAGCGTTCTCTAGCAAACACCATCGCTACAAAGCAGAAAAGTGCGAAAATTAAAAATTATAAAACTAACAAAAAATGCAAAATTTAACAAAAAAATCTCAAATTCGTGGAACAAGTGTGATTGAAGAAATCATTATTGCAAAAAAAGGTGTTTGTACGAAAGCAAGCTTTATACTAATAAGTATTTTCTTCCAGCTAACCTTGGGTTATGTGGATAGTGGAAGGGGTAGTGCCAAGAAACAAATTCTAAGCAACGCGTTTCAGGAATTGACTATTTTTAAAATATCCCTGTATAAAAAGTTATTGACAAAAAAAAACATGAAAGTATGTTTGGTTTTAATTTCACTTTTTGGATTTGACATTAGTAGACAAATTCTTAGTTTTTAGATTACGACCTGGTTTTAATTTAGATTGTCTGTTCTCGTAAGGAATAGTGGAGAATTTTTTGGTGTCATACATTTTTATGACAGAAATGTAAGACAGCGTATAAGATTGACTATGAACTAAATCCACGATGGGTTATCATAGAAACGATTCTATCGGAATCGATTCAATCTTCTGATGTACGCATTAGTGTACCTACAAATGCCATTTGTCTGTAGTCATAATTCGAGGCAAATTGTAATAATTACAGATTCTATTTTATTCCTTACAGCAGATTCCATGTTTTACAAAGTAATATAAAGTGTGTGTCCTTATGTTAAATATAAAAATACCGCACTATGTTAAACTGTAAAATACACAGGGAATGTTAATTTGGCTAATAAATACCTTAGTGTTTAAATATTTTATGTTTTATTTACAGTTATGGAGTTTTTCGTCATGCGTAATGAAAGTAAAACATTCAGTTTGTAATGAATCCCCATATTTAAGGGCGTGGGGCAGCTTCCAAATCAACATCGAATACATTTGTTTCTTGTTTAAATTTTATATGCCCTCACGACCATGATGAACACATACATAACTTCAGAAACTCATGCCTTTTTCGCAGAGCGGTAGGCAGAGACCAGAGACGGGCCTTCAGACCCACCGTACCCCTGGTGGTATGGTGGGTCTTTTAAAGTAAAACGATACCACTGATAGTGGACGGCCCACTTTCGCTTCCTCAACATTCATTAGTCGTGAACACAGACTTGAATTAATCAGTTTCGTAGCAACTATTTGTTATCAAAAATTAAAGAAAGCAAACTTTTATTTAAATTCGTGAGTAATTTTATAATCTGGCAAAGCCTCACGCCGTATTTATCAAGAGTATTCTCATTTTATTACTATAATTAAAAATGGCGTATGTCCCAGACGGACATACTTCGACCATATAGGGGATGTATTAGCAAAGGGCAAGATAAAAAGTACCCGAAACCGGCGAGCGTGCATGCAACGGTTAATGAATGTTGAGGAAGCGAAAGTGATCGTGGCAAGTGGCAGTCCCTGATCTCTGCCTACCCCTCTGGGGTACAGGGGTGAGTTTATGTATGTATGATTAAAAATGTCGTCACTTTTGTTTTCACAGTAAAAAGAAAGTTTTTATCTGTTTACCACGTTTCAGTATGCTGTCCATAACTTCGGGATCCTTTTAAAATACAAAACAACAAAATTCGCACAAAAAAATCTTTATTTGGAAAGAAAAAAATAATGATACCAGTAATCATAAAAATAACAATTGGGGTACCTATTTATTATAATACATCTATTCTTAAATTTAATCTTAAGACATACGGACTTACACCCCGGAGCTAACGGAGAATCTGGGTACAGTTTGGCAGAGTCTAGAAATCAATGAGAACTCAATGGAGAACTTGCACCAAAAAATGTTTTAATAATAGGGGTTAAAGTATGAAATTGCCGTTTTATTGCAATAGGTTTTTTGAATTGACATAGAATCTTTATGGTTTGAGGTTTTCGAATGAAACTTTTTTCAAATGGTTTCTAAGATGTTCTTTTTTTAAAAAATGTGAAACATTTGAATATTGACTTTCAATTGTTTTTGTTATTCAATTTAGACAAGAAAGATGGATACTGCGAAAATTCGAGTGATTTTTGAATACGAGTTCCGACGCGGAACTAACGCGGCAGAAACAGCCCGCAATATCAATGCTGCGTTTGGAGAGGGGTCTACTAATGAACGCACCGTGCGATTTTGGTTAAAACGCTTTCGTGATGGAAATTTCGACTTAAAGAACGAGCCACGAGGAAGACCGCCCACACAGGTGAATAACGATGAATTAAGAGAGATAGTGGAAGCAGACCCTAGTCAAACTACCCAGGAATTAGCGGCATGGTTTAACGTTACCTTACCCACAATATTGACTCACTTGCGTCAAATCAATAAAATAAAAAAATACGAAAAATGGGTGCCTCATAATCACTCGAATTTTCGCAGTATTCATCTTTCTTGTCTAAATTGAATAACAAAAACAATTGAAAGTCGATATTCAAATGTTTCACATTTTTTAAAAAAAGAACATCATAGAAACCATTTCAAAAAGTTTAATTCGAAAACCTCAAACCATGAAGATTCTATGTCAATTCAAAGAACCTATTGCAATAAAACGGCAATTTCATACTTTAACCCCTAATAGAATAGGACCCACGTCAAGGGGGTCCAGGGAGTGACACTAGCGCCACCGAGGAAAACTAATCATATCTTTTTTTACAGATCGAATTTGTAAAAAGTGTCAGTACAATCTCTCAATCATGTTAACAGTGATTTTTAAAACCCATGGCCATGAACGCAAGGCAAAACACCTGGGACTAGATAGCATTAACGCCAGAAACGGCCGTATTTGGTATCAATGCTATCTAGTCCCAGGTTCGTGATCCTAGGTTCTTTGTCGTGGCTCCTAAAAACCACTGTTGACATGATCGAGACTTTGATTATTTTATGTCATCACTAGTTAAGCCTTACTTTGTTTTAAGTTTTTTTTTTCTGATGAGGTAATAAATACTTTTCCACTTCATCTGCTCGAAATTATGCATTTTCATTGGGACCCAAACACGCTGTTGTTGTTCAAGCTAAGATGCATCAAAGTAAATAGACTCAAAATTGGGTTTTGAATCTATTTACCTTTAGGTACCTTTAACTAAATAGACTCAAAATCCAATTTTGAATTTATATACTAATGCACTCATTTACCAAGAAGTCGGACTTCTCTTGCACTCTTGAGGATTCGTCCTATATCTATTTCGCTCCAACCGAAGCAATACTTACTGAACTACCACACTCTGCTGCAAAACTTTTAAGTACCTAATTGTCAAATATTTTAAATTGGAACGCAAGTTGTTTTTTTTATGCAAAAAATCAATAACATTGGCCCGCTTTTTTTGTCTATTTTCACTTATTTTCTCGGAAAAATGTCAATATAGTCACGTGGTACTAAAACGCGCCACACAAATCGACCTTAGACTACGACGTCACTCCCTAACGTAACGCCTGTAATGTACGAAGCGTTTATCAATATTTGAGTTATCTCGTAGAATAATGTTTGTATGCATGTACACCCTCGTAAGTAAACGTTCAGAATTCAATGACAAAACGAAATATAATAAGTTTTATGTTATTAGAGTAACTTTATTTTTAGCATATTTTGTGACCCCGAAAAGCCGAAAAAATATTTTTATTGTTTTATTTTTCATTTTTTCCAAGGTTCATATGATTTCTATTGTATAAAAGCTATGTCACTCCAATCTAAGTTAGAAGCAAGTTCCCCATTTTGAACTTGGATGAGGTACAAAAAAACGAGTGGGGCTGTATTGGCTTACATGGGCGTTGTAAAAAAAAACATTCTTTAAAATACTCTTCAGAGGCAGTTTAAATAGTCGGCACTAAAGGGAAAATCGTAACCACAGATTATTTAAACTGCTTCTGAGGAGTGTTTTCCTCCTAAGATACAGATCTCTGATCTAGTTTAGGACCCAGTCTTTCCACAAATTGCTTCAGATTGTGCCATATTGTGCCACCTCTTTTGTACCTTATTTGTGGATGGAGAAATAAAGTTTATTTGTATTTGTTTTACAGGAATCGTGATTTTTATACATAAGACCGTTAGCGACATTTAATAATAGGAAGGAGGTGGGACAGGGGCGCGGAAAAGACGCAACGCGTTGTATAGAGTTCGCGTCCCCTGTCTTATCCCCATGGGCAATGTCCCATCGCTTTAGTACATTTTGTATGAAAGTTGAACTGAAAGGACGCCACGTCTTCTCAGCGCCCTCGTCCTACGTCATCCCTATGTGCCCCAGACATTACGGAAGAGCTGTCAATTTTTTTATTGTCAGGAGTTACGGATTGTTCGTAGGAAACAACAATATAAGGACTTTGATGTACTACTTATCAGTGTTGCCAGAAGTTGGCCAGCCAATGTCGCCAAAATTTGGAAAAACTGTCGCCCAAAAACCGTCTTTGTTCTCGAAGTCCAAATCGCCTAGAATTTTCAGCCTTGCATGACAAAATCGCCTCAATAAAATTACTTTCTAAAGTGGTGGGGCATGTACGTATTTGTTTTCTAAAATTCGCTCGATTAACTTTTATATTAAAATCTTTATTGCAAATCATAAATCAGAAAATTTATTAAATATCATTGTTACAAAGGCGAACTTATCTCTAAGAGATATCACTTCCAGCCAACCTTAGCATAGGGTGTTTAAACTGAACTTTTATACAAAACTAAAACTTTTATAGCGCCACAAAAAATAAAATAAATCGACAAATAAAGACACTATTACGCAAAAAATACATACAATTTGTGCTGCTTTCACTAGTAGCCCGAAAGTTGCCGAAAAAAATTTTTTACGACCGGTCGCGGATTGCAATTTTTGGTTGCCAATTTCACCTTCCGAGATAACCCAAATGGCGATAAATCGCCTCATCTGGCAACACTGCTACTTATCAACATCTAAGTCGCTGGGATGGATTCAATTCCCCCACCCACGGTTTTTACACATTTTGGCCAACTGACAAACGACAACAGATTGTTAGCTTACGACAAACCGGGGGTCACCCTTTTAACACAGTATCTCTAATCGCTGCATTTGATTTTATTAAAAATCAGAATCAGACTTAATTTTTCTTCAATATGTTTACCATCAATTAAAACTTTCCTTGTCTTATTTGTAAAAAACACGATTTCTCTAAAACCCTCCTTAAGGAATTTTTCATTCACTTGCCACTTAGTTACTATACCTATGCGGAAACTTATTCTTAGCTTATGTGCAGTCATTCTAAGTCTGTCCATTTATTATGTATGCTGCAAGTTTCCCAAATAAATAATAATAATAATAAGCAGCCTATATACGTCCCACTGTAGGGCACAGGCATTCTCTCAAATAGAGAGTATGGGCTTAATCACCACGCGTGCCCACCGCGGATTGGCGATTTCAAGCGGTGAGGTATGTGAATAGCTCAGACACCCAGGTTTCCTCACGATGTTTTCCTTCACCGTTAGCGAGCGGTATTGCTACTACAACTTCACAAATGTACATAATTATGTAACTTAGAAAGAAAAGTCATAGTTACATGCCCGCACTGGGAATCGAACCTGGGTCTCCCGCTTCAGAGTCCAATGTTCTACCCACTAGGCTACCACCGCTTCAGCGATACATAACCACAGATTATTTAAACTACCAATGAGGAGTGTTTCAAGGAATCGTGTTTTATGTATTATAAGACTTTCTTACCCTTTAATAATCTGAACTCAAAGTAAACTTAGCACATTCATTTATAAATTACAATCAAACACCTAAAATAAAATCCAAGATCGTGGAACATATACCGTGACATTTTCGGTTGGTACGGCCAATTACTCGGAGACTACGAACGAAAATTCTTTTTTATACAGGGTGTAAAAAAATCTCTACTTTAATACATCCATTAGTCATTACGAACATTGTTACTCGTCATTACATTGTCGGATGCGTATGGCGATTTAGTAACTACCTGTATACCCAAAATACGTACGAAATAATAGACAAAAAATATACAATATGTTCTTTGTAACATTCAAGGCTGCAATGACAATACGTCCAGTCTAATAAGGCACGTTCAGACCACAAGAGATTGCGCGTCGAGCCTCCAAGTCTGGCGGCCCTGAGCCTGGTTCACAAAACTACCGTTCATAGTGCACTACGACGATTCCGTGTGGCGTCGGATTAAGAATAGCGTCACTTCATTTCCTTCCGTGGATGTCGTAGAAGGCGACTAAGGAAATCAATTACCAGGAGACGGGCGTCTTACTGAGATTCCGACCGCATACTGCGATCGCCAACCCGCCTGCCGAGCGTGGCGATTATGGCGAAACCCTTCATGGTTAGAAATCCATGAGGGAGGCCTATGTCTTGCAGTGGGCGTCAAATGGCTGATGATGATGATGATTCTATGTATATTGCGTAGCCTAACTGTTAATGTGTCGGTTAGCATAAGCATAAGCACCCTATATACGTCCCACTGTAGGGCACAGGCCTTCTCTCAGGGAGAGAGTATGGGCTTAATCACCACGCGTGCCCACCGCGGATTGGCGATTTCAAGCGCTGAGGTATATGAATAGCTCAGACACTCAGGTTTTCTCACGATGTTTTCCTTCACCGTTAGCGAGTGATATTGCTACTATTAATTCACAAATATACATAACTTAGAAAACAAAGTGATAGGTACATGCCCGCACTGGGAATCGAACCTGGGTCTCCCGCTTCCGAGTCCAATGTTCTACCCACTAGGCTACCACCGCTAATCGGCTATGAAATTTGCATTGAACTGTCGAATTGTACTACTATGCAATAGGCATATTATGCATTCGCAATCCGCTGTGACGTGGACTGACCTACACTATGAATTGTGGGTGGTTTGAAAGCCATAGCAAGATGAACGTACCTGAAAATGGCTATCGAATACGCTAGTTGGTTTCTTTAAAAAACGCACTTTTAAAATATCTCGACGCAAACTCGAATCTGTGAGAACCATTAGTAGCCTTCCAGAGCGGTTCGCGCCGCGACCCCGTCATTGTTCTGATAGACGGAGAGGCGGTACTACGTTCGCGAATTTTTCGAAACAAGATCTCTCAACTCAATTTTGTTTTTTTTTTTTACGTCTACAGTTAAAACGAACAGTCTAAACAGATGCAATTTTTAATAACTACATAAGTAACCGCGGCCTTCAACCCACCCAGATTTCGGTGTGTATAAACGAACCGTTTCCCTGTTTAATTTAATTAATTAGCGATGATAATTAAGATTTCACATTTACAAACAACTCTCATGTCATTTCCTGAACTGCGTGACGTAATGCGAGACTGTGCGGTTTATAGTTATGTAGCAATCACGTTGTCTGTTTATAAACGCTCGTCCGTTTGCAATGTGCCGAAAGCAAATTGGAACACGGTCCAAGCAGACAGACAGACAAGCGGACAGCAAATATTCTAACGTAATTTGCGAGAAAAACGCTTTTTCATGTTTGTTCCGTGTTTTTGTTGACACATTTTATATTTGTAAATAATGTAACATTAAATACGTCTGAACATGAACATGGAATGTTTGCGTAACACGTTCTAGCTGAAAACAGACAAATTAGACTAATTGCCTTCTACATAATATTAACTGGCGGTGTTATTTACTAAAACGCGATTACGCAAATGCAGTTTAAATATATTAGTCCAAAACACTTAAGACGGAGGGAAAGCCGGTATAGAAAGGAATTCCTGTTATAAACCGGGTTAAACTCCGTCTTAAGTGAGTTTTAGTGCAATAATTTTTATAAATAAGGCCGTATTCCTTTACGCACGCATACCACACAATAACCGTGAGGAAACCCGCTTGGTTGGCTCCGCACGTATTGACTTGTCTTTCCTGTGGGCTAGCCCGACTGAGCTGGCAGGATGGTATAGGTGCTGGGCACGCCTACTCCATCTAAAACAATGTCCCAGGCACTGCAGCGTCCGAGTGGTCCCTTCACCCATCTAGTGGGAGTGATGGTGCCACTGGATGCTGTATTCCAAAGAATTCCTTTTACACATACTACTTAAACTGCATTTGAGAAGTGTTTTAAGTAATCGTGTTTCTATAAATGAGACTAAGATTCGTGTCTCGAATTAAATCACGCGGGTACTGGATATTATTATAGTATTACATAAGTCAGGGATGGCGAACCTTTATTGAACAACGTGCCACTTTTTGTAAAAGAAGTGTTCGATGATTCCATAGACGTGCCATCAAACAATTTCGACTTAGAGATGACACTCAGGTTTCCTCACGATGTGTTCCTTCAAAGCTAGCGAATGGTATTGCTACTGCAACTTTACAAATGACAAATACTTGCAACTTAAACTTTCGTAAGCACTGCACAATTTATATAATTATTGATTTAACAAATACTTAAGTTAGAACACAAAGTACACGCCGGGTGCCGAACCCACGACCTGCCGAATGTGAGGCGGGCGTTCTACCACAGCTCTGAGTGCGAAAGTAATAAAAACAAATAGGCATCAACTCGAAAGGCATCATTTACAAACAAAAAAAATGCACTTCAAGTATAGTAACAAATATTTCAGTTTCAGTTAGGAATATTTCCTTCACAAACCATGGCATATTTGTAAAACGCCACTTTGTCACTTTCTCGATAGGTGCGCGTGACCAAAACATATCGTCGAGTGCCATCACCGGCACGCGGGCCATTGGTTCGCCATCCCTGACCTAGGTGCTGTATTACCTAGGTGCTAGTCTCTAGTTCTCAGCCCCCAAATGGAAGTTCTCCTTGCGCCGACCGTGGGTCGGGCGATCGCACTGGAAACAAACACAAGTTATGAGCCGATGAAAACGCCGTGAGTTCAAGCACGCGGGCCCTGCCGTTGAGTTTTGCACTTAAAAGAGCTCACAAACACAATTTAAACGTAACTTAGCATGGTCTAGGACGGCGGAAGCACACAGAGAGAAAGAAAAAACAAGAATAGTTCATTCCTCATTCGTTCATCGTTCACTCAGCCAGGTTCATTCACTCAATGTTGCCAACAACTGTTACAAAAGCATTTATTATTACAAACCCGAACCCTGGCCTCTGCGTACCCCTCCGGGATACAGGCGTGAGTTTATTTAATGAGTAAAGTAACGCTGTTACGACCAATAAATGTCGATGAAGTGAAAGTTCCTTAAGAAACTCCAAAAACGCCGTATAAATTGTCTTTGGTAACTAAACTTTACAGCGAAAAAATTCTTCTTCTTTTTAGGCAGCCTATATACGTCCCACTGCAGGGCACAGGCCTTCTCTCTGAGAGAAAGTATGGGCTTAAGCGCCACGCGTGCCCACTGTGGATTGGCGATTTCAAGCGCTGAGGTATGCGAACACCACAGATGATGTTTTGTGATGCGGTGATGTATTGTTTTAAGAGAATAAGACCGTTAATTTCATTTTACTGTCAGTCACGTACTTTGTTTATGTAATAACAAAACATAACATAAACTCACGACTGAATCCCGGAGGGGTAGGCAGAGACCAGAGATTGCCACTTGCCACAATTGGCAGACCTCTTTAGCTCCATAAAACAATAAAAAATATATAATAAAACTAGCTGACTCGGCAAACGTGGTTTAACCATATTAACTAGCCTGCGACCTATTCTCAGACCTTCCAAATATATTAAAAAAAATTCATAAAAATCATAACTGCATAAAAGTGGGTGCTCGGGGCTGCAAGCGATGTAAATTACTTCAGCCAGATGTCGCTGCCTGTACGTAATACAGAGAAGTTTGTAAAGAGACTCGAAACTTCGCCGATGCCTGCACTTGCCCGTTAGCTCAGTTGAGAGAGCGCTGGCACGGTTAGCCAGAAGTGGCGGGTTCGAGTCCCGGCACGGGTGGAGTTTTTAGCCTCTAAATAGGTTTTTTAAAATTGTCCTCAGCACGGGTTGGTTAGTGCAACAAAAAAGAATATAATCATAAAAATCGGTGAAACCGTTTCCGAGGAGTTTTATATATGAGAAGATAAACTGACCTGTGCATGTACTGGTTGAGATGTATCGCCGGCAACGCCGACCGGAGTGCCGCTAAAGAGGCATCCTGCAGCATTCCCCACACTTCTAAATACTGCAGCGCCGGCATACTTCCGAGTTTCCTGGAATGTGCATGAAAATATTAAAAATGCGGCCTACATACGTCCCACTGTAGGGCACATGCCCGTCTCTTGCCCATGGTACTACCAGGGGCAAAATCTTCTTTCCGTCGAAGTACCAAGCGGTCTAGTAATACTACGGGAAAAAAAAATTACCTGTGGTACTACTAACTATAGTAATATATTTTTAAGTTTTTCACCCTCTTTTACTAGCAGGAGCTTTTGTCGTCCTGGAAACAATAAATTTTTACATTTGAATACGATTTTTTTTTAAATTAACATTTTCAAGTTACATTTCTGTTTCACTAATACTAATTTAATATAGCCTATGACACTCGCGCAGGGATGACGAATCGATTGAGATTTTATTTGTCAAAATGTGACCATCGGTTAAGGTGTTACGAGGGAACACAGAATCGGGCATACTTACAAACATACATACATACGAGCTAAACACATCACGCTCCTTTTCGGCCGCGCCGCAGCCGGGTAAGAACTCACGTGAGCACGTGCGGCGGTAGCAGGTAGCAGCGGCTGAGCGCCAGGTGCTCCAACCGGGACAACTTGAGCACCGACAGCGCCGCCGCGCCGCCCAGCCGGGAACAGTCCGAGAGGTCGAGTTCCACTAGACGCGGGCAGCGAGCCACGAGCGCTTCGACCACTGTGGACCGGGAACGAACATTACTTGAGAATGAATCATCATCATCATCAGCCATTTGACGCCCACTGCAGGACGTAGCCCTCCATCATGGTTTTCATAACCATGAGGGGTTTTGCCATAATCGTCACGCTCGGCAGGCGGGTTGCCGATCGCAGTATGCGGTTGGAATCTCAGGAAGACGCTGCTGCCCGTCTCCTGGTAATTGATTTCATTAGTCGCCTTCTACGACATCCACGGAAGGCAATGGAGTGACGCTATTCTTAATCCGGCGCCACACGGAGCTTAATTAACAGTGTTGACGGACTTACTGTCGTCGGTGATGACCCTGGCCCCGGCTACGTTGAGCCGCTGCAAGCGCTGCGGCGCTATGTCCCCCAACAAATCCAGCGACGCAGCGGACAAGTTGCACCACGAGATGTTCAGAGACTGGAGGCTGGGGAGAGCGGTATAAATCAAAATCAAAATCAATTTTTTTTTATTCAAAGTAGCACAGAAACTGCGACTTAATGAACGTTATAAGTTAAACTAGGTGTCCATTTCAAAATGTAGATCATTTTGGAGAAAAAATAGACAAAAAAACTCCAAACTTAGTCTTTTCAAGTCCTTAATTTACAGGATTTATATAATTATTCTAAAACCTGGAACTCATGCATTGAACTGGCTTTAATTCCAGACATCATTGTCATCTAAATAATCTGTAATGTTATAGTAGCTTTTTTGGCACAAAGTGTGCTTCACACATTTTTTGAACCGCGTTTCTGGCAAGCTTATTATATCCTCAGGGATCTTATTGTAGAAACGTATACAATGCCCCATAAAGGATGTATTAACCTTTGCCAGCCTAAATTTTGGGAACGAAAGTTTATGTCTATTTCTAGTATTTACATTGTGTTGGCTACCTACAGTTTTAAAGTCACTGATATTTTTCCTTTTTTTTTCCTATAAATTTTTAACCGACTTAAAAAAAGTAGGAGGTTATCAATTCGACGCGTGTCTTTTCCTCTTTTGGCTATGTTCTCGCATAACTCCGTCAAATTTTAACGGATTCCGAGAACTCTTTTTGTTCGAATGGATATAAAGTGAAAGCAAAAGTGAACTAAACTGCCAAAAACACACTTTATACATAAATATAGACATAATCTTACATAATTATCGTTATCTTTATAACGTCCGATTGGTCCCATTTTTATTTGCTGAAGATCTGATGAAGACTTTCAGACATGGAGAACGGAACTCCTCAATGGATAGCAGTAAATAAGGCCTAATGGGGCCCATCCTTTAGTAATATCCGTATGTTTCATAAAACAGCGTAAAAGTAGTCCCAAGGTAATTTGGTGATGTTCTGGCGAAGACTTTCGGAGATGGAAATTGATAACTTCAAATTTTTAAGCATCGAATTAAGTAGGGTCAATTATGGTTATAAGGGATTTGTTTATTTTTCTCCCGCTCTGGGGGAGAAAATTGAAATAATAAAAAATAAAAACCGATTGAAAACACTAGAGCACTGAAAAGTTAGAAATAATTTAACAGAATACCTTTAAATTAGAAGTATGTATACGTGTAGGTATTGTAGAAGTGTAATTTGTAGTCGGTGCCCAGTTTCATGACCAGCACATACATTTTGGGCCTCGCCTGCGGCTCGGGCCTTATACTTCTGCGATATCGGCCTTTCTTTGTTTTACGGACCTAGTTATGTATTGTTCTATTTCCAAATCAGTCCACGCGTCTTCGAGTAATCGGGGAACATACATATAAAAGAAACAAGAGAACCTCCTACTTTTTTTGAAGCCGGTTAATAATTACAAATAAGTGATATGAAGAAAGAAAGAAGTAAGAGGTTATTTATTTAAATTGTCACAGAAACACAAAGTAAACGTAAAGGTACACAAACAAAAGACACGAACGTCAACAAAACAGAAATAAAACAAAAAAGGGGTAAGTGACTTACCCGGTGCAGCCTTCTAGTATCGCCCGCAGACCGCTTTCAGTGATTCCGGTCGCCATCGTTAGGTTGAGCGTCTCCATTCTACTGCATTTGCCTGAAATTAAAGCTATTGGTGGCAATCACGGAATCATATTTATTCAAAGTAGCACAGAAACTGCGACTTAATGAACGTCACAAGTTAAACTAGGTGTCCATTTCAAAATGTAGATCATTTTGGAGAAAAAATAGACAAAAAAATCTCCAAACTTAGTCTTTTCAATTCCTTAATTAACAGAGTTTATATAAATATTCTAAAACCTGGAACTCATGCGTTGAACTGGCTTTAATTCCAGACATCATTGTCATCTAAATAATCTTTAATGTTATAGTAGTCCTTTTGGCACAAAGTGTGCTTCACACATTTTTTGAACCGCGTTTCTGGAAAGCTCCTTATATCCTCAGTGATCTTTGATGTATTAAGTTTACGATGATTTGAGAAAAGATGGTCGGAGTGGAGTTTCTTTACTCCGTTCTTTCTCTACTACAAATACGGCCCGAAGGCAGCGGCTAACATAGTAACATAGTACATTGACATTCAGCAAACAGAATGTAATTTATTTACGCTGAAATAAATATTAATTTCTGATATTTTACCAAGAATACGTCACTTTTTGTTGGTCATGAACTGTGAAAGCGGAAGCTATGTTTTACACGACATTAACTCACGCATGTACCCCGGAGAGGTACTTTCCAGTTTTTCACCAAAACGATCCCGACTCTGAAATGGACACCTAGTTTTACGTGCAGGGTTCATTATAACACAATTTGTGAATGTGTTATTCTGAATATTATTCTGCATTTCGATTTGATTTGATTAAACCCTTTTCTTGCATGCCTTTGCCTAACTGGCAGCTGTATAAAGCAAATGACTGTTAAGAGAACTAGGAGGTTAAGATAAGAATATTCGCCTTCTTGGGGGTCTTGGGGGTTAATCTTCTGTTCACGACTCATTTAACACTGTCGCTGTGAAATCTCGCAGCAAACCAAGAAATCTCAACTAAATACCAGGACAGATTCTTATTATCTTATTACATAGTCTAGAATAACGAACACACACACACACACACACACACACACACACACACACACACACACACACACACACCACACACAACACACACACACACACACACCACACAACACACACACACACACACACACACACACACACACACATACTTATGATGAACCGGGAAGGAAACGATCGTGAGGAAACCCTAGTGTCTGAGGTATTTACATACCTCAAGCACTCGCTACGTACGATGACCCAGCTATGAGGCTAAGTGCGGAAATCACCAGTCGAACTAGAACTAGAAGTGTGTGTCAGTTCGGTTTAACTAACCTATCAGTGTGCAGATACTCTCATCGAGGTTAACACCTTCCAAGCTGAGCTTCTTCAGCCCGGGGCACCGTTCCAGCAAGGCTGCTAGCGTTGTGCGGTCTACCGTGCACACACTGAGGTCCAGATACTGGATCCGGGACGGCTCTGCCTGGCCTGCGGGATGCCATTCGCTTATCTGAAAGACACGGAGGCAGTGTTAGGACTGAGTTTGATGAAGAAACTGGTAAGTAACGTATTTTCAAAACTGTGACTGTCTGTTGCTAAAATAGAAAAAAATAAAAAAGAAATAAAAACTCATCACTCAGTTCATCATCATCAGCTACTTGACGCCCACTGCAGGGCACAGGCCTCCCTCGTGGTTTTCATAACCATGAAGGGTTTCGCCATAATCGCCACGCTCGGCAGGCGGGTTGGCGATCGCAGTATGCGGTTGGAATCTCAGGAAGACGCTGCTGCCCGTCTTCTGGTAATTGATTTCCTTAGTCGCCTTCTACGACATCCACGGGAGGTAATGGGAGTGACGCTATTGTTAATCCAGCGCCAACACGGAACCAGTTACTCAGAGCAAAATCTGTAATGCACAGTTTAATGCATACACACACACACACACACACACACACACACACACACACACACACACACACACACACACACACATACACACACACACACACCTTACCTCCGATCCGGCCAGTCGGATTATGATTGGTTTCCTGGCGAGTATCTTGCCCAAAGCCCCGCGGGCCAGGGTTCGGTTCCCGAGCTCCAGCCGCTGCCAGAACGTCTCGTCACAGGCCACTCTGCGCCATCTGCAAGTCATCATCATTCAGCCACAAAAAGTCCACTGCTGGATATAGACCTCCTCCATGGATTTCCATAAAGACCGGTCGGAAGCGGCCTGCATCCAGCGTCTTCCTGCCACTTGGATGAGGTCATCTGTCCATCTTGTGGCTGGTCATCCTTTTTCGGCCCCATCGGCTATCAGTTCTGCGTGCTATATGCCCCGCCCACTGCCACATTACAATACAAACATTACACAAGGTTAGTATTTTCTAAGGCCAACACGAGCACTGGACATATTAAAAAAACTGAATTAATGTTTTAACAGTTAATGCTGTCACCTCAGTCTGCCGAGACCGCGGCAATTGCTTAAGGTGGGACGATTCCTAATTATTATTTCCAAATTTGTTAAAAAAAAATACATAATTATACATTGGAATTATGTCTGTCTGCATTAATTAAGATGTATGCCTCCTTAATCACGATATCCTAGTTTGGGGCGGGCAAATCACTGTTGGGTGGATGACAGTAATTTCTCACCGTTTAGAGACGAGCATGCAGTTGGCGAGACTCCGTTTCGGCAGCCATTTGAATATCCCGAGCATCACTTCGTCGGAGAGGGCGTCGAATGCGTCTGTACCGCGCAGTTCCTGTCGGCCTGGCGTCGATGGTTCAACAGCGGTATCGGAGCCCAGCGCTGTGGAATGGAGGAGTTTCACATACATAAACTCACGCCTGTAGCCCGCAGGGGTAGGCAGAGACCAGGGTCTGCCACTGGCGAACCTCCTTCGCTTCGTCAGCATTCGTTAGCCGCTGTTCATTACTTTTTAGGGTTCCGTACATCGCAAGGAAAAAACGGGACTCTTATAGGATCACTTTGTTGTCCGTCCGTCCGTCCGTCTGTATGTCTGTCTGTCTGTCTGTCAAGACCTTTTTTGTCGAGAGCGCGTGGAGGCATCGAGTTGAAATTTAAAACCATTTACTCAAGTCTACAGTCCCTTGGGGCTGTGAAAAAATCAAACCTCTAAGTTAACGCACAAAAAAAGATACAGCCGTTTATGCCGCAGAAAAACGTAAATTTCGCCAAACAAGGGAATCAAAATTTATAGGGTACTTCCTAGAACTATGATATTTGCAACATTTATCGACATGACATCGGCGCTGTGAAGGTTACGCTCGAGCGCTGTCTTTAGACAACGTTTGTGGTATGGGAGGCCCCCTTTTAACATTTATTTTATTCTGTTTTTAGTATTTGTTGCTATAGCGGCAACAGAAATACATCATATGTGAAAATTCCAACTGCCTAGCTATCACGGTTTATGACATACAGCCTGGTGACAGACAGACAGACAGACAGACGGACAGTGAAGTCTTAGTAATAGGGTGCCATTTGGCACCCTTTGGGTATGGAACAGTCTGTACAATCTCTCAATCATGTTAACAGTGATTTTTATGACCCACGACAAAGAACCTAGGATCACGAACCTGGGACTGGATGGCATGCCGAAAAACGACCGCTTTTGCTGTTAATGCTATCTAGTCCTAGGTTTTTTGCCTTAGGTTCAGGGCCATGGGTCCTAAAAATCACTATCAACATGATTTGATATCAACATGATGAATATGCAGTATGCTCTAGTGACTATGAGGCAAAAATAAAAGACTTACACTCTCATATACACAGCCTAGAGCATTCACTACATGACTTGGGTAGGCAGTTCACCGAGGCACAAGAAGAAATGAATGAGTATGCAGCAGAATTAACGGCAATAGGAAATTATAATATGGACAGGTTTGAGTCGCTGACAAACAAAATGCCAGCAATGTGTACTTCGTGCAAGACACCACGTGATCATCAACCACCTGCGTCAGCATCACACATCACCCAACTGCTCGGTTCTACTGAGGAAGACACGCCACCTGCATCCTGCCCACCTGCGAGCATGCCTGAAGTGACCCACACCAACACCAGTCTGACCAGTGTTTGCGCCCTCTCAAGGCCCACTTGCACAGTAAAAAGAAAAACAATCATCTATTCAGATAAAATAGGTGTAGGCCTAGGTCCCTTGTTAAACGATAGGCTTACACAGAATGTCCTGAATGAATGTCATCCCCACGCGAGTTTTACTGACATTGTGCAAGACTTATTCAAAAAACCGCTTGAAAGGGATACTACCTATATATTATTAGTAGGTAATAGCCGAGGCGTCAAAAAAACGGACATTAACAATGTATTCGACTTGTATGCTCAGGCTAAGGATGTCCAACCAGAGACGGGAAAGCTATTTTTTGCGCTTTTCCTTATTCCCAATCACTTTCTGGAAAGGATAACAGCGACATACATAGCCTGAATATGCATATCCATCATCTGACATGTCGTCATAGTGACGTATTGTTTTTTGACATTAACAAGTTTGTTAAGAATTACTTCATTACGAGAGATACTGTGTACCTCTCTAAAAACAGTCGACGTAAGTTAGCCAGTCTATTGGCTTATAATATTTTTGACTCAGTTGTTATAGGAATTATAACACAAACCAATGAAAACGACAACCGTGTTACTAGTATTAGTAATAATTTAGGAGCGGGCTCAAACACAGAATCGATGGATTTAAACGGCCATCGCAGACAAAGGAAAACCCTAAGTTAGGTCTAAATTTAGTTGCACAAAACATACAGGGTTTTTCCGGCAAAGACAATTTAATTGAACTATTTTTAAAGGATTTTAATGTAGATATTTTGTGTTTAACAGAGCACTGGCTGAAACAACCTGAAATGTCTTTCACTTTAAAAGACTATTTAGCAGTAAGTACTTTTAACCGACAGCACGCAATAAGAGGAGGTTCAATGATATTTGTAAAAAGTAGTTTAAAAATGAAAGAAAGAAAAGACATTGTCAGTCTATCTGTTGAACGCTTAATTGAGATCTCGTGTGTGGAATTGGATAGGTACATAGTTATGTGTGTTTATACGCCGCCACAATCGAATTATAATGAATTTGAATTAGTTATGGAAGACGCCTTAAAACGCCTATTTACTAGCAATAAGAGCATAGTAGTATGTGGTGACTTCAATATAGATTTGTTAGTTGATAGTTCACTGAGAACTAAACTCACTAGTCTGTTCAGGTCATTTAATTTACATTATTTATTTACTGAACCCACTAGGACAACAGCTACTAGCGCCACTTGCATAGATAACGTTTTTTGTAATTGTCAATTTATAGAAAAAAAGGTCATACATAATTTACAGTCCGATCATAGCGGGTTATGGGCAGTTCTACCGTCAGTACTAGAAGAACCTTGTAATGAAGTAATTTGTAGACCAATAACAGAAAAAAAAATTGAATTATTTAAAAGAAAATTAGGCACACAGTTAGATTCATTAAATTTTGATAGCACTGATCCGAATACATTATATGAAGTGCTGTTTTCGACCATATCAAAACAATTTGAACAGATATTTAACGTAAAAAAAATTACAGGGTTAAATCGCGGTTTTTCAGAATGGGCAACGCCAGGTTTACATAGAAGTAGGAAAAGGCTTTATGAATTGTATGAAGAGAAACAATTTAATCACGATCCGACGTTCAGAGAGTATGTTAAAAAATATTCAAAAACGTTTAGGCAAACTTGTTTAGCAGCCAAATTCATTAGCATAAGTAAACAAATTATGGCGTCAACTAATAAAATCAAAACAGTCTGGCAAGTAATTAGCAAAGAGACAGGCAAAACGAGACCTAGGGACCAGATATTTGCTTTAAAGGTAGAAGGGAATTTAGTCAATTCAAGGGAAGACATAGCAGAAATATTTGAAAATTTCTTTAAAAACATACCCCTCAAAATAACGGCTAGCTTAAATTCTTCCCCTCAATCAGCCGAAACTTTACTTCTGGAAAGTATAAATACATGCAAAGCTGACTTCCAATTCACCCATATAAGTCCCTTTGCTATTGTCAAAATATTTAAAGAGTTAAACTTAAAAAAAAACCGAAGATTTGTGGGGATTATCGGTTAAACTTATATCCACGGTTATCCATATTCTAGCACCTTACCTTGCTACAATTTTCAATAAATGCATTGACCAGGGAACCTTTCCTAATCTATTAAAGTTAAGTAAAATAGTACCCTTATTTAAATCTGGCGATAGTGAAGATCCCAATAATTTCAGACCAATAGCAATATTGCCGGTCCTAAGTAAAGTTTTTGAGAAAGTAATTTTGCATCAATTGCAGACTCATTTTAGTATGAATCAGCTATTTCATAAGAAACAGTTTGGATTTACGAAGGGCCGCTCAACGACGGACGCAGGCATAGCATTAATAAAGCACATCTTTGATGCGTGGGAGGAGGCGCAGGATGCCATCGGGGTGTTCTGTGACCTGTCCAAGGCGTTCGATTGCGTCGACCACGAAACGCTCCTTATAAAATTACACCGATATGGTTTAAGTAATAAATCGCTAGCTCTTCTTCGATCTTACTTAACAGACAGAACCCTAAAAGTAGATATCAATAGAGTTAAATCCTCAGGATCTAATGTAAAAGTAGGAGTTCCTCAAGGTTCTATACTAGGACCGTTCCTTTTTTTGGTTTACGTAAATGATTTGCCCTACCTAGTAGAAAAACTATCGCAGATAGTACTGTTTGCTGATGATACTTCCTTAATTTTTAAAGTAAAGAGAGGTTTAGGTAATGTTGACGATGTAAACAATGCTCTATCTACAGTTCTAAACTGGTTCACGGTGAACAATTTGATGTTAAATGCGAAAAAGACAAAATGTGTCAAGTTCTCCTTGCCCAATGTTAAAAATGTTGACACGTGTCTAAAAATATCTGGTGAGAAATTAGAGCTGGTAGAGTCCACACTATTTTTAGGCATAACAATAGACTCAAAACTGCAATGGGGTCCGCATATTGAAAAACTATCGGGTAGGTTGAGTTCAGCTGCATTTGCAGTTAGAAAAATTAGGCAACTTACAGATATATCGACTGCGAGGCTGGTCTATTTTAGTTATTTTCACAGTATTATGTCATATGGGCTGTTATTATGGGGACGGGCAGCAGATATAGAAACAATATTTATTTTGCAAAAAAGAGCAGTAAGAGCAATTTACAACTTAAGCAGTAGGGAATCGCTAAGGGAGCGTTTCAAAGAAATAGGAATTCTTACACTGGCTTGCCAATATATATTCGATAATATAATGTATGTTCGTAAAAATATAACCATGTTCAAATTAAATAGGGACGTCCATAACGTAAACACTAGAAATAGAAATAAGCTTGCTTATTCTAAATTTCGTTTAGCCAAGGTAAATACATCGTTCGTAGGCTATTGCGTTCGTTTTTACAACAGAATTCCAGAACATGTTCTATCCTTGTCTGAAAATAAATTTAAAACATTCATTAAAAAATCGCTATGTAAAAAAGCCTATTATAGAATAGACGAGTATATGAACGATATAAGCCCTTGGTAGTAAGCAAATTCCACTGCGATTTCATTGTTATTTAATTATTAATATTATAATTTATTTAATTTTAAAAACGTGTACTGACGACGTGATTGCACATTAATAACTATAGTACACATTTTATAGCTGACAAGAACTCAATCTGCAGGTTTGCTAAAGGTCATTCGAATGGTGGCGTGGTGGCCGGGTCACCTATCTCCCTCTAAAATGGTTGAGACTGGTGATGGCTGACCCCTGCGTTATGCTCGTGAACGGGTGCTGTTCGTGTGTCTGGCCGCAGCATTACTGTTTTTCCTACTTTTGTAAGAAGTGTTATTTTGGCTTTTAAAGTTATTAGTGGCTATCACGGAATCATATCATATAGGCTTTGATGTATAAGTTTAAGATGATTTGAGAAAAGATGGTCAGAGTGGAGTTTTTTTTCCCGCTGCCTTTTTCTCCACTACAAATACGGCCCGAAGGCAGCGGCTAACATAGTAACATAGTACATTGACATTCAGCAAACAGAATGTAAATTCTTTACGTTGAAATAAATTATTGATTTCTGATTTCTGATTGATTGAGAGATTGTACAGACACTTTTTGCAAATTCAATCTGTAAAAAAAGTCAGTGATCAGTGCTGTTTATGATTCTATGATTTTAGTTTTCTTGGTAAGTATTGTTCGATTGGTTGTTCTTGTTCCTTTGCTTTGTATTTTTGTATCTGTAGTGATGACTATGTAATCTTCCTTTAACCTGTAAAATTGTTGGTTTCATCTAATGTTTGTTTTCAGTTGCCACTTAAACATTCAACGTCAGCGTCTGTGCTTATTCTGTTTAAGTAAACTGTAGAAAACGCGGCTGGTTGTACAATTATATAGTGTTTATGTTATTAAGTTACATTAATGTGTTTGTACAACTGTTTGTTTTCTCTAATAAATAAAAATAAAAAAAACTCCCCGTGTTACTCCCTGGTGCCCCTTAAGGCTGTAAGTACGCCGACCCTAGAATTTTAGTATCGAATTTTCTCAATCGATAATCTACAGGTAAATAAGAATGCAATAAAATAACGTCCTCACGTGTGAGCGGGGCACTAATCCTGTCGCGGGCACGCGGCGCGGCGCGGGCACCGAACGGTGGACTCCCGCGGCTGACTCCGCCTCCCAACTGTGCCACCGGCGTTTCCTCATCCATGAGAAGGTAAGGCTGAAGAAGAGTCTGCTCCAAGGTTTCTGTGTGTCCGGGCTTGGCTGCGGAACGGATGATTATAAAACATAATGATTATTATAGACTTAGAACAGTATTTTTCGTAAATAACCTATTTAGAGGCTAAAAATTCCACCCATGCCGGGACTTGAACCCGCTGCTAACTGCAGCGCTCTCCCAACTGAGCCAATGGCCAAGTGGGGGGCTGCAAGTGATGTAAATTGCTCCGGCCAGATGTCGCCGCCCGTACGTGATACAGAGAAGTTTGTGAAGTTTTTTTTGTCACGGGTTAGTGACAAAAAAAGAAAGAAGAAATAAAGTATTTTTCGTTTCATACATTTGTGGTTTGCGTCTAAACAAAAACATATTTTGTAATACTAAGTCAAGAAATTGATGATAGCCTCGCTGCGGGACGGAGGCATACTGCGATCGCCAACTTACACTGTTCAGCCGCTTAACTCCGGCATCTGGTACCAACTAGTACGGAATTTGACAGTTAAGCGATTGGAATCGTACAGGATTTGCTGCGCATAATATTCAAAATTCAAAATCTGTTTATTCAAAGTACAAGTTAAACTAGGTGTCTATTTCAAAATCTAGATCATCTTGGAGAAAAAATGGACAAAAAAACCAAACTAACCCCCAGTTTCTCGTACACTAACACGCTGTTAATCCACTGTTAACAGCTGTCAATTGACCAAAGTGCATACAAAAAAACCACTGACAGCTGTTAACAGTAGATTAACAAGCTTGTTAGTGTACGAGAAACCGGGGGTTAGTCTTTTCACTGTCCTTCATTAGCAGAGTTTACATAATTATTCTAAAACCTGGAAATCATACATTGAACTGGCTTTAATTCCAGACATCATTGTCATCTAAATAATCTTAAATGTTATATTAGCCCTTTTGGCACAGTGTGCTTTAAGCGCGGCGTCCTCCGCCTGCCTGTCATCATCATCATCATCAGCCATTCGACGCCCACTGCAGGACATAGGCCTCCTTCATGGTTTTCATAACCATGAGGGGTTTTGCCATAATCGCAACGCTCGGCAGGCGGGTTGGCGATCGCAGTGTGCGGTTGGAATCTCAGGAAGACGCTGCTGCCCGTCTCCTGGTAATTGATTTCATTAGTCGCCTTCTACAACATCCACGGAGAGAAATGTCTGTATTTATTCACTATTGCGCTGCGCCCCGCCCCGATCCGCCTAGTGGACGCCGGGCTTTACACATTTTTTTAACAGCGTTTCTGGCAAGCTTATTCCATCTTCAGGGACCTTTAATTGTAGAAACGTATACAATGCCCCGTAGAGGATGTAGTTATGTAGACCGCATGTAGGAGACGTTGTTAGATTATGCTTACCAGGGCTCCAAAGGGAGGAGGGTCCAGGGATGGGGCTGCACGGCTTGCCCCGCGGGCTCCGTTTGGGGCTGGCACGAAGCGCCCCGCCACTGTTCACGTTCGGGTTCACATTCTCTATGTCGCGCTTGCGTTTTGTGCCGGATTTTAGCTGAAATTAGACAGGAGTGAGATTGCAGACATAGCTGAGGAAGGGGGTGGTTGGGCATTTCTGCCTGAGGGGTGCAAAGGTTCTTAAGGGGACCACGAACGGCAAATGCGGCCCACCATCTCGCTGGACCGACGATCTGAGGCAGATCCCTGACAGCGAGAGATGGTCGACGAAAGAAAGAGGCGCGCCTTGGGGGAGGCCTGTTTCCAGCTGATTGATTGATTTCTTGACTTAGTAAAGCGGAGATTACTCCAGCCAGCCTACATCTTTCCAGAAAACAGTGTTCTAATGTAACTGCAGCCCTCCTGAAGGGATCCCAGCTTCCCAATTGGGTATTTGACAAAATATCAAATGAGTTACTTTTAAAACGGAATTTTGTATGAAAATACTGGCTTATGACGTCACATTTCAGAGCACTCTTTTTATGTTTAATCTATTTTAAAATTTTTAATAACTAAAATGACTAAAAGAGATACATTTTCCGAGAGATTTTTGTTTTAATCGATCATATGAAATAATTTATTGTTGATCGTGCCAAATACCGTATTATGGCGGTCCGTTGTTTTACCACACTCTCACAGCGTATGGTCACGTGGGCGGGTGTGTTCTTTTCGAGGGATCCTCGGCAAAGCAGAGATCGTTAGTGGAGTCTCAATGGAGACTTTATATCTGTTCCCCACAGTTCAGCATGCTGCTTTTTCGAATCGTAGCCTTAAGCATTGCCTGAACTGGTCGTATGGAAGTAGGAGCAGGGGTTCGGGTCCTTCCACGGTAGTTCCCGAGCCTCTCCTAGAATTTATCCGCAGCATTATTGCCTAGGGCAGTATTATATTGCCTAAGGCGCCGCAATGACTCATTATCCGTTATAAGGTGAATCAGTTACGTCTCAGAACACAAAAAGAAGGTGGTGGTAGTATTAAGCTGTTTGTAACTTCGCTGTTAGGTGCTTGCAAGACCGAGGAGGTTTTGTCGTTGGTGCAAAACGATGTTTTCTATCAAAATCATATGCAAAAAAAAAACCGGCCAAGTGCGAGTCGGACTCGCGCACGAAAGGTTCCGTACCATGATCTCTACAACATTTGAATATTTCAAGCTTCTAACTGTCGCCGTTATTAATATCGAGCAACAAACGGCAAAAAATACGTCTGTTGCATGGGAGCCCCCATAAAATATTTATTTTATTCTGTTTTTAGTATATATATGTTGTTATAACGGCAACAGAAATATATCATCCGTGAAAATATCAACTGTCTAACTATCACGGATTAATGAGATACAGCCTGGTGACAGACGGACGGACGGACAGCGGAGTCTTAGTAATAGGGTCCGTTACCCTTTGGGTAACGTCATCATCATCAATAGGCCTCCCTCATGGTTTTCCAAGCTTCCCGGTGTTGTGCCGCCCGTATCCAGCGACTCCTCGTCACCGTAACCAGGTCGTCAGACCATCTGGTGAAGGGGCCTGCCCGCGCTGCGTCATCCGGTCGTATGGAACCATAAAAAGTAGCAAATATATAACGGAATACTTACTAGGCTCCCAGAAGTTGAGAGGTCCACTTCATTTTCATCTGGCTCCAGAACGCTCACACCCATTTCTAATAATACCTGAAATAAAGTAGATTTAAACATTTGAATCGTGTGATTTTAAAACAACACAAGTCACATCTGTTTTTAAAATAACACTGGTCCATTTTTTTTATTAAATTATTTACACCTACCTATTGATTTACATTAGAAAAAAAATTATAGTTTATTCATACAGAAATCAATATAATATGCTAAAATATTGCTGGTGTAGATATTAGTATTTGAATAAAACAGTTTTTTCTATTTCCTGCAAAGTTGTAATGAAAGGACATGTGTCGTTTTAAAATCACACGATTCATTTGTATTTGTACTACATTTGTTCAATGATTTTTAGAATTTTTTTCTGTATGTGTGTATGTATGTTCCTCCATAACTCTTAAACCAATTATCCGAATTTGATGAAAGTTGGTATAAAAACATATAGACATCTGGGACACAGGATAGGCTATTTAAATTCTAGCTCCAGTTATGATAAGACGTGGCCCCCATACAAATGCTGCTTCGTAAAAATCGAAATGTACGCGAACGGAGTAGACGTGCGCGCCGCCGCGGCGCGCCGCCGCCATAAGGAGGCAGCGCGCCGCCGCCGCCGCCGGTAGTTTAAAATTCGCGCCGAGACAAAACCCGCAAGATCATCTTGTCCTACTGGCAAACCAGACAATCTGCCTACCCGCGTTTATCATCGTTAGCACAGGCTCTGTTATGCATTCCAGCAACCAGCACTCCGAGCGAAAGAGTGTTTTCGGTTGCTGGATTGGTTTTAACAGCCAAAAGGTCCCGGCTGAGTCCATTTAGGGTAAACAAAATCATTTTTGTGCACGACAACTATAAAAGTTGCAAACAATTTCTGTCAAGCAATTTCTGTCAAGAAAAGTGACTATCATCTTTTTAATAAAGTTCTTTTGTTTAAGCGTGGTTTTTCATTATACGTTTACGTTTATTGCAAAGTCGAAAAATCCCACGCCGCCGCCGTGGATTTTTTCGCGGCGCGCCGCCGCCCGATTTTTTTCGACCGGCGCGCACGTCTAGACGGAGTCGCGGGCACAGCTAGTATCTATATATATTTAGACCTGATTTTTATTGTTATTATTATTAATTCTTTATTGCACAAAGACAGTGTACAAAAGGTGGACTTAATGCTAATGGCACTTTCTACCAGTCAACTTAACTGGAGAATAAAACTGATGTTGTCACGGTCTCGTCATATGATTTAGACAGTGATAGCATGCAATTTATTCTCTGGTTAAGTTTTATCTGACTATTGAAAAATTGGCTCTTAATAAATTAGTGTACTGGAAAGTCGCGACTTTTGACATTTAAAAAGCGTGACTCGCTTTCTCACTTATGTTTATTCCTAGTATTAACTCGTATTCCTAGTGTGACTAGTAGGGTCACACAGAAAGAACGTCTGTAACTCTATACAACGGGTCGCGTCTTTTCCGTGCCCTCGCCCTACATCCTTTATGGGCCAACTGTTTTTGGTTCTCCAATAAGACCTCAGCTCAAGAGCTCAGACACGGTTTAAAAAGTGTTAAGCATACTCTGTGCAAAAAAGCCTACTAGAACAATTAAAAACCTTTGTTACGGTGGCCTGATAGGGTCCTTAGAAGTCTACAGATTAAGGATTATTTAGAAGACAACAATGTATATACATACATAAACTCACGCCTGTATCCCAGAGGGGCAGGCAGTGACCACGGACTGCCACTTGCCATGATCCAACAATGTCTGGTATTAAAATAATGTTAACGGGGACGACTGACTCGTGTTCAACACATTCATGATTAATAGCTTTAAGTTGAAAACTCTGTTAATTAAGTTAAAACGTGTTTTGTTAGCAGTGGGCACAAGCGGTGGTAGCCTAGTGGGTAGAACATTGGACTCGGAAGTGAGACCCAGGTTCGAGTCCTAGTGTGGGCATGTATCCATGATTTGTTTTCTAAGTTATGTACATTTGTGAAGTTATAGCAGCAATACCACTCGCTAACGGTGAAGGAAAACATCGTGAGAAAACAAAGTGATCCTAAAAGGGTTCAGTTTTTTCCTTTTGAGGTATGTAACCCTAAAAATTAACAGTTAACAGTTGGTTATAATATAGGTACAACAGTTGGGTGTTGGATATAACAACCAACTATTTCCAGGAGTTATTCCTTGGATACAACTGCTGTACACTATCAAAGTGAATAAATAAGGCGATTGATAGCTCTGTCACAAAATTAAAATGGATTGTACAAAAATGCAAATTACGTCATAGCCGCGTTAAAGGTTTATTGACCTGGGTCCGAAAATGCCGTTAGTCATTTTAGCATTAGAATTTGCTAGAGCACTAATCTTTCTAGGATTTACTAGCAAATTGGGTGAATTCGGAAGGGAAGAGACAGAAATGAAGCGCGGAAAACGTGGTAAATAACATACCTCTTGGTCAGTTTTCTTATCGGTCAGGCTCCAACTTTTCCGCGCACACATCTCTAGACGCATTCGTTTCCTGAAAACGAAGCAATTGTTAAGAATTTGGTGTATAACTCCAGAAAAAAGAAAGCCAGCGCGCTAGCTGAATTGGCGCCTTTGATTTTGCCGCTAAAAATCAGCTGTCAATGTTTCCTGCCACACTTGAGACAGCATTTATGAGAGAAATATTCCGCTTACCGTGCACTGTCGGTTTCCTCTGTTTTCCTAGGGGACAGAACTTCATCTTCACTGCAATTTGAATTCATAACGACTGATAAAACTAGGAAATAGGCCAAAAAATTTGCAGTCAATAAACTGCTGGCCCTGCGATATCTTTTTGTAAAGAAAAAAAAAAAGACGTCTTTTGACACTATTGACAGTGACAATTGAGAAGATAGAGCAAAGTCTGTGTTGCCATAGAAAACCGATTAACATTATACATGAACCACAGATAAAATATCTCACGCACTTTTAACAGTAGCTTTTAATCTATTCCTATAAAAACAAATTAAGTTTTAATTATTCTTCATTTTCAAACATGATATAATTTTCTGTCGGTTTTAGACTAACATATAATTTTGATCACCACTTGGCTTCCGGCTAAAAAACATACTGACCAATCAGAGACCGACTCAGACGACACATTCGTTCCTATTGGCTAAAACAAATCATTCGATTGTATCCTTTTGTCAAACAATGTCGATTAGTGATTGAACCAACTAAACATTTAGAACCGGTATTTTCCATTTACTTTTAGAAAAAAACGATTTTGAGATACTTTCAGGTTCTTGTATATGTCTGTGTGGCGTTAAATAAATGTATTTCTTATTCTTTTTTTCTTTTCTTCAAAGGCTTATTATAACTTATGAAAAGTCATTCTTAAACACTTACACAAAGTAGAATTATATCTGTTTTGTAATAAAATCATAATTTTGGTTCAAAAACAGCTCAAAAATACCAATGACGATCAGCAGAGGTTACCAAAACATAAAAAATTAAATTAGCTTATATTATATACTATAATAACCCCCCCCCCCCCCCCGAACTAACTTCTTCATTGGTTTTAATTTCGGGTAAGTCTTTCAGAACTGTATCTAGATTTTCACAAAGCATTTCAAATGTGTCGTATCCAGCCTTATCAGCAGGAATACGATTTAGTCCTGGCCAGTTTCCACAGGCGTACTGATAGAAGTCATGGCAGGGATCCGCTCCGGCATCCATGTACTGCTTCATTATATGCGCTTGAGTCTCTCGAATAGTTTGCCGATCGCCCTGGCTCTTTCAGAACGCGTGGATTGCTGTTGTAGATTTAGCAGGTTTGTAAAGGTGCGCTGAGGACCCCATCTCTTCCTCCTCAAGCTCAGGTTGTCCACGCACCTCTTCCACCACATCGTCCAACGATCCTCTGTCCGCGTGAGGTTCTGGGCGTACCACACTTTCGAAACTTTCGTCTTCTCTATTTTGGTCACTGCTCCTATTGTTTGATTTCGTATTCATCGTCAAATTCGCTTTCAGGGTCGTCTAAGCTGTAATCTTCAACAGTACCCTCGTCTTTTTTCTTGTCACGAAGCGGTTTATGATGAAGCGAAGTGAAACTAAAGTGGCTCATGCGCTTCACTCTAGTCGGTTCACCGACACCTTCTTCTTCGAACTATCCAATATCAGGATATCACTTGTAACATTTTCTTCAATCACATTACTGGAGTCTCCTTTAGCCAGGACAGTCTCATCGTGTGGCATCGCCTCCTTTCTCGCCGGACGACAGGCCCCACGTTGGTACTAACGTAATGATTTGCAAAATATATGTTTCAGTTTTTATGTTAAAAAAAATTGTTATTTTATTTTATTACAACTAATTTTACGTAGCTAATAATTATTTGAACTCTTAAAGCCTCGTGAATCGCTTATATTACAATTGAAAAGCGCGGGCCGCCCAGGCCCCCACATCAGCATTTACGGTAGAAAAAATCCACTAAACAAGTAACTAAAAAAAAAGTGAACATATCTTTTTTTCAGTCTGGACCCTATACATAAATCACACAATTTTTTTTATATAAATACCGGTCAATATCAGTTTTCTTGTAAAACCGTTTTTCTACCGGTTTTCGTAGAACCGTTTCACATCACTAACGTCGAATCAAGTGAAAAATCAAAACACGGCGACACGAAAAAAAAGGCTGGCGAACGGAAGATAAACAGAACGTCTCGTTGCGTTTACGCGAGTTTCTTGTGTATTTTGTAGCAAAATAATAACTTTCCTTGTGACGTGATAACAATTTGTGCCATCATGACCACGCGAAAGCTGAACACGCTCGAAGATTTGAGCGGTAAGTGCATCTTGATTGCATTGTTGTTATAAACAGAAACAGTGATGGACGACAACAAAGGTGCGTGACTCGGGTACACGGCTGCGTTTTCAAGGCTAGCATGTTTGATTGAGTACAGCAGACCGTGAATAACTTTGATTCACGACATTCACTGTGTTTTAGATTGAAATACGCAGTTGTTTACCCTAAAACAGTAAACAGCTGGTGACATGGTGTTCAGTTCTGCTTTCATTGATTATTTTTCAGCGAAAAGTTGTTTATTTAGTTGGCTGCACGGCACTGCCACGCGTCTCCACTTACGAGTTCATTTACGTTTCAAATCTATTTGCGTCATACATTTTCAACTTCGCAATTTCGCACATAAACGTGGCACACGCGGCCGTTTTAAAAAGCGTCGCGACCGTTCGTAATGGGATTATACTGGTGTCGTCTGAAAACTAGCCGGGTTATAACCCGTGTATGTAAACAGCGCGAACAATCACCTACGCGTGTCTGCGAGCCTGGTACTTTTACCTATTGATTGGAAGACATTTTGTTTACTGAACTTTCTTGAATAGACATTCTTTGAAACCAGTTTTTCAAATTAAACCATGTCCGCCCGTATTATCCGAAAGTCAATAACTTTGAGTCAAGGATAAAGAAATATATTAGAATGAATCATTCATAAATATTTGGTATACACATGTTGAATCCAGCATGCACGACTATTGAATGTTCGGTAAAGTGAAAGAGGTCCGTCAGGATCATAGCAACTGGCAAACCCTGGTCTTTGCCTGCCCCTCACGTCTGTGCGTTTATGTAAAGTATATATTCATAAATACAGTCTATTTTCAAGGAGTTATTCTTTCTCGGCGAACAAACTCATGAAACATTGAAAGTTAGACTGTATTTTACTCAATGGAAACCCAAACCAATCCACATGTCAATGCAACAAGCTCAATGCGTATCCTTATCCAATGAAACTACATGCAAAAAAACTAAACTGGTTTTAGATAAATGTGAAAATTATTAATAGTCAAGGCAGTAAAGATTACAGATCACAAGGTCCCCCTTAATTTTGTTCCTCTGCTACTAGGAAAAATGCAATCCCACTGAATAATTTCAATTCAGGTATTTGCAGGACTGAACCGTCTTAGTCCCGCTGGATCCAGGTACTTAGGATCCTGCAGGGTGGACTTAGTCCTCTGAAATCAATCGTACATACATACATACATAAACTCACGTCTGTATCCCAGAGGGGTAGGCAGAGACCAGGGACTGGCACTTGCTATGATCCTGGCAGATCACTTTCGCTTCCTCATCATTCATTAGTCGTTACATGTATGCACGCCGGTTTCGGGTACTTTTTAATCTTGCCCTTTGCTAATAAATCCCCTATTTGCTTGAAGTATGTTCGTTTGGGTCGTCCCTTACTGGCTCTTCAACTCACATTCGTTTTCAAGGTTTTAAATTTAACGAAAATAAATAAGCTTTTTCGTACATAAGAAACTGTTTATTAACTATTAGACATAAATTGGCATAACAACATAAACATCAGAAACATAAATTGAGAATTTGGCATAATCACTTAAGGCTGGGATCTCAGACATTACCCCTAAATCAGGTGTTTTTAAATACATTTTACGCTCTAAGGGTATTTAAAATCTGAAAAAAAATTATGTTACTTTTAAATGTTCTATCTAGGGCCGTCGGTCATTATTTTTATGATTTATTAAACTTTATAGCATCAAAAAAAAATTGTAAACACGAATCTAAATTATAACATGATATGGTTTTATTTGAGCTGTACTGAGTTTTGGAGAATAAAAATATACCAACATGACTATCACTGAATGTGTTAACGACGTGGGTCGTCGAAATTCTATTAATAGTATTTTCGGCCTACGCTTGTCCACTGCTGGAAGGCCTCTCCTATTGCACGCCACTGAGCACGGTCCTCGGCTACTCTCATCCAGCTCTCGCCAGCCGCCCTGCGAAGATCATCGCTCCACCGAGTCTGAGGACGTCCTACACTACGTTTACCGATCCGCGGTCTCCACTCAAGAACTCGTCTACCCCATCGGTTATCAGTTCTTCGGATGATATTGCCGGCCCACTGCCACTTCAGCATGCTAATTCGGTGGGCTATGTCGGTGACTTTGGTTCTCTGTCGGATCGCCTCGTTTGGAACTCGATCTTTCAGAGAAACCCCGAGCATAGAGCCCTTTCCATAGCACGCTGAGCGACTTTGAATTTGTGGACCAGCCCCACCGTGAGTGTCCACGTTTCGGCACCGTATGTCATGACGGGTAGGACGCACTGATTCAAGACTTTCGTCTTGAGACTGTGGGATTGGCGATGTGAAGACTCGACGTTATTTCCCAATACGCTGCCCTAATAGGATTTGTATTTCTGTAATTTCAAAAATGCCTGCTTTTCTCCCAGCTTTTCGCTCGCGCAGCGCAATGAGTCCCATACAAATCCGTGCGCTCGGAGATCCCAGCCATAATGTAAACATCAGAAACATAAATTGCCAGTATTCACTTAAATATCACAATCATGAAATCGACAAGCTGATACGCTTCCCTGTAATCCCGCCAGTTCGGCGGAATCCTGCAAAATTTTCGCCCGAGATTAGTCCCGCAAAATGTGTGCGGGATCCCGGTTTTACGGGATTGCATGCCCTATCTGCTATTATCAAACTCGATATATGTTCAAGTTATGAAAAGACTTCTAGAAAAAAACAGTGTGTTCAAAACATGTTTTCAAAGAGGACTATAAAACTGTGAAAACAATTAAACTGGAGATCTCTTGTTTCATACAATTAACTTGAGTGTCTATGCGACCACAAAGAGCCTTTGGCAAGAGGAATAGTAACATCAGTATTAAATATTTAAATAGGTTTTTGATAAATATTTATCCAAGGAGAATGGGGAACTTGCGTCTTTAGATTGGCGTGACATTGCTTTTATACCGAAGAAAAATACAAAAAGTAACGAAATATTACACAAAGAATTACAAAATAAGACTATAAAAATATTTTTTTCGGGGTTTTCGGGATCACAAAAACAGCGAAAAATAAAGTTAGAATAGTAATAAAAAAATTATTAGATTTAGTTTTTTCATTGAAAATTAATCATTTTGTTATAACGGTGTAGATGCATAAAAACATTTATTTTACGAGACATCCTAAATATCGATAAACGCTTCATACATTATAAGCCGTCACGTGCAAGTTGTGACGTCGTTGTGACGTCATAGTTTGAGTCCGATTTGTATGGCGCGTTTTTGTGCCACGTGACTATATAGACTTTTTGACAAGTCATATTTTTAGGAGTAGAGAAAAAATATACCACGTTAATTAATGGCCTCTCCTATTGCATCAAAACATTTTGTTAATGCAAGTTCTGCATTGTAAATGCTGATAACAAACTCAAGGTTGCGATAAAATTTGTTTTAAGTCCACGCTCGGTAGGTTGCCAGGCTCTTGCTAGAGTCTCCGGCAGCATGCAGCAGAGTTGTGACATTTTAATTTCAATGTGACGGGTGTGACATTTGAACTTAAATTTTGAACTTTAAATTCTTATTAATTTCGAAAATGTCTTTAAATTTTACCACAGTATGATAGGTCTCGATTATATTAATTTATTAAAATATAAACCAAATACTCACGAAATTACTTTTATTTTAATTTGTCAACGATTTGAATCACTGGGACGGGTGTGACGCGTAAGGAAACTCAATTGGTCACTAGAAGCATGATTCACAGTATGTTTGCTAATTATGAATATATATTTATTTATTAGAATAGTTCATCAGTCAGTGAACGAAAGTGGCCTACATCACCATATTTCTTATTAATATATAGTTGATATTATACATTTTACGTCTAAAATTCAAATGTGACTAGTGTGACCGGATATTGTGACGGGTGTGACGAGTACAGAATGTACCTTGAAAAATATTAATTTACAGACATAATTATGTTTATTTTTCAAAGATAACAACTGAATTTATAAGTTTATGAAAAATTATATTGCCTTTAATAACTAAAAAAGGTGTAGGTAAGAGATTTAAAGTCGATGTCATCCTATAGCAGTTTTTTTTTTGCAGTTATAGGTTAAATTATGATTTTTTGGTAATTGTTATAGATAATAGAATGTATTCATGTATAATATAATCAAATTTAACTAACAAAATATTGTGAAAATATTGTGGCGTCGGTTATCACAAGGAGCACTAATAGTGGTATTGGCCCCGGAGTTGACCCTGTAGCATAAGCATAGCATAATCAGCCTATATACATCCTACTGTAGGGCACAGGCCTTCTCTCAAGGAGAGAGTATGGGCTTAATCACCACGCGTGCCCACCGCGGATTGGCGATTTCAAGCGCTGAGCTAAGACACTCAGGTTTCCTCACGATGTTTTCCTTCACCGTTAGCGTGTGGTATTGCTACTATAACTTCACAATGTACATAACTCAGAAAACCAAGTCATAGGTACATGCCCGCACTTGGGATCAAACCTGGGTCTCTCGCTTCCGAGTCCGATGTTCTACCCACTAGGCTACCAACGCTCACAGGGAGGTGACCCTGCTGAAGAACAAAAAAAACTGAGATAACACCTACAGAATGCACTCGCACTTCTTTGGGGCGTAACATTATGCAAGGCATGTAGACCAATATTATTTTTTCTTTATTTGCATACGTAGATTGCCGGCCTCACAGTCGAGAGGTCGTGGGTTCGAATCCCGGCATGTACCGATGACTTTGTTTTTTAAGTTACGTACATTTGTAAAGTTACAGCAGCAATACCACTTGGTAACTGTGAAGGAAATCGTCGTGAGGAAACCCTAGTGTCCTAGGTATTTACATAGCTTCTAGCCCAACCTACCCCTTCGGGATAAAGGCGTAAGTTTATGTTATGTCATTATTATTTTATTAAGTATTGTTTAAATAAAAAACGATTTCTATCCTTTTCTTCTATTTTTGGTAAGCTGGGATGTCTTTTGGAGGCCATTAGTCACATCAACTTTATAAGAGGATACCGCCGTTTAGCCAAAGTATTTTTCGCCAAATTTTACTTCCCAATAAACTTATGGCATCAGTTTCATTTCCCAAATGAAACTTTAGCAAGTTTTCATTTCGCATTTTATTCATTTGGTCAAATTATCATTTCGCATAATTTTACTGCGTCAAGTTTTATTAAGACAAACGTTTATTATGCTAACGTTTTATTTTGGCAAGTGTTATATAGCAAATAATTGTTTGATTAAATTTATATTTCGCATTTTGTTCATGTGGTTAAATACTATTAGGCATAAATAAAAGTAATTTAAAAATTTAAGCTTAAGATACATTTATTTGTAGTATTATATTCTGATTTAAAAAAAAACTTACGAAAGCAATTTGGTGTAAAAAGTGTGTTTAAAATTTGGTTGTTAGGTCAGTACACATAAGCAAAAATAGGTTCGAAGTTCCAGGATGGAGCGGAGCGCAGCGACGCTCCATCCTGAAACTTCGGGTGTTAGTTCTTTTTTTTTATATAAAAGCGAAAAAAAATATTTCACTAAAAAACTTAGTTTTGAGTCAAACAAAAAAATTTTTGTTCTAGTTTACATTTCGCATTTTATTCATTTGGTCAAATTATACTTTTGACTGAATAATGCTTGGTAAAATGAATTTTGACCAAGTATTTATTTGGTAAACAATAACTTGCCATAATAACTTTTGCTAACTGTTTATTTGCTTTAAGTTGTTTTGAGAAATGTTTTTTTGCCAAGTGATAATTTGCGGAAAATAGTTTGGGAAGTAATACTTTGGGAAACGATTTTTGGCAATACATTAGTAAACCCTTTATAAGTTTACGCATAAGTTTATGAAGGTTGTCACCTGCCTGACCTGCCTCGCTGCACAATAAGATAAAGTGCCGACAAAAATAACTCGTGCGTTAAGAATCACATCATCATCCATTTGACGCCCATTGCAGGACATAGACCTCCCTCATGGTTTTCCAAGCTTCCCGGTGTAGTGCCGCTCGCATCCAGCGACTCCCCGCCACCGTAACCAGGTCGTCAGACCATCGGGTGGGGGGCCTGCCCAAGCTGCGAGGTCCGGTCCGCGGTCGCCAGGTCAGAACTTTTTCGCCCCAACGGCCATCAGCTCCCCGAGCTATGTGCCCCGCCCACTGCCACTTCAACTGAGCAAGAATTATTCTTCGGGCTATATCAGTAACTCGGGTTCTTCTGCGGATCTCCTCATTCCTGATTCGATCACGCAGCGAAACTCCTAACATAGCTCTCTCCATTGCTCGTTGGGCGACCTTGAGCCTTATGAGGCCCATTAAGAATATCTTTTATTATTTACTGGGTTTTAGGAAAACCATCGACAAGAAATAACAAAATAGAAGATACATTGTACATTATACTAGCAGGGAGCCATTAAAAGGTTTTCACTTATAGTATACATTGTAGTTGTTCAGAACATACCAAGATTATGCATTACAATATCGAAAACAAATAAAATACTGACCTAAGCACAATATTTAAATCTAACCATCACCTATATAATATACAAGTGCGAGTCGGACTCGCGCACGAAGGGTTCCGTACCATTATCTATACAACATTGAATATTTCAAGCGTCTACCTGTTGCCGTTAATATTAACAACCGAAAAATAACACGTGTAATGTGTATAGGAGCCCCCTTAAATATTTATTTTATTCTTTTTTTAATCGACTTCAAAAAAACTCCTCCTTTTTTCAATTCGACGCGTATATATATATATTTGCTATGTCCTTCTTAACTTTGTCAAATGTGAACTGATTTCGAAATTCTTTTTTTGTTCGAATAGATATAACGTCCCATTGGTCCCATTTTAATTTGGTGATGTTCTGGTGAAGACTTTCGGAGATGGAAATTGAAAACTTCAAATTTTAAAGCAAAGAATTATGAAGGGTAAATTGTGGTTAGAAGGGACTTGATTTATTTCTCCCGCTCCCCACTATAAATAAAAAAAATATTGAAAAAATAAAAACCGACTTCCAAACACTACAGCACTAAAAAGTAAGAAATAATTGAAAAGAATACTTTAAATTAGAATTACCTATGCACGCCCAGTTTCATGACCAGCACATATATTTTGGCCACTGACTCCAAATCATACTTCTACAATACCTACATTTATACGTACCCAGTTGGAGGGTCTCCTCCATAAACTAAACACCAAACGCTTAAAGAAAGTCATATTATGTGGTGACTTAAATATAAATGTCTTAAAAAATACCACAGAAACGAAGGAACTCAACTCTATACTATTAAACTATAACATGCAACTACATATTAAAAAACCCACCAGACAAAATACATGCATTGACAATATCGCAAGCAATATTTCTGACATAAAATCATCACAAACTCTACAAAGTGGTTTATCCGACCACAATACATGCCAATTAATGACGTTCCCTATAGATAAAACCATTAAAACACAAACCTATTATTATATCAAAAAAAGGGATTATAGTCAAGCTAACACTGAAAAATTTAAGGAATGCCTAAGTTCACTCTCATGGTCTCAAGTATACAATGCCAAAGACGCAGATGAAGCGTTTGAAGAATTCAAAGAATTGTTTTTATTATTCTACGATCTGTGTTTCCCAATTATAAGAGTCAAAATAAAAACTTACCTTAACGGTCTTAAGTGGGTAACACCCGGTATTCAACTATCTTGCAGGAAAAGTCGATATCTTAGGTCTCTGAAGCTATCGCGTCGTTTCACAATGGTTCCGCGGCAGGGTTGGATGGCCTGCGCCCAGAACATCTCAAAGAGTTGACGTCGGCAGTAGCGGGTGACAATGGTGTGAAACTCTTAGCTTCAATATGTAGCTTGGCCAATTTTATGCTGAAAGGTATGGTCAATAGGGAGGTTTGCCCTTTTTTGTATGGTGCTTCTCTATGTGCCCTTCGAAAAAAGGATGGGGTTATTCGGCCTATTGCCATAGGCAGTGTGATTAGGCGCTTGGTGGCAAAGCTGGGATGTCGCGCGGTCAAGGGAGAGATGGCAGCGTTCTTGCAGCCGCATCAATTAGGTTTCGGTGTTCCTTTGGGCTGTGAGGCGGCTATCCATGCCACCAGGGCTTTTGCCCTCTCCAAAGCAGATGCTGGCGATGTTATTGTGAAGGTTGACCTTCACAATGCATTCAATTCTGTAGAACGTGATTCAATGTTGTCTGTAATAAAGGAGAAAGTCCCTGTATTGTACCCGTTTCTCCATCAATGCTATTCTAGCTCAAGTAATTTGTTTTTTGGTGATGAGTTGGTAGAGTCTCAGGTGGGGGCGCAGCAGGGTGATCCGTTGGGCCCTTTAGTATTTAGTCTGGTAATACACACCGTAATCTCTACCATGCGATCGTCTCTGAACGTCTGGTATTTGGATGACGGCACCATTGGAGGCGAGCCGGGGGTCGTGGTTCGGGACCTCAAGGCGCTGGTCGAGGGCTTAGCGGAGTTGGGGCTACAGGTGAACTCTCAGAAATGCGAACTTTTCCCCTGTTCCGGTCAGATATCGCAGGAGGTCTTGTCGGAAGTTCATTCTGTGGTCCCAGGCTTACGGATTCAGGATAAGGCCAATTTTACCCTTTTGGGAGCACCTATCTTCCCCGAGGGTATACCGGGCGCACTGTCGGCAAAAACAAGAGCCCTTTTGGCATCTAAGGAGCACTTGAGACGTCTCCCAGCTCATGTAGCTTTAACTATCCTAAGGAGTTGCTTGTCCATTCCTAGGCTTACATACTCGCTGCGTACAGCTCCGGTGTGGCTTTGTGGGGAGGAAAAAGCTGAGTATGATGCCGTGCTAAAGGACTTGTTGGAGTCAGTCATTAATGTAGGTATGACTCCCATCCAGTGGTGTCAAGCGGCTTTGCCTATCAGGCACGGTGGACTAGGCATACGTCGGTTGCAGGACACTGAGCTCCCAGCCTTCCTGTCTTCGTCGTGTGGGGTGCTAGACCTTGTCACTCGTATTTTAAGTATCAATGGTGACGGGTTCTGCATTCCCTTCGCGGAGGAGGCCTTAAGGTTATGGCGGGTTCGGTGTCCTGGTAGCGATCCGCCCGATCACCCTAATTTCCAGCGCCATTGGGATGAGGTTTCATGCAGGTTCGCGCTCAATGAGTTGTTGGCCAGCAGTTCGGGGGTGGAGCTGGCACGTTTGCGGGCTGTTTCTCAGCCTGAGTCCGGTCTCTGGCTCCACGCTTTGCCTTCTCCACATCTAGGGACGTTTTTGGACAGCGACTCGTTGCGCGTGGCAGTTGCATTGCGCCTTGGGTGTGACATTTGCCAGCCTCATTTTTGCGTGTGTGGCGCGGCTGTGGACGCTAGGGGTCGGCATGGTCTGCATTGTGTGCGTAGCGCGGGCAGGTTTTCTCGGCATTTCTCCATAAACGACATTGTTAGGCGGGCTCTAGTAACAGCTAATGTTCCCTGTGTTTTGGAGCCCCAGGGTCTTTGTCGTTCCGATGGGAAACGTCCGGATGGCCTGACGATGATACCCTGGGAGAGAGGGCGCTCCTTGCTTTGGGATGCTACGTGTGTCTGCACTTTTGCCCCCTCTCACTTAGCTTCTACCGTATCCACCCCGGGCGCTGCGGCAGAAGAGGCTGCGAGATTTAAGGTTCAAAAGTATTCTGCGCTTTTGGGCCAGTACATTTTTGTGCCTCTCGCAATAGAAACAACTGGGGTCTGGGGAGTGCAGGGAAAGGTCTTTGTGAGAGAGATAGGTCGTCGCTTGAGGGACCGTGGCTATGATTACCGCTCTGGGGCCTATCTTATGCAAAGAATTTCCCTTGCAGTGCAGCGAGGTAACGCTGCCAGCGTATTGGGAACCTTTGGGTCGGATGTGTCCCGGGGCGGCTTATTCTCGTAATGATTTTGTGTTTTCAGTTGTTTATATTTCACATGTTTGTATTTGACGAAGCTTTTTGCGAATGAATTTAATTTGATTTTAATAGGTTGACATTTTGATAATATTTATGTTTCCTTTGGCTTTTATTGTTGCAGTGTTTAATGTATTTTGTTTTCTGGTGTGTAAAATAAAATTGTCCTAGACAAACATAACTACCTAACGTACTCGAAAGCACTAAAAAAATGTATATACAGAGCACAGTCGTCAGCAAATAAAAATCATATGTTAAGCTCAAAAAATAAATGTAAGGCAGCCTGGACTATAATAAAAGACAATTACCAAGGTCAACAAAAAAATAACATAGAAAAAATTGTACTTAATAACGTAATTATTACAAATCCAAAAGACATAGCTACAGAATTCAATAAAAAATTTTTAGATAACATAACATAACATAAACTCACGCCTGTATCCCAGAGGGGTAGGCAGAGACCAGGGAGTGCCACTTGCTACGATCCTGACAGATCACTTTCGCTTCCTCAACATTCATTAGTCGTTGCATGCACGCACGCCGGTTTCGGGTACTTTTTATCTTTCCCTTTGTTAATACATCCTCTATTTGGTCGAAGTATGTCCGTCTGGGTCGTCCCTTACCGGCCCTTCCATCCACATTCGCTCGATATATTTGTTTTGTCAATCTTTCTTCCTTCATCCTCTCCACATGTCCAAACCAACGCAACATTCCTTTCTCAATTCTTGTCACTACATCCTCTTTCAGTCCACAACGTTCTCTAATCACACTATTGCGTATCCTATCATTCAAAGTAACGCCAGACATACTTCTCAAGGACCTCATTTCTACTGCATTAATCCTACTTTCTTGCTTCTTTTGCCATACCCAAGTCTCGCTAGCATACATAAGTGTTGGGACTAGCACTCCATTATGGATAGCCAATCTAGCTCTTTTGGAGATGTTTTGGCCACTCACAAAGGAGTGCAATGCACCGTTTACACAATTTCCTGCTTTTACTCTTCTTTCTATATCACCTTCACACTTGCCATCCCTGGTAAAGAGGCTCCCCAAATAGACAAATTCTTTCACTTGTTCCACCCTTTCACCTCTAATTCTTATCTTGCACTCAGTCATTTCATCATCTTTTTCGAACACCATTACTTTTGTCTTACTCACATTAATGTTCATTCCTTTCCTTTTAAACGCCTCATCCATTACTGCTACTTGTGTCTGCAGGTCTTCAACCGACGATGCGAACAAAACCTGATCGTCGGCGTATAACAAGCATTTGACCAGTAGCTCACCCATCCTTATCCCAAAGTCATTCTCTTTCAAATCAGTCAGGCAACTGTCCATGAATAAATTGAACAACCATGGGGAGGCGACACATCCACATTTTAGATAAAGAAATTAAATCAAAACCCACAAAGCAAATAACGAAATTAATAAACCAAATCTATGAATCTATATACATATCTCCTTGTGACAATAAAGAAATGATGACAATTATTAAATCACTAAACATGACAAATTCCGTTGGTTTTGATGAGGTGAACACTAAAATAATAAAATCATGTGCACTCTACCTTATCGACATTCTGTGCCACCTAGTAAACTTATCCTTCACAATGGGCAAATATCCGACGGCCCTAAAGTTTACTATTGTCAAACCTCTGTACAAAAAAGACGATAAAACGGACATTAATAACTACCGGCCCATAGCCCTCATTAGTATTTTCTCCAAAATTTATGAGAAAGCTATGGAAAAAAGAATAAACAACTTTTTGCTCAAACACAAGATAATTAAAGTCGAACAAAACGGTTTCCAAAAAAATAAATCTACAAGCCTAGCCGGATTTCAGCTAATCACAGAAGTTGTTGAACACGTTGACAAAGGAAAACCTGCAGCCGTGATCTTTTTTGATATGTCTAAGGCATTTGACTTCGTGTCGCATAAAATATTGTTAGAAAAATGTGAGAAATATGGAATCAGAGGGGTAGCCTGGGAATGGCTACATAGTTACTTATCTGACCGCAAGCAAATCGTGGAAATTACAACACTTTCTAAAAATTATGAATTGCAAGTACACACGTCTACTCCAGACACAAATGAATGCGGCGTTCCTCAAGGAGGGATTTTGTCCCCTTTGCTTTTATTATTATATATAAATGACCTACCGGAAATAACCAAAAACAAATGTGTCCTTTTCGCAGATGACATTTCAGTGATAATTAAATGTATTGACGATATGAACTTTGAAACTGACGTAAATAAAACAATAGATGAAATAACAGACTGGTTGAGTGCAAATAATTTAAAAGTTAACGAGAAGAAAACAAAATACATACAATTTAAAAACAAAAAAAATGAGACATCGACATATAACGGTCAAGTGTAACAACACAACATTAGAAAATACGCCATCTACGACCTTCTTAGGCATCGTCGTAGATGAAATCTGCACCTGGCTTCCACACTTAGAAAAAGTCTGTAGCAAACTAGATAGGTTCGTTGACGCTCTCCGTAGGCTTAAAAAAACAGCTGACACATCTACAGCTCTAATAGCATACCATGGATATGTGGCATCAGTTCTGAGATACGGCCTCATACTTTGGGGAAACGCCAGAGACATAAATAGGGTATTTATAATCCAAAAACGTTGCATACGGGCATACGGGCAATGTGCGGCGCAGCCCCTCTAGACTCGTGCAAACCTCTGTTTCAGAAACTAAATATTCTTTCTTTGCCTAGTCTCTACATCTATGAAATGGCTTGCTTTGCTCACAGTCATAGAAACATATTTAAAACGTACTGCGAAGTTTACAGCTTTAATACAAGATACCCAAATAAAATCGTGGGCCCCCCTTGTAAAACAGAATTTTGCCAAAGAAGCTGCTATCGAATGCTGATAAAAATATACAACCGCCTACCAAAATTACTAAAAGAGCTACCTTTAGTCCAATTTAAAAGGAAATTGCACAAATGGCTAGTAGAAAAATGCTTTTATTCAGCTGTAGAATACCTTGACATTAAATATATTGACATAAAATAAATATGTAAAAAAATTAATAATTATTATGTAGGACTTAGTCAATATAATTATGTACACTACGATTATCTCCTGAAAAACCTTACAAACTTTGACACTTAACATATTTAATTTAATTCAATTTTTGCATGCCTAAGAAGGTGAATTGTGAAGAAACTTATTTATTAGTACCAGCCTAATGTACCACTTTTCGTGCAAATAAACAATTTCATTTCATTTCTAATTTAATGGTATTCTCTTACATTATTTCTAACTTTTTTGGTGCTGTAGTGTTTTGAAGTCGGTTTTTATTTATTTTTATTATTTGTTGTTACAGCGGTAACATAAATACATGATCTGTAAAAATTTCAACTGTCCCTAACAAACAAAGCAAAACAACCGAGCCTATCATACAAGTAGACATATCGCGTGGGACTGGAATTCCAACTGGTTCGCCTTGTAAATCAGATGATGACTTTGTTGTTGAAAATCGTAACAATGCGGGTGGACCGTGCGGGGGCCCAATACATGACCGATTCGAGTCCCTAATCGACGTTTGGGGTCAAACTTACGATTGGAGTGACATGGTTTTTATATCATAAAGGACATGGAAAAACTCATAGATAAAACCATAACGCGGTGGTAGTACAGCGGTAGATTGCCGGCCTCACCACGCGTGTACCAATGACTTTGTTTTCTAAGTCACGTACATTTGTAAAGTTGTAGTAGCAATACCACTCGCTAAACTGGTAAGGAGAACACGGTGAGGAAACCGGCCTGAGTGTCTGAGGTGTTCCATACCTCAGCGCATGAAATTGCCAATCCGCGGTGGTGAGCGGATGGTAATTACGCCCATATCTGTCTCTGAGAGAAGGCCTGTGCCCTCAGTGGGACGTATATAGGCCGCGTTATTATTGGTCCCCTGGTAATGGATTTCCTTAGTTGCCTTCTACGACATCCACGGAAAGGAATGAAGTGGCGCTATTCTTAATCCGGCGCCACACGGACACCAGCGTCTTCCTGAGATTCCAACCGCATACTGCGATCGCCAACCCCCCTGCCGAGCGTGGCGATTATGGCAAAACCCTTCAGCGCTGAGTCAGCTGCCTTTTGTGGCAACGTAATACACGACAGGCTACATCTATGGTCCTGTTTTATTTATTCGTTTTGTCTGTTGTGTATTTAATTTAGTTTTCTTTCTGTTGTTGTGCATATTATGTTACTTATCTGCTTATTTTGTTTCTGTGATGTAACTTGTTGGTTTAATAAATGTCTTTCTTCTTCTTCTTCTTCATGGTTATGAAAACCACGGGGGAGGCCTATGTCCTGCAGTGGGCGTCAAATGGCTGATGATGATGATGTTTATTTTTATTGTTTTTATTGGTCCTAAAAGGACTATCGGCGTAACTGCCTACAGACGGCTGAAAATACACTACCGAGCAATTTATCACTAAAACAACGCCGGAAGTCTAAATTTAGAAGGTCTATGCACCGGCGTGCAGCGGTCGGAGATCAATTTGGCCCAATTGATGTGTCAACTTGGCCCAATTGATCTATAACTTTGACTGGCCACCGGCTCGCTAGCGATGAATAAGGATAGGCGGCAAGGGCCCTGGCCACACAGAAGGGACATGGGGCGAGGGCGCGGAAAATTTTGTATGAAAGTGAGTTGGAAAGACGATACGTCTTTTTCGCGCCCTCGCCCCACGTCCTTTCTGTGTGTCTCTGGCCTGTAGACGTATGCAAGGCGATGTGTGAATCTGTGTCGTAAAGGATCACTCGTGCGTCTGACAGTCCATCCGTTTGTCACAGCCAATTTGCTCCGAATCTACTGGACCAAATCAGGTGAAATTTGGTAGGATGGTGTAATCCTATGACCTAAACAAAACATAGATGTGCAAAAAAATAAATATTTTTTTAAAATAAGGGTAATTTTCGGGGGACAAATAAGGAAATTAAAAAAAATTGGAATATATCAAATGAAAGGGCTCTCAAATATATTTTATTATTGTCAAATGTATTGTTATTATTGTAAAATAAATAGTTTTAATTTTATTCATGAAAGAAGACGAAAATAGACCACCCCCCCCTGATCTCCGAGCCAACTTGACATAAAATTTTGAAAAATATACAAAATATAGTTCGTTTGCTTGTACAGGAAAACCTATAAGAATTCTATCAATTGAAAATAAAGTCGTAAGCTCAAGATAATACGTTCACTTACGGAAAATAGTTCACTAAAACACCACTAGATAGCGCTAGTAGTAGTTAACTCTCCTCTTACTGTGAGCATCTCAAATGTGATACCACAATTGAATAAAAACACTTTGGCATTGTACGGAACTCTCTCCACGCGAGTTCAACTCGCACTTGGCCGGTGTGAAGTGACCATTAAGTCGCCATTTATATTGGCTTTTATATGAGAAAAATAGTTTTTCTTAGTCCCTTCCCCTCCATTCTCCCGTAATAAGTATATCCCACATGTCCCCCCGTTCATAATAATCACCGACAAAATCGATCTCTTCAGCAACAGTATAAGGAGCGTGCGTTAATCTATTTATTGTGTTTTTTTTTAACCGAATTCAAAAAAGGAGGGGGTTATCAATTCGACGCGTATATTTTTTTTATTTTTTTTTTATTTGGCTATGTTCCTCCATAACTCCGTCAAATCTTAACCGATTTCGACAATTCTTTTTTTGTTCGAAGAGATATAACGTCACATTGGTCCGATTTTAATTTGGTGAAGATCTGATGAAGACTTTCAGAAATGGAAAACGGAACTCTTCAATGGACAGCAGTAAATAAGCCCTAATGGGGCCCATCCTGTAGTAATATCCGTATGTTTCATAAAATAGCGTAAAAGTAGTCCCAAGTTAAGTTCTGGTGAAGACTCTCGGTGATTTAGAACATCAAATTTTAAAGGAACGAATCATGTGCGGTAAATTATGGTTATAAGGGACTTGTTTATTTTTCTCCCGCTCCTCCACTAAAAACTGAAAAATAAAAAAAAAATTAAATAAAAAATAAAAACCGACTTCGACACACTACAGCACTAAAACGATAGAAATAATTTAAATAATTTGAAGTATTTATACATGTAGGTATTGTAGAAGTATAATTTGTAGTCGGTGCCCAGTTTCATGACCAGCACATATATTTGGACACCAACTTCAAATTATACTTCTACAATACCTACATGTATAAATACGTCTAATTATTTAAATTATTTCTATCTTTTTAGTGCTGTAGTGTGTCGAAGTAGGTTTTTATTTTTTATTTAATTTGGTATTGCGATTGCCTTTTTAGGGTGCCAAACGGGACCCTATTACTAAGACTTCACTGTCTGTCTGTCTGTCTATCTGTATCTCATGAACCGTGATAGCTAGGTAGTTGAAATTTTCACAGACGATGTATTTCTGTTGCCGCTGTAACAACAAATACTAAAAACAGAATAAAGTAAGTATTTAACTGGAGCTCCCATACAACGAACGTGAATTTTTGCCGTTTTTGCTCTATACCCGATGGGTTGATGACATTAAGAAGGCGGCAGGAGGACAATGGACACGATTACCAGGGGCCCGGCGAGATTGGCGTGATGGTTAGGATGTCTGCCCAACAGTGGGCGTCTGTCATGGGCTGTATAGGTAGGTAGGCAGGTAGTCAGGTTGTTGGTTATTTTTTATTTTAGTTTTTTCGTAGCTGCAAGTTCCAAAACTAGCTGACTCGGCAAACGTTGTTTTGCCATAATAATTTAGCCTACGACCTATTCTCAGGCCTACCAAATATACATAAAAAATCGGTGAATCCGTTTCGGAAGAGTTCGATAACAAACACCGTGACACGGGATTTTTATATATTAGACAAAGTAACATCTGGGCTGGGCATGGGAAACAACGTCGAGTCTACACATCGCCAATCCCACAGTCTCAAGACGAAAGTCTTCAATCAGTGCGTCCTAACCGTCATGACATATGGTGCCGAAACGTGGACACTCACGGTGGGGCTGGTCCACAAATTTAAAGTCGCTCAGCGTGCTATGGAAAGGGCTATGCTCGGGGTTTCTCTGAAAGATCGAATTCGAAACGAGGTGATCCGACAGAGAACCAAAGTCACCGACATAGCCCACCGAATTAGCATGCTGAAGTGGCAGTGGGCCGGCCATATCATCCGAAGAACTGATAACCGATGGGGTAGACAAGTTCTTGAGTGGAGACCGCGGATCGGTAAACTTAGTGTAGGACGTCCTCAGACTCGGTGGAGCGATGATCTTCGCAGGGCGGCTGGCGAGAGCTGGATGAGAGTAGCCGAGGACCGTGCTCAGTGGCCTGCAATAAAAGAGGCCTATGCCCAGCAGTGGACAAGCATAGGCTGATAATGATGATGATGATTGCTACTATAAACTCACAATTTTACGTAACTAAGAAAACAAAAGTCATTGGTACATGCCGGTATTCGAACCCAACGACCTCCCGAACGAGAAGCCGGCGTTCTACCGCGCCGCTATACCACTTCAGCAAACGATGCATCAAATCAAATGTGGCGTGTCGGCTACGGATCAGCTTGATCATTATCGACTGATGCAATTACAAATGGAGTCATTAGATTAATTTTAAAGGGGGTCAACGAACGGTTAGCAGTTGCTTACTTTTACACTTTACACTAGACAGCCCAACTAACAATTCTGTGTCGTTTAAAGACACGCGGTCGTGGTTTCGAATCCCGGCATGTACCAATGACTTATTTGTGAAGTTGTAGTAGCAATCATCATCAGCCATTTGACGCCCACTGCAGGACATACGGCTCCCTCATGGTTTTCCTAACCATGAAGGGTTTTGCCATAATCGCCACGCTCGGCAGGCGGGTTGGCGATCGCAGTATGCGGTTGGAATCTCAGGAAGACGCTGCTGCCCGTCTCCTGGTAATGTATTGCCTTAGTCGCCTTCTACGACATCCACGGAAGGAAATGGTTTGACGCTATTCTGAATCCGGCGCCACACGGATGTAGTAGTAGCAATATCACTTTCACAAAAAAAATCAATGTCGTAAATTATACATTTCTTTGTGCGATTCTCCTCTAGAATCGGTTACAATTATAAGGGATCTTGGAATTCTAATTGATTCTAAACTACATTTTGACACTCATATTAACTCTATCACAACCAAGGCATTCCAAATGTATGGGTTTGTTATGCGCGCCTGTCAACATTTCAAACGTTCAGGTACATATATACATTTGTTCTGTTCATTAATAAGATCACAATTAGAATACGCCTCGCAGATCTGGAATCCATATTATAATAAATATTGCAACCAAATTGAAATTATACAGCGTAAATTTCTTCGTGCTGTTAACTACAGATGCTTTCGTACCAAATGCTCCTATGCTAGTGCACTGTCTAAATTCTCACTTCCTTCATTAGAAGCGAGAAGGCTGCTGCTTGATGAATTACTCTTGTATAAATTATGCCATAACTTCTTTGATTGTAATCAGTTAACCGCTCAAATATATTATAAGATTCCAAGTCGCTCGATAAGGATTCAAAGTGCACATCCTCATCATCTATTCATTACCAACCAATGTAGAACCAACGCAGGTGAAAGGGCACCTCTTAATAGAATAGTCAAAACATACAACACTTACCTTAATACTCTAGATATATTTGCACTTACCCCTGCGTCGTTTAGGGCACTGGCTCTTAAAATTATTAAGGATGTTTCAGTAAAAAGTTAATGGTGAAGGTTTTGTTATGAAGTCATTAAATTTCTTTTTTTTTTTTTCTCCCCTTTTCTTTTCAGGGTTTGTTTTTAGACAAACCTTGGACTAAGCGTGCGTTCGTTTGTTTGATTAGTTAGTTTAATAAAAACCATATTGTAAGATGTGGATAACGGAGCTGGATGTACAATTAACTATTGTATTTTTTTACGTTTAAGATATTTGTTTAAAATACATTGTACTTCTGTTTGTTGTCCCTAATAAAGAAAATAAAATAATAAAAATAATCACTCGCTAAACATGGTGAGGAAACCTGAGTGTCTGAGGTGTCCACATAGCTCGGTGCTTGAAATCGCCAATCCGCGGTGGGCACGCGTGGTGATTAAGCCCACACTCTCTCTCTGAGAGAAGACCTGTGCCCTGCAGTGGGACGTGTATAGGCTACCTAAAAAAATATTTGATTTTTAATACTTTGTTCAAAGCGTATTTTACGTCACTATACTCGGGGGGGGGGGGTTTGTGGTTTACGTACACTCAAAAAGCCCACAACGCTCTGCGGATCCAATTTAACAATGCGTTCAGGGTCCTGTTGCGGTTACCGCGCTTCTGCAGCGCCTCGTCAATGTTTGCCGAGGCCCGACTAGATGGTTTTGACGCCATCTGGCGAAAAAAATCAGCGTCATTACCTACTAAGCAGAATGCGCGGAAGCCGCAGTAGCATTCCGAGCGCAATTACATCACGGCTGGATAATCCACTGATTTGGGTCTTAATGAGACGTACCAAATCACTGCTAGACATTAAATACTAACAATAGGCTAAGTTGTTTATTTGTTGCTACTAACAAAACTTGGATCATGTTGTCTGTCAATAAAAAGAAATAAATAAATAATGTAATGTTATGCAGCACTTCCATGTAGCACCCACTCTATCAACGTTGGCGGCTCTGGCCTCGAAGTTGTCGACCACCATGTATACCTGGGACAAACAGTCTAGTTTGGTAAGTCCAACTTCGAGAAAGAGGTCACTCGTCGAATCCAACTCGGATGAGCAGCGTTCGGTGCCCGTTAAAAATTCAAGGTAGTAAAGGCCATTTTTTCGCAAAGGAAAATTATCAAGTGATTAAGACACTTAGTATCGCTATCAACAAAGTTGTGCCACAATGAAATAATACCTTAATTTGAAGTACTGGCTTAGAATTTTAAAATACTATTGTTAGCATTAAAGTAATTCTCCGGACGAGGATGTAATTAGGTCATTAATACTACCGCGTTTTTCTTGTCCTATACCATGTCATGACATGAAACTGTCATTCTCACACGTCGTGTGCATACTCTCCGCGTAACTCAGGTGAATTCAGCTAGCGAAGAGGTTGCACCGGGACTAAACTGTTCGTCCAGACTAAATTCTTTCACTCATTCTTTTCCAACCGCTCTTGAGTTGAAATAATAATAAGCCATAACCCACACAAAATGCATGGAAGCGATTTTATTTAAGCTGTAGTACTATTTATGCCCGGTTCCTATATTCAAGAACGACTCGTTTTGCTTACGGATAGTTAAAATGTCTACTCAAGTATTCCTCTTAAAAACGGTTTCGAATAACTTACCGTGCGATAAATGTATGGCGATAACAATTTGTAAAGTTCCTAACAATTTTTTAAACATCAACCAGCTATTCAAGTTACGGGACGCTTGTTAATGATAAGTTACCGATTACCAATAACGATTCATTAAATATAGGAACCGGGTATTAGAGAAGAAAATGGAAGTTGACGATGAATTTGAGGCGACAAGGTTCGTTTGTTACTAACACTTGTTGCAGCGACGATGACTGAGACGTAGGAGAATTCTAAGGGTATTCTTATAGTATAACAGGCCAGCGCAAATTCAGTGTATCATACATAATGATGGAGTGTGTATTTTACGATAGAATACACACCAATATGGAGACTTAAAAAAACACAAGAACTCATTCACTCCGTCACACTCCGTCTCACAAAAGTACTAACATTCATGCGAAATAGTTCATAAACAAATATACATTCTGATCATGAAGAAAACAATCGTAAAACCGTTATAATGATAGGTGACAGGGCATAGCACAGATTATGAACGATGACGTTCAGTGCTGCAAAATGTAATTTATATCGATCATCAATTCGATTCCATCAGTCACCATTTCATAAAATATAACTGAAATGTAATATAATTGATTAACGTGATGCGAGTAGAAAGCTCGGTGATTATGCCTCATATCACCTTTACATAATAACATATATAATGTGCAGTCTATGTACATAAACCATGACATTTTAGTTGCAAAGTCACCCATGCGTAGGTACTGATTACGTTATGTGCCCACTTTAGGGCACGAATCGTCTCGCACGCGAGCTCGATGACTTTCAGCTCCCCGAACAAGTCGGTTTCCGATAAGGCTTTACATACGTTGGACCAAATACATACGCTGCGGCAGAATGTACAAAATACCGAGGAGTATAATCTGCCACTATTTTTAGCTTTTTTGGAGTGAGGTGAGGTATGGGGACATGGGGTGTACCTCATACACATGTTTCCTCTCGATGTTTTCTGTAAACGTTGGACAGTCGTACTGCTATAAAAAAATCACATACAATGTCCGATTCGAACCCAACACCTTGGAATGTGATGCAAGCGTTCTGTTAATACATAACCACCGCTTTCCTGATTTATTTAAAGATCAGCATCCGAGCGATTCGGTCAAATTAAGGTCCACAAGATCCACGGATCCGTGTGGCACCGGATTAAGAATAGCGTCACTCCATTTCCTTCCGTGGATGTCGTAGAAGGCGACTAAGGAAATAAATTACCAGGAGACGGGCAGCAGCGTCTTCCTGAGATTTCAACCGCATACTGCGATGGCCAACCCGCCTGCCAAGCGTGGCAATTATGGCAAAACCCCTCATGGTTATGAAAACCACGAAGGAGGCCTATATCCTGCAGTGGCCTTTAAATGGCTGATGATGATGATGATGAAGGTCCACACTGTTGAATCTGTTATCTAGTGTTAGTGCCTAATATATAATGTAAACCGCAAATAATCTTAATGAACAGGTGGATAAAGAAATATGCAAATGAAGTAGGTATTATCAAACGAAATAACAAAAGTTGTTATGCAATTTTTTTCAGCTAAATATGCCTATTTTTTCCCTGTATCGATTCATTCGATTTGAAAAGTAGCGGTCGGTTGGATGGCAACACTACATTATTGAATGCACAGATTGAGATTTAAACAGGTCTGTGAATGGATCAGTAGACTTGTAGCAAGATGACAGCGGTCGTTAAACCGGAAGCATTAATTATTGTATAACTTTATTAATTTAGAATTACGGAGAAGTCATGGTTTAATAAGAAAACCCCTATTTTTTATAATTTAAAACATGAATTATGGACACTGAAAACTGGTGACACTATTTAGATTTTAGCGATACTGCTAATGGTCGAGATCCTTTGTGAAAATTAAATACTATACGGATTGAAACAGCTTGAAAAACCGAGCAAGACCGAATTCAAAGTCCATTTTCACCTGAGATGGCTTTTACGACATTTTCATCCTCAAAGGGTCGAAGGAGAGAACAAAACGAAAAACGTCATTTTTGAAAACAGCCAGACAGATAGACAAACAGCTGACAGACAGACGGACAGTGAAGTCTTAGTAATAGGGTCCCTTCGGGTACGGAACCCTAAAAATTAAGGAAAACCATACAAAAAGAATGTCAGTTACGTCAATATTGATAACTTGATTTATAATGATATTACGATTATGCAACTTCATCATACAGAAGAGACCGTTCCGATTTATTTACAAGCTAGGTAGTAGGGTTTAGAGAAACTAACATCTTAACAGTTGCGAGTCAATACATTTGTGAAAATATAATGTAATTATGTTAGGAAAAATAGCCATTATAATATTGATACTACGAATAAACATAAATTGCCATTTCCACGTTTTAGACTTGCAAAAGTTAATACATCCTTCATGGGGCACTGTGTACGGTTCTACAATAAAATTCCTCAAGCTATATTAGACTTACCACCGACGACGCGGAAGCATATTCTGTGCAAAAAAGTCTATTATAACATTAAGGATTATTTGGAAGACAAGGATGTCTGGTGTTTAAATAATGTTAACAGGAACGATTGTATCTAGTGTAGTGTAACTTTAAGTTGAAAACTCTGTTAATTAAGCAAACCTGTCTTGAAAAGAATAAAATTGTGGAGTTTCTTTGTTAGCTTCTTCTCCGCATAACAGCTTTGACGTTCATTAAGTAAACATTTTGTTTTTATAGTGAATAACATTTTTTACTTTGACTTTGTTACACACGCAACGATAGCCCAACAGATAATTTTGGCTCTTCACCTGGCGAAACTGAATAAGGATAACAATTCAGTTCATTATTTCAGTTTTATTATTGCAACAAAACTTAGATTTTTTTTGTGTATCATTCTATAACTGTCAAGAACTAATAGTAGTTTATGTGACTGTCACATAATGAGGGTTATTAAAACACGAGCGAGATTTTAAAAAACGAGCCTCGGCGAGTGTTTTAATAGCATTCGCGAGTGTTTTAATACCAAGTTATGTGCAGTCTCATACACTACTTTATCTACACTCATAATGAAATTTTTGAAACAAAATGGCGCAATTTCGACAAAAGTATCTTGACATTCAATCGTCTGCACTCAGTTTTGCGCGCGCAATTTTAGGTATTTTTAGTTGCACTTTTGGTACCACGAAAATGAAATTAGGTTTTTTATAGAGTCAACTTTTGACATTAAAAGAAAAACTTAAGTTTTGTTCCGCGATCACAGCAACACTTTAAAAAAAATAACTGTAACATAAAGTGAAAAATCTGACCTTTAATGTAACTTTATATTACACTTTTTTTTTTTATTTTCTTTAAAGTTATGTATTGTTTAAAGCCTGTCAATATGTGTTTACCTTTGAATTCTTAATTTGAAGATTATGATATGAGTGTAGGTAAAATAATTAAGAAGCCAACCTGAGGTGATATAATTTGGAATCGATTTATCATGATAATCGCATATTCAGTGTACCGGTTTATTTTGTTCGCATCCCTGATTGCATCGTTATGACAGCTGTCCAAACGGGCCTATTAAATCTCGACCACTGTGGTTTCGTAAACGTGATATTAAATACTTCGAGGTCGAGAACCTGCGTATCAGTACCGGAGCTGCCTTATCAGAGGCATTAATGTCCAATGGGGAACTTGCACACAAAATGTTTTAATCAAGAAATCAAATATTTATTTCAACGTAAAGAATTTACATTACTGTTTGTTGAATGTCAACAAAAAACACGAAGAATGTCACTAAAAGAAACTAACATCCTAACAGTTGCTATGGATATATTGTGTACATTAGGAAAAATATTAGTAACTTTAAAACTGTAGGTAGCCAACACAACGTAAATACTAGAAATAGACATAAACTTTCGTTCCCAAAATACTTACGTTAATACATCCTTTATGGGGCATTGTATATGTTTCTACAATAAGATCCCTGAGGATATAATAAGCTTGCCAGAAACGCGGTTCAAAAAATGTGTAAAGCACACTTTGTGCCATAAACCTGACCATCATCGCTACAAATTGGGCCAAAGCTATGACGTCACGTATTGCAAACATAAATATTTGAGTTATCTCTTAAAAACACGTTTTTACAGTCACTATACAAGACTCGCCCACCGAGGGTTCCGTACAAATTTGGAGGTACTTACATTTTATAAATAGTTCAGGAATGGCAAATGGCGCAAAAAACGTATATTTCGACACTCAAGGGAATCAAAATTTATAGGGTACTTTCCGTTGACCTAAGACTATGAAATTTGACAAGTAATGTGGTCTTATCAAGTACAAGGAAAAATCGGAAAACTAAATATTTCTAATTAAATATTTAAAAAAGGTGTCTTTGAAGTTCGGGAAAACCTCGAAATAATCAGCAATGTTCGATTCCTGAACTATTTATAATATGTAATATGTACCTGGGTGCGCGAGTCCGACTCGCACTTGTCCGGTTTTTTCTTAAGTTTTATGTCTTCTATAGTATAAAACAATGTAATTCCAATCTAACTTTGACGCAAGTGCCCCATTGGCCCTTACGTTTGTCTTGGCAACCAAATCGTTTCCATGCATATAGGCTTTTGTCTTGTAATGAAACAATTAAACAGTTGTAAATCTTTTGAGCTTAAAAGCCTTACCGGGAGTCGGAATCTTTGTTTGTACCACCGGTAAGTAAGTAATTAGCAACGAAAAGGTCTTGAATATTTTGAAAAATGAGGCTAAGCAGCCTATATACGTCCCAATGTAGGGCACAGGCCTTCTCTCAGAGAGATAGAGTATGGGTTCAATCACCACGCGTGCCCACCGCGGATTGGCGATGTCAAGCTCTGAGGTATGTGATTAGCTCAGAACTTCAGGTTTCCTCACGAGATTTTCCTTCACGTTAGCGATTGGTATCGCTACTATAACTTCACAAATGTACATAACTTAGAAAACAAAGTCATAGGTGCATGCCCGCACTGGGAATCTAACCTGGGCCTCTCGCTTCAGAGTTCAATATTCTACCCACTAGACTTATATTTTCTCCCCCTTTTTTACTCCTTCAGGGGAAAAATTTTTAAAAAATATTCAAAACGTTGTAGATCTTTATGTCGAACACTTTAATAAACACAGAAATAAATTGCACAGATTCTTAACCTTCCTAGGTTGCCGGCGGTCGGCGGTAATATCACTGAAAATGTCTTCAAGACAATGGACTGGATTCATACATTGAAGAATGAAGTAGACCAACCAAACCACAGTTTTAAGAACTTTAAAAGCCTTTTTAACAGACTTAAAAAAGGGAAGACGTCCTAAATTCTTCCGAGTATTTTATTTATTCTTCAACGATAGTTCTTGACCATGTTGACCGATTTCATTAATTCTTTCATAGAAAAGGTACCTCAAGGGTAGTCCCATGTAAATTAAGCAAGATCTGTTGATTAATACATACATAAACTCACGCCTGTATCCCGGAGGGGTAGGTAGAGACCAGTGACTGCCACTTGCCACAATCAGTTGATTAATCTATGAGAAAATCATCGAAATTTTACTTTTAGTGCGTGTCTTGAAGTCGGTTTTAATAAGTAGTTATTCCCATACACTTGCACCGCTTTTGAGCGCATTAGGGGTGTAATTAAAAAAATACCTCTGTGCTTGGGCTATGCATTGTCTGTCTATAATAATATATTGATGAAGATTGTCTATTTGTATCTCAAATCACCAGGGATTTAACTTGATTAGATTAGATTCCTTTCATTAGAACTCTTTTCTGTACACACCAGAAACCAAAATACATTAGAAGGCTTTCATGTCTAAGCTTTGCCCGTATACAATTGGCGGTCTTATCGCTAAAAGCTCTTCCAGAACATCTTAGGATGGATAGAAAGAAAAGTCATGTTTCTCATCACAAAAGTCGCTTTCGTTAGTAATGGTCTAATGAAAGTGACTTTTGCGATGACAAATATTTGGCCGAGCGCCACTCAACAAATACACTCTCTAATCTCTATTGCGTTTTATTGAATTTAGCTGTGATCTACGCATAAACAAACCGTTGATAAAAATTGTTGGAAAAACCGGCCAACTGCGTGTCGGGCCACGCGCAGTGTAGGGTTCCGTAGAAAGAGGGTATTTTATCTGCTTTACAGAACTAACAACTTCATCAACGTAATTTGCAACGAATTTTGTACGAAGCTTTCCTCTTATAAGTTGGTCGCCTATTTACTCATTAACTTGTGAAGCCTGCTTAGCCGCGATAGATTTCCCTTTTAAGTTCGTAAATGTGCTAGTACCCTGAATTTTTTCACGTTTCTATAATCAATCGTTTAGCCAGGAGAGGGGGGCGGGGCGCGCGCCCTACTCGGACCAAAATTTGCGCTTTAAAACTTAATATTTTGTAAACGGAACCCAAAACAAAAGAAAAACACAATTGTATCCTTCATTATTTCGGTGCAGGTTACCGTAAAATATCTTTTTCTAAGATTTTATTCTACCGCTTTGTCGGCCTGATTAATGCGTATAGTCCGCACAGACCTTTTTGGCGGTAACGTGAACATAGTCACAGATCGTTCAGCTTTCCCCTACTGATCGTACGAGACCCTACCTAGTACCTCGCAATGAGGTACTTTGTTGAATGGTTTAACCGACCTCAAAAAAGGAGGAGATTCTCAATTCGACACGTATATTTTTCTCTTTGCTGTTTTTCTTCATAACTCTGTCGAATCTTAACCGACTTCGACAATTCTTTTTTTTGTTCGAATAGATATAACTTCCCATTGGTCCCATTTTAATTAGGTGAAGATCTGATGGAGACTTTCAGAGATGGAGAACGGAACTCTTCAATGGTCAGCAGTAAATAAGATTGGCCCTCGAAAGCGGTCTGGCAGATTTTTATGGTGGTGCATCGGTTTAAGCCAAGGTTACTGTCTGCCGAAAATCAGCCCTCGATCTTCTTTTGTTTTAGAGATATTTGACATAATACCAAATCATCAAGGTATTTTTTAAACCAATATCTTAGGTAATCCACGCAAGCTAAAATAACCAAATAAAAACACGACGAATGAGGATAAAATAAACTATTAAATGCATATGTTTACGGAGGGCCCTACTATTAAACTTCAGTCAAAAAAACATAGTTATTTTGTTTTAGTAAATTTTTTTGACACTTGCCGCGGAGGTACATCTACCAAAATAATCTCGAAATGAGCTACTAAAGAGCTCTACAAGTGCATACAAAAACATTTTGAAAAATCGTGGTGCGTCATGTAAAAAAAAATTGGCAATACAACACCAGTATTTAAGTACTAGAGTAGTAGTATGTTGTAATCTCTTTAGTGCTTATTAGACTCTATTTACGAAGATAACATTGGGACATCTGAAATCTATTAAGCACTGACATATCAAATATCTCTAAAATAAAAGAAGATCGAGGGCTGATTTTTGGCACACAGTAACCTTGGCTTAAACCGGTGCACCACCATAAAAATCAGCCAGATCGCTTTCGTGGGCCAATCTTGTTCCCTTAGCCTGCTAGAGCCTTTTAAAGCAAAGAATTAAGTAAGGTAAATTATGGTTATAAGGGACTTGATTTTTTTCTCCCGCTCCCCCATTAAAAATGGAAAACAAGTGATTGGGTTGTGTGTAAGTATTAGGGTGATTCTTATTCTTACGTTTTTTTGTGTGAGTTGTAAGAATTGAATATATTTTCTACGAAAATCAGTAAACTGTATATTAATTTACTTAGTAAATTACCTCTAGTATCATGTCTGTAAATATTTTTTGGCATAAAATTATCAGAAACATACTTGAAAAAAATTACAAGTCCAAAATGTCACGGACCGTGTAGTGTGAGATTGCCGGATTTAGAAAAAAATATTTTTTTTCTGAAGAAATATCAAGTTGTTTCGCAAAATATTACAGCAATTATGCAAGACTAACCTTTGTTCTATAAGACTGATTAAAAATAAATATAAATAATAATTACAATTTATGATTCTAAACAACATAAAGTTTGTGCGAAGTTTTTGTGTCACGACCATGTATGATAATATAAAAATTCGGCACTCTGTAGAAAATTATCTTTGATGTTGGCAACCCTTCCTACGCTTTTTTAGAACAGCAACACTTTCTTCTTGTCAGATTTGCAAATGGCTGAACATAGTGTGTGCCTCGCAAAACAAATCTTCTTATTTAATTGAAAAAAGGGACAACCTTAACACGTCAACGCCGTGTACGACTTTTAAACGTAAGTACCAGTGTCACGCTATTGTTTGAAACATAATATGTACCTCATACCGTGTAGTTTAAGGTAATTACTTAATATTTGCGATATCATGGCTAGCTTTTAGGTTATATCGAACACGTTTCAAATTGTCACGACCATGGTATGAAAAAAATGTCACCGCCATGGAATTTTTGAGAGCATGGTCGTGACATGTATTGCGTGGTCGTGACATTCTATTTCATTTGAATTATTTAGTGGCGTTTGTTGTTTTGCTGAATTATATAATATGCACTATCTACTATTTTTTGAAATAGCCTTTTACTAGGTATACTGATATTTTGCTATTCTGATTCTGTAGATGCCACGAAAGAAGAAAAACTTAGAAGCAAAAAAGAAAGAAAGGCGTGAATATGAAAAAAAAAGACGCGCTAAAATAAAAGAAGATCCCGTCAAATATGAAGAAGCAAAAGCAAAAGAACGAGCACGGCGTCAGCGAAGAAAGGAGCAAAACAAAATAGTGTCGATAAAAGATTTATCACGTCGTGATCAGAAGGAACAACGAGAAAAATGGCGTGAACGTACCAGAAAAAGTCGAGCATTAAAAAAATGCAGAGAACGTGGGCTGCAACTAATCAGGGAGAACACTCCTCCATCTGATTTGGAAATGAATGTTGCCCTGGCGCCAGATCCGAGCGTCTCTTCACCAATAAGAGAGCGCGATACAACACCGGTGGTTAGTAGAGACGATACACCTATCATATCACAACGAGGTGAAACTCCATCATCCATCAGTTCTCGAGGCAGCTCAATGAGTAGACAAAGGCACCAAGCGTTAAAAGAACACAAACAACGCAGGAAACTAACCAATGTTATTATTACGAATCAAAAAGCGAAAATAAAAGCGCAGCAGAAAGCAATACATACTCTTCAAGTCAGAATGAATAGGCTGATAAAGAAGGTTTCTGAAATGCCGACCAAAGCCAGGAAAAGGCAAATAGTCTTGAAAGATATTTGGCGTCGTCGCAAATTATCGGTTCAAAAGTTTTTAGACAGTGAAGAAAATTCTATGATAAGCCCTGGGGTAAAAGATACAGTTACGCGGCATAAAATAAAGAAACAGAAAAGGTATATTACTGACACTATGGAAAATCTACACAAAAAGTACAATGCCGTATCAGACGGAAGACTGCGTGTAAGTTATGCAAGTTTTTGCCGCTAGCGTCCATTCTGGATTGTTAAGGCAAAATTAAGTGATCGCGATACATGCTTGTATGTAATTCACGAAAATTTTAATATGATGCTTAACAGATTAAAAGCATTACAAATCATACAAAATGGAGACACCGTAATTGAAAGTGTGGTATGTAATACTAATTCATATAACTGCATGAGTCGTAAATGCTCTAAGTGTCTTAATAAAACTCCTAACTTTATGACATTCGAAAACGAAACCATTTCTTACCATCAATGGGTGAGCCAAAATGAAGAACGAGATATAAAAGGTAGTATCAAATTGATCAGAAGAACAATTAAATGTAGACTTACAACTGACAAAAAGGGGCTAGTTGAAACTTTTCTGGACATTCTGCCAAGGTTTCTCCTGCACACATTCAATATACGTAACCAATATCAAGCAATTAATCATATCAAGACTAATTTAGCAGCAGGGGAAATTTTGGTAAGGATTGATTTCTCTGAAAACTACGCATGCAAATATTTCTCAGAAATTCAATCGGTACATTTTGGGGCATCCCGTCAACAGGTGTCAATTCATACAGGGGTTTTATATTACTTGTTGGACGCCACTGGAGAAGTGGATACCATGCCCTTCTGTTCTGTTTCTGCCTGCCTGCGTCATGATGCGGCCGCAGTACATGCTCATTTGAAGACAGCCTTAACGCGTTTGATTGCAAATCAAAATATTAAGATGCTACACATCGTTAGCGATGGCCCTAGCAGTCAATACAAAAACAAGAGCAATTTCTATCTTTTCACCCAACACCTTGTCCGCATATTGAATATTTCTGCAGCATCATGGAATTTTACTGAGACAGCACACGGTAAAGGCCCTGCAGATGGTGTAGGTGCGGCTTTGAAAGGAGCTGCTAATAACCATGTCCTTAAAGGTAATGATATACCTGACTATGAAACATTTGTCCAAGTTGTCAAAACCAACTGCAACGTTATGGTATATGAAGTAAGTGAGCAAGATATTAAAGACGCTGAAGATTGGCTTCGAAATTCTGCTAAGATTTTAAGCATACCGGGCACAAAGAATATGCATCAGTTAACGTGGAGTACTGAAGAACCCACAATGCTCAATATAAGGGAGCTTTCTTGTGCCAACTGTGAAATAAAAGATAAATGTCCTCATTATCCCTGTTCAAGGCGTCCGATAATACGATTGGCTACTGAACGTGATGCAGAGTCAAGTCTTAGCACGACTAATACTAATCTAATTGAACCTATGATCGGTAACAATTCTCCCGAAGCTAATAAACGTAATTTAAAAGAAGGGGCGTGGGTAATAGCCAAGTTTTCAGGGAAAAAGAATCTAGTTTCCCTTTTTGTAGGTCAAATTGTTAGTTTAAATAACGACAAACCTGATACACCTTACTATACTATTAAATTCACTAAGAAGAAGTATCACAACGTGATATCAGGAGACACTATCTTTATCTGGAATAACAATGATTATGCAGATCTTGGCGCTGAAGACATTGTTTCTGAGTTGCAAGAACCCACTCCCGGTAGGCGAGGAATACTAGTTTTCAAATTTGATTTCTCATTATTTGATCATCCCGTTATGTAAAAGGTTAGAGGTTTGTTACCTAATTTGCAGGTCATTAGTGACGAGAGATAAATACTCTGTATGTGTAAATGTATGATTAGACTTCCTTGATAAAAAAATATCAAACCTTAAATTATGTTGGTTATAGATTATTTTTTGAGATGTTTAATAATAAGTGATACCTATTGTTTTGATTTTTAGGAATTTTTATTTTATTTCTAGAAGATTGACTTTTTAGTTGTAGAGCTCAAAACGCTGCAATTACTTTAAGCATTATGCTTCAACTTTACTTTGAAAATATTTACTACCTATAGGATAAAAATTAGTCCTGATTTTATACTCAATTATTATGTTTAATATTTACTAATTATAGGTACTATGTGATATTGAAATAATGCTGCCTGTGATCAGATAGTTCTAAGAATAAAAGGCTGATTTGTTGTATTAGTAGACAGATTGACCTGACGGTCTTTTTGACGGGATCTCACTTGTGATTTAATTATTTGAAGTGTGTGTGTTGATGAGAACTTCTCATTGAGAAGTATACCAAATAAATACTGTTGATTAAACCATTTCAGTGTTTTATTTATTGCTCAATCACTTTTAACTAAGAAGACACAAATTTCATAACATTAATATTAACAATTACAATAAAAAATATAAAATTGTCACATCCATGTCATACAGTGTCACAGCCACGTTCAGTAATGTCACGACCGAGGCACAATCTGTCACGGCCGTGTTTATGTACCCATTTTTTTTATGTTTCCTGAGGGCATTAAGCTTGTTCATATGCATCAAAAATATGCTTTTGGTATATAATTTTGATGTACATCGCAATATATCGTAAAAAAAAAAGTCAATTTTTTTGAGTTATCTGGAAACTATTTAAGAATCACCCATTATTGTTTTAATAAATATCAATTCAAGCGGTGTATTGTGAATAGCCGGATCCACACCAAACGATCCATTTTGGATCGGCGATCCTAAGATCCGCGATCCTGATCCGTGGAGCGTGGATCGTTCTAGGTCGATCCAACAGCAATGTTTTGCGATCCTGACTTGGCTGCTCCAACGCGCTCCAGCCGATCCATACTGAATCAGTTGAATTTTGTTTCGCTATGGAGTCACACGTGCAACGACGGCGACTTCTTTAATTCTGTTGTAGGAATATTGTTCATTTGCCGACTAATTTTCCGCCAGGCATCTTCTCTTACACCTCTATTTGTGTAATTGGTATCATTAGGATCCCATAAACATTTATTCTCCCTATACAGGGAAATTAAACTGATACATTGAGAGTTATCCATAACGGCGGATCGCGCGATTCAAAATCACAACCGTCCAGACCGCACGCGCCAAGCGACTGAGGCCCCTTTGTGCGTGAACAAAAAACCGACAACAAATGGATCGCACGCGGCGAGGAGCGCACGCGGCGAGGAGCGCGCGCTCTCCGCCGCGCACATGGATCGCGCGCGGTACGTCTACACTTCACGCTCCGTGGAGCGCGCTCCATGCCGCGCGCGATCGGAGCGCTTTGGATCGTCCGGTGTGGATCCGGCTAATGGCTTTACGCCAGATTATCGATACACCACGTGTAGTCGGTGTAGTTCCCGGCATTTCGACATTTCGATCTCCATTGACGTAAGTGGTCCTGTTTATAAATACCGTTGCCGTATTTGTTCAATTCGGGATTGGTGACGTCAGCTTACCGGTGATCACTCCATCGTCGGGTCATTTGTCATGACTTTTGATGAATCGCGAAGATGTTTGATTCTATTTTAAAAACCTATTAAGAGGCTAAAAATTCCACCCATGCCGGGACTTGAACCCGCGACTTCTGGCTAACCGTGCCAGCGCTCTCCCAACTGAGCCAATGGGCATGTGCAGGCATCAGTGAAACTTCGAGCCTCTTTGTTACTCGGGGCTGCAAGTGATGGGTGGAATTTTTTGCCTCTAAATAGGTTTTGAAAATGGTCCTCAGCACGAGTTAGTGCAACAAAAAGAATGTAATCATGTTTGATTCTATGTTACGCGCACCAAATCCTGAGCTATTCCAATCGTCTAACTGTCAAACTACATACTAATTCTTATCGCGAACGTCAGGATTTAACAGGAATCGCGTTCACGCACCGTTTTGATTTTAAGCTTTTCTTGGTATATAAGCTATTCAATGCATGACTTCTGAGACCGGCACTACCTATCTATTTATCCAGAGTGAAATTCTATCCTGTGAATAAGTCCGAAAACATCTAGCACCATGACATTTGTGACATTTGATAGCTGTGAAAGCGTGTGCAATCAAGTCGATAGTTCGCATTTTTATACAAAAAAATATAATTTAAATAATCTTACACAATCATGTACATTTTGTTGTGTTTTCTTTTCTAAATAGATTGAGAATTAGGAAGTTCAGACATGGGACAAAAAGAAAAACGCAGTTTGAGAATAGCAACTTTGTTAACAAAACAGTAAGGTCCATCTTTCACCTCCAAGAACGTACAATTGTCACATGGTACACTGCCAAGGCGTCTAGTTCGTACCGGGAGTCAGATTTTATATTAAAGAATAAAAGAATAAAGAAATTTTATTTCCAGTTCCTCGTCTAACAGGTTCATGTAAATTGGGTATTTGACAAAATATCAAATGAGTTACTTTTAAAACGGAATTTTGTATGAAAATACTTGCTTATGACGTCACATTTCAGAGCACTCTTTTTATGTTTAATCTATTTAAAAATTGAAATAACTAGTAATTGACTAAAAGAGATACATTTTACGAGATATTTTGTAATTTTTGTTTTAATCGAGCGTATGATATGATTTATTGTTGATCAACAATTATGGGATTTTTGTTTTTCAATTTGAAAATTAACCAAACATATATTTGCGGCTATTATTGCGCCCAGAATCACGTATAACCATGTTGTTACATTTACAATACACTGTTCTACGTTACAAACAAGTGGCGATGGTAGGTGTTTTCGTCAATAAATTATAAACGTGTGACACACTTGTTTTGATGTTTCCTCGAAAGATAGGTGCGTTGTTCGCGCACTATGCAAAACAAGCCAAGGTCGTTGCTTAGCCTAATCTGTCAACGCTAGAAAGTGGAGTGACGGCCAAACTGACTGTAAACAGTACAGTGGCCAACAGGATCGCGTCTCGTAATAAAAAAAACTATTTTAAACAATTTTATACCTAATTTGAACGGTATTATTTATAAAAAAAAAAACCGGACAAGTGCGAGGCGGACTCGCGCACTGAGGGTTCCGTAGCATTATCTGTACAACATTAGATGCAAAGATCGAGAAAAAACGGCAAAAGATCGCGTTTGTTGTATGGGAGCTCCCCTTAAATATTTATTTTATTTTAATCATGTATTATTTTTGAAGCGAATATAAAACTACATATTCTACCTGTTGCGTTATTAATATCGAGCAAAAAAGCGGCAAAAAAATTACGTTTGTCGTATCGTCCCCCCCCCCCTTCCCCTTAAATATTTATTTTATTCCATTTTTAGTATTTGTTGTTATAGCGGCAACAGAAATTCATCATCTGGAAAAATTTAAACTGCCTAGCTATCACAGTTCATGAGATGCAGCCTGGTGACAGACAGACAGATAGAGGGACAGTGAATTCTTAGTAATAGGGTCCCGTTTGGCCACCCTTCGGGCACGCAACCCTAAAAACCATACCAAACCTAAAAACGTAAGTGTGGTAGGTTAAAAGAACGCTTTAGGCATCATCTCGAAGTTAAGTTCTGTAGAACGACATCTCACAGTAAAGGTACTAGCCATCATGCAGCAGTTTCCGTATACAACAGATCACCAAAAAATATCAAGTTTCTCCCTGGTGATCGATTCCTCAAGGTATTTAAGGAATATCTACTTGTTATGTGTCCCTACAATCTGAACGAATATTATGAAAATTGCAATTTATTGATCTAATGCTGAAATTTTACTGATTTATTATTTTATCTACACTAATGTTGTAACATTCTACTTATGTTTTCAATACTTGACTTATAATTACTACTGTTATAGCGCAGACAACAAAACACTCAATTTAAGCAATTTCACATGATGGTATAATATTCACATCGATATCGTAAAATCTCATTATAACATCAATAAAACGCGACCAACTTGATTGCAGGGCCAATCAGGTTGGTCGCGTTTTATTGAAGCGCGCAGCTGCGCTCTCATTGGTTAAATTTTAATGGCGGCAAAATCACTGTGATTATACACGTACGCGTGAATTTAATTTTTAATTGCATTAGTGAAGATAAAGTAGTGTATGCAACTGCATATAACACGGGTATTAAAACACTCGTTACTATTATGAAACTCGCTGCGCTCGTTTCATAAACTCACACTCGTGTTTTAATACCCTTCATTATATGACAGTTGCATAAACTACTATAATGACCTATGAATTTATGTACCTAATGTTATTATTATTTATTATAACATAAGCAGCCTATATACGTCCCACTGTAGGGCACAGGCCTTCTCTCAGGGAGAGAGAATTATTATATTAGTTCTAAATTATGAAATTATCAAATTGCTATGCCACTATCGGTGAAATTACACTTGTACCACAATTTTTATAAACATCATTATCATACTGTACTGTAATTTATTGCAATAAAATGAATTGAATTAAACCATGTCGCCACTAAAACCCAACAAGGAAATAAGAAAAGCCGGTTTATCGATAAAGTCACAATGACATTATAGTGCCCTCATCATAGGATTAAGTGTGATTGATTCGCTACGTCTGTGTGTCATTTAGTACGCTGTTCCAAATCAGTGTTGAGCTCTTGCGCTGTTTTGTGCAATAATTTCCATATCCATAATTTCCAAAAAACGTCCAATTGCGTTTCGGGCCACGCGCCGGGGCTTCCGCAGAAGGAAGGGTATTTTACCTGCTCTATAGAACTAACAACTTCATCAAACTTAGTTTAACTTGTAAAGCCTTCTTAGCTGCCATAGTTTTCCCTTTTAACCTCATTATATGTGCCGAATGAACGATTACATACTATTGAATTATTTTGAGCCTCCATTGGGCCTTATTTACTGCTGTCGATTGAAGATATCCGTCCTCCGTCCTCTAAAAGTCTTCATCAGACCTTCGCCAAATTAAAATGGAACCAATGGGACGTTATATCTATTCGAACAAAAAAGAATTGTTGACATCGGTTAAGATTTGACGGACTTATGCGAGAACACAGCAAAAAAATAAAAAAAAATGTAAATTAAAACTAAAACCGACTTCAAAACACTACAGGTTTTGGGCTCGGTTTTTATTTTTTATTTAAATTATTTTATTTTTAATTTTTTAGTGGGAGAGCTGGAGAAAAATAAATAAGTCCCTTCTAACCATAATTTACCCTACTTAATTCGTTGCTTTAAAATTTGATGTTTTAAATTTCGATCCCCGAAAGTCTTCACCAGAACATCACCAAATTAACTTGGGACTAGTTGGGACTACTTTTACGCTATTTTATGAAACATTCGGATATTACTAAAGGATGGGCTCCATTAGGGCTTATTTACTGCTGTCCATTGAAGAGTTCCGTTCTCCATCTCTGAAAGTCTTCATGTCAAATCTTCACCAAATTAAAATGGGACCAATGGGACGTTATATCTATTCGGACAAAAACGAATTGTCGAAATCGGTTAATTAATAAATAAGTCCCTTCTAACCATAATTTACCCTACTTAATTCGTTGCTTTAAAATTTGATGTTTTAAATTTCGATCCCCGAAAGTCTTCACTAGAACATCACCAAATTAACTTGGGACTAGTTGGGACTACTTTTACGCTATTTTATGAAACATTCGGATATTACTAAAGGATGGGCTCCATTAGGGCTTATTTACTGCTGTCCATTGAAGAGTTCCGTTCTCCATCTCTGAAAGTCTTCATGTCAAATCTTCACCAAATTAAAATGGGACCAATGGGACGTTATATCTATTCGGACAAAAACGAATTGTCGAAATCGGTTAAGATTCGATGGAGCTATGCGAGAACGTAGCCAAAAAATAAAAATAAAATATATAGGGTTGAATCAGAATTTATAGGGTTGTTTCTGTTAACCCAGAACTATAACATTTGGCAAATTATATCGTCGTATACTACAAGTACTGGGAAGAGTCTGAAAATTATACATTTGTAATTAAGTCATAAAAAAATGGTATTTTCGGGAAAAACCTGGAAAAAATTTGCGAGACTCGATTACTGAGCTACTTTTTTTTTAATATATAAAAAAATATACCTACAAATTTGTGCGGAACCCTCGGTGGGCGAGTCCGACTCGCACTTGTCCAGTTATTTTGTGTCTTTAAATCCTATTAAGGGCCAAAGTCTTAAATTGTAAGGGCATGTATTTAACGCGGCGACAAATTGATACCATTCCGGATCTTAAAAAAACTGAAAATGGATCGTAAATAAACTACTTTGGCGACTAATTTGAGGTAGCATCTTAACTAGAAAGCGGCGGCTTTTTAATGAGTTTTGAGGTTTTATTGAAATTTTATCTGGCAGTGATTTTCTTTTGTGGCAATTGAATTTCTTCTAAGGCGACAAATTATTGGCGGATAAAAAAGTTAAAATAGGCTTTCATAAATTCTAAAATGGGGTTTTCTATAAACTTGACCAAGGTCTTAAATAAATACAAACAAGATCTTAAAAAAATACTTTTGGCTACATTTTCATAATGTAGGCCCCATGACTTTTCCATGCACCAACCTGATTTAAGTTTGACTCAAAACTAAGTTTTTTAGTGAAATATTTTTTTTCGCTTTTATATAAAAAAAAAAGAACTAACACCCGAAGTTTCAGGATGGAGCGTCGCTGCGCTCCGCTCCATCCTGGAACTTCGAACCTATTTTTGCTTATGTGTACTGACCTAACAACCAACCCAAAATTTAGATTGCCAGTAGTTGCCAGTGAAGAATGTTTGATATCCCCTCGGGATAATTAGTCGCCACATTAGGTTTTATAATACCTTAACCAGTTTTACACTGATCCCGCTTGATATATTTGACACCTTACAGTAGCAGCCGTTTTTTAGTTTTTTTGATCCTAGCCTTTTGTTGCTTGTATAGTTTAATAGTTGCTAAGATATTTAATCACTGAAAAGTTAGTTTTTTTGTGACTTAATAGAAAGTCGCCTAAAAAGGATTTCAGTTGCCGTGTTAAATATTTGCCAATTGTAAGTACTCTTATGTACGGTTGTGTTATTTTGTAAATTGTTGTAATTAATATAAAGTATTATATTAATTTTGTTACTCGTCATGTGTCTGCTTTTGTGCCAATCTAAATAAATGTATCCTTTTTTTTTCTTTTAAAATCTAGACCTAAATGACACCAAAATTCACCTACGCACTTATCTGCCCCTCACAATCACGCCACAATATTAGAGCCTTCTCTGGAAGTAAAACTTATTACATACATATAATTTTTAACCTCTGGCTAACCGTGCAGAGAAGTTTTTAAAGAGGTTCGATGTTTCGCCGATGCCTGCACTTGCCCGTTAGCTCAGTTGGGAGAGCGCTGGCACGGTTAGCCAGAGGTCGCGGGTTCAAGTCCCGGCGGGGGTGGAATTTTTAGCCTCTATATAGGTTTTTAAAATTGTCCTCAGCACGGGTTAGTGCAACAAAAAGAATATAATTATTACATACTCATATATACTCATACTCATCGTATATAGCAGCCTATATACGTCCCACTTTAGGGCACAGGCCTTCTCTCAGGGAGAGATTATGGGATTAATCACCACGCGTGTCCACCGATTTCACCGGATTGGCGATTTCAAACGCAGAGGTATAAGATAAGATAAAAATATTCTTTATTGCACACAAGAAACAAGAGACATAAAATATGAATGTTGCAATGAAAAAGTACAATGGGCGGCCGTTATTGCTAACTTATGTGAATAGCTCAGACACTCGGGTTTCCTCACGATGTTTTCCTTCACCGTTAGCGAGTGGTATTGCTCCTATAACTTCAAAAATGTTAATAACTCAGAAAACAAAGTCATAGGTACATGCCCGCACTGGGAATCGAACCTGGATGTCTCGCTTTCGAGTCCAATGTTCTACCCACTAGGATACCAGAAATATCTGTGTAATTTCCTTTTTATATACAATAAAGTGTTCTAAATAAATCTACCACCGTTAATTACAGCAAAACTTATTGCAGAACTGTAATTAACTTGGTCAATAAATTATTCTTATTATTATTATTACTTACCCCCACCCGTGTGGCGCCCGATTAAGAATAGCGTCACTCCATTTCCTTCCGCGGATGTCGTAGAAGGCGACTAAGGAAATAAATTACCAGGAGACGGGCAGCAGCGTCTTACTGAGATTCCAACCGCATACTGCGATCGCCAACCCGCCTGCCGAGCGTGGCGATTATGGCAAAACCCCTCATGGTTAGAAAAACCATGAGGGAGGCCTATGTCCCGCAGTGGGGGTCAAATGGCTGATGATGATGATGATGATGATGACCCCCACCCGGCTGGGAAAACCATCTATACTAGACACTGTAAATATATAAATGACTTCCGCACAACACAATAACTTTTCCTGATCCCAAAGTAGGATACTCTATGTGCTATGGTAACCAGTAAATACATGCGCGGACTTTCTTTTCTAAGTCATGTGTACATTTGTGCATTTATAATGGCAATACCGCTCGCTAAAGTGAAGGAAAACATCGCGAGGAAACCCGCAGTGTCTGCGGTATTCACTTACCTCAGCGCTGGCTGCGTGCGTACAATGGCTTAACTATGAGGCTAAGGGCCAGTTTCTGAATGGAGATTTTCGCTAAGTAAATAGTTAACTGTAGTGCTGTCTGGAACGTGACAGAGCCTTACTTAAGTCACGTACATTTATGCATTTAAAATAGCAATACCGCTCGCTAAAATGAAGGAAAACATCGCGAGGAAACCCGCAGTGTCTGCGGTATTCACTTACCTCAGCGCTGGCTGCGTACAAGCGGCTTAACTATGAGGCTAAGTGCGGAAATCGCAGGTCTAACTTACTAACGATGCGCGGTAGACGTAAGCCCTGAAAACGGTCCTTAGACTCCTTAAGACTTTAGACAAAACAGTTTTTTTTTTACACCTGGATGTCTGTAGGAAATTATTTTTGTTAGATTTCACAAAAAAAAGTCAAATCTAGGTCTTGTAAAATCTGGGTTTTGCCTCGCAACTGCTTAAAATCAGCTCCAAGTTGTTATTTTCGAGAATTTCCAACTTTGGGACCTCAAAACGGCTTCTGGGTGCCAAAATCTGGATCCAGGTCCCCAGGGCCCATTTTGGCACCTAACCCGCCTGGAAATACCAGGCGCGTATGAAGATCCAGGAGCTGTATTGAGGTCACTTCCATCTGCATACTTCAGGACACCGCTCAGCTGCCAAAACTAACGCCTAACGCTGATATAAATAAGGGTGTTATTTCGTCTTGTGAAATTGTAATTGTATGTACCCGAGCGAAGGTTTCAATGACCTTCGGTGAATTTCACCTTGAGGGGGTCATAGACCCGGCTCGCTGCTTAAGTTCATTGAACTACTGAATTTCAGGACCCCAATAACGATCCTTCGAGCTCTGCGTCCCTGATACTTTAGCCACGTGAGGTACCTAGACTTAGGCTCGTCAGGCGAACGTAGAACCTGACTAGATCTGGAAAAGCGTTCGTTGTTCTTCGAGCAAGGACATCGACCTCAATAAGTAGCAATTTCTTGTAGAAAATTGCGTAAATTTCTTTGTCTCACGTACCGATAATTATTACACGTGTAACGTTCTATTTGTTGCAATGCGCTCCGCTGTCTCATACCCTAGGCGTGCATCGAAGAAAAATCTATAAATCTAGACCTTTCAGTGCCCATATCGGCGTTTTACGTGCCCTAGATCCTGGTACAATCAACGTGGTTAACCCATGCGGTGATGTTGGCAGTGACCTTCCGAACATTGACCTCTGACCGGGCATACAAAGGGATTCGGCCTTCCGCGCACGCGCTGTGAGGACGGCCGAGCGAAATTAGACTCTACGGCCGCACATGTATTTTAAACAACAATAGTGCTTCAAGAAAAGGAAGGAATATAGTTGTCGCTTTTCGGAAGGTAGAGACGGATGTAATGTGAGTAAACTCGTACCGTTTTTGGGGCATCGCTGTGGGCTACTGACCTGGGGCAACTTTGTCAGGAGGCAATTGGTGTAGGTCAGGGAAAATCGATAGTACTAGGAGTTCAGGGACAGGTTAAAGAGACCTCGAGGTCGTTCAGTGTCTGACCCTTCTGGGTGAAACTAAACATAAACATAAACATTTACATACAGGCACATACATTGCTTCTGGCCCCACACTAGGATACCCTGTGTCGTGGGAACCAGAAACAAAGACATCACAAACATGTAAACATCCAAGATCTGGGTTTTTTTTTTGTTCCCAGCCGGGATTCGAACCCGGGACCTCTCTAAACTAAACTAGATCCATACTTTTCTTGGCAGATCGTCTAGTAGTTAGATCTGAGATTTCCGCAGCTAGCCTCATAGTTGGGCCGTTGTACGGAGCAAGCGCCGAGGTTTGTATTATCTCAGACACTAGGGTTTCCTCACGATGTTTTCCTTTACCGTGAGCGAGTCATATTGCTACAACAACTTCACAAGTGTACGTAACTTGGAAAAGAAAGTCATTGGTACATGCTGGGATTCGAACCCACTACCACCGCTGTTGACAGATTATATGAACAGCAATAAATTATATCGAGCGAATGTGGCCGGTAAGGGGTCCTCCATAAAGTACGTCACACAAATTTCGTGACTTCTAGGGTTCGTAAGGTACCCTAATACTAGACTCCACTGTCTGTCTAGACAGTTGAAATTTTCACAGATGATCTATTTCCGTTGCCACTATAACAACAAATACTAATAACAGAATAAAATCAATATTTAAGGGGGGCACCCATTTAACAAACGTGCTTTTTTTTTGCCGTTTTTTGCTTGATATTAATGACGGAACCCTTCGTGCGCGAGTCCGATCCGCACGTGCCCCCCACCCCCCCCTGTGACGTCACTGCCTGGTTACCACAACTAGGATCCTAGTGTGATTGTGTTGTGTGGAAGTTATTTTATTTATTATATTATACAAGGTGAACCGGCAAACGTTGTTTTGCCATATTAATTAACCTACGACCTATTTATTCTCAGACCTACCAAATATACGTTTCGGAGGTGTTCGATAACAAACACTGTGATGTTTATGTATTAGACTGTTTATTTATACGTATCTGCGCATTTCTGACTGTACGTCGACAGCACATCAACTTCACGCGCGGACACTCTACTCAGTTACGTTAAGGGCGACTTTGCATCTAAAATGTAGAGGTTGATCCGTTGTCTGCAGTACATAACAAACCTTCGTTTCCTTGTAAGAAACTTCTTAAAATAGCATCAGGCTAAGCCAAACGAACTCTTACGACCTCATTCGTACGGTTCAAGGTTCCTCTGAGAATGTTTACTGCTAATATTATCATCATTTTATTTAGACGTGAAACGTCTTTCAGTTCGGTGGTAGGGGTTACGGTTACTTGCTAAAACCGCATGCAACGAATACATGTCGCCTCGCCGAGGGCTGTAACTCCCCACTACAGGTCGTGTACAATTCGTTTGTATATCGTTGAGTAGAGCAAAGTAGCCATTACACTCTTGACTTGTGCCGCTAGATGGCGCCAGTGGCGCGTAGCACATTGTGCAGTTTGAGCTGAAAATTGAAGAAGAAGAAGAAAGACATTTATTATACCAACAAGATACATCACAGAAACAAAATAAGCAGATAAGTAACATAATATGCACAACAACAGAAAGAAAACTAAATACACAACAGATAAAACGAATAAATAAAACAGGACCATAGATGTAGCCTGTGGTGTATCGAAGTTGCCACAAAAGGCAGCTGACTCAGCGTTGTGCTGAGGAAGTGATCCCTCAGCGCTGATTTTCAGTCAGTGCCTACGGTAACCCATAATTGTACTGCGGAGTGCGTGCCGCGGTACAATTAAAAGAATTAAATCAAACGCTTAAAGACGCTTATAACCAGCGGCCGTGTAACCCGACACAGCCCCATCCGCTTTTTTGCCCTGACAGTATGGGATGTATTATGGGGTATGGAGTAGGACATCCAATAAGTGCATGCTAGGCACACTGTCTCGATAAGAAAGCAACAATATTATTATGTCGCGATGTTTGCAATAAACATATGCACGAGAGTGTGATAAGATTTCCTTTGTTTAGTAAAACACGTGCTCATGCCGTGTGCTGATGTCTTGTGTACCTCTAGTACTTTGCATACATATTACGTGGCATAAACTCACGCCTGTATCCCGGAGGGGTAGGCAGAGACCACGGTTTGCCACTTGACACGATTCTAACAAACCTCATCAACATAATACAGTACTTACATATAAAATTAAATAGTGTGGAATCCATTCAAAGAAAATTTATCAAGTCTTTGTGCTTTCCGTCTTAAGATATCGTACGACTCCGGGGACCACTGCGTCGCGCTACTCGCGCTAACAAACTAGTACAACTCAAAAATCTTTAAACATTAAGATTAGAAGTTAAGTACATGCCATGTAATATATATAATTTTTTTGAAATAAACAGCTTAAATTAAAAAAAATTTTTTTTTCTTTTAACCTATACCCCCAAACTTGACGATCACACAAAAGAGTCCTAGCTACAGATATATAACTTGCGCCTCCAATTAATTATAATGAGTGAATAAAGAAACAGTCGCGCACGCTACTAATGCACTCCCATGTAAGCCTAGCAGATAATATTTAGTTTGTTTTACTTGATTACTTCACTACAATGTTCGCTGCATTGCTGCTTTTGGGGTAATAATAATCGTATCTCATGCACACACACTCACACAGGCGCACGCACGCACGCACGCACGCACGCACCCGCCCACCCACGCACGCACGCACGCACGCACCCGCCCACCCACGCACGCACCCACACACACACACATACACACACACAACCTAGCTAATCTTACAATTAATTCTTTCGCATTGTTGTGTTTTTCTTACTTACTTACTTACTTACTTACTTACTTTGTAGCGCTAGATATGATTACAAAAACCGTACTTAATTCACAATGTCATTGTGTAATCTATGATAGAACAACCCCTTAAGCCGTGTTTCTCGTCGCGAAGTTGGGCCAGGCGCAGTATTCAATTTGTCCTTCAAAACTGTCATATCGATTTCGACGGTCAAAAACTCCAACTCAAACACTGTGCCTCGCTCAACTTCAGTTAACTTCGCGAGCAGTGTGTTGAGCGACGCGCAGTGGCAAATAGCTTTCAGCGCTTCACCAAGCTGGAATCTTTGTTTACATTCCACGTTTGTAAATAATTGAGGCGAGTCCGTCAGTTGCACACTAGCGTTCGCGGCGTGAGGAAGCGGCTGCGCTCCGCCATCTTGAATTTTCCGTGAGCGCGGGATTTGTTTTTTTTTTGTTTACACCCGTTCAAATACTTTTTGCGCAGTTTTCGGAGTGACTCACCGGTGATACTGGCTGTGATTTAGTGTTCTAAGTGCATAATAATAAGTTAGATTTTAGAATGGAAGCAAAGAGTGTTGCGGCTGATGAACTAGGTAAATAATAATGTTTTGCACTGTTTTTTTTTTCTAAAGCCTTTTTATCGTAGGTGTGTAATCTGAGTTTTGTTGACAAGTTCAATCTCAAGGTCTCTGTTCATTTATTTTGATAGTCGCTTTGCATTTATGAAATACATCATAGCAAAAACAGAAAGGGTATAGAACCTTTGTGGTCTTCCTGATTTTGCAGATTGGAAGGCAAAAGCCTTCCTGACTCGAAACAGTTCTGTCTGATTCTTTGTTTTTAAGTGCTCTAATCTTGAATTAAACTCTTTTTTAGTAAGGTTAAAAATTTTAAAACTTTTTGAAATAAATTCCCTCATTCTTCAGCTTTATTAATAAACGGCCAAGTGCTAGTCGGCCTCACGATTTGAGCATACCATACTAGCACTGGTTGTCTAGCGTATTTGGCAAAGAATTTGTTGAAACATTCGATATTGTCAATCATGTCCGTTTGCTATTGCACAAAAATAAAAACTTCAATAACAGAAATAAACTTCTGTTTTAAAGCTGTTATTTTTTACAATGTTTGTTTTTGTTTTTTTTTTTGAAAATTAAAAAAGATGCGAAACTTCTTAACAATTTGCTTTGGATCCATGGCGCATGAGATTTTTGTTGCAAATCAGGTATACTGTACCCCTTTCAAGTCAATTTGCCATCGCCTAACCGCTGTGAATGCACTAAAGTTATATCGTGTATCAATTAGGTATCAATGAAATGGATTTTTTTTAACTAAAGGTTAAGTACACACGTTATTCATCTTAATTCCGGATTCACTTACTTGTTTTTTTGTCGGAAAAGTCCGACCAGATTCCGCTCTGAATCGCGGAGTTTAATCGGAATTGGATCAGACGAACGCTAGTTACAATAGAACCGTTCATTGTCAAAGTAATGCAGAGAACGAGATCTTACGACTACTGTTCTTAAAAATTCCCGAAGTGCAGGCGTTCGTGTGAACTTATCTACCTAATTAAACAAAGTCTTTGTTCAATAGAAAGAAAGAGATTTTAACAAAGAAAGCTAAACTTCAAATCAGATGACTAAACGTACACAAAGAGATAAAAGCCGGGGTTTGACAATTATATGTAGTAGATTCTTTATTGTATGTACACCAGGAATTACATGTGAGAATTAAATAATAATATAGTACAGTACAATTGGTGGCCTTATTCATCATCATCATCATCATCAGCCATTTGACGCCCACTGCTGGACACAGGCCTCCTTCATGGTTTTCATAACCATGAGGGTTTTTGCCATAATCGCGACGCTCGGCAGGCGGGTTGGCGATCGCAGTATCCTGTTGGAATCTCAGTAAGACGCTGCTGCCCGTCTCTTGGTAATCGATTTCCTTAGTCGCCTTCTACGACATCCACGGAAGGTAATGGAGTGACGCTATTCTTCATCCGGCGCAATCACAATTGGGGTGCGCGCGATTACAATCACGTATGTTGTTTTTCGGGAAGCTTGGAAAACCATGAGGGAGGCCTATGTGCTGCAGTTGGCGTCGAATGGCTGATGATTATGATGATGATGACGTGTGTTGTTTGAAAAGCCCTATAACTACTGGGAAACCGTATGTTTTGCGTTCTGTTGAGCAGTCATGTTTTGAAACGACCGCCTCTGCAATAAAAATATTTTAATATTTGTCATAGCGGCAACAGAAATACATTATCTGTGAAAATTTCAACTGATTAACTATCACGGTTCACGAGATACAGCCTGGTGACAGACGGACGGACGGACGGACGGAGAGCGGAGTCTTAGTAATAGGGTCACTTACACTTTGGGTACGGAACCTTAGAAACTGTATCTTATTTAAGTTATCGATACTTACAAAACGGCTGTAAAATTTTGCTTTATTTTAATTACACTTTGTATATGGGTTTTTACACCCTGTATGTCTCGACGTTCATCGTTTTTCTGAAAACTGTTGGCAGAAGTAAGTCAGTTCTAAGGAAACTGCCTTAGCGGGAACGCCTGTGTGGAAGCGAACGTCTTGATAATTCCTAGTAGCCTGGTACGTCTCCAGCTGTGTCATTCGATAATGACCTTTGTTAGGCCTCCGGACTTGTTGGAATAAGTTTGTCTTTCGTATGCCACACGAGGAAGGCTTCTGGCGATTTTCACTCAACGGAAATATTTTTGTTTATCAACACGCATGTTTCCGGAATGGGTAAGCAGATAAACGCGCTCAGTTTGAGCGTAATTTAACGTGGAAAGCCTATGTAATGATGACTACAGAGATTTCCTTCTGTAGTTGGGAATTCTTGATGAAGTAGTTTTAAATTCCACAAGTTTTTCTTTGTCTCCGACATCCAGAACACGCATACGCTTCTGATGTTTCCAGACGTCTGAACACAAAGAGAAGCGCCCTTACCAGAAGGTAAACGACCTCTTTCAACCCGAAAACCCTCCCAAATCGGGACGACCGCGAAAAGTCAGGCGGCGCCGGGCCACGCGCGACCTACGCAATTCGGTATTTTGCCATTGGCTCGTTCCCGCTGAAAACGCCCGGCCAATCGGAAGCCGTAACGTCTTCGCGCATTCTGCGCGCCTGTTACTTTTGAGGCCTTGTCATTCAATCCTGACCTTAAAAGCTTGGCTAGCCAGCCCCAGTCCTCACCTGTCTGCAATTGCATTCTGGGAAAATCTTTTTGCAAGTTACATGAATAAAATTACCATTTGAATGTTGCAATATGTTTGCATAATGTAGATTCATATTATAATTCATCGACCCACATTCGTCCACTGATGGACATAGGCCTCCCCCGAGGTACGCCACTTCATACTCTCCTCGGCCGTCCACATCCAGCCGCCTCCGGAAATTGAAAATCCGTCAAAGTTATAATCTGTCCAAGGTACAAAGCTAACCCTAGGTGACCCAAAAACTGCTTTGAAATGTCCTACTCTATACAAGAAAATTTATTACAAGGCGTCATTGATGTCGCTAAACAATATCAGATTTCCATTGTTTATGTGCTGTGCTGTACATTTGAACCTGCATGAGACAGCAAATATTTTTTGATATTCAAACACCCGCCGCAAATTTTTCGACCCTACTGCCAAACAAAATTAAGAACCGATTTTTTTTTTATTTTTTTTTATTGAAATAAAATAAAGAAGATGATGTGGATTTCGTTAGTAAGTGGCAGACCCTGGACTCTGGCTAGCCCTCCGGGATACGGGCGTGAGTTTATTTTACGTTTTTGTTTTTTAAATGAAATTATTTAATTAAACTAAGATACATAATGAAAGAATGCTTTCTAAAATATTTCAAAATAAATAAATAGCATTTACAAAATGGAATAAATCCTTCTCAAAATAAATGTCCGTTAGGATTAATTTTGTAAGGATTTTTTTTAGCTGTAGTTAAACTCTTGGTGAGCTAAGTACTAAGGAAAGTTTAAATGTAAGCAAAATATTTTCTGCAATATCAGGATCGAAAGACCGCCCAAGGAGGTCGCAAAATAATGTCCCTTCTGTGAAATCAGTTCGATATAACAGAGTTCCAGACCGTCGGAGGTTCTTCACATTGCATATGATTTTATTTTATAGTGTCTAGACGAGGGAACTGACCCCTGAACTGATGTGGTATGACAGAACAGAATTTGCTTTAGCAAATAAAAGCCCGTCTTTCTACGGAGCTCTACACTGTGCGTGTTTTCCTCTATCACTTTCAAATCAAGGTTGACATTGTTGTTCAGGGTTTCACTCGATTCCGAGACACAGGTTCTGTCATACCACATCAGTTCAGGGGTCAGTTCCCTCATCACTTCGAGGTCGTCAAGGACGTCACTCAAGCGAATCAAAATTTATAAGGTCCTCTCCGTTGACCTAGAACCATGAAATTTAGCAAGTAATGTCTTATACTACAAGTACAGTGAACAATCTGGAAACTATATCATCATCAGCCATTTGACGCCCACTGCAGGACATAGGCCTCTCTCGTGGTTTTCACAACCACGAGGGGTTTTGCCATAATCCCCACGCTTGGCAGGCAGGTTGGCGATCGCAGTATGCGGTTGGAATCTCAGGAAGACGCTGCTGCCCGTCTCCTGGTAATTGATTTCCTTAGTCGCCTTCTATGACATCCACGGGAGGAAATGGAGTGACGCTATTCTTCCGGCGCCACACGGAATATTGGTTGGAATATTGAAAACTATATACCTATTGGTTATTAAATCGTTAAAAAAACTAAATACAAATAAAAACCAACTTCAAAACACTACACAACTAAAAAGTAAAAAAGAATGCCTCTAAATTAGAAGTATGTAAACTTAAATAGACTTTATATTGATTGTATAAGAACCTAATCCAATTTTCTTGAATCTAAACATCATGAATGCACGAAAGGTAACATAATCTTATCTTATTGAAACGAAAATTAATTTAAAAGTAATTAATATAAATTATTATGAGTTCAAACAGGCACGTATAAATAGATACTAGGTAAATAAATACTTAATAGATATTTTATGAAATGTAAAACAAATTGTGAAATAAAAGGCTATATTATTATTATTATACATGTAGGTATTGTAGAAGTATAATTGGAGTCGGTACCCAAAATATATATCCTGGTCATGAAAGTGGGCATCGACTTCAAATTATACTTCCAAAAAACCTACATGTATACATACTTCTAATTTAGAGGTATTCTTTTAAATTATTTCTAACTTTTTAGTGCTGTAGTGTTTTGAATTCGGTTTTTATTTTTTTCTTTCTATTTTTAGTGGAGGAGCGGGAGAAAAATAAATAAGTCCCTTATAACCATAATTTACCGTACATGATTCGTTCCTTTAAAATTTGATGTTCTAAATCTCCGAAAGTCTTCACCAGAACATCACCAAATTACCTTGGGACTACTCTTACGCTGTTTTATGAAACATACAGATATTACTAAAGGATGGGCCCCATTAGGCCTTATTTACTGCTGTCCATTGAAGAGTTCCATTCTCCATCGCTGAAAGTCTTCATCAGATCTTCACCAAATTAAAATGGGACCAATGGGACGTTATATCTGTTCGAACAAAAAAGAATTGTCGAAATCGGTTAAGATTTGACGGAGTTATGCGAGAACATAGCAAAAAAAAAAAAACATACGCGTCGAGCTGATAACCTCTTCCTGTTTTGAAGTCGGTTAAAAAAAATGGTCTCTGGAGTTCGGGAAAAGCTCGGAAAAAACTGCGAGACTCGGTTGCTAAACTATTAATAATATGTAAGTACCGACGAATTTAAACGGAACCCTCGATGGGCGAGTCCGACTCGCACTTCATAAGCAGCCCATACAACGTCCCACTGTAGGACACAGGCCTTCTCTCAGAGAGAGTATGGGCTTAATCACCACGCGTGCCCACCGCGGATTGGCGATTTCAAGCGCTGAGGTATGTGAATAGCTCAGACAACCAGGTTCCCTCGCGACGTTTTCCTTCACCGTTAGCGAGTGGTTTTGCTACTGTAACTTCACAAATGCCCGCATTGGGAATCGAACTTGGGTCTCCCGCTTCCGAGTCCAATGTTCTACCCACTAGGCTACCACCGCTTGCTCGCAGACTCGCACTTGTCCGGTTTTTATAGTTTTATAGATTTTTTCCATCTCTCGCGTGCATCGGGCACTGTAACAAGATAAACCGAGTCGAGATGACCCGGCTCGCCTAGTAATCGATACTGCCAAGGTCGCGGTACAGATTGGCTACGATTCGCGTTGGAAATGTAGACTGCCTCGATGGCACAGCGGTGTCACGTCTCATTGCCGTGCCGGAGGGCGTGGGCTCGACTCCCACTGGGGGGGGGGCGCCGTACATTTGCAGAAATGGCCTCGTCGTCATCATCATCAGCAGCCTATGCTAGTCCTCTCATAGGCCTCTCCTGTTGCACGCCACTGAGCACGGTCCTCGGCTACTCTCGTCCAGCTCTTGCCCCGGAACGGCCTCAGTCTGGGTGTATTTCCATGTTTTCGATGACAAGTGATTGTGTTGTATGTGTTAGGTATTATTTTTTATTATTATAATTAAGACTAGGTTTTGATTGAGTAATTTCCGGGATGAAAAGTATCCACTGTCGTTCCCCGGGACTCAAACTGTCTACATACCAAATGTCATCTAAATCCGTTCAGCCGTTATTGCTTAATTGAGCAACAAACATCCAAGCATATTCACCAACTTTCGCATTTTATAATACGTATTAGGGCCGACACGGCCTTTATGCCTGGTATAAGTGGTAATCTTGGAATGAGTCGAGAAATACTCTGGAGTAAATCTATATCACGTTCCACCGACTACTAATCCCGGGATAATTCGCTAGAATGCAATAAATTATACCGAGATTAAAATTGACGGAGTAAATTTGTTATGAGATTAGTTACTCCTGGTATAAAGTTTAGTTGGCCACTATTTTATACTGCATTTAAATATTACCATTTTTTTTTCGGTGTACATTGATTGGCGAAAAGACCTGTACGCTTAGCATGCGCGTTTTGACCCTCTCTCGACATCGAGTGAGAGACTTAGAAGTACTTGCCATGTCGAAAGTGTGAGCGTGGTAGCAGAGACTCGAGATAGTCAATAGAGTGCGGCCTTGTCTACGAAGTAGTTATTACCAGATTAAATAAAAGTGTTGTATTTTTCTCTGTCAACCCTGCAAAAATTGTTACCGGTTTTTACCGACAGCAGAACTTCACTAGAAAGTTATGAATTGCGTTTCGTTCCTACGCAAGCAACTAATCAAAACCATTCATTTTTATGCGATTTTTTTTAATGAGCACGCTTTACAATAGAAGTAACAAAACGCATTACTGTTATTTTCTGTGGTTTTCTTGTTTTCTTTTTGGTTGGACCGGGTTCTTTTAAAATAATAAATAGTTCTATGCACTAAGTATGGAAAAAATTAAGAAACAAACATCAAAAAGAAAGTATAGTAGCAAGAACACAAAAAACATTAACAAAAAATGTATTTTAGGTTGAATTCTATGGTCTCGAAGCCTTGTCTTCACCTCCGTGGATACCAGACATGTCTCGGTGGCATATGTCAAAATTAGTGTCTAACCCGGCCGAAATCATGTCGGCAGTGCCGCCATGTTACCGGTTGTAGACAAGTCACGGTCGTCTCCATTTCGGTCGCGGTCGCCATGCTAACTTCGAGACATCTCGGGCCCGACAGATAAATTGACATTTTTGCATAGAGAAGGGCGTTTCTCGAGCGTGGCATGCTAAGCGAACTGGGAAGCTTTCAGTGTTGTTTATTGCCGCTGCTTAAAGGTCTGTTTTTTTATGTAGCCTATATATATATGTATATATATATATATATATATATATATATATATATATATATATATATATATATATATATATATATATATATATACGTCCCACTGCAGGGCACATGCCTTCTCGCCCGGAGAGAGTACGGGCTTAATTATCACGCGCGCCCACCGTGGACTGGCAATTTCGAGCGGTATGGTATGTGAACACCTCAGACACTCAGGTTTCCTCGCGATGTATTCCTTCACGCTTAGCGAGTGGTATTGCTACTATGGCCTCACAAATGTACGTAGCTTAGAAGACCAAGTCATTGGTGCGTGCCGGGATTCGAACTCACGACCTCCCGAATGAAAGAAAGATAGATAGAAGACATTTATTTAAATTGTCACAGAAACAAGAATGAATGGTAATGAACCACAGCTTTTACGTTGTCTATGTTTCACAAAAAAATAATACATTTTCTTCGTGTTTCCTTTGTGACGCACCGTCACTCGATATCAGGGCGTCTTGTCACCCGAAGGGGTCGGGGGTCGATGTTTATCGTACAGGAAACCCCAGACTGTTAGATAGACGGGCCGGCTACTCGTAGTTATAGAGAAAATTTAATAAAATTTCCTGCGGTATTTCGGTCGTGGGTTCGAATCCCGGCACGTAACAATGACTTGGTTTTCTAAGTTACGTACATTTGTGAAGTTGAAGTAGCAAAACCACTCGATAACGGTGAAAGAAAAGACCGTGAGAAAATCTGAGTGTCTGAGGTGTCCACGTACGTCAGCGCTTGAAATTGCCAATCCGCGGTGGGCACGCGTGATGATTAAGCCCGTACACTCTCTCTGAGAGAAGGCCTGTGCCCTGCGGTGGGACGTATATAGCTTACATAAAAAGAACTTATACGCTTGTATCTCTTTTATGGAGCTCAAAAAACAAACCAACAATTTATACAGGGTAATTTGTACAATTCCTTGTGGGGCCGGATTAAGAATAGTGTGACTCCATTTCATTCCGTGGATGTCGTAGAAGGCGACTAAGGAAATCAATTACCAGGAGACGGGCAGCAGCGTCTTCCTGAGATTCCAAATTTCCAACCGCATACTGCGATCGCCAACCCGCCTGCCGAGCGTGGCGATTATGGCAAAACCCCTCATCGTTATGAAAACCACGAAGGAGGCCTATGTCCTGCAGTGGGTGTCAAATGGCTGATGATGGTGATGATGATGAATTTCTACAATGAGCAATTCACGAAACATGTCGGTTACTGTTAACGTAATTTCTTTTTGCCTTTTAATATTTCAATGTAAATAAAAAATTTGGTACATGCTTTAATACTTAAATTTTACTATATTTAACACAAGGTGTGTGAACACCTCAGACACTCAGGTGATAAGAATAATAAGAATAGATTCATCATCATCATCAGCCATTTGACGCCCACTGCAGGACACGGTCTGACGACCTGGTTACGGTGGCGGGGAGTCGCTGGATGCGGGCGGCACAAGAATAGAATAATAATTTATTTAAATCAGGCAGAGTCCACGTATACAATTTTTGTACACACGATATAAATTTTCTCAGCTCCCGTGTTAATGGCAATGTAGAGAAAAAATCTAAGCACCTTCCGCTTGCATACCAACAAGCCATTGTTTACGTTTTAAAAATAGAACGGACAAATAATGATTGAAACCGGATGTCGGCCATGTTGGACGAGTCAATTTTATGATTAAGCTCGCTCGATTACATTGAAATCAAGTGGTAATTCGACGTGGAGATATATTAACCGACTCAAAAAAAAAGGTGGAGGTTGTCAAATCTTCAGTACCTACACGTATATATTGTTACATACATGTATGTATAATGCAGCCTATATACGTCCCACTTTAGGGCACAGGCCTTCTCTCTCAGAGAGAGAGTATGGGCTTAATCACCACGCGTGCCGCGGATTGGCGATTTCAATCGAGTATGTGAATAGCTCAGACACTCAGGTTTCCTCACGATGTTTTTCCTTCACCGTTAGCGAGCGGTATTGCTGCTGTAACTTCACAAATGTACATAACTTAGAAGTCAAAGTCGCCCAGATAATCGAAATGCACCGTTTGCATAGCTCTATTTGATTATTGTCAAACGCAACCGTGCATCATGTCACGTACGACTCTCGCGCAGATTTAAGACTTATGAAGAAATATTCTGGCTCGTTGATGTATTTGTTAGTTTCGGTAACGATTTAGTTGTCTACCAGTGCAGAGGTCATGGGCTCCTTACCCGCAGGGCGCCTCTCTTACGGCCAGTTTTCACAAGTTAAGATCGCAGTTAAATTAGAACATACGTGTAATAACTAGATAGTAATTCAAGAGCTCTTTAAGTAGCTTGAGAAAGCAATGTTGCGTTGGTTTGGACATGTGGAGAGGATGAAGGAAGAAAGATTGACGAAACAAATATATCGAGCGAATGTGGGTGGAAGTGCCGGTAAGGGACGACCCAGACGGACATACTTCGACCAAATAGGGGGATGTATTAGCAAAGGGCAAGATAAAAAGTAGCCGAAAAGTAGCGTGCATGCAACGACTAATGAATGTTCTCCCTCCTCTGATTCCGTCCGTCTCCCTTGCAGAGTCGTGGGTGGAGCTGAGCCCGGGCGGCGGGCTGGCCGCCGTCGAGGGCGAGTACATTCGCTTGCTGAGAGAGGCGCAGAGGGAGAGCCGAGACTCCTCCGTGAGACACTCGCGCGCTTCTAGCCTGAAGGGCAGGTGAGTCGGTCCCTCTCACCAGGAGAGAGAAAAAGTATGTTGGTATATTGAGAGAGGCGCAGTGCTGGGGACTCGTTTGTGAGACACTCACCTAGCTGAAAGCTGAAGGGCAGGTGAGGCTAGTCTCTCTCCGAGAGAGAGTATGTACGACCAGCAATTCGACTGCTAAGCAGGCGGGACAAAAATTCAGCAATGTAACTCCTTAGATTGGGCCCGCCTGCTAAGTAGTTATTGCTCAGCAGTTGGGTTGTTGGTTATTTTTTATTTCAGTTTTTTTTTTTTGTGTTTGTAATGTCCTTGCCTGGTTACCTGGGCCTAGATTCTGTTAATGCATTGTAGTAACATGACAACCGCATGAACATGGCGGTTTTCATTTCATGGCTGCTTTAAGTCTACGCGGGCACACGTACCAAACCTTCTAGGCGTCAATGGTATGGAAAAACACGTCACGTGACCCGACAGTGTACCTGTCATTATACTACAATGCACTAACAGAATCGAGGCCCTGATCTTGCTGCAAGTATATTGAAAGACAATGTCCCCTCGTGCGATGACGAGTTTTCGTTCGACTTTACTCAGCCCCATAGCGTAATTTATCATCAGCCACTTGACACTTGACGAAGCAAAATATTCGAAAAGATTGTTTTAGTTCAACTACTTACGCATAATAATGTATGTTATGGGGCACTGTGTACGGTTCTACAATAAGAGTCCTCAAGGTATAATGTAATGTATGTTATGGGGCACTGTGCACGGTTCTACAATAAGAGTTACCACCGACGCGGTTTAAAAAGTGTCTTAAGCAAACTTTGTGCAAAAAACCCTATTATAACATTAAGGATTATTTGGAAGACAAGGATGTCTGGTATTTAAATAATGTTAACAGGAACGATTGTATCTAGTGTCGTGTAACTTTAAGTTGAAAACTCTGTTAATTAAGCAAACCTGTTTTGAAAAGAATAAATGTGGAGTTTCTTTGTTAGCTTCTTCTCCGCATAAACTATTAATTGTGAAACTAACAGCTTTGACGTTCATTAAGTAAACATTTTGTTTTTATAGTGAATAAAAATTTTTGCCTTTGACTTTGACTTTGATGACCTATATTGTCTTGGAGACGTGCGCCTGTTGTATGTGAATATAATTAAAATAGATCATGTAAACAACACGATATTAATCATGCGCATTGAATATTAGACAACACTGTCCGCCTAGCATAGAATTATTATAGGGTTGGACCGCAGTCCGAGTTGATATAATAGATTAGATTAGATTAGATTAGATTAATACTCTTTATTGCACACCATACATTTATTGCACCAGCTCAGGCACTCAGGTTTCCTCACGATGTTTTCCTTCACAGTTAGCGAGTGGTGTTGCTACTATAACTTCGCAAATGTACACAACTTAGAAAACAAAGTCATCGGTACATGCCCGCACTGGGAATCGAACCTGTGTCTCTCGCCGCCGAGTCGAATGTTCTACCCACTAGGCTACCACCGCACTGCCTGAGCTATTCGCGTACCTCAGCGCTTGAAATCGCCAGTCCGCGGTGGGCACGCGTGGTGATTAAGCCCATACTCTCTCCCTGAGAGAAGGCCTGTGCTCAGTGAGAAAAATGAAAAGCAGACATTGCCGTAAGAGCATACAACTGACATTATAATTTTTAAGTACCTACTTGGGAAGTACGCATCATTTCCTTATTATAATGTAGCGCATGATATAGTGATAATGAGATACGTAATTAGTAGTGGTTGTATGCAGCAAATTGAGTTTCTGTCCAATCAAGTTTCTGCCGTATCCTGAATCTGCCGAAAGACCTGGAGACCTATTTTTGAATCACTCGTATGAAATTGTATCGTCGAATGCGACTTAAGTCACACTCGTCTTCTAAGTCGCATGATGTCGTTTTTCCGTATTTTTGAATCGTTCGCCTGAAGTGTTGCCAGTACAATTTGAAGTATTGTATTTTATCCATTCCACGCAGAAATTAAAAAACCGGAAACTACCGTAACAGAAACGGAACGTAAAACACTGTTTTATTGGCTGTTTAAATAAAAAATCTTTGTCTTTTGTTACAAACAAAACACTACATACTGTCAACCTTTTTTGATTGTTCACACTCAGAATGACAAACAGTACCAACACACATTTATCGTTTTTTGACAATTAAAATGCGATTAAAATAGACCATTCGTTGCAGTCGAGTGATTCAAAAATACGGAATTTCAGATGTCGAACGAAAATCAGTAGAAATCGAGCGCTCGACGCGATACCAGTGATTCAAAAATAGAGCTCCTGTATTTTGTCCATCGCAATTCAGCTGGCTTATTATAAAGAAATAATTCAAAAACAAGCCACAAGCAGAACTTAGACGTACCTACTATTCTAAATAATGTCGTTCATATTGCAAAATGTCAAAAAAATAGGATTTCTGTTTTTTCATCGAAATTGTATAAAAAAAAATGATTCTGTCACACGCGCGAGGAGACATCTTAATCCTCGGTCTGATTGGCTGTGTATACTATTACGACTTAATTTTCTTCTAATTTACTAATTTTCATACTAGATATTTCGATGAAAAAACAAAAATCGTATTTTTTTGCCAATTGTGACATTTTGCAACATGAACGACGCACCACAACGTGATCAAAAAATCGACCCGGAGCTGAATAATCAAAAGAGTGCGACTTCGTATCAACACACTTTGAGCATTTGATAAATTACATTGATTAATTTTGAATTAAAAATGTTAAATTTATTTCTGACACTGACACCATAATGTTAATACTAGAAATAAACATAAATTGTCATTTCCACTATTTAGACTTGCAAAAGTTAACACATCCTTTATGGGGCACTGTATAAGGTTCTACAACAAAATTCCTCAAGATATATTAGAGTTACCTCCAACGCGATTTAAAAAATGTGTTAAGCACATTCTGTGCAAAAAGGCTTACTATAACATCAAGGATTATTTAGAAGACAAAGATGTTTGGCATTAAACAGTAGATTAATATTATTTAAAGGACGATTGTGACTAGTGTTCAACACATTCATGACTAATATTTTAAGTTGAAAACTCTGTTAATTAAGTTAAAACGTGTTTTGAAAAGAATAAATGTGGAGTTTCTTTGTTAGCTTCTTCTCCACATAATCCATTAATTGTGAAACTAACAACTTTGACGTTCATTAAGTAAACATTCTGTTTTTACAATGAATAAAAATATTTGAATTGAATTGAATTGAAATATGTTATTTAGCAAAACATTATTCTTATGATCGGTATGATAAAGCTACAGGGTAACCTTTTTTTCTCGTGTAGCGGGTGCGATTGACGGTTCAACCATGTAGTTATTTAAAAATCTACGAATGTTTACAAATATATAAATTGATTGATTGATTGAGTAATCTTACAGTACAAATAACGACCTGTTGTGAGTAACTTCGACTCACATCTGGTCGTGTTGTGAGTCTAAGTTACCACAAAAGGCAGTTGATTCAGTAGCGGTAGGCTGGTGATGATGATGATGATGATGATGATGATGATGATAATGATGATGATGATGATGATGAATCCGTTGCCCGCTCATGTTGAGTCCCCGGTTCTCTCTGTTGCAGTCCCAAGTCTCCACCGAACAGCCCCAACCTGGAGCCCTCGACGGAAGACGAGCTCAAAGGTGTCTACATCAACTGCTGGCGGGTGAGGACCTTTTATGTCTTCTTCGTTTTTAGGGTTCCGTACCCAAAGGCTGAGGGACCCTTTTGCTAAGACTCCGCTGGCCGTCCGTCCGTCCGTCTGTCACCAGTTTGCTTAGCATGCGCGTTTTGACTCTCTCTCGACGTCGAGTGAGAGACTTAGAAGTACTTGCCATGTCGAAAGTGCGAGCGTGGTAGCCGAGACTCGAGATAGTCAATAGAGTGCGGTCTTGTTACCAAAAAGTAGTTATTGCCATATTAAATAAAAGTGTTGTATTTTTGTCTGGCAACCCTGTAAAAATTGTTATCAGTTTTTTTCGACAGTGGAACTTCACTAGAAAGTTACTACGCAAGCAATGAGTCAAAACCATTAATTTTTATTTGATTTTTTTAATGAGCACACTTTACAATAGTAGTAACAAAACGCATTCCTGTAATTTTCCGTGGTTTTCTTGTTTTTCTTTGCTTGAACTGGGTTCTTTTTAAAATATTAATAGTTCTATGCACTAAGTATAGAAAAAATTAAGAAACGAACATCAAAAGGAAAGTATAATACAGCAAGAACACAAAAAACATTAACAAATATGTTGTTTCTGTTGAATTATATGGTCTCGAAGCCTTGTCTTCACCTCCGGGGGTACTAGACATGTCTCGGTCGTATAATTATGTCAAAATTAGTATCAAACTCGGCCGAAATTATCTCGGCAATGCCGCCATGTTACCAGTTGTAGACAAGTCTCGGTCGTCTCCATCTCGGTCGCGGTCGCCATGCTAACGTCGAGACATCTCGGGCTCGACAGATAAATTGACAGATTTGCATAGAGAAGGGCATTTCTCGAGCGTGGCATGCTAAGCGTACAGGCTGTATCTCATGAACCGTGATAGACAGTTGAAATTTTCACAGATGATGTATTTCTGTTGCCGCTGTAACAACAAATACTAAAAACAGAATCAAATAAATATTTAAGGGGGGCTCCTATGCAGTAAACGTGTATTTTTGCCGTTTATATTGCTCGATATCAATAACGGCAACAGGTAGACGATTGAATTTTTCAAATGTTGTATATATAATACGGAACCCTTCGTGCACGAGCCCGACTCGCACTTGGCCGGTTTCGGTTTTCTTAGCGCGATAATTTGGTGTAAAAGTTGGTGTCGAGAAGTACCATAAAGCTGCGCAACACACCAAATACGTCAATTAACTTTTGTTTAAGGCTGGGTTCTCCGAACGCACGGTTTTGTGTGGGACTTATTGCGCTGCACGAGCGAATAGTTGGGGTAAAAGTAGGAATGTTGGAAATTACAGAAACAAATATCTTATTAATAGAATTTCGACGACCGACGTCACTAACACATTCAGTGATAGTCATTTTGGTATATATTTTATAATCCAAAACTCAGTACAGCTCAAATAAAACCATATCTAGTGATCATTTAGACTCCTGTTTGCGATTTTTTTTTGTGCTATAAAGTTTTAATAAGTCATAAAAGTAATGACCGACGGCCCTAGAAAGAACATTGAAAAGTAATATATATATTTTCAGATTTTAAATAATAACCATTCCAGAGTAAAATATATTTTAAAACACCTGATTTTGGGGTAATGTTGGACAACCCCGCCTTAAGTACGTGTATCCGGAAAAATATTCAAGTATTTCATCATCATCATCAGCCTATGCTTGTCCACTGCTGGACACAGGCCTCTCCTATAGCACGCTACTGAGCACGGTCCTCGGCTACTCTCATCCAGCTCTCGCCAGCCGCCCTGCGAAGATCATCGCTCCACCGAGTCTGAGGACGTCCCACACTACGTTTACCGATCCGCGGTCTCCACTCGAGAACTCGTCTACACCATCGGTTATCAGTTCTTCGGATAATATGGCCGGCCACTTCAGCATGCTAATTCGGTGGGCTATGTCGGTGACTTTGGTTCTCTGTCGGATCACCTCGTTTCGAAGTATTCAAGTATCTAATTAGTCGAAATCTCAATTCGGTAACCGGCTGATAGACGGAGGAGACATTAACACCGTGAGGAAACTCGGATGTGTGAGGTCTTCACACACCTTAGCGCTCGAATTCGCTGATCCGTGGTGGGCACGCGTTGTTAAGCCATAGTGTGCTCTCTGTCTGAGAGAAAGCCAGTGCCATGCGGTGTGACGTGTCCTGAAGCTTTACGCTGATACTCGGCTACACAGAACGGAGCGGGATTACAGTGTGTTCTCCGTCTTAGAGATGACATCCGAAACAGTGGGGCGCACTGGGCGTACATATATCCATAATAGTACACCGCTTTTTACAACCCGCAAGAGTTACTTATTTATTGTAACTTGAGACTGACTGAAAAAAGAAACCGGCCAAGTCCGAGTCGGACTCGCGCACGAAGGGTTCCGTACCATTGTCTATACAACATTATATAAAAAATCACGTTTGTTGTAAGGCAGCGCCCCTTACATATTTATTCTATTTTAATTTAATTATTTATTTTTGAAGCGAATATAGAACTAAATATTCTGTGAATATTATAAGCGTCTAAATATTTATTTTATTTTGTTTTTAGTATTAGTTGTCATAGCGGCAACAGAAATACATCACCTGTGAAAATTTCAACTGCCTAGCTATCACGGTTCATGAGATACAGCCTGGTGACAGACAAACGGACAGACAGACAGACGGACAGTGAAGTCTTAGTTATAGGGTCCCGTTTGGCACCCTTCGGGTACCGAACCCTAAAAAGGAACATTTGTCGTTTTTTTGTGGTTGATTGGATTGGTCCCAAAATAAAATAAAAAATTCTAATAATTTCTAATAAAATTCTAATAATGCGGTGTTATCCTAGTGGGTAGAACATTGGACTCGGAAGCGGGAGACCCAGGTTCGATTCCCAGTGCGGGCATGTACCTATGACTTTGTACATTTTGTGAAGTTATAGTAGCAATACCACTCGCTAACGGTGAAGGGAAACATCGTGAGGAAACCTGAGTGTCTGAGCTATTCATATACCTCAGCGCTTGAAATCGCCAAACCGCGGTGGGCACGCGTGGTGATTAAGCCCATACTCTCTCCCTGAGAGAAGGCCTGTGCCCTACAGTGGGACGTATATAGGCTGCTTATGTTATGTAATAATATTTTTAGTGTGAGCGGTAAAAAGCGCGGGGGTAGGGAGGAGCGCGCGCATTCCTCTCGAGTCTCAAGTTAACTCTTTGCGTGTCTTAGCTTCGTTTGATGCATTCGGGCTTAGAGGTGCACGCGCCTGTTTTCGTGCTGTGTAAACAGTTGTTTGTTTGTTTGTCGTTTGATGCATTCGTTTACGTTTTCAGGATGACTCCAACGACTGGGTGTGGGAGTGGAGCAGCAGGCCCGACCAGCTGCCCCCTAAGTGAGCTACGTTTGTTTATTATCACACTAGCTCTTGCCCGCGACTTCGTTCGCGTGGTAATTTTGAGGTGCATTTCTCCGGGATAAAAAATCACCTGTGTGCTAATCCCGACTAAAATCTGTCTCTGTGCAAAATATCATCCGGATCCGTTCGGCCGTTTTTGCGTGAGAGAGTAACAAGCAACCATTCAGAGATTATCTATAACCGGCTGTGGAATGATCTGGCCGGTCTCAATAAGGCGTTCTCCATCTCCAGCGATCTTCAAAAATAGTTTTTATTCAAATTAAGTTTTTAATCAGTACATGATTGCTTTTTCTTTCTATGTAGGTATATTATATTCATTATATCCTCCTCTTACATATAGATATTGTAACTTATTTATGTAGTAGTTTATAAGAATTATTTAAGTAAGATTTATGTAAGTTTATTATTAACTTTAAGTATGTACTATTCGTATTTGCACCAACTACCCGTCTCTCTTTCTCCTTCGGAAACTTCTCCGTCACAAGGTTGTCTGGAAGAAATTGCTGTTAGCAATAAGGCCGCCCATTGTACTTTTTCATTTTCATATTTTATGTCTCGCTTCTTGTGTGCAATAAATAATATTTTTATCTTATCTTAAAATTTCATCCGGATCCGTTCAGCCGTTTTTGCGTGAAAGAGTAATTAAAAATTCCGCTGAAGCGGTTTCCGAACCGAGGTGCACGGGTACAGACGATAGTCCGCATGCGTATTGTGCCAATTGATAATGCACCGTGCCAATATGCCCGGCGGCAAATGTAACACCAACAAGAGCGCGCGCGCCGCGCTCCCGGAGTGGACTCCTCCGGCGGATTGATAGGGAACATATCGCTAGTGCGCGCTTTTTTTCGGTTTTTTTATTTATTTATTTTTATTGGGAAAAGTAACACCTTATGACTAACACATTAAATTTACACACAGATACAGAAAGCCAACAAAAAGATTTCACTGAGTTACACAAAACAGTGTTACGGACGTAAATTATAAAGATACATCATCATCATCATTCAGCCACAAGAAGTCCACTGCTGGACATAGGCCTCCTCCATGGATTTCCAAAAAGACCGGTTGGAAGCGGCCTGCATCCAGCGCCTTCCTGCCACTTGTATGAGGTCATCAGTCCATCTTGTGGCTGGTCGTCCATCGGCCATCAGTTCTACGTGCTATGTGCCCCGCCCAATGCCACTTCAACTTACTAATTCAAAAGATTAACGCTCGGTTTCTAGAAGAGCGATCAAATGATAATCTCATGTTAATCTCACGTCAAGCTAATTTCAGCCAATCACGTGCCGGTATTTTGAATTAATCTTAGATTAATCTATTGTTACATTTGAACACTTTCAGAAACTGAGGCTAAATGACTTAAAAACGTTTAAATCAAACCATAACACCAAGACTTGCACAGTTTTGCGTGCTAAATTACATTAATAAAAGGACGTACAAATACGATTATGTTGCAATGCAATTACAATTTGAATATAATATTGTTTAAACATACGTGCGGAGGCATATTACAAGGCCCTGTCGAGACTAAGCTGTTCTCTCCCCCGCAGAGACTGGCGGTTCAAGCACCCAGTCAGCGCGCGCGGGCCACCCTCGGCCACTTCGTCCATTGAGGTGCTGGAGCAGCCAGCGCCCGCCATGCAGCAGGTAAGCAGCTAACTAGCTAGATTAGTCAGCTTTTAGCTATTTAGTTTTATTGATAGTTCGGGAGGAGCAGAGTTTAGCAGTTCAAGCGGAGTTTAGCAGTTCAAGCAGAATGTACAATATAACAGCCTACTATTGAATTAATTGTGATGATAATTTTCTTAAATTATTTAAATAACCTACCGTATGTGCTTGAATTTAAATTGTAATATCTTTTATGTCTTAAAAAACACATAAGGCAAATAAACTAAAGTAAATATTATAAAATATCAAATTCTATCTATGAACTTCTTATTGTGTTTGGCTGTATGGCTCATTTTCTTTGCCTTAATACAGATACATTTATGATGACAGATACGTTAATGCACTTGTGCACAAAATTCAATTTTGTTCAGCCTATATCCTGCACAAATAAGCACTTTCAGAGCATGAGAAGTGAAAATGTATGTTACCTAACCGAGCGATAACAAATAATAATAATAACTTCATTACAGGGTTGATGTACATTCACTTAACTGTTTAAATATAATTTTTTAATGGTTCCATAACTTACAAAATTAAATAGCGGAACTTAATTTTCTTCTAATCTTGTGGTTTTTGTTTCTCTTTGCTATTATTGTTTATTTCCTTCTAATCCTCGGATCTCTAAATTCTCAACCAAAATTATTAAGTCCGTTTCACTGGTTTCCTCCACACAGGGTAACCTAGCGAGGAGACCAGAGTTACACTTACACTTACGCACGTTACGGGTCGAACTCAGTAGGACACTAAATTTTTTTTAAATCAAAGCATATCCTTTTAAATCACCTGTTATTTTTAGGCTCACTCTGTAACTTACTTAGTAAGATGCAAATAAATGAATAAAGTATTAAATTAAATTAAATAGAAAAACGTGAACGAAACTGGTTGGTATCTGCTTATATAGCTAGGTTACAAACATAACATACATATAAACCTTTTGTGGTTTTGCCCGCTTGTAGAATAAGACATTAAAGTTTACCTTTTGCCTGTATAAACAAAAAAATAAAAAAAATACAGTTTATTCTCATTGAAATCCTTTATTGCATTTAAACACACAGTTTTTCACATAGGCGAGCTTAATTCTACTTAGCATAATCTACCAGCTAACCCAAGTTATGACGAAAACATTAACAGGTATTGCAACTTTTCATAAGCAGCCTATATACGTCCCACTGTATGGCACAGGCCTTCTCTCAGAGAGAGAGTATGGGCTTAATCACCACGCGTGCCCACCGCGGATTGGAGATTTCAAGCGCTGAAGTATGTGAATAGCTCAGACACCCAGGTTTCCTCACGATGTTTTCCTTCACCGTTAGCGAGTGGTATTGCTACTATAACTTCACAAAGTACATAACTTAGAAAACAAAGTCATAGGTACATGCCCGCACTGGGAATCGAACCTGGGTCTCCCGCTTCCGATTCCTAATTGCAACTTACTCGTAGAATATTAAATATACTAACTCATTACTTATTTAGACCTAGATATATAAAATACTAGCTGTTTTCCGGGATAAAAAATAGCCTATGTTCTAATCCCGACTATAATCTATCTCTGTGCAAAATATCATCCGGATACGTTCAGCCGTTTTTGCGTGAAAGAGTAACAAACATCCATCCATACATACAAACTTTCGCGTTTATAATATTAGTAAGGATAATAGAGGGGAAATATTATACAAATACAACATAATAGTAAATAAATACTTGATACAATAAATAAATGCATTAACCCACAGATTTACGAAAGATATTGTGATATACTTATAATAAATTAGGACAAATGCTGGTGATTCAGGTAGTGACGGTAAACTTTGGTTTTGAATATTTCAAGCGATGGGGCCTGTCGGATGTCTAGTGGCAAGCTATTCCAAAAGGCGAATTGCTGTCACAGTAGATAAGAACACTTTATTGTACACACCAGAAAACAAAATACATTAAAAGGCTTACATGTCTAAGTTTTGCCGTATACAACTTGTCGCTAAAGCGATCTCTTTCAGACAACCTTAGGATGGATGGAACTGAAAGATGAAGAGAGTAAGTAGGTAGGTGTACATGACATATATGGAAAGAAAATGTACATAAACCAACTGACTTACAACTCTCTGAGATACGAGGGGAAGCAGCAGGGGTTGTTATTAGAAATAGAAATAGTAGATTGTGTCTCAAGGGAGCAAAATGATATATTTACGGCGAGGGCGGTATATTGAATCCTGAGTGAAGCGAAAGATTCTACAATAGAATCCCGAGCGTAGCGAGGAATTCTAAAGTAGAATCTTGAGCGTAGCGAGGGATTCAAGTGTTTACGCCCAAGACGGAAATAATTTTGCTACCGAGTGACACATACTGCTTTTCACACCTGCTATAAGAAAAATTTAAATCAAACACAATTAAAATATCGAAAGAAGTTTATGATCGATTGCAACAAAATAAAAATCGAATTGGAATTACATTTTGTGAAAATCTGCACACGGATCATGCTGAGGGCAATAAAAAAAAAACTAGAATATCAGGGAAGAAAAGTACAACTTTGATCCCTCATTTGAGGGAATCAAGGGATCTTTTCTGAATAGCAGGTGTGAAAAAGTTTATTTGTCTTCAATATAGTAAGGCACAATAATCACTTATACTATAAAGCAATGATGACAGTTTAGTGAGTAATTTATTTAAAAGCATTTTAATCAGGTATGAAGACAAAACGGTCTGTACCTCGGCTAGTAAATAATGTGCACCAGTGTGCTATTAGTTGCCGATTTTTAGGCAAGGCCTTTCCTTAAACTAAGTTATACCTACCTGGGTATAATTATACTACTGCTGTTATGACGATAAAGAACACACGCGCAGGATGGTGATAAATCTTTGAATTGTGAATTATTCTTCCTGTTGTAATGTAATGTTGACGGGTGTCCGTGTGTCCGTCCGCAGAGCCACTGCCTCTCGGTGCGACGCACTTGTCTGTTCAGCCGCGGCGCTGTGGCGGCCGTCATCGTGACGAACCTAGTGTCGCTGCTGCTGGGAGCCGGCATCGGGTGAGTGCGGGACAGGGACTTTGCGCGCTTACGAGCAAAAATTATTTGCAAAAATTTGCTCGAGGTGCACAGAAACATTCCAATCCACAAATAGTAGGGGTTAAAGTATGAAATTGCCGTTTTATTGCAATAGGTTCTTTGAATTGACATAGAATCTTCATGGTTTGAGGTTTTAGAATGAAACTTTTTTCAAATGGTTTCTATGATGTTCTTTTTTTAAAAAATGTGAAACATTTGAATATCGACTTTCAACTGTTTTTGTTATTCAATTTAGACAAGAAAGATGGATACTGCGAAAATTCGAGTGATTATGAGGCACCCATTTTTCGTATTTTTTTATTTTATTGATTTGACGCAAGTGAGTCAATATTTATTTATTTATTTATTTAGGACAACCAACAGGCAATACAACAACACATTCACAAAAAGAAAAAAAAACACGTAACATGGTAATTGCTCACCCACTTATAGGATGTCTCAGCATGCATCTAAATCTTAACAAAACTGTACGTAAGGATATTACACGTATAGAATAATAAAGAAAATATTTAAATAAACATGAGCTATAGATATTCAAACAGCTTTCTTTCAAATTTAAGTAATGTATCATTAAAAATATCTAAAGTATGTATTTTCGCTGAAGAGATGTTATAGAGGTTGGACATACGATGCAGAGGCGCGTACTTTCCTAAATTAGTCCTACAGGGTCGAATGTTTAGCAACGGACATGGATATCTAGGTAACCTACGTGGTATTGTGGGTTAGGTAACGTTAAACCATGCCGCTAATTCCTGGGTAGTTTGACTAGGGTCGGCTTCCACTATCTCTCTTAATTCATCGTTATTCACCTGTGTGGGCGGTCTTCCTCGTGGCTCGTTCTTTTAGTCGAAATTTCCATCACGAAAGCGTTTAAACCAAAATCTGTATTCTCGTATTCAAAAATCACTCGAATTTTCGCAGTATCCATCTTTCTTGTCTAAATTGAATAACAAAAACAATTGAAAGTCGATATTAAAATGTTTCACATTTTTTAAAAAAAGAACATCATAGAAACCATTTGAGAAACGTTTCATTCGAAAACCTCAAACCATGAAGATTCTATGTCAATTCAAAGAACTTATTGCAATAAAACGGCAATTTCATACTTTAACCCCTATTATAATAAATGGCGAGAAGAAAACTCTTTTTAAGCTTAACATCGTTTTGTTTCAAGTTTTTGTTTAACGTAAACCTACTAGTTATAGGCAGTATATGCTGGAAATGTCGCTTTAACAATTTATTTAAAATCGGCCAAGTGCGAGTCGGACTCGCGCACGAAGGTCTCCGTACCATTATCTATCCAACATTAGACAAAGATCGAATTTGAGAACAGCGATCTATAGAAACCAACAAGAAGCGTTTAACATTAACATTTAACCTGTGAAGGTTACGTAGATGGCCGCTAGATGGCGAGCGCTGTCGCTGTCTTTCTCTTCGCACTTGGCCGGTTTTTTTTATTACCACTGACATCAGCCTAAACGTGACTCTTCTCTCCTGCAGCGTATGGTTGAGCAAGCGAGGCATGCTGCCGCCCAAACTCATCATATTGCAGTAGACGCTAGACTGATAACCGGCGGAGGCGTCTGACGAGGCGAGGCTCTGGGCGGAGACGAGGCTTTGGGCGAAATATTTCACTTTCTTTAAGAGTGTTCTTACTCGAAGCACGCTGTCTCGCTCGCACAATTTAAGATTCGTCATTGTAATAAAATGGGTAAACTTTTAAGGAAAGAAAGAAACCATTGATTTACATCGCCACAAAAGCACACACGTGAAAAATAACAGAATCTGTATTACAACAAGAATAATAACATGAGTACACTTTTGATAAATGTGGTCCGAGGGTTTTATGCATAATTAAATTACGGACACTTAAAGTTTATTTTTGTTTTTCTACACGTAGTTGTTATTAAAAAAAAAGTTGTTTCCAAAATGAAAAATTTTGGAATCAAACTTTCTCAATCAGGAACTTAGTACGGGATAAAAACATATTCCTTGAATATCCACAAATCACCATCGAACCCTCAGACCACATTCATCAAAAGTGTACTCATGTTATTACAATCACAAAAAAAATGGTAAATTGTGCGAGCGATGCCTCGCATGCTCCGCGTAAGAGCAGCCTTAATGTACAGTGAAACGGTGTAATTAGAAATTGTCTTATGAATAGCAACAAAAAGTGGAAAATGCTTTTTTTGTCGCCGGTTTCCTATTGAACTTAACTATTGGACATCCCGTGACAGACATGCCTCCACATTACGCGCGCCACATCCTGAGCGATTCCAGTCGTCCCAACTGTCAAATTAGTATGGAATTTGACAGTTGGACGATTGGAATCGCTCAGGATTTGGTGCGCGTCTAGAAGAAATCAATAATTTATTTCAACGTAAAGAATTTACATTCTGTTTGCTGAATTTCAATGAATGTTACTATGTTAGCCGCTGCCTTCGGGCCGTATTTGTAGTGGAGGAAAAGGCAGCGGGAAAAAAAAAAACTCCACTCTGACCATCTTTTCTCAAATCATCTTAAACTTTATACCTATAGTATATGACATGATTCAGTGATTGCCATGAATAACTTTAAAAGCCAAAATAATACTTTTTCATGCTCCAGTTTCTAATCACCCCGTTTTATGGTAAGTAATTAATCAATGGTAGACGTGTCGAATGAGGTACCTACTTGTCCTAGTTAACGCCCTTGGTGAGTCTACAACGTGGACGAATGGTGAATACAAAAAAAATTAAAAAAAAACCTGAGGAAAAACATGTATCGTCTAGCATAAAAGAAATATAGACCTACTTTTGTATTTTTCTTACTCACTCTGCGAATAGGTTATTTTAAGAGTATAACTATCATCGATATCACACTTTTGGGGCCATTGGTTTGTCACGCAAGACGTTTTGGGTGGCAGGGGGGTCGACCATGTCTTATTTTTTCTTACAAGGGGGTGGGATACGTAAGCTCACAAAAATGCGCAAATTTAAAATTATTCTTTCTAAAAGCGCGGGCATCGATTTCCATAGCAACGGGCCCCGAGTTCATTTATTATTTTTTCCTTTAGATTCTTACTTGATAAATATTAAACCGGGGAGCGGGGGTCGGCCTACTTATATTTTTTCTTATATAAGGGTGGGAGGCAGGGCCGGATTTAGGGGAGGGCAGGCGGGGCTACTGCCCTGGGGTCTCCACAAGGAAAGGGCCCCCACAAAAGGCTAATATGTACTATCATTAAACGCCAATCTTTTATGAGTACTCATAACGTCTGTTTGTTTTTCAAATAAAAAAAAAAAATCGTATTCATTGTAGTTTTTGTTTCGTGTTTTTTATTTGGGAATAATTAGGGGTCTCCGCTCCTTCGTTGCCCTAGGGCCTCCAGACCTTAAAAATCCGGCTCTGGTGGGGGGGGGAGGTGATCAAAAACTAGAAAAAATAGTCTTACGCAAGAAATGAATGGCGCCCTTGTGGATTGCATGAGCAGATGTAAAAAGCCAGTTCCAGTTATGCCCCTATATTGCGCGCACCAAATCTTCAATTCAATTTTGTAGTGATGGCTTCCCTAAGGATTCTGCCAACGTCCGAGTTACGAGCTCTCTACTACCTCTGAGAATGATAATGCAACTTTCTTTTTTATATATAATTATAATACACTGGCCTGCAAAACTAAGTATCACACTTTTCAAATTGTAATAACTTTTTATGTACACAATCTTGAAAAAAAAATTTAGAAATAAAAAGGACTGAAAAAAAGTTTAATTTTGCAGTATAGTTTAAAAGAAAGCTCATAAAATTAGTTGATAAACGTGTTTTTATTTTAAATCTTTAACTTCTATAGTTTAGAAAAAAATATAAAATGAAAAGTGTGATACTTACTTTTGCAGGTCAGTATATATAATTAGTATGGAATTTGACAGTTAGACGATTGGAATCGTTCAGCATTTGGTGCACATTATTAGGCCCCTTATAAATATGATAACTGCGTACGTATTTTACATCTGCTCGTGTAACCACAAAAGAAGCTTGACCTTTATATGAAACATTCAACAAAATGTAATGTAACGTTTGGTTTTTCGACTCATATCATTCGTATCTACCGATTGAGGTAAAATTTTAAGGATGTCAAATAGATAATACTTACTTATTAATATAAAAATAATATGTTTGCCATATTTATTTCGTTATGCATTTGGCAAAATGTGATTGTGTCACGGAATAGTAAGTCATCTAAATATATTGTATCGTTTTTTAAAAGGATCAAAATTGGACTCCTGACCATACAACTGTGACTATCTGTTTAGTGTATTATAGAATTAATACTATGTTAAATTCGCTAGCGTTTTACTGTGTAATATATATGTTGAAAAAAATTTATGTTTTAGTAATTTACACTTTTCGTCTGACGGGAATTTTTAATAAACATTTGAAACAATGTCGATGAAAATGTAATATTATAGGTATATTATTTTTTATTTCCTAGTCCTAAGATTCATGTTACGTTTTAAGTGCTTAAGAATACACGCATTTTTTTGTAATTTATTTTTGTTTTTGTTCTACCATCGGCCGTTTTTAATAGTGAGGGTTACGCAAAATATACAGAGAAAATGTGATAAAATTAGCTGCTTGTCGCAGATTAGCTTTTATAGGATTTTGTGGATTACTCCACCCTATAGAATGTGAACTATCTCTTTCAAACTTTCTATGTATGTACGGAATAAAGATAATGGAATAAAACTGCAATGTATTTATTTTATCCGATGTTTGGCTTTTACGGTAGGGTTACCATCTGACCGGATAAATCCGGTCTAGACCGGATTTTAAGCGTTTAAACCGGACTCCGCCAGGATTTCATTCGAGACCGGGTTTTTAGTCAGAGGGTTGTTTCACTTATGAATTCATAGTGGACGAAGGAGAGGAACAGATTGTCTGTTGAGTCAATAAGAGCAATAATACTCACATAATATAATTTTAAACATCAGACATGTCAAGAATTTACGAAAATTTCTTCAAAAAAAGATTTTGAAAAACCGAATTTTTTTACCGAAAACAGGATTTCTTAACACTTGCAACCGTTTTTTCGATATAAACCCCTGGGAACCCTATTTTAGGGGAAGATAAAAACTGTTGTCAATTTTTTTTTTAATGGAAAAACGAGGTTTTCATCTACAAACTAATGGAAATACGATGTAATAATAAAATTAAATAACATTAATAAATCCTCGTCGGAACTACAAATTCCTTTGATATGCATCACACAAACACAGGTACCTATTATCTTTTGTAAGTTAAGAAAAAAAAAAATCAACTAGACAATAATCAGCCAGGATCAAATACATATTATAAAAATCCATAAAAACAATTGCATCTAAATGAGGGTTATTGCCTAAATTAAATAATAAAATAACAGTCTTAAAAAAAAAGAACGCATTATTCCAAGCACTCTTCAATAACTTCACTTGAGGAGTGTTTTAGGGCGCTCATACACGGGCGGCACGTGTGCCAGCTGCAGCCCTCGTCAGCCGCCGACATGTCAGCGTCGAATATCCGTGTCAGTGCGTCGACGGCTGCGGTTGGCATATGTGCCTGTGTATAAGCGCCCTTAGAGTAATTGTGTATTATGTATAGTAATAAATAAAGCCACAATATTTTGTCTAGATCATGAATGATCACTTAGCACCGCTAGGAGTTGTCATTTATTATTTGTTTTTTTTTATTGATACTTTCATTGCACTTACATAAAAAAAAATCGTACAATGTGGCGGAGTTAATGCCAATAAGAATTTTCTACCAGTCAACCGCACGAGGTAGAGAAGAGTTGATAGGCGTGCAAAAAAAAAATAAAAATAATAACTTCCACACAATACAGTCAGTTGTCCTGGTCCCAAAGTAGGATACCCTGTGCTGTGGTAACCAGGCACGGACGTCACAAACATGATAATACACCCAGACTGAAGCCATTTGTACAAATATACGGAGGGCAAACCCACCTCTGTTTTGGTAGGTACCTAAGCACCTTAACGGCTTAACAACTTACACATTATACCATGTTATGTTGTTACCATTTTAGATATAAATAAATAATTAAACATTAAAAATTCATAAACAATAGTTACAGAATTATGCATATTGTCTATCACAAAGGAAACTCACTGAAACCTACCACTCGTCTAACTTAGGTAACGCTAAAACTGCTACGCATGTCTGCAGAAATATATTGTACACTTTTCCCTCCTCACCTACGGTCAATAGAGTCCGCTGCCTCAGTTTCTCTACCAAGAACCTGACATGACACTTAAGAAGACAAATTAGGATCTTCTTCCTGCACAAACGCTGTAGCCCACGAGTTGCTGACAAGTAACAAGGAGACTGCATGAACACATTTAGGTTGTTGAAAAATGGTCGTCGATTTAAACTGTCTGTCAACGAAGACCTCAAAACCGAAAATATCGTTGGAGACAACTTATAATGCTCCAAGTAGAGTAACTCCACAAGTTGCTCTAGTTCGTTTTGAATATGGAAGTTGTCTATAAAGTATTTGAGGATTTCTTCTATGTGGTCTCTGGCTCGGTCTGCGGAGAATTTTGTGAAGAGACGTCCAGGCAGGAATAAGTAGGCTTCATATAAAAAGACTTGCATAATATTGTCATTACGGATATAATTGTTTCTAACGACAGTCCTAGTCAAAAAATCTTTGACAACTTCATTGACTCTATTGAGGTAGTAGGAATTGTCGAGTTCGCTAATGTCAATCCTGTAGGTTTGTATTGTAATCCCGTGCTCAGCTAGCTCACTTGCTGGTATCTTTTCCAAGACTCTACCCAGACAGTCTTTGTGGCACAACTTCAGTTTTTCATCAGTTCTTGCAGCATTGTCATCTGGAACTAAGTTGATGTCAACAGATGCCTCAAAAACATTTTTAAAATGGACTTCATCGATTTCGTCTTTTTTTAACTCGTCTATGTTGAGATACAAGACTTCCTTGTCAAGGACTGAATGTAACTTTTCGTTAATATCATCGGTTGGTTCCGGAATTCGTTTGCCTAAGTGGATGTAAGATGGGGGCTCAGGTTTTGGATCGTAGTTGTATCTGCTCGCGGCAGGCGTATACGCCTTGATTGGCATGAGCACTGGGTGCAATAGGTCTTTCCAGCTCGGTGAAAAAGTATCCATGGCCTGAAAGTTATGAAGTATTCGTTGAGAAGGTACCTTATCAAATTGGGCTGCGAGAAGTTAGTAGGTATTGAATCTTATTAGTTATTAACCACACAACAAGCGCAGATAATTCTGCACTTCTTGTTGCGGGGTTGTTCACATTTTGTACAGAAAGCAAACAGAAAGTCAGAAATAAATGTTAACACTAACACCCTGTGCTAACACCATTGGATAATAACCACAGATTAACAATAATGTAAATGTAATGTATATAAAAAATCTGTGTTGCCAACAGTTAAACTAGCTCTCCACTAGATGCAACCTCTAAAATCACCAGAAAACCACTAACAAAAAACGCTCCTGATGTAAAACTCGCTAAAATTTCGACTAAACAAATTATCGTTTTTACGAACGAAAACAGTAGGTATGTATTTTAGTAAATAACCTTTATTATTACGTAACAAAATATTAACAATAATTTGTAAATCAACAATGACATCAAATGATTCAATAATAAACTGGTACTGATATGGATCAGTTGAGCTACCTATAGATTGTTTATAACTCTTTTTTTTTTCAATTCAAATATTTTTATTCATTGTAAAAACAGAATGTTTACTTAATGAACGTCAAAGTTGTTACACACAGGTAACACAGTCTGCAGTTAGCTCAATTGTTTCAATTTTAAATACTAGTTTTAATTTGTTTCTAATGCTGAATTGTAATTTTCTTTGTTAATAACAAACGGCTATTTTAATTCTTCTTCTTCAGATGATACACTTTGATATGCAACATCATCGTGGGTTCCCGATTTTTTTTATAACTGTAATGGGAATTGTATAGGTATACATTACAACATTTTTCTTCCAATCCAATCTCAAACCACAGCGTATTCTTAACTAGTTTCTGCCCGTGGCTTCACACGCATTGTGTAAGGTTATTCATTTCTATCCCATGGGAACTGATCTATGTGATAAAAAGTAGCCTTGTTTTGTTCAAGGCTTGGAACTGTATGCAAATTTTCAGCCCGAACCGTTCAGTAGTTTTGGCGTGAAGAAGTAACAGATATCAATCCAAACATGTAAACATCCAAACTTTTTTAATATTAGTGTGATATAGCAGTTAAGAGATTTAACTTCTGATTTTTTATTATATGAATATCGCTAAATATTTCAAAACGTGGTTTAGCGATTGAGTGATAGTGCATTCATTAATCCACTAAAAGCGATATTTCACCACTAAAGCAGGGGTCGAAACCACCAGTCTTAGTGGAAAATCCACTAAGGCGGCAACACAACACTGTAAAAAATAAATAAGTATATACCTACTCTGTGTGAACTGTATCAAAACGTCTAAAATGTCAAATGCTATGCTACAAACTACAAATGTCAACAAACGGTATCCACGTTCCGTTTTATAAAAAAAAATATCTTGAACTGGTAAACAGAACGTAGTAGCTATTTTACGTTTCGTTATCAATGTAGCCAGAAACTTACTGTCGTAGTAAAACAAGCACTAAACAAACAATTATGTTTTTAACCAATTTCTTCCTAAATTTGTAAGCTAATAACTATAATTATCGCACTGCTTTTTCACAAATACTGTTCATATTGTGATGAATCAATCAGCTACGAGCCGTGCACCAACAAAACGCGAATAACAAACTTCAAAGAGCCATCAATGGCGGACCGTACATAGTACGTACGAGTAAAATATCTCACCACGTTGATTCTTACATAATTTCGTCTAATTAACTACGAATCTGCATGCCACCTGCTGCATAACGCGAGCAAACAGCGCTAGGATGTCAACAGTTGTGTCTGACTGTTTCACCATCGGGAGTACCGTGGCGTGTAGGACGTGCTACAATGAGGACATTGAAGGCGAGGTTCTAGCGTTCGATCCTCAGACCAAGATGCTAATCCTCAAGTGTCCGTCGTCCAGCGGCAACCCGAAGCGCCATGACGTCAACATCGTCAACCTGTCTCTCGTGAGCGACGTACAAATCAAGAAGGAAGTCACTACTCTGCCGGAGCCCCCGCAGTCGCTAAATCTACACAGATTGAACACTAGAGTACGAAATTCGATAGAAAATAAGAGAAGATTAGTAAGTATGCGTCTTTTCTTACATGGTTCTGTTGGAAAGTAGAAAGTTTTCGTGTTTAATTGTGATTATACCACCGCAGACGACTGGTAGTCTTTCTACTACCCCTTTAACCCTTCTTTATGTCCCAAAAGCGCAACATCAGCTTTGTAAAAGATTTTAAAAAAGTATTAAGTAGAATATCAGGTCCTATCTTGCTCTTTAGTCTAGTGAGAGCTTTATGATGCAATACATGTCTGAATTGCTTATATTCCTTTTTTGCACTAATCTGTGCTGGGGACAATTTTTAAAACCTATCTAAAGGCTAAAAATTCCACCCATGCCGGGACCTGAACCAAATCCTCAAAGGATACTATGACATGCAAGATCTGACAACATTTATTGTGAACCAAAGGTCCTCCTAAGTAGTCATCAACTTAAGCTAACCAATGAAGAACTTGCACAAAAAAATGTTTTAATATAATAGGAGAGGATGTGTTTAAAGATAAATAATAATTGTTTTTTTTTCTCTGCAACTAATACTTTTTGTAATATAACCAGTCGAAAAGTCAATATAATCACATGGTACTAAAACGCACTGTACAAATTGACCTTAGACTATGACATCACTCCCTAATGTAACGCCTTATATGTATGAAGCGTTTATCAATATTATATGTATGAAGTGTGTGAAATCAGTGTTAAAGTGTAGAAAACAGTGCATACTAACTGTGAAAGTGTTATTTACGCAAAAAACATTGGATTTCGTGCACAAAAAGACTCTAAATTCACAACAGTGACATTTCTCGGCTAAAGAATTTTTAGACCTACCCACCTCTAACCAAAATTGAACTGACATTATTATTTTTTTTTTTTCTTTATTCACTCTCAGTGTTGCCAAAACATCAAACCAAATTACCCCATATCAACAAAATAAACAAAACGCAATCACTATGTCATCTGGAAAAAAAGCAATCCCTAAGTCGCAGGACAAGTGTGCTAAATGCAACAAAACTGCCGACAAAAACAAACTATCTGTCGCATGTGACCTGTGTAAAGGCTTGCTGTGCAGTGACTGTCATGGATTATCACCAACTGAAATTAGAGTACTGGAATTAAAGACAGTGGTACGGGTCATGACCTTCCTCTGCGGAGATTGTAAAACTACAATGGTGCAACTTCCCACAATTCTCCAGAAACTTAACGAGCTCACAGAGGAGGTCAAGCAGTTACGCATTCGCCAGGGCATGCTTGCGACTGAATCGGCTATTCAGGAGATGTTGGAGAGGGCTAATAGATCTACTAATATTATTATGTACGATTTGCCTGAATCCACCAGCGAATTAGCGGAAGAACGGAAAGCTCACGACACAGCGGAATGTACGAAAGTGATAACCGCGATTACGAACAAAGCTGACTGCACTAAAATAAAATCTTTCCGCCTCGGAGCGCCTAAAGCTGATGCAGGTGCCGCACCGCGTCCATTGAAAGTGATTATGCGCAGCAAGAATGAGGCACTGGAGGTTCTGCGCAACAAACACAAACTGCAAAAGCCATCATCCATTACTGCAGACCAAACTCCCATGCAACGTGAATACTTAAAATATCTTCGCGAGGAACTCGAAAAACGCAAAAGCGAGGGAGAAAAGGACCTCACAATAAAATACGTGCAGGGGCAGCCCACAATCGTAAAAAACCTTCCTAAAAAAAAACTAAGTTCTGCAACCGCAGAAAACCAACAGCATGTGACAAATATAACTACTGGAAGCACAAGCGATCTTGTAAAGAGACTCTCACCAACCCTCTATACTATCACTATTTTGTACACAAATATTCAATCAATTACTTCAAAACTGGACCTATTTATCACTAGAGTTAATAATATGAAACCTACCTTAATTATAATCACAGAAACATGGCTAAAACCTATAATACCAGATTCATTAATAAAAATACCTGGCTATGACATTTACAGAGACGACCGGACAGACATGCGAAGTGGAGGTGTGGCTATATACGCTGCACAGAATATCAATATTTTAAAAACAAAACTAAACACTGAATATAACACAAAACATGGTGGCTCAGAATGCCTGTGGTTGGATGTCAAATTTGGAAGCAAAAATATTCTGATGTGTGGAATTTACAGAGGACAAGACTCTACATTAGAAGAAGACACTGCTCTGCTGAACCAAATTATAATTGCATCAGAAACACACACAACTTTAATTATGGGCGATTTCAACTATCGTGGAGTTAAATGGCCTCTCGAAGACTGTGAATATCTAACGCCACGAGAACGAAACTTTGTGGACTTGTACGAAAGCAGCAACTTAGAGCAGCTAGTCAATAAACCTACGAGATTTCGTGAAGGTAATCAGCCATCTTTCCTAGACTTGATATTGACAAATGACGAATCACTTATCGCTGAAATTAAGCATGAAGCCCCAGTCGGTAAGAGTGACCATGTATGTCTATTGGCAACAATACAGCTAGAAGCAAGACCGCAACACATAACTACACACAGACGCAACTATAAAAAGGCAAATTATGCTAAAATTAATGAAATCCTTCAAACAGTACCAGGCAGCATAAAGGAGCTGAACTGTGCAGAAAACCAATTTGACTTATTACTCACTGCATATAAACAAGCCATCCAGTTACACATACCCCTAACTAAAATTAGCAATATAACTCAAAACAAGCCTTGGGTGTCTAAAGAAACAAAAGAACTGATAAAGAGTAAAATAATACTCTGGAACAGATACACCATCACAGGACTAGACAAAACATATGCAGATTATAGACAAGTAAATAATAAATTGACAAATATAACCAGAAACTCTCGCATTACTTATGAAAAGGACTTACTACAAGCCGGACCTAAACGATTTCACTCATATATAAGGCAACAAGTAACTTCAAAAGTTACTATTCCATCAGTCTTGACTGATAATCAAGGACATACAGTTTCCCAAGCAAATGAAATGGCTGAGGCCTTTGCAGACCAATTTGCTGGAGTCTTTCAAATAGAACCACATAGTGACATACCTACATTGAATCCTAATCTACGAATAGAAGAATCCATACCTGACATTAAATTTACCCCAGACATGATTTCAAAAGTAATCAAAGAGATGAAAGCAGATTCTGCTCCAGGCCCTGATGAAATCCCTACAACCATACTCCAGAAATGCGACGTGGCAGTTTCCCTATCGAAAATAATGCAGACTTCCTATGACACTGGGATACTACCTACCTTATGGAAAACAGCAATAGTGACACCCATATTTAAAAAAGGCAGTAAACTGAAGCCATCAAACTACAGACCAATAAGTCTTACAAGTATTGTGTGTAAGGTCATGGAGAAAGTTATTGTCTATCACATAAGGAAATTCTTAACCAAGCACAGAATCATCAGCGATCAACAACATGGTTTTTGTCCGCATCGATCTACAATTTCAAACTTGCTCTCGTGCCTCTCATATTGGACAGACAGTTTCAATGAAAGAAAACCCACTGATGTGATATATCTCGACTATGAAAAAGCCTTCGACAAAGTCCCAACAACAAGACTTCTACATAAGTTGGAATTTATTGGTATACGGGGAAGGTTATTGAATTGGATCGAGAGTTTCTTGCGGAATAGAACTTTCCAAGTAAGAGTGGGTGATGTTCTTTCTAGTCACAGGGAGATTCACAGCGGAGTGCCGCAAGGATCCGTATTGGGCCCTATTCTGTACATCATATACACATTTGACCTACCTGACGAACTAAGTAACAACGTTAGTATCTTCGCGGATGACACTAAAATATTTGCTGATCCATTAGTGAACTACGATCGCCTCCAAGAAGACTTGAACAAAATTGCTAAATGGTCAAAGGAATGGCTCATAAGTTTAAATGCCGAAAAATGTACAGTACTGCATATAGGAAACAACAATCCTCACTTAACATATTCGTTAAACAATGTTGAGCTTCACGCAGCTAATGAACAAAAGGACCTGGGAGTAATTATCTCTAAAAACTTAAAATGGGAGCAACACAACAACTATAATCAAAAAAGCAAAGAGTTTTATCTATTTAATCAGAAAAGCTTTTGGAGTACTAACCCCAGAAATGATGTTAACCATTTATAAAACTTACATACGACCCCTACTTGAGTATGCCTTCCAAGTCTGGAGCCCATATTTCATTAAAGACATTGACATTCTGGAAAAAGTTCAGCGCAGCTTTACTAAAATTCCAAGACAGCTAAAAAACCGATCATATGAAGAAAGGCTGGAAGTGCTGAGGCTTACTTCTTTACGGGAGCGTAGAGAGCGTGGTGATTTAATCGAAACCTACAAAATTCTAAATGGACACTACGACCTACAGGATTTTGATAAACAAATACTTAGAAGAGACAACAACACCCGCTTGAGAGGACACCACCTTAAACTACAAACTTGTTTCTCCAACAACAATCCTCACAGACACTTTTTCTCTAACAGAGTAGTGAATGGATGGAACAAATTACCACAAGAAGTGGTTTCAGCACCAAACGTCAACAAATTCAAGAACTTACTGGACAAACACATCACTGACCAAAAGAAAAAAATAACCAAGTGAAACTGGATGCGGGCAATTATCAGTTGTTCCAACTGCCTGCCCGTCTACAAATAATAATAATAATAATAATAATAAGTGTTTATCAATATTTGAGTTATCTCGTAAAATAATGTTTTTATGCATGTACAGTTTTCTTATAAGAAAACGTTCAGAATTCAATGACAAAACGACATCTAATAAATATGATATTAGCTATATCGTTATATGATATTAGAGTAACTTTATTTGTCACATATTTTGAGACCCCGTAAACCCCAAAAAAAAATTTTTATTGTTTTATTTTTAAATGTTTCTTAGGTTTTTATATGATTTCTATGGTATAAAAGCAATGTCACTCTACTCTAAGTTAGACGCAAGTTCTCCATTCTCTTTGTCTGAAAGCATTTCCTTACAAACTGTGTTGTGTGTAGGTTGAATAAACTTCTTCTTCTGGACCGGTCTCTCAATTTTGAGGATCGTGACTATACAACAGTTCTCCGCTCATCACGGTCACAGGCGAGATAGGATGCTTGCTGGATGGATCCACCTGCTGGCCTCTTTGGGTATCGGACCAGCGCATTGGTGTTCTCCTTCTCGCCCGTCTGCCTTCAGTCTGGCCCGAAATTATCAGTTTTTCCAGAGTATTTCGTGGTGACCGCATAATGTGCCCAAAACAGCTGAGGGACCTCTGACGACAGACTGTCGCTTCGTTATTTTTTAATAAACTACCTGACTCTATTGCTAATGCTGACTCGGTGAATTTTCTTAGAAACTAGACTGGACAATTATATTTAAACAAAAAACAACACAGTGCTGTGATAAGAAAGCAATTTAACAGCTTTAACGGTTTGCCCTCAAGAGGACTATAACGAGTCATTGCATCAAATGCTAGACATCTCAGAACTCAATATGACTGCAGATGGTCTCATGTTACATGGATAGAAGGCATGAGTGTTTTCTTCTGCGGGCACTTTTTCATTGAGAGGTTAACTCAGTGTACTAAAAAACTACAGAATGATTCTTGATAACTATCTGTTGTATGATATATCATCTTTTTATATGAAAGAATGATTAGCACAACATACTCACCCTTGTAGGAACTTGAGACCTGTCTTTAAAAATACGTATTTTTTTAAATTACGGTCACTTTTTAGCTTGGACATACATACAGCTATGGGGTAGTGCTTGGGACTCAAATATAAACATATTCCAAATACAGCAAAACAAGATTCTGCAGAATGCTAATGTGCCATGGTACATAACAAACCCTGAAATACACAACTAGAATGGAATGCAGTGAAAGAGGAAATCAGAGAGGTGACCGCTAAATACAAAGAGCAGTTAACTAATCACCCTAATAAACTGGCTTGTAAAGTTATGTCAAAAGCGACATCACATAGTGGGAAACGCTGATGTCTGTAACACATAGCCTTGCATAGGCATCAGAGCTGATCAAATAAAATTATTGAAATCAAAAGTGCCTACTTGGGTCCTGACAGAATACCAGCGCTACGGGAAAACACATGCTGAGTCTGGTACCCATTTATTGCCACGACACACAGTATCACATCCGGCTGAATATGTAAACCTAGTTTTAAATATGTATGTATTTCTTTGGTTGACTCTGTGTTAAAATTCTTTTGTGTGTTGTGTGTGCAACAAATAAACTGTTATTATTTTACTAATAACTTATTATTAACTAGCTGTGCCCGCGACTCCGTTCGCGTACATTTCGATTTTTACGAAGCATTTGTATGGGGGCCACGTCTTATCATAACTGGAGCTAGAATTTAAATAGCCTATCCTGTGTCCCAGATGTCTATATGTTTTTATACCAAATTTCATCAAATTCGGATAATTGGTTTAAGAGTTATGGAGGAACATACATACATACATACACACATACAGAAAAAAATTCTAAAAATCGTGAAATTGGTTTCAGTATCATATATTGAGCCTATAAACACAATATCTCTGAAAACAAACTAACTTACTCCATGACCGACCCTTACAGATTTATTATTAGTATATATATATATATATATATATATATATAGAAGATAACTTTGCTATGATATTATTTTCAAGTTTAAGCAGTTTCTTTTATATTAATTTTGTTGTAAAATACTTTGGGTACAAATAAACTTGAAAAGCCTATTTAGAGGCTAAAAATGCCACCCATGCCAGGACTTGAACCTGCGACCTCTGGCTAACACGGATTAGTGCAAAAAAAGAATACTCATATAAACAAATAAACTTTGTCATTTTTATTTTCACATACTAGAGCTGAACGCCCTTAGCTCTAGGCTACCTGACAGTAGATGCCCTCAATGGAGGGCACACTACATGTGATTACTCAAGGAACACATCTGCTCATAGTCATAGGGCTGAATGCAGATATCAGAGAATAATAAAAAAAAAACTGTAGTCGGCTGAAGAAAAAAGTTTGAAGTATTAAAATATATTATGCCATAACGCGCCATTGACGCGCGTGCTTTGACGCACAAATGAAGTAATCATAACTTCTTTCTCAAAATAATTCATTTGTTAATTTTTGAGTGTATCAAATATACCTCTTTTAATGCTACGAGGGTAGGTGCGGGGTCCATACATAATTACCTTGAAAAGGTGAAAGTTCCGTTTGAATGTTGATTTTTGTAAGCGGAGAGAGATTGCATTATCTGTTGTGTAAAGTTTGCTAATGAGAACGTTTGTGTTTGAGCTGATAACATCGTTCGGAAGATAATTTATGTTCAAATGTTTTGTCCAGTTAAAAGTTTATGTGAGTCTTTATTTTCAGTTGTGATGGATTAAGTTAGTAATTTAATAATAGTACATTACGATACTAGTGCGAAAAGTAGGAAATTCGCAACGAGTGGCGATAAATTAAAACACGACCGAAGGGAGTGTTTTATATCGACACGAGTTACGAATTACCTATTCGCACGTGTATCGTACAACGTTTTATAGTACATATGGCCCTTTGAAGTTTCGACATAGGCACGTAAAGTGCTCATTATCGCACTAGTGCGGTAATGTAGCACCATATGTACTATAAAATTTATTATTCATGGAAATAAAAGTGGGGCGGTAGAACGCTTGGCTTCACATTCGGGAGGTTGAGTTGAAACCTGAGTGTTTGAATGTTTAAATACCTCAGCGCTTGAAATTGCCAATTCGCGGTGGGCACGCGTGGTAATTAAGCCCATATCTGTCTCTGAGAGAAGGCCGGTGCTCCGCAGTGGGACGTACTCGTATATAGGCTAGATCAGTGTATTTCTAACAAATTTCGCTTATTATATATTCGAGGCTAAACGGAGATTCTGTTCAGAAGAACTCTGATCATCTTAGTAGCCTAAGATTCGAGATTCTGTAGAGGAGAGCTTTGACCATCTTAGGCTAAACGGAGATTCTGTTCAGGAAAACTCTGACCATCTTAGGCTAAACGGAGATTCTGCAGAGGAGAACTCTGACCATCTTAGGCTAAACGGACCACTTGTCTATTCCAGGTGTCGGCCCTCTCAGCATGCCTAGACCCGGAGGGGCAGCGGCTATTTCTCGCCATCGCGCGCGTCATCGAGGATGTCTCCTGGGCCGGACAGAGCATACGTGTCTACAACGAGGTCACCATCACACCACCTTACAAGGTTACTGATTGGATCTCTTTATTATTAGTGTACTCTGAGCGAATTCACAAAGGTCACAATAGGTGTCCTTTGTGACCTTAAGTAGTATTAAAAATTAGCTACGGTCTCCGTCTCCCTCCGCGGTACAAGCGTGAGTTTATGAAAGTATGTAGGTAGGTACTACTCTGTCGTATTAGGCGCAGCCTGTAAAGATAGATATAAGTGGATAAATAAATAAATAATAAATAAAATTTACAAGAGACAAAAACATTACTTACATTAAAAGCCTTTCGAATCTAAGTTTTGCCGTATTAGTTTGGGCACGGGCAGTAATTAGTGCTACGTCAGTGAACTCATTTAAAAACAGACTTTATAAACATTCTTCAAGTGTATGAAAGTGTAGAACAATATACATGCACCAGTTTAGAGCTGCTTGTATAAAGGCAGATGATAATGGTTTTGATGAGCTTAAACTCGATTCGTTAATGCGATTCAAATATTTTCATTCGATATGAAAACAAAATGTTTGCTTAATGAATGTCATAGTTGTTAGTTTCACAATAAATAGATTATTGATTGACTGAATGACTGACTGACTGACTAACTAACCTGACTGACTGACCTGACTGACTGACTGACCTGACTGACTGACCTGACTGACTGACTGACTGACTGACTGACCTGACTGACTGACCTGACTGACTGACCTGACTGACTGACCTGATTGAATGACTGACTGACTGGCAGACTGACCTGACTGACTGACTGACTGACCTGATTGAATGACTGACTGACTGGCAGACTGACCTGACTGACTGACTGACTGACTGACTGATTGATTGAAATCTCTTATGTCAAGCAATTTGACGGTCCCCAGGTGGAGAACGTCCTGGGTGAGCCGGACTCGAAACCCTACAACTATATCCGCAAGTTTGTGGAGCGACACTGGCGGGAGGCCCGCGACCACGCGGCCGCCTCGCACTCACAGCATCAGTAACCAGCGGTGATGAACAGTCCACACCGTCAATGGGATCCAGTGGGCTACTAGCGCCACCGATGAAAAAAAAACCGGCCAGACGCGAGTCGGACTCGCGCACGAAGGGTTCCGTACCATTATCTATACAACATTAGACACAAAGATAGAGAAAAAATGGCAAAATGCCATACGTTTTTTGTATGGGAGCCCCCCTTGAATATTTATTTTATTTTAATTTAATTATTTATCTTTGAAGCGTATAATAACGAAATATTCTGTGACGGTAGACCTGTTGCCATTATTAATATCGAGCAAAAAAAATTACGTTTGTTGTATGGGGGCCCCCCCCTCAAATATTTATTTTATTCTGTTTTAGTATTTGTTGCTATAGCGGCAACAGAAATTCATCATCTGTGAAAATTTTACCTGCCTACCTATCACGGTACATGAGATACAGCCTGGTGACAGACAGACAGACAGACGGACAGTGAAGTCTTAGTAATAGGGTCCCGTTTGGCACCCTTCGGGTACGGAACCCTAAGAATCGTATCTTCTTTTACAGATCGTATTTACAAAAAGCGTCAGTACAATCTCTCAATCGTGTTAACAGTGATTTTTAGGACCCACGACAAAGAACCTGACACTAGATGGCATTTATGGCAAAAACGGCTTTTTCTGGCGTTAATGCTATCTAGTGTCAGGTTTTTTGCTTAAGGTGCACGGCCGTGGCTCCTAAAAATCACTATTAACATGTTTGAGAGACTGCAGAGACACTGTGCAAATTCGATCTGTGAAAAAGGATATGATTTTTTTTTCCTCGATGGTGCTAGTGTTACTGCCTGGAGCCCCTTAATGAATGCTGATATGTCTGGCTACCGTCTCGTTGGGACGTCCTAACGTTTTAACGATTGTGAAGTATAGATACTCTTGTGAAGAGAAATATAGGTACCTACACTTTCGTAACGTCTGAAGGGTCACTAGGTAATAAAATTAGGGATGTCTTAGACGAGTCCTAATGTTCACGTTACAGTCTTGTTTGTTTAACCTCCTCGAAATGACAATTGAAAAATATCGTTATTTTCGAGGTCAGTACTGAGAAGTACAAAGTCGATCCCAGTGAAACACTCTTAAGCCCGTTTATGAGAGGATCTCCTGTTGCAAACCGGGTTTATTCTATTCTATGTAAGTATTATTATTCTGTATCGCATGTAAGTATTCTATTCAATATTATTATAGTATTGCTCGCGGTTGTACCACACTGCAGTCTGTGACGCTCGCGGGTTAGCTCCTGGCACTGACTGAAAGTCAGCGCTGAAGGCTTACTGCTGAGTCAGTTGCCATTTATGGCACGCCGTGAACTTTCGTTTTCCTTTCTTATTTATACGTTTTATGTACTAATGTTGTTTTTATAATAATTATAGTACATTGTACACGAGAACAGAAATAGAACTTTCTCCCGGGTGATACATAGTGCTTGTATCCTCCTACGAGGAAAATAACGTTATTTAGAATAATTAAAACCGTCCTTGTCTGCCTGGAAGAAATTGCTTGCAGTAATAAAGCCGCCAATTGTACTGCGATTTATTAAATTTCTGTTGATGTAATCTCTGTGTACAATAAAGAATATTCTATCTATCTATCTATCTCTTAATTTAGTAAAAAACTAAATTTAACAAAACAAATTGCCGCGCTTGTTTTTTTTTTTTTCGTAGTGCAGAAAACTGTTGCCAGCCTCCTTTCATTGAAAATTGGGTACAAAAAAAATATCCCACCTCTTTTTTCTAATGATTTGACAGAAAACTTTTTTGAGATTTGACGTTTGTATTTTTTTATGTTCATTGCTAAAAAACAAAAGAACGCTAGCAGCGCAGGAATGGATTTTCATACAACTTTCCTGCCCTGCTACGGAGGACACTTTCTGAGTGGGTGTAGTATAAACGTTTTTTCTTCTTCTTTAACTCCGTCTTAGGAGTGTTTTAGTGGAATCGCATTTTTATAAATAAGACTGTTCGTTTTTTATTAAGGGGAACCGTGGCTCTAGAGTTTTGTTGGTCAATATTGTTTATCAAAAAGTTTGTTTGGGATGACAATTTTTTTTTAAATGTCCCTGAGGGGCCATTCAAGTATTACGTAAGCATTGCAGGGGGGCGGGGGGTCTTAGCTTTGATTATTTTTGATGAAGGGGGGGGGGGTCGGTCTGGATGGTGATTAGATACGTCAGCAGTAGGTATTCTCTTTTTTTTCGGATTTTCTACAAAATTTACAAAAGAGCCGCCAATTGTAGCATTGTTTAATTCCCATATGTAATTCCTAGTATACAATACAATAAAGAAAATTCTGTCTATTTATCTTCCTATCTAATTTAGTCGATTTTGCTTTGAACACATATGGCACACTTGTCTGTGCTGGAAAAGGAACGCTTTTCTAGGGATTCCCAAAAATAATGGACACGTTGGTTACTCGCTTAGAACCAAGTGGGGGAATTGCCGCGCGCTATTCACTTGTCTAAATTTCTTCCGCCAATGTATTATGTTGTGTTTTTCCTGGTACAATAAATCATATTCTAATCTTATCTCTTATCTTGGTTCGTTTCAGTACGACTGACGATTTGAATACATTAAAAGAAAAATGCGTATACCAATGTTTACATAAGCATGGGAGGGGGGGGGGGGGGTAAGAGCTGTGCTTACTTATGCTGACGAGGAGAAAGGGGGGGGGATTAAATAATTGTAATAAATCTGCTTACGTAATACACGAACGACCCCTGACGTTAAAAATGTTAAAATGTACCAGCGAGATGGATGGCAGATGTAAAAGCAGCCTTAGAGCGATTCCAGACGATTCTTTCATTCCTCGTACACACGGCGTAGGTTGGGGGAGCCGAGAGGGCAGTGCCCACTCCAGAATGTCTAGTGCCCATCCCAGGATGTCCAGTAACTATCTCAGAATGTCTAATGCTCATCCCAGAATGTCGTCCTCACTAAAAATGTCTAGCGCCCCCTAGAGTTTCAATTGCCAAGTAACATTTTTTCCGGTATACAATAAAGAATATTCTTATTTTATCTTATCTTATCCAGTGGCCACCACAAAATGTCTAGTAACCATCCCAGAATGTCTAGTGCCCACCCGGAATTGTCTAGTGCCCACACAAGAATATCTAGTGGCCACCCCAGAATGTCTCTTCGCCACCGTAGCCTTATTCTGTTATGAGATGTATACAAAACCAGTTTAGTTTTACATTCAACGGCTCAAAGGTGTTCGGTCCACAAACGAATGAATGTTTACTGTGTTTAGACGTTTCAATCTTCGTTAATTCCTGTAAAAAATAAAGATACCAAATTGGTTCATCCGTTCACTAAAGAATTCATTCAGTGTAGACATGACATTCCGAGTGCACGAGGCGCTACGAAAGAAAAACGACTCGTCTGATTTCGCCTTTAATTTGTTCTCTCTGCAAATCATGCGCTGCGTAAGACCACACATCCTGGGGGGCGAGTCTGAAAAATGCATATTTGTTCAATAGAGTCATATTAGTACGACAATGGTAGTTTTATTGACATTATTGGTAGTCTAGTGACCAATCGCATTCCAATGGTATAACCCGTGCAACTTGACTCGGCGCCTCGCGCGATTCGATCTTCTTCGCGAGAGACGCCCGTTTAATTTGCGCGGTTTATACTATTGGAATTACATTGTGCTGCTATTGGTTAGTAGACTACAAGATAGAGGCAAATAACAGCTTTTATCGTGCTGACATCATTCTATTGAAAAACTGTGTGTATGAGGCTCTGGGGCCGGCAGCATATAAACCTTGCCACCCGTGCGCGACTTTGCAACAAAAATGTAAAGGGTGACCTGCTGCTGACTGTATTTGTAAAACATAACCTCGCTATTCATGTCCTTTGCTGCGCCGAAGGACAAACCAACTATAACATAACTTTAACAGATAAAAATATTATTCAGAAAACAAAATTATTGGGGAGCAGCGGTTACAAAGAAAAAATAAAATGGTTCAATCGGTAGCCTTATTGCTAATACCGATTTCTTCCAGTCAACCTCAGTTGAGATGCGAACCAAGTTTAAGCGTTCAATTTGTGAAATCGTCACTAAGTTTGCATGAAATTCAACTTGTAAACTGTCGCGTCCGATATTGGTCCTCGCGCAGCGCTTCATAAGATCTACTACCACCGGATGGTAGTCCCCAATGTGCTTGAGAACTCACAATCGTGTCATTCCATCGTCTCCTTGACGTGAAGGGAAACATCGTTGGGGACCTCCGCAGTGGAATAAGCATTCGGTCGGAGGTTCGCTCAAAATTGTAAGAGCTCTCGAAATATGAAACTCCAATACGCATCAAATTGCTAGCTACTCCATTTTTTTTTGTTGTGTTTTACAATCAAATCTTGAGTTTATGAGCTCGGTGTCAACTTTTAACAACTGTTTGTCAGTACTTACCCCCAGTTTGTCGAAGGCCGTCGACCATAGACATGAATCCATCTAGACCACGCAAGCACCGCTATCTGTATGAAGACCGAGCTTTAGAGACTAATACTGAGATAGTTCTGCAATAGAATGATATCAGCACGACGACGGTTGGTATTTTTCTCTATTTCTTAGTCTACAGAGCAATAGCAGTCCAATGATACAACCCGTGCGAACTATATGCGTCAATGAAACAACAATTACCGTACTAATATGACTATTGAACAACGATGGGTGTTAGAGACTCGCCCCCAAGGCGTGCCGATTTTTACCACCCACTGTGAGTGGAAAGTGGAAGAAATTGTCACGTCATCTTTGGGTGTTACAGTTTTAACACCACGCGATGAGACATCTGAGTACTCTAACAGCCGAGCCTGAACTAAAAGACATTAGCGGCCGCATAGGTGCCTGGCACTTGCGTTGGGCGTGCGAAGTTTTCTCTGCCTGTCAGATTCATGTCTGTGATCGACACGCCGCGTCTCGCGCGTAATGCGATGCGAACACGATTCCGTGGGCGCTGCGGCACGTAGTCCTTAGTAGTGTGATCGGACCTTTTGGCTGAAATACCTGCACCATCAACATCGATACGATCTAAAGCAGAAACTACGTTTTTACCCTGGCTATCTATACAAATCATATAGGAACTCTATTGTCATATAAAATTTAACATTGGTCCTGTAAATTAAGTTGATAACGGCCAGTACCTGAATTGAGAATTTCGCTAAGTAAATATGTAACTTTAGTGCTGTCTCTTCGAATTTCTCAGAGAAGAGCGTGACAGAACGTTACTTAAGTAATAACTTAGTGAAATTATCAATTCAGAAACCGGCCCTAATTCTAATAAACCATTGTTGATCAGTCTAAAGTCGCTCTTGCAAAACTGGACGTTTTCTGGAGTCTCATTCCCCCCCCCCCTATCACAACGTGTAGGGCTTAGCGTTATAGTAAACTATTTATATGATAATGATGTTGATATAAGCGATAGAAAATTATTAAAAAACTTGTAAAACATGCCTTTTACGTTTCATTTTAGACCTCTCCCGCTAATATTTAGGATTCATCATCATCAGCCATTTGACGCCCACTGCAAGACATAGGCCTCCTTCGCGGTTTTCATAACCATGAGGGGTTTTGCCATAATCACCACGCTCGGCAGGCGGGTTGGCGATCGCAGTATGCGGTTGGAATCTCAGGAAGACGCTGCTGCCCGTCTCCTGGTAATTGGGTATTTGACAAAATATCAAATGAATTTTGTATGAAAATACTGGTTTATGACGTCTCATTTCAGAGCACTTTTTTATGTTTAATCTATTTCAAAATTCTAATAACTAGTAATTGACTAAAAGAGAAACATTTTCCGAGATATTTTGTAATTTTTAACCGACTTCAAAAAAGGAGGAGGTTATCAATTCGAGCTTATGAAATAATATCCGGCCGCGACCCGTCCACCCACCAGTGGGTCCACGGGGAATTTCTTTTTCCCCGTGCACCCATCAAATACCGAATTGCTTTCCTTAGTCGCTTTCTACGACATCCACAAGAGGAAATGGAGTGACGCTATTCTTAATCCGGCGCCACACAGATATAGGTATTTAGGCACAAACTATCGAGACAAATAACAATTCTTACACTTATCGGCAATACAAGTAGAAAATAAGTAATGGGGCACTTTTTGTGTGAATCTGCTTTTAATCAGATACATGACACACACACACATCATCATTCAGCCACAAGAAGTCCACTGTTGGACATAGGCCTCCTCCATGGATTTTCAAAAAGACCGGTTGGAAGCGGCCTCCATCCAGCGCCTTCCGTAGAGCAGGTTACCGGATTACCTACCTACCCATTTCATCTTCCAGCTCAATTAGCTTTTCGTCTGTCCTCAATGCGCGAATGTTGTGTGTTACCACGGCCAGTCGTTTTCGTTGTTGGGGGTGGTAGCCGGATCTCTGCCGGAGATTCTTAGCACCCCTTGCTCCGCCGTTACCGTGGCCGCTACCGTAGCCAGGAATAGCGGAGCTGCCGGGGACTGCGGGCCTGGTTTTCTGGTTTACTGTCATGAATGCCACACACACACAAAGCAATAATAATATATCCTAATTGCTCCTAATTAGATGATCCGACAGAGAACCAAAGTCACCGACGTAGCCCACCGAATTAGCATGCCGAAGTGGCAGTGGGCCGGCAATATCATCCTAAGAACTGATAACCGATGGTGTAGACGAGTTCTCGAGCGGAGACCGCGGATCGATAAACGTAGTGTGGGACGTCCTCAGACTCGGTGGAGCAATGATCTTCGCAGGGCGGCTGGCGAGAGCTGGTTGAGAGTAGCCGAGGACCGTGCTCAGTGGCGTGCTATAGGAGAGGCCTTTGTCCAGCAGTGGACAAGCGTAGGCTGATGATGATGATGATTGCTAATTACTTAAAACGTAAACTTTAGGATTCAGTGCGCATAATTAGGCCCCAGGTCCGATTATCAAAAGAAAAAAAGGTCCTAAAGCGCGATTTGTCTGAGGCAAATTCGGCAATTTACTCACACCATCAATACGATCATTACGTAAGCTGCCTATTGTTAAGATTATTGGTTCTACATACTAGGCATGCTGACAGGACGTCTGAAATGACTAGTATCCAGTTAATGAATTAAAAAGTGATATAGTCTATGCACTTCCGCTCTATATACTCTTTGGCTCTCTCTAATGTCCGCCGTGGCTCGCCATCAAACTGTGTCCGGTTTATCCATAATTTGTAAGAGCATCTATTGTTTTTATGTGCCTAAACTCATCAAATAAATGCCGATCTCTTCATACTAAAGTGCTGCGTCTTTGTTAACAACAGATCCAATAGAGAAAGACAATAATCCACTTACATAAAAATTGACACCTATTACGTCCCACTGTAGGGCACAGGCCTCTCAGAGGGAGAGTATGGACCTTATCACCACGCGTGCCCACCGCGGATTGGCGATTTCAATCGCTGCCTGAGATACGATCCTTACCCGACTTCAATTAGTCGTTTTAACGTTAGGTATCTCGTTACCGCTATTGTACAAAATGGTCACAACATTGCCTTTCATTGGACGACTGTTTAGTCGTATGATTGGGGTCACTTTCGCGTCCGGTAAACGCTAACAATATTCTTACACGACCAGCCTATACAACAAAAAACTACTTTGTGACTATTATAAGACACAGAGAACTTGAAAAAAAAAATTGTTTTCATATAATCGGTGAGGCCATGTCAAAAGATAACGTCGTTATTTTTTTTAGATTCTTTTTGTTGCACTAGCCCGTGCTGAAGACAATTTTAAAAACCTATTTAGAGGCTAAAAATTCCACCCATGCCGGGACTTGAACCCGCGACCTCTGGCTAACCGTGCCAGCGCTCTCCCAACTGAGCTAATGGGCAAGTGCAGGCATCGGCGAAATTTTGAGCCTCTTTACAAACTTCTCTGTATTACGTACAGGCAGCGATTTTTTTTCTCTGCGACTAATACTTTGCATAATGTGACTTGTCGAAAATTCATTCAAGTCACGTGGTACAAAAACGCGCCGAACAAATCGGACTCGAGCTATGACGTCACAACTTGCACGTAACACCTTATAATGTATGAAGCGTTTATCATTCGAGTTATCTCATAAAATAATGTTTTTATGCATCTACAACCTTTTTAGAATCTAATAAAAAAAATACAACCTAATATGTTTTTATTATTACAGTATATTAATTTTCCGCAATTTATGGTTTTATTTTTAAATTCTCTTTTGTGTTTTTTAATGTCTTCTACGGTATAAACGCAATGCCACTTCGATCTAAGTTTGACGCAAGTTCCCCATTGTTAGTTGGGCAGTACACCAATCAGACCAGGACATAATATGATTACGTTGTGTACAAGTTAAAACGAAATGAATAAAACACCACGTAAAGCTGAAACATTATAATCCTACAAACTACATACGTTTAAATACATGAATAACTGTAATATAATTCGTACCTGGCAACTTGTCATACAATGACATCTAAGGATAAGTTTGACGCAAGTTCCCCATTGTTAGTTGGGCAGTACACCAATTAAACTAATCACAAAACAATAGGCCCGTTTTGACATCTTCATAGTGACGTAAGTAGTGATGACCTACGAGTATGCGGCTGAGTAAACGATATATGAATAAATCGATCGAAGTTTGTATGAGTTGGTACTTAATTGATTTCATTGTATTGTAAAATACATTTAGTTGGAAAAGACTTAAGTTCTGATGAGAAAATGCAAGTTGAACTATAATATAGTCGGTAAGTAATTTTGAATGATACGATGGTACCTACGAAAGGTCAATTAATTTGTATTTAATTGGAAAAAATACAGTTTTTCGCTTACAAAAAAAAATTAAACAAAATAACATCAAGAAAGGCTATCCTTCATCTGAGGATGAGCCAAAATCGTCAGTTGAGCTACCGTCACCTGTATCTATAATTATGCCATTACCTATTATGCAGTCAATATTGACGTCTCTGTCATAATCTTCCTTTATTATCTTTCGAGTTCTATCTACCACTCGTGCCCAGTTCTCTTTGGTGACCTCGGCACAAGCCTTTTTTAGCAATGTCATCATATTCTTGGTGGAGAATGGTGGCTTTGTGTTATGACGTGCTGCGTGTCCTTTGATCTGAGCCCAGATTAATTCGATCGCATTGTACTGACAATGGTAGGGCGGCATTCTTATAACTTTGCCAATTCGTCAATTTCATATTTTAATTTCGCAGGTTTATTCTGTTTTACTAAATGCAGCAGATCAACTTTTAAAAAAGTCATGTCAGCTTCAATGCCTTGCCTTTGTAGCCACGCCACTAAATCAGCCTTTTTGTTTGCTTGTGTCGGTGCTTTATCTATTTGCACAGAGTGATATGGTGCATTGTCCATAACAATTATGCACCGTTCGGGGAGATTTCTCGTCATGCTAGTAATCCACTCGGTGAAATTAATTGCAGTTTATTTTTTTTAAAGTTTAACAATTTAAGCGCACAGTCAATTTCACAAGATGGCGAACGAAAGACTACGCAGTGCGCGCGTGCAGCGCGTGTCACATTACCGCTTAGTCATAGACAAGAGAAAGGAGACAAACATTCAAAATTTTACGTATACGGCTTATTATGTTTTTCAGTAAACATCACTCGAACTGAAATCTAATAAAGCTGGTGAGAGTCAAGAATGAATTGGGTACAACGCTCCGTTTAAAAAAAAAAATACTGAGAATGTAGCTGTTTCTGAGACGTTTCGTAATAATAAGAAATTTCATGCTACTATAAATTAAATGCGAAAAGAGCAGTCGCAATGTAATCTATCACATTATTTAAAACATCACAAAAAATACATATATTTTAAAAACCCTCTAAGTAATTGAATAATTATTTATTGTTTCTTTCCGTTTCGTAACAAGTTACGTTCTATGGTCTTTTTCAAATGTCAAAACGGGCCTATTATTTTGTGATTAGTTTAGACCAGGACATAATATGATTACGTTGTGTACAAGTTAAATAGAAATGAATAAAACACCACGTAAAGCTGAAACATTATAATCCTACAAACTACATACGTTTAAATACATGAATAACTGTAATATAATTCGTACCTGGCAACACTAAGTTCGAAATTGTGTACCCCATCTAAGGAAGTGCAATCCTAAGGCAAACATTCTGGTTAAATATTAAATCAGTTACGTAATATTTCTGAGATATTTCTTTTTAAAGAAAATGGAATGGATACTATGAGACCAAACATCTAAGTACAAAATCATTATTAACTTAATTCCGGATTCACTTAGCCTCAGTTTCTGAAAGAGTGTTCAAATCTAACAAGCGATTAATCTAAGATTGATTCAAAATACCGGCACGTGATTGGCTGAAATTAGCTTGACGTGAGATTAACATGAGATTAACATTTAATCGCTCTTCTAGAAACCGAGCGTCACTCAGTTTTTTGTCGGAAGAGTCCGACCAGGTTTCGCTCTGATTCGCCGAGCTTAATCATGGTGAGTAGAGACGGAACTCGCGTCGTCGGTTGCTCGTCTCTGACTGCGGGCAGAGGTGTTACGTTAACTGCTCTCTCTTCTCACCATGATTAAGCTCTGCGAATCAGAGCGAAACCTGGTCGTACTCGTCCTACAAAAAACCAAGCGAATCCGGAATTGAGTTAATAATGTGTAGTGCTTATGAAAGTTTTATTTCGAAAATCCACAAAATCGACGGATTTTAACAACATAACATTAGGTTAACATAAAAAGATTTGACATTTTCCACAGCAACAATAAAACGTGATTTGTTTTAACTGTACATGCCGGTTACATGATGATTTAAGACTGACAACAAGATGTCAAGTTTGAGTCAACAAGACTTCTAAAACTACACGCTGCATACTGTTTAGTACTCTGTGATATATTTATGAAAGTATCACGTGGTTATACGAACAATTTTTATCATAAAGCTTTTCCCTAAATCTATACAAGACGTTGATAGCAATCGTTAAAATGCTGTAAGCAGTGTCTGTCAATATTTATTGCTCACTCGCTAAGTGTTAAGGAAAACATCGTGAGGAAACCTGACCGTCCGAGGTATTCTCATGTACATATTTGAAATTGCCAAACCTCGGTGGGCACACGTGGTAATTAAGCCCATACTCTCACTGACAGAAGGCCCTGATGAGGGACGTGTAAAGGCTACATAAAAAAAAAAACAATTCCATAAAGACAAACAATTTTTCGTAAACAATAACTATGGATACAATAATCAATTATTGAAAATTCAAAAAAATACATAAATTATCGAGAAAACCCCGTGCTTTTGAGAAATAATTGAGAGAAAATATTGTGTTTGCTAGTCATAGGCGATTGAATCTTATTATTAATTAAAAAAATATCCGACCTTACTATCAACATATTGACTTTCAATAATTGTTACAATCAGGGAAAAGCTAAATTAATACATAGCAACACTATTTCAGTGTTGCCAGACCATAACAGGCTTGTTTACAGATTCTACCCGCAAAAACTAGTTAGTACACGGAGCTGTGAGATCGAAGCGCGCTGTAGCTTAGTTGACCAGTTTGGTGACGTAGTTACTCGGGAACAATCCGGTCATGCCGCGAAGTTCACCTGGAAAATGCAATATTGACATTGGATGACCACATGCTAACGGATGTCAGTTAGCCAAACTGCATACAAAGAAAACCAGCCAAGTGCGTGTCGGGCTACGCGCAGTGTAGGGTCCGTAGAATGAGGGGTTTTTTGCCTGCTTCACAGAACTAACAACTTCATCAATGGAATTTGTACGAAGTTTTCCTTTTATAACTTGATCGCCTATGGGCCGGTTCCTGAATTGATAATTTCATTAAGTTATTACTTAAAAGTAACGTTCTGTCACGCTCTTTTCTGAGAAATTCGAAGAGACAGCACTACAGTTAACCATTTACTTAGCGAAATTCTCAATTCAGAAACTAATAATTATGTTATGTAAGCTATGTCTGTCACACAGGAGCTAGTTTACCTTGCCACCAGGCCGGGTCTTGACTGCGGTCCGTGACAGCTATAATGTCGTCCTTCTCGAAACTGAGCTCGTCCGCATTCTGGGCCGTATACGGGTACAGCGCTATCACCTGCGGATAAATCATATCGATAAAGACAGACAAATAATTTATTTGTTTGCTCTATACACCACCATTCCGTGCGGCGCCGGATTAAGAATAGCGTCACTCCATTTCCTCCCGTGGATGTCGTAGAAGGCGACTAAGGAAATCAATTACCAGGAGACGGGCAGCAGCGTCTTCCTGAGATTCCAACCGCATACTGCGATCGCCAACCCGCCCGCCGAGCGTGGCGATTATGGCAAAACCCCTCATGGTTATGGAAAAACACGGAGGAGGCCTATGTCCTGCTGTGGGCGTCAAATGGCTCATGATGACGTGTCAGGACCGTGGCAAGTGGCAGTCCCTGGTCTCTGCCTACCCCTCTGGGATGCAGGCGTGAGTTTATGTATGTATATATGTATATTTTAGTGCAAGTTCTCTATAACGATAATACCTTATCGATGACAGTGTCGCTCGGCATTGGGTCCATCTTGGACAACACTGGCGTGGTGCGACCGGAGGTGCGGCCGGACGGCTGCAGCAACTGGGAAACGAAGAAAACAGACTTATCAGCACTGACGGTGCACCTAGGATAAACGGAGACTAGGATACAGAGCGCCATATTATATGATAAGAAGAATAAGAATAAACTTTATTTGACAACATTGCAAAGAATTACATACAGTAGGCACACAAGCCAATATCCTTACAAAGAATTACAAACAATATGTGCATAATTAAGTTAGCAAACCATAGGACACATTTGGCGAAATACCTGTACCTAAGTACCTACATGAAACTTAGACACACAAAGTTGCCAAAAATGGGCCAGTCTCAGCATGATGCCAAAGCAGGGCTTTGGCGCTGGTTTTCAGACCGAACCATGAGTGAAAAAGATGACTTGTTTTACAAATATATTTATTTTGCAATCACTGGTGTGCAATAGAGTTTAAACTATATAATTCTGAAGTTTCTATTATAGCTGAGTACATTTTCATTTCAGTTAAGTTCTTAATTACCCACTTGATACGTAATGACCTTGAGCAAGCAGGTGAGGGTGTATTAATGATAGATAGAGAAAAACATTTATATAACGGCACAATACTCAAAACATTACATAAAACATTTATACATGAAACGTCCATACATAGGGTCCAGTTTCTTATTCTAGGGGCACGGAACCCTAAAGTACATAAGCTAAACCTAAAAATACGATACACACTATTGGAGTGCAAGGCATGATACATATAGTTTACCTTACATAATTATAAAAACGAAGTACGTTAATATAGTAGAATACGTAAAAAGCGGTGGTAGCCTAGTGGGTAGAACATTGGACTCGGAAGCGGGAGACCCAGGTTCGATTCCCAGCGCGGGCATGTACCTATGACTTTGTTTTCTAAGTTATGTACATTTGTGAAGTTACAGTAGCAATACCACTCGCTAACGTTCAAGGAAAACATCGTGAGGAAACCTGAGTGTCTGAGCTATTCACATACCTCAGCGCTCGAAACCGCCAATCCGCGGTGGGCACGCGCGGTGATTAAGCCGAGAGAAGGCCTGTGCCCTACAGTGGCAATGTATTAACACATAGTCTAGTAATGAGCGGCACAGTACCTTGACGTAGCTGGCGGGGAACCAGCCGACCTGCCGGTTGCGTCCCTTGGCCTGCAGCTCGCCCTCCCACCAGCCGCTGTCGGCCTTCTTGCGCACCACCAGCAGCTGCCCTTTGGTCAGCGACAGCTGCTCCGAGCTGCGACGGGGAAAAGGCGAATGAAAAATACCGTTTTAGGGTTTCGCAGTCGACAAATCCAAAAGACAAGTCCCGTCCGCCTGTCTGTCTGTCTGTCTGTCCGCGGCCTAGCCCAGAGACGATTAGTACTAGAAAGCTGAAATTTGGCGTAGACATACATATTGATCGCGCCGACGAAACGGTAGAATAAAATCTGCAAAAAAAACTATCTACACCTAAATTAGGGATGCATCTTTTTCAGCCTACACCATAACTCAATTTATTATTACAAGAAAAATAATTACATAACATGCGTAATTAATTGCATTAAACATTAAATATTATCTACATTATACATATTACATTTAAAAATTATAAAAAATTAGAACGTACGTTAAAATTATATACAATGTACAATTTCAAATTCAATTTCAAATTCAAATTAATTCAAAAACAAAACTTAAACTACAATTCATGAAATGAGAAATGTCACTTATTCATTCTCCTCAAAATTTAAAATAATTATAGTGTAAGGCATCGTTGCATTAGTCGTTTGAAAATATTGTAGGTGTAGCGAGACCTTTTCCCGATTTAAGGATCCGTTTGCGAAATATTAAGCTTTAAAGCGCAATTTTTTTGTCCGATTAGGGCGTCCCCCTCTCTCCTGGCTAAACGTGAAAATATTGCGGGCAGTAGCATATATAATTAACTTAAAAGAAGAACTATCACGGCTAAGTAGGCTTTACAAGTTAACGAGTTTAATCTACATCTTGTAGGCTTTCTTTTAAAAACATTACCTTCTAAAAAAAAATAATTGAATAAACATGCTCAAAATTTAATTTAACAAACACACACACACATACACACACACACACACACAACGCATTTTTATTACCTAGTTCTAACCTCATTTAAGTTTTTTCATTAAATATCAATATATTAACAAGGTACATTAATTGTGTAAATTAGTGTATTGAAGTCTGTTGACCTTGAAAATGTAAAAATGTTTTTCGGAGGAGCACTGCTTATCCTAAACCACAGGTTTTAACCTTTTTTAGGGAGCAGGGTACCACTGCCTTAGTGATAAGGTCACTGTAAAATGTTCCTTGAATAAATTATCTTATCTATCTATCTTATCCTCCATTTCATTCCGTGGATGTCGTAGAAGGCGACTAAGGAAATCAATTACCAGGAGACGGGCAGCAGCGTCTTCCTTAGATTCCAACCGCACACTGCGATCGCCAACCCGCCTGCCGAGCGTGGCGATTATGGCAAAACCCCTCATGGTTATGAAAACCACGAGGGAGGCCTATGTCCTGCAGTGGGCGTCAAATGGCTGATGATGATGAGGCGACCAAATTATAGAAGGAACGCTTTACAAAATCCATTCAAAATTACTTTGATGAAGTTGTTAGTTCTGTAAAGCAGATAAAACCGAAACTACACTGGGCGTGGCCCGACACGCATTGGGCAGGCCGGTTTGTTAATGACTCGCGATGCTCGTACATAGTAATATATGTATTAAAGTGGTCTAAACACAACCACCGGTGCAACATTGCCGAAACATCGGGATTTAAGGTAATTAAATATTTATTCGCTTTCCTTTTGCTTCACTTTTCAATTTTACCTAATAAACCCGATTAGACCCGTTTAATATATAAATAAAAAAACCCTGTCTCGTTCTTCCTTCAGCATGGCTCCAGTAATCTATTTATGGATTCAAAACTAGGACTTTACAAATATAAAAAATGTTCTGATGATTCCTCAGCGACTCACCTAGTAGCAGTATAATTGGGCGATTTCGTACCTCCTTCAGACTGTCTTCAGTAATCTATTTATGGATTTAAAACTAGAACTTTATAAATGTAAAAAATGTCACGATGATTCCTCAGTGTCTCTCCTAGTAGCAGTATTGCGCGATCTCTTTCTTCCTTACTTCTGTCTCTAGTAATCCATTTATGGATTTAGAACAAGGACTCTACAAATGTAAAAAATGTCACGATGATTCCTCAGTGACTCAACTGGTAGTAGCATTGGTCAGGCAGCGCCTGTGCCATCTCGTTCTTACGTCGGCTGCCGCTGATAGAGTCTGTAACTCGCTATATATCTCATCTCATCATCAGCCATTCGACCCCCACTGCAGGACACAGCCGTATACCTCACCTAGTAGCCGTATAGCTCACCTAGTAGCCGTATAGCTCACCTAGTGGCCGTATAGCTCACCTAGTAGCCGTATAATTGGCAAGCGCCTGCGCGATCTCGTTTTTCCGGCGGCCGCCGGTGACGGAGTCCCGGCCGGAGTCCCGCCTGGCGGCCGAGGCCGGCCGGGTGCCCCCCCCGCCGCCCGCCGCCCCGCCCGCCCCGCCCGCGCCCTCCGTGATGGCCGCCACTTCGGACGACACCGGAGTGGAGGATTTTTGCTCCTGCGGGGCGTAAAATTGAGCGTTTGCTATCGAACTCCTGCGAAAAGGCTTCACTGATTTTTTTTGTGTATATTTTGTAATTCTGAGAATAGGTCGTAGGCTAATTGAGGCCGTCAGCGCAAAAGTGGCCTAACCCACAATTTTTCATATTCGTGCTTATCTACTGCAATTTATTTAAAACATAATAAATTTTGATGCAAAACCAACCTATACCTAATTTCACCCATGGATAACAGATGGCGTTGTAGACATTATTTTTGCGCGTATTGTTTTTGCCTACGAAGCAGACTATGTGTTCAATTTAAATTAATGAAAATGTATAGCTCATTATCTCCATACTAACTATGAGGCAAATAAACTATTTAATTCATTCATTCAAATCTCTTACCAGCACAGTGGGCGAGGTAGCGGCTGGGGTGAAGGTCTCGGCTGGCCGGCTTAGTGGCTGGGTCTCGGCCGGCTCGGTCGCTTGCTCTGCGGCTTGTTCCAACACCGGCTCCAGCGCTGGGGCGGTACTGGTGGCGGTAGCGGTGGCGGTGGCCGCTGGGTCTTTGGTCACGTAGTTTGACGGGAATATGCCGGTCCTGTGAGGGATACATATTAATTAATTAAATAAGGAAATTACACGGATTTTCTGACGCTAAAACGGCGGCCTTATCACTAAAAGGGCAACCTTTGGACGGACTGGACTAGTACAAGGAAAGGTTTTCTCAGTGTCTAAGCATAGTGTGGCAAAGATATAACGCCAGATAGACAACTTGAACACAAAGTCCACCTAATCTTGCGATGGACACGTAAGAGTTTTTTTAAATTATTAATTATCGTGCATACATATCGTACATCATTTCCGCTTTCATAAAGCAACTAATTCTTATAACATAGCCGTGGATTATGTAACATATTTTTTTGATACAGGAAATTAAATTATCATTATGTAATAATTTACAGAGACATAATTATCACCTCTTAAAAGTTATACAAAATATTTTATAAAAATCAGCAATGTCACAAAACTTAAATAATTGCTGCATGCAGAGAGCAGTAGAGCAAAAGAGCAGTAAGAGCAATTTACAACTTAAGCAGTAGGGAATCGCTAAGGGAGCGTTTCAAAGAAATAGGAATTCTTACACTGGCTTGCCAATATATATTCGATAATATAATGTATGTTCGTAAAAATATAACCATGTTCAAATTAAATAGGGACGTCCATAACGTAAACACTAGAAATAGAAATAAGCTTGCTTATTCTAAATTTCGTTTAGCCAAGGTAAATACATCGTTCGTAGGCTATTGCGTTCGTTTTTACAACAGAATTCCAGAACATGTTCTATCCTTGTCTGAAAATAAATTTAAAACATTCATTAAAAAATCGCTATGTAAAAAAGCCTATTATAGAATAGACGAGTATATGAACGATATAAGCCCTTGGTAGTAAGCAAATTCCACTGCGATTTCATTGTTATTTAATTATTAATATTATAATTTATTTAATTTTAAAAACGTGTACTGACGACGTGATTGCACATTAATAACTATAGTACACATTTTATAGCTGACAAGAACTCAATCTGCAGGTTTGCTAAAGGTCATTCGAATGGTGGCGTGGTGGCCGGGTCACCTATCTCCCTCTAAAATGGTTGAGACTGGTGATGGCTGACCGCTGCGTTATGCTCGTGAACGGGTGCTGTTCGTGTGTCTGGCCGCAGCATTACTGTTTTTCCTACTTTTGTAAGAAGTGTTATTTTGGCTTTTAAAGTTATTAGTGGCTATCACGGAATCATATCATATAGGCTTTGATGTATAAGTTTAAGATGATTTGAGAAAAGATGGTCAGAGTGGAGTTTTTTTTTCTTACTGCCTTTTTCTCCACTACAAATACGGCCCGAAGGCAGCGGCTAACATAGTAACATAGTACATTGACATTCAGCAAACAGAATGTAAATTCTTTACGTTGAAATAAATTATTGATTTGATTTGATTTGATTTGCATAGCGAAAATACATAATTTAAGTATGAATTTAGTTTAAAGTCAAAGTCAAAGTCAAAAATTTTTATTCACAATAAAAACAAAATGTTTACTTAATGAACGTCAAAGATGTTAGTTTCACAATTAATAGATTATGCGGAGAAGAAGCTAACAAAGAAACCCCACATTTATTCTATTCAAAACAGGTTTGCTTAATTAACAGAGTTTTCAACTTAAAGTTACACTACACTAGATACAATCGTTCCTGTTAACATTATTTAAATACCAGACATCCTTGTCTTCCAAATAATACTTAATGTTATAATGGGCTTTTTTGCACAGAGTATGCTTAATACATTTTTTTTAATGTAAAAAAAAATAATTTTGTTTTAGCGTACATGGGGCGGTTGTTCGGTAACCAAGCACTCAATGCATTTTTAGCATTATAAGCGACACAGCACAAAAACATCACGTAGAAAGCTCGAACCTGCTCCCAATACGTCCGGTCCACCAGTCTCCGTCCCGGCGCGTGACCTCGATACGTTCCCCCGCCTCGAACATGAGGTCGCCCGGCTCCGTAGAGGCGTACGGGTAAGCCGCCACGTAGAAGTCGCCGCCCTCTGAAATTGTCACTTCAGCATCATCATCATCATCATCATCATCATCATTAGCCCACCTCTGCCTACTGCTGGGTATAGGCCTTTTGGCCGGGTAAACTTCGAATATACATAAGTACATAAGCAGCCTACATACGTCCCGCTGCAAGGCACAGGCCTTCTCTCGGGGCTTAATCACCACGGGCGCCCACCGCTGATTGGCGATTTCAAGCGCTGAGGTATATGAATAGCTTAGACACTCAGGTTTTCTCACGATCAACTTAGAAATCAAAGTCATAGGTACATGCCCGCACTGGGAATCGAACCTGGGCCTCCCGCTTCCGAGTCTCTCTCTGAGAGAAGGCCTGTGCCCTACAGTGCGACGTATATGGCTGCTTATGATGATATCGCTGTACTCACATGAATATTCCTTGTTTAGGTTTTTTAAAATTGTCCTCAGCACGGATTAGTGCAACAAAGAATATAATCATGTAGGTACAGCGACTTCATTCCGATGCCACTGCAAAGTGGGTACTCGGGGCTGACTGTGTGTGTGTGTGTGTGTGTGTGATTTAAAGGACCGAAGAAGATGAACACGATAATGATTCTTACCGACAGCGGGCATCGCTCCGCCCAAGTCGTTCACGATCTCAGCCTCAGGGACCTCTGCTATACCTGAAATACGGAAAAAATTTAGTTTCACGAGGAAAAGACAAAGTTTGGAGTTTTTTTTGTCCATTTTTTCTTCAAAATGATCTAGATTTTGAAATGGACACCTAGTTTGACTTGTAACGTTCATTAACGTGCTACTTTGAATAAAAAATTTTGATTTGATTTGATTTGAGAACGAGGGTAATTTTTCCGAGATTGATATTGAAATGAAAATGAAAATAAAAAAAACTTTATTTAGAAAAGGGTTAAAAGAGTGGTTACTGGCTCCCAGACTAGGATTCCCTGTGCTATGGGTAGCCAGGCTTCTTCCAAAATACATAATAATATGTGTTTTACAATAGTTACTAACAGCATCTAATATCTAAACGTTTTTATACCGTAACGTAAGTAACGACTACAGGAAACAACACAAATAGCAATACCAGCTTACAAACCTTGAAACACGAGTCCCACTAATTTTATAATATGAAAGTTCGTGTTTTTTAATAATTATTACAACAACAATGTATGTTAATTAGCACATAGTCTAGGATTACATAATTTTTAATAAAATGTACATTATTTTGCAATGTTTTTTGTTATTTGTTATTGTGGACCTGTTTCTGAATACCACTAAGCAAAATACTCAAAAACATCAGTTCATCCCTTCAGAATTCCCAAAAAAGAACGAATAAGAAGAATATTAGAAACTGATATTAAGGTAAATAGATGGATAAGATAAGAATATTCTTTATTGTATACCGGCAGTCCCTGGTCTCTGCCTACCCCTCTGGGATACAGGCGTGAGTTTATGTTTTTTTTTTATGTTTTTTTGTATACCGGAAAAAATGTTACAGAAACAGCAATGACAAAAGAAAAGATACAATTGGCGGCCTTATCGCTAATAGCTAGCGTTGTTCACAAACGCGGAATTTCACAATGTCTTACAGAAAACACGACTGTTGAACGTAAACTACTAAGCAGGCGGTACCAATTCAGGTCTTCACATGTTGAATTTGTCTCGGGTTTTTTTTAATGACTAGCTGACCCGGCAAACGTTGTTTGGCCACATTAATTAGCCTACGACCTATTCTCACGCCTACCAAATGTACACAAAAAAATTCATAAAAATCGGTGAAGCCGTTTCGGAGGAGTTCGATAACCAACACGGTGACACGAGAATTTATATATTAGTTTATTGTTCTTCATATTTAGTATAATTTATTTTTGCTATAGCATCTATCTATAGTGCCATCTAGAAGTTGTAAGTAGCAAGAATAAAAACTCAACGCCATCTAGTGACTTTGAAGGAAACTTCTTGCAAAACAGTTACCTATTTAAAATATTCTGTTGTTTTTTTTTTTCAAATTCACGGTGATTTAATATAAGACTACGTTATCCGCGCGTGAGGAAACCTGAGTGTCTGAGCTATTCACATACCTCAGCGCTTGACGCGGTGGGCACGCGTGGTGATTAAGCACATGCTCTATCCCTGAGAGAATGCCTGTGCCCTACAGTGGGACATATATAGGCTGTTTATGTTATCCGCGCAATGAGTCGATTATTGGTCAAAATCTGACGACTGGTTAGGAAGTTATATAAAATATATAATAGAATGTCCATTCTATAATCGAACATACTCGTATATAAGCTCACGATCTCAGCGGGAGTAGGGCAAAAAACCAAACACTTTCTGCTAAAGCCGGTCACTTGTAAACACCAATCTCACCTTCCAACTGGGTCTTGGTCTCCATCGGCTCGATGACCTCAGCGGCGTACGCGGCGGCATTAATGTCCTCCACATAAGACTCGGGGAACCAGCCCGACTGACCTGCATACAGGAAACAAAATACAGCGAAATATATTTGTAATCTTAGTTCTAGTTTTAAAGGTAAGGATGACATAGTTTTTGTCCATGTATTATTGTTGCTGCAGGCGTATTGCTACCTAAAAACGTCCCACTGCAGGGTAAATAATCTTAGTGACACAAGCACCGTCATTTTTGTGCCACAAGTATCGTCATCTTTGTGTCACAAGCATCGTCATCCGTGTGCCACAAGCCTCGTCATCGGTATGCCACAAGCATCGTCATTTTTGTTCCACAAGCATCGTCATCTTTGTGCCACAAATATCGTCATCTTTGTGCCACAAGACTCGTCATATGTATATTATAAGCATCGTCATCTTTGTGTCACAAGCCTCGTCATCGGTATGCCACAAGCATCGTCATTTTTGTTCCACAAGTATCGTCATCTTTGTGCCACAAGCATCGTCATATTTTTGCCACAAGACTCGTCATCTGTCTACCACCAGCATCGTCATCGTTGTGACCAAAGGCCTCGTCGTCGGTATGCCATAAGTATCTTCTACTTTGTGCCGCAAGCAATAACCCCGCCAATCGTACTGAAACTTTGTAAATATTTTTATGTTTATTTTTTATTGGTGTACAATAAAGAATATCTTATCTTATCTTACCCCTAGCGCTCCCCCACCGCCAGCCGGGCTCGGCGTCACCTCTCGGCGCAACCGCATCGGAAACCTGCGGAATTTAACATCTCACTGACCATTATAAGAAGTTCAATTGTACTCCTGCGAGTCGGGTGAGTCTCGAGGTGGTATCCTTGGACGAAAAGTATTGATATGTGAGTGGTTGACCAAAAAGGGACGTGGAGGGATTGGAAACCGTTATTTTTTTTATTTGAATTTTTTAATCTGTGGTATTTTAGCTTTGTTTTGGTCTAACCAGAATATTTTTAGGTGCCGTAGTTATTTTTTATGATTTTTTTTTTGTGAGCCGAGGCAGTTTTGGAAACCTGTTTATACACGAAACTTCAAACGCGATTTTCTCGAAATCAAATATTTTCCCTTGAGGTCCCTTTTTGGTCAACCGGGTTTGGTTTAATTGTCACAAAGTAATTGTTAAAGTACACGAATAACTTACCATAAATTAAGTGACTTAACGTGATAAGACAGTTACATAATTGGGACCTGCTGCGGAACTTAAAGGATGTGGACGTGGGTCACCCTGAGGCTGGGTTCTCCGGCATTGCCATTAAATCGGGTGTTTTAAAATTCAGAATTTATCTACGAGATCGAATCAGAAATGATGAGATCCGTAGACGAACGAAAGTCGTCGACATAGCCCAGCGGATTAGTAAGTCGAAGTGGCAGTGGGCGGGGCACATAGCACGCAGAACTGATGGCCGATGGGGCCGAAAAGTTCTCGAATGGAGACCACGTATCGGCAAGCGCAGCGTAGGACGACTAGCCACAAGAAAGACAGGACGCTGGATGCAGGCCGCTTCCGACCGGTCTCTTTGGAAATCCATGGAGGAGGCCTATGTCCAGCAGTAGACTTCTTGTGGCTGAATGATGATGATGATGGGTGTTTTAAAATACATTTTACTCTCTAATGGTAAGTACCTATTTAAAATCTCAAATTTAATTATTTATATTTAAAGTGAATATACAACTAAATATTCTTTGAATATTTCAAGCGTATACCTCATGCCGTTAATAATATCGAGCAAAAAACGGCAAGAAAATCACTTTTGCTGTATGGGAGCTCCGCTTAAATATTTATTTTATTCTGTTTCTAGTATTTGTTGTTATAGCGGCAACAGAAATACATCATCTGTGAAAATTTCAACTGCCTAGCTATCACGGTTCATGAGATACAGCCTGGTGACATACAGACAGTGGAGTCTCAGTAATAGTAATCCGACCCTAGTTTTATGATTTGAGTACTGACCAAATATCCCCTATTTGAGAATGAGTATTTGAATATTGAGAAAGCGAAAGTGATCTGTCAGGATCGTGGCGAGTGGCAGTCCCTGGTCTCTGCCCACCCCTCTGGGATACAGGCGTGAGTTTGTGTATGTATGTACTGACCAGGTCTCCGGGCTGCAGGCTGAGCTCGTCCACAGTACGCGCTGTGAACTCGAACACGCAGCGCCAGCGCGCCGCCCCCACCGCCCCTGCCGGCCCCGCCGCCCCCACCGGCCCCACGGCCTCCGCCACTGTCGGGAACACACCGTGAGGAGAGCCGCACACACCACTAGCTCATATAGTTTTTATGTAGCCTGGCACAGCCCTTTTTTTACTTTTGTATTATTTTATTGTATGACTATTTTACTGTCAGAAGTTGTCGAGCCGCCCTAAGGCCTCTGACTTGGCTCAACGACTGCCATCTACCGACGGCAGCCGGCACCAACAGCTTAACGTGCCTTGCGAAGCACGGAACCGCTCGGAAAAATGCCACTAGCGTTAGGCATAGACGGCGACCCATCCATGCACTGAACGCGCCCTGTGTTGCTTAACCTTCGTGATCGTTTAAGATCACTCAGGCAGCCGGGGCTACGAGCGATTCAGTCAGATGCGAGCCACTAGTCTACAAGCCTCCACCGATCCGGACTTGGCCCCGTGGTGGAGTATGGCCTATACCTTCCTCAGGGAAGAGACCCGTGCCCCTCGGTGGGGACATAATGAGTTGATGATGATGATGATGACGACTATTTTAATTTATGTAAATAAACCAGTGAAGTTTCCACTAATAAATTAGCACATAGGTTAGCAAAGGAAGACGGACTTATATCAAATTAAACTATATTAAATTAAATCGCATTGAATCAAAGTAAACAAAATGAAATCAAATGAAATCAAATAGAATTAAATGAGATCAAATTGAATTAAATTTAGCATGGGAAAACTTTCGCCTTTGCATCTACGTAATAAAATGATTTATGCAGCGTCCAGTGGCACCTTCACTCGCACTAGATGGGTGAAGGGACCACTCGGACGCTTCAGTGCCTGGGACCTAGCCCACACGCTAACTGTGAAGGAAAGCATCGTGAGGAAACCCGCGGCTTGGTTGGCTCCGCACATAACATGGGAAGCTGCCGTTAATTAGCTACACACACATAAAATTCTCTCAAACAGGCTTTGCCTCAGAGAAGGCCAGTTCGAGAGAACTCAAAGACATTTAGTCAAGTTATTTGTCGGATATTATAATCCTCTATAAATCCTTACTTATAATATTATAAACGCGAAAGTTTGTGAGTATGGATGGATGTTTGTTACTCTTTCACGCAAAAACGGCTGAACGGATCCGGATGAAATCTTGCACAGAGATAGATTATAGTCTGGATTAGCACATAGGCTGTTTTTTATTCCGGAAAAATACACATCGAAATTACCACGCGAACGAAGTCGCCGGCAACAGCTGGTTACAAAATAAAGCCATTGGTACATGCCGGGCTTCGAACCCACGACCTGCGGAATGAGTCAGCGGTCAGCCACATACCGGCAGTAGGCGGGGCGTCGGTCCAAGCCTCCTCGGCCGCGGCGCCCGCGTCGCCCCAAGCATCGTTACTGGCGCCCCAGTCCGCCTCTGTAAAGTTACGACACCGTAAAGCCTCTGTCAAAGTCAAAAAATGTATTCACTATAAAAACAAAATGTTTAGGTACTTAATGCGGTGGTAGCCTAGTGGGTAGAACATTGGACTTGGAAGCGAGAGACCCAGGTTCGATTTCCAGTGCGGGCATGTACCTATGACTTTGTTTTGTAAGTTATGTACATTTGTGAAGTTATAGTAGCAATACCATTCGCTAACGGTGAAGGAAAACATCGTGGGGAAACCTGAGTGTCTGAGCTATTCATATGCCTCAGCGCTTGAAATCGCCAATCCGCGGTGGGCACGCGTGGTGATTAAGCCCATAATCTCTCTCTGAGAGATGGCCTGTGCCCTACAGTGGGACGAATATAGGCTGCTTATGTTATGTTATGTTTACTTAATGAACGTCAAAGCTGTCAGTTTCACAATTAATAGATTATACGGAGAAGAAGCTAACAAAGAAACTCCACATTTATTCTTTTCGAGACAGGTTCGCTTAATTAACAGAGTTTTCAACTTAAAGTTCAATTCAATTCTTAATTAATGGCTACCCTTAGGATTCTGATTTCCGCACAAATCTTTTTGGCGGTGACGTGAACATAGTCACAGATCGTTTGCACATCGCTTACTGTCTTTTCAGTGTATAGATTAATGTATATATATTGCTAGTATAAGAACGAAGAAAAACTTCAACAGCTTCGACTTGCAAACGTGTTTATTTTTCTGAATCCCTGCACTCCACCGTTTTCTACCGTATTACACAGGCCCTCGTCACTCCATACAAAAAATATTATGAACGTACTTTGTGCCAACAATGAAACAAAAAATATAATCCTACTAAAACAAAAGGCATTAACTCCGCAGTGAATCACGTAGATGTATCATGATTTAAAATTAAGTCGGGTTATATGGGAAATCTTATGTTGGTATTACGTATTTTGCAAATGGCCGGTAATTTTGTTCGTTTCTTGTTTTTGTGTGGCATTATTTTATTTTATTTAACTTTAGCAATAGGTGTAGTGCGTGAAAAGTGATTAAACAAGAAATATGGGAGGAAAAGCATTGAGGAAATGTGAAATTTGTGGCATTAGAAGAGTCAGAAATTAATGTACGTCTGGCATATTCTTAGCCAGATATCCACTGGAGCCAAACAGTAATAGCCACCGTTATATGATGGAGAGAATGATTGCCTTAATTGTAAAAAAATTTATTCGAAGACAATGTCAAATATATAATTTTGATTTCATAAAGGCAGAAGAAATTAACGCGAACGCAAATAAAATTTTGCAAGCTCAAAGTACAGCAAAATAGTAAACAGGTGATACAAACGTTCCTTGTCATTATTATTATTAGCAGTACCTATACCATATTTATTTGGGGCTGAGACAAAGTGTAAACAACTTTTCAGTACTCTTTAGACTATTTTCATTGTCGAAAAATGTTATATCGGTTTTTACACTAAGAAATTTGTAAATTAGATTGAATTAGATTTAATACTTTATAAAAAAATTACGTATACAACATTATCAGACAGTATCATTTTAAAAGTATTAAAAAGTTTCATTTTGTCTCAGCCTCAAATAAATATGGTATAGATAATATATTTTTTGACTTATTGTTTTGTTTGTTGCAGACTCCAAAGATCTGAAATTCGACCAAAGTGCAAAGTTTTGATAGCGACGTGACGCATTGGTGACATTAAGTTTTCTACACTTGATGCTAAATAAATGATTTGATTTAAAAAAATGCCTTTTTCATTATGAAAGTAAGCGATAATCCATTCACACCATGTCATACTCGAAATAATTGAGTTGACCTACTGTGTTGGGATTTATCGCCTACTTTAATTTCCAAAGCATGAAAATGAGGTAAGAGGAGAGACGTCTCGAATTTTTTTTTATCGATATCGATATGTGATACGTAGTCAATCACTAATGTTTTGCAATTTCATTCTCATGTTGGTATTATACTATTTTTTGTTAGGTTGGTACAAACTACGTTCATAATTTTGAAAACGTCTTGTTAGCAAGTGCCGACTCTTATAACGTAGTGATTACATACTCTTTGGTATTACATTCAAACGTCACCTTATTTTTTAAACCAACGACTAGAACCTCGGTGTTGCCGTTTCACAAAATTAATAGAAACCACAGAATATTATTTAAATCGGAAACGGAAATTAAGCTGACAAGCGATGACAGATGTTAGTTTGACGGCTGTCACAGATTTTTGTGATACATGGCAGACGTCAAACCGACAGATGTCAATAACTAAAATAATCTTCAAGTTCACAATAACTTTCAAAAGATGGCGCCACCAGCAAATATCAAATGAGTTACTTTTAAAACGGAATTTTGTATGAGATGACGTCACATTTCAGAGCACTCTTTTTATGTTTAATCTATTAAAAAATTGTATTAACTAGTAATTGACTAAAATAAATACATTTCCGAGATATTTTTTAGTTCTTGTTTTAATCGAGCTTATGAAATAATTTATTGTTGATCGTGTCAAATACCGTGTTGTCCTAGCACTAGCTAAACGAGTCGACTCATTAGCGATTGTTTTAGGGAAAATTTGCTCGCAGTGCATACAAAAAAAACCACTGACAGCCTGTTAACAGTAGATTAACAGCTTGTTAGTGTACAAAAAACCGGGGGTAAGCTACTTATCAAAATTTATCGGTCTATATCAGGTCCGAAACCGGCGTGCGCGCATGCAACGACTAATGAATGTTGAGGAAGCGAAAGTGATCAGGTTCTGTCAGGATCGTAGCAAGTGGCAGTCCCTGGTCTCTGCCTGCCCCTCTGGGATACAGGCGTGAGTTTATGTCATGTTATGTTATGTTGTTATTAGGCCGCAGCTCGGCGTCATTTTTTTTTATCAAAAAACCGGCCGAGTGCTAGTCGGACTCGCGCACGAAGGGTACCGTACCATTATCTATACAATATTAGACACAAAAATCGAGGAAAAACGGCAAAAAATAACGTTTGTTATAAGGGAGCCTCACTTAAATATTTCATCATCATCATCAGCCATTTGACGGCCACTGCAGGACACAGGCCTCCTTCATGGTTTTCATAACCACGAGGGGTTTTGCCATAATCACCACGCTCGGCAGGCGGGTTGGCGATCGCAGTATGCGGTCGGAATCTCAGGAAGACGCTGCTGCCCGTCTCCTGGTAATTGATCTCCTTAGTCGCCTTCTACGACATCCACGGAAGGAAATGGAGTGACGCCATTCTTAATCCGGCGCCACACGGAACTAAATACTCTGTGAATATTTCAAGCGCCGTCTACCTGTTGCCGTTATTAATATCGAGCAAAAAACGGCAAAGAAATACTTTTGTTGCATGGGAAATATTCCACCTTTAAATATTTATTTTATTCTGCTTTAGTATTTGTTGTTAAAGCGGCAACAGAAATAAATCATCTGTGAAAATTTCAACTGCCTAGTTATCACGGTTCATGAGATACAGGCCGGTGAAAGACAGACAGACGGACAGTGGAGTCTTAGTAATAGGGTCCCGTCGGGTACGTAACCCTAAAAACGAGCCAATTTGACAGTCAGTCTGAGCAGAGTATGTCCGCCCCGCTCACCCGCGGCGCCCCAAGCCTCAGCCGGCGCGGTGGTCTTCCTCTCGAGGTACTCCTGTCTCTTTTCCTCGTACATCTGCCACACGCGCTGACACTTGTCGCCGAGCTCTGACACCTTGGCCGTGAGCTCTGACAGCTGGGCCGTGTTGGCCTCCAGGTCCAGCTTCTTGCTCTCCACAATGGCCTTCGCTGCTTCCACCTTTGAGGAGAGAAAAAAAAGATAAACTTTCTTGCTATAAAAAAAGGTTGCTTATTAATAGGGGTTAAAGTATGAAATTGCCGTTTTATTGCAATAGGTTCTTTGAATTGACATAGAATCTTCATGGTTTGAGGTTTTCGAATGAAACTTTTTTCAAATGGTTTCTATGATGTTCTTTTTTTAAAAAATGTGAAACATTTGAATATCGACTTTCAATTGTTTTTGTTATTCAATTTAGACAAGAAAGATGGATACTGCGAAAATTCGAGTGATTTTTGAATACGAGTTCCGACGCGGAACTAACGCGGCAGAAACAGCCCGCAATGTCAATGCTGCGTTTGGAGAGGGGTCTACTAATGAACGCACCGTGCGATTTTGGTTTAAACGCTTTCGTGATGGAAATTTCGACTTAAAGAACGAGCCACGAGGAAGACCGCCCACACAGGTGAATAACGATGAATTAAGAGAGATAGTGGAAGCCGACCCTAGTCAAACTACCCAGGAATTAGCGGCATGGTTTAACGTTACCTTACCCACAATATTGACTCACTTGCGTCAAATCAATAAAATAAAAAAATACGAAAAATGGGTGCCTCATGATTTGACTGATCTGCAGAATAAAACGCGTGTTGAAACTTGTGTTGCCTTGTTGATATTCAATATTCGATATTCAAATGTTTCACATTTTTTAAAAAAAAGAACATCATAGAAACCATTTGAAAAAAGTTTCATTCGAAAACCTCAAACCATGAAGATTATATGTCAATTCAAAGAACCTATTGCAATAAAACGGCAATTTCATACTTTAACCCCTAATATTTATTTATCGATTGATGCTTTTATTGCACTCGGGGAAATTGTACAATGCGGCGGACTTAATGACAAAAAAGGTACTGGATCCCAAGGGGGATTTCGTGTGTTATGGGTAGCGAGGTTAATGTCAAAACTCATCAATATCTTTTAAAAACCTATTTAGAGGCTAAAAATTCCACCCATGCCGGGACTTGAACCCGCGACCTCTGGCTGCCAGCGCTCTCCCAACTGAGCTAATGGGCAAGTTCAGGCATCGGCGAAATTTCGAACCTCTTTACAAACTTCTCTGTATTACGTACAGGCAGCGACATCTGGCCGAAGCAACTTACATCACTTGCAACCCCGAGCACCCACTTTGCAGTTTATGCAAAGGATATCCCTCGCTGTGCAGCGCGGTAACGCTGCCAGTGTTATGGGTACCTTTGGGTCGGACATGTCTCGGGGCGGTTTATTTAATTGACTGTACTTGTGTGAGTGTGTGTGTTTTTTTTTTTTTTTTATTGACATTATATTGTATTTTAAAGTGACATTTTATTGCTTTGCAGTTAGGTTCTTACATCGGAATGATATCGCTGTACCTACATGATTATATTCGTTTTGTTGCACTAACCCGTGCTGAGGACAATTTTAAAGAGGTTCGAAATTTCGCCGGTGCCATCACTTGCCCATTAGCTCAGTTGGGAGAGCGCTGGCACGGTTAGCCAGAGGTCGCGGGTTCAAATCCCGGCATGAGTGGAATTTTTAGCCTTTAAATAGGTTTTTAAAATTGCTCTCAGCACGGATTAGCGCAACAAAAAGAATATAACTCATCTACATCTTTAGCATAAATAATAAATTATTTCCACACATCACAATCACTTGACCTGGTCCCAAACTAGGATACCCTCTGCTACGGTAACCAGGCAAGGACATCACAAATATGGAACTTCGCCCAAACTAAGGCCATTTGTACAAATGAAGCGGCCCCCAGTGGGAATCGAACCAACGATTCATGGTAATCGGACGTGATACCGTTAGACCAACCAGGCAGTGCTTTATTTTGAAACTAAAACTTTCGTAAGCACTACACATTATTAAATCAATTCCGGAAATTAATTTACTAACTTACATTTAAGTGATTCCGGAATCAAGTTAGTGAAAACTTATTGTAAAACGGTAACAAAATAGGTTACTGGCTCCCAAACTAGGATTCCCTTATGCGAAGAAGCTAACAAAGAAACTCCACATTTATTCTTTCGATGAGTTAGATTAGATGAGTTTTACAATAAGTAAAGTAACGAATGTCTAGTGCTCGTGTTAACCTTACAAAATACAAAGTAAAGTAAAGTAAATTAAAGTAAAGTAAAGTAAAGTAAAGTAAAGTAAAGTAAAGTAAAGTAAAGTAAAGTAAAGTAAAGTAAAGTAAAGTAAAGTAAAGTAAAGTAAAGTAAAGTAAAGTAAAGTAAAGTAAAGTAAAGTAAAGTAAAGTAAAGTAAAGTAAAGTAAAGTAAAGTAAAGTAAAGTAAAGTAAAGTAAAGTAAAGTAAAGTAAAGTAAAGTAAAGTAAAGTAAAGTAAAGTAAAGTAAAGTAAAGTAAAGTAAAGTAAAGTAAAGTAAAGTAAAGTAAAGTAAAGTAAAGTAAAGTAAAGTAAAGTAAAGTAAAGTAAAGTAAAGTAAAGTAAAGTAAAGTAAAGTAAAGTAAAGTAAAGTAAAGTAAAGTAAAGTAAAGTAAAGTAAAGTAAAGTAAAGTAAAGTAAAGTAAAGTAAAGTAAAGTAAAGTAAAGTAAAGTAAAGTAAAGTAAAGTAAAGTAAAGTAAAGTAAAGTAAAGTAAAGTAAAGTAAAGTAAAGTAAAGTAAAGTAAAGTAAAGTAAAGTAAAGTAAAGTAAAGTAAAGTAAAGTAAAGTAAAGTAAAGTAAAGTAAAGTAAAGTAAAGTAAAGTAAAGTAAAGTAAAGTAAAGTAAAGTAAAGTAAAGTAAAGTAAAGTAAAGTAAAGTAAAGTAAAGTAAAGTAAAGTAAAGTAAAGTAAAGTAAAGTAAAGTAAAGTAAAGTAAAGTAAAGTAAAGTAAAGTAAAGTAAAGTAAAGTAAAGTAAAGTAAAGTAAAGTAAAGTAAAGTAAAGTAAAGTAAAGTAAAGTAAAGTAAAGTAAAGTAAAGTAAAGTAAAGTAAAGTAAAGTAAAGTAAAGTAAAGTAAAGTAAAGTAAAGTAAAGTAAAGTAAAGTAAAGTAAAGTAAAGTAAAGTAAAGTAAAGTAAAGTAAAGTAAAGTAAAGTAAAGTAAAGTAAAGTAAAGTAAAGTAAAGTAAAGTAAAGTAAAGTAAAGTAAAGTAAAGTAAAGTAAAGTAAAGTAAAGTAAAGTAAAGTAAAGTAAAGTAAAGTAAAGTAAAGTAAAGTAAAGTAAAGTAAAGTAAAGTAAAGTAAAGTAAAGTAAAGTAAAGTAAAGTAAAGTAAAGTAAAGTAAAGTAAAGTAAAGTAAAGTAAAGTAAAGTAAAGTAAAGTAAAGTAAAGTAAAGTAAAGTAAAGTAAAGTAAAGTAAAGTAAAGTAAAGTAAAGTAAAGTAAAGTAAAGTAAAGTAAAGTAAAGTAAAGTAAAGTAAAGTAAAGTAAAGTAAAGTAAAGTAAAGTAAAGTAAAGTAAAGTAAAGTAAAGTAAAGTAAAGTAAAGTAAAGTAAAGTAAAGTAAAGTAAAGTAAAGTAAAGTAAAGTAAAGTAAAGTAAAGTAAAGTAAAGTAAAGTAAAGTAAATATTTATTCAATTACCAAAATAATGATAATACATTTGTCGCTCGAGGAACCGTGGCATGGACTACCGCTCTGGGGCATACTTGATGCGTTGGGAACGATATGTTGTTGTTCCCAACGTTGCATTTCCCGTTCTGGACATGTTGCTTCTTATGTATATTTTATTTTTATTACTTTGGACGAAACATTTGTGGATGTATTATTTTTTGCTTTTGCAATATTTTCTAACGCGTTCTACACCAATTTGTGACGGAATTAAATTTTCTTTTTTTTTTACATTTGTTACATTAATTGAATTGCATTACAAAGACTTAATAGTATGTAACTGAATAGGAACCTAACTCAGCTGCGAGCCAACAAGTTAATCGTCACTGATTTTCAGTTAGGGCCTGTTGATTCGAATAGTTCTTTATTTATTCTATGCCGTAATACAAAATAGCTTAAAACATAATGTTTTACTTAACTTACACAGAAGTAGGACGAAAGAAGATGCCGCATAGTCCAATTTTGAAACCTAATCATAACAATCATAGCAATGAACAATTAAAAGGTAATTTTTGAGTTTTTTCTTAATGGTTATTTTAGTTCGCGAGTTTCGTCTCGGTGGTGAAATGTCATTCCATATGTTGCTCGCGGCAAATTTGAAAGCCATACGAACCAAGAACGGCAATAAGAACTAACGGCCAAATGTTACAGCTAAGTGGTAACAGCTTTATATGAAAACTAAGTGACACTAAAATAAAAATTTGTGTAAATTTCTCTAAATACCCTGTTCAAAACAATGTAAATTTCTCTAAATACCCTGTTCAAAACAATGTAAATTTCTCTAAATACCCTGTTCAAAACAATGTAAATTTCTCTAAATACCCCGTTCAAAACAATGTAAATTTCTCTAAATACCCTGTTCAAAACAATGTAAATTTCTCTAAATACCCCGTTCAAAACAATGTAAATTTCTCTAACTACCCTGTTCAAAACAATGTAAATTTCTCTAAATACCCCGTTCAAAACAATGTAAATTTCTCTAAATACCCCGTTCAAAACAATGTAAATTTCTCTAAATACCCTGTTCAAAACAATGTAAATTTCTCTAAATACCCCGTTCAAAACAATGTAAATTTCTCTAACTACCCTGTTCAAAACAATGTAAATTTCTCTAAATACCCCGTTCAAAACAATGTAAATTTCTCTAAATACCCCGTTCAAAACAATGTAAATTTCTCTAAATACCCCATTCAAAACAATGTAAATTTCTCTAACTACCCTATTCAAAACAATGTATATTTCTCTAAATACCCTGTTCAAAACAATGTAAATTTCTCTAAATACCCCATTCAAAACAATGTAAATTTCTCTAAATACCCCGTTCAAAACAATGTAAATTTCTCTAAATACCCCGTTCAAAACAATGTAAATTTCTCTAAATACCCTGTTCAAAACAATGTAAATTTCTCTAAATACCCTGTTCAAAACAATGTAAATTTCTCTAAATACCCTGTTCAAAACAATGTAAATTTCTCTAAATACCCTGTTCAAAACAATGTAAATTTCTCTAAATACCCTGTTCAAAACAATGTAAATTTCTCTAAATACCCCGTTCAAAACAATGTAAATTTCTCTAAATACCCCGTTCAAAATAATGTATATTTTTCTTTAAATACCCGGTTCAAAACAATAATTAGGGGAATAAGATGGTCAAAATGGAGTAAAATATCTAATTGTTTTGAGCCGTATATGAGCCTTACCTTATCACGCAACTGTTTCAGAGTAACCTCCATCATGTTCAATTTTCCGTCGTCGCCGGCGCCCTCGGAGGCCTTCGCCTGGAAATATTATTAACTCATTATTAAGCAACCACAGCAAGCGTTGGTAGCCTAGTGGGTAGAACATCGGACTCGGAAGCGAGAGACCCAGGTTCGATCTCAAGTGCGCTAACCACACGCTAACTGTGAAGGAAAACATCGTGAGGAAACCTGAGTGTCTGAGCTATTCACATGCCTCAGCGCTTGAAATCGCCAACCCGCGGTGGGCACGCGTGGTGATTAAGCCCATACTCTCTCTCTCTGAGAGAAGGCCTGTGCCCTACAGTGGGATGCATATAGGCTGATTATGCTAAGCAACCACAGGAAACCAGAGGAAACCATCGTGAGGAAATCCTCGGCGCTTGAAATCGCCAACCCGCGGTGGGCACGCGTGGTGATTAATTGAAATTGAAATTGAAATTGTTTATTCAAAACATGAGAGCACATACAAGCATTACAGTGGTCTCCACACTAGGCTTAAAACCTGTATAGTGGTGACCGAAGGAAAGAAAATATCATAACATTTTGACATGGCGTATGAAAAACACTATTACAATAATATTGATTGCAGTTGCATCAATCAACTTAATAATAATATGAATTTATGAAAAATTACTTATTCTACCATTTAATTTAATTCTATTCAATTATATTAAATTATATATTAATTTTATTTCAATTTAATTATAATTCGATTTATTTCAAATCAGAATTTTAATAAATGTGAATTTGCTTCAGATCAGAATTAGGTAGTAATTAGCATTTCTGAGGGATTGGTTGAGTGAGTGATGTATGTGTGGTGTAATGTGATTCAGTGTGGTGTAGGTTTGGTTTGTGAGATGGTGTGTGTAAGTGCGTGAGTAAAGTGTGAGTCAAGAAATAATTTCAAGGAGCGATTCTGTAGAGTTATAGTTTAAATTCAGTAGAAACTCTCTTATGTTTAGCTTGGCCTCTCTGACCGTGAGGTTAATAATGGGACACATTTTAATAAGTTTATTGAGTAAGAAGGGCTGTAAAAAGAAGAAAAACGTTGGGCAAACCTGGTTCTCGTGGCAGGGACAGGCAACCGAGTGACTCGTTTTGTGTGATTGAGTAGTGATTTAGGTGATGACAGGAAGGATTTATACGCTGCGAGAACAGACTTCATGATGAACAATTGACGAACTGTCAGCACTTCACATTCCAAGAAGAGAGAATGAGTGGGGTAGCGGAAAGGTTTTCTGTGAAGAACCTTCAAAACAGCACGCTGTGCTCTCTCGAGTTGCAAGATATGTGACTTAGCTGAACCACCCCAACAAGAGATACAATATCCTATCACTGACTCACACAGTGTAGTATATACGAGATTATGAATTGTTTTGTCAGTTACATCACGTATCTGTTTCATAATATAAATAAGTTTCCTGGTGCGACTAGTCACGGCAGAAATGTGGGCGTTGAAGGTAAGGTTCTCGTCGAGAATTACACCTAGGTACCTAATGGACTCAACTCTCTTGATACTGCTGGTGCATGAACAATTGTGATAGTTGGCGGTTGAGGAACAGCTATGTAAGCCCACACTCTCTCCCTGAGAGAAGGCCTGTGCCCTACAGTGGGCCGTATATAGGCTGCATTATAAGCAACCACAAAAACTTTCGCCTTCGCATCTACGTAATGATTTATGCAGCGTCCAGTGGCACCTTCACTCATACTAGATGGGTGAAGGGACCACTCGGTACGCCGCAGTGCCTGGGACATTATTTTTTAAGATGGAGTAGGCTTGCCCAGCACCTATACCGTCCTGACAGCTTAGTCGGCCTAGCCCACAGGAAAGACATGTCAACCAAGCCGCGGGTTTCTTCACGATGTTTTCCTTCACGGTTAGCGTGCAACCACAACCACAATATTTTATGTAACCGATGTTTAGCAAAATAAATTCATTCATTAAGGGGCTCCAGGGAGTAACACTAGCGACATATCTCTTTTTACATAGTTATTTTGACGACCCACGGCCCTGAACCTAAGGCAGAAAACCTAGTTCTAGAATAGCACTGACGCAAGAAACGGCCGTAAGTCCCAGGTTCGTGATCCTAGGTCCTTTGTCGAGGGTCCTAAAAATCACTGTCAAAAAATCAGCGATTGTACTGACAGTTTTTGCAAATTTGATGTGTTAATTTTTTTTTATGTGTTCTGAGGGTTTGATGCATCATCATCATCATTAGCCACCCGACGCCTACTGCAGGACATAGGCCTCCCTCGTGGTTTTCATAACCATGAGGGGTTTTGCCATAATCGCCACGCTCGGCAGGCGGGTTGGCGATCGCAGTATGCGGTTGGAATCTCAGGAAGACGCTGCTGCCCGTCTCCTGGTTATTGATTTCCTTAGTCGCCTTCTACGACATTCACGGAAGGAAATGGAGTGACGCTATTTTTAATCCGGCGCCACACGGAACTCGTGGCGCCGGATTAAGTTTGATACATAATGAAATAAAGTACGGACATAATAATTTTTTTTTCCGATATGCAGATTTTAATAAAGAAAAGTTGTTTCCAAAATTAATAATTTTGGAGTCAGATTTTCTCAATAGTGCAGGATAAGAAAACTATGCCTTAAATCATCATCATCATTCAGCCACAAGAAGTCCACTGCTGAACATAGGCCTCCTCCATGGATTTCCAAAAAGACCGGTCGGAAGCGGCCTGCATCCAGCGCCTTCCTGCCACTTGGATGAGGTCATCTGTCCATCTTGTGGCTGGTCGTCCTGCGCTGCGCTTGCCGATATGTGGTCTCCATGCCTTGAATAACCGCACTTTAATTATCCATCAAACCCTAAAAGACCACATTTATCAAAAGTTTACATAAGTAAAATAAAATTATGACAATGTAAAAAAAAAAGTTAAATTGTCCGAGCGAGACAGCACGCTCTACGTGAGAGCAGCCTTAATGGTCTCTAACACAAACCTTGGCGTCGAGTTCAGCCTTCTCCTTGTTAAGGGCGATCTGCTTAGCGTTTAGTTCCTTCACACGCGCCTTCAGTTGCTGCATCTCAGCCATACTGCTGTCTCGGTCTGACCTGACGACAGAGGTCATAACTTTACATAAACCCACGCCTGTATCCCGGAGGGGTAGGCAGAGACTACAGCATGCCACTCGCCATGAACCTGACAGGTCTCTTTGTCTTCATCGACATTCGTTAGTCGTAAGCCGTAAGATAACAAATCTTACCCTTTGCTAATACACCCCCTATTTGGTCCGCTATGTCCGCTAACTGTGTAATACTTAAAAAAAAATAACGTTTGTTGTACGGGAGCCCCCCTTTAATATTTATTTTATACTGTTTTTAGTATTTGTTGTTATAGCGGCAACAGAAATACATCATCTGTGAAAATTTCAACTGTCTAGCTAACACGGTTCATGAGATACAGCCTGGTGACAGACGGACGGACGGACAGCGGAGTCTTAATAATAGGGTCCCTGACTTAGTAATTTTAAATAAGTTCCCTAATTAAAAGAGTTTACACGTTTATCTAACACATAGAACTTGCTTACATTCCAGACATCTTTGAACAAGTTAAACATAGGTGTAAATTTCAAGTAAGATCAAAATTGTTACGAAGAGAAAAATCTCAAAACTTCTGTTTGGTTCTTCTTTGGTTTCAAAACAAATAATAATACCCGCATAACTCAATAACTTGTCATTGAGTTTAAATTCTTATTCTGAAATGTAGAACTCGTGCACTGAACTGCATTTAACACCAGACCTCTGTGTCATCCAAATAATACATTAAGTAAACGATATTACAAAGAAGCAAACAAAATATAAAACCAACAAAGACACAAACAAACAAACAAACAAAAATACAAGCAAACAAACAAAGATAGACACAAACAAACGAACAAATAAACAAACAAACGAAGGCGCAAGCAAACAAACAAAAATAGACACAAAAAACCAACAAACAAACAAACAAACTTATTAATAAACAAACAAAAAAAAAACAAATAAACAAACAAGACACAAACAAACAAACCCTACATTATAAAGTTATTAATTATAACATAACATAAACATTTACATACAGGCACATACATTGCTTCTGGCCCCACACTAGGATACCCTGTGTCGTGGGAACCAGAAAGAACGACATCACAAACATGTAAACATCCAAGACCTGGGGGTTTTTTTTTGTCCCCAGCCGGGATTCGAACCCGGGACCTCTCGCATGGTATGCAGATGCACTACCGCTGCGCCACGAGGTCGTTATGAATTAGATATATTTATTCCAAAAATTCTTCTCACCTCATTCCATCAATAGTGCACTTATTCGCAGCCACAGCCGTCCTGGTCTCCCGGATGTCCTTGGCGAGGTTCCCCGCGCGGGCGCCCACCGAGCCGAGCTCAGCGGTGAGCTGCTGGCTGCGAGCCTTCAGCTTCAGGACCTTCGTCTGTTCTTCGCTGCGAAGGGTCTCCAGTTCCCGTGTCCTGTGGGCGGTTCCAGGAGGAGGCTTTCAACTAAATCTTTCGGAAGCACCACGTATGTTTGTGAAATTACACGCATTACTCTCCGCGCGCGTGTAGTCATGGCAACGAGCGTCAACGGTTAGGTTAGGTTAGTTTTCTCCATCCATAAATATATCTCCGTCTACGCCAACACCAACTAAGACGCCTGCAGTAGCAATACCACTCGCTAACGGTGAAGGAAAACATCGTGAAGAAAACATCGTGAAGAGACCTGAGTGACTGAGGTGTTCGCATACGTCGGCGCTTGAAATTGCCCATCCGCGGTGGGCACGCGTGGTGATTAAGCCGATACTCTCGCTCTGAAAGAAGGCTTGTGCCCTGCAGTGTAATGTTTAAAAAATGTGTAGTGTTTTTTAGGGTTCCGTACCAACCCTTCGGGTACAGACCCGACCCAAACGGGACCCTATTACTAAGACTCTACTGTCCATCTGTCTGTCTGTATGTCACCAGGCTGTATCTCATGAACCGTGATAGCTAGGCAGTTGAAATTTTCACAGATGATGTATTTCTGTTGCCGCTATGACAACAAATACTAAAAACAGAATAAAATTAATATTTAATTTTTACTAATAACCTATACAACAAACGTTGTCTAAAGACAGCGCTCGCCATCTAGCGGCCATCTATGTAACCTTCACAGCGCCGATGTCATGTCGTTAAATGTCAATGTTAAACGCTTCTTGTTGGTTTCTATAGATGGCGCTGTTCTCAAATTAGAACTTTGTCTAATGTTGTATAGATAATGATACGGAACCCTTCGTGCGCGAGTCCGACTCGCAATTGGCCGGTTTTTTTTATTTAGCCTGTATACGTCCCAGAGAGTATGGGCCTTCAATTTCAATTTCAAGCGCTGAGGTATGTGAACGCCGCAGACACTCAGGTTTCCTTCACAGTTAGCGACTGAAAAAAAAAAAAATTAATCTACCTCTTCTTCTCCCACTCCAGCTGGCACTGTCTCTCCATCTCTTTCCTGGCTGCTTCGCGTTTCTCCTGGAAGCAGACAACATATAAACTACTGTAACGATTCCTCTTTATAGAAGCTGGCTGGCAGAGCCTTCTAGTCATATTTTGAATATTTTGAAGGGAATCTTTACGTTTTGTTTTAGAAGTGAGTCGATCCCCAGCTAGGCTAGGGAATCGATGAAAAGAGTATAACAAAAAAATAATATTAGCCCTTTAATCTGAGTTTAAATAATAAGTAGAGCGTCACACTACCGTTCCTAAGATTTAGGCTAAGGTTAATTACATCCTTTATGGGGCATTGCATACGATTGGAGAGGATGAAGGAAGAAAGATTGACGAAAGAAATATGTCAAGCGAATGTGGGTGGAAGGGCCGGTAAGGGACGTCCCAGGCGGACATACTTCGACCAAATAGGGGATGCATTAGCAAAGGGCAAGATAAAAAGTGCCCGAAAGCGGCGTGCGTGCGTGCAAAGACTAATGAATGTCGATCTCTACTACAAACACGGCTATGGTACACAGACATTCAACAAACAGAATGTAAATGGGGAACTTGCACTAAAAAATGTTTTAATAGAATAGGATTGGACACGTTAAAAGATAAATAAACGTGTTTTTCTTTTTCTCTGCGAATAATACTTTTTGTAAAGTCGAAAAGTCAATATAGTCACGTGGTACTAAAACGCGCCACACAAATCGACCTTAGACTATGACGTCACTCCCTAACGTAACGCCTATAAGGTATGAAGCGTTTATCAATATTTGAGTTATCTCGTAGAATAATTTTTGTATGCATGTACACCCTCATAAGAAAACGTTCAGAATTCAATGACAAAACGAAATCTAATAAGTTTTATGTTATTAGAGTAACTTTATTTCTCGCATATTTTGTGACCCCAAAAGCCCCGAAAAAAATTTTTTTATTGTTTTATTTTTAAATTTTTCCAAGGCTTTCATGTGATTTCTACAGTATTAATAAAATGTACAAAATCAATTAAGCAACTTGATCGACGGTGTTGCGTTGGTATATTCGAGATATCTGTCAACGGTTTGTTTGTATATGGACTGAAGCCGAATGAATTTAAATATACGTTGTATAAGAATAATATAGGTATAATATCAGTAAATAATATATAGAAATAGAGCGCTCCGCCAACAAACTGCTTTGTAGTTTGGCAAAATTGTGTACTAATATAAATTACTTCAGCCAGATGTCGCTGCCTGTACGTAATACAGAGAAGTTTGTAAAGAGGCTCGAAACTTCGCCGATGCCTGCACTTGCCCATTAGCTCAGTTGGGAGAGCGCTGGCACGGTTAGCCAGAGGTCGCGGGTTCAAGTCCCGGCATGGGTGGAATTTTTAGCCTCTAAATAGGTTTTGAAAACTAATATTAAGTTTTTTTTTATTTCGAATAAATAAGCGTATAAAAAAAATGTCACTCCAATCTAAGTTAGACGCAAGTCCCCCACTGCTAACGTTGAAAAAAAAAAATTTTAATTTGATTTCTCATGCCCCCCCCCCCCTCACCTGTTCTTCCTTCTGCTTCCGCTGGAGTTCTTCTTGCTCCTTCTTGAGCGCCTCCAGCCGCAGTTTCTCCTTCTTCTCGGCTTCCTCCCTCTCCTTTCGCTCCCTCTCCGCCTGGGACGGACACGGGTAAAGCGGGGCTCGGACAGTGGACAGTGCATAGACAGACATAACTTAGGGCCTGCACATTTTTGATAGGCATTTATTATTGCCGACGGGGCCGAAAAGTTCTCGAATGAAGACCACATATGGGCAAGCGCAGCGCAGGACGACCAGCCACAAGATGGACAGATGACCTCATCCAAGTGGCAGGAAGGCGCTGGATGCAAGCCGCTTCCGACCGGTCTTTTTGGAAATCCATGGAGGAGGCCTATGTCCAGCAGTGGACTTCTTGTGGCTGAATGATGATGATTATGATTTAAATTAATAACTTCCACACAAATACAATCACTTCAACCTGTCCCAAACTAACCAGGTAAAACCCTGTGCTATGGTAACCAGGTAAGGACGTCACAAACATGAAAATACACCCAGACTGAGGCCATGCCCCCGGTGGGAATCGAACCCACGACCTCTGTTTTGGTAGCTAAGCGCCTTAAGGTGGGAGGTGATAATTGGGAGGTGGGGGTAATTAAGATTTTTATTTGCGCCAATATACAGTTTCTTAAAACAACACTGGTTTAATAGCTTAAATGAGTTCGACAATTTAGTCCATACAAACATTATCGATCTTATTTAACCTATTAAACTACAGTTTTATTCAAGGAAAAATGTATTGGCGCAAATAAAAATCTTAATTAATGGAGACAGACATAATTCCAGTGTACAAATATGTAATTTGTTTAACAAATTTGGAAATAATCATTTCTAAGGGAATCGTCCCACCTTAACGCCTAGACCAACGAGGCAGTCAATTAACGTTTCGATAAGCACTGGAAAAATGTGTTGGTTTAATATTTGCAGATCATTCTTTGCAAGTTTTGGAAACCTTTTCGACATCCTCTAAAAACTTGCCAATTATTAAAAACGAAGTAAATTTTGAAATTGAAAAAATCGTGACACAATCTTTTTCTGTGTTTATCAAAAGCACTGCCGATTCCGTGGCGACAAGGGCAGTACTCGCCAAGTTCTGACACCGTATGTCAGAACTTGGCGAGTACTGACATACAATGTATTTTTTGAGACGAGAAGTCGGACAGTATTTGTACGTTTATGTTCTGGTGGGATTTATGGATTAGCAGAGTTAATATAATTGACAAACCCGTCCGTTTCAGTTTTACAAGAACTATTGCACCTTTTTGTTAAGGCTGTGTTTTCCGACATTGCCCCGGATTTCAGTAATTGGGAAGAGTAATTACGAGAATAGAAAGAACTTTTCTTTTGACATTTTGTACCTTTTCTTATGTAGCGGTTTCCGTTATTGTTTTTCGGTGTACGATAAAGAGTATTCTTATCTTATCGTTTTTCAAAAACCAAAAACCGCGGATTGGCGAATTCGAGCGCTGAGGTGCATGAATAGCTCAGACACTCAGGTTTCCTCATGATGTTTTCCTTCACCGTTAGCAAGTGGTATTGCTACTTGACTTCACAAATGTACATAACATAGAAAATAAAGTCATCGGTACATGCCCGCACTGGCAATCGAACCTGGGTCTCTCGCTTCCGAGTCCATTGTTCTACCCACTGGGCTATCACCGCCCATTTATTTATTTGATTTATTAGGTAAACTAGTAAATTATTACTGTAACTATTTGCCTCTCTTCCACACAATATGGAAGGCTTTATTGAAAAAACGAGAAGCAAACAGTTGTGCAGTCCCTTTCTTCAATTGGGTATTTGACAAAATATCAAATAAGTTACTTTTAAAACGGAATTTTGCATGAAAATACTGGCTTATGACGTCACATTTCGGAGCACTCTTTTTATGTTTAATCTATTTCAAAATTGTAATAACTAGTAATTGACTAAAAGAGATACATTTTCCGAGATATTTTGTCATTTTTGTTTTAATCGAGCATATGAAATAATTTATTGTTGATCGTGTCAAATACCGAATTGACAGTATTATATTGAACCGATTAAATTGGAATACTTCGCTCTCCTCAAAAATAATTGTCGTGAATAGTTTCACCGATTTAAATTGCAGTTTATATTTACCTCAGCTTCCTGTTGGCGAACAGGCGTGAAAATGAAATGAACATTAAAAATATAAAAAAATGCAACAACACAGTTACAGACACTAGACACTGGCACCAGACTCCCGAAGCAGTTCAAAGGAAGGCGGATATTGGTTTTGGAATGAAGTCCGCTGTGCAGTAGTGGCTAACTTAATTGTGGATTATAATCTCACCTCACCTTTAACGCGCTGTCATTAATAGCTCCGTGTGGCGCCGGATTAAGAATAGCGTCACTCCATTACCTTCCGTGGATGTCGTAGAAGGCGACTAAGGAAATCAATTACCAGGAGACGGGCAGCAGCGTCTTCCTGAGATTCCAACCGCATACTGCGATCGCCAACCAGCCTGCCGAGCGTGGCGATTGTGGCAAAACCCCTCATGGTTATGAAAAACACGGAGGAGGCCTATGTCCTGCAGTGGGCGCCAAATGGCTGATGATGATGATGACCACCTTCCACGCAACACAATCACTTGACCTGGTCCCAAACTAGGATACCCTGTGCTATGGTAACCAGGCGAGGACGTCCATCACAAACATGGAAATACACCCAGGATAAGGTCTTTTGTACAAATTCTATAACAGACCTCAGCGTACCTGTTAGATTGTGACCTTGAAAAGAACAATTAAAAACCAATATTATGATGGTCCGATCGGGTCCTTTAGAATTATACAGAAATTATTCGACTACACTGACTAAACTAAAGGATCTCAATCGATCTTCTTGAACTGCGAGTCAGCTACATGGCGTACCTTCTCCTTGAACTGCGCGTAAGCTAAGTCAACATTCCTTATCCTTGAAATGCGCATCAGCTTTGAGCTGCGCATCAGCTAAGTAACATACCTTCTCCTTGAACTGCGCATCAGCTAAGGAACTGCGCGTCAGCTAAGTGATGTACCTTCTCCTTGAACTGCGCGTCAGCTAAGTGAACTGCGCATCAGCTAAGTGAACTGCGCATCAGCCAAGTATCGTACCTCATGCTTGAACTGCGCGTCAGCTAAGTGAACTGCGCATCAGCTAAGTGACGTACCTCATCCTTGAACTGCGCGTCAGCTAAGTGAACTGCGCATCATCTAAGTGACGTACCCATCAGCTAAGTGACGTACCTTCTCCTTGAACTGCGCGTCAGCTAAGGCGGTCCGGCGTCTCTCTAACTCTGCCTGACCGCGCGCCATGTTCTCCCGCCGCCTCTCCTCGTAGGAGGAAGCGCTGTGGACGCTACCGGCGCTGTCGCGTCTGGGGAAAATACAATGGACTAATGGCGCTATCCAGTACCTAATTCAATAATTAATTAATTACTAGCTGACCTGACAACCCGTTCCGTGTGAAGCCGGATTAAGAATAGCGTCACTTCATTTCGTCGTAGAAGGCGACTAAGGAGATCAATTACCAGGAGACGGGCAGCAGCGTCTTCCTGAGATTCCAACCGCATACTGCGATCGCCAACCCGCCTGCCGAGCGTGGCGATTATGGCAAAACCCCTCGTGGTTATGAAAACCACGAGGGAGGCCTGTGTCTATGTCAAATGGCTGATGATGATGATAACCTGACAAACGTTGTTTTGGCATATTACCAAATATACACAATTTTTTTAATAGAAATCGGTGAAGTCACAAAAACTGTGACGCGAGATTTTTATTATACAAGATTAAAAACGATGACAATTACAATGCCCGGCAGATAACATGAACAAAAATCCTTGCGGTCGGAATGAGTTTGCGATAAATACGTACGTACGACCGTTTGTTTTTATTATTTGTTAATTTGATTTGTTGTGTATTTAGTTTTCTTTCTGTTGTGGTGCATATTATGTTACTTATCTGCTTATTTTGTTTCTGTGGTGTGTCTTGTTGGTATAATATATGTCTTTCTTTCTTTCTACTAACATACATACATAAACTCACGCCTGAATCCGAGAGGGGTAGGCACAGTAAACAAACGTAACTTTTTTGACGTTTTTTGCTCGATATTAATAACGGCAACAGGTAGACGCTTGAAATATTCACAGAATATCTAGTTCAAAGATAAATAATTAAATTAAAATAAAATAAATAATTAAGGGGGGCTTTCATACAACAAACGTGATTAATTGCCATTTTTTCTCGATCTTTGTGTCTAACGTCGTATAGATAATGGTACGGAACCCTTCGTGCGCGAGTCCGACGCGCACTTGGCCGGTTTTTTTTTATATTTATTCACAGCCACAAGACTCAGGCTCACCTGAAAGTGGGCGGGACGAGCTCGAGAGGCAGTTTGGCCGGTACCGGCTCGCCTTGCGTCGCGCGCTCGCACAGGTACATCGCCAGCACGAACTCCTCGCAGCCTGGGGCAGATTACATTAGATTATTTCTAATGATTTGTCTTTGGGAGACCTGGCATCCTAAGATACAGATATCTGATCTAGTTTATGACCCAGTCTTAACACAAATTCCTACCATTCGTGCCATATTGTACCACCTCTGCTGTACCTAATTTGTGGATGGAGATATAAAGTTTATTTGTATTGTATTGTATTGTATTTTCATTTGTGCCTCCACCGATGGTAGTAAAAAAGGCGGATTTCTATGGAAAAATCGATTTTCTGTACAAAATTTTCTTATAAAGTGTTTAATTTTCAAACTTTAATGAGTCGGTGGCCAACTCGAACGGTCGAGTGTCTCGGCAGCGTGCCGCCGCTCCCAGCTAAGCAAAGGTTTCGGCCTTTGGCCTCCACAAATGGTACTAAAAAAGGCGGATTTGATTATTTTTTTGTCCTAGTTTTTGGGAGGCCTGGCATCCTAAGATACAGATCTCTGATCCAGTTTAGGACATTACTTCCATTTGTGCCATATTGTACCACCTCTGTTGTTCCTAATTTGTGGATGGAGAAATAAAGTTATAGTAGCAATACCACTCGCTAACGGTGAAGGAAAACATCGCGAGGAGACCTGAGTGTCCGAGGTGTTCGCACACCTCAGCGCTTGAAATTGCCAATCCGCGGTGGGCACGCGTGGTGATTAAGCCCATACTCTCTCCCTGAGAGAAGGGCTGTGCCCTGCAGTGGGACGTATATAGACCACAAAAGATAAGATAAGATTTCTATTTTATTATATTCTTTTGTTGCACTAACCCGTGCTGAGGACAATTTTAAAAACCCATTTAGAGGTTAATTAAATGTAGGTACAGCGATATCATTCCGATGCAAAACCTAACTGCAAAGTGGGTGCTCGGGGCTGCAAGTGATGTAAATTACTTCAGCCAGATGTCGCTGCCTGTACGTAATACAGAGAAGTTTGTAAAGAGGCTCGAAATTTCGCCGATGCCCGCACTTGCCCATTAGCTCAGTTGGGAGAGCGCTGGCACGGTGAGCCAGAGGTCGCGGGTTCAAGTCCCGGCATGGGTGGAATTTTTAGCCTCTAAATAGGTTTTTAAAGATTTCTATTTTGTTTATTATCTATGGGAAACCAACTGCTGATAAAACAATATGTCGAAACTGCGTGGGAAGAAATGTCGTAATGTGCATTAACTAACCGCATGGTGCTTGTGGGATTTTGGCGGAATTTAGCAATAGTATATTTCATTACGAGTGCGGAAAGCCTGTCATCGCAAAGAGTTCCGACAAATGTCTACGCGAGCCGAGGCGCAGCCGAAGGTGAGGGTTGACAGTCGGAACAAGTTGCAATGACGGTTCCGCACGTGTACTGAACAACTATTTTTAATGCAGTTGCGAAAAAATTAAGCAATTTAATAAAGAAAATTTTTGGAAAATTACGCTAACCGTAAAAGAATATAAGCAGAGATTTTTATTCTTCACCCATTCTGGGTAGGCAAAGGGAACTATGCCCATACAGCCAAGTCTTCAGTAGAAGTTTTTTATTGATTTGCGTTTCATGCAAATGAAATGAAACCTAACCTAACCTATTGAATCAAATCATTAAATCAAATTAGTAGCTTCTTTTCAGAAATATTTGCATGAATCATAAAAACTTCTATGAATTTTTTTTAGTAAAAACTTCGTGGTTAGTTTTTTCTTTTTAATAGACATTATTTTGACAGTTGGGAAAGAGAACGCACGAGTTCGGAAAAGGTAAAGAAAAAGCACGAGTATGTAATGCCCACATCCCGAACGCTATACGTCCCTGCAATACGCCACTTTTTGAGCAACTGTATTAAAAAGTAATTTTCACATTTTAATGCTATTATGAATTATTCAATAATAGAAGCCATTTTTTAGTGAAAACGAACTATGAATGCGGTCCTACTCAGTTTTTCAAGCTCTTTCAATCTGTATATATTCATTTCCTCAAATTCGCAAAAAAATTGCCTTTCGTACCTTGAGTTTTTAACAGGCAACAATCTCCCACTCCAAATAACCCCAATTGCCACTCCGAACTGGCCAATGTCCCCTCGTATAGTCACCGAGTTTCCCGTCGTTATCCAAGTCCGCCAGCGCCCAAATCTGCGCCAACGCTTGCTGCGGCAGCCGCGATTGCAGCATGACGGCGCGCGCCGCCGCGCCCGAAACTGCGCCGCTCTTGGCGCGGTCTGTGGCGTTGAACAGCTGCGTGTATCTGTGGGCGGAAGGATCTCGTTAGGATCAAAATCAAAATTTTTAATTCAAAGTAGCACAGAAACTGCGACTTAATGAACGTTACAAGTTAAACTAGGTGTCCATTTCAAAATCTAGATAATCTGCCCTCCGTGGCAAGGCAGGAATTTTGATGTTTTAGCAGCGAACATAAAAAAAAACAAACGTCAAATCGCAAAAATGTTTTATATCAAATAATTAGAAAAAACAGGCGGGTTTTCTTTTTATTTCATGTTTTGCTAAATTGATAATTTAACAGTACGCTTTTAATTATTCGAAATAATTGTATTTTCCTCGTAGGTGTAGTATAGAGCATTATGTATCACTCGGGAGAAAGTTATATTTCTGTTCTAGAAATAGATCGTTTTCTCTCCTCAGCGTACAATGTACTATACTTGCTTCATCATCATCATTCAGCCACAAGAAGTCCACTGCTGGACATAGGCCTCCTCCATGGATTTCCAAAAAGACCGGTTGGAAGCGGCTTGTATCCAGCGTCTTCCTGCCACTTAGATGAGGTCATCTGTCCATCTTGTGGCTGGTCGTCCTACGCTGCGCTTGCCGATATGTGGTCTCCATTCGAGAACTTTTCGGCCCCATCGGCCATCAGTTCTGCGTGCTACGTGCCTTTATTTGCTTACTTACTTATTTTTGTATGGACAGTAATTTGTGTAGAAATTAATGTTTTGGCATTTAAAGTTCTCGATGGCAATCATGGACCTTATCATGTAGGTAGCACCTGGTGTGTGTATGTTTAACTGATCTGAGAAAAATGTGTGTGTGCGTGCGTGCGTGCGTACGTGCTTGCGTGCGTGCGTGCGTGTGTGTATGTGGGGATCTTGTTATACCCTGTAGACTCACTTGAGTTTCTGCGGCTGAGGGATCCCCCACTCGACGGAGGGCGGCGGGCTGACCATACCCAGTGGGGACGCGTCTTGCAGCGGACTCGTCACGGCTGGGGACATGCTTACGCATCACCATCGTTGGAATTGACAGACAGAATCAACGGAATATTCCCAGTAGTCCCCGCTAGCCCCGTCCCCCGGGGTGACAGCTGGGAATTTTCCTCCCGGTTGTCACCCGGGTGACAGGGCTAGAGGAGGCTAATGGGAATATAGGGGACTCCTGGTCTATCAATTAAACAACGCGTGAAGTTAACCACTGTATATTATTCGATCAAACCCTATTTATAACTAGGTCGACAGGCACCCGGGACGCCACGGGGAGACGAATGGCGAAACGCGACATGCCGCGCTACGCCGTTGACCAAATGCTGACGCTACAGGAGCCATCCAAAATTACCGATTACGATTGTCTACCTGTCAACCGGGTGACAACCGGGAAAAAAATCCAGCTGTCACCCCGAGGGGACAGGGCTAGAGAGGACCAATGGGAATATTCCGATTCAACAACACAAATTCGAGAGGTCGCGGGTTCGTTTGCAATTGCGGACTTTATTGCAATGAGTCTAACTTAGATTGGAGAGACATTGCTTTTATATCATAGAAGTTTTTCTAACTTAGGAAAAAAATATAAAATAAAACCATAAAAACCTTTTTTTCGGGATCACAAAATATGCGAAAAATAAAGTTACTCTAATAACATAAAACTTATTAGATTTAGTTATTTCATTGAATTCTAAACGTTTTCTTATGAGGCTGTACATGCATAAAAACATTATTTTACGAGATAACTCAAATATCAATATACGCTTTTCATCATACATTATAAGGCGTTACGTGCGAGGTGTGACGTCATAGTTTGAACCCGATTTGTATCACGTGACTATATGTCGACTATTCGACGGGTTATATTATGAAAAGTATTAGTCGTAGAAAAGAAATTTTACCGAGTTTATTTCATCATTTACCACGGCCTCTCCTATTACACTAAAACACTTTTAGTGAAAGTTCTCCATTCTCCGTCGCTGCTTTGAAATGGAGATGGGCAGGTCATGGTTATCGCGGAGAGAATGAAAGATAAGAAGATAAAGAAAGAGACGCAAACTACTGGAGTGGCAGCCGAGGACCGGACGTAAAAGTGTAGGCCGGCCCTCAGGCGGGTGACGCGACCACATTGACAAGGCACTAGGGAAGACCTGGAGAAGAACCGCGCAAAGCACAAGGCGACGCGACCACATTGACAAGGCAGCAGGGAAGACTTGGAGAAGAACCGCGCAAAGCACAAGGCGACGCGACCACATTGACAAGGCAGCAGGGAAGACTTGGAGAAGAACCGCGCAAAGCACAAGGCGACGCGACCACATTGACAAGGCAGCAGGGAAGACTTGGAGAAGAACCGCGCAAAGCACAAGGCGACGCGACCACATTGACAAGGCAGTAGGGAAGCCTGGAGAAGAACCGCGCAAAGCACAAGGCGACGCGACCACATTGACAAGGCAGTAGGGAAGCCTGGAGAAGAACAGCGGAAAGCAGAAGCGGCTGGCGCTTGCATGAAGAGGCCCTTGTCCTACCAGTGGATATTGACGGGCTGAAGATGAATGATGGTGATGATTGTAACACCTTGTAAGCAGCGCATTTTTCACAAAGCAAACACTAACATCTTAGACCCCGACTTCGTTTACCATCAGGCGTGACTAGGCTCAAGTGTCAACCTGCCCTAATTTAATTCAAAAAAGTGCCCTAACAGTATGAAGTTGTTCGAAGGAAAAATAAAAAAAATTATTTAAAACTTTCTTTTTATGTAGCCTTTATTCGTCCCACTGCGGGGCACGGGCCTTCTCTCAGAGAGAGAGTATGGGCTTAATCACTACGCGTGCCCACCGCGGATTGGCAATTTCAAGCGCTGAGGTATGTGTGTGAACACCTCGTACACCCAGGTTTCCTCACGATGTTTTCCTTCACAGTTAGCGAGTGGTATTGCTGGCTGCTATAACTTCACAAATTCAAAACTTACACCACATTTTATAAACTTCATACAATAAACTTGCTCATACATTTGTAACTCTTGTATATCAATTCAATTTATTTATTTACATGCGAAAATGACTGTAAATAGATTATAACTCAGATGGCTAGCATGAACGGTGGTAGCCTAGTGGGTAGAACATCGGACTCGGAAGCGAGACTCAGGTTCGATTCCCAGTGCGGGCATGTACCTATTATTTTGTTTTGTAAGTTATGTACATTTGTGAAGTTATAGTAGCAATACCACTCGCTAACGGTGAAGGAAAACATTGTGAGGAGACCTGGGTGTCTGAGCTATCCACATTCCTCGGCGCTTGAAAGCGCCAATCCGCGGTGGGCACGCGTGGTGATTAAGCCCATACTCTCTCGCTGGAAGAAGGCCTGTGCCCTACAGTGGCATAAAGTGTGACGAGGGGAAGCTAGAAAGTTTGATTAAGTTTACGAACACCCTTTATAAAACTTGGATCATACATTTTCCCCTTCAAACCTCATATCATCTGGGTTAATAACAGAGACCCAGACCAATAACCCAAATAACCCACAAGCAAACACTTAGACAAATAGAAAACACTTTCCACTGTCCACTGAGCAGGAGAGGCGTTTCAAGGAACTGCAACTCACTATAAATAGCCTTACCGAAGAAAACACCCAACTCAGAGCTAGCGTGGAACACATGTCAAATAAATACGATCAGTTTGTAACTAAAATTACAAAACTGGAATCTGAGCGAGAGGAAGACAGGAGGGCGTTTCTACAGTTGGAAGATAAAGTGGAATTGCTCGAAAGAAAGCTCCGAAACTCAGCCATAGAGTTGCGCAATATTCCAAAAAAAGATGGAGAGACAAAAGAGGATCTTATCTTACAACTACAATCAATTGGGAAATCGATCAATGTTGATGTCGGGCGTCATGATGTAAGGGACATTTACAGAACAAAAAACAAGGATCCCTCTAGCCCGATCGTCGCTGAAATTACGACTGTTATCCTGAAGGAAAAATTCATTTCTGGAGTCAAAACTTTTAACAAGTCTAAGAAACCGGGTGAAAAACTAAACACCAGCCATCTAGGGCTACAAGAACAAACTAAGCCCATTTATATATCCGAAATGCTCACAATGAAGACCCAGAAGCTATTCCATCTAGCTAGAAATTTCCAAAAGCAATATAATTATGCTTTCTGCTGGACTTCTCATGGCGTCGTATATTTGAGAAAGGTGGAGAACTCCTCACAAATAAGAATTAACGCTGCTGATGACTTGGAAGCTCTAAGGAAAACGGAATGACTAAGAAATAAGGAACGAAACTTCATAATTTTACTATTTAATTTTAAGCCAAATGGTACAACTGTACAACACAAACTTTTACAATACAATCTAATAAAACTCACAATACAAATTACACAACACATAAATATCTCACAAATAACCACACATACTTCTCCACAAAAAAACTATTTGAAATACATATCCAACTGTACTCCAGCCATTACTTACCTCTCTAAATTTTTAAATGTTCCAAGACTTTTATCTTTGCTAAATTCCATACAATTATTGTATATTATCGATCCCTTCCTTTTGTACAACCATAACAAACCTATCACTTCGACACAAACAAAGATCTACGATTGTGCCGGCTCATTTCATGATGATACTAGTGGCTCATTTATCTTCCAACCTTTTTTATATGGCTAATGCAGACGTTTTGTCCAAGGAGTTGGACAATTTTAATATATTCCATGCAGTTGAATGCGAAGTGGATCAATACGAGTCCTTGTTTCGTACAAAAAAAGATAGCATAACTATTCTCACACAAAATATCCGAAGTATTAATCGTAACATGTCAGACTTTGAAGTGCTTCTCAACAGATTAGGTGTGGAACATGATCTGTTGATTCTAACAGAATGTTGGCTTTCTCATGTTACCTCAATCCCCCCTTTGGATAGTTATAGTTCTTTTTCTACAACCAAAAATCCCATTCAAAATGACGGAGTTGTTGTCTATGTTAAAAACAATCTTACTTACCTGATTGAAGAACCGGACTTTACGGATTGCAATGCACTTGTAATTAAGCTCGGTAACAATGATACAGCAATCATTGCTGTCTACCGCTCACCTTCATATCAAAACATAGACCCTTTTTTATCATCTTTGGATAAAATAGTATCTAGTCTCGCCAGTTTTAAAAATGTTATACTAACGGGTGACATAAATATTGATATACGTAAGACCCAAAGTTCCACTAAAGATTGTTACTTAACATTGGCAGCTTATCATGGTTTAATACCTACTCATACCTTTGTCACCAGAGATGCTAGTGACTCTTGTATCGATCATGTCCTTCTAAAAACCAAACTCCCCTCGTTAACTACAGTCATACAGAGCTCAACTACTGACCACAAAACTACAACTCTCTGCCTTAGCAAGAAACTTCCCCGCACTCACGATTTTACAACATTAAAGAATGTTAACCACGAAGCGTTGCGGGATGAAATCAAGAACATTAACTTCGACCCTATTTATGACTCAAATGACCCCAACGATATGACTTCATACCTAATAAATCAAATAACAGACGCTATTGACAAACACACTACTTTAATTAAGCTATCGTCTCGTAAAAAAATCATTAAGCCTTGGATCACACCCGGACTCGTTCGCTGCATAAAACATAGAGACAAGCTACACAAAAAAACAAAAGCTGATCCAAATAATAATACAATAAAAAATATTTATACACGCTATAGAAATTTTTGCACTTCACTTTTAAAAAAACTTAAACGTAACTATGAAAAAAATCTAATACATGATGCTGGTAAAAACAATAAAAAAATCTGGGATGCAATAAAAAACATAACAAACACATATAAAGCTAAGAACTACCCTAAAGAATTACTTACAGTATCTAATTCCCCCGAGGAATCACTTAATAACGTAAACACATATTTCAGTAATGTGGGTAAACTATTAGCGGAGGACCTACTTAAACAACAACCTAACTCGAATAAGGATACGGATGAACATTATGCCCCCCTTCAATCCTTTGTTCTGGATAGTACTGATGAGGATGAAGTGGATGGAATTATACTTAGTCTCAAGAATAAGTGTTCTGTAGGATGGGATGGTATAGCAAACTCATTGATAAAACAAAATAGGAACGAACTTGTGACTCCACTTACTTATATATGTAACAAGTGCCTAGAGCTAGGTATATTTCCGAATGACTTAAAAAGATCCCAAGTAATTCCTATCCACAAAGGAGGAGACAGAAATCTAATAAATAACTATAGGCCTATCTCAATCCTCCCAGCTATATCAAAAATATTAGAAAAAGTTATTAACCACAGATTAGTATCTTACCTCGAAGACAACAAGATTCTATCCGAGCAACAATTTGGTTTCCGCTGCGGTAAATCTACAGATGATGCTGTTAATGAACTAGTCGAACATGTAGGCATAAACCTGGATAAGGGAAACAAATGTCTTTCGATTTTTCTTGACCTGGCAAAGGCGTTTGATTCGATCTCTGTCCCCATTCTTATAAAAAAATTAGAAAACATTGGCATTAGAGGTACTCCACTTAACCTATTTGTAGACTATCTTACAAACAGAAAACAGTCCGTTAAGTTAGGTACTCAGGTAAGTGCTGAACTGCCTGTTTGTTATGGTGTCCCACAGGGCAGTATTTTGGGGCCTACCCTCTTTCTTGTGTACCTTAATGACCTCTTGTTGCACAAATCCTTCCCCGGAAAATTTATCTCGTATGCCGATGACACGGCGCTAGTTTTTACAGCCAAAACATGGAAAGATACCCTCGAACATAGCCAACGTGGATTCAACCAAGTATGCAAGTGGCTAAGGGACAATGTGCTTACGCTAAATGCTGTTAAAACCAAATACTTAACCTTTTCCCTTAGAGGTACCAATTTAATTGCTGAAAACCTCAGAGCCCATACATGCTCCCTGTCGGACACGGCAAACTGCTCATGTAGTTCCTTGGAACATGTTAGTGCAATAAAGTACTTGGGCGTTATAATTGACGAAAATCTCTCATTTAAAGACCAAATTGAGATGCTGTGTGGCAGAGTTCGGAAACTTATTTACGTTTTTAAAGTACTCCGCCATATTCTTGAACCTCACTTATTAAAACAAACTTACTATAGTCTTTGTCAATCGATAATGTCGTACTGCATTTTGTCGTGGGGAGGAGCGGCCAAAACCACTATTAAAAAGCTTGAGGTTGCACAAAGAGCAGTCTTGAAAGTGTGTACATTCAAACCTTTCCGCTTTCCTACTAAGGCTCTCTATGAATTTTGTGGGGTACTGTCGGTTCGTCAACTCTTCCTTCTCAGCATTGTTCTAAAGCAACATTCAAAATTACCTTTCGATCCATCTAAACTTGAAAAGCGCAGAGCTTACTCTGTATGTCCCCGGCTCATAAAGCATAAAACCTCCTTTATCCAAAAGTTTTTCCCCTTTTTAGGCCCATTTATTTATAATAAAATCAATAAATCCTGCGAAATCTTTAAATTAACCAAAGTAATGTGTAAACGAAATGTTTCGATGTGGCTCAAATCACTATCTTACGATGAAACTGAGAAACTCCTAGAGATATGTAAGTAATAATCTCATCTTATCTCATTTTGCATATTCCACTATTTTTCAAAAATATATAAGTATTTATTTTGCTGCGGTACTCACCCTCTCTCTGATCTCACACACTTACACACACTCACTCACTCACACTCACATTCATTTACTCACACATTGAGGGAGGTCAACTAACACTATACCTACCCTTTTTCTTATTTTTTCTTATAATACTTTTGTTTTAACAGTAATTTACAGTTTTTGTTAAAACCAACTAGGTATGTAAGAATTTTGGTAGTAGTTTTTGTTAACGGAGGAAGTAGGCGCTGTCTGCTGTAATACAGGTGATGAACCTAGCACAGCAGCGGATGCTAAATAACTTAAATGATAAACCAAACATGTAATTTGTCACCACCTAGTTTTAGTCTAGTATAAGACTATTATGTCATAAATAAATTACTTACTCATAAATAAATTACTTACTTACTTACTTACTTACTTACTTTATTGTACATAAAAATGGAGATTGCACAGATATTTCTCAACCTAAGAGCACAGGTGGCGGCCTTATCACTAAAAGTGATCTCTTCCAGACAACCTTTGGACGGACTGGACTAATACATTGGAGAAGGAATCAGATAAACCACTTAGCAGAGAAAATTATCTCGCATCCAACGTTTTAAAACCAGACAACTGAAATAAATATATTAGGGGTTAAAGTATGGAATTGCCGTTTTATTGCAATAGGTTCTTTGAATTGACATAGAATCTTCATGGTTTGAGGTTTTCGAATGAAACTTTTTTCAAATGGTTTCTATGATGTTCTTTTTTTAAAAAATGTGAAACATTTGAATATCGACTTTCAATTGTTTTTGTTATTCAATTTAGACAAGAAAGATGGATACTGCGAAAATTCGAGTGATTATGAGGCACCCATTTTTCGTATTTTTTTATTTTATTGATTTGACGCAAGTGAGTCAATATTGTGGGTAAGGTAACGTTAAACCATGCCGCTAATTCCTGGGTAGTTTGACTAGGGTCGGCTTCCACTATCTCTCTTAATTCATCGTTATTCACCTGTGTGGGCGGTCTTCCTCGTGGCTCGTTCTTTAAGTCGAAATTTCCATCACGAAAGCGTTTAAACCAAAATCGCACGGTGCGTTCATTAGTAGACCCCTCTCCAAACGCAGCATTGATATTGCGGGCTGTTTCTGCCGCGTTAGTTCCGCGTCGGAACTCGTATTCAAAAATCACTCGAATTTTCGCAGTATCCATCTTTCTTGTCTAAATTGAATAACAAAAACAATTGAAAGTCGATATTCAAATGTTTCCCAATTTTAAAAAAAAAGAACATAATAGAAACCATTTGAAAAAAGTTTCATTCGAAAACCTCAAACCATGAAGATTCTATGTCAATTCAAAGAACCTATTGCAATAAAACGGGAATTTCATACTTTAACCCCTATTATATAAGTAGCCTGTATGTAAGCAAATTTTATTACGTATTTTATAATATAAATGTAGGAGACAAAAAAAAACAGCGTGGGCGCCGTTAATTATTTTATTCATTAACTCTCCTCCAAATTAGACCGCTCTTTTGCTACAGGCGTCCGCCATTGTTCTCCCCGTCCCTCTCGCACCTTCGCTCTCTTTCTTTTTCCTTGCGTTTCATTCCCACATAAATAGATAGATAGATAGAATATTCTTTATTGTAATTACACCAGGAATTACATATGAGAATTTAACAATAATATAGTACAGTACAATTGGCCGCCTTATTACTAAAAGTAAAAAGTTTTTTTTTATTTTTATTAATGTGAGTCATCTTGTCTTATTTGTCATATTCTTATATAATTTACGTGCACCTACCTACTCTCTTCATCTCACAGTCCTTTCCGTCCTAAGGTTGTCTGGAATAGATCGCTTTTAGCGATAAGACCGCCAGTTGTATGCTAGTGTCACTTAGATATTTAAGATTTTTCAGGTCTCTTTACAATGTATGGTGTGCAATAAAGAGTATTGATGTAATCTAATCTAATCTTAAACCGCGTTGGAGGAAACTCTAATATATCTTGAGGAATTTTGTTGTAGAACCTTATACAGTGCCCCATAAAGGATGTGTCAGCTTTAGCAAATCTAAATCGTGGAAATGACAATTTATGTTTATTTCTAGTATTAACATTGTGGTGGCCACCAACATTTTCGAAGTCTTTGATATTTTTTTTTCTAACGTACATAATATTTACATAATATTTTCATAAATGTATTGATGTATTTAAGTTTCTTTTTCTTTGTTTGTGCCGTAAATGGTAACCACTGAAAACCAGCGTCGTGGTCGCTACCGGCCACGGCATGATGCTGAGTGGAGACCAATTTGGTGCCAAATCTAACCCAACTGTTGATCTGAATTTGTATTGTTATAGATATTAAGATTTGAGTATCAAATAAATAATTTACTTACTTACTTACTTACTAATCTAATAACCGTCGGCCTATCTAGACCACGAAGGCTGAGCGAAACAAAAACTCACCAGCAGTCTTCACCAGATCCTCTTGCTTAGCCATGATGGGGGTCGAGGTGACCGGCTGCACAAACCCATCCATTTTAGGCGGGCTGCTCAGAAGACTCGCCTGCGCTGGCAACACGGTCGCCAACGGCGGCGACGGCAGCAACGGCTGGCTCGCAGCTGGCAACACTGGCCCTCCCGCCAAGACTTGCGCGGGAATCGGCTGCGCCATTGGCGCCATCATTGGCACCGACTGCGCTCCGTTGATCAAGTCCGGTGCCGGTTGGGAAGCCAGGGATGCCGGCATTGGTGGTATGAGGGGGGGTTGCATGGGTGGGATTAGGGGAGGGGGCATCATGGGCTGTACCGGGGCGGTGGGCAGCATGGGTGGGGCGTCGAAGTCGCCCAGAAGGGACTGGGCCGTGTTCGGGGCGGCGGGGAGGCCGGCTAGCAGGGGCTGCGCGGGCGCCACCGGCATGGGAGGAATGGGCGGTTTAGGTTGCGACGGCACCATGCTTTGGAGCGGCTTCGGTGGGCCTGCGGAGAATTTAAGATTTAATAATATCCGCTTCCGCACAGGATATTCCTAGTGTGGGGCCTACCAGACAATCATAAGCAGCCTATAAACGTCCCACTATAGGGCACAGGCCTTCTCTCATGGAGAGAGTATGGGCTTAATCACCACGCGTGCCCACCGCGGATTGGCGATTTCAAGCGCTGAGGTATGTGAACAACTCAGATACTCAGGTTTCCTCACGATGTTTTCCTTCACCGTTAGCGAGTGGTATTGCTACTATAACTTCGCAAATGTACATAACTTAGAAAACAAAGTCATAGGTACATGCCCGCACTGGGAATCGAACCTGGGTCTCTCGCTTCAGAGTCCAATGTTCTACCCACTAGGCTACCACAGCGATTACCAGAGACAATGAATACTGCCAATCACCTTTTTTGAAATAATTTCTTATTTGATTCTTTATGCTAATTCGTTCATGCTAAAGAAAATTATATTTCCGAATTCGCGAGTCACTTACGTGCCTCATTGTACACATTTTTGGTTCGTATGATTCCAGTAGTATTGAAAAAGTTTATGAAAATTGAGGGTTACTTTGTATTTTTTAGGGTTCCGTACCCGAAGGGTGCCAAACGGGACTCTATTTCTAAGACTTCACTGTCCGTCTGTCTGTCTGTCACCAGCCTGTGTCTCATAAACCGTGACTACCTAGCTGGTAGTTGAAATTTTCACATATGATGTATTTCTGTTGCCGCTTTAACAAACACTAAAAACAGAATAAAATAAATATTAGGGGTTAAAGTATGAAATTGCCGTTTTATTGCAATAGGTTCTTTGAATTGACATAGAATCTTCATGGTTTGAGGTTTTCGAATGAAACTTTTTTCAAATGGTTTCTATGATGTTCTTTTTTTAAATAATGTGAAACATTTGAATATCGACTTTCAATTGTTTTTGTTATTCAATTTAGACAAGAAAGATGGATACTGCGAAAATTTGAGTGATTATGAGGCACCCTTTTTTTGTATTTTTTTATTTTATTGATTTGACGCAAGTGAGTCAATATTGTGGGTAAGGTAACGTTAAACCATGCCGCTAATTCCTGGGTAGTTTGACTAGGGTCGGCTTCCACTATCTCTCTTAATTCATCGTTATTCACCTGTGTGGGCGGTCTTCCTCGTGGCTCGTTCTTTAAGTCGAAATTTCCATCACGAAAGCGTTTAAACCAAAATCGCACGGTGCGTTCATTAGTAGACCCCTCTCCAAACGCAGCATTGATATTGCGGGCTGTTTCTGCCGCGTTAGTTCCGCGTCGGAACTAGTATTCAAAAATCACTCGAATTTTCGCAGTATCCATCTTTCTTGTCTAAATTGAATAACAAAAACAATTGAAAGTCGATATACAAATGTTTCACATTTTTTAAAAAAAGAACATCATAGAAACCATTTGAAAAAAGTTTCATTCGAAAACCTCAAACCATGAAGATTCTACGTCAATTCAAAGAACCTATTGCAATAAAACGGCAATTTCATACTTTAACCCCTATTATTTAAGGGGGGCTTCCATGCAACAAACGTTGCCTAAAGATAGCGCTCGCCATCTAGCGGCCATCTATTAACCTTCACAGCTTCTTGTTGGTTTCTATAGATGGCGCTGTTCTCACATTCGATCTTTGTCTAATGTTGTATAGATAATGATACGGAATCTTTCGTGCGCGCCAACACGCACTTGGCCGGTTTTTTTACATCATGTTAGCCTTAACCCGTTTTGGGGCTTATAGACCGGACGTGGGACGAGGGCACGGAAAGGACGCGGCGTCCTTTCTATTCACTTTCATTCAAAATGTACTGAAGCGATGGGACATAGCCCAAGCAGATAAGACGGGGCGAGGACGCAAACTCTATCTTTTCCGCGCCCTCGTCCCACGTCCTTCATATGTGCCACACGCCTTAGTTCATGCATCCTTTTTTTTGTATTTAATAAAAATATTGTTCACGAAAATCAATGTGGAATTAGTCCACTGAAGTTGCGCGCAGTTAGCTTTATTCGGGGCCTTAAAATATCGAAGAAGCACCTACCTGCAATACCCGTTGGGCTGAGCGACGCGACCAAGGAAGGAGGCAGAACTTTTGGGACCTCAATGCCGTGGAGTTTGAGGTTTATGATCTGAAAAATCGGACAAGATTAGGTGGTATTTCCCCAGAGAAATTAAGAATAGCGTCACTCCATTTCCTCCCGTGGATGTCGTAGAAGGCGACTAAGGAAATACATTACCAGGAGACGGGCAGCAGCGTCTTCCTGAGATTCCAACCGCATACTGCGATCGCCAACCCGCTTGCCAAGCGTGGCGATTATGGCAAAACCCCTCATGGTTAAGAAAACCACGAGGGAGGCCTATGTACTGCAGTGGGCGTCGAATGGCTAATGATGATGATGATGATTAAGCCACCACAGGAAACCAGATGAAACCATCGTGAGGCAACCTTATTGCTGAGGTGTTACCATTCCTCAGCGGTTGAAATCGCCAACCCGCAGTGGGCAATTATGTCCTGCAGTGGACGTCAAATGGCTGATGATGATGATGAATATTATAAATGTGAAAATTTGTGAAGATGTTTGGATGTTTGTTACTCAATCACGCAATAACGGCTGAACGGAATTAGATAACTTCTTATATCTAAGTAGTGATATACAATTGGCGGTCTTATCGCTTAGAGCGATCTCTTACAGACAACCTTTGGGTGGAGTGGATAAATGATACAGGGCTCTACATAAACAAAAATATCCTACTAATATCATACATGTGAAAGTTTGTGAAGATGTTTGGATGTTTTTTACTCAATCACGTGATAACTGCTGAACGGATTTACGTGAAACTTGGCGTAGGTACAGATAGACAAAGACCTGAATTGACACATAGCATACTTGATATCCCGGTAATGCGTTCCCGTGGGGTAATATTTATTTTAAGTTTAAAATAGATGGCGTTGTGGGAGCGAACGTTGGGTTTTAAAAAACGATGGCGTTGTGCGAGCGAACGTTGGGTTTTAAAAATGGATGGCGTTATGGAAGAATCGTATGAACGGATTCTGTCGCGGTACGAATTTCGCCGGGACACCTAGTTATAAATAAAACAGAAGACCGTTCGGTCTTGTGCGGCGGTACACAGTTAAGAGGAGCGATTCCCATACAAACGTAGTTTGATTTTAATTCACAAAACATATTCCGGATCGCAACGAAGAAAAAAACAATAATAACAATGTTTCTTTCATCAAACTAAGGTACATTTGTCTTAACAGTATTTAACGACACTTTACCAATATGTTTAGAGGGGACAAATGGAGGTTTGCCCGTGCTTACAACTGAGAATAAGAGAATAAATAAAAACCGGCCGAGTGCGGGTCGGACTCGCGCACGAAGGGTTCTGTGCCATTATCTATACAAACATTAGACAAACATCGAGACAAGATAGATTAGGTACATTGAGAACAGCGCCATCTATAGAAACCAACAAGAAGCTCTTAACAATGACATTTAACGACATAACATAGGCGCTGTGAAGGTTACACAGATGGCCGCTAGATGGCGAGCGCTGTCTTTAAACAACTTTTGCTGTATGGGAGCCCCCTTTGAATATTTACTTTATTATGTTTTTGTTATTTGTTGTTATAGCGGCAACAGAAATACATCATCTGTGAAAATTTCAACTGGTTCATGAGATACAGCCTGGTGACGACATACAGACAGCCAGCCAGCCAGCCAGCCAGCCAGCCAGACAGACAGACAGACAGACAGACGGATAGTGGAGTCTTAGTAATAGGGTCCCCTTTGGGTACGGAACGATAAAAAGAAATTAGAGCCTCATGCGCCTCACAGAAACTAATCACAAGGCTACAATTTCTTTTTTGATAAGTTTACTTCCAATTCTAAGCACGATGAAACCTCGATTTGTGATCTCTAAACGTATCGCGAAGAATTGCCCGAGGCGCCGAGTTAAGTTGCACGGGTTTGTGCAATGTGCGATCTGGATCGTACATATGTTTTTACAGATTAATTGTATCTTAGGTTCATTCCTATTTCAAATTTGGATTTTAGATACCTTGCAAGCTATGGAGAACTCTCTTAGGTCTAGTTTCCCGTCAGCGTTGACATCCGCCAGTGACCAGATCTGGCCGAGAATCGGTGGGGGCAGCTGCGACTGTGGGCGGAAGAAAATTACAGATATATTATGTAATAGTCTTCTTTCGGTCCATAAAGATATTGGTGTTATACAAACACGCACGTGCGTGCGTGCGTGCGTGCGTGCGTGCGTGCGTGCGTGCGTGGGTGCGTGCGTGCGTGGGTGCGTGCGTGCGTGCGTGCGTGCGTGCGTGCGTGCGTGCGTGCGTGCGTGCGTGCGTGTGTGTGTGTGTGTGTGTGTGTGTGTGTGTGTGTGTGTGTGTGTGTGTGTGTTGCAGAGTGTGTGTGTGTGTGTGTGTGTGTGTGTGTGTGTGTGTGTGTGTGTGTGTGTGTGTGTGTGTGTGTGTGTGTGTGTGTGTGTGTGTGTGTGTGTGTGTGTGTGTGTGTGTGTGTGTGTGTGTGTGTGTGTGTGTGTGTGTGTGTGTGTGTGTGTGTGTGTGTGTGTGTGTGTGTGTGTGTGTGTGTGTGTGTGTGTGTGTGTGTGTCTGTGTGTGTAGCATATACATGGGCACTCTTCCATCCTCACCTGCAGCATGAACCGCTTGGCTTGCTCGCCGGTAAGCAGGCCTCCGGCCGGGCCGAGGTTGCGGAAGTGCTCCGCGAACTTGGCGTGCTCATGCGGTTGCACTGTCCACGGGTCCGCCATCGCTCTGTTATAGGAAGAGAGGGACGAGATCTCATTTTATTGTTACTGAAGCAATGTATTAATGGGTTTGCGTTATTTTACATGGATGCTATCAGAAAAATTATACACTAAAACATATAAAATAAAAATGCCCTGCCCAGCAACTGATGGGCAAAAAAGGTGACTGACTGGTATCCTTGAGATGGGAAAGGAAAAGTGGGAAAACCAAGAAAAAGGTGGAAAGATATCTTCCCCACTGTAAAATGAAACGTATCACCTTGAAATAAAGTACAAAACCAATGAAAAATTGATACTAACCATGCCTTCTTATGGTTTAAGTAAAAGTACAAGTCACTAGATGTTTAACACTTGTAAAACTTAAGTCCTATTCACTGGAAGTGGAAAAAATAATGTTTAGGAAATTTTAAATAAAAAAAACCTACACTTTGTCCTTGTACAATGATGTGCTTGCTTGTATGATCACCTCATTGCTCACCGCCTGGTTTAACCCGGAGAATTATTATGTTAACCCGGAGCCCGGACATGCACTATTCAAACCTGGAGAGATGGCAGCCCTAACTACAATCCATTCTTATAGGAGGCATGCAGTCTACTTCTTAGGGGGTCTATGAAAGGGAATCTAATGAGACAGATTCATACCTACATACATAAACTCACGCCTGTAGCTAGGGTCGCCAACTTTTTTCTAACAAATATAGTATTTTCGAAGCTATTACCTACTATATTATATAGTAGAGTTGGCAACCCTACCTGTAGCCCGGAGGTGGTAGATATCAGGAACTGCCAAGAGGAGGATAAAATCGCAGGGTTGAGACCTACCTCGAAGTCCTTAAATCTACTGTACCAGTAAAACGAGAAGGAATTAATACTACACACTCACACAGTTGTGTTAGCTTCTCTTTGATGAAAATTTCTTCACGTTTTCAACTCGAAATCCTCTAAAAATCGGCGAAGATCGTAGCGAAAGTCTATTGATCGGCCCCAGATCACAGATTAGACAAGGGGATGGATGACAGTTGTCTGACAGTTCTGGCACAGTAATCTGTGGCACTTTCGTTGTGATGCACTGCCATCTGTGAACGAATAGCTGAAATGAGTTGAACACAACAAAGCAAAAACTCTACACATTTATTTTGGGCACACAAAATAGAAGCATTAATATCCATTTGTGAACGCTTTACCAAACTTTTAGAAACTATGTATGTGTGCCGTGTAAAGATTCATGATGAAAACTACGATCCACGCCAGCGGCCACACAGAAGGGGCGCGGAAAAGACGCGCCGCCCGTTGCATACAAATCGCGCCCTCGCCCCGTCTCTTTTGTGTAGGGTTCGTCCCGTCACTTCAGTACATTTTGTACTTCGAGGTAGTAGGTACATTCCTCTATATTAGTATTGGTACAAAATAACATTTTTTATGGAAGTGAATTGGAAAGACGCCGTCTTTCTGTGTCTCGGACCCTATACCTAGTCCAACATAGGATGATCTCTGACAGCTGTCAGTGTCAAAACACGCCTATGAAGTATCGTATTTTTCGACGGTAAAATGTATAGAGACAATTTAAATACTTTATTGGCAAATAGTGACGTGCTACACTTATCGTAAGACAAGTTATCGATCTTGACTCGAAACATATAATAGAATATTGATGATATTTTGTAAATAAAATAAATTGCAAACAACAAGGTAAATGAAATAGAAATACTATTAAAACAACGATAAAAAATAGCAAACTGAATTTTTAACGAGTGGCGCTTCATGGGCGCTCCACACTCGCGCGTGAAACAATAATGAAATCCCATTCATCCATTCATGCATGTTTCGCGGGCTTTGCGCGTGAGTGTGTAGAGTGGGCTTCACCGCGCCATGCCGCCATCTTGTTTGATTGCATTGCATCTGCCATTCTGCCATCTTGTTCAGTACGAGTGCCAACGCCTTGTATACGCCACGTGTTTTCATTCAGTCTCCATTCGGTTATCGTTATTGTTATTAATTTGTTGAGTTTTGCTGTTATTTGTTTGTTAAGTTTGTTCTGTTTTTGGATACAGTATGCCAAAAAGAACAAAGAAAACTGTTTTAAATAGTGAAAGCCGGGAGTTTGTGATTCGCTTGCGCGAATACTTTGAACGCGAGAGTCAAAATGGCGGACCGTTGTTGCCATTAACACAAGCGTGCAACAGAGTTGCTGATGCTCTGGGAATCGGGATTGCTACAGTGATTCGTGTCAGCAGAGAAAAGTATGGTGAGCAATCATCTGCGACAACGACGACAGAGGAAAACGAAGAGCAAAAACTGTCGACGCCAAATAAAAAAAGGAAGAGGACGTGTCCAATATCAAAAATTGACGATTTTGATGCCGCAGCAATCCGGAACCATATTTATGGGTACTACACGCGTGGAGAGTTACCAACACTCAGAAAACTACAAACATCTCTTGAAGACGCTGAATTATTTAAAGGTCTCGTCGTTAGCCAAAACACTAAAAAGCATCGGGTTCCGCTACAAAAAAAGTGACAAAAGAAAAATACTAATGGAGCGGACAGATGTTGCGCTCAAGAGAATTGATTTTCTCCGAAAAATTAAAGAGATCTCAAACTGGGACAAAGTGGTTTTTCTGGACGAAACGTGGCTAAACGCAAATCACACAGTTTCAAGATCTTGGACGGATGACACAGCTGAGTCAACTACAAAAGTGCCCGAAGGCAAAGGGCAAAGATTAATTATAACACATGCTGGGACGTCGTCTGGCTTTGTGCCGAATTGTTTGCTGGCGTTTAAATCAGTAAAGACCACCGAATATCATGAAGAAATGGATTTCGAAAGATTCAAAAAGTGTTTTTTAACTCTTTTGGAAAACCTGAAAGAACCGCATACCATCGTGATGGACAATGCATCGTACCACTCCGTACAAAGAGATAAAGCACCAACGTCAAGCAACCGGAAATTGGATTTAATTTCGTGGCTGCAAAGCAAAGGTATAGAGGCCAACGAAAAGATGTTGAAAACTGAATTACTACGATTGGTCCGTATACACAAACCCCGTACTCCAACATACATCTTGGATGAAATAGCAAAAGAAAAGGGCCATACTGTAATTCGGCTACCTCCATACCACTGCCAGTACAACCCGATAGAGCTGATCTGGGCTCAAGTCAAAGGTAAACGTGCTTATGTGTTTCTTTCACCATCGCTCGCATTTCTCTCGTTTGCTTAAAAAAAGTCAATTAGATTAATATTTCTAATTTATTGTACTCACATAAAATTATAATCAAATACATTTTGATAGCATAGGAAGATAAGAATGTAAAAATATCTCATAAAACATCAATTAGCTAATAAAACATCGATTAGCTATTAAGACATCTCTTCCAACAAGCCATGGTGTGTTTTATATGTATTTTATTTCTTTGTTACAGGTTACGCAGCCAGACATAATACAACACCGCCTTTTACAGCAAATAAAATGCTGAAGTTACTGAAGGATGCATGTGACAGTGTCACATCGGACAATTGGAAGAAAGACATAGACAGAACAAGAAAAATTATGGAAGATGATTGGGAGCGTGACGTACGATTCGACCAATCTACCCAGGAACTGATTATAAATCTACAAGACTGCTCCAGCGAGTCAGAATCAGACTTTGATGATAGTGATTTGGGCTGTGAACCGATTTAACAAGAATAAAAACATGTTACAACATCCTTTTGTTTGATTTGCTTGAAACATTCAGAAACTTTGGTTAGAATATCGATAATTTATTTCGACATTATCCCCATGCCTAGTAAAGTCACAGTGACAAGCTGTCAGAGATCATCCTATGTTGGACTAGGTATAGCTGCAGACGCGTCTTTTCCGCGCCCCCCTCCCACTTCCCTTCTGTGTGCTGGTCACGATCTCCAACCCAAAATCACTTTTACCGCCATCTAGGGTCGAAGCTAACCTAACCTAACCTAGATTGATTGATTGATTTTTTAATTTTATGGCAACCAGCCGATGGCGACTATTCCTGCCAGAGTCACGTCTTGACACGAAGTACACTTGAGTTTGACTGAACTGGTCTGAACAAAACACTATTTTTAAATGACAGTTCGTGTAGGCTTTACATGCGGACAGCACAGCACAAGTACAATCTGTGAAACACAAAAACCAATATTTTATTGCAGACCATCACATTACATTAAAATTTACTAAATAAACATTTAGGGACAAAGGACATTATAAGTTATAAATATGTAAATATTATAATCTAATTTCGTTTTCCCCAATAAACCTTATTAAAAGCCTGAACAAATCGGAAGACATATGGGTCAGGAGGGAAGTGAAGTTAATAGGGAGTAAGATTTTGATACCCGGAAGGGACGAATATAAGTCAATGGACTTGTTATTTTTTGGGCAATTGAAAAAGATGTGGTCCAGGTCACCCTCCTCAAGACCACAGTCGCAAATTGGGCTGTCCCGAACTCCAATTCTGTGCAGAAAGACAGGCGAACAGCAGTGCCCAATGCGCAATCGACAGATTATCGAGACTACCCTCTTAGCAACTTTTTTAAAACTGAAGAACCATGGTTTTGCTCTGATAGTTGGTTGGACCGCAAAGAAACGAGAACCCTTCGTTAGACTGCTCTCTTGCCACAGAGACAACCATAATTCGGAGAGACATTTCTTCGGGATCGAAAGTAAGTCGTAGGGATGGTACAAGTAGTGCTTTCGGTCCGCTTCGCCACCGCAGGCCTGTTTTGCGATGGAGTCCGCATTCTCATTGCCCACAATGCCGGAGTGACCAGGCACCCAGACCAGAACCACATCAAGGTGTTTACCAGAGCAGCGTAATAGAGTATATCTAATATCCAAAATTATGCGGCTGTTCAGTTTGCACTTAAGTTGGCTCCGGCCTAGGGCCTGGAGACAGCTTAGGGAGTCAGTGAAAATAACGGCTCTCTCAATATTGTGAGATTCCACAAATAAACAGGCCTCCAGAACTCCAACACATTCCCCAGTAAAGACTGAGGATTCGGGGGGACACTTAAATTGTATGAATAATTTTGAATTCTCCAAGAATACCGAAACTCCAACTGGGGTGGATGGGGATAATTTTGACGCATCTGTGAAAAATCTCTGATAACCGCTCCAACGCTCGTGTACTACGTTATTGAATAGCGCGTTTGCTGTAAGGTTACCTTTACCGATGCCGATATCCAGGACAATGTTCGGTTTGAATATCGAAACGCGATACTCGTAGCCAAACAAAGGAACACTATCAGTAGCTACCAGAGATTTCTCAAATTGCTTGAGTTGTCTAAAGCTCTTAATCATAAGGGGTATGTTTTTGTGTTCCCAGTAACTGCTGGTGCGGACTAAGTCATCAAGTTCCTGCAGCCTCCGGATAAGAATGTGGGACGATCGGGAGTAAACCTTGGTCACGAAGCGGTCCGAAAGGTACTGGCGGCGCAGATGAAGAGGCGGTTCCACGGCTTCTACCTGGAGAGCATTTGTAGGCGTTGAACGCATACATCCCAATATAAGTCGCAGACATTTGAACTGTATACGATCCAACTTAATCAGTGAGGTGCTACTGATAGGTTCTAAGACGAAGCACCCATAATCCATTATGCTCCTAATAAGGGCATTGTAAACAAGCTTAAGGCAAACCGGATGGGCACCCCACCAAACGCCCGCAAGGACCCTGAGAATGGAAAATACGCGTTCGCATTTTTTAACGAGGTGTTCTACATGGTGCGCACCAGAGAGTTTCGAGTCTAAGCAGACTCCTAGGAATTTGACCATCGACTTTTGTGGTATGGGAACATCGCCTAATTTTACTGTGATGTCCGGGATATTACGTTTACGCGTGAATATCATCACGCCACTTTTGGAAGCCGAGATAGAGAGGCCCCGATGGTTAAGCCATAGGTTGAGGGAACTTAGGGACAGATTTAATGATTCCACTGCACGCTCAATGGAGTTATCACAGACATACAGCGCAACATCATCGGCATACTGTAGAATATTGCAGTTGTAGTTGAGGCTGGAGTTAATGTCAGATGTGTATATGTTAAAAAGGATGGGACTCAACACAGATCCTTGAGGGAGGCCTTTCCATAGAGTTCTGCAGTGGAGTTCCAAATCAGGTACGCGCAGAGCCACAGTTCGAGACACAAGCAACAGACATATACATCGGACCATCTTAACAGGAACCCTCAGCTGTAGCAGCCTTTGCCTGAGGACTGAAAGAAGTACACTGTCATATGCTGATGATATGTCCAGAAAAGCTGCCACCGCCGAGTCGTTCCTGCTTAATGCAACTCTAATGTCCGTTACCAGTACCGCAACACTGTCCACTGTGCTTAGGCCCTTTCTAAACCCAAATTGGGTCTTTGGTAAGAGGTTCTTACTCTCTACTAGCCATTCGAGCCGGTTTTTCAGGAGGTGTTCTAGTACCTTGGATAAAGCAGATGAGAGGGCAATGGGTCTAAAGGCGTTCGGATCCTCGGAGCATTTGCCAGGTTTAAGGAGGGGCATAACAAGTTGTTTTTTCCATGGTTCCGGGATATAGCCAGATTCGAAACACGCATTGGCGAAATTTAGGAAATACTGTAGTGTGTTGGGACCAGCTTTGCCTAGGAATGAGTAGGGCAATCCGTCCTCCCCGGGGGCAGAGTCCTTCACTTGATAGACGACAGTTTCTAATTCCTCCATGGAGAAAGGCTCGTCAAACTGGTCCCTGGGCACAGCCGCGGGGAGGATAGGGATATGTAGCTCATCCTCAGCGGGGACATAAGGGGGGGCTAACTTTTGAAAAAAGGCTTGGGCAACCTCGTTGGAGATGGAAGTGGACAATTTTGGCGAAAAACTATGCCTGAACCTGTTTATTTGCTTCCATACTAGGGAGGGAGGGGTAGATGGGGAGAGGGAGGTACAGAACGACAGCCAGCTTTGTCTTTTCTTTCTCCTAAGCGCTCGTTTAGATTTGGCTAAAATACGGCGGTACTCAACCAAGTTGCCAATGGAGCATACTTCATTGCATTTTCTTTCTGCTTCTTGGCGTTCTCTTATAATCAGGGAGCACTCTTCATCCCACCAGGGAGGTGAAGGGATTTTTCTGGTTGGGGGTTTCTTGGTCGGGAAAGCCGATTCAGCAGCCCTATCAATGGCACTGGTAAAACCATTGTAGGTCGTGGCAAGATTACCTGCCTCAGGGGTCGGAAGGGACTGCATCTCTCTCTCCACGCACTCAGAGTACGGCCCCCAGCCACTGCTAATTAGCCGGTATCTCAGTAGTGGTTTCGCTGTCCTTTCTGGTAGAGATTTGTGTGGTAAACCAACTAGAATGGGGAAGTGATCGCTTCCATAAGTGGAATTCAAGCGGTCCCAGTTGCAGCTGGAGGCCATATCCATTGAGCACATGGAGAGGTCAACACAACTCCTCCTTTCACCAATGTTACCTCTGCGAGTTGGTCTACCATCATTGAGAACACACAATCCAACATCATCAATCAACTCAACCAACTCCTCACCAAAGCGATTGCAATACTCTGAGCCCCAGCGATAATGATGTGAATTGAAGTCGCCCATGATAATACATGGACCTTGCAGCTGAATAAAGATGGATCTGAGGGAGGTAATTAGGGAAATATGGGGGTCTGATATATAAATAGATACAAAGGATATTCCAAGGGCTTTTACAGCAACCACATTGACATAGTCACTATCGTCGCTGTTTAATGGAGGGAGTTGAATTGGGGAAAAAGGAATTTTATTGTTGACAAGTATGGCGCAACCACCATAGTTGTCAACCCTATCATCACGGACACAATTATAATTACTTATACTAAAATTGAAACTAGGCCGTAGCCAAGTTTCACTAAGGCAGCATATACCTGGATTAAATTTATTTATAAGGTGAATTAGTTCAGATTTTTTAGTATTAATACTCCTCACATTCCACTGTAGCAGTGTGAGGGGGAGAGCCATTGTGAAGGGCATACATAATCATGTTCAGTTTATGGGCAACGTGGTCTGGTAGGGATTTGGAAGTGATCAGTGCACAGATCAAAGAAACAAGTTGTTCCATCGGGTCCTCTCTATTAGGTGACATTATATTTTGGTGCTCCTGGCTTAGAGCACAACCATTTTTGGAGGGCGAGAATGAATAATTATGGATTAGGGCTTGATGAGTTTGTCTGTCAAATCCGGGGGATAGTGGTGAACGGGACCTGGGTTTCAGGAAAACAGTTTTTTTATTATATGATTTTGGTTCATGGGACTGTGGCCTGTGAGGTGGGGCTGATTGGGTTTGTGAGATACCTGGGTGGGCCTGCGGAGGCTGAGATGTTGGCATTTTAGTGACATTTGCATAGCTTCTCGTTATAGCTGGGATTTTTTTGTTGGCCTCTGGGTACGAGATAGATTGCTCCGCCATTAAAAGTTTAATTGCGCGTTGCCTACCATATTCTGGACAATCCTTGCTAATGGCCGAGTGATCTCCCTGACAGCTAACACAGAAAGCTTCACTTTTGTGAGTGTTACAACTTTCACCTGGGTGGTCAAGTCCACACTTGTAACATCTGGGCTTTGAGCGACACAGATTTCGAGTATGACCGAAACGACAGCAGCTAAAACACTGAACTATTGGGTACATGTACAGTTCTACCTCCAGTGCAGAATAGCAACAGTACACACGCTTTGGCAGGGTTTGACCGTCAAATGTGAGGACTACCGTCTGTGTTGGTTTCCATTCAGGTTGCCCATCAGTAGATACAAACTTACGATTCATCCTCCGGGCTTTCAAAACCCTGCCACAGCCCGCTGGTACTTTTGTCCGTGTAACTATCTCTTCCTCCGACCATTCAAGAGGGACATCCCTCACCAATCCCATGCGAGTTACGTTATACTGAGGTATAGTCGCACTATATTTGTAGGCTTCCAATATTGGGTTAGAGAGGAAAGCGTTAGCGTCTTCTGGTACCTTGAACTGTACTTCTACTTTGTTGCGTCCCAGTTTTTTAATTCCACCTTGCAATACATTAGTGACGTTGTTCTTCATCAGAAATAGTCCAAACTTGACATGGTGCAATGTTGTGCCCGAGTTTGGTTCGTTTTCAATAAGAGAAACATGTACTATGTATGGACCTTTGTCAAGTACTGAATATTTCGTTCTGGCGGGTGGGTTTGGAATGGGTCTAGACAATTTTACCGGCATCTCGCTAGGGGAATTAGGCACCGCTGGGCGCTTTCTATTTTGGGTTTCAGAGACTTCCATTTTCTCAGGAACGGCATTTTGGGTCTGGGGGAGAGTAACCGTGATGACTGGGGTCAATTCAAACGGCTCAATATCTGGAGGTTTAGGGGGGATCCTTGTTTCGTCCATTTTTTACGGAATAAATGGTTGGACTTACCGGAATGTTATTTTATTTGGACAGACACTGAATACCAACACCACACAAGACAAAACAACAGTAAAGCCTCCGAAAAGTACTTAAGGGGAGCCAAAAAACAGAGAGCGCACGTGCCAGCCAGAGACAGCGACGCAGAAAAAAAACTAACCTAACCTAACCTAGCATACGAAATAAGCTAATCTGTGGTCTCAGATTGTCAGCTGTCAGTGTATTGTACATCTCGACTAATCTGTGATCTCTACTGAGTCTGTGGTCGTCAGTGTTGTTGATGTCCGCCAAGATTTTCTCTGTTTATTTTACCTTTCTTTACGAACTCCTCTCGTTCTACAAAACCCAACGACAATGACCAAAGTGGCTGACAATATCAACCCGCACATCTACGAGAAAGGCTCGGCGCGGGAGGTAACGAGCGCGGAGTTCGACGAAGAAGTGGCCGACGACTTCGATGAACGAGAGATCTTCGATATGATCCGTAATATCAACGATCCCGAGCACCCGCTCACGTTGGAAGACTTAAGGGTCGTAGAGGAGAAGAATATAACGGTGGACAACAAGAAGGAGACTATACTCGTCACCTTTACTCCAACCATTCCACACTGCAGCATGGCAACCTTGATTGGTAAGTCTTGCGTTTAATAAAAATGTGAGCTTCTTCATTTTGGTAGTTCATCTTCAGCTTAAGATGCGTAGCTGCCTGAAATGTATCTTATACATATCGACTACGTCATAAATAACAACTATATATATAACTAGTTCAACCACATCCATAGAATACCTTTCGCCTATGACCGCACACTCAGTCTCTGGCACACACAAACCGGTAACAGTCGATCTCCACGACACAGGTTCGCCTAGTGTGGAGATCACAGGCAGAACAAACGGAAACAATAATTTGTACCCAATGTTAGATCAATAAAATGTAATATTCTATTTACAGCATGTTCTTAATTGTCAATATGTAGTTGTTTAATCAAGCATGTATAATTGTTTAGCGTAAGTAATTATTATTTTTTCCAATGAAATTTGTTGAATAAAGATAAAGATAATGAAAGCAAGATATTAAATAATGATACTTAATAATTTATTTATTTAATAATGACTAGATATTAATGATACATAATTATAAGTAACGACTACATGTTAATAATAACTCTTTTTATTCTAGTGCCCAGTTTCTTAAAATCAGACCAAAAATTGCACCTTTTCGGCACATAGGTATAATGTTCTTTTGAAACAGTGTTTTAGGAATGTTTTCAAATGCAGATATTAAAATTATCTTAAAAGATCTTTTCAAGCTTTGAAGAAATAGAAAACAAATACAAATATACTTTATTATCTCTAGTACATAAGCACTAAAAAAATTAGTGAAACTCTTAAAAATTTACATGCTACATTATGTAGTAGGAGACAGGAGTCCAAAGTAGGTTTTCCCGTGCTATGGATCTCCTGGCTTCCACTTCTCAAAGACCGAGGGCACTGTTCTTACAGCATTCAGTATTTAAGTGTTAAGTTACTATATTAACTTGCATAGAGCCGTGGCTGGGAATGTGGTGCGTTGCCTCCCAGCCTAATAAATATATAAAAATTGTTGTGTTGTGCTTTGCTGAACTTAACTTTTTTTTTTCTCTTTTTTCATTTAAAGTCTACGTTAGTGTGTAATTATGGAATTCATTCATCGAAAGAGGTCCAACTCCTAAGATACAGGTAAACCCTAGTTTAGGAGTTGAAAATCGCTTTTAATCTGTAATTCACTTACTACCAGAGACTGTCACATTTTTATTTTATAACTTAATATTATAAAGAGTGTATGCTTTTTGGTCAAATAAACAGTTTTTTACTTCACTTCACTTTATTGTTACTTTTCAGGCCTCTCCATAAGAGTACAGCTGCTACGAGCGCTGCCGAGTCGTTTCAAGGTGACAGTGGAAGTAACAGAAGGCAGCCATGCCTCTGAAAATGCGGTGAGAACAGTGACACTTAATGTTATTTTATTAAATCCTAAAAATCACCATTAAGGGGGTCCAGGGAGTAACACTAGCGATACCGTGGAAAAAAGTCATATCTTTTTTTACAGATCAAATTTGCAAAAAGTGTCAGTACAATCTCTCAATCATGTTAATAGTGATTTTTAGGACCCATGACAAAAGAACAAAGGAGATGAAAAGAAATGGAAACAGAATAAAATAAATATTCAAAGGGGGCTCCCATACAACAAGCGTTGTCTAAAGACAGCGCTCGCCATCTAGCGGCTATCTATGTAACCTTCACAGCGCCGATGTCATGTCGTTAAATGTCAATGTTAAACGCTTCTTGTTGGTTTCTATAGATGGTGCTGTCTTAGTAATAGGGTACCTTGCCCTTTGGGTACGGAACCCTAAAAAAGATATGATTTTGTTCCCACGCTAGTGTTACTCCGTGGAGCCCCTTAAGCTTATGCTTTTTTGTTTCCAGGTGAATAAACAACTAGCGGACAAGGAACGCGTTGCGGCTGCATTAGAGAACAATAATCTGGTGCAAATCATCAACCAGTGTGTCGCTACGTCCTAGCGGTTTGATAGCACGATGCCCACTATATTGTCACTTTCATTATTTTTCATTACAATCGATAGCCTGATGCCAACTATTACAAATCTTACCCCCAGTTAATCTACTGTTCACAGCTGTCAATTGACCAATGCGCATACAAAAAAAAAACCACTGACAGCTGTTAACAGTAGATTAACAGCTTGTTAGTGTACGAGAAACCGGGGGTCAGTAAGTGAGGTCGGAGTATGCCTAAAATAGCGCAAAGCCTATCGGCATAAAAGATTTGTTTAGTGGCACGATGCTCACGTTTACAGTCGGCAATACTGTAAATGCGTGGGATTGCCGTCGATTTGTACAGTCAAGAACACAAAACGAAAACTTTTTATAATTATTAATGTCAATGTGGTGCGAACTAACGTATGAAGATTTGCAAAAGTTGAAATCAGTAATCAATAATTTATTTCAACGTAAATAAATTTACTTTCTGTTTGCTGAATTTCAATGTACTATGTGAGCCGCTGTCATTGTGCTACCGATTCGTATTGAAATGAAATAAAAGTAATAAAGTGCGACAGTGGTCACCGAGTCCGGAGGGGGCTGGCGATGGCGGGGCGGCCCGCGCGGCTCGCTGCATAAGCATAACCTTCTGTAGCCATTCGCGGGCTCGCCCGGCGTCGCTGAGTCACACAGCCCCCGCCATTTTAGCTAGTGTAGGCTATTGTGCTTCGCGCGGGCCCGAAGATTACTTACTATCTTTATTTGAGGCCGTCAGCGCAAAAGAGGCCTAAGCTTAACATAGTTAGTATGGAGATAATGAGCTATACATCATCATCATCATCATCAGCCATTTAACGCCCACTGCAGGGCATAGGCCTACTTCGTGGTTTTTATAACCATGAGGGGTTTTGCCATAACTAACCGCCACGCTCGGCAGGCGGGTTGGCGATCGCAGTATGCGGTTGGAATCTCAGGAAGACGCTGCTGCCAGTCTTCTTGTAATTTATTTCCTTGAGGTACACATTTTCGTGAATTTAAATTTAATACATATGGCCGGTTTCTGAATTGAGAATTTCACTGAGTAAATACTTAAGTAACGTTCTTTTCTGAGAAATTCCAAGAGACAGCACTACGGTTAACCATTTACTTAGCGAAATTCTCAATTCAGAAACCGGCCATTAGTCTGCTTCGTGGGCAAAAACAATACGCGCAAAATAATGTCTACAACGCCATCTGTTATCCATGGGTGAAACTAGGGATAGGCCGGTTTTGCATCAACATTTATTAGGTATGTTTTAAATAAATTGCAGTAGACAGTCTGGCAAATGAAAGCGCGACTCGAAAAAAGGCAGCAAATAGTAAGAAAAAAACATTTCGATACTTGAATTTTTTTCTTAATTAAATGCCATCTCCCTAGGTGACAGGATTTTATGTAAGTAGCTAGTTATTTTATTATTATTATCACGCTTTCATTTGCCAAACTAAACTGACAGTATTGTAAGGTATTTAGTAGGTTTCTGCATAAATCTGTAAGCAACTAAAAATATATGCATTATTTATGGTCTAAGCACATACAGTTTATTATAAAAATATCCCATTATCGTTCCTTACTCTTTATATAGTACAATATTATCTACACAATAAATATTAATATTCAGCCAACAAGTATCAAAATTATAAAGTCACAATGGTAACGGTTGCAAGACAGTCATTTAGTGTTGCCATGTAAAAACTTTAAAGAAGATTCCAGGTCACGCTTTCGTTTGCCACACCTTAAGCATGAATATGAAAAGTTGTGAGTTAGGCCACTTTTGCGCTGACGGCCTCATTTGTACATTTGTAATGCTAGACTAGACGAAGGGGATATGCTTAATATTGATCTGTGACCGATGTCTATGACATCGATTTTCTTTACATAACATAACATAAACTCACGTCTGTATTCCAGAGAGGTAGTCAGAGACCAGGGACTGCCACTGTCTTTAATCTAATAAAACAGATTTTTAACGGATATTAACTCGTTTACTTTTCCATATTACTTTACTTTTCCATACCACTTTTGCAAGTGCCGCCGTGGTCTCGGTAGACTGAGGTGCCGAAACGTCGGAAAATTGTAAAATGGAATAGTAGACGAGTTAATATCCGTTGAAAATCAGTTTTATTATGTCTAGTGCTCGTGTTAACCTCAGAAAATACTATGTCTTTAAAGTCGCAGTCGATCACAATAGATACCTAACTATTTTAGCAGATTTACGTGGCCCCGGATCGGACGAGAGAAAAGCGGAAGCAGATTAAATATCAATTGTCTCTATATATTACTGAATATACACGGAGTAATTGAGTGCCTGGTTTATTTTTCATCTTCCATTGCGCATATAACCCTAAATCTGCAACAGAACAGCTGTCTGACTGTACGCGTTCTCCTTTAGGATACGAAAGGAAGGGAGATCAAGAAATAAAAACGAATTATCAACGGTCATAATTATTTATTTAACATCACAACATTTCGAAAGCTACATCAAATTGGGTTGTTGTCTACTGAAGTTAGATCCAGTGTTGCCTCATACAAATTACAATAAAACTTTAATATTTCATTTATTAATTGTAGTTAGAATTGACATTGAATACCTATTTACTATATGGTGGAAAAAGGGTGTCTATTTACCTACCGTTAATAAAATTTAGAAGAAAAGGTCACAATAAAATTCTAAGGCCCCAAAGTTACAGAAGGTTATTTTTAAGTTTGTATAGGGTAATATTACTCATTAATCATTTACGCAAAAAATATTATTAGGCTGTCGATCACTTCTAAAATGAGCTAAATTTACAGTAATTTCTATATTTAGAACCTTACGGCGGAAACACATCAGGTGACCCGACGGGACGCGTGTTGAGTAAATTCCAATCATACCATTTTCATCGATCTGCATAGGTTTTGGATGTCAAAAATTGACTGTCTAGTAAATTAATTGACTAATTCTGACGCAACTCTGCGCCGCATAACGTGTGAGTAGCGACATCGGGTTGCCGTTTCAACAAGAAATAGAAGAGAACACGCTACCGTCACCCGATGACCCCTATTAGCAGTGTTTCTGGACCTATAAATAATACGATTGAAATTCACTCAGCACGCATCACAGATGGTGGCGTGTTATCGCATGTGTCGGATCCTTTATCCTGTACCATACTAAGGCAGACTTGCACCAATTCTTAAATGCCACTTAAGTCACCATTTAAATCGACTTTTGTGTGAAGAATTCAAGTTAAATGCTGTTTAAGCCACATTTAAAGAAAGTGGCGCAGGTCGACCTTAGATAGACAGAATATTCTTTATTTTACATCAGGGCCCTACTTCATACAAGTACAATTCATGGTTAATAATGAGAATTCGATGTAAGTACATTGTATTGTCGATTACCCCCAGAGAAATAAGAAGGAAGACTGCTACGCAATTTACATCGAATTGTTATAATAAACTATGAATTGTAGTTTTATGAAACGCGGCCCAGGACTACACCATTAAAGCACCACTAAAGGCCACTAGAATATTAAAATTATTTTTCAATACAACATGGGCCAAAGCCTGGACTGGTTCAATCCACGGAACAACTGCTCTAAAGCTAGGGATATAAGTGCGATTTTACAATAACATCATCTTCGCAACTGTTGCGGATTGTATCACTGACCAAAATAGTTTTATCCATGCACTAGAAATCTATTTAAGTGATTTTGTGCTTTAAGAACTAGGTGATTAAATTAGTTTTATCATATACAAAGCAACACTATTCGTTTATACATTGTGATACTAAATAATCCTATGAAATAATATAACACCTTAGTCTAATTAGCTTTTCATAATAATGACCATTCGTTGCACAGATAAGGACTGGGTAGAAGTTTTGCTTTTATTTTACATATCGCAATAAATGCTGTCACAAAAATACATTCCCTTCAACGCTGAAAAAAAGGGGTCAAATCTGACTTATCTTATAAAGAAGAGTGCTGCTATGCATCTTTTGTCAAAGGTCGCGCTAGTGCACGCCCGCCACTTAACAATTAAGGCCTCATCCTATCACAATTAAATGGGTAAATATAAGAGCAGTTCGCTTAAGCTCTAACTGTAGGGTTAATTGAAGGGGACATGTTTCTCAATGAAATCTGAACTGTATTTCACAAAGTACGGACCGTTTTTGTTGCTCTCTGAATGAATTCACAAAGAATACGCTTGTTATTAATTGTTTTAATTCGAATTTAAGTAAATCTAATTTGTATGACTGACATTTTTATATCCATTTCAAGTATTTATATTGATTTTCTTTTAAATCCATTTGAATTTTTAATGATTTAAACAATTGAACATATCTTTATTTGTATCATTTCTTTTGTCATTGCTGTTGCTGCAACATTTTATACGGTAGGTATACAATAAAGAATATTCTTATCTTATCTTATATTTCATGATTTTATCTATTTTGGAATTGGAATTTTTATATTATTATTTTAGTTATTTTTACTGACATGTTTTAAAAATAAAAACAAAAAATTCTTTATTTCAGGCAGTACCCATATAGTGTTAGTAACAATGGTGACTTAAGAACTATGTTAGTAACAGTAATAAAACTAAAAATTAACATTTTCTGCGGTGCTACTTCTTGTACCTAATTTTAGAGACTTCTGTGTCTCTCGGCTCTCGGTTAAATTTCATTAATTTTTTTAATGATTTTATCTATTTTTATTTTTTTAGTGCAATCTAATGTTATGTAAATTAAAAATGTTTACTTCGCTGTCGCAATAGGGTAAACTGTAATGGTAGTTGTAAGTTTTATGAAATAAATAAAAAAAGCCCACTGAAATTATTACTGCCTTATTACTCGGCTGAATTGGGCAGCTGTGTTAGTACGTTTAGTTTTGACGCATTTTAATGTTTTCACTTGCGGTAAAAAACGTGCTTAAGAACTGCCAGAGTGGATAGATTGCCGAGTGCTCACGGTATTAGGTATGCTTCTGTGGCGGATACACACGGTAACTGCTAAGACCCGATGAGAACTACGGTTTAAGTGCTTAGTGAGTTTCCAGCACTATCGTGCGTGCGAGTGCCTAGGGGCGTTTCTAGCACTATCGTGTGAGTGCCTAGGAGTGTTTCTAGCACTATCGTGTGAGTGCCTAGGAGCGTTTCTAGCACTATCGTGTGAGTGCCTAGGGGCGTTTCTAGCACTATCGTGTGAGTGCTTAGGGCGTTTCTAGCACTATCGTGTGAGTGCTTAGGAACTTTCTAGAACTATTGTTTGTGTGCTTAGGGAGCTTCTAGAATTTCTTCTTCTTTATGTTAACATATACGAAGGTTTCCGGAACACAGGCTTGACCTAGCGTGGCGTCCACAGTAAACTGTCTGTATATGTAACCATTTTTATTAATAAAGAACTTTTTACTTTACTACCGTATGAGTGCTCAGGTAGTTTCTAGCACTATAGTGTGAGTTCTTAGAGAGTTTCTAGCACTATCGTGCGAGTGCTTAGCTAGTTCCTAGCACTATCGTGTGTGCTTAGCTAGTTTCTACCAATACCGCGTGAGTGCTTAGCTAGTTCCTAGCACTACTGTATGAGTGCTTAGCTAGTTTCTACCAATACCGTGTGAGTGCTTAGCTAGTTCCTACTACTGTGTGAGTGCTCAGCTAGTTTCTAGTACTATCGTGCGAGTGCTTAGAGAGTTTCCAGCACTATCGTGCGAGTGCTTAGGAAGTTTCTAGCACTATCGCGTGAGTGCTTAGCTAGTTCCTAGCACTACTGTGCGAGTGCTTAGCTAGTTTCTAACACTATCGTGCAAGCGCTTAGCGAATTTCAGCAGTTATCGTGTTGAATTCCAACAGAAGCACACCGACGAGCTTATTATTAGTATAGTCATACTTCAGTGCAAAATGGTTAATGAATTTGTACCGTGTGCTTTTGTTCAGCGTGCTGTTTGGAATAAGGGCACGTTTTCACTCAGATTTTGACTAAAACTGTTTTGAAACCAATTCTAAGTATAGGCCAGCAATAGCTGAACCCTATGCTTAGAATTGGTGTATTTCCTTAACATTCATTAGACACAGGAGGTACACACGACATCAGAATTCCTTTGCCTTACTTCTAAGAGCGTTAGAGCTAAACGCTCTTAGAAGTAAGGCTTATTTTTATCTTCAAAAGGTTGAGATCGTCAGCGTCAGGGCTGCATTGAAGTTATGGTTTTGTTCTGATTTTATTTTGCGACAAAAATGGTCAAAAGTCTAAAAGGCTCGCCAGTTGTCGTTCGTACGATGAGGAATAAAGTATTGCAGGACATAATATTAACCTAACACTTGTATGAAATTCTACACACGAGCAACAAGAATATCTTATCTTACCTTACTAGAATAAGGTTAGAACAAAAAATACTCACAAAAAGTGAATACTTATTGACTGCCTCGTGGGTCTAGCCGTTAAAGCGCTTAACTACCAAAACAGAGTTCGTGGGTTCGATTCCCACTGGCAGCCGCCGTACAAATGGCCTCACTCTGGGTGTATTTTCCCGTTTATGTTAGGGTATCATAGTTTGGGATCAGGTCAAGTGACTGTGTTGTGTGGAAGTTACTATTATTATTATTATAAGATTTTTTTTAAATGAAACAAAATATTTTTAAAAGAAATTAGCATTGACATAAGAAACCTGCGTAGCCGTCAATTTTATTGTCTGCTTCTATCCTCATTCTGTGTATACATACATTTTCCTAACACACAGCACAAGCCTACCTTTAATTTGAAAATGACTCTTCGACTAAAAATAAACGAATGACGTGTAATATTCATAAATGCATTCTATGATCAAATTCTCCATAAATTCAAATCCATTTTTCAATCGATTACTTCTTGTATTGTCGCTAATAATACTACTTCAAAAAGAAAATATAAAATTCCAAAATGTTCTCAAGAAAATGGCACCTTCCAAAACTATAACCTGGTATAGCCGGCTCCATTGCAATATTCATATAAATATCTATTTGTTTGCTTAAGAAATATAAAAAAAAAACTATGTTCACATCACATAACGCAATAAGCTATGCAGCTATCACCATTTTAATGAATGACCACTATTTTTGATATTTACATTAAACGTGGAACTTTCGCAAATCTCCCAGAATTCTCGCGGATTTCTCTCATTGTTAGCAACAAGTTCTCAAGACAACTGGCATTAAAAAGTAACAATTTTACACAGTTATCGAGGAGATCAGACCGTTTACTAATCCTAACTTAGATTTGCGTTCTACAATTAGCACAAAGCATTACGTGGAAGCTTCGAAAAAAATCTTCCATACATCTTCTTTATATACTACTCTGTGTAAAAAGTATCGGGAATATGTCAATAAAAAGACCCGCGTAAAAGAGGTCGTTTTAATTTTTTTACTGCATTTTAGCGCGCAAAATTTGAGCGGGGTCTGTCATTTAATTTGTTTTAAACTACACTTTTTGTTGGTCATAGTTTTGAGTCCTCGGCGGTTTTTACAATGGAAAATATTGTTGAACAAAGAGTGTGCCTTAAATTTTGTGTTTCAAATGATATTTCATGTGGTGAATCACTAAAAATGTTGCGAAATACCTACGGCGAATCGTGTATATTGAAAACAAGGGGTTATGAATGGTAAAACGAAGTTAGTTAGATCACTTAAACTCAAGAACGGCTGGACAGATTTTTATGACCATCGATTGATTGGATTTATCTATGCTCCGAATAGCAGAAGGATGTAGTCCTTGGAAAAATGGAGGCGAGCCAGCTAGTTTTTTTATTAATCAATATGGAGATGGTCAGACCAGTTGGTATAAGGGGTGCCAGCAACAGGAAGGTAACCAAGGGAAGTTACGAGCCCACGATATTGCCAGAAGGTAACGAATGATTTGAATTTAGTGGACTTGGGCAGGGCTTCCCGACCTGTGCGCCGCGACTGACGATGGGCTGAAATCAGATTTTTGGGACATAAGAAAAATTTACCCCAGAAATATGTTCTACTACATTTTGTAAGCCTATTTATGTTCTTTGGTATTTTTTCGTAAATGCAATTTATGTACAAAGTTACAAGGCTTGGAATTTGTTTTGGAAAACTCACTTTTTGACTAAGTAGAGAAAAGATTCCGATAGTCTAAACATAAACATTTTAAACATAAATTGAATTGTATCATTATACAATTAACAACGTCATTACCTTGTTTTTTTGGTTCCACACCACGAACATGGTGCGTTTTTTTACAGTGATAGTTCGGTCGGCCTAACCCACATAGGAAGATTTAACATCATAAACAAAGTGGTTGTACTACAAGTTATAAGTATAAAACATGTCGAAAAGTCCGTAAGTCACCTATTTTTATCACTTTCTATATCGCTAACAGTGGCAATATCAACAGAAGCTAAATTTTCTCTTTCGTTTTCTTCTTCCTGTTCATCCAAAATCAATAACTTTCGGACTTGACAGGGATATGTGTTTCCTAGAGAACTTTGGTCTCAGTGTGGAAATATATTGATCTGAAGAAATTACAAAACTATGTAAGATAGCCTCTTTTGTTGCTCGGTATTGCGTTTTTTTTCCGCAGAAGGAACCGAGTTACTGATATAGCTCGAAGAACTGCTCAGTTGAAGTGGCAGTGGGCGGGACACATAGCTCGGAGAACTGATGGCCGTTGGGGCGAAAAAGTTCTGACCTGGCGACCGCTGACCGGACGACGCAGCGTGGGCAAGCCGCCCACCAGATGGTCTGACGACCTGGTTACGGTGGCGGGGAGTCGCTGGATGCGGGCGGCATAACACCGGGAAGCTTGGAAAACTATGAGGGAGGCCAATGTCCTGCAGTGGGCGTCAAATGGCTGACGATGATGATTGCGTTTTTTTAGGAGGTTTTAACTTCTCCGGGGATTTCTAACAAATATTTGAGGATAAATATTTGTACAAATGCCTCAGTCTGGGTGTATATCCTTGTTTGTGATGTCCTTCCCTGGTTACCATAGCACAGGGTATCCTAGTTTGTGACCAGGACAAGTGATGCAACTTCCACAGAACACAATCACTTGTCCTGGTCCCAAACTAGGATACTCTGTGCTATGGTAACCAGGCAGGAAGTTCCAGGTGGAAGTTCACCATGATCATCATCATCATTCAGCCACAAGAATTCCACTGCTGGACGTAGGCCTCCTCCATGGATTTCCAAAAAGACCGGTTAGAAGCGGCCTGCATCCAGCGTCTTCCTTGACCTCTTTCACGAAGTTGGACCGGCCTAGTTGGGACAGTTTGTCCTAAGTTGTGGAAGTTATCATTATCAGCGATATCCTTTTGACGATTTGTATGCTGCATTGAAGCCAAAAATGCAGAAGATTGCTCTTCTACCGAAAACAAAGATGCAATGGTATCACTGCGTCTTTTCTTTTGCTTAGGGCCTGACTCATCAGAAGGTTTCCTAGGACTAACTCCAATCCCAGTGGAAGTGCCAACAGCCTCTGTTGGTGTAACTCCTTGAGATGGACCAGCAGCCACCGCAGCCGCAGGGTCTAACGAACGTTGTGATAGGCAAATAACATCATCACGCCACATGCCTTCACGTATCTGAAATATAGACAACTCCTCCCAAGGCACGTAGGATTATTATATATAAGCTAGTGTAAGACTAGAATAAGGGAGTTAAGAAACTGGAGTCTTAACGATGTATTAATTAAAATGTGATCAACCGTTCCTGTTGTTTCCCTGCTGCGCCGCCGTCCTGCAACCACTCCCCCCACCACTGGGCATACTTCATGGCGACCGTGACAGCGTGACCGTGATGTCGAGGCGTCAGCAGAGGGCGTGAGTTTTTGGCTTATGCAGGTGCTAACTAACTCTAACTCCTCTTTACGCTGACTATCTGTCGATTGTGAATCACGTTCGGTAGCGTCCGACTCTATATGATTCACGGAGCGCTGACCGCCTGACCTAGAAAAACCATACCTAGGCAAATTGTTATACGCCCGATTATCTGAGTTATGAAGTGAGAAAATTACGTTAAATGTATGTATACCTACGTAGTTTGCGCTGTATTTACACACTAATCAATTTATAAATGAGCTGAATCCACCGAAATTACCAACTGTACTACACCAAAACGCCTCAAACATGTAAAGACTTACGTGGAAAATCACAAGCACCCAAAGCACACACCACTTGCCGCTGGTAGTCTACTTCTTCTTGTAGCCATAGGAACTAATTGCTGCAAACTCCTGATCGCACATGAGCAGTAGTTCCAACCACTGCGATCCCGTTACCCTTGGCAGCGACAGGGTGCCTCCGTAACAGTCAGGCAGGCACTTCGGACTGATGTACTTGTGGAGCTGGTCTCGGTCGTTGCCCATGAAGATAATGCGGGACCGGAGCTTCTCTTTCAGGAAGGGCTTGAACAGTTGGAACACCATGTTGAAGATATAGGGCTGGTTCACGATGTACAACCCTTTGACGCGGAGCGGGATGCTTTCCTGGCCGCCCATTGTCATTGGAAATCGGGGACCTGTTCCCAACACAAACAATAGCACCTACATAAGCCAAAAACTCACGCCCTCTGCTGACGCCTCGACATCACGGTCACGCTGTCACGGTCGCCATGAAGTATGCCCAGTGGTGGGGGGAGTGGTTGCAGGACGGCGGCGCAGCAGGGAAACAACAGGAACGGTTGATCACATTTTAATTAATACATCGTTAAGACTAAAGTCTCTTAACTCCCTTATACTAGTCTTACACTAGCTTATATATAATAATCCTACGTGCCTTGGGAGGAGTTGTCTATATTTCAGATACGTGAAGGCATGTGGCGTGATGATGTTATTTGCCTATCACAACGTGAATCTTTGAATTCGGGTCACTGATTGAATCTAACCAAGCACTATTGCTGTTTACGAAATCTGAGACTTTAGAACCCGATTGTAACCACTCTATGAAGATTGTAACAATGTTTCCTACAAAAATGTTTATGATTTTTATGTTATTCGTCACTCAAGTGTTTGGCGTTACGAGACGAAAAAGAAAATCGCCATCTTTAATACTACGATTTTGTTTAAGTTTTAAAAATACGTCAAGATTAGAAATTAAACCTTCCGTGATATGGACATAAAATTGCCGCGCTAAAGATGTGGTAAGGACGTCTGTCAATCGCTAATGCATTATACAAAGTGAACGACAAATGCTGGCGTGGGTGGATAGTCAGTAATGAGGGTACTTTTAAAGCGTTGTGATTGGTCCACGTTATCAGTTGAATAACTTTAATGCTAACTTAACGCCACGTTTGAACTTGTTTGTAGTACTGACCTTAAAACGAAGTTCTAAGTTACATATAAAGGTATCTACGCCTGACATGGGTTGGGTGGAAGACAATTAGCATGAAACAGCTGTTTATTTAGGAATATTAGGTCCACGTTAGAATTTGTTTGTAGAACTAATCATAGAACGAAGTTCCAAGTTACGAAATAATCTTTGTGAGGGATCTGTGCAGATGCAGAGCTCAAGCCTTTCATGTCACATCGGGAAGTAGTTCAAAAACAGTTTACTATGGCACAAAGCATAAAATTCGTTCATTTTTAAAACTTAAATCTAAACTAAACACTAGTATAATGGTAAAACATCTAAATATAACGAACGAAGACATACGAAATGTCATCTGCAGCTTAAAAGAAATACTCGTTTTCGTCGCTTCTTTCACCTGTTGCCACCTGTGAATTTGTGAACGTGTCAATAATTTGCTATTTTGCCTGGGGAAAACATGGCGGGACGACCTCGCTACCTTTCTACCGGGTTGGCACGAGGTGGCTACGAACAGGGAGGAGTGGAGAACTCGTGGGGAGGCCTTTGCCCAGCTCTGGGGCACAATCGGGGCCGCATAAAAAGAAAAGTACGTCACAGGCCTTCTCTCAAAGAGAGTTTGAGCTTAATTACCACGCGTGCCTACCGCGGATTGGCAATTATAAGCCCAGACACTCGGGTTTTCTCAAGATTTTTTCTTTACCGTTATGCCGGCGCCAGACATGAGTTCAATGAAGTGATAACTTCTTTGCTCACACATTTGGTCACATATTGTTTTATCTGCCAGATTTGATCACTACTCTGAGGTCACAGTTTTCAAAGAGACTTCACAAAACATGGACGACGATTTGGTCGACATAGTTTGCTTATATTATTTATATGTGTGTGTGTGTGTGTGTGTGTGTGTAGTTATTTATGCACATTTGTGAAGTTATAGTAGCAATACCACTCGCTAACTGTGAAGGAAAACATCGTGAGGAAACCTGTGTGTCTGAGCTATTCACATACCTCAGCGCTTGAAATCGCCAATCCGCGGTGGGCACGCGTGGTGATTAAGCCCATACTCTCTCTCTCTCTCTGATTGTAGGCCTGTGCCCTACAGTGGGACGTATATAGGCTGCTTATGTATGTTTAATTATTTGTTACACGTATAAATAAATAAACAAAAACAGCCAAAACGAAGACGTGAATGGATGTGGGAAACGCAGCGTGCGCAGTGTGGCAGGCGAACAAACATTTGGCCTTTGGTCCCTCTGATGTGCGCGACAAAACCGACACGGAACGGCAAAGCGGACTGTGATCAAATATGTGCCAACCGTATCAAATGGCCGTGCCACACATGTGAACACTTATTTGATCACTTCTTTGAACTCATGTCTGGCGCCGGCATTAACACTCCTTAATATACACACAAGCAACCGATATACATTAACAGATTTAAACTTGCAGTCATTAAAAAAACCGGCCAAGTGCGAGTCGGACTCGCGCACGAAGGGTTCCGTACCATTATCTACAGAACATAGACACAAAGATCGAGAAAAACGGCAAAAAAACACGTTTGTTGTATGGGAGCCCCCGCTTGAATATTCATTTAATTTTAATTTAATTATTTATTTTTGAAGCTAATATAATACTAAATATTCTGTGAATATTTCAACCGTCTACCTGTTACTGTTATTAACATCGAGCAAAAAACGGCAAAAAATGACGTTTGTGGTATGGGAGCCCCCCTTAAATATTTATTTTATTCTCTTTTTAGTATTTGTTGTTATAGCATCAACAGAAAAACATGATCTGTGAAAATTTCAACTGCCTAGCTATCACGGTTCATGAGATACAGCCTGGTGACAGACAGACAGAAAGACGGACAGTAAAATCTTAGTAATAGGGTCCTGTTTGGCACCCTTCGCCCTACGGAACTCTAAAAATTAAGTGCAAGCGAGTGATTTCAAATGTATGTTTAAATAAGGCAATTCCAACAAACATTCGCAAGCACTACAAATTATTAACTTAACACCGGATAAACTTACTTATGAACTTATTTTTGACACTTCCGACAAAAAACCAAGTAAGTTTAATCCGGTGAAAGTCGATAATAAGACAATTCTAACTCACCCACAAAGCTTAGTGGTCCATGCTGCTGTGGCTGTAGATGTCGAAGTTCTCAAACTCCTCGGAGTCAAACGCCTTGATCTGTTCGAACAGATCACTTGGATCCATCAGGCTCTCGGGATGGTTCGAGGCTGTCGAGGTCATGAAACTGAAGCCGTCCAGTTGCAGACCGTGGGATGAAGGGTGAGTTGGGCAGAAGATAAATGGAACGAGTGTGTGAGAAATTATTTAAGAATTGAGTGTGTGGGAAAGTGTTCGTTGGAGGGAGTGAAAATGTAAATGAATAAATGTGTGAGAAATGGTTTGGTTGAGTGTGTCGAACGATCAATATTAGTGTGTCAGAAATTATGTTATTGCGTGAGAGTGAATGTAAAAGTTACACAAATTGATTTATTCCACGAACAAGGTTCAAGTTTCGTGTTGAAAAAGAAATACGTGGCTCAAAAGTGCAAGCGTCAAGCGCATCAGTGTATAAAAAAGAAAGTTTTTTTTACGTGTGTAGAAAATAACGTTGTCGAGTGTGCGTGGACAATGTTATTATGATTTTAGTTGTTTGTTCGTTTTTGGTCAGGCCAAGTCGTCCACAGCGCGCGCCGTTCCAGGGGAGAGCGTCAAGGATCGGGAACAAAAGAAAATGCAACACATTAGTGAAGGGCGACGGTCGGTGAAATGGAACAAGTACAAACGAAAAATACCAACTCCCTAGCGAATTAATTCACTTTGCCAAAAAGGCACCACAGACCAAATCGCAAGGTGATATGAAATTATGTTCGTTTTAATGTGTGCGTTTATTTATTCGACTATAATACTCTGGGCAGTTTACCAAATCAATTGCAAATGATAACGAAATGATAATTCAAATTAAATTATATTAAATTAAAAATGTGAAACGACCGTCTGTGTTGCATTTTCGTAAAGGAAAAGGGTGCAAAAAAAATTGTCTTTGAAAACTATACAAGAAATAGTGGGTAATTTTCTACAAGGACAATTTTCTTTTTCAAACAAAAACTACTTCAGTTGTCACGTAATATTATAATTGTAACGCGATCGCGCGTCCAACATTCAACATAGCAAATGTATACTTTAACTTAATTAATACTTTTTAATACTAAATAGTCACATCCATAAAACAGTGGGTTATCCTCCATTAACGTGTCACATCAATATTATTAGAAAAATTCTGAATAGACAATATTTTTATACCGTTAAATCATAGTCCGCAAATTTTATTAAGTAGCTGTGAGTGTATATACTTGTCAAAGTAATTTAATATTAAAACAATATGTAACTCAAAATGTTGTTTGAAAGTCAAACGTTGCAAGTACATTATGTGAAACTTCAACAACATTTCAATAATTTTAATACCCTAAAATTGACTTCATTGGATTCATAAAAGCATGCTTCATAATAATTAATTCACAAACGAGAATAATAATACTTTAGCACCGAATTGTATATACGTTTACAAATAAATTGAAATAAAAATATCAAAGTCATAGTTCAAATATATTTTTGCATAACAATAAGGGTGGTGAAGATTTGATATAGCAATATTTTTTTCAAAATGGCGTCTCGCCAATACTTAGCCACAAAAAAAATTGTTTATTCCGTATACAAAGTTATGCCGATATTTTTTCAAAATGGCGTCTCACCAATACTTAGCCACTAACAAATTGTTTATTCCGTATACAAAGTTATACCGATATTTTTTTCAAAATGGTGTCTCACCAAAACTTAGTCACTAACAAATTGTTTATTCCGCATACAAAGTTGTACCTTATGGATCAATTGCTTACCTAACATCAATGAATTTACGACTAACTTTATTTGCAAGGGGTCAGAAACCACATTAAATACTTTTAAACCCCTTGAACCCTCAACAAATAAAATTAATCTTAAAGATAAACCTATTATAATAAAAAAATTGTAAATACCTATTTAGAGGCTAAAAATTTCACCCATGCCGAGGCTTGAACCCGGTACCTCAGGCTAATCGTGCCAGCGCTCTCCCAACTGAGCCAATGGGCAAGTGCAAGCGTTGGTGAAATTTCGAACCTCTTTACGAACTTCTCTGTATTATATAGTCCGCACAAATCTTTTTGGCGGTAACGTGAACATAGTCACAGATCGTTTGCACATCGCTTACTGTCTTAACAGTGTATGTGTGAGTAATTGACTAATAGTAATTTACTACGCATCACACTACGTCAATTACTCACACTTACACTGTAGAGACAGTAAGCGATGTGCAAACGATATGTGACTACGTTCACGTTACCGCCAAAAAGATCTGTGCGGACTATACGTACTTCTCCGTATTTTTAGCCTCTAAATAGGTTTTTCAAATTCTCCACAACACGGATTAGTGCAACAAAGAATATAAATTGTAAATAGTTAAGTTTCAATTAACTTAATTAGACGTTAAGTCATATCCTAGGACGTTTACCTAAATTTTAACAAATCTGAGCACAAAAATTCGTCATCAAGTCTTATCACGGGGACAATTAATTGCATCACTACAACATTGAATATGTATAGTTGCACGTATGCTTTTCTGTTACCGATAAATAGTAGAATATTTTTATTCCAACAATTAATGTTAACATCATAAACATGATATATAAATACTGGTATATTCATTAAAGAAACTACTGTAAAAAATGCACTTTTGGACCCAGGTTTTTTCAAAACAATATGGATTTTTACAACACGTATGTATTTTTTCCAAATAAATGTTGCCTCCGATTTTTTTTTAAAAACGGGTCATCCGTAAACTTCGACACACCAATTTCGTACTTTACGGATGGCCCCAACCAATCGGACCGCTGTTTCTGATTCCTAAAATGCCCTAAACCCAAAATAAATTATTAAGTTGTAAAAGCCATTTCAGGAACCACTCGTACATTGTATAAGAATTTCCTGTTTATTTTTTCATTTTTTATCCGTATATTAGCCATTAATAAAATGAAAACAAAACATGCAGTCTTTGATGAATTAAAGAATGTGTCTAATCGTAATGACGTTTTTGCAACTTTTCGCTTCATATGTTTCACTTTAAGAACTTTCACGTAAACCTTTCCCTAAATACTAATAACAATTTTCTTTTCAAATGTTTCCGTACATAAGAAAAATATTTCGAGATCATTTTGTCATATTTGGCCATCGTCTTGAATTGTGTTCTAAGTCTTAACATTCTTGAAAACAGTAGTCTTCAGTCGTTTGTAAGTAATTGGTGTGTCCGAGTCACCATAAAATTGTTTGAACCCCATTTTTACAAATACGGCACATAGTACATTGAAATTCAGCAAACAGAATGTAAATTCTTTACGTTGATTATTGATTTCTGATTTGTAAATCTAATTTGAAGAACTAATATTCACCGGGTAACAAAAACCCCACATAAGAAAAGGGGAAGTCCTACGCGTCAATACGAAAAACTTTAAATATGGGGAAAACTTAGAAATCACTAAAAAAACAAGATTTTGATCTTTTTTTTTCTGATGAGACATAAATACTTTTTTATCTTTATCCTTAGGATCTTTAAGATCCTGCTCTATTTAGGGAGATATACAACCTTTTTCGCGCAGTCAAAAACTCTGGTGTGTAATTACTAACCTGGAAACAATTCTTTCCTATTATGTAAGTAACAAAAAAAAAAACCCGACGTCAAAAAAAAAGAGTTTGATGACTTTCTCGTGGATTTCATCAACAGATCTTGACCAAATTTATATTGGACCACCCCGGGGGTACCCCCATTCTTACTAAAAAGAAAAGAATGAATTAAATCAGAGAACGTGGTAGATAATTATCGCTGAACACACATAAAAATGTAACGATTTAAGAATGACCTGCTTTTTTAGAAGTCATTAAACGTGAAAAAAATTTGTGTAAATTTATAGTCTTTTTACGGACAGCGTACGTCCATGAATAGCGCGAAAGGTTTAAGTAACATTGTGCCCAATTTGTGCGATTATAGCACTTGTATAAGAGTTTAGGGTAACAGGTAACTGTAACATACCGTACAAGCGTTCGTAGGGGTTCTTTACCGTTATTCACTAGTGGACAAATCGTAGCCTTTACATATTATATTATGAACGATTACGTGGATAAATAATTTATAGTATTTGGATATAAATCTTTTTAGCAAAATAAACCCGACTTCAATAAAAAAAAAAGAGTTTGATGACTTTCTCAATGATCTGATCAACAGATCTTGACCAAATTTATATGGGACCACCGTAAAGTACCTTCATTATCGCTGAGCACACATATAAAAATATATACCGACGAATAGAGAGAATAGACGACCTCTTGCTTTTTTGAAGTCGGTTAAAAACAGGTACTTTTAAAGTATCTACATTAAACTTACCTAAAACATTTATTGAGTTTTTAAAATCATTAAAATGCCCGTGGATGCGAATGGCGCGAGAAATGGGCAGATGTTGATGATGATGAATGTCAAACAAAAATGTTTTTTACTTTATTTTACGAGTATGTCCACTGGTGAATAACGTGAATAAACTGTTCGCAGCGCACTAGGAGTATGGTTCGTTCAGCTTTGGCCTACATGTAAATAAAACGTTGATAGAAATTGTTCAAATACTGGAGGCTATGTCTATTATCTTGGAGTTTTCTTGTCCATTTTTTCTTCAAAATGATCTAGATTTTGTAATGGACACCTAGTTTAACTTGTAACGTTCATTAAGTCGCAGTTTCTGTGCTACTTTGAATAAAAAAAAAAAAATTATTTTGATTTTTTATTTTATCAATTGGTTTGATCGTCCAGGGGCATTCATTCATCTCATTTTTCTGGTAAACTACTAGAATTAGAGTTGTTCTTAGAACAACATAGAGTGAATGTACTTTGTGTCACAGAGCACTGGCTACTAGAGTCTCAAATGAAATTTGCTATACATAATTATGAAATAGCCAGTTGCTTCAATAGAAAGTCTGCATTGCACGGGGGATCCTTAATAATAGTAAATAGTAGTTTAAAATATAAAGAACGGAAAGATATTTGCAGACTTTCTGTTGAAAAAGTTATTGAGCTATCATGTGTTGAACTGGCTAAGCACATTGTAGTAAGCGTATACAGGCCCCCCGCCAGTGACTACAGTTTATTTGAATCAGTACTAGAGGATGTCTTAAATGTAGCTTCAAGTAGTAGCAAGAACCTTATAGTCTGTGGAGATTTTAATATCGACTTGCTGGTAGATTCAACTTTAAATACTAAATTAAAACTTATTTTCAAGTCTTTTAATTTAGTTAATATTTTCTTAGAGCCCACTAGGATTACCGAAATCACAGCAACCTGTCTTGATAATGTATACTGTGACTGTGAATTTTCGCACTATTCTACAATAAATTGCTTAAAGTCAGACCACAGTGGTCAAATTGTACACTTTGAATCTGATTTAAAAAAATCAGAACAAGATATACTTTACAGGCCCATGACAACAAAAAAATTAGAATTATTTAAAACTGATTTACAAAGTAGTTTACATACCGAAAAAAATAAAACCATCAATGCTAATGCCCATTATGGAGATTTCTTTAAGGTCGTTTCAGATAGTTTTGAAAAAGTTTTTAAATTGAAAAAGCTATCATCGAAAGGAAATAAGGTACAATTTAGTGAATGGGCCACTGCCGGCATCCGGAAAAGTAGGGACACACTTTATTCACTATATGAGAAAAAGACATACACATATGACCCTAGTTTTCTACAGTATGTTAAATTATATTCAAAATTATTTAGGGCCGTCTGCCACAAAGCTAAATGCGAGCATATAAAAGCCAAAATTCTTAAATCGTCTAATAAATCTAAAACCATTTGGAATATAATAAATAAGGAAACCGGTAAATCCAAATCACCGGACCGCGAATTCTCGCTTAAGATAGATAATAAATTAATAACGTCAAATGAAGACGTTGCCGCGGCTTTTGAACAATTCTTTACAAATGTTCCAATTATAACTACGGCTCCTTTAGATTCATCTCCTGATCTTGCAGAAAGTATTTTGAAAGATAATGTCCCTCCCTGCGATCACGATTTTTCGTTTGATTATATTGAAGCTCATACCGTGAATAAAGCGTTTAAAAAGCTAAATCTTAAAAAAACTGAAGACCTGTGGGGTATGTCAGTAATAATAGTTAGCTCAGTAATCGATGTCCTAGCACCCCATTTGGCCAGAATCTTTAACAAATGTTTAGATGAGGGTACATTCCCTGACCTAATGAAATATAGTAGGCTCGTTCCTTTATTTAAAAGTGGCGACAGGCAAGATCCCACAAATTTCAGACCAGTCTCGGTTCTACCCGTTTTGAGTAAAATATTCGAGAAAATAGTTCTAGGTCAGCTACTTACACACTTTAATAATTATCAACTTTTTCATAGTGAGCAATTCGGTTTCACGCAAGGGCGGTCTACGACGGATGCTGGTGTCGCATTAGTTAAACATATATTTAGTGCATGGGAGGATCGGAAGGATGCTATAGGTGTTTTCTGTGACTTGTCGAAGGCATTTGACTGCGTAGACCATAAAACACTTCTCCTAAAATTAAAACACTACGGAGTGAATGGGAGGAGCTTAAAACTTATGAGATCATATTTAGAAGGGAGGGTTCAAAAAGCTGACATAAATAGGACTAAATCATCAGGGTCGGAGGTTAAGATGGGAGTGCCACAGGGATCTATTTTGGGGCCGTTCCTTTTCCTCGTATATGTAAATGATTTGCCGTTCATGGTTCAAAAAATGTCAGAGATAGTATTGTTTGCAGATGACACGTCACTTATTTTTAAGATTAAGAGACAAGAAAATGACCTTGCGGATACAAATAATGCTCTCTCTAAGGTACTATATTGGTTTACTTCTAATAACTTATTATTAAATTCAAAAAAGACAAAATGTATAAAATTCACACTACCAAATGTCAAAATGGTTGACAGCAATGTTATATTGGGGAATGATAAACTAGACCTTGTAGAAGAAACTGTATTTCTGGGTATCACAATTGATGCAAAGCTTCAATGGGGTCCTCATATAGGAAAATTGGCAAATAGGCTCAGTTCTGCAGCATACGCAGTTAAAAGAATCCGGGAACTAACTGATGTCGCAACTGCTAGGCTTGTTTATTTTAGTTACTTCCATAGTATTATGTCCTATGGTATACTACTGTGGGGTCGGGCAGCAGACATTGAGACCATCTTTGTCCTGCAGAAGAGAGCGATCAGATTCATATATAAGCTAGGCAATAGAGATTCGTTAAGAGATTTCTTTAAAGAAACTAACATCCTAACAGTTGCTAGTCAGTATATCTATGAAAATATTATGTACGTTAGGAAAAATATCAGTGACTTTAAAACTGTAGGTAGCCAACACAATGTAAATACTAGAAATAGACATAAACTTTCGTTCCCAAAATTTAGGCTGGCAAAGGTTAATACATCCTTTATGGGGCATTGTATACGTTTCTACAATAAGATCCCCGAGGATATAATAAGCTTGCCAGAAACGCGGTTCAAAAAATGTGTGAAGCACACTTTGTGCCAAAAAAGCTACTATAACATTAAAGATTATTTAGATGACAATGATGTCTGGAATTAAAGCCAGTTCAATGCATGAGTTTTAGAACATTTATAAAAATCCTGTAAATTAAGGACTTGAAAAGACTAAGTTTGGAGTTTTTTTGTCCATTTTTTCTCCAAAATGATCTAGATTTTGAAATGGACACCTAGTTTAACTTGTAACGTTCATTAAGTCGCAGTTTCTGTGCTACTTTGAATAAAAAATTTTTTGATTGATTGATTTGATTGATTTGATTTTGATTGATCATTGATTAAAAAAAATAAATCAACCCTACTACAATTTTCTTGACTTGATAGAATAAAAAAATTGTACACCCAGACTAAAGCTGAATGAAACGAAATATTGTTGTCGTCACAGTAATTAATTATTGTGCATTTGATGCGTGTATAAATACATATATTTGGTTCCAAGTTAAATTCGTTTAAAAACAATGGCGCTACAGACAGTTCATAAGCAGCCTATATACGTCCCACTGTAGGGCACAGGCCTTCTCTCAGAGACAGAGAGTTGGGCTTAATCACCACGCGTGCCCATCGACAGTTAAATATTTGATACTACCAACATCAGACTCGCATTTTACAATTGTGATATTATTTTCATTTATTTATTTCTTGTAAGTACGAATGTATGACGATTAATAATACGTTCTTTTAAATAGTATATTTTTCTCCTGCAATCGAAATTTTTCAATAATATATAGTTTTACACTGGTACGAAGAGATGCGAATAGCATAACAAATACCTACAAGTTCCTATAATAGAAGGGTCATACCAACGCCAATACTTTGTAGCAGAAAACGTCCACCATAAATTCTAATTCAAAGAGAACAATTTTTAAGCCGGCCGTGATTTTTTGAACACTGCCATGAATACCTACTCTAGTACTTATAATAGAAGAGACATTGAATATTTTGAATAGCATAAAAGTACATCTTAAATTTAAATTCATTGCCTCAAAATAGGGTCCACATCCGATAAAAAAGAACTTTAGATTTTCTGCCCTCAAAAGGGTTAAAAATCCATCCTAACCATACAAATAAGAAAATATCGTCGTATAGAATATCACATCAATCAATAAATGATCAGCCAATAATTGGGGGGGTAATACTGATTTATATTACTTTAAGATATGCCTATCAATACCTAAGGTGGGACGATTCCCATACAAATTATTATATCCAAATTTGTTACAAAAATTACATAATTATACACTGGAATTATGTCTCATAAGCAGCCTATATACGTCCCACTTTAGGGCACAGGCCTTCTCTCACAGAGAGAGTATGGGCTTAATCACCACGCGTGCCCACCGCGGATTGGCGATTTCAAGCGCAATAGCTCAGACACCCAGGTTTCCTCACGATGTTTTCCTTCACGGTTAGCTAGTGGTATTGCTACTATAACTTCACAAATGTACATAACTTAGAAAACAAAGTCATAGGGTACATGCCCGCGCTGGGAATCGAACCTGGGTCTCACGCGTCCAAGTCCAATGTTCTACCCACTAGGCTACCACCGCTTATTAGATTAAGATTTTCATTTGCGCCAAAATACAGTTTCTTAAAAAAAAAACAGTGGTTTTATAACTTAAATGAGTTTATTTTATTTTATTCTTTTATTTTTTATTTATAAGGTACACCAACAGCAAGCACGCAAACATAACAATTCGACAATTTAGTCCATACAAACATTATCGATCTTATTTAACCTATTAAACTACTGCTTTATTCAAGGAAATATTTATTGGCGCAAATAAAAATCATAGTAAATGCAGACAGATATAATTCCAGTGTATAATTATGTAATTTTTTTAACAAATTAGGAAATAATAATTTGTATGGGAATCATCCCGCCTTAAGGGTTATTAATGAAATATAGCCTCAGTTTCTGAAAGAGTGTTCAAATGTAACAAGAGATTAATCTAACATTAACTCAAAATACCGGCCCGTGATTGGCTGAAATTAGCTTGACGTGAGATTAACATTTGATCGCTCTTCTAGAAACCGTGCGTAAGAACACCTAAAACCTGTCAGATTTGTAATTTACGAAGAAATTTAGCAGTCAGACTATTATTTTTAGTAAAAAGTTTTATTTTTAAGCTTCTTAGCGGTCTTTTACTTACGATATGACAGCTGACGTCATTATGAAACCAGTGACACTCGCGTCGATAAAACCTCTAATTTGACACATTGTTTGCCCAAATCGGCCCAGCCGTTTGGCCTCTGCGCGGTCGCAAGGAAACATACACACTCACATACGTGCGTAACGCGCTAAAAACGTTACCCTTCTTCCCTTTTGCCTACCCTTTTGCAGGGTAAAAATAGAGAAGACAGAGGCCGATACCATTCGAGTATACCGTTCAGTGTCAAAATAATTCCGACATAAAATATCTGCTCCCCAAAATTACACAATACTACCCAATCTCTTTCATAAGTTGCAAAAAACATTTTAAACCAAGTACAATTCGATTTATGCGACACTCAATGCTGCAACAGTTAACAACTAGGACAATATTGCACTTAACCTAACCTTAAATAACTTATTAATAGAAAAAATGAGACATCCATTCACTCAAGAGAGGAAATGTAAGCATGTTCTACTTTCGTAGTTTTTGTAAACTTTTAACACTTAAACATTTTTAATTAAAAAAAAAACCGACTTCAAGAAAAACACACTAAAAAGAAGAAATCGATGATCGTCTCATCGACAGATCTTGACGAAAAAAATTATGAGAGCACCTTCGAGTTACCCCCTTTTGACAAAAGAAATATTTATTGAAATCGGACAATGTTAATCTTATCTTAAAAATGTATTGTTATTTATTATTTTCTGTTTTGTGTGCCTATTAAAAAAAGCACAAAAAAACAATGAATTGAGAACCTCCTTGAATTTTTTGAAGTCGGTAAAATTTTTATTCATACTCACTTGGTAGGAACAAAAAATAGAATCCGATAGAAAATATGTTAACATAATATCCTCGGTTATAAGTTAAATTGACACAAAATTACGTTGCTTTTTGTCCTTTAGCTAGAATCCGTCTAGAGTTGCATGAGCGCCGGCTGGCAACTAAAAAGGGAAGGTTTTTGTTAAAATTTCACTTGGAGAGTCTAATAACATTGTCAGGCAATGAATACACACTGAAAGGGGCTGTTCAATTATAACCAAGACTAGTCTAGCCATTAATGACAATTGAATGTTGATAAAGCGAGAGGTCTGTCGGAATCGTGGGAAGCGGCAAACCTCTCTGCTTACCCGTTCGGGATACAGCCGTGAGTTTATGCAGCACAATGTATTTTAGTCACTTCCTGCTCCCCACCCACTTTATGTACATACATACATAAGCAGCCTATATATTATGTCCCACTGTAGGGCACAGGCCTTCCCTCAGGGAGAGTATGGGCTTAATCGCGTCCCCACCGCGGATTGGCGATTTCAAGCGCTGAGGTACGTGAATAGCTCAGACACTCAAAGTCATAGGTACATGCTCGCAATGGGAATCGAACCTGGGTCTCTCGCTTCCGAGTGCAAATGTCCTACCCACTAGGCTACCCACTTTATGTAAGACAAAATAATCCTTAGCAACGTTTTATGACTCACGATGCTCATATAACACTGACAGTATTAAGGACTGGGCTGAAATCTGGATGCCATTTTTTATTACAAATTTTACATAACCGCGGCTTTCAAGCCATACATATTTCAGCGTGTATGAAAAGATTCACCACCTGGTTACGGTGGCGTGGAGTCGCTGGATGCGGGCGGCACAACACCGGGAAGCTTGGAAAACCATGAGGGAGGCCTATGTCCTGCGGTGGGCGTCAAATGGCTGATGATGATGATGATGATGATGATGATGATGATGATGATGAAAAGGTAAGACTTGTTCGGGCCCCCTTATAGTCTTAGATAATAAATGAACTGCTTCATATTATACACAAAATAGGACAAAAACCAGATGAATTTAAAAAAGAACATACCGCAGGTTAAATGATACAATAATAGAACCAACTTATAACAAACTGGAAATCCAAGTTTTTTTCAATAAAAATAGAAAATGTCTAACTTAAGAACTACAAATGTCTAAGATAAACTTAAGCCGGGTTTTGACGGTCTCAGTACGCTCGGACCGTGTGCGTACAGTTTTAGTTGATTATCACGACGACGGTCAGTGCGCTGGGTCCGAGTTTTAGTTGATTATGACGACGCACTCGGACCGAGCGCACTGACCGTCGTCGTCATAATCAACTAAAACTGCACGCACACGGTCCGAGCGTACTGAGGGCCTGGCCACAGCTTTCAGCGGTGCGGGATGAGGTGCGGCGTGAGGGGCGGCGGGCGGTGCGGATTGCGGTGGTATGCCACAGCTCGACCAGTTGCGACCGCGGCGGCGTTAGCAGTGAACGTATTCAGAACAGCTAAAGTTAATTTTAAGAAAATTGTTTCACCTCCAGAACAGCTGTTTCTGACTTTAAGGTTTATAATATTCCTATATTTATGGTGTGGATGTTTTGACATCCATATTGCTGGTCTACTCAGAACTTCGCTGATGAATTGTTCAGTATCCATTATGTAATGTAAACGGTCAACGCGCGTTAAAAACAAAATTATTTGTTTTGGTCGCGCGTTGGCTAGTCCGTCCACTTGACGCGCGCGCCGCTTTGAGCTGTGGCCGCCTCGATACTCTCTAGTACATTTGTTTCGCTCGCACACCGCGCCGCCCGCCGCCGCCGCGCACCGCGCCAGTCAACCCGCGCCGCAAGCCGCGCCGCATTTCGCGCCGCGGCTAGCTGTGGCATACTTCTACACGTTGTCTAGCGTTTGTTTTCGGCGCTCACCGCTAGCCGCGCCGCTCGCCGCGCCGCAATACTGGCTGTGGCCGGGGGGTGAGACCGTCAAAACCCGGCTTCAGATGTAAAAGTTGACTTAATACTGAACTTAACGTTGTGTAAAAGCGTTACAAAATAATATAAGACGGATGTGACTATTGTGATTACAAAATAATAAAAAAAAAATTGTAAATAATTATAAAAAAGATTAAATAAAAAAAAAATTATACTCCTTTAAAAATTAGGCTCCTTTCATCCGCTAAACTCAAGCATGTACCTTAAGAAAAACGAAAATTGCAAATGAATATTATTTAAATTCTACAAAAGACACATACGTTACTGTAGACATGTCGTAGCCATATCGTAGATTGTGCCATATCATGATGTGGTTAGCCATATCACGAAATGTGTCCTTTTCATGAAAAGGCCAAGTCAAACTGGCCGTATCGTTTAAGCATCAACGTTTGACGATATGGCAATCTACGTTTTGCCATATCATAATGTAGGGTACCTATGACTTTTCCGTGCACCAACCTTATCTAAGTTTGACTCAAAACTAAGTTTTTTAGTGAAATATTTTTTTTCGCTTTTATATAAAAAAAAAAGAACTAACACCCGAATTTTCAGGATGGAGCGGAGCGCAGCGAACTTCGAACCTATTTTTGCTTATGTGTACTGACCTAACAACCAACCCAAAATTTTAATTTAATTCTTAGTAAAACTTCAGCTATGTAGCTTCTAAAAAAAGCCAAAATGTAAATGACGTAAGTAGATACCTGCTTTGTGTTGCGTTGAGTAAAAACGTTGCATTTTTTAATTCTTTCGAGTTTTGTTCTGCTAAAGAAATAAAAATTATTTTATTACACATTTTCGCAGATTAAAATTTATAAATTCCGTTTCAGTAAAGCTTGCTGAACACAAATTTCCAAATTCGAGGACATCGTTTCAAATACCAACCCATATTTTCTGTTGCCTCCATGGTAGGAATACACAACAAACTAACATCAGCGCCTCTAACGGTGGATAATGGAAGTATTTTACGATATGGCCGCTAACGTTTGGCCGCATCATGAAATAGTCATGCATTTCGTTATTGAAATCGTCAAACGTCGGTCGCTCATTGATCTAGCTAAGCCATTTCATGATACGGCCAGTTTGACTTGGCCTTTTCATGAAAAGGACACATTTCGTGATATGGCTAACCACATCATGATATGGCACAATCTACGATATGGCTACGACAGACACATTATAAGCACATGAATATTTGACATTGCGTCCATAGTTTGGCAGGTAACCATAACATATTTAAATTTGCGTAAAGATCACTGTCAATTTGTGCACACGAAATGACATAAATTTTATACCCATTTTATGTGCTGGTGTGACACTGTGTGGAAGGAAAGTGTGTGGCTGTGAGTGTGTATATAAGTGTATAAGTATGTGATTTGTGTGATCGGAGCGTGATACAGAATTAAAGGTGTGTATTAATGTGACATCTTGTGTTAGGCAAAGGGCCGGTTTCTGAATTAAGAAATTCACTAAGTAAAATATTTAAGTAACGTTCAGTCATGCTCTTTTCTCAATTCAGAAACTGGCCCTAAGAGTGAAAATAAAATTTAGCATCCAGTTTGTCGCCAGTGAGGCTGGGAGGTTTTCTAAGCGCATGTCTTACTGAAACTAGTTAATCTGTGAGGGTCTTTGGCAAGGGTATACGATAAGCTATCGCGCGACATAATTGATGTCAAGAAATGTTTGTAAACGAACTGAAGCGTGACCTTCTTGAGTTGGCACCATAATCATAAGCAGCCTATATACGTCCCACTGTAGGGCACAGGACTTCTCTTAGATAGAGTATGGGCTTAATCCCCACGCGTGCCCACCGCGGATAGGCGATTTCAAGCGCTGAGTTATGTGAATAGCTCAGACACTCAGGTTTACTCACGATGTTTTCCTTCACAGTAGTCATAGGAATCGAACCTGGGTATCTCGCTTCCGAGTCCAATGTTCTACCCACTAGACTACCGCCGCTCTTTATGCACCATTATGTCATTGATGAATTTCAACGTTTAGCGTGTTACGTCGCGGGCAGCGTGTGTATGAGTGTGAACGTGTGAAGCTGGTGCGGGTGTTAGTCGGTAGGAGTGTGTGTTTTTTGGTGAGATCGAAGTGTAGTGAATGTCAGATACTCTTGTAGATGAATGTTAGATAAGTTTATGGGTAGTTTTTGAGTGCGTGTAGGTTGTTTCTCCGTGTAAGTGGGGTGTCTAATGGCAGTGTGTGGACACTAACCTGCCGGGCACGCTGGGCGTGTTGCGGTGCGAGTCGGGCGAGTGAGCGTACGCGAGGAACGGTGCGGGCAACGTGTGTATGAGTGTGAACGTTCGCGTGAGGCTGGGTAGGTGTGAGTTGGTCGGAGTGTCTTGTGTGTGATGAATTTTTAGGTTGTTTCTGTGTGTAAGTGGGGTGTTTAAGGGCAGTGTGTGGACACTAACCTGCCGGGCACGCTGGGCGTGTTGCGGTGCGAGTCGGGTGAGTGAGCGTACGCGAGGAACGGTGCGGGCAACGTGTGTATGAGTGTGAACGTTCGCGTGAGGCTGGGTAGGTGTGAGTTGGTCGGAGTGTCTTGTGTGTGATGAATTTTTAGGTTGTTTCTGTGTGTAAGTGGGGTGTCTAAGGGCAGTGTGTGGACACTAACCTGCCGGGCACGCTGGGCGTGTTGCGGTGCGAGTCGGGTGAGTGAGCGTACGCGAGGAACGGTGCGGGCAACGTGTGTATGAGTGTGAACGTTCGCGTGAGGCTGGGTAGGTGTGAGTTGGTCGGAGTGTCTTGTGTGTGATGAATTTTTAGGTTGTTTCTGTGTGTAAGTGGGGTGTCTAAGGGCAGTGTGTGGACACTAACCTGCCGGGCACGCTGGGCGTGTTGCGGTGCGAGTCGGGCGAGTGAGCGTACGCGAGGAACGGTGCGGGCAACGTGTGTATGAGTGTGAACGTTCGCGTGAGGCTGGGTAGGTGTGAGTTGGTCGGAGTGTCTTGTGTGTGATGAATTTTTAGGTTGTTTCTGTGTGTAAGTGGGGTGTTTAAGGGCAGTGTGTGGACACTAACCTGCCGGGCACGCTGGGCGTGTTGCGGTGCGAGTCGGGTGAGTGAGCGTACGCGAGGAACGGTGCGGGCAACGTGTGTATGAGTGTGAACGTTCGCGTGAGGCTGGGTAGGTGTGAGTTGGTCGGAGTGTCTTGTGTGTGATGAATTTTTAGGTTGTTTCTGTGTGTAAGTGGGGTGTCTAAGGGCAGTGTGTGGACACTAACCTGCCGGGCACGCTGGGCGTGTTGCGGTGCGAGTCGGGCGAGTGAGCGTACGCGAGGAACGGTGCGGGGAGCGTGGTGACGAGCACCGGCTTCACGTATCCGTTCTTCTGCAGCTCGTTCTCTGTTAAATTTCCGTGCTGGTCAATGTGTCTGTTCAGTTTATCTATAGAATAACGTTCACGCGTCACGATCACTTGTTCAGACCCTATGGACACATAATTTTTAGGGTTCCGTACCCGAAGTGTAAGGGACCCTGTTGCTAAGACTTCGCTGTGCGTCCGTCCGTCCGTTCGTCTGTCACCGGGCTGTATCTCATGAACCGTGATAGAGACAGTTAAATTTTTTACAGATAATGTATTTCTGTTGCCGCTATAACAGCTTATACTAAAAATAAAATAAATATTTAAGGGGCCTTGCCGTTTTTTGGTCGATATTAATAACGGCATCAGGTACACGCTTGAAATATTCAAATGGTGTAAAGATAACGGCACGGAACCCTTCATTCGCGAGTCCGACTCGTACTTGGCCGGTTTTATTTTAAATAGAATGATATAAGCACGACCATAGCTAATATTTGTTTTTGGTAGTCTACACAGCAATAGCTGAACAACCTCCTGCCTACCTACCCGCGCAAATTAAATAGGCATTTCTCACGAAGAAAATCGGAGCGCACGAGGCGCCGATTTAAGTTGCACGGGTTATACCACTGGAATGCGATTGTTTACTAGACTACCAACAGTATCAATGAAACGACCACTAATGTACTAATGTGAATCTACTGAACAACTAAGCATTTTAGAAACTAGGCCCCTGATCTCCAGTTACTTGTCGTCGAGTAGGTTAACAAAATAGAGGCAGTGGGTTTGCCGCCGCGCTTGAGTTGTGCAAATGGCCTCAGTCTAGATGTATGTTATCAAAAGTGTTAGGGGGTTGATGATCTCTTCTACTGGAAACTAAGGGTTGGGGGATGAAGGAGGTTTGGTCTGTCTGGCTAGGTACTCACGTGTTCAGCGGCGCGCATCAGCGCAAATCCAGGGTATCGAGATGGCACCAAGTTTATTAGGCACAGCACAAGCAGTGGAAGCGTTGAGGGTCGGGAGAAAGTCCAGGGGAAAGCACTATTTCGCTAAAAGCACATAAGTTCGGAAGCGCGCGGCGCGGCGATCCAAGGGCAACAGGCTTCTCGTTGCGTAGCCGCGCTTTTAGGTATGTACCTAGCCAAGTCATTCTGTCAGGGTGTATTTGAAGGGCGCTAATTAAGGGGGGGCTTCTTAATGTCCTTAAAGGATGAAGAAGGCGCTATAAATTATAAGATAAAACAATATGTGGGTGTACCTAGTAATTAACTTTTCTTAACAATGTATTTCCATGTTTGCAATGTTAATGCCTGGTTAGCATATCACAGGGTACACTAGTTTGGGACCAGGACAAGCGACTGTGCTGTTACTATTGTTATTTAATTAGCAAAATCAGGACATCGATGGACTTGGTGAAGATGTCATCCTTAGGTTTGTTTATCGCTTTGAGCAGAGCCATCTGTGTTAAAGATGGTAAGCAGAGACGGTCACCAGGCTAGGGTGTAATACTTTGACAAAACGTCATCCTTAGGTGTGTTTGTTTAGACTCGAAAGCGTTGGAGATTCTTTCAGTAGAGAAATCTCCACCAGGTGAGTTTGTTTAGAGAAACTCCACTGAAAGCTATTCGTCTCCAAAGGCGAAGAGCTTACAGTGGAGCAATCTCTGTGTTTAGAGGGGCAGGCAGGGACACTCACCAGGCTTTGTGGAGTACTTGGAGACGACGCCATCCTTGGGTATGTTTAGTTTAGAGAAGTCATCTCTAAAGGCAAACGTTTTCAGTGCTTGCGTTGTCTATGGGTCTAACGAACTAACTAGAGAGGCAGACAGGGACACTCACCAGGCTTTGTGTAGTACTTGGAGAAGACGTCATCCTTCGGAGTGTTGGGGTAGAGAAACTGCAGCTGCGGCAGATCCAAAACGCGGTCCGCTAGCGAGCGCAGCACCAGGTCGCGGGATGTGAAGGGCTGGAGGCTGAATACCTCGTTGTCTGAAACATACATAAAAAATAATGTAAATTGGTATAGAAATAAGCTCACCTATGTACACGTCTATATTACGCTTATGGATTTTAGGGTTCTGCACCCTTCACAGCACCGATGTCATGTCGTTAAATGTCAATGTTAAACGCTTCTTGTTGGTTTCTATAGATGGCGCTGTTATCAAATTAGATCCTTGTCTAATGTTGTATAGATAATGGTACGGAACCATTCGTGCGCGAGTCCGACTCGCACTTAGCCGGCTGCCCGCCTTCCCTGAACGTGGGGTGATTTTTTAGCGCTAGTTAGACATCTATGTTTTTAACTATGACTGGTTACCTACCACCGACGCGGTTAAAAAAATGTGTTAGCATACTCTGTGCAAAAAAGCTTATTATAACATTAAGGATTATTTGGAAGACAAGGATGTCTGGTATTTAAATAACGTTAACGGGGACGATTATATCTAGTGTAGTGTAACTTTAAGTTGAAAACTCTGTTAATTAAGCAAACCTGTTTTGAAAAGAATAAATGTGGAGTTTCTTTGTTAGCTTCTCCTCCGCATAATCTATTAATTGTGAAACTAACAGATTTGACGTGCATTAAGTAAACATTTTGTTTTTATAGTGAATAAAAATATTGGAATTGTATTGAATTAAAACGTGTTTTGAAAAGAATAAATGTGGAGTTTCTTTGTTAGTTCCTTCTCCACATAATCCATTAGTACTGAAAGTAACAGCTTTGACGTTCATTTACGATCTTATTTATAACTAGCTGTGCCCGCGACTCCGTTCGCGTACATTTCGATTTTTACGAAGCATTTGTATGGGGGCCACGTCTTATCATAACTGGAGCTAGAATTTAAATAGCCTATCCTGTGTCCCAGATGTCTATATGTTTTTATACCAAATTTCATCAAATTCGGATAATTGGTTTAAGAGTTATGGAGGAACATACATACATACATACACACATACAGAAAAAAATTCTAAAAATCGTGAAATTAGTTTCAGTATCATATATTGAGCCTATAAACACAATATCTCTGAAAACAAACTAACTTACTCCATGACCGACCCTTACAGATTTATTATTAGTAATATAATAAATAGATAGAAAACACGATTGCTTAAAAAACACGATAAACGTCGATTGAAATAGTCTGTGGTGGAGATTACACAGCGAAAAAATACAACCACAGATCAAATAAACTGCCTCTGAGCAGTTTGTTTGTTGGACTTTTTGCACAATAAAAAACATAACAAAAACAAAATTTAAATAACAGGCTTGTGATAAAAGAAAATTGTACAAATAGAAATAGAAAGAAATAGAAAGCATTTATTGCCATATTACGACAAAGGGTCGAGGCTCAGCATTATGCAACCAAGTCAACGCGGTGATCTTGGCAGCGCTCATTTTCAGCCACTACACAAAAAACTAAAAACTAAACTTAGATGTAAGAGAAAGGTAACAAACTTACAAATATAAAATTGACCTAATAAATTTGAAAAACCTAAAATAAACTATTTAGAATATACATATCTGGTATCTGGACGATGGTACAATGGGGGGTAGTCCTGAGGTGGTGTTGGACGATTTAGGGAAACTAGATAATGCCTTTAATACTTTAGGGATACGTCTAAACACGCAAAAATGTGAAATATTTCCCTGCTCGGGGCAGCTCAGTCACGAAGTTTTTTCGCAAGTCAACTGCGTGGTTCCTGGAATAAAGCAGTTAGACAAGACTAGTTTTGCTCTTTTGGGTGCACCTATTTTTCCGGAAGGCGTGCCAGGTGTCATTTTAGAAAAAATGAAAATTTTAGCAGTGACCAAGCCGCACCTTGTACAACTTTCGGCTCATGTTGCTCTCACAATATTGCGCAGCTGTTTGTCCATTCCACGGCTGACGTATACACTGCGTACTGCTCCGGTGTGGTTGTACAGGGAGGAGTCACAGTTATATGATAACACGCTCAGGGAGTTACTGGAGAGTGTGATCAACGTCAAGATGTCTGCTCCCCAGTGGTCTCAAGCTGCGCTGCCTATTAGGCATGGCGGGCTGGGCATCCGTCGTTTGCAGGACACAGAGCTGCCGGCTTTCCTGGCCTCGTCACGGGGGGTGTGGGACCTAGTCACTCGTATTTTAAATGTTAATGGTGACGGGTTTCGCGTCCCTTTTGCTGATGAGGCTTTGAGGTTGTGGCAGGTTCTTTGTCCTGGTATTGATGTTCCGCAGCAGCCTGATCGGCAGCGTGCTTGGGATGAAGAGATATGTCGAGTGACTTTGGACGCTTTACTGGAGCGGAGTTCAGGAGTTGAACTGGCACGTTTAAAGGCAGTTTCGCGGCCAGACTCTGGGCTGTGGCTCCACGCGTTGCCATCAACGCAACTGGGAACACTTTTGGACAACAATTCTTTGCGCGTGGCTGTAGCGCTTCGTTTAGGTTGCGACATCTGCCAACCACACCGCTGTATTTGTGGTGCAGAGGTGAATTCACTGGGGCGCCACGGACTCCATTGCGTTCGGAGCGCGGGTAGGATCTCACGGCATCATTCCATCAATGACATCGTCCGGAGGGCTCTTATTACTGCTGACATTCCTGCGATTATTGAACCACCAGGGTTGTGTCGCAGTGATGGGAAACGTCCGGACGGTCTCACTATGATTCCGTGGGAGAGGGGTCGGTGCCTGCTCTGGGATGCCACATGTGTCTGTACATTTGCTCCGTCTCACTTAGGCTCAACGGCCATTTCTCCTGGGGCTGCTGCGCAAGCGGCTGCTAGCCACAAATGTTCCAAGTACAGCTCGTTAATGAGTAGCTACTTCTTTGTGCCTCTAGCTATTGAGACTACTGGGGTATGGGGAGTCCAGGGAAGAGCCTTTATAAAGGAGTTAGGGCGTCGCTTGAGGAACCGCGGCATGGACTACCGCTCTGGGGCATACTTGATGCAGAGGATCTCTCTCGCTGTGCAGCGGGGTAACGCTGCCGGCGTTATGGGAACCTTTGGCTCGAGTATGTCTCGGGGCGGTTTGTTTGACAGTTAATTTATTCGTCATCTTGATTTATTACTTTGGACGAAACAATTGTGGATGTATTATTATTTTTTGAATAAATATAATGTTTATAATAAGAATACATACATACACTTACACACACATATACATACATATACATATATACACATACACATAAGATAAGATAAGATAAGAATATTCTTTATTGCACACAACAAGCGAGACATAAAATATGAAAGTTACAATGAAAAAGTACAATGGGCGCCCTTATTGCTAACAGCAATTTCTTCCAGACAACCTTGTGACGGAAAGGTTTCCGAAGGAGAAAGGGAGACGGGTAGTTGGTGCAAATATGAATAGTACATACTTAAACTTAATAATAAACTTACACAAATCTTACTTAAATAATTGTTATATACTACTACATAAATAAGTAACACATACACATATATATACATATATGTACCTTTAGGGAGTGTCCACGTGTGTAGTGGGCGAGTAAAGGGCGTATGTGCGTGTGTGCATTATGTTCTTGCCTCCGGATCCAGGGTTAGCCGTACAAGTACAGAGCCGTCTGGTTTTCTAAACGGGACGGCCAAAGGCCGACTTATTTCAAAAGAAATTTCTTACAGCCAGCCTAGTCATTTTTGAATGATAAAAAAGAGAGCGGGGTAGGACAGTGCTTTAGAGGAATCATGTGTTTTTAAATAAGGCAGTTTGTTGTGAATACAATGTTTGAGTGTGAGTATTTGAGTTTTCTTTTTTCCATACCTCGGAACGGCGAAAACGGGAACTCACCAGCGACCCAGGCGATGGTGATTCCGCCGAGCTCGGAGTCGGAGAACCGCAGCAGGAATGTCCCGCTGGTACACTTCGACAGCAGCTCCTCCGCCGTCCTCTTCTGGATGAAGCCCATAATAAGGCTGCGGGAAGAGAGGTCCAAATCAAATCAAAACATTTATTTGTGATAAGAGCGGCGGTAACCTAGTGGGTAGAACATGGGACTCGGACGCGAGAGACCCAGGTTCGATTCCCAGTGCGGGCATGTACCTATGACTTTGTTTTCTAAGTTATGTGCGTTTGTGAAGTTATAGTAGCAATACCACTAACGGTGAAGGGAAACATCGTGAGGAAACCTGCTCTTCACACTCAGCCGTACAGAGCACTTATGTTTCTAGCCACCTGTAGTCCCTGGTGGCCTTGGCGTGAAGCTGGAGACCTCGACCTTATATTGTGACCTTGACATGAAGGTGACCGGTCGCGCCACAACCATCTTATTCCATGGTGTCCTTGAAATGTTGTGAACTTGACGCTGGTCTCAAGACAAAGGTGTATACTAATGTGTGTTGCCAGTGATGACTTATGGATGTGAGACCTGGTCGCATAACAAGGCTCAAGGTCGCCCAACAAGCAATGGAGAGAGCCATGTTGGGAGTTTCACTGCGTGATCGAATCAGGAATGAGGAGATCCGCAGAAATATTGCTCAGTCGAAGTGGCAGTGGGCGGGGCACATAGCTCGGAGAGCTGATGGCCGTTGGGGCGAAAAAGTTCTGACCTGGCGACCGCTGACCGGACGACGCAGCGTGGGCACGCATCCCACCAGATGGTCTGACGACCTGGTTACGGTGGCGGGGAGTCGCTGGATGCGGGCGGTACAACACCGGGAAGCATGAAAAACCATAAGGGAGGCCTATGTCCTGCAGTGGGCGTCAAATGGCTGATAATGATGACGCTGGTCGCGATTCAGCCGTGTTTCCTAGCCACCTGCAAACCCACTGACCTGTCACACCACAGCTGCCGTAAGTAGTCCCTGGTGACCTTAACCACCATGTAGAACCACTCCCAGAAGGTGAAGTTGCGCTCGGGCAGCGCGTCCTTGCAGAACTGGGTCCAAGTGACCTGCATGGCGTTCAGCTCCGGCTCGCTGACCGGCAGGCTTGACCTGTAGGGGATGCTGGGCTGGGTCACTTCTAAGCGAGCGGTTTCAGTTTTATATACATTGCACTTGCGCTCGGGGTTTGACATTATTCCAAAGGGGATCCCGGCCACTCACAGACATTGGACTGGTTTCAGTTTTACACATATTACACTTGGGCCCGGCCGTGTGACAATATCTTTGTTTTTTAAGGGCGACTTGAGCCAACTCACTGATTAAGTAAATAGATAAAAAATACTTACCCAGGGATAAACGAGCAATAGCTACTGATTCGTTTATCCCAGGATAAGTATTTCGCTATTTTCTTACTTATCCAGTGACTTGACTCATGTTGAATTGATTGAATGAATTGACATGGTTGTCAGACATACAATTTATCTAGGGATAACTCTGAAAATAGCATGGTGCAAGATGTATTGGATTAATTCACTGGATAGAGCTTACAACTGGTTAAATAAATGATTAGAGTAAATGATTGTAAATTTTAGGTGGCAGTACCCTCGCTAACGGTAAAGGAAAACATCGTGAAGAAAACCGAGTGTGTGAGGTGTTCACGTACTTCAGCGCTTGAAATTGCCAATTCGCGGTGGGCACGCGTGGTGATTAAGCCGATACTATCTCTCTCTTTCTCTCTCTCTCTCTCTCTCTGAGAGAAGCCCTGTGCCCTGCAGCGGGTCGTATACAGGCAAAATTATTATTACACCTGGGATTCTTCTGGAACCAGCTGCCAAGGGCAAGTGGACTGGATGACTTCCAAGCGAGAGTCAGCCAGTCCACTTGCCCTTGGCAGCTTCATAGTTTATTGTGGATGTAGGAAGATTATTTTTTATTTAGGGTTCAGTTTGCGAAATATTAATCTTTAAACGCATTTTTTTCTCGGAGTAGGGCGTCCCCCCCCCCTCTCCCGGCTAAACGGTTGATTGTAGAAACGGGTAAAAAGTCGGGGTAGTAGCACATATAACGAAATCAAAAGGAAAACTATCACGGCTAATACAAGTTAACAGGCGACCAACTTATAAAAGGAAAGCTCCATAAAAAATCCATTGAAAACTATGTTGCTGAAGTTGTTAGTACTGTAAAGCAGATAAAACCCCCTCTTTCTACGGAACCCTACACTGCGCGTGCCCCACCCGACACGCATTTGGCCAGTTTGTTTTTCATTCTGTTCTGTATCATTTTTAAATTCAAAATTTCAAACTACGTCACCCATGCCTAGTTTATTTTTTATTTTCACGCATTATCACTTTTTAGTCTGCGCATTATAACTCTACCCTTTAAACAAACAAGTGTTGTTCTCCTAAGTTCTAAATTACCTTTACGAGTCCATTTTGTTGCAATATCAATAACAAAAAGATGTTTATATATTTATAAGAAATATTAGAAATGAAACAGTATCGGGAAGTCGTGGATATGTATACTGGGCGTCCCAAAATTATGGGCCATGAAGGGAAAGTACCTTAAATATCGTAGATAGGGTATTTTGCTGAAAGAAGACTTTCTTTTAATCATTTTAATCAAATTAAAAACATACATGAAACTTCCGTAGTCAAATAAGTGGGTATTTTTTTGTAAATTAATTAATTAAATGCTCAAAATGTGATCCGTCTTGTCTTACGCAAATCGCCTATCTTTTAATGAGTCCGCTGCCTGTTGATTTTCTTATCTTTTTATGGTGAATACTCGATATGATGTGGCACAATTCTGTTTGTAACTCGCCCACGTTCTCGTATCGCTTTTTGTATAGCATATCTTTCACGTATCCCCAAAAGAAGAAATCTAATGGTGTAAGGTCCGGGGATCTGGCCGGCCATCTAATCGGTCCATTCGTACCAATCCAAGTAGGAAAACATTCATTTCGAAAATCTTAAGAAGAGTTATTAGTTTTTGGCCATTCTTTCGAATGGCATCATAAAAGTAGGGGTGTTTTTTTTACATTTAAGTCTGTTCGATTTCCAGACGAAGCAAGCAAGTTTTAGAAAATCTTTGAATGCAGAATTACTAACTTCTAAAAATAACATAAAGTCTTCTTTCAGCAAAATACCCTATCTACGATATTTAAGGTACTTTCCCTTCATGGCCCATAACTTTGGGACGCCCTGTATATTACTAGCTGACCTGGCAAACCTTGTTTTGCCATATTAATTAGCCTACGACCTATTTCTCAGACCTACCAAATATACACAAAAAAATTCATAAAAATCGGTGAAGCCATTCCGCAGGAGTTCGATGACAAACACTGTGGCAAACGAGATCTTTATACATTACATTTATCATTACACTATTATCGCAAACGTCAGGACTTCGCAAACGGAACCGTATGGCGCCAGATTAAGAATAGCGTCACTCTATTACCTTCCGTGGATGTCGTAGAAGGCGACGAAGGAAATCAATTACCAGGAGACGGGCAGCAGCGTCTTCCTGAGATTCCAACCGCATACTGCGATCGCCAACCGGCCTGCCGAGCGTGGCGATTTTGGCAAAACCCTTCATGGTTTGTAAAACCATGAGGGAGAGGCCTATGTACTGCAGTGGGCGTCAAATGGCTGACGATGATGATGAGGCAAAGCATGTACAGAACTAATTAATGTGCTCACGCTTCACAAATAAATATCTTTGACTTTGGTCTTGGTCTATTAATTAACCTCCTAAATCCCGTGCTTGAAAATAACAATGGATTTCGATTATTTCCAAGGTTCAAGTCAGGGCGGGCAATCATACCTGAATATTTTCTCGGCCAAGAAGCGCAGATTGTCAGCCGAGAGGTAGCCGTCGGTGGCCGATTTGAACTTGATGCAGAGCGTCTCGGCGAGCTGGCCCCACGACACCTGCAACGGAGGTCCAAGTTGACACCTCGCATCCGGATCTGTGGCTTAATTATGCGCACCAAATCCTGAGCGATTCCAATCGCTTAACTGTCAAATTCCATACTAATTTGACAGTTAGACGGTTGGAATCGCTCAGGTTTTGGTGCGCGTAATATAGGGGCAGAGCCTACTCTCGACGCTAATTTAGCCAACTCGCATTACAACGGGGAACTTGCGTCTAACTTGGATTGGAGTGACTTTGCTTTTATACCATAGAGATCATATAGAAAACCTTGGCAAAATTAAAAAATAAAACAATAAAAATATTTTTTTCGGGGTTTTCGGGGTCAAGGGATGCATTTTACAGATTGAAGACTCTATACAATATTCGAAACTTTCTTACGGAGAAGATTCGAATTATTTTAGTGGAGAGTCTAGTGCTTTCCCTTTTCAACTTCGGAGACGTCATCTATGGACCGCGTATATTTGCTAAAACTGAACGTGCTATACAGCGTGTCCAAAATGCGTGCATTCGTTTTTGTTTTGATGTGCCAAAGCGGGCGCACATTACGCCGTTTCTGATCGAGAAACAAATTTTAAACATGAAGGCACGTCGTAACTTCCATAAGGTAGTACACCGACAGAGACCAGCGTATCTATTCGACAAGTTCACGTGGGCCAAAACGTGCTACACTTATAATACACGCAGTCGATTTGGGGATAAGTTAATAGTACCAAGGCACATAACGACAGGCTGTAGGGGTGGCTTTAAATACGCGGCCACAAAAATATGGAACGATTTACCGCCACCTTTGCGCCAATTAATGACTCCAATCTCTTTTAAGCACAAATTTCGCCGCATTCTTATACAAAAACAACAGAATAATATTAAGTAAGCCTGTCATTATTTTTTATAAGTATTAGATTTTTTATTCATGAATGACATTATTGACTATCTCGCATTATAATTAAAACTTAGTTAAATTAAATTCAATTAAAATTTAAACTTTTTTACCTACAAATTGACATAAACGTTATTTATATTTCTATTTTTCTATGTATATAAATTTTTTTTAACAGTAAGCCCTACCTGCATGACACGTTTTCCTTCATTTGGCGTGGAGGTGCTATTTGAAAACCAGCGCTGTTTCAAATAGAAACAGCAAACGCTGAAATAGTATCATTGTCACACGCATACTCCTTTATTTCTTAATTATTGTATGTAAGCATGTTTGTTTGTGGCAATAAATCATTCATTCATTCATTCATTCATTCATTCATTCAAGATATACGAAAAATAAAGTTAACATTAAACTTATTACATTTCGTTTTGTCATTGAATTCTGAACGTTTTCTTACGAGGGTGTACATGCATACAAAAATTATTCTACGAGATAACTCAAATATTGATAAACGCTTCGTACATTACAGGCGTTACGTTAGGGAGTGACGTCGTAGTGTAAGGTCGATTTGTATGGCGCGTTTTAGTACCACGTGACTATATTGAATTTGCGACTTTGCTGTTACATTACAAAAAGTATTAGTCGCAGAGAAAAAAAAAATACCACGTTTATTAACTTTTAAAGCGTCCTCTCCTATTCTATTCAAATCAAGATTCAAAAATTTTTATTCAAAGTAACACAGAAACTGTGACTTATTGAACGTTACCAGTTAAACTCGGTGGCCGATTCGAAATCTAGATCATTTGGAGAAAAAGCGGACAAAAAAAATACTCCAAACTAAACTCCAAACCAATTTCAAGGGGTACCGAGTTATTAAAGTTAATATGATGGGCAAAATTGGAGGAAGGTGGGCTGGGAGAAAAAGGGAGTCGTGGCTCAGAAACATCAGGGAATGGACGGATGTTGCCAGCGTCGAAGACCTGTTTCGCTTGGCAAGGAACGGAGAAGTATATGCGGAGCTGACGGCCAACGTTCATTAGTGGAGAGGCACAGGAAGAAAAAAGGGGAATAGCAGGTCGTAGGGACCTCAGGATTGTCTCTGTGGATCGTGTATAACTAACCTTGTCAGGCACGGCGAAGGGGAGCCTCTCGAGCTGGCTGAAGGCGTTGTCCCAAGTGACGGTGGCCCAGCCGTGGGGCTCCTGGTTGCCGTGGACTATCACCACCACTGGCAGTGACAGCGTCCACACCTGAATAGGAACAACAAATATTTATTCCTTTTTTTTTTTCATCGAGCGAATGTGGATAGAAGGGCCTGTAAGGGACGACCCAGACGGACATAATCGACCAAATAGGGGATGTATTAGCAAAGGGCAAGATACAAAGTACCCGAAACCGGCGTGCGTGCATGCAACGACTAATGAATGTTGAGGAAGCGAAAGTGATCTGTCAGGATCGTAGCAAGTGGCAGTCCCTGGTCTACAGGTCCCTCTGGGCGTGCTGGCAGGCGTGAGTTTATGTTATGTTATGTTATTTTTATGTAAATATATATTTTTTTTATTATTTTATTTTATTTATTTATCATACGTTTATATGAGAGCGGTGGCAGCCTAGTGCTTAGAACATTGAAGTAAAGTAAAGTAAAGATCGTTTATTCATGTACGAATAGATCTTCATATACAGAGTTTCAGTGCATTCCATGTGCTCCCCGTCTGGGCGTATGAATATTCATGCAAGCATGCAAAAATTATGAATTTGTATGTAAAATTGTATGAATTGTATGAACACATCCGTACTTGCGCATGGCCGTTTTTTATTAGAGCATAAACAAAAAACCGTCCAAGTGCGTGTCGGACTCGCGCACCGACGGGCTCCGTACCATTATCCATACAGCATTTGAAAATTTCAAGCGTCTACCTATTGCCGTTATTAATATCGAGCAAAAAACGGCGAAAAAATCACGTCCGTTGTATGGGAGCCCCACTTAAATATTTGTTTTATTCTATTTTCAGTATTTGCTGTTACAGCGGCAACAGAAATACATCATCTGTGAAAATTTCAACTGCTTAGCTAACACGGTTCATGAGATACAGTCTGGTGACAGACGGACGGACAGCGGAGTCTTAGTAATAGGGTCCCTTACCCTTTGGGTACGAAACCGTAAGACCGCACGCTAGTGGCTGAAAACCAGCGCTACCCGGGGACTGACCAACTGAGCCACTACCTTTTGTATTATTTTATGTCATCACTAGTTAACCGAATCGCTCGTAGCCCCGGCTGCCTGAGTGATCTTAAACGATCACGAAGGTTAAGCAACACAGGGCGCGTTCGGTGCACGGATGGGTCGCCGTCTATGCCTAACGCTAGTGGCATTTTTCCGAGCGGTTCCGTGCTTCGCAAGGCACGTTAAGCTGTTGGTGCCGGCTGCCGTCGATAGATGGCAGTCGTTGAGCCAAGTCAGAGGCCTTAGGGCGGCTTGACAACTTCAGACAGTAGACGAGCCACTAGTCTACAAGCCTCCACCGATCCGGACTTGGCCCCCGTGGTGGAGTATGGCCTATACCTTCCTCAGGGAAGAGACCCGTGCCCCTCGGTGGGGACATAATGGGTTGATGATGATGATGATGAGTTAAGCCTTACCTTGTTTTAAGTTTTTTTTTCTGATGAGGCAATAAATACTTTTATCTACACTCATAATAATATCATAATCTTCAAATTACGAATTCAAAGGTAAACACATAAACAATACATAACTTTAAAGAAAATAAAAAAAAAGTATAGTATAAAGTTACATTAAAGGACAGATTTTTCACTTTATGTTACAGTTATTTTTTTAGTGTTGCTGTGATCACGGAACAAAACTTAAGTTTTTTTTTTAATGTCAAAAGTTGACTATAAAAAACCTAATTTCATTTTCGTGGTACCAAAAGTGCAACTAAAAATACCTAAAATTGCGCGCGCAAAACTGAGTGCAGACGATTGAATGTCAAGATACTTTTGTCGAAATTGCGCCATTTTGTTTCAAAAATTTCATTATGAGTGTAGATAAAGTAGTGTATGAGACTGCACATAACTTGGTATTAAAACACTCGCGAATGCTATTAAAACACTCGCCAAGGCTCGTTTTTTAAAATCTCGCTCGTGTTTTAATAACCCTCATTATGTGACAGTCACATAAACTACTATTTTATCTTTATCTATATCTGTGAAAGAAGATGTTTTTTCATCCCACTAGATCCCCTCAAAATCTGACCTGGAAGTCGAGCTCGCCGCCGCCGACCTTGAACTTGGACTGAAAGAAGAGAGTGAGCTTCTCGTCCATCACACTCTCGGTCCCTTTCTTTTCGGCGCGCTTGATCTTGCGAAGCTGCATGTTGCTGCGGGAAATTGAAAATATTACTCATTGTATTTTCTGAGGTTGACACGAGCACTAGACATAATAAAACGAATAAGCCATAGCTCCGTGCGGCGCCGGATTAAGAATAGCGTCACTCCATTTCCTTCCGTGGATGTCGTAGAAGGCGACTAAGGAAATAAATTACCAGGAGACGGGCAGCAGCGTCTTCCTGAGATTCCAACCGCATACTGCGATCGCCAACCCGCCTGCCGAGCGTGGCGATTATGGCAAAACCCCTCATGGTTATGAAAACCACGAGGGAGGCCTGTGTCCTGCAGTGGCCGTCAAATGGCTGATGATGATGATGAAGCCATAAGCAGCCTATATTCGTCCCACTGTAGGGCCACGCCTTCTCTCAGGGAGAGAGTATGGGCTTAATCACCACGCGTGCCCACCGCGGACTGGCGATTTCAAGCGCTGATGTATGTGAATAGCTCTGACACTAAGGTTGTACCTGTGAGTTTGTTTTCTAAGTTATGTACATTTGTGAAGTTATAGCAGCAATACTACTCGCTAACTGTGATGGAAAACATCATGAGGAAACCTGAGTGACTGGTTATTGAAACGCGACGCGACCCGACCCAAAGCGTCGCGTGTTGAGTCAAATCAAATCTCACAATTTTTTATGATCAGAATCACATTAGGAACATCCGACGCAACGCAACCAATGTCGGGTCTCGTCGAGTCGCGTCGGGTGGCGTGTTATTAGTGTGTCGGAACCTTTATAGTTCGCGTCGCGTTGGGTCAGATCGCGTCGCGTTTCAATAATCTGTTTCCGCCTACTTGTATGATTAGTTGCGTTGCGTCGGATGTTCCTAATGTGATTATGATCATAGAAAATAGTAAAATTTGATTTGACTCAACACGCGTCGCGTTGGGTCGGATCGCGTCGCGTTTCAATAATCTGTTTCCGCCCTTACACTTCATATCATAGCTCCTATAAAACTCAAATGAAACTCCACCACCGCGATGCAGAACTGAATCAGCGCCACCTAGCGTACTCACCGGAAGCTGACGGAGAGCTGTTTGCTGGTGGGGTGGAACTCCATGGTGCCGGTGTTATTGAGGATGTCCCCACATTCTGCTGGCATCTTGACGAGGCCTGATGATGGCTCAGACTTAAGCAGTAGCTGCGCTTGCTGTTCGGAGATGATTGTCACCTGCGGGCATTGGCGTATTTGTAGGCAATCTGACTGTTGGCCTCTGCCTACCCCTCCGGGATATAAACAGGAGTGTCAGTATAGTGGCCAGTGGAAAACAATGGTATCCGCTTACCCGGGATGCAGGCGTGAGTTTACGTAATGTTGTAGGACACAGATCTTACTCTGAGACAAGCCGCCCAATAATGCTCGTCCCAATAATTTATTTATGTGGCATTTTGTAGGACACGGAATTGATTGAGGCAAAGGGATGTCCATTAAGGGGCTCCAGGGAGTAACACTAGCTTCAACGAGGAAAAAAAATCGTATCTTTTTTTAACCGATCGAATCGGCAAAAAGTGTCAGTACAATATACAATTTCTCAATCATGTTAATAGTGATTTTTAGGACCCATGCCGCAAAGGCGGACATCCGTTCCATTTCCTACCATTATGTGTATAACATTTGAATATTTCAAGCGTCTACCTGTTGCCGATATTAATATCGAGTAAACGGCAAAATAATTACATTATACGTTATATGGGGGGGGGGGGGCTTAAATATCTATTTTATTTTGTTTCTAGTATTTGTGGTTACAGCGGCAACAGAAATACATCATCTGTGAAAATTTCACCAGTCTAACTATCACGGTTCATGAGATACTGCCTGGTGACAGACAGAACAGTGGAGTCTTAGAATAGGGTTTGGCACCATTCGGGTACGGAACCCTAAAGCCGGCCGTTTTTGACATAACTGCTGTCTAGTCCCAGGTTCGTGATCCTAGGTTCTTGGTAGTGGGTCCTAAAAATCACTGTTAGCATAATTGAGAGATTGTACACACACTTTTTGCAAATTCGATCTGCAATTCGGTGGTTAGTTAACCCACTGAATGCCCATAACCCATTCACATAGCGACCCCGGTCGACATTAAAACCCCACAATGGATTATAAATCCCAACACAATGTAAATACTAGAAATAGACATAAACTTTCGTTCCCAAAATTTAGGCTGGCAAAGGTTAATACATCCTTTATGGGGCATTGTATACGTTTCTACAATAAGATCCCCGAGGATATAATAAGCTTGCCAGAAACGCGGTTCAAAAAATGTGTGAAGCACACTTTGTGCCAAAAAAGCTACTATAACATTAAAGATTATTTAGATGACAATGATATCTGGAATTAAAGCCAGTTCAATGACATTTATATAAATCCTGTAAATTAAGGACTTGAAAAGACTAAGTTTGGAGTTTTTTTGATCATTTTTTTTCCAAAATGATCTAGATTTTGAAATGGACACCTAGTTTAACTTGTAACGTTCATTAAGTCGCAGTTTCTGTGCTACTTTGAATAAAAAAATTTGAATTTGATTTTTTTAATTTTATGTCAGGCGATCTCTTAAATTGCTTGAACAAAGGTATTGCTCACTGAGGTTTAGTTTTGTAGCAATCCGTAGCTGAAACATAAAAAAAACGTATGTATTTTGAGCGGTGGTAGCCTAGTGGGTAGAACATCGGACTAGGAAGCGAGAGACCCAGGTTCGATTCCCACTGCGGATATGTACCTATGACTCTTTTTTCTAAGTTACGTACATTTGTGAAGTTATAGTAAGCAACACCACTCGCTAACCGTGAAGGAAAACATCGTGAGGAAACCTGAGTTTCAGAGCCATTCGTATACCTCGGCGCTTGAAATCGCCAATCCGCGGTGGGCACGGGCGGTGATAAAGCCCATACTCTCTCTCTCTCTCTAAGCGAAGGCTTGTGCCCTACGGTGGGACGTATATAGGCTGCTTGTGAATTCGAAGTGACCCCGTGGAGTGCAGTACTCACGGTGACGCGCGGCGGAGTCATGTGGACGTTGAGCTGCGCCCCGACCAACAGCCGCACGGTGGCCGTGAAACTGACGGAGAAACATTTACATTATCACATTTTTATACTTACCCAGCTCAGCTGTCCCAAAAATAAACACAGTGAAGAACATTTTTGTTCAAAACCGAGATATTTCTGCCATTGGTTCTCAACTTCTCAGTTTTGAAAATAAAAAATTACCCTTACTGCGTTTATTTTTGGGACAGCCGAGTTGAGTCGGAACACGTTTTGCCTTATCTAATACACCTTGAAAAGAGCAATGGCCAGTTTCTGAATTGATAGATTGACGATCTCGTGGCGTAGCGGTGGTGCATCTGCGTACCGTGCGAGAGGTCCCGGGTTCGAATCCCGGCTGGGGAAAAAATAAACCCCCCAGGTCTTGGATGTTTACATGTTTGTAATGTAGTTGTCGTTGTTTCTGGTTCCCGCGACACAGGGTATCCTAGTATGGATAATAGATTGTTAACCGTAGTAGATTGTTAACCGAGGGCTGAAAGGCACCCATTCCTGACGAGATGTTTTGGCGCCAATAGTTCGAGGCAGAACTGGGTGCTATCACTACAGTAAAACACTCTACTTTTCATTACGAATACGAGGAAAGTAAACACAAGCCAGTTAAAATAAAAAAATATAAAACTTAAGGAAATCACGCCGAAACAGACGGATGGTCTAGCTCGCGCGCCAACTTGTGCTAGCCGTACATCACAATTCGCAAGATGGCGCGCGACCGCGAAAGACGGCCATTTTGAATTTGCGTATTTGGTGGTTTTATCTGTGTCTTAAACAATATTTTAATTTATTTCGCAAATCACATCTCGCCTTGAAAATGACTAATAAATACATAAAGTACATTATATTAATTATAAACATCAAAAAGAATTTAAATGTCAACAAAACTAATAAATGAAGAATTAATCGTTTTATGGCTGTATAGGTTACTACCATTGCGTTTTTCAATATAAACTACGATTCATATATATTTTTTTTAATACTTTTCTGCTTTAGAGCAGGCATGTACCACTTTCAGCACGGCGCCTGGATGAACAATGACCCCCTTTCAGAGTACGAGTAATGAAAATTATTTATTTGCACTCGCACATGTAGGTCCATACAGATAACAATAACGTGAAGCCTGTAAACAATAAGAAGCAAGCACTTTTCGAAGCAATCGGCAGCGTGTCATAACCGTAAATGCGAGCCTTTCTTTTTTTCTAACATTTCAGGGGATGCCTAGCCTTTCTTTTTTTCTAACATTTCAGCGGATGCCTAGCCTTTCTTTTTTTCTAACATTTCAGCGGATGCCTAGCCTTTCTTTTTTTCTAACATTTCAGCGGATGCCTAGCCTTTCTTTTTTTCTAACATTTCAGCGGATGCCTAGCCTTTCTTTTTTTCTAACATTTCAGCGGATGCCTAGCCTTTCTTTTTTTCTAACATTTCAGGGGATGCCTAGCCTTTCTTTTTTTATCTATTCTAATTTTTTTTTCCTCGCTTCTCCACTCCTTGCCTCAAACCCGCACCTTTTCACATACTGCGGACTCTGCTGTTTTGCTCTTGACAGGCCATAAACCTCAACGGTCTTACCTCCGGTTTCTCGTACAGTAACAAGCTGTTAATCTACTGTTCACAGGTGTCAGTGGTTTTTTTTGTACGCATTTTGGTCAATTCGCAATGCAAAGTTTTGAAACAGTTGAGTTTTTATTTTTTTTCCCGATAGTATAAGTCATTTTAAGAAACTAATTTCGTTTTTTTTGTGATTCATCAAATTAAACACCACTAAATAATTTTTTTAAATATTAAACTGCGTGACGTCATATGCTACGATTGCGTTTGCCGTGTGAATAGACCTCCCTAGCAAATTTTGACAACTATAGACTTTGACAACCTTAGCTGTAGTGTTGCTAGAATTGAAATTTATTTACTCCTAAAACATGTGACGTCACATGTTAAGTAGGTCAAATGAAGGTCATAGGTATTAAAGCTAAAATAAAGCTCATCTTTTGAGATAAACATCTCTCACGTAGAAAATACTGTTATTTGGATGTTAGCCTCGAAATGGTTTTCGATTCAGCAGGTAAAAAAAAAACTTTGGGTTCCCAATTGACAGCTGCTAACAGTAGATTAACAGCGTGTTAGTGTACGAGAAACTGGGGCTCAGTATTGTTATTTTTAGTAACAATAGTTTCTTAGTTTTTTAGTAAAATGTAGTTTTAGTAAAATGAACTCACCGCGTGTTAGTCTTCATGACCTGCGGCGGCTGCTTCTCGATGACGAATGTGGAGGTCACCAGTGTGGACAACAGACATGTCACCTGCCATTGGAAACGCAGGTTAGTTTAGGCGGACAGGGGAACAATCAACTCAGTGGAGTGAGATAAACAGAAACAGATAACACCGTCTAACCGTCTCATCTCTTTCAATGGTTCGGCCAAATGCGTGTGCCGAAGCTCCACAGCCGACGTGGAGTTCATACAGAGTGCATTGTTCATTTGGAGTGTGTGACAGAGAGAGAGTGAGAGTGAGAGAGAGTGAGAGTGAGAGTGAGAGTGAGAGAGAGTGAGAGTGAGAGTGAGAGAGAGAGAGAGAGAGAGAGAGAGAGAGAGAGAGAGAGAGAGAGAGAAATACAGATAGTCTAACCTGCGCACTCATCTCCTTTAAGGGCTAATGCACGTACCGGAACTCCACAGCCGACATGCAGTTCATACAGAGTGCATTGTTAATTTGGAGTGTGTGTGTGTGTGAATGAGAGAGTGAGAGAGAGGGAGAGGGAGAGAGAGAGAGAGAGAGAGAGAGAGAGGGGGGGGGGAGAGAGAGAGAGAGAGAGAAATACAGATAGTCTAACCTGCGCACTCATCTCCTTTAAGGGCTAATGCATGTACCGGGACTCCACAGCCGACGTGCAGTTCATACAGAGTGCATTGTTCGTTTGGAGTGTGTGTGTGTGAGAGAGAGTAAGTGAGACAGATAGTCTAACCTGCGCACTCATCTCCTTCAAGGGCTCGACCAAGTGCGTGTGCCGGAGCTCCACAGCCGACGTGGAGTTGATGCGGATGACGTTGGCGACCTGCTGCCGAGTGCTCCAGATCAGCTCGGCGAGCGACTCGCACCACTCCTGGCGGGGGGGTCACAGGCGGTTAAGATTTATTTTATTTATTCATCATCATCATCATCATCATCATCATCAGCCATTTGCCGCCCACTGCAGGACATAGGCCTCCCTCGTGGTTTTCATAACCATGAGGGGGTTTTGCCATAATCGCCACGCTCGGCAGGCGGGTTGGCGATCGCAGTATGCGGTTGGAATCTCAGGAAGACGCTGCTGCCCGTCGCCTGGTAATTTAACTCCTTAGTCGCCATCGAAATGTAGCGGCGCAATTCCTAATCCGGCGCCACATGCGGGGATGGGCGGTTATGATGCGATGCGGTAATGGGCTGTTAAAATAAGGTGCTCAGATGGGCGGTTAACATAAAGTGTGGAGATGGGCGGTTAAGATAAACAACACCACTGTGAGCACTGATAATCAATTACACCAAGTAAGTGGGGTGTGGACTGTATTAGGTGATGATGCAAACTTCCAGTGGTTCTTGATAGCTGTTTATTTCTTCCAGGTTCAGGGTGGTGTAGTAGCTAACTGAAAGCTCATGCTAATACAGAGAATGTTCCGGCTTATATACTATTCGGGCCAACCGTTCGACCAATCACAGATGTTTCTGGAATATTCCACTGGTCTTACACAATATTTACACATGTTACATAATATTTAAACGGCCTCGTTCAGCCTACAGCTATCTGCGAACCTAATTTAACCTAACCCGTCTCGGCGTCCACTACACCAAGTCTGGGATCGTTTGGTACCCACTGCGCTCGGACCAACCATCAAGACTGCCCCCTTTTTTGGTCGCGCCCGGTACCACCCACTCTGCCGCCCGCCCCAGGCACCTGTCCATCGCCACCGGCGGTAACAACATCCTGTTGCCGCCGCCGCCATGCCGCCGCCGTCTGCCTACCCACCAGCCAGGAGGCCCACGAGGCCCTCCGGCGAGCCGCTGAGCACTCGTCGACGGATCAGGGTCGAGGACAAGACCCAGCGCCCGCCGCGCCGCCGCGACCGGAGGACCCTGCCCCCGGACCCAGCCGCCGCGCCACCTACGACCACCCGATCCCGCCCCTCAACTCGCCGCGCGCCCTCGCCGAGGCACGCGCTTGGGCTGAGAAGAAGGCGAAGCGCCCCAGCGTCGCACCGCCCCCTTCCGCGGCGTCACGCTCGGCCGCGATCCGCACGCCGGCCCCGCGCATCGACGTGACGCCGCCGAGGACCGCCGAGCCCGCCGCCTCCCGCACGCCGTCTCCGACCCCAGGGCCGCCCACGCCGCCCACTGCCTGCCCGCCGGTATGGAGCGTGCCGCCGCTGGACGTACCCTCGCCGATGGACACGACCGCGGCGGCCGCTCCCAGCTACGCCGCCGCCGCCGCCGCCGCCAGCCCGCCGAAGCCCGCTCCACGAGCCGCCGACTCGCCTCCGCCGCCCCCACCGGCGGCTGCCCCATCGCCTGCGAAGCAGCCGAGGTACCCGCCGCTGGTGGTCGAGAACCTGCCGGACTGGACCCTCCACTTCAAGGCGACGAGGGCGATCCTCGGCCACGCTCCCAACGCACGCCCGTTCGGCGAGGGCGTTCGCTTTCTGCCGAAGTCGGACCAGGAGTACCGGGCGATCCAGCGCTACCTTACAGAGCTGGAGAAATCGTCCCGGATCTCCTGGTTCTCTTACTCGCTGCCCGCCGAACGGAGCCTGAAGGTGGCCATCAGAGGGCTGCCGGTCAACACGGCCCCGGAGGCGATAATGGAGGACTTGAAGAAACGTGGCTTCGGCGTGGAATACGTGCGGCCCATCCACGCGAGACACGGAAGACCCGGCTGCATTTTCTTCGCCCAGGTGGAGAGGACCCCCAGCCCTACCCCCGGTATATATGAGGTGTGCGAACTCCTCAACATGCCGGGGGTGAGGATCGAAGCCCGGCGCGGGAAGAGGGGACCCGCGCAGTGTCACCGGTGCCAGCAGTTCCGGCACTCGTCGCACCAATGCCACAGGCGGCTAGCCTGCGTGCGGTGCGGCGAGGAACACGCCGCCCGGAGCTGCCGCCGCCCTCTGGAGGACCCGCCGACGTGCGCCAACTGCCATGGCGCACACACGGCGAATAGCACGGAGTGTCCCGTGTTCCGCAAAGAAACACGGAACGAGAGGGCGGGCACCACGGCGCGCACCACCGCCGTCGCGGAGCCACCTCCCCCTCCCCGAGCCGACGCCGGGGAACGGGATGCAGCCGAGTCGCCGATGGCGGCCGCCGACCGCCCGGACGCCCCGAAGCCCCCTCGCCGTCGCCGGCGGAAGAGGGGCAAGAAGATCGCCACACCGGAGGAGCGGCCTCAACCCCGACGAGCGCGGCGGCCCGCGCCCGTGGCCCTCGGGGCCTCTCTACCGGCGGTCGCCGCCCCGACCCAGGGGAAGAAGGCGAAGCGAGAGAGAGCCCCGGAAACCCAAGACGGGAAGGACAAAGTCCTCACGATGGCCATCGGGGTCCTCCGAGAGGTCTCGGTGGCCATCCAAGATGGCCACAACCCCGTCCCCATCGTCCTCAGAGGGATGGCAGACCTCTGCGCTTAACGCGCGGGGGCCCCCTGGGGACGAGGACGGGGACGAGAAGCCGGGCTGCCGCGGATGCCGCTCCCCGAGTGGCGTCACCGCGGCCGCCACCCCCCTCGGACCTCCCACCCTGGCGCCGCCGGCCGATGGGCGCCCGCTGGCCCGCTCCCTGGGGCCGCCAGCCGGGCTCGACCTCGCCGGCGGCGTGAAGACGACCCAGACGAGACACCGAAGAGTCGCCGGCTGAGCATCGTCTCCCAACGGAGTCCCACCCGGCAGCGCTCGATCTCGCCGGCGACGGAAGAACTTCGAGGACCCCGGACTTGACCACCGGAGCCGAGCTCCACCGCCCAGGACCCGTCCGTCTCAACGGACGGCGATGCTCCCGCGCAGATGGGCCAATGCCCAGAAGCCGCCTCCCCGCCTCGCCCTTCGGGCGAGTCGAGAAGAAGACCTCTACAACACCAAGTCTAAATCTAAAAAAAAAAAACGATTTTATGTTCGCAACTAATCATTTCTAGCCTAATTGTAAATTAACCTAAATGTTCAAAAAGGCACTGTAACCTAATCAACAGATTGAAACATCCTAGCATACCCTTAGAATAAGATCTTTGTGCATCATGTTTCTGCATATTATTAGTCAAATAAAGAACTTTTCAAATCAATCAATCAATCAATCAATTATAATCGAAGCGACTGCGCTCGAACTAAATCTACATGGATCCTGTCACATACCTGTATAGTGTCGAGGTTTGACGTCATTCGCACCCCGTTACCGTGCAGCTGTTGCTCGCGCTTCCATCTGCAAGTGACGGAGGAGTGATGTAAACGCACATTCAACAAAATAAAAATCTGTAGCCCATACGCGTCCCACGGCAGGGCCCAGGCCTTCTCTCAGAGAGACAGTATGGGCTTAGTCACCACACGCGCCCACCGCGGATTGGCAACTACAAGCGCCGAGCTATGTGAACACCTCAGACACTGAGGTTTCCTCACGATGTTGTCCTTCACGGTTAGCCAGTGGTATCTATGCTACAAGTTTACAAATGTACGTAAGTTGCTAGACAACGTCATTGGTACATGCCGGGAGACGAACACACGATCTGCCGAATGTGAGGCCGGCGTTCTACCGCTGCGCTATCACCTCTACGATTAGTATCATTAAACTGTATGCCATTTAAACAAAGTTTTATATATGGGCAATCGCAGGTCAGCGGGCAGACCAGTAGTCCGATGATCGGACGATATCGTTGAGTTGGCAGGAGGTCCGTGGATGCGGATGGCAAGGGATGGCAAGGTCCGTGGATGCGGATGGCAAGGAATGGCAAGGGCCGTGGATGCGGATGGCAAGGACCGTGGATGCGGTTGGCAAGGACCGTGGATGCGGTTGGCAAGGACCGTGGATGCGGTTGACAAGGTCCGTGGATGCGGATGGCAAGAGTTGGCAAGGAACATGGATGCGGACGGCAAGTGTTGACAAGGTCCGTGAGAGATGCCTTTTCGGGGGAAAAGTGGTGGGAAGCGGTTGGAAGTGATTAAAGATTCAAGCGCGTTCTCTCACCTAATAAGCTCCCGGTCCAAAACTTCACTCTGCAAGTCACGAAGAGTCTCAATGTTCGTCTTGAGACGGTCCACCAGCATCATCAGGGCCTGCTTTATATGTATCACCTGTGGACAGCAGATGAGATAAGATGCGAATATTGTGATAATGCACAGGACGACCTCGTGGCGCAGCGGTAGTGCATCTGCATACCATGCGAGAGGTCCCGGGTTCGAATCCCGGCTGGAGACAAAAAAAATAAACCCCAAGTCTTGGATGTTTACATGTTTGTGATGTCAAACGTGAGACAGGGTGTGAGACAGGGTGTCCTAGTGTGGGGCCAGAAGCAATGTATGTGCCTGTATGTAAATTTTCTGTTACAGCTGTTCGACTCTGGAATGCCCTTCCTGAAAGCATTCGTAAAGCCCCATCTCGGAATGCTTTCAAATTCCTTGTCCGCAAACACTTTCTCGACATGTGTTACCCCGATCCCCCCTGAGCCCTCGCGAGGAGGATCTCGGCTGTGTAATTGCAATCTCACTACTATCTTTCTTCCTTACATATTTATATCTACTTATGTAGCTACAGTTTATATGTGTATATTATATATATTATATGTTTATTTATATAATGTATTATATGTTTATAGTATAAATATTTACTTATTTATTGTTGAGTATTCGTCTTCTTATGTAATTTTAGTTAAAGTTATTCGTTTTATCCGTCTACTTCGTATGCCTACCAGTTAATTTCTTGCACCTCCTGTGGTTGACTGGTAGAAAATGCTTATAGCATTAAGTCCGCCACATTGCCATTGTATTTTTTACTTATGTGCAATAAACGTATTAATAATAATAATAATAAATGTTTATGTTTTATTCTTCGTTGTACACAACTGAAAACAATTACCGAGACAACCGTTATCTTAAAGTTGTTGTGCGAGGCCCGACAGTTGGTCGACGACACTTCGACCCAGTGGGGTCTGTTGTGTCTGCCCCTTGACCTTGCACCTGAGCCTAGTCGAAGGTGTACTCAACGAGTTCGGTCACGGATGGACATTGCGAGGCTACGAGTGTTGTTGACTACGGAACCCTAAGAATTGTCAATAAAAGCAAAAGATTTTTTTTAATACAGTTACCTATAAATAAAATAGTAACTTGTTCCACTCTTTGTGTGTGCGTGCGTGTGTGCGTGCGCGTCTGTGTGCGTGTGGGTGGGTGAGTGCTAGAAACTAGTTTTGTTGAAAGAGTGCCCATTCAAACTCAAAATCATAATTTTTTATTCAAAGTAGCACAGAAACTGCGACTTACTGAACGTTACAAGTTAAACTAAGTGTCCATTTCAAAATCTAGATCATTTTGGAGGAAAAATGGACAAAAACCTCCAAACTTAGTCTTTTCAAGTCCTTAATTTACAGGATTTATATAAATGTTCTAACATTAGATGAGGAGATACTCACGAGTCCATTCAGTTTAGTCTCCAGAGCCTCGACCTGAAGCCGCAGACAGGCCTCCACCTCGCGGTACTGAGTGGTGGGCACCTGCCCCGACTGGGGCAAGTAGCTCAGGTGCCCTGCGGGGGCGCAGCCTTGTTAGCGCTCATAACAATACGTGTACTGCTCAAAACAGTTAGGTCAGGGAGTAACAAAACAAACTGAAACAATTATTTTTTTTTATAATACTTTAATGTTAGATCAATAAAAAGTAATATCCTAAAAACCTATTTTAGAGGCTAAAAATTCCACCCATGCCGGTACTTGAACCCGCGACCTCTGGCTCACCGTGCCAGCGCTCTCCCAACTGAGCTAACGGGCGAGTGCAGGCATCGGCGAAATTTCGAGCCTCTTTACAAACTTTCTCTGTATTACGCACAGGTAAATTGCTTCGGCCAGATGTCGCTGCCTGTACGTAATACAGAGAAGTTTGTAAAGAGGCTCGAAACTTCGCCGATGCCTGAACTTGCCCATTAGCTCAGTTGGGAGAGCGCTGGCACGGTTAGCCAGAGGTCGCGCGTTCAAGTCCCGGCATGGGTGGGATTTTTAGTATAGTATAGTAATTTTGCCTCTAAATAGGTTTTTAAAGTTGTCCTCAGCACGGGTTAGCGCAACAAAAAGAATATAATAATCATGTAATATCTTTGTGTCTTTTGTTTGTGTACCTTTTGTTTACTTTGTGTTTCTGTGACAATTTAAATAAATATCCTCTTTCTTTCTTTTGTTTCTTTCTATCTATTATAATTCACAGCATGTTCTTAATTGTTAATACGTAGTTATTTAATCAAGCATGTATCCTGTTTATCGTAAGTAATTATTTTTTTCCACTGAATTGTGTTAAATAAACAACATTGAAATATTGAGTATATTTTGAAAAATCGTGGTCTCGGCAAACAAGGTTCTAAGTGATAAGGCGATAGGTTTTCAGGAGAGCTAATACGAAATTGTTGCTTCTGCAACTTTGTTGCACCACCGACTAGGGACATATTCGACTACACGAATAAACAATAGTACATTACTGCAAAGGCAGCGAAATAGGCAATTGCAGGTCGAGTATGAGTTTGAAGGCCGAGCCGCAGTCGAGGACTTCAATGATACGAGACAGGCAATTGCCATTTAGGCCGAGGCATAGATAGTGATTTTCTTAAAAAAAATGCAAGGAATTAAAAAGGGGCCTTTTACATAATAAATTTTTCTTTTGATTTTGCTGGAAGCAGGTTTTCCATCGCTAATTTAGCTTCCGATCTTAAATCTGGTGGAGTGCAGTCAATGTTCATTTCATTTTCACTTTCAGAATCATCGGAACTCATTTTAATTATTTCATTAACAAAATAACTCATTTTAATTGGTTTTTCAGTCTACGTAAATATGATACTTCGCGTGTTCTTTATTCAAAAATAATGACAATATTATTTCCGCGCATGTTTAAGAAAACCATATTATGTTCTTTTTTTAAATATTGTATTGGTGACACGTATTATTTATTATTCCTTATTTGGAAATCCAACAGCACAAAATAACAAAAAAAAAATCTGCAATCATTTATCGTGACGTTAAAGCAAAAAATAGATTTCACTTATAGCTATGATGTTTCAAGGAGGCATAATGAGAAGTACCTGGAATACCGAGCTTTGCACCGTATTTTTTTTTGTTAATCGTGTTTTTGGAAATTATATTTACATACCATAAAAAAAGGGGAAAACAATAATCATACTGGTGACATCTGGACTCGAACCCGGGGTCTTATGGTTTCGGGAAACGTGCTAAAAAGGTGTTAAAAACTCTGGACCCCTACTCACTCACCCTTGCTCTTAAGGCATTCGTGGTACTGAAGCGAAAAGGACTCGACGCTGGCCTGCAAATTCCGGATCTCGTCGTGGGCCAGAGTGACGCTTTGGCGAACCGCATGCAAGCCGTTGATGAGCTGCGAACAATGGGCATTGTCCTCACAATACTTACAAATAATAATAAGCGGCCTATACACGTCCCACTGTAGGGCACGGGCCTTCTCACAGAGAAAAAAAAACCGGCCAAGTGCGAAGGGTTCCGTACCATTATCTATACAACATTTGAATATTTCGAGCGTCTACCTGTTGCCGTTATTGATGTCGAGCAAAATACGTAAAAAAAAATCACGTCTGTGGTATGGGAGCATGTTGTTTTTAGTATTTGTCGTTATAGCGGAAACAGAAATACGTCATCTGTGAAAATTTCAACTGTTTAGCTATCACGGTTCATGAGATACAGCCTGGTGACAGACAGACAGACAGACAGTGGCGTCTTAGTAAAAGGACGTACCCCTTTGGGCACGGAACACTAAAAAACGTTAAGATATATAGAAACGCAATCTCGATATTCCGTAAAAAAAACAAATATATCCTCTTTTGCACAGATTGGGAGTATTTTGAGTATTGTTTATTTAAAGAGGCAGGGCACAGGGCTTCTCTCATAAAGCATACGCTTAATTAGCACGCGTGCCCACTCCGGATAGGCAATAATAGTAACGGGGTCGGGCGAAGGAAAACATCGTGAGGACACCTGAGTGTCTGAGGTGTTCACATACATCAGCGCTTAAAATCGCCAACCCGCGGTGGGCACGCGTAGCGATTAAACCTATACTCTCTCTCTCTCTGAGAGAAGGCCTGTGCCCTACAGTCGGACGTGTAGAGGCTGCTTATGATGACATACCAAGTTCAGCGACAACGCTATGCAGACTAGCAAATAATTAGAAAAAAAACGCTCATTCTACACGCAGTTGAACTGACTGATTCACCGATTGACTGACTGACTGACTGATTGATAGACTGCTAGCTGGACTCACCTCGCCGTACTTGCGCTCCGTGTCCGACATCTGCGCACCGGCGTACGACATATGCGGCATACTTTGGGCGCAGCTCTCAATAACTTCCACTTCGGCCGCCAGGCAATTCTTCACGTAGTTGTACAGCTCGTGGGGGGCGTGGCTGGGGACAAGATTAGATTATAAATTAGATTTGATGGTAGAATGACTTTATTTTCAAAGTTGTATGTTTTATCATGTTTTATGTAATTTGCTTGGTGGGATTCCTAGTTCAGAAACAGGTGCAAAACATTACAAACAAAAAAAGTAATTAAGACTTCAATTTTAATTAAATGTAGATTGTGTTAACGAACATCCATTATTGTTGTAATAATAATTAAAAACCGGTCAAGTGCAAGTCGGAATCGCGCACGAAGGAATACGTACCATTATCTATACAACATTTGACAAAGATCTAATTTGAGAACAGCGCCATCTATATAAAGCAATAAGAAGCGTTTAAAATTGACATTAACGACATGAAATCGGCGCTGTGAAGGTTACATAGATGCCCGCTAGATGGCGAGCGCTGTCTTTAGACAAAATTTGTTGTCTCATACAACCCCCCCTTAAATATTTATTTTATTCTGTTTTTAGTATTTGTGTTATAGCGAAAATTTCAACTGCCTACCTAACACGGTTTATGAGATACAGCCTGGTGACAGACAGACGGACAGACAGTGAGGTCTTAGTAATAGGGCCCCGTTTAGCACCCTTCGGGTACGGGACCCTAAAAAACCAACCCGTACTATAGTACCCGTACATATTGTAAAATAAGTGGGACTTGTGTTTCAACGTTAATAAGCTTGTATTGCTACTTGTATTATTTCCTGTAGCCGCTACATACGGTAACTTACGTTACGCTATTAGTTACATATATATTATTATGTAAAACATATATATATATATATGATTATGTATTTTGGAAGTAGCCTGGCTACCAATAGCACAGGGAACCCTAGTTTGGGAGACAGTGACCATATTTTTTTTTGTAAACGTTTTACAATAAAGTTTTTTTCATTTTCATTATACTTCATTGCACACAAAGAAACAACTACACGTACATACGTACGTTTTTGAATTTATAGTAGCAACACCACTCGCTAACCTAAATGAAAACACCGTGAGGAAACCCGAGGGCCTGAGCCGTTCACTCGGTGCTTGAAATTGCCAATCCGCGGTGGGCACACGCGGTGATTAAGCCCGTACTTTCTCTCTCTCTGCGAGAAGGTCTGTGCCCTACAATAGCCTACATGTTCACTTAACGTGAACAAATGTAGGGTAGTAGCACATATAATGAACGTAAAAGGAAAGGTATGGCTTTACGAGTAATAGGCATCTTATACCAACTTCTCTCCGAGCCCTGCGCGGCGTCGTTACGGGCACTGACGGAAGACCAGCGCTGGTGTACCATCATATCTCCAGCTCATGCCGAGTCAGAGCCCTTTAGCATTTGCCGCACCCACAGTACACACACTGGATAAGGCATTGCTGTGTGTCTCATTTGTTAATGTTTTTTGTAATAATGTTTCATTGTGCTTTGTGTGTGCTCTTACTACTGTATTATTGTTTTTATTGCGCGTGTGTGTGTGTGTGTGTGTGTAAATGCAAATAAATAATTAATCTGTCTATCTTATAAAAGTAAAATTTCGTACAAAATCCATTGAAAACGACTTCGGTGCAGTTGTTAGTTCTATAATGCAGATAAAAAAAACCCTTTCTACGGAACCCTACATTGCGCGTGGCCCGACACGCACTTGGCCGGTTCTTTTCGTATTGCAGAAGAAGGTTGCCAGCCTCCTTTCATTGAAAATCGAGCACAAAAAACCAATTCCCACCTCTTTTTTAATTTCTAATTATTTGATATAAAACCTTTTTGAGATTCGACGTTTGTATTTTTTTTTATGTTCGCTGCCAAAAAAACAAAAGAACGCTAACAGGGCAGGAATGGATTTTCATACAACATTCCTGCCCTGCTAAGGAGGGCAGGAACGAAATTCCATATAACTTTTCCCGTAGAAATTACGAACTTTGTAACCAGTTTATAAACGAGCAATGAGACACTTTCTGAGTGGGTGTGGTATAAAAATAATTTTTATAAAAATTAAAAAAACTGCTATTTTAACTACTTATGTTGCCTAAGATCAATAATCTAATTTACGTACAATTTGACGTAGGTGCCAACCCTAGAATTTTTATCACAATGGAACCAAAGGTCGGGGACCAAGCGAGCCTCACCTGTACTGCATGTGGAAATTCTTCGCCGCCTCGCAGAGCTTCATCTTGGTGACGAAGTTGTCTGGAGACACCATGACCTCCGCCTGATTTTGTATCTCTTGCACCAACTCTTCCACGAAGCTTCGCTGCTGCTCCTCGGATTCGCTGGCCCTGAGGACAGAGGGTCACTGTTCCAAGACCAGTCCTACAGGAAGACATTTCTGTTAAAATAAGTCCCCTCTGCACGAAATTTTTATCATAAGTCTGTTGTTATGTGGACTGAAAGAGGATGTAGTGACTATAATTCAGAAAGGAATGTTGCGTTGGCTTGGAGTCCAAGCCTTGGACGTGTGGAGAGGATGAAGGAAGAAAGATTGACGAAACAAATATATCGAGCGAATGTGCATGTTCAAAGGGACGTTCCAGGCGGGCATACTTCGACCAAATAGAGGAAGGATGAATTAGCAAAGGGCAAGGTAAAAAGTCCCCTAAACCGGCGGATGGACGTTGATGAGAAGTGATCTGTCAGGATCGTGGCAAGTGGCAGTCCCTGGCCTCTGCCTACCCCTCTGGGATGCAGGCGTGAGTGTATTGTATGTTTATGTCTGTAATTTAAGCAAGCGTGCGAGCGAAGGAACGAACGAACGGTATCGGAAGGGGCTTTCTAGCAAAAAGTTGTCAGAAGCTGATTGGTCAAGCGGGCCAATGGAAGTCTTCGGGCTCTCACACGATAGGATAGGACGTCGCGTCGTGCTACGACGTGTTAATTTGGCTTAAATTAGTAAAACTAATCGCGAATATGCAGTCAACTCATAACTAATCGTGACTTATTCTACACAGAGCTCAATAAGTAGCCTATATACGACCCACTGTAGGGCACAGGCCTTCTCTCAGGGAGAGAGTATGGGCTTAATCACCACGCGTACCCACCACGGATTGGCGATTTCAAGCGCTTAGGCATGTGAATAGCTCAGACACTCAGGTTTCCTCACGATGTTTTCCTTCACCGTTACCGAGTGGTATTGCTACTATAACTTCACAAATGTACATAACTTAGAAAACAAAGTCATAGGTACACGCCCGCACCGGGGATCGAACCTGGGTCTCCCACTTCCGAGCGAGGTTCTACCCACTAGGCTACCACCGCCATCTCAGAGCTCAATATTGGTTCAAAATTAAACCCAAATTAGAGCGTCGTAGCACGACGCGACGTCGTATGTGAAAATCCTTCTTCGAAGTCTTGGGTCTTTTCGAGACACAGAAAGCCTCGTAGTCTTCGTACGCAAAAGCTCTTTTTAATTGGAAAACTACAGTAAATTCGTTTAAAATATAGAGTAAAATAAAATGATGAAATGAAAGGCACGTTGGCGTTAGGTGCCGTTCATAAGAGTGTCGGGGTTTTCGAAAGTCCGGTGACTTAGCGACGGATGGTCATAGACCATTATTTTACTCTGTATTTTTTTTTTTTTGTTTAATCGAGCTATGAGTTTACAACAGCCAGCCCATCACTTCACTCACTTTTTGTATTACAGCAGGAGTAGGAATCGTCGATGACTTGACTAGTTTTGCTGACCCGTACAGTATAGTCGTTTTTGAGGAGAGTTCGGTTCAAGCAATATTGGACGCGTTTTGTGAGATGCACGGTTTGCACAGTATATGCACAGAAACCAGACAAAGCGTATACAAATATTTTTTAAGTAAAGTTTATTGAATTTTAAACAAAAAAAAGCATGCAAAATACAGTAGACTAAGGGCCAGTTTCTGAATTGAGAATTTCGCTAAGTAAATAGTTAACTGCAGTGCTGTCTCTTGGTATTCCTCAGAAAAGAGCGTGACAGAACGTTACGTAAGTATTTACTTAGTAAATTTCTTAATTCGGTAACTGGCTCTTAATCGTTAAAATAAAAAGTCTAAAACCAGTTTTGAATAAATTACAGCTGCGCCAATAAATGAATATTGACATTCGATATTAATATTCGCTGTAAAGGGCTGTCGTCGGATAGCAGAATTTTTTAAAGTTGAGAATTTTTATTATCCCACTGGGCTCGTTCAAGTTTTATAACGTGTGTTTTTTGTAATGCATTTACCATATCTTGTCCTCCAGCCATGTTGCGAGGCAGTGCCGGATCTCTAGCGGAAAATGCTCGCTGTAGATGGCGCGCACCTGCAAAAAAAAATGAAATTATTTTTCGCATCAAATTACATTTAAAAAAAATCATAATAACAAAACACACGTTTAGAACGAGCAAATGCGTGAAAATTGCCCGACCAAAGAGAAAACCGGCCAAGTGCGAGTCGAACTCGCGCACGAAGGGTTCCGTACCATTATCTATACTACGCGGGGCACATAGCTCGGAGAACTGATGGCCGTTGGGGCGAAAAAGTTCTGAGCTAGCGACCGCGGACCGGACGACGCAGCGTGGGCAGGCCCCCCACCAGATGGTCTGACGACCTGGTTACGGTGGCGGGGAGCCGCTGGATGCGGGCGGCACAACACCGGGAAGCTTGGAAAACCATGAGAGAGGCCTATGTCCTGCAGTGGGCGTCAAATGGCTGACGATGATGATGATGATGTACACCAGGAAAAACACAAACATAAAACATTCACAAAGATGAATAAATTTATTGTAAAGAAGGGTTCCAATGATGGTAACTGGCAGATACAGATAAGATTTATATTTTACCTTCTGCAAGTGAACTGGGGGCAGCTGCTGCGCTCTGGACCACAGAGACATGTCGAAACCTGTCGGTACCAACAGGAACATTTGTCAGCGACGCTTTAGGAGTTAAATATCTACCTATTAATAGTGGTTACACTTTATTGTATTCATAACAACTTAAGAGCATTCAATTTGACCAATTTACGAGTACTGAAATTTGCTTGGCCGTCTAGGTAAACATGAAGGTATGAAACCTTCATGTGCTGACGTCACCGTAAAGAAAGAAAGAGAGGCGCCATCTTGGCTTATCGTTTTCTTGGCGGGAAGGACTCGGTAGTAATTTTGTAAAGTAAATTACTCGAGTAATAATTTTGTTATCTTCTGCGGATTATTTACTGCAATAATGCTAACTAATTGATAATGTGACAAGTGTAAATATAAATGTGAGTATGTCTTAAGTATTTTATTCCAAACAGGACCCCAGCGACTATTTCCATAGTCAAACATAGGAAAATACGGGTGTGTCCCTAACACATTATCATACAAGGTACTGTAAGAACGCTTATTAAAAAAAAATTATTATAAAACCATACACCTATAGTTCATTTGTTTAGGTTAAATACCACATACTAAAATTTTAAATACTAAATGTAAACAATCTTGATGCGTCTTTTTATTCAAATATACAGTTTATAAATCTAAATCTTTACACTTGACAAAATTCAATGTGAAATTACATAAGATTTCATGAAATTCAAGAAAAATGTAAATATTTAGATTTATAAAGTGAATATTTAAATAAAAAGACGTATCAAGATTGTTTACGTTTAGTTAAATACCTAAATAAATGAACTATAGACTTACATACTTCGACCAAATAGGGGTAGTATTAGCAGAGGGCAAGATAGAAAGTACCCGAAACCGGCGTGCGTGCATGCAACGACTAATGAGGAGGAAGCGAAAGTGATCTGTCAGGATCGTGGCAAGTGGCAGTCCCAGGTCTCCGCCTACCCCTCTGGGATACAAGCGTGAGTTTATGTATGTATCTGTACAACTAGACTGATAAGGACTTCAGGGGATTCATTATGTTTTCTAAAGTCCGTTTATTAATTCGATGCAAAAAAAACGGACAAGTGCGAGTTGGACTCGGCCACCGAGGGTTCCGTACAAATTTGTAGGTACTTAAATATTATAAGTAGTTCAGGAATCGAGTCTCGCAGTTATTCCGAGCTTTTCCCGAACTTCAGACTATTTTTAGATTTTTCACTGTACTTGTAGTATATGACGATATTCCAGGTCAACGGAATGTGCCACTTGAGAGTGACGAAATAAACTTTTTTTGCGGCATAAACGTCCGAAACTTTTTTTTACGTCTACTTAGAAGTTTGATTTTTCACAGCGTCGAGAGACTGTGCACCTCACTATATGGTTTTAATTTCAACTCGATACCGCCACACGTTCTCGAGATAAAGGGTCTTGACAGACAGACGGACGGACGGACGGACCACAAAGTGATCCTATAAGGGTTCCTTTTTTCCTTTAGAGGTACGGAACCTTAAAAAATGAGGCAGATAACGACGACGATATACCAGACGAGTCCACATGAGTAGATGCAACAGGGGAAAGAAATTTTTATTGTATAAGTAAAACATCTTTATAGATAAGATAAGATAAAAAAGTATTTTATTACCTCATCAGAAAAAAAAAAACTTAAAACAAAGTAAGGCTTAACTAGTGATGACATAAAATAAGACAAAAGGTAGATAGATAGATTTAGATTTTTTGTCCGGTTTTCTCCAAATACCAACAAACACCTAGTTTTACTTATAACGTTCAATAAGTCACAGTTTCTGTGTTACTTTGAATAAAAAAAAATATTTTGAAATTAGACAGATAGAGAACACTTTATTGTACATAAAAATGGAAACTACTACTTACACACTTAGGTACTTAATTATGCTTTTGTTTAGAGTTTTTTATCTGCATATATTAGATTTATGGCCGTCACAGATGACGGTGTTAATATATACGATATATTATATTCTTTTTGTTGCACTAACAAGATTTTGACAATTTTAAAAACCTATTTAGAGGATAAACATTCCACCCATGCCGGGACTTGCACCCGCGACCTCTGGCTAACCGTGCCAGCGCTCTCCCAACTGAGCTAATGGTCAAGTGCAGGCATCGGCGAAATTTCGCGCCTCTTTACAAACTTCGCTGTGTTACGTACAGGCTTTTTACATCGGAATGATATTGGTGTAGCTACATGATTATATTCGGTCGCGGGTTCGCGGAAGTCCTGGCATGGGTGGAATTGTTAGCCTCTAAATAGGTTTTTTTAAAATATGCGCTATATTTTTCCATACAATGTCCAACACGCGACCCGCGTCCGTACACGACGGCGGTCAGATTTAGTATGGAACAAGACATCGCGCGACTTATTTACAGCCGTCATCTGTCGCGACTTTAAAAAAAAAAAGACTTGTATTGAAGTCCACATAGGATACGTCAACAAATGCGATGGCTTGTGATGGTTTACGACCCCGGCACATGTCAAAGCGACCCTTTTTTTTGCATCGAATTACAAAACAGACTTTACCACGGGACCGGTGGGTTTTCGTTGTGTGCGGTTTTAGCAAAAACTACCGCAATGAAAGATGTTTCACGTCAACAAAGGAAATTACTGTCATTTATTAACGCAAGAGTACAGACGTTCTGACCAACGTTTTTAATTATGTCCAAGATGAAAGTGACGACAACGATAAGGACGATAATGTACCCGACGAGTCCATGAGCCGGCCGGCTTCATCACGAAGGTCCTACAATGTACTATGACTTACCTGAGTTTCTCTGCGGGTAGTCGAAACGTGCTTTTATTTTTTTGTTGTGGATCTGAAAGAAACAGAATCCTTCTTTAGTAACTTAATGGCGTACCAGGCTGCAAAAAGAACCGGCGGGTAGGCGGATGATGACGGCCGATAAACCTTTACATTTTACTTGCAAAGTCGCCCGTAACTGTGTGGAGGAGGGTAGGCGAACCTTCATGTATCAACATACATAACATAAGCAGCCTATGTACGTCCCACTGTAGGGCACAGGCCTTCTCTCAGGGAGAGTATGGGCTTAATCACCACGGGTGCACACCGTGGATTGGCGATTTCAAGCGCTGAGGTATTTGAATAGCTCAGACACTCAGGTTTCCTCACGATGTTTTCCTTCACGGCTAGAGAGTGGTATTGCTGCTATAACTTCACAAATGTACATAACTTAAAAAACGAAGTCATGGGCACATGACCGCACTGGGAATCGGGAATTTGCCTAAAAATCTTTTTTAACTTTTTTTTTATGTTGCCTATACATATACGTCCCACGTACCATCAGAGTCCGATAGAATGCTTGAGTTGTCGTTTTCTTCCACAAACAGTCCTAATAAAAACATAAATCAGGGTGCAGAGAGAAGCCACATCAATTTAGTTTAGGAACACACTGACACAGGGACGCAGAGAAGGACCGGACAAAGCACTATTCATCAGTTTCTTTAGAAAGATTATAAAGGACAGACACAAAGCCCGTCAAAGAGGGACCCAGGACCAGGTAGCAGTCGACACATGCGTCAGAGTCGGAGCTATTAGCCAACGATATCCTTCAAAAAATTTTTTTATAAAAAATAAAAACCGAATTCGAAGCCCTACAGCACTAAGTTAGAAATTATTTAAATAATTAGAAGTATGTATACATGTAGGTATTGTAGAAGTATAATTTGGAGTCGGTGCCCAAAATATTTGTGCTGGTCATGAAACTGGGCACCGACTACAAATGTGCCCAATTAGACTTTATTTACTGTTGTCCATTGAAGAGTCCCTTTCTCCATCTCTCAAAGTGTTCATCAGATCTTCACCAAATTAAAATGGAACCAATGGGACGTTATAACTGTTCGAATAAAAAAAGAATTGTCGAAATCGGTTTACATTTGACGGAGTTATGCGAAAACATAGTAAAAAAAAACGCGTCGAATTGATAACCTCCTTCTTTTTTGAGGTCGGTTAAAAAGGGAGATAAACAGTACTATTGCTATCTCTTTCGCTTTCTTTTTTATCATGATGAAGCATACCCAAGAAACGGAGATTTAAGCACATTTTCTTCTCGAAGATCCCGCCGTATTTGTGTGCGATTTATACACCAAAATAAATTCTGGAACTGTTTCGATGTTTTTACTTGCACTTAATGCACAAAATGAGGCTAAGTATGTTTTTCAGGAACGCAAATCAATTTGCCAACTAGTATGCCAAATATTCAATACCAGGAGACGGGCAGCAGCGTCTTCCTGAGAATCCAACCGCATACTGCGATCGCCAAACCGCCTGCCGAGCGTGGCGACTATGGCAAAACCCCTCATGGCTATGAAAACCACGAAGGAGGCCTATGTCCTGCAGTGGGCGTCAAATGGCTGATGATGATGATGATGCCAAATATTCACCGAGGGATCTTTTGTCTGTTCCACTGGAGAAAGGCCGATTTTTAAGTATCATCTTTTTGGCACTCAGGTGTTCTCGTCAACTATTTGAAATCATAAAGTATTTCGGTTTATGCAGTAAAAAATGGGCACGTCCAACGCCTAAGAAATCTACCCGGTTTTTTAGGCGCTGGACGTGCCCATTTTTTATACATAACTTTAAACCATTTCATTGAAACTTTTTCGTTTGTATGGATCCCGAACAATAGCTTTTCGGACGCGGTCACGGTACGATCTTGCGTTTTGGCGTAATACAATATCTGTATGGCGGTATTATCGATATCGACATCGATTAAAATTATGAAGAAGAAGAAGAAAGACATTTATTATACCAACAAGATACATCACAGAAACAAAATAAGCACATAAGAAACATAATATGCACAACAACGGAAATAAAACTAGATACACAACAGACAAAACGAATAAATAAAACAGGACCATAGATGTAGGCTGTGGTATATCTAAGTTGCCACAAAAGGCAGCTGACTCAGCGTTGCGCTGAGGAAGTGATCCCTCAGCGCTGATTTTCAGTCAGTGCCTACGGTAACCCATAATTGTACTACGGAGTGCGTGCCGTGGTGCAGTTAAAAAATTAACTCAAATTCAATAACATACATTAAAGTAAAAAAATAAATAAATAATCGATGGCGATACATCCGTGCGGCGCCGGATTAAGAATAGCGTCACTCCATTTCCTTCCGTGGATGTCGTAGAAGGCGACAGGAAATACTACATTACCAGGCGACGGGCAGCAGCGTCTTCCTGAGATTCCAACAGCATACTGCGACCGCCAACCCGCCTGCCTATGGCGATATTATGGCTATATTATGGCGAGACCCTTTACGGTTAGGAAAACCATGAAGGATGCCTGTGTCCTACAGTGGGCGTCGAGTGGCTGATGATGATGGCGATATATTATCACCTTCATAACGTTAAAACGACACTCGCATACATCAATTCACTGAGACGGATCGAGATCGCCCGAGATGCTGTGTGCGCGGCAACGAAGCGCGCGGGTCATCGGAACCTGTGACGTGTCAAGCCATTGAATTTTAAGTAGACATATCTCCGGTTTCTTCATGAAACGCTAACAGTCTGTTAATCTACTGTTAACAAATGTCAGTTGTTTTCTTTGTAGGTATGCACTTTTGACAACTGAGAGCTGTTAACAGTCGATTAACCCGTTGTTAGTGTACAAGAAACCAGAGGAGACGGCCTCGTCTCTACTTTAAGCCTCTACTCATAATTCAATGGTCAAACTTATGGCGCCAGTCCGCGACCGTCTTTGGAACCTGTACACTAAAATCGCTGTAACTTTCTTATCTGATTTCGATATTTTTTGACACAATATATTGCTTTTGATGTCTGTACAACTAACTAACTAACTAACGTGAATGATCCTCATTAGGAAGGTAATTTTTTTTCTCGCCTACCCCATACGTGACCAATCGTTGGATTGGTCGTTTAAAAATATTGTGGGTATTAGGGAGGCCATTTTTGGATTTAAGGTTCCTTTGCGACTAGGGATTGCAATTGCTGGATCCAGCATACAGCAATCCAGCTGGATCCAGCGCCTTTTTAAACATGCTGGATCCAGCATACATCTTGATCCAGCGATGCGGATCCGCAAACGTATCAATTTCTATTGTTTAGTTTTGAGTTGCCGCCATTTTCGAATCGGCGCGGCAACGTTGCCGTTCTGTCACCATAGCACGTGCCGCATGAAAGGCAACGCCGCCCGCCCCCTTTCCCCCTTACCAACTGTACCGCTTATGTTTGTTTATTTTATAAATCAAAGACAGTTGATGAGTTGAGTTGAATAACTGCTCTCGTCTCGATAGAAAGTGTCTTTGTGTCACTAAAGTGCATATGAAGTGCGTGTTGGTTGTTGTTTGGAGACTGAATGGTAAGTAAAGTAAAATGTTTATTTTTAATTTTAGTATTAATGTTGATTTGATTCATGTCTCTTACTTTCTCGAAGAAGGAAAAGGAAGACACGTTTGGTGAGGTTCGTCAACACATCGCGAAATCTTTTTGTTTTTCTTTTCTTATTTAAACCGATCTTATTTTATAACCTACCTTTAATTGCAGGAAGTAGGTACATATCCTACAGTGGACTATTTAGTTATTTAGAACTTTGTGTGTGTGTGTATGTGTGTGAGTATTTTTGCTATTAAACAAGATTGCTAAAATGCGCAATTTTGATTGGAAAAAAGCTGTGCCATGTGTATAAAGATAGGTTTTTATAGGTTTTTCCAGTTCAAAAACGCGTTCAAACTATTAGTCCTCCCGTAACCACGGTGCGGTGCTTGCAATAGCGCCAAAATATCGGAAACAAACAAAAGGAAGTTTGAACGCAATTTGAAACCCGAAATACCTACAAAATGTGTAATAGTAATCGCGACAGTTTAAATAAAATATTACCTTATTGGTTTTGTTAAGTTATTGCATCGCGATAGTTGTATTTATTTATCTTTAGGCATACTTATACTTATCTTATACTTCACTGATCTTTTCTTCATTACAGATTTAACGCTGTTTTTCGGACAGTTTAAAATGTCGACCAAGAATTCTAGCGACGGTAAAAAAAGTTTGTGGGACTTTTTCGTAAAGTTGGATAGTCGAAGTGCCAAGTGCTCGCTATGCCTAAAAACATTGCTTATTAGCAACCGCTCCACTACAGGGTTAAAAGGGCATTTACAAAAAGTACACTGTATCAGTGTCATAAGTAATGTCAGTGGCAACAAAGCTAGTTCACCCAACAAAGATTTGGATAATGTAGATTCACAAGCTTCCACTGATGTTATAGCAACTACTTCAAAAAAAAAAGAAGTAGTCTCTTATCGTCAGACTTTAAACTGCTTAATTATTAAGGATTAACGAGCGGAGAGAAGATTATTTCAAAGCTTTTTTTGTTTGATACAAAAATACTATTGAAAATTAAAATAGTGTTATTGTTACGGTCCTTTTTTAAAAGAATGTTAATTAAGTTAATTTTAAAAGAATTTGTGAGACTGATTAGCCGTCCTATCATTAAACATAAGCGTAATTAATAAGATAGTGCTTACTTAGAAACATTATCTTAAATGTTATATGAATATAAGGTTATATGTTTGTCATTTAATTTTATGTTGATTATTTTGATCTCAAATTATTAAAAAACCAAAGCAAATTAATATAAGATATCACCAAATGAGTGGAAGATTTCAAAGATTATCGTAAGAAGTACAAATTAATAAAAAAAGTCTTAAAAATGTCGTCTTTTTATTTTCGTTCCACGTTTTGCTGGATCCGCGTTGGATCCAGCTGGATTCAGGTCAATCCAGCAAAAATTCCGCTGGATTGAAAACGCCGCTGGATTGCAATCCCTATTTGCGACATACTTTAAAGCGCAAATTCTTGTCCGAGTGGGGCGATCCCCCTCTCCTGGCTAAAAGGTTGACTGTAGAAACGTGTAAAAATTCATAGTTGTAGAACATATATTATGAACTTAAAAGGGAAAACTATCACGGCTGAGCAGGCTTGACAAACTAACGAGCAATAGGCGACCAACTTATTAAAGGAAAACTTCGTACATAATCCTTTCAAAATTACTTTAATGAAGTTGTTACTTCTGTGAAGCAGATAAAACCCTCCTTTTCTACGGAACCCTGTACTTGGCTGGTTTTTATGTAAAATAAAGTGTTCTAAAGTGTTAAGTGTGTGGGATCGTGGCAAGTGGCAGTCCCTGGTCTCTGCCTACCGCTCTGGGATACAGGCGTCAGTTTATGTATGTATGTAAAGTGTCCTCTATCCATCTACACGCAGCTGATACGCCATTACAGTCTCGAACTCCGAACTCACAACCTAACCACTTGACGACAGCTTGACCAGCAGGGTTCCATTTCATAGTGCTACAATTGGGCCGTGTTTCACGGAAACATTGCAACCCACAGTAAGTAACATACGAGAAAATGCTTTCAGCTGCATACGGTTCCACAAAGACAAAGTCAAAAAAATTTATTCATTATAAAAACAAAATGTTTACTTAATGAACGTCAAAGCTGTTAGTTTCACAATTCATAGATTATGCGGAGAAGAAGCTAACAAAGAAACTCCACATTTATTCTTTTCAAAACAGGTTTGCTTAATTTACAGAGTTTTCAACTTAAAGTTACACAACACTAGATACAATCGTCCCCGGTAACATTATTTAAATACCAGACATCCTTGTCTTCCAAATAATCCTTAATGTTATACTTATAATAGGCTTTTTTGCACAGTTTTTTAAACCGCGTCGGTGGCAACTCTAATATATTATCTTGAGGAATCCTATTGTAGAACCGTACACAGTGCCCCATGAAGGATGTATTAACTTTTGCAAGTCTAAAACGTGGAAATGACAATATTGTGATGGCTACTAAAATTTTCGAAATTGCTGATGTTTTTTCTAACATACATTATATTTTCATAAATATATTGACTTGCAACTGTTAAGATATTAGTTTCTTTAAAGAAATCCCTTAATGAGTCCCTACTACCTGGCTTGTAAATAAGTCGGATCGCTCTCTTCTGTAAGATGAAGATCGTGTCAATGTCTGCTGCCCGACCCCACAGTAGTATGCCGTAGGACATAATACTATGGAAGTAACTAAAATAAACAAGCCTAGCAGTTGCAACGTCAGTGAGCTCTCTAATTCTTTTGACTGCATATGCTGCCGAACTAAGCCTGTGTGCTAGTTTTACAATATGAGGACCCCATTGCAATTTTGAATCGATTGTGATGCCTAGAAAAACGGTAACGAACGGAAGCGGTAAGAAGATTCCTTATGTTACCACACCGACGCGGTTTAAAAAATGTGTTGAGCATACCTTGATATTTAGAACACAAAAATGTCTGGTATTTAAACAATGTTAACAGGGACGATTGTGTCCAGAGTAATGTAAACTCTGTGAATGAAGTTAAAACGTGTTTTGCAAAGAATAAATGTGGAGTTTCTTTGTTAGCTTCTTCGCCACATCTAACGAGCAATTCTTGTATATACAGTTAGAACCGTCTATGACGACATCGTTTAGAACAACATACCGGGTTGTATTGACCAAAATCATAGGCCCCGGCCATAGACATCTTTACTCTTCAGACAAATTCCGCCCCGGCGGAATGCTATCACCGCCTTATCAAAGACATTGCTTATTATCAGTGGTCGGAGTAGGTATATTGGTTTTTCGTACTTGCATCATGATATCGTAACATGGACATGCCATTTTTCTCAATGTCTTAAACGTCATCGCCATTGTCATCATTACCATCTGTTTTTTTGTAAATGGTAATGATGAAATGTAAACGATAATTATGTAATGTGTGTTTTATGAGCAATAAGCGTATATCTAAAACTATGATATACCTACAATTATTGCAATTTTTTTATTATATTATTATCGTCGACTACCACGAGTTGAACAAAATTTCACTAAATGAAAATATCAGATTTAGACAGAATTTATATAAGTAAAACACACATCTCATCATTACCATTTGCTGCAAAAGTTGTAAAACACAAACTCTAAATAAATAGATAACTCTATGGTACACCAGTAATTTACAGAGATAGGGATAGATACGATCGGCGTTCTTATCGCTTGAAGCGATCTTTTTCAGACAACCTTTGGATGGACGGGACTGAAAGATGATGAGAGTTTGTAGGTGTACATTTGGCTTGATTTGATTTGATTCAATTTAATTTGATTTATTTTGAATCGAATCGATTCAAACCAAATCATATCAATTCAACTAAATTAAATCAAATCAAACTAAATTCAGTCAGATTAAATCACATCAAATCAAATCCAATTAAAGAAAATCAAAATAAATCAAATTCGATTCAAACCAAATCATATCAATTCAACTAAATTAAATCAAATCAAACTAAATTCAGTCAGATTAAATCACATCAAATCAAATCCAATTAAAGAAAATCAAAATAAATCAAATTAAATTGAATCAAATCAAATCAAGCCAAATGTACACCTACAAACTCTCATCATCTTTCAGTCCCGTCCATCCAAAGGTTGTCTGAAAAAGATCGCTTCAAGCGATAAGAACGCCGATCGTATTTATCCCTATCTCTGTAAATTACTGGTGTACCATAGAGTTATCTATTTATTTAGAGTTTGTGTTTTACAACTTTTGCAGCAAATGGTAATGATGAGATGTGTGTTTTACTTATATAAATTCTGTCTAAATCTGATATTTTCATTTAGTGAAATTTTGTTCAACTCGTGGTAGTCGACGATAATAATATAATAAAAAAATTGCAATAATTGTAGGTATATCATAGTTTTAGATATACGCTTATTGCTCATAAAACACACATTACATAATTATCGTTTACATTTCATCATTACCATTTACAAAAAAACAGATGGTAATGATGACAATGGCGATGACGTTTAAGACATTGAGAAAAATGGCATGTCCATGTTACGATATCATGATGCAAGTACGAAAAACCAATATACCTACTCCGACCACTGCTTATTATGCACGGTCCGAGGATATAATAATATATCAATGGATATAATATATCAAATGACTTTTTGTGATGTATATCAATTCAAAAATGGCTTAAAAATCTGATATTATTAAGTTAATTTTTGCTACTGTACTGTAAGTTTTAATCCTTAAGGCATTAATGGCGTCAGTCACGACAATCCTAATCGTAATCATAATCATAAAGCATTTATTTGTGGATCATAGGTACATTCGATGAAATACAGTGTACATTCAGGAAAACGCGGCGATAGCCTAGTGAAAACGCGGTGGTAGCCTAGTGGGTAGAACATTAAACTCGGAAGCGGGAGACCCAGGTTCGATTCTTATTACCTATGACTTTTCTTTCTAAGTTATGTACATTTGTGGAGTTATAGTAGCAATACCACTCGCTAACCGTGAAGGAAAACATCGTGAGGAAACCTGGGTGTCTGAGGATTCACATACCTCAGCGCTTGAAATCGCCAATCCGCGGTGGGCACGCGTGGTGATTAAGCCCATACTCTCTCTCTCTAAGAGAAGGCCTGTGCTGTGCCCTACAGTGGGACGTATATAGGCTGCTTATGAGGTACATTTACATTTGGTGTTCAGTCAGTTTTCGGATCGCTATGTCCGAACAAATATATTTTCACCTCACTAGCTCGTAAAAGCTCTGTTTATCATTCGAAATCTGCGTGGAAAATCGCACTTTATCCGCTAGCGTGGAGTGTTTTTAAAATTCGAATATTTTTATTCAATAAAGGTTTCGTACAATAAATTACATATATATAGAACCTCATTGGTTTCGTAATAGTTTATATTCTCTGCAGCCAGTCCATTGATGATTGAAATGCAAATACTTATTTCATGTCATGCGCCAGCCTCATTTAAAGAATCGCACTGGCCGGCAAGAAAATTTGATTTAAAAAAAAAACTTTAAAATTTTCTTCTCTTTATTGAATTCACTTTACTTCCATTATTTTGGTTTGTTTTTTGATAAAATCGAAAGAAATCATAAAATATGAGCGAAGCTAGCAGCGACGAAGATATAAATTAACAGTAATTTAATATTTATTAAAACTGTTTTTCTTGCACCTAACATTTTCCTCGCTTTAGTGAGGTGAAAAGTTGTGTGTTGCGCTCGGCAGCAAAGTTATTTAGCGTCTCGTACCTTTGAAACCCTCGCTACGCTCAGGATTCTATATTTGAACCACTCGCTTCGCTCGTGGCTCAATCCTAGAAACCTTCGCTTGCTCAGGTTTCAATACAAGGTACTCGCGCCAAAAATTAACTTTGCAGCCTTGCATAACAAATAACTATTTTTGTCAGAGTAGATAATATAAAAACCTATACCCAATCAATGTCACATGCATTTCGACGGTTAAAAGTTAATAGGGGAGTTTTGAATGCCATCCCACGGCTCTACAATGACTTAATTGTCGCTTGTTCCCAAGCAAAAAACTGCGTTTTTAAATGTCGTTTTGGTGTAACCGATCGAGTTTTAGGCCTTTTTTTGCTTAAAGGCTTGTACCCCTGTAAAAATGGCATCACTTTTGGCCTCTAGTCGGTAAGATATTTTTAATTCCTACTGGTGTAAAGTTTCTGGGCGCTTATGGTTCTTTACCATAAGTACCTATTGTGAAAGTTGGAACTAATGTCTCTTTACCTTTGTCGTCAAAAAAATTAAGCATCGGTTATACCTTACTACCATTTATAAGTTTACAATACAGCTGTCGCTTATAGGCAACTACTAAAACCTAATTAATCTTGAACTGTCGGTTATACCCTACTACCATTAACAAGTTTACCATACAGTTGTCGCTTATAGGCAATTACTAAAACCTAGTTAATATTTAACTGTCAGTTATTCCCTACTACTGTTTACAAATATATTACAACACTGTTACTTGTGCCGTATTACTTTACAATTATAATTTATTAATTGTAGCGTATGCCAATTTGTATTACCTATTCAGGTCTTTATTGTACTCAGGTACCTATTTAGCGAGTCGCTTATCCCAAAATCAGTCGGCCGCGAGCAGTGAATTTATTTTTACCTACCTACCACATTTTAAGGTCGATTATTGTATTTTTTTAAGAAATATTATAATTATTATTGTCAAAATAAATTTCGTCATAGTTAGTAGCTTAATTAGTTGTAAGTAAAAGTAAAAAATATTCAAAATTTTTTAAGGCCGGCTGTCATAAAGCTAAATCCTTACTAATATTATAAACGCGAAAGTTTGTATGTATGGATCCGTATGAAATTTTGCACAGAGATAGATTATAGTCTGGATTAGCACATACGCTATTTTTTATCCCGGAAAAATACACATAAAAATTACCACGCGAACAAGGTTGCAGGAAACAGCCAGTGCGATCATAAAAAGAATAAAACATTACAATCACCAAATAAAATTAAGACAATTTGGAAAATAATAAATATAGAAACGGGTAAAACAAAATAAGGAGACCGAGATATTTAAATGAAAATATCGCTGCAGCATTCGAACAGTTCTTCACTAATGTTCCAATCGTAACTACAGCTCCGTTAGAATCATCACCTGATCGTGCAGCAACATTATTAATAGACCATGTGGAGTCGTAGGAACACGATTTCTCATTTAATTACATTAAGCTCCATAACGTTGTCAAAAAATTTAAATTATTGAATTTAAAAAAAACCGACGACTTGTGGGATATGTCAGTAAAAATTGTTAGTTCAGTGATACATATCCTAGCTTTGCCGTTAGCAAAAGTTTTCAATAAATGTGTAGATGAGGGAGTATTTTCAGATTTCATGAAATATAGTACACTAGTACCCTTATTTAAAAGAGGTGATAAACACGATCCAACCAATTCTGAATCCGTCTCAGTACTACCAGTATTAAGTAAAATATTTGAGAAGATCATCTTAGTCCGTGTGGCGCCGGATTAAGAATAGGGTCACTCCATTACCTTCCGTGGATGTTGTAGAAGGCGACTAAGGAATTAAATTACCAGGAGACGGGCAGCAGCGTCTTTCTTATTCCAACCGCATACTGCGATCGCCAACCCGCCTGCCAGGCGTGGCGATTATGGGAAAACCCCTCATGGTTATGTTTGAAGATTGGAAAACCATGAGGAAGGCCTATGTTCTACAGTGGGTGTCAAGTGGCTGATGATGATGATGATCTTAGATCAATTACTTACGCATTTCAATAGTTACCAACTCCTTCGTAGTCAGCAATTCGGTTTTACTAAAGGGCGACAGACTTCGGAGTCATGTTACTTAAGCATATTTTCAGCAAGTAGGAGGATGACAAGGAAGCTGCAGGCATATTTTGTGATTTATCAAAAAAAATTGATTGTGTAAACCACGAAACTCTTAAAGTTAAATCACTACGGAATAAACGGTGTAGGTTAAAATCTTTTAAGATCGTATTTAGCAAGAAGGGTTCAAAAAGCACACGTAAATCGTATTAAATCCTCGGGTTCACTTGTGAAAATAAGAGTCCCACAGCGATCTATGTTAGGAGAGTTCCTTTTCCTAGTTTACGTAAGTGATTTACCGTTTATGGTACAAAAAATGTCTAAGATAATGCTATTTGCTGATGACCCCTCACTTATTTTTGAAATAAGGAGACAAGAAAATAATCTTGCCGATGCAAATAATGCTCTCTCGCAAGTACTAAATGGTTCACAGCAAATAATCTGCTGCTAAATTCCAAAAATACAAAATGTATAAAGTTTACCTAACGTAAGATTATTTGAGAACAACACAGTAATTGTAAATGAAAAACTAGAATTTGTAGAAGATACTGTATTTCTGCGCATTATAATCGATGCAAAACTACAATGGGGTCCACATATTGTAAAATTAGAACACAGACTTAGCTCTGCAGCATATACAGTAAAAAGAATTAGGGAACTCACTGACGTTGCATTATTTATTTTAGTTACTTCTATGAAATTATGACCTATGGTATCCTACTATGGGGCCGGGCAGCAGACATTGAGACTATCTTCATCTTGCAGGAGAGAGCCATCTCATATATTTACAAGTTAGGTAGTAGGGATTCGCGTGTTTTGAAAAGAATAAATGTGGAGTTTCTTTGTTAGTTTCTTCGCCACATAATATATTAATTGTGAAACTAACAACTTTAACAATAACAACTCTGACGTTCATTGAGTAAACATTCTGTTTTTATAATGAATAAAAATATTTGAATTGAGTAAATATTACAAAATACTTTTGTTATTGTTGCTTTGAAGGCTTTTATTGTTATGTCAAAGTTTCTAAGTATTAAGTTTAGAAAAACCTTTATTTTTAAGGTACCTTTTACAGTATTTTTATAAGTAGTAGTAATTAATACCTAACTACTCACTTCACACATGGGTATATTATGTTATTGTCATTAAGTTAAGTTACGACTTTCTTTTTGTTACAACGTACACAAGTACGTTATGAAAAATACTTTTTTCTTTAATAATTGTGTTTTTTTATATATAACCAGTGAAATAAAACGAATCTAACTTTTAATTTGATCGCATAGTTGACCTTTTTAGGTCAGATATTAATTACAAAATCGTACCTAATGTAGGTAAGTAATCTGGTACGAACGATGATGATGAAACTGACATCCTCTAACGTATGCAGTTGCTTAAGTCTCGTTTTAAAGGAGAATCATGTTGGTTGTGAATCTATTATTTGTAGGACGTGACGTTTAATCCGCGTTACTAATCGCCCAGGTAATGTCATATGTTGGATGTTCTTGTTTTCCTCTTGGCCTAAAAATCTTGATGTGTGGAAGCACCATATTACCTTTTATTCAACTCACTTTCGGTGTCACTAATGTCTGACATCCTCACGATATTTTTGGTAAGCACCGTTCCTTGTGCTTCAGTACCTTTTGTCACAATGGTGTGAATCGTTATATATCCTTCTTTACCTATTTTAGTTATTCAACAGGCATGTGACTTATACTCTATTATCTCTTGGTATACGGAAACCAAATGTAGCTTAGTCTTCTATACTCTTCGCTTTTTTATTTGTAGATGTAACATATGCCGAATTACCTCATATAAAAAATATGTTCAATTGAGTTAAGCGACATAAAAGTACATAAAACAACGTCGAATCAAATAAAATAACATGTTAATTAATGCTCGTATTTTTTTTGAGTTTAGAGCTGTTTCCATCCTTACGTTATGACAATAAATAAAAAAGTTATGTTAATTTTTCTGAAATTTCAAACTTTAAATTGCTCTCCAGAACAATTTGGTTTTTGTCGCTTAAACCCTATATCCTTTTAACCGTCGATTTGAATTATTTGGAAATAAAAAAATGTCAAAATCTACATAAATCTTGAAATTAAAATTAAGTAGCATAATAAGTACATATGTCAAGAAGGTAATCGGAAAATAGGGCACTTGGAAATAAAATAAAATCGCGAAACGATTTCTTCATGAATCCACAGTTTTTTCAGGAAATTAGAATGTTCATTAATTCATGCGCAAATCATGAAAAGTTCACGATTTTTTACCTCAGAAAGTATTTGCGTTACACACCTGGGAATTGAACTCATGCCTTTATTAGGCTATATTTAATGTATTATTGCAAAAACCAGATGGTGTAAATTTTTGTGGTATCTTTGAACAGTGTGCGTCAGTGAACTATTCAACATTCAATAAACGACTTCAAAAAAGGAGGAGGTTATCAATTCGACGCGTATATATATATTTTTTTTATTTGCCTATGTTCCTCCGTCAAATCTTAACCGATTTCGACAAATATTTTTTTGTTCGAACAGATATAACGTCCCATTGGTCCCATTTTAATTTGATGAAGATGTGATGAAGACTTTCACAGATGGAGAACGGAACTCTTCAATGGACAGCAGTAAATAAGCCCTATTGGGGCCCATCCTTTAGTAATATCCGTATGTTTCATAAAATAGCGTAAAAGTAGTCCCAACTTAATTTGGTGATGTTCTTTGGAGATTTAGAACATCAAATTTTAAAGGAACGAATCATGTACGGTTAATTATGGTTATAAGGGACTCGTTTGTTTTTCTCCCGCTTCTCCACTAAAAACTGAAAAATAAATTATTTTTAATAAATAATAAAAACCGACTTCGAAACACTACAACACTAAAAAGATAGAAATAATTTAAATAATTAGAAGTATTTATACATGTAGGTATTTTAGAAGTATAATTTGTAGTCGGTGCCCAGTTTCATGACCAGTACATATATTCGGGCACCGACTTCAAATTATATTTCTACAATACCTAAATGTATAAATACTTCTAATTATTTAAATTATTTCTATCTTTTTAGTGTTGTAGTGTTTCGAAGTCGGTTTTTATTTTTTATTTAATTTTTTTTTTATTAAACTATAGATAGCAACGAAATCTTACATTTCCCATCGCGCTGTCGAAGTGAAACAGTCCTCTAGGTTTGAGACACAAACTGCATTAGGAACAATGCTTTTGTCCTACGTAGCACACTAAACGCACCGTAAATATTCCAAAATAATGTCCTTCCTCCAAACAATACACACACGGTAACCAAAAATAAAATTAGGATTTGTTCCCTATCAATCTATACCAACTGATGAGGAATAACGTTGGATTTAAAACGCCTTCTATCTACAAAGTAATACGACAGTTTGGCAAAGAAGTCGAATTAAAAGTTACAATACAAAGCTCTTCGGACGATAAGTTTAATAATAATAGGATTTTGCATAAAGTAAACACAAAATACTCCAAGATAACAGAGTAGGTATAAGGAAAACTTTAGCTTTATATTGTTTAATCACAATATAATTAGCTGTTATGTTAATAATGCTGAAATGTAGCCAGTGCCGATTTACATTCTATTGACAGCTACGCCAACCTAGTTACGGCTAGGCGGTGTCGTAACTATAACTATATCATAAGCAGCCTATATACGTCCCACTGTAGGTCACGGGCCTTCTTAGCACAGGAGTACGGGCTTAGTCGCCACGCGATTGGCGATTTCAAGCGCTGAGGCATGTGTACAGCTCAGACACTCAGGTTTCCTCACGATGTTTTCCTGCACGGTTAGCGATTCGTGTTGCTACAACTACAACAATACAACTATTAGTATAGTAAGATATTAAACAGGTCTCATCATCATCATCAACCAAGAACATCCTTGTCATCAACCCATTATGTCCCCACCGAGGGGCACGGGTCTCTTCCCTGAGGAAGGTATAGGCCAACAGGTCTAACCGCGATTATTTATTAGGTAAAATTTAATTACCTTTGATTCCCGACGTTTCGGCGACGTTGCAGATGCCGTGGTCACGGTCATAGACTGAAGGGGGCGAGTACAGTCAATTATTGTAGTGAGGGTAGGTGGTCTACCCTCAAGTCACTCTTAGTTTTCCGCAGCGGGCCGACACACAACACTCATCATCATCATTCAGCCACAAGAAGTCCACTGCTGGCCATAGGCCTCCTCCATGGATTTCCAAAAAGACCGGTAGGAAGCGGCCCGCATCCAGCGTCTTCCTGCCACTTGGATGAGGTCATCTGTCCATCTTGTGGCTGGTCTCCATTCGAGAACTTTTCGGCCCCATCGGCCATCAGTTCTGCGTGCTATGTGCTCCGCCCACTGCCACTTCAACTTACTAATCCGCTGGGCTATGTCGACGACTTTCGTCTACGGACCTCATAATTTCTGATTCGATCTCGTAGAGACATTCCGAGCATAGCCCTTTCCATAGCTCGTTGCGTGAACGTGAGCTTTCTTATGAGGGACCATGTTTCAGTGCCATAAGTCGTGGTAACACACACTGGTTGTATAATTTTGTCTTGAGCGATTGAGGTATATTAGACGAAAAGATGCACAACACAACACTCACTACCTGATAAATAATCGCTGTTTGATCTGTTTCATATATTACTATGTATGAGCATCGCGAGTCATTGAAAAATACAACTATTAGGCCAGCTTGCACCACCTACTGAAATCCACTTTAAGTTAAATAGAATTTTAGAAGATAGTGTATGGCTGAATTTAAAATTTTGTGCATCTGCATACCATGCGAGAGGTCCCGGGTTTGAATGGGTGTTTGCATGTTTGTAATGTAATTGTTTCTGGTTCCCACCACACAGGGTATCCTAGTGCGGGGCCAGAAGCAATGTATGTGCCTGTATGTAAATGTTTATGTTTAACCTATAGTTAAATGGATTTTAGTCCGTGGTGCAAGCGGACCTTAGTATATTAAATAATAATATTTATTAGATTAGATTAGAATACTTTATTGTACACACCAGAAAAAGAGATACATTAAAAGGCTTACATGTCTAAGTTTAGCCATATACATTTGGCGATCTTATTAAAAGCGATCTCTTCCAGGCAACCTTATAATAATAATAATATTTATTATAATATATTAACTTACGAAATCATAGTTTAAGTTATAATATATAAATGTATTTGTGTGTATATATTTGTATGTATTTGTGTGTATATGTATGTCTACTATATTTATGCACGCATCTAAGTATATTTATGTATTTTACATTGAAGTAACCAAACATTTTCCATATTAAATTATTTTCAAACATCTACTCACAACACAAACATTAACTATATATTCTTTTTGTAACTAGCCCATTAGCTCAGTTGGAAGAGCACTGGCACGGTGAGCCAGATCGCGGGTTCAAGTCCCGGCATGGGTGGAATTTTTAGCCTCTAAATAGGTTTTTACAAACATTAATGTCAAATCGCTCTGTTCGTGGCCACAACTTTGTACAGTCCCCGCGGTACATGCTTACTTATCTCAGTTTCACATCTACCCTCTCTTTTTAAAACTGTTTTTAATGTTAGATTGCGATTGTAATTTGTTTGTTTAATAATGATTTCCACATTCACCTGCAGCAAGTTAGTTATATGAAATATCTTAGAGTCGTGATTGATGACAGGTTAAACTGGCATCAACATAAAGGTCTTATCAGACAGAGTTAGGAAGCTAACTGTCATGTTCAGAAAACTAAAAACTGAAAATAAGGTAGTGTTTCTAATTGCCTTTCCACTGGAGTCTCATGGTAGGTGCTATGTTAGGAGTCGGACTCGCCGTACATATTTGTAGGTACTTACATATTATAAATATTCTAGGAATCAAGTCTCGCAGTTTCCTCAGAGCCCGAACTTCAGACTTAATTTTTTTATCATTTAATTAAGTACAAATTTTTAGCTCACATAATTAATGGACTTTCCCATACCAGAGCAAGGGTACATCTGGTACCCGTCCTTGAGGAACAATACTTAGTATTGGTTGGTATATCGTAGTTTTGTGGGGTACTTAGACCATGAGTTTTCTTAGAACAGGCGCTAAACTAACTAGGTACTGCATTAAGAAGGTGGGTAGGTACACATAGACACCTCATGTTGTAATGCAGGAAATAAAGCATAAATTTAACAATGATGAGCCTTGTTGAAGGTTTTCGTCAGCTGAGGAAATAATGTAACTCACCTGAAGAAAGAATCCGTAAGAATAGCTTATTGTGGTTGGTAAAGTGTCAGTCCTACAACACTAATAAACTTGATTCTCACTTCAAAACAAAAAAGTTTGAACTCATAAAAACTTTACTCACAACCTAGCTATATTAAAAGAGAGCAAATAATGGTCTCCAGAAGTGATAGCGTTCGTTTTTCCTTCAACCCCCGGCTGAATACATCGGGAGCGAAGGCTGGTGCCCCGATATTTTACCTGTATTGAGCGGCGTCCGCCGTACCCTCGAATTCCGAGAACTAGACGTTTTACGCGCACACAAACAAGTGAAAAGGCCGTGCGCACAGGCCGCCACCCACTAACACATTCGACGAAATATTATTTTTAGACACCAGACTCCAAACAAATGTGGCCTTAGAATAAGAACTTACCTTTCCCTGCCGATAAGAAGAACTTGTGTAACGAATTCCGCAGCTACTTTCTTCACATTTCAATTCGCTTCAGCTATATATACTACTAATAATGCAAAATACCCTCTTGTATCACAAAAAAATATCACGTTCGTTTCTGAGAAAAACACCATGCGATGCGAACAGCGAAGCGAGAGGGTTTGAGTGTTGCCAGTTTTTGCTAAACGCACAGACTAAAAAGAGATACGGCGCGTCAAACTAAAAAACTAAGCTAAGACCGTAACAAATTCCGAATTCTGTGAAAACCTAATGACTATCTAAAACAAACATCGTTTTTATGTTATCGAGGAAAAATATATGAGTGAGTTAAGTAACGTGTTCTTTATAAATATACCTACCTAGGTCTTCATTTAGTTTTTAGCCGACTTAAAAAAAGGAGGAGGCTATCAATTCGACGCGTCTATTTTTTCATTTTTTTTGGCTATGTTCCTCCATAACTCCGTCAAATCCGTAACAGATTTCGACAATTCTTTTTTTGTTCGAACAGGTATGACGTCCCATTGGTCTCATTTTAATTTGGTAATTTTTAATCTGATGGAGACTTTCAGATATGGAGAACGGAACTCTTCAATCCTTTAGTAATATCCGTATGTTTCATAAAATAGCGTAAAAGTAGTCCCAAGTTAATTTGGTGATGTTCTGGTTAAGACTTTCGGAGCAAAGAATTAAGTAGGGTAAATTATGGTTATAAGGGACTTATTTATTTTTCTCCCGCTCCCCCACTAAAAAGTGAAAAATAAACATTTTTAAATAAAAAATAGTAACCGACTTCGAAACACTACAGCATTAAAAAGTTAGAAATAATTTAAATAATTAAGTAAGTAAGTAAGTAAATTATTTATTTGATACTCAAATCTTAATATCTATAACAATACAAATTCAGATCACAGTTGGGTTAGATTTGGCACCAAATTGGTCTCCACTCAGCATCATGCCGTGGCCGGTAGCGACCACGACGCTGGTTTTCAGTGGTTACCATTTACGGCACAAACAAAGAAAAAGAAACTTAAATACATCAATACATTTATGAAAATATTATGTACGTTAGAAAAAATATCAAAGACTTCGAAAATGTTGGTGGCCACCACAATGTTAATACTAGAAATAAACATAAATTGTCATTTCCACGATTTAGACTTGCTTAAGCTGACACATCTTTTATGGGGCACTGCATAAGGTTTTACAACAAAATTCCTCAAGATATATTAGTTACCTCCAACGTGGTTTAAAATCCAAATAAGGAGGGGATTTGCCCTGTAATTAGAAGTATTTATACATGTAGGTATTGTAGAAATATAATTTGTAGTCGGTACTAAATTTCAAGACCAGCACATATATTTTGGGCACCGGCTCCAAATTATATTTCTACAATTTATTATAAATACTTCTAATTATTTAAATTATTTGTAACTTTTTAGTGCTGTAGTGTTTCGAAGTCAGTTTTTATTTTTTATTTAAATTTTTTTTAGGTTGAGAAGTTTTGCGCCATCTACCGTTGAGTAGAAAAACTTGTATTAGGCTAGTCGAGCTACAGATGGCGGTATGTTGTATAAATCTTGACTTCCGGCTTCGGTATTGTCTACAGAATAAAACTGTATCATGATTGAACCACGGATATGAGTAACCCAATACAGACAAAAAATAAATAACTTTGGCTTCATTCTTTTCAACCTATCATTATTCATTGAAAAATCACCAAGACAAACTGACTGACTAACGCACTACTGACAAATTGATTTGTAGCAAGAACGAAACGCGGACGAATGCAAACTGCCGAAAAAAAATCAAATGTCACCGTAATTTTTTTTTATTCAAAAGGCCGTAAAGCGCCGTAAACGGGGCAGTCCAAATAAAAAAAAAGAAAGAAGAAGCGCCGTAAAGTACTCTTGTATTGATATCAAACAAAATAAGATTAGCAAATTAGTGTAAATACGAATTTATTGAACGAAAATGCCAACAAGAAAAGTTCCATGACATGAAACGAACTTTCCTTTATCTCATCGAGCATTAATATCGCCATTTCGGCTTGCATTTGTTGTGATGTAAACAGATTTATCGGTGCCTCGTAATCATAACAAATCTTCTTGCCCAGTGCGATGTTACCAGTTTTGCTTTATAATAACATGGAGGGGAATTCCAATCAGCTCAATAACACTGCGAACAGCAGCTTTGGTTTGGCCTACGACGATTCTGTTATTTTGAACTCTGTTAGGACGCGGAAAAAGGTAACCGAGCTGCCGAATTGTCCAGTCTGTAGCTGCACTATTAGACAGGGTGAACTCGGTGAGTTTTATTAACTTTTTGAACAGTAATAGGGAACATGCGTCGAAATAAGATTGGGGTGACAATTTAGTATTTAGTAGTTATTTAGTTTTGTTGTGTATTTAGTTTTCTTTCTGTTGTTGTGCATATTATGTTACTTATGTGCTTATTTTGTTTCTGTGATGTATCTTGTTGGTATAATAAATGTCTTTCTTCTTCTTCTTAATTAAGGTCACAGAGAATGTCACAAATAATTAAACCACAAAAAAATAGTTTCTTTCGGGGTCTTACAAGTGTACAGTAATGGGGAAAAACAAGTTACTCTTAAAATCAAAAACTTATCAGTTTTAGTTTTTTCATTGAATTTTAAACATTTATAAAACTGTGGACGCATTAAAACTATGTTTACCAAAAAACTGAAGAGATCCTTAATGCTTGTCTCTGAAGAAAAATTACTCACATACACACACACACACACACGCACGCACGCACGCACGCACGCACGCACGCACGCACGCACGCACGCACGCACGCACGCACGCACGCACGCACGCACGCACGCACGCACGCACGCACGCACGCACGCACGCACGCACGCACGCACTCACGCACGCACGCACGCACGCACACACATCTTTGTATTTTTATCTTTTGTTAAGTATAATTTTAAGATTTATCTTTAAATGATACCTGTTCTAAGACTAATTTTTCCTAAGAACTTTTTTTTCTTATAGCATTTACTTGTAGCGTTACCGAACCTGTTAACAATTACTTTAGTAAGTTTAACAAGGTCTCTGCGATACAGACTTAAAGTCTAGTGCAGATACCGCGAGTATTGTAACTACAAATTACAAATCTTATGTTTTAAGAGAACTCAAATGTGGATAAATTCTTTATACTTATAATAGTCATTGTCAGTAGCCTTGTGACATCACTGTTCATGCCCAATTGGTAAGACGGTTTTTGTTGTAGTAGGTATGTGACTAAAATTACTTTTCAACAGATTAGGTATGCTGAAAAGTGTAAATTGTAGAGAAAAAAAATTCCTATTTTTTTGGAAAAAGTTCATGTTTCTTCCAGCAGAAAACTTAATTACAATGGATAGAAGTAAATTAACATCTAAAATTCAATGAAAAAAACTGAATGTAATAAGCTATTAGCTATTCGATTAACTTAATTATTTAATGAAAAAGATATGGTTTTATTTATTTGTGAGTTTTTCTATGTCCTTTATGGTAAATACAATGTCACTCCAATAAAACTTTGAGGCATGTACCCCATTGTTTTGGAAATAAACAGAACTAACACTTGCATGACCTGGTTTCCGCACAGGATACTTCCCATTGACCTTCCAGGCCTCCTGGGAGGTCAATTGAATGTATCCTGGGTTCCTCATGGATGGTAAGAGTTGAGTGTTTTCCTGCTGCCTTTTCCTAAATTGACCTTGCCTGGTTACCATAGCACAGGGTATCCTAGTTTGGGACCAGGTCAAGTGATTGTGTTGTGTGGAAGTTATTATTATTATACGGAGAGGATAACGTAGAAAATTTGACATGAGAAATATATTGTGCGAATGTGGGTTGAAGAGGCCCCAGGTGGAATATTCTCCACAAAATGGGGGGGATGTAGTATGTAGGTTCTGAAGGGCAAGAACAAAGTACCTGAAACCGGCTTAAGTCCATAAAGAATGTTAATCAAACGAAAGAGGCTTGTCAAGCTCGTAGCGAGTGGCACACCCTGGTATCTGCCTACCCCTCTAGGATGCAAGCGTTACCTTTTATTCTAGAGACACACATGGCTTTGGAAGTGGAGCGGCTACAGAAGCTCTCGGTTGGTGGGGGGAAACGTAAGCTGAGTGCCACATGCCCCAGCCCCATGCCAGGGGCCAGCACTAGTGCAGGTGTTGCTGCCGTTGGGGAGGAGGCAGAGGTAGACGTCAGCGGTTGCCCGGGCAGCGATGTGTACCAGGTATGTGGACCTGCTTGTCTCAAGCTTTCAGGTCCTAGAGCCTAGTTTCTGTTAAAGCTGTCCTTTACTCTGAAATCTCCCCCAATTGGATATTCTAACATATTTAATCCACGGAAGTCAGGCTGTAGGTCAGGGGTCGCCAATTGGCGGACCGCGGTCCGCATCCGGACCGCCGACCCATTTTGTGCGGACTGCGAGAACACAGCAACTTGCACTACAGAGTATGTAATTAAATAAAATTGTATCCCCCGCATCTGTATCATCTTTGTTGACGTCAATTTGTTTTCGGCAGTGATAAAGCTACTCTACTAATGATTGATTTCCATGAAAACACAGTTTTAAAACACAAACATGCGGAAGATTCCAGTGAAGATTTCTGGATAAAATTTGTGTGTGGTAATCATCATCATCAGCCATTTGACGCCCACTGCAGGACATAGGCCTCCTTCGTGGTTTTCATAACCATGAGGGGTTTTGTTTATCGTCACGCTCGGCAGGCGGGTCGGCGATCGCAGTATGCGGTTGCAATCTCAGGAAGACGCTGCTGCCCGTCTCCTGGTAATTGATTTCCTTAGTCACCTTCTACGACATCCGCGGAAGGAAATGGAGTGACGCTATTCTTAAACCGGCGCCACGCGGAATGTGTGGTAATAAATATCCGGAACTACAAAAATTTGCTTTGAAACTTCTTACTTTGTTTGGATCAACATATATTCGTGAAGCAGTATTTTCGAAGATTAACTTCATTAAGAATAAATTCCGATCTCCACTTACTGAAGAACATCTCCAGGATTGAATGTCAATAGCTGGCACCAATTTTACTCCAAACTTCAGACAGAATAGTCCGCAACAAAAAAAGGACATGTTTCTCATTGATATGTAAAAAATACCATTGTTAAAATATTTCCGTAATTACATTTGTTTAATAAATATTTTTTTTCTATAAAATGTTGTGCGGACCGCGATGGTCATTTCATTTCTTAAAACTGACCCCAAACGAAACTAATTGGTGACCCCTGCTGTAGTAGAAGTACAATGTTCACTTTTTGCAATAAAGTTTGTTTTGTGGTTTGCTTTATTATTTTGGATAATAAAAAATATACTAAAGTGTTCCATAACTCGCCCCAAGCGTAATCATAAGTAGGTTTAGCGGTGGCGCATATGTCTTGTGGGTCCAGTTTATGTGACACAGCACCACCTTCAGTAGCCCCCTTGGCATAACCACCGGCTACTTCATTCCCTTTAATGCCACAATGGCTGGGGATCCAATAAGCCAGCACAATCTTGAGTTTCTGAGAAAGGCATCTGTATAAAGCTTCTCTAATTCTGAAAATGACTTCAAACTTGTTTTTAGCCCGGAATAGATTAGCCTGAAGAGAAGACTGACAGTCTGTGAGGAATTTTGTGAGCTTTAATATGTTCAGAGCTTGGGCCTCGCCTGTGAAAACTGAGGACCAGGGAGGGCATTTAGAATTGAGCAGTATACTGTACATAAGCAGGCTATGTACGTCCCGCTTTAGGGCACAGGCCTTCTCTCTTAGTGGGCTTAATCACCACGCGTGCCCACCGCGTATTGGCGATTTCAAGCGCTGAGGTATGTGAATAGCTCAGATACTCAGGTTTCCTCACGATGTTTTCCTTCACCGTTAGCGAGTGGTATTGCCATTGTAACTTCACAAATGTATACATAACGGCGCTAAAATTGAAACCTAACACACTTTCATAGTCATATAACTATGTATCATGCTTTCTTCTCGCCCTAGTGCATGCACATGATTTATCCATCAAGACGCCTTTTCAACAACATCCCTAAAGTCTGACCTTGAACGGTTCAGGCCCTAATCAGTTATCTCACCTCCCCAAGCGCGTCCACAACAACCGGCTACGCCGGCTGCGGACGCGCGCGCGCCGCGCCCCCGCCGAAACCGGCGAGTGCCCGCTGTGCGACGCCACGCTGCCCGTGTCGCGTCTGCAGCGGCACGCGCTGCGCTGCCTCAAGCGCTCCGGCGCCGAGGTCGACGACGATGTCCCAGACAGCAGCGAGGAGGAAGGAAGCATTGATGTTGAGGTGAGTGTGATGTTTAGCGCGTCGCACGGATAGAATCGCGCTAGATTTCGTGCGTCGCAATCTAGAGCTGCGCTGCGTCGCCTCAAGCGCCCCGGCGCCGAGATCGACGACGATGTGCCAGACAGCAGCGAAGGGGAAGGAAGAATTGATGTTGAGGTGAGCCTACAACTCCAGTCAGCCAGCGTGTAGCGCGGATAGAATCGCTGTAGATTTAGTGCCTCTGTAGTAAATTTAGGGCTGTGCTGCGCTGCCTCAAGCGCTCCGGCGCCGACGTCGACGATGATGTGCCTGACAGCAGCGAGGAGGAAGGGAGCATCGATGTTGAAGTGAGTGTGATGTTTAGCGCGTTGCACCTATACAGGGCGTCCCAAAATTATGGGCCATGAAGGGAAAATACCTTAAATATCGTAGATAGGGTATTTTGCTGAAAGAAGACTTTATGTTATTTTTAAAAGTTAGTAATTCTGCATTCAAAGATTTTCTTAAAATTACTTGCCTCGTCTGGGAATCGAACCGACTTAAATGTAAAAAAAAAAACACCCCTACTTTTATGAAACCAATCGAAAGTATGGCCAAAAACTAATAACTCTTCTTAAGTAACATAGTATTTTAAAAGAAAGGAACAGAGTGAAATTAATCATTTTAATCAAATTAAAAACATACATGAAACTGCCGTAGTGAATTAAGTGGGTATTTTTTTGTAAATTAATTAATTAAATGCTCAAAATGTGATCCCTCTTGTCTTACGCAAATCGCCTATCTTTTAATGAGTCCGCTGCCTGTTGATTTTCTTATCTTTTTATGGTGAATACTCGATATGATATGGCACAGTTCTGTTTGTAACTCGCCCACGTTCTCGTATCGCTTTTTGTATAGCATATCTTTCACGTATCATCCCCAAAAGAAGAAATCTAATGGTGTAAGGTCCGGGGATCTGGCCGGCCATCTAATCATTCCATTCGTACCAATCCAAGTAGGAAAACATTCATTTAGAAAATCTCAAGAAGAGTTATTAGTTTTTTGCCATTCTTTCGATTGGCATCATAAAAGTCCGTTCGATTCCCAGATGAAGCAAGTAATTTTTATAAAATCTTAGAATGCAGAATTATTAACTTTTAAAAATAACATAAAGTCTTCTTTCAGAAAAATACCCTATCTACGATATTTAAGGTACTTTCCCTTCATGTCCCATAACTTTGGGACGCCCTGTAAAATTGCTCTAAATTTAGTCCGTTGCACGGATAGAATCGCTCTAGATATAGTGTGTGTTACGGATAGAACCACTTTAGATTAAGTGCGTCACACGCATTGAATCACACGAATGAGCACTGATGTTGAAGTGTGTCCACAATTTTAATCAGCCCGTTCTCGAGAGAATCGCTCCAGATTTAGTGTTTTACGCGGATAGAATCGCTCTAGATTTATTACGTCGCACGGATAGAATCTAGTTATCTGTGTGGCGCCGGAGTAAGAATAGCGTCACTCCATTTCCTTCCGTGGATGTCGTAGAAGGCGACTAAGGAAATACATTACCAGGAGACGAGCAGCAGCGTCTCCTGAGATTCCAACCGCATACTGCGATCGCCAACCCGCCTGCCAAGCGTGGCGATTACGGCAAAACCCTTCATGGTTAGGAAAACCATGAAGGAGGCCTGTGTCCTGCGGTGGGCGTCAAATGGCTGATGATGATGATGATGGATAGAAGCGTTCTAGATATAGTGCGTCGCATGGACAGAATCCTTTTAGGCTTATTTCGTCGCACGGATAGATTCGCTCTAGACCAGGGTTTCTCAAAGTGGGGTACGCGAACCCCCACGGGTTCGCTATTCGACTATAGGGGTTTCGCGACAAGATTAATGTAATGTAATGTGATATTTTCATACGGACTTTTCTTACAAATCTGCTGAACTATATTTATAGTTTAGGTAGATCTACCGAGTTTTCTTTTCAAACTTTCTAATTTCTACTTTATAGTCTGTCAACTATTCTAAAACTGAGTTGGCAACACTGATTTGCTCAGTGTTTATTTGTTTTATTTTTGTTCCTTGCGCTTGTGGGGGATTAAGGGTTCGCTGTCATCTAGAAACTTTAACAGGGGGTACGTGGAGTCATATGTTTGAGAAATTCTGCTCTAGACTTAGTGCTTTGCTTTGTCTTTCGAGTGTCCCACGTATTTGAAAACCGGTGTTAACTTTTAGGTACACAACAAGGATCTTCAAGTACCTACGTTCAATGTTATTAATAAAAACGCGAGACTTTCCTTATAAATGTCTTTGTTTTTGCACAGAGTAGGCATGTCTGCAATAAATGTCGCTCATTCTATTGCCGCCAGAACGACTCGCCGAGCGCCGGCGGGGGGGGCAGCTTCGGCGCGGAGTACCGCTGGTGCGGCGAGTGGCGGGTGCGCGCCACTGCGCTGGCCGAGGGTGGCGCCGCCGGCCACACGGCCGTGCGCCGCGTCTCCAACGACCGGGCGCTGGTGAGTGCGGGTGGTCGAGTCTAGTATGTACCTACTTGATGCGATCAGTCACGCCCTTCGCTCCTGACCAGAGACTGCTCTTAAGGGGCTACAGTGTGCTGGAACTGGCTGGAAGACGCTTTTGAATCGCTTGTGACATCCTCTAGGAAGATGGCAGACCTTTGAAATTAATATATGATATAATTTAACTCCTCGATTCCCTATGGCATGTATGACAACTGTTATAACCTTACGCCTTCTATGAGTAAATATATTCCGTAAGAATGCTTAAAACAAACCTAAGAATTTATGTGCCATTTTAAATGCGCAGTGGATTACGTTTAAGCTTATACAGTCTTACGGGCAATATCAAAATATTGTATGTTCACGTTTAAAACTAACAGGAACAATAGTTACTCATTCAGAAAAAACGTTTTCATCAATTTATCACATTACGCCTTACGAGGAAAAGCCCAGCTACTCGTTGCATGTTGTCTGTGACCAGGCGCTCTTCGCATCACCATTGATTTGATTGTAACTTTTCATAAGCGATTCATCAATCATAAATCAACCTTCCAAAGTTCACCTCGAGCGCCATATAGTGAAATTAATTCAAAGTAGCAATTCTCATACAAAATTACCGATTGTAGGCCAAGGACGTGGGGTGAGGGACCGAAAAAGACGCCGCATCTTTCCAATTCACTTTCGTACAAAATGTACTGGGTCAAGTTTCATAAAACTATAATTTCGTAGTTTATTATGACAATTCGAGGTACACTGCGCAGCAGAGTCTATTTGTTAATCTGTGGGTTAATCGGCTTTCGGTCATAGTCACAATGAATTGTAGTTCTATGAAACAGGATCCTGAAGGGATGGGTCTTTTCCGCGCCCTCGCCCCACGTCCCATGTCCGAACAAAACAAAAAATATTATATACCTATTAGTCCAATCGGTGGAGACATTTTCGAGTTTTTGCAAGACCAACGCACGGGGACTGATTTTTGTAGTAGTGATCGAGCTTCAATCGTTAGAAAAACATAAAATGTAAATTCCCATTTCCTGTATTTTTTTAATTAAGTAAATAACTAAAAAAGGAAATAAAAAGAAGAAAAGTAAAAAGGAAACCGATCATTTATTATAATCATTATTCGAACCAAAAGCTCTCTGTCGCTCAAGGGACGCCTCTTCCCATCCGAGCTATTGTAACATTATGAATCTAAGCGAAACATCGTTCTATTATTTGTGCCTAAATCACGGTAAAAGCGAGGTTCACTAAAAATGAAACCTAACTACCTATGTATTATAATCCATTTATTGTCGCGATTAGGTCGGCCGCACGCGGCCAGACTTTCTGCTCGAGTATTGTAGTCTCTAATACCTATAATAAGCATTTAAGGTTCATTTTAGTTTGATGGAGTTTTGTTTCAGTCCTCGCGCTCGCACTTCGCCTCCTCGTTAGATTGTAGGGTACATAGGCGGTAAATAATGTGTTGGTAAATAATAACTTCGATTGGCGTTACGAATAATACTTGATTCATAAACGAATCTGTGTAGATTTCGTCTGTAAATTTTTTTTCTATCTGCCTGACATGTTTTTCTGTTTTAAATAAAATAAAACGCTGTATATTTTTATCACGCATTTTATTGTACATGCGGAAGTATTGTTAGAAGAATCAATGGCGTAATGCTAAAAATTTTAAAGCAATTATAATTTATATACATGTGTACTTGTTTTTAGTTTTTTTATTTTCTCGAAATTCCGCCGTATTGGGATAAGTTATCTACACTGCAATAATTATGCTCTTTACCTTCCCTACATGTAATATAAATCACACTTCCATGACATGTATAAGTTGATCCTATTCAATTGTTTTTGCTAGGGTTGTCACAAAATCCGGGTTTTTTTATTCATGATTTATTCGATGCTCATTTTTAGGTACAACGTAATTTAAATATATAATTTAACGCTCATAATATTTTTTGGGTTCCGTAATCATAATGACAACAAAAGAAAGTAGTACACGTAACAAAAAAAAACAACTGAAACCTTAACAAAAAGGAAAAGTGTAACAAAAAGTAACCAAATAGAAATAGAAGTACTGTATCACACAATAGATTAAATAAAAATCTGCGTTCCTGGTTTACCGATATTACATATTTTTATTTAAGTGTCACAATGAATAGTTTAATGTATCTTGAAAATATTCGTCGGTGAGGAGTTCCAAAATTATAATAATAATAATAACGTCCACACAACGCAATCAAACTAGAATTCCCTGTACTATGGTATGGATAGTTTTTAACTATCAGCTTTAATGACAAAAATCACTTAAATGCTATATGTTTCCTGTGCTATTGGAATGAAATAATAGAAATGGTATGAATTACACTATTAATACGATTATCAACAGATTAATCTGTTATAATATACCAATATAAGTTAAGACGAGGCGGCACTGTTTATTAATAATTATATTTATCAGTCTTTGTGCTGAAACAAGGATGCAGGCCAAATAAGCACTCAAATCCATTTGTAGCTCTTTTGCCAACATCCTTGGCAACGAAGTCTTTATCCATTTTCATAATTTTTGTTTTATTTCTTTGGTCAATATCCATTTTGAAATTTTTTTTTTTCTTCTGTAAAAAATAAATTATTTTGCTTTTGTTCTTAAAATTTTTATTATTTTGTTTGTGTTATACCATAGAAAAAAAATACTCCTGTCAGATTCACTTAATGGACTATGTGGCCACACAGGCACGGAAGCGATGACACATATTCACCCTTTTAAAACCGCTTCAGTGAATGCGCGTAGTGTAAAATAAAATAAAAAATTGCGTAAAGTCGATGATTTAAATTCAAAGATTTTGAGCCAAAATCTTAATCCAAGCTTCAAATTTATCAAAATTTCCACTCTTTTAAAATATTTATAATCCTCTGTATTTTTACACTATATTTAAAGATTTTCAACAGCTTTTGTAAATAAACCTCTTGAGTCATGGAAACACAAGAAGTCCACTGCTGGATATAGGCCTCCTCCATGCATTTCCAAAAAGACCGGTTGGAAGCGGATTTCATCCAGCGTCTTCCTGGCACTTGGATGAGGTCATCTGTCGGCTGGTCGTCCTACGCTGCGCTTGCCGATATGTGGTCTTCATTCGAGAACTTTTCGGCCATGTAGACGACTTTCGTTCATCTACGAATCTCATCATTTCTGATTCGATATCGTAGAGAAAGCATAGGCCTTTCCATAGCTAGTTGCGTGACCTTGAGCTTTCTTATGAGGCCCATAGTGAGAGACCACGTTTCAGTGCCATAAGTCATCACTGGTTGTATAATTTTGTCTTGAGCGATTGAGGTATATTAGACGAAAGCACTTTTCTAAGTTTCCCGAATGCTGCCCAGCCGAGTTGGATTCGACGATTGACCTCTTTCACAAAGTTGGACGGACCTAGTTGGACTGTTTGTCCTGAGTAGACGTATTCGTCTACAACTTCGAGAGTCGAGTTCCCCAATGTTATCGGGGTGGGCACGAAACGAGTATTCGATGTGACCTTCGTTTTGTCCATGTTCATTTCAAGGCCCACCCGTTGGGAAACTCGACTGAGGTCTTCGAGCATTATGCCGAGGTCTTCCATCGTTTCTGCCATGACTACTATATCGTCGGCAAATCGAAGGTGAGTGATGTACTCGCCATTGATATTGATGCCGCATCCCTGACATTCCAGAAGCTTGAAGGTATCTTTCAGTCCGTTTGTGAACATTTTTGGAGAGATAACGTCTCCCTGTCTTACGCCCTTTTTCAATGGAATTGCCTCCGAACTCTGTTCCTGTACTCGGACCGACATAGCGGTTCTGTGGTCATAGTGGACTGTTGTACAAGCATTTCAGCCAGCACCTCGATATACCGATAGTCAATACGGCAACGCTGGAGAGACTCGAGCACTGTCCATAACTCGATCGAATCGAAGGCTTTCTCATAGTCCACAAACGCAAAGCATAATGGCAAATTATACTCCTCAGTCTTCTGTATAATTTGCCGCAACGTGTGGATGTGGTCTATGGTACTAAAGCCCTTTCGGAAACCGGCTTGTTCGGGAGGCTGGAAGTCATCAAACCTACGTTCAAGACGATTCGTGAGGACCCTCGAAAACAGCTTATAAACATGGCGCAGAGTAGTCATCAGTAACCACAAAAACCTCCAATACTAATTTTCATACAAAAACGGACCCAGAGATAAAAATCAGAATTTTTAAATTTTTAGGAGCCAGCTTGAAATTCGACTTACGCCATTTTGTAAAAAGTAAGTTAACGTTGTCATCCAACCCAAGGTCTTATTCAACATTTGTTCGACAAGACTACCCCGTAATGTTACCGTTTTCTCAGGCTTTGACAAAAAAGCTGTAAAGAGCGGATTTTCCAAGTCAGATTTTTCTTATCGGATTGAGGGATCACCCTGTAAGGATGGAAAATTCCAAGTTTATACCATATGTGGAACTTGAAAATCTTTTAGCACCTGATAAGACCGAAATTAGAACAACCAAAAATTCAAAAATTTTCGCACGTCTAGTTATTTTAGCATTCAAATGCTGTGTGACTATAAAGTTGATACAATATTAGTCCAGCCGCTAGACCAGCGGGGCCCGGTGGCAAAACCTGCATTAGGTGTTGGTTGAAAATTTAAGCAAGTTTACTTTTCAATCGGCACTATTAAATTTGCCATAAAAATTTGTTGACGTCACCGTCCTATCTAGGGTTTATGCAACGAGTTTATGTTGTTTTAAAAGACCACCCCTAAGTGTTACCATTATCCCAAGCCGTTGAAAAAAAAAAAGAAGCTTCTCCAAGTTTTCGATTTTCTCCGTCAGTTTTAGCAAAAAAACTAATCGTATAGAAAATTTCAAGTTAGTAACATCAAAATGGGACAACAATTTTATCTAGCTGTTTTTCGCTGATCAACTTTATGTAGGTATATACATTCTTCACGTCACACCGTGTACATAAAGTTGTTATATGCGATGTATATCATGTTAGTATTTTAATTAATATATCAATAATAATGGCACCAGGTATTTACATATTTTTTTCAAAATCAAATCAGATCCGGATTATAAATTACTATCTGAGAGCGTGACAACCCTAACGACGTAAAATCCGGATAACAATTAAAATGGTCGTAATTTCTACTTTCCATGGAATTGGCATTTGAAATATATTTTTTATTTCATATGGGGAAGTCGCTTCCTACGTTCCAATTTTGCCACTGAGTCCCGAAATACATCCATGTGAAATCAAAGTCAAATTCACTTTATTGAAAAAAGATAAGATGATTTTTTTTTACTTTTTGACATAAAAACCTGTGGTTGTGAAAAAACATGTACTATTTCGTAAGTAGGTAGATAAACAAATACGTACTAAACATGTGATTTTTGTTTGAAAGCTATTCTTTCTACAAAGCATAGATAAGTTTTGAAGAGATGTACCTACCTTTTTCTTTTTTGTTTGTAATGGCGCATGCTATACAAGAAAGCATTAGATTGAAGTCTATTCAATCTACGCGTAGGTACGCGGGCGGGCTGGCGAGCCGGCTAGAAAAGTAGAAACCGCTCGGCTCGCTCGACGCGTTCGAAATTCGGCTATATATGTGTGCGTTTGGCGGCGTGTGCTTACGCGAAGGGAATGAGACTGTGTGTGTGCGGCCGCGCGCGCGTCTTTCTATGGAGATTACTACTAGGAATTAATTCAGTCGTGTCATCTAGCGGTGAAATGTTGAAGTGCTGCACACCTGTGTCAAACGCTCAAGGTCATCGGCACAGGGAAAAATCTTAACTATCATGTTATGTGTAAAATCTTTTTTACCGACTGCCTCGTTGGTCTGGCCGTTAAGGCGCTTAGCTGCCAAAATAGAGGTCGCGGGTTCGATTACCATTGGGGGCCGCCGTACATAAATAAATATAAGAGGTTCTAGTATTTTTAATGGTTCCATAACTTACAACATTAAATAGCGGAACTTAATTTTCTTCTAATCTTGTGGTTTTTGTTTCTCTTTGCTATTATTGTTTATTTCCTTCTAATCCTCGGATCTCTAAATTCTCAACCAAAATTATTAAGTCCGTTTCACTGGTTTCCTCCACACAGGGTAACCTAGCGAGGAGACCAGAGTTACACTTCCACTCACGCACGTCACGGGTCGAACTCAGTAGGACACTAATTTATTTTTAAATCAAAGAACATCCTTTTAAATCACCTGTTATTTTTAGGCTCACTCTGTAACTTACTTAGTAAGATGCAAATAAATGAATAAAGTATTTATTAAAGTATTATTATTTGTACATATCGCCTCAGTCTGGGGGTATTATCATGTTTGTGACGTCCTTGCCAGGTTACCATGGCACAGGCTATCCTAATTTGGGACCGGGTGAAGTGATTGTATGGTGTGGAAGTAATTATTATAAGTCATTATTATCATGTATTTACCAATAGCTACTTTTTAACTAACTTCAGAAAAGGAGAGAAAAAAATTTCAATAATTATTGTTTTGTTAGAAAGGGGGTGACGCAACAGAGGCCCCCATATAGATTAGGTCAAGATCTGTCGATGGAATCCATAAGAAAATCATCGGACCGCTATTTTTAGGGTTTCGTACCCGTAGGGTGCCAAACGGGAATCCAAAATTACTAAGACTTCACTGACCGTCGGTCTGTCTGTCGCCAGGCTGTATCTCATGAACCGTGATAGCTAGACAGTTTAAATTTTTACAGGTGATGTATTTCTGTTGCCGCTATAACAGCAAATACGAAAAATAGAATAAAACATATATTTAAGGGGGCTCCCATACAACAAACCTAATTTTGTTGCCGTTTTTTGCTCGATATTAATAACGGCAACAGGTACAAAGACAGGTAGACGCTTGAAATATTCACAGAATATTTAGTTCTATATTAGCTTCAAAACTAAATAATTAAATTAAAATAAAATAAATATTCAGGGGGGGCTCCCGTACAACAAACATAATTTTTTTGCCGTTTTTTCTCGATCTTTGTGTCTAATGTTGTATAGATAATGGCACGGAACCCTTCGTGCGCGAGTCCGACTCTCACTTGGCCGGTTTTTAGAGTACTTGTTTACTTGAAGTCGGTTCTGTTAAATTCTTGACTAGTTACCATGGCACAGGGTATCCTAGTTTGGGACCAGGTCAAGTGATTGTATGGTGCGGAAATTATTATTATTATTACTGGGTTATGTCCGATCGTTGCAACATAGGTCAGCTGTTGTCCATTGCAAACTGTTCCAGGTCGTGGACGGAGACGAGGACACAGAGTTGTATGGGCCGCCTCAGTACTCGCCCTCGAGAATAGCGCCCGATGTAAGTGTTAGATTAGGTTAAATTAAGGTGTTCTGACGACCTGGGCCTAGATTCTGTTAATGCATTGTAGTAACATGACAACTGCATGAACATGGCGGTTTTCATTTCATGGCTGCTTTAAGTCTACGCGGGCACACCCATCAAATCTTCTAAGCGTCAATGGTACGAAATAACACGTCACGTGACCCGACAGTGTACCTGTCATTATACTACAATGCACTAACAGAATCGAGGCCCTGGTTACGGTGGCAGGCCCCCCACCCGATGGCCTGACGACCCTGGTTACGGTGGCAGGCCCCCCACCAGATAAAATATAAATAAATAAATAATTGTTTATTTTATTTGTATTTTATTCCGTAACAAGAAGCTCACAGCACAAATATAATTAGGATGGACAATTTTGATTAGACTATACATAGGCCAATTACGAGTTTTTTTTTATATCACAATCAATTACAATCACAAATGGTAAGTGTTTTATGAAAAACATTAAATGCATGCAAAGTAAAGAAGGTGCATACATTTTTAAATAATCTCATTTCCGCCAAACTAAATAATAGTCTAAATAATAGATGGCCACCAACGTCCTTCCACCGTGTCATCTGACTCTCTCTTTCATATTATTAATAATTTCTTAGTGTGTGGTTATTTTCTTTAATAGTTTTTGATAGTTTCAGAACATAAGCATATATTTTCGCTATTACGGTTCACATAGGTGTTTTGCATTATAATTTTCGCATGCTGTGGACACCTACAATTATTATGGTAACACCTAGCTATTTCGTTCGCCTGGTAATTTTGATGTGTATTTTTCCGGGAAAAAAATAGCCTGTGTGCTAATCCAGACTATAATGTATCTCTGTGCAAAATTTCATCCGGATCCGTTCAGCCGTTTTGGCGTGAAAGAGTAACAAACATCCATCCATACTTACAAGCTTTCGCGTTTATAATATTAGTGATTTGGTTATATCAAGGCTTTGGTTATATCATGGGTGCTTGTTGATAATGTATTCCTTGGTGTGTTTATGTATACCTTGTTGGTGACCCTAAATGGATAATAGTAGTTTATGTGACTGTCACATAATGAGGGTTATTAAAACACGAGCGAGATTTCAAAAAACGAGCCTTGGCGAGTGTTTTAATAGCATTCGCGAGTGTTTTAATACCAAGTTATGTGCAGTCTTATACACTACTTAATCTACACTCATAATGAAATTTTTGAAACAAAATGGCGCAATTTCGACAAAAGTATCTTGACATTCAATCGTCTGCACTCAGTTTTGCGCGCGCAATTTTAGGTATTTTTAGTTGCACTTTTGGTACCACGAAAATGAAATTAGGTTTTTTATAGAGTCAACTTAATGTAACTTTATATTACACTTTTTTTTTATTTCTTTAAAGTTATGTATTAGTTATGTACTGTCACATAATGAAGGTTATTAAAACACTCGCGAATGCTATTAAAACACTCGCCAAGGCTCGTTTTTTAAAATCTCGCTCGTGTTTTAATAACCCTCATTATGTGACAGTCACGTAAACTACTATTATATTACACTTTTTTTTTTTTCTTTAAAGTTATGTATTGTTTAAAGCCTGTCAATATGTGTTTACCTTTGAATTCTTAATTTGAAGATTATGATATGAGTGTAGATAAAACATCTTTATCTTCCAGACAATAACTTAAACTGTAGCAGCATTTGGTATGATGATGTTTCTATGCTGATGACGATGACCGTGTTTGCAGGCAGATCCCGTACCGGATGACAGGCCGGATGACCCCCCGGGGCATGTCAACGGCTCGGACTCAACGATCGAGGAGCCGGAATGCGAACCGATGGAGGCTCCGACATGTGGAAGGAAAATCAATGGCGTCGTTGAGCTCAGTGCAGAGGTACCTTTTGTACTTTGTAGCTTTGTAACCCAAAGGGTAAGGGACCCTATTACTAAGACTCCGCTGTCCGTCCGTCCGTCCGTCTGTCGCCAGGCTGTATCTCATGAACCGTGATCGTTAGACAGTTGAAATTTTCATAGATGATGTATTTCTGTTGCCGCTATAGCAACAAATACTAAATACGGAATAAAATAAATATTTAAGTGGGGCTCCCATACAACAAACGTGATTTTTTTTTGCCGTTTTTTGCTCGTTATTAATAACGGCAACAGCTAGACGCTTAAGATATTCAAATGCTGTATACATAATGGTATGGAACCCTTCGTGCGCGAGTCCGACTCGCACTTGGCCGGTTTTTTTCCTTATATAGGATGAAAAATATATGTTTAAAATAATATATTTCTATGTTATTGTTCACAGACAAGGATACAAGCGCTCAAGTGTAGAATTAAGGAATTAGAAGCGAGACAGAACTCCGGCTCTGAGGTAAGCAAGTATGTTTGTGTGAGTTTGTGTGGTGTGTGTGATTGAACGAGTGTGTGTATTTGTGTAGTGTTTAGTGAGGCCCTTTTTGCAATTAAGTCCTGGTGTGTTTATAACATTTACATTAGTATACAAATATAAATCACGCAGAACCGTTTCAAGAGTATATTCTTTTTATTGCACTAACCCGTGCTGAGGACAATTTTAAAAACCTATTTAGAGACTAAAAATTCCACCCATGCCGGGACTTGAACCCGCGACCTCTGGCTGACCGTGCCAGCGCTCTCCCAACTGAGCTAATGGGCAAGTGCAGCGATATCATTCCGATGCTAAAACCTAACTGCAAAGTGGGTACTCGGGGCTGCAAGTGATGTAATTCACTTCGGTCAGATGTCGCTGTCTGTACGTAATACAGAGAAGTTTGTAAATAGATTCGAAATTTCATCGATGCCTGCACTTGCCCATTAGCTCAGTTGGGAGAGCGCTGGCACGGTTAGTCAGAAGTCGCGGGTTCAAGTCCCGGCACGGGTGGAATTTTTAGCCTCTAAATAGGTTTTTAAAATCGTTCTAAGACTATCTACAGGAGGATTTCCTTTCTGATTCCAGGCAAAGTGTCTGATCTGTCTCGGACCCCACACCTCGCCGACCGTTTCCATACAATGTTGGCACGTTTACTGTGAGGTAAGTTATACATATAAAATCAAATAAAAAACAACAAATATTCACTGTAGCACAGAAACTGTGATTTAATGAACGGGCTAAAAACTAGGTAGGTGTTCATATCAAAATCTAGATCATATTGGAGAAAAGATGAAAAAAAAAAACTTCAATAATTAACAGAGTTTATATAAATATTCTAAAACCTGGAACTCATGCATTGAACTGGCTTTAATTCCAGACATCATTGTCATCTAATTAATCTTTAATGTTATAGTAGCCTTTTTGGCACAAAGTGTGCTTCACACATTTTTTGAACCGCGACACAACACACGACGCAAGTACCTACATCAATCAATCAGCCTATTCTCGTTCGCTGCTTTACGTAGGCTTCCCCGCGGCACGCCACTCGTTTCTGTCCTCTGCCATCCTCGCCCATCCTCAAGCAGCCGCTGCCAGCGTCAGATCGACGTAATCGACACGTATGGCTGATCACGTGACAAAAAACAGACTTTCGGAGCGATCAGATATTTGACTGGAATACGTAGAATATCTGACGCGGGGTCTCAAAATTCCCCATCAGCTGCAGCGTAAAAATTCATGGAACTCTGGTAATATTTTCGCGATTTCCCCATAGTAAAAATTATTCGTAGAACGACTTGAGTAGATCCATAGTGTTCTCTATCTATGTAACTATTTTGTTTCACCTTGTGGAAGTTGCTGTTTATAAAATTACTAGAATTTGTGCCGTGTGGCGGCGGATTGAGAATAACGTCACTCCATTTCCTTCCGTGGATGTCGTAGAAGGCGACTAAGGAAATCAATTACCAGGAGACGGGCAGCAGCGTCTTCCTGAGATTCCAACCGTATACTGCGATCGCCAACCCGCCTGCCAAGCGTGGCGATTATGGCAAAACCCCTCATGGTTATGAAAACCACGAAGGAGGCCTATGTCCTGCAGTGGGCGTCAAAAGGCTGATGATGATGATGTACTAATGAAGCGGTGACAGCCCAGTGGGTTGAACAATGGACTCGGAAGCGAGAGACCCAGGTTCGATTCCCATGTGCGGGCATGTTCCTATGACATTGTTTATTTTCAAAGTTACGTACATCTGCGAATTTGTAGTAGCAATACCACACGCTAACACTGAAGGAAAACATCGTGAGGAAACCCACCGTTCGGTTGGCTCCGCACTTGTCTTTCATGTGGGCTAGGCCGACTAAGCTGTCTCAAGTTCAAATTCAATAGTTTATTGTCTGGATGGTATAGGTGCTGGGCAAGCCTACTGAATTAAAAAATCCGGCCAAGTGCGTGTCGGGCCACGCGCAATTTAGGGTTCCGTAGAAAGAGGGGTTTTTTATCTGATTTACCGAACTAACAACTTCATCTTCGAAATTTTACTTTTATAAATTGGTTGCCTATTAGTCGTTAACTAGTAAAGCCTACTTAGCCGTGATAGTTTTCCTTTAAAGTTCATTATACACACACACACACACACACACACACACACACACGCGCGCGCGCTCTACTTGGACAAAAAACGACCAATCCAGCGATGCCACGTGATGGAGTAGACGAGAAATAAAAATAATCCCCACTTTTCATGTTAGGGGAGGCAGTGTAAAATACAGTTTGTTCCAACATTTTATTCTTTAACTTTGTCGGCGTGACAAACACATACCAAATTACAGCTTTCTAGTGCCACCGGCCTTGGCGCTAGGCCGCCGTCGGACAGACAGACAGACAGACTACGGAACCCTGAAAACAATGTCCCAGGCACTGCAGCGTGAGGCTGGTCCCTTCACCCATCTAGTGTGAGTGAAGGTGCCACTGGACGCTGCATAAATCATCTCGTTACGCAAAGGCAAAAGAATTTTCTAAATATACATTCTTCTTGCAGATTTGTTGGCTAGATTCGCTGCGAGCCAAGAAGATTTGCCCCCAGTGCAACGCTATTACCACCGCCCAGCACCTGAGACGAATTTACATGTGAAACTATCTCGAAATAGGCACTGACGATGTTTTGGAAAAGACAGAATTAATGACAGCTGAGAAAATTGCAGCCCGCCAATTGGAGAACGGCTCAAAAAAATGGCGGCACCGTCAGCCAATTGGAGAACGGCTCAAAAAAATGGCGGCACCGTTAGCCAATTGGAGAACGGCTCAAAAAAGATGGCGTTTCCGTTAGCCAATCGGATTGGCGAGTTTTTGTACGAACATTGTCTGATAATTGTAGAGCCCTCCTGCTTTTGAAAGGCGAGAGAATTGATTATTGTTTACATAATTGCTTGCCTTTAAATAATTTAGTTTGTTTTTAATTTACAAAGTAATTACAAACTAAAGAAGTAAACCTGACACAGTAACCTCTGTGTCAAAGTCAAAGTCAAATATTTTATTAAAAATTTTAATTTTAAAATGTTTACTTAATGAGCGTCAAAGCTGTTAGTTTCACAATTAATAGATTATGCGGAGAAGAAGTTAACAAAGAAACTCCACATTTATTCTTTTCAAAACAGGTTTGCTTAATTATCAGAGTTTTCAACTTAAAGTTACACTACACTAGATACAATCGTTCCTGTTAACATTATTTAAGTACCAGACATCCTTGTCTTCCAAATAATCCTTAATGTTATAATAGGGTTTTTTGCACAGAGTATGCTTAATACATTTTGTTAAACCGCGTCGGTGGCAACTCTAATTCTTGAGGAATCTTATTGCAGAACCGTACACAGTGCCCCATAAAGGATGTATTAACTTTTGCAAGTCCAAAACGTGGAAATGATAATTTATGTTTATTCCTAGTATCAATATTGTGATGGCTACCAACATTTTCGAAATTGCTGATATTTTTTCTAACATAAATTATATCTTCATAAATGCATTGACTTGCAACACTGTTAAGATGTGTCATACAAATTCAAGGTAAATTTGTATTGTATTTGTTCTTGCCTTTCAAAAGTTTCGACAATGACGGACAAGGGATGTGTAAAATGACGGCCACACTGTTTAGAAGTCTAGCTTTATTAAGTACCGACATAACGTTTGTGTTTTGTTCAAAAATTACCTAAAATTGGTACCTGTTTTTTAAGAGTGGCTTCTGCATAGTCACTGAATGAGCGCGACGAGCTACAGGCCCGGCCACCGGCGGCCATACAATATAACTACGTCAATTAGCTACGTCCACACTGTGCATTTTCATCTTCAACTTTCGTATTCGTCTTTCTATTCAACTTTCGTTTGACGCTTTCAATAATTTGTATGCGTTAATGAACGCAACACCATAGTACAGTCGTACTTTCTTCTGTCTCTTGGAAACATGTGCGACGAGAATATTTTACTTGGTGGAATGCAGCTTAGGTACTTGGTTATGGGAAATACCAGAAAAAAAAGAACCAAGAGATAATTTGTTTAAAGTTTATTATTTGGATCCCAAAGTTGTGGAAAGCTTCTGTAGTCTTCAATAAATCTTAATGTTAAATCTTTTTCTTCATCCGCTATCTTGTTGTTGAACGCTATAACGCACAGAAATCCACCCGACGCCGGATAGCGTGAATCACAGCGCGCGCTTCGCTTTCAGCTGTCTGTCATCGCGCGTGCGTTAAGGCCATGCCTCACGTGCGCTGTTGACTGCGCTATGACGCATGCCCTTGATGATGATGATGATTTCCTCTTATCCCTTATCAGGGACATAGGGCTCGTAGAAGGGATCTCCATTTCTCGCGGTCTTGTGCGGCAACTTCTAACTCGTTCCAATTGAGTCCCGTTGAAGCAGCCTCTTTCTCAACGGAACGCCTCCAGGTAGTACGAGGGCGGCCCGGCCGTCTCTTGCCAGAAGTTTGCCACGTTAGACTCTGTTTGGCCAGCTGGTTGTGGGGTCTTCTCAAGGTATGTCCAATCCATCGCCATTTTCTTTGCAGGATTTCCTTATTGATGGGCTTTTGGTCTGTCAGTTCCCATAATCTTGCATTAGATAATGAACAAAAAAAGGCACAGTGTGGTCATGGCTAATGGTGTCTTGCCGTGCGCCCAGCGTGCTCGCACTTCCCGAGCCAAGATCGGCTACACCAGTCACCTGAGGGCACACCAGCGAAGCCCTCAACCATAAAGATATGAGAGTCCTGTATGCTGTCGCTATGGCCGAACACGGCTAGGAGGATGTCCAGGAGGATATCGAGAATACGTATCTAGGGATAGAGGAATAAATAACTGATCAATAGGGCTCTCGGACGTATAATTGGGAACTTGCATTAAAAATTGTTTCAATGTTTTAACTATGAGGCTAAGTGGGGAATTCTCAGGTCTAAGTTGAACGCACGAAATGGGCTTTCGCGATTTCTTTGTGAATATTTAACTAGTGTGAACAATTTTTTTTTTTTAATTATTAATTCATGAACTTTCACAGAGTACATATTAAGAGGGTCCAGGAAGTGACACTAGCGCCACCGGGGAAAAGAATCGTATCTTTTTTTACAGATCAAATTTGCAAAAAGTGTCAATTACAATCTCTCAATTATGTTAATTGTGATTTTTAGGACCCATGGCCCTGAAGCTAAGGCAAAAACCTAGGACTAGAAAGCATTAACGCCAGAGACGGCCGTTTTTGGCATAAATGCTATCTAGTCCCAGGTTCGTGATCCTAGGTTCTTTGCCGTGGGTCCTAAAAATCACTGTCAACATGATTGAGAGATTGTACTGGCACTTTTTGATAATATGATCTGTAAAAAAAGGAATGATTTTTTTTTCTTCGGTGGTGCTAGTGTTATTCCCTGGAGCCCATTAAATACAAAAAACCCTCACTCAAGCTTCTAGCTTTCCGTGCCTCTCCACTAGTGGAGGTAGGCCGTCAGCCTACCTCCACTAGTATTCCTCCTCTATACCTCAGTATTCCTCTTCTCTTTGCCAAGCGAAATAGACATTCGACGCTGGCAACTCCAGTTCATTCTCTGATGTTACGGAGCCATGATTTTCTTTTTCTGCCGGCTCCCCTTTTACCTGTCTTTATGACAAGCCGTTTTATTCATAAAAACACAGTTCCTTAAAACACTCCTTAAATGCAGTTTAAGTACTCTGTGGGACTACAATACATCTGATGTATAATTATTCTGAACATAGATTGCACTGGCATAATTATGTTGGTGGCCTCTTAGAGTTAAGGATACCTTCTTACACCTCAGTAAATGGAAAGACTATCAATCAATCAGCCTGAATTATCCGGTTCAAATGCTGTTAGGGTACGACCTTTTGGAGTTGCGTTACGCGACAGTGATGACTTGTACGGTCAGAAAAACAGTCGGATGAATAATATTAATCAGTTCGTTTAGTTTTTTTGCAAGTATCAAGGCGACCAAAAGCTCTCACCAGTCTAGACACTTCGGGAAGTACCTAGAAAGACGTCGAAGGTACTACTAGAAAACTATAGAACATTTCAGAATATGTTCTGGAAGTACCCAGCATCACATCGAAGATACTAGAAATAAGTTCTAGAAGACTATCGAACATTCCAGAATGTCTTTCTAACTCTGTCTAACAGACAGCTCTGTCTCTTTCTAGCCCTTAGATTATTCTGAAAGGTTCTCTTACATACGTAGGTAACTATTACGTAATCTATCTGCACCTAGCATCTAGATTATTCTACACAGTTCGACCACACTCGCCGTCCGTAACAAATATAATTTAAAAAGAAATACTTCCGATGAAGTTGTATTCGTCACTCACGTGTCACGCGCTTACCCGACAGCGTCGCTAACGGTACTGACAGATGTCAGTTGACGTCACAATCCGCTCCGTTCCAAAAGGTCGTGTCCTAACAGCATTTGAACCAGATAATACTTTGTCCACAGCTGGACACAGCCCTCCCCAAGGCACGCCACTTCTGTTGTCAGCCATTCTTTCTTGAAGACTGACGACTTTTTTGGAGGAATCGTGTTTCTTATTAATAACACTGTTCGTTTGAAAACATCTCGATAAAAATACTGAAATAAAAAAATGTTTAAATTAAATAACCTAGGTAAATTGCTTCGGCCAGATGTCGCTGCCTGTGCGTAATACAGAGAAAGTTTGTAGAGAGGCTCGAAATTTCCCTGATGCCTGCACTTGCCCATTGGGTCAGTTGGGAGAGCGCTGGCACGGTTAGCCAGAGGTCGCGGGTTCGGGTCCCGGCATGGGTGAAATTTTTAGCCTCTAAATAGGTTTTTAAAATTTGAGGATAACTTGCACGGGTTAGTGCAAAAAAAAGAATATCTATAATAAAAAAAATAGTCAACAACTCGACTGCTGAGCATTAACTACTAAGCAGACGGGACCAAAATTCAGTAATATAGCTCGGAATATAGTACCTAGGTTGGTCCCGCCTGCTTAGTAGTTAATGCTCAGCACTCGGGTGGTTGGTTATTTTAGTTTCATTTTTTTATTTTTGACTTTTAAGTAAGACGAATCAGTTGAGATATTATTCGTCAAAATATGTCCACTGGTTAAGGAGCTATGAGCGAACATAGAATCGGACATACATACATACGTACGTATGAGCTAAACGCATTACCCTCGTTTTGGGCTTTACCGCAGTCGGGTAAAAAGTCTGTAGCGTCCGTTTCGAAGCATATAAAAATCTTTAAGGAGGAATTAAAGTATTGTGTTTGTTTGATTTACTTTAAAATCACAAAGGATGATACAGTGGATTTGCAGAGGCGTACATTAGGTAGTATTGTGTTAATGGAAATAAATAAAAGGAATGCCTTCTATGAAGATTTGCATGTCCAATAATTATTTAATACAATTTACGATAGATTTGTAATTAGTGTAAATAAAACATATTTTTGGATATTTCGTCTTTGATTTTGACAATCTTTAATTAATTTGTAGACATCAGCCATTGAGCACATATCAACCATTACATGCTTGCACTAAAATCTTTGCAACAAAATCTGGTACCTATGCAATGAGCTCTGTTTCATGAAACAATATTATGATGATTCTATGTACTTAGCGTATCCGAGTCTTCCTACTGGTTAATCTGGGTTAACAATTAATTGTTATTCTATGAAACACTGTCCTGGGGTGCGGCGACGCAAGTCCTCCACTGTATGGAGTTGTCTGATTAACGGACGGAAATCCACTCAGCCGTTTATGGTCATGGTCAACTGCCTGACAACATGGTAAGAGATATAGGGATGGTGCTTTGACTAAACGTACACCCTGGGCAAAAAGTGCGATAAAAAAACAAAATGGCGGAAAAAAATGGCTGCCAAAAATTTGGCTGCTTTGATTTGGCCCTTTGGCTGACATTAGCGACATTGATGCGGTTTTACTTTTTAAGAATTACTTTTTTTAATTTAATTATTGGTGACAGTCCACCTCAGACTTTGAAGTTTTGATGTCAAGGTGTACGGTGGAAAAAAACATTTCCCAACGAGCGCCCAGGTGAAAAAAGGTGGTCCGTTTTAAAAAAAAACATCCCATGGTTCACCCAGGTGGTCGCAGGAGGTGGACCGTGGGTAAGAAGGGTTTGGATGTTTGTTACTCAATCACGCAATAACGGCTGAACGGAATTACATGAAACTTGGCTTACAGATAGACAAAGATCTGAATTGAGACATAGGATACTTGATAGAGTGGAAAGTAACGTGATACAAGGGCTATCGACTGTGACATGGAAAAGGTGTTTCTACAGCATTAACTGAAGTGCGTGCGTGCATGCAACGACTAATGAATGTTGAGGAAGCGAAAGTGATCTGTCAGGATCGTGGCCAGTGGCAGTCCCTGGTCTCTGCCTACCCCTCTGGGATACAGGCGTGAGTGTATGTATGTGTGTAACTGAAGTGCTTTCCTTTCTTTGATTATAACGGTACTAGCTGTTGCTCGCGACTTCGTTCGAGTGGTAATTTTAATGTTTATTTTTCCGGCATGAAATATATCCTATGTGCTAATCTAGACTATAATCTATATCTGTGCAAAATTTCATCCGGATCCGTTCAGCCGTTTTTGCGTGAAAGAGTAACAAACATCCATCCATACATACAAACTTTCGGGTTTATAATATTAGTAAAGATATTATTTGAATATAAGGATACATAAATACTTCGAATGCAGATAGATCCTTATCGGAACCGCCTATATTAGACGCACCAAGTCCCTGAACGATTCCATTCCCGTCTGTCAAGAACTACGGAATTTGACAGTTAATAGACGATTGGAATCGCTCAGGATTTTGTGCGCATAAGTAGGCCACAGTACGAATCTTTTCAATCGTTAGTTTCTGTTCCGACCATGGTCTCCACGCCGTCGCCGAGCTCGTCAGGCTGCGAAAATGCGAAAAGAAAAATATCTTACAGTATTAGTAGGGGGTACAGGGCGCAACACTAGCGCCACCGTGAAAAAAAAAATCACATCCTTTTTTACAGAGCAAAAAGTGTTAGTACAATCTCTCAATCATGTTTTGAGATCAAGTGATTTTTACGACCTATGACCTTGAACCTAAGGCAAAACACCCAGGTTTGTGATCCTAGGTTCTTTCTCTAACATGATTGAGAGATTGTATTGACACTTTTTGCTGATCTGTAAAAATGGATATGATTTTTTTCCTTGGTTGCGCTAGTGTTACCCTGGAGCCCCTTAATGCAAAATATTGACATAAAGTACTTATTAGCGAAGGGCAAGTAGAAGAGGTCTGTCGGGATCGTGGCAAGTGGTCTCTGCCCCCCCCACCACCAGGATACAGGGGCGTGAGTAAGTACATGACTGAATATGGTTCGATTTTCACCAAAAAATATAATGTTTACCATAGGTAGGCCTGCAATCATCTCATCGTAATCTTTGCTAGTGCTAGCAATAAGGCGTAGACTTATTTGTCTACAAGCGACATGCGGGAACGAAAACACGAAAGTCCGATCTATTTTACAAGAAGTTCTTTACTTTTACACTAGGTTGCGCTATTTAAATCTTGCTACTCATCATTAGATGGCGCTACTATTGCTAAACTAAAAAGACAAAAATAAAAAACCCGACTGCTAAGAATTAACTACTACATTAGGGAACATTTAATTTTATTCAGAAACAATAACGCCGGTTTCTCGTACACCAACAATCTTTTCATCTACTGTTAACAGTAAACTAACACATCCCTTATTAGAGTATCCCACTGTGAACACAACTGATGGAAGTTATGTGCATTTGTGAAGTTATAAGTAGTATCAATCTCACTCGTTAGTTGTGAAGGAAAGCATCGTGAGGAAACCTGAGTGTCTGTGCTATTCGCATACCTCAGCGCTTGAAATCGTCAATCCGCGGTGGGCACGCGTGGTGATTACGCCCATACTCTCTCCCTGAGAGCCTGTGCCCTGCAGTGGGACGTATATGGGCTGCTTATGATTCTTTATTGTATATCGGAAGTATAAATACATTAATAATACACATACATCCATAAAATCACGCCTGTATCCCGGTGGGGTAGGCAGAGACCAGCTCCTATATTACGCGCACCAAATCCTGAACGATTCCAATCGTCTAACTGTCAAATTAGTATGGAATTTGACAGTTAGACGATTGGAATCGCTCAGGATTTGATGCGCGTAATTAGGTAGGCCCCTGGGCTGACCATTTGCCACGGTCCTGACAGACCTCTTTGGCTTCATCAACAATATATTATTTGCCGCTGCAAGCACGCAGGTTTCGGGCACTTTGACCTATTGTAATTCTTGATTGTAATACACCAGCAAAGCCCTAAGTGGGTCCCATTATTAAATACGCCTACGCACTCAATTGTAACATAACTTGGCCAATTTATCGTCGAGAGTACGGGGCTGGTACCAGAAGTACCAGCCTACAAATAAAAAAACCGGCCAAGCGCAATTCGGACTCGCGCGCGAAGGGTTCCGTACCATTATCTATACAACATTAGACAAAGATTGAATTTGAGAACAGCGCCATCTATAGAATCCAACAAGAAGCGTTTAACATTGACATTTAACTACATCACATCGGCGCTGTGAAGGTTACATAGATGGCCGCTAGATGGCGAGCGCTGTCATCAGAAAACGTTTGTTGTATGGGAGTCCCCCTTAAATATTTATTTTATTCTGTTTTTAGTTTGTTGTTATAGCCGCAACAGAAATACATCATCTGTAAAAATTTCACCTGCCCAGCTATCACGATTCATGAGATACAGCCTGTTGACAGATAGACAGACAGACAGACGGACAGTGAAATCTTAGTAATAGGGTCCCGCTTGGTACCCTTCGGGTACGGAACCCTAAAAACCATGTAAGTATTTCTTCCCACAAAATACACTCTCAAAAACGGCCCCAGTCCTCTCGATTAGTCTGTACCAATGAAATGAGCGCAAGATGTAACTGTAGAGTAAATAACTTTGTGATAGGGTCACTTTATGCGCCATGCGTGACGCGACGTGAACATTGATTGGGCGATAGTAAATGACAGCGTAACTTATGATTGGTTTTGTACAAAAACGCTAAACCGTTGTCTTCATGATGAACCCCTCTAGATATATAGGTACCTCGCAAGATGGCGGTGTAACGGTGGCAGGTTTTTAGATATTTTGCCGGGTAATACTGAACTCGCTTCGGTTGATAACACAATTGACACGCCCCGCCCGTCTTCCCACAATTGAACGTGGGGTCATTTCTTACCGCTAGTTAGACATCTATGTTTCTAAGTATCACATGTACCTGCATATCAGCAACTGTCAAGGGAGGGTCATCTTCTCTCAGTACCGTCTCCCCGTCCAGCTTCTTTAGGTTGGGAAGCCTCCGCGCGGCCTCGGAGCGCCAGGTTTCCAGCTCGCACGCGTCGTACAAAGGATTCCCAACGAACAGGAGATCTTCCAGGCAGGGCAGTTCCTTGCAAAGGAAACGTTTCGAATCGCTTACCTACATGACATATTTCACTCATCATCATCATCATGATTTTAATCAGCCGGTGTCAGTCCACTGCTGGACATTGGCCTCTCCCAAGACACGCCACTGAGCCCGATCTTGGGCTCCTCTTTTCCAGGCACTGCCCACCGCTTTGCGAGTGTCGTTGCTTCACCTGGACACAGGGCGTCCTATGCTACGTTTGCCGATTCGCGGTCTCTACTCTAGAACCAGTCTACCCCAACGGTTATCGGTCCTGCGGCAGATATGACCAGCCCACTGCCACTTCAGTTTGCTAATCCGTTCAGCTATGTCGATTACTTTAGTTCTCTGGCGAATTACTTCGTTACGGATTCGACCCCGCAGAGAAACACCGAGCATAGCTCTCTCCATAGCTCGCATATTTCACTCAAATGAACCCATTTTATATGTTACAATAGTGGGAACATGAGTCACGAACAGGGCTGGATTTGAGGGCAACCGGGGCTGCAGCCTCAGCGCCTCCACCTCAGAGGGGCCCCCAAATAGAAAGATAAAGATATAATTTTCTACCCAATACCACAAATGGCGAAGCTAAGTTGTTACAAAAAGTACTAATTATGGGCTACTCCTCTGCTGCCTCAAGGCATCCACACCTCTTAATCCGGCCTTGGTCACGAAACTAAAGTGGAGATTGGCGGGGCATCTGCTTAGACCGGTGGACGAAGGTGGTCGTAGAGTAGCAGCCGGGAACTGGAAGTCGTTCGGTAGGCAGGCCCCGTGACCGATGGGTAAAAAATTGTAACTTTAGTGAGTCACTTGCGTGATTGAGCAACAGACGTAGACTAGGATAGTAGGTTAGGATTTAAGTACCTGTAATTTATTGAACTCACTCCATTCCTTCACCAAATTATTGCTCATGTAGAGGACCCTCAAGTTTCTCAGCACATTGATGCCTTTTAGTTTTTCGATCAAGTTATACGAGACCCATAGTTCTTCGAGTGTATCGCCAACACATTCCTGAAAAATAAGTCGATAAAGACTAAAAACCCGCGTCCAAAATACATACTATAGTTACCCTTCTTATTGCCTTTGCAATCAACCGCTTAGCCTGGCCGCCCAGCTCGGACAAAAGATTGATTTAAATCTTAATATTTCGCAAATGAACCATAAATAAAAAAATGATCCTCCTACCCACAATATTTTTAAACGACAAACCCAACGCTATCCCAGTATGGTGCAGGCAGGCGAGAAAAAAAATTGCATCCCTAATTTAGGTGTGGGGGGGTACCCTAAATAGTTTTTTTAAGATTTACGACCATTTTGTCGGCGTGACTAATATGTATGTCTATGCTGAATTTCAGCTTTCTTGTACTAATCGTCTCTGAGCTAGGCTGCGGACAGACATACGGACAGGACAGATGGAAGACAGAGAGACAGACAGACAGACAGATGGCCAGACATGGCGAAACTATAAGGGTTCCTTGTTGACTGTATTGAACCTATATAAGTCCCTTTGCAGGGCACAGGCCTTCTCTCAGAGAGAGAGAGTACGAGCTTAATCATCACGCGCGCCCACCGTGGATTGGCAATTTCAAGCGCTGAAGTGTGTGAACACCTCAGACACTCAGGTTTCCTCGCGATGTTTTCCTTCACAGTATTGCTATTAAAACTTCACAAATGTACGTAACTTAGAAAACAAAGTCATTTGCACACGCCGGGATTCGAACCCACGACCTGCCGAATGAGAATCCGGCGTTCTACCATCTCCGCTACCACCGCAACGGTGGTGGAAGCGGAGGAGCTTGTCGACTACGGAACCCTAAAAACAGGATTCCTTAAAACACTCTAAACAGGGGCTTAACAAACGCCGATTAAAAAGTCTAAATATAAAGTCTGTGGTGGAGATTTTACAAGGAAAAGACGAAACCACAGATTAAATAAACTAGGTACCTCTGAAGAGTGCTTTACAGGAATCGTGCGTTTTATAAATAAGGCCGTAAAACTTTTGCTTCAATATAAGCTTAGATGTCAACTAGTGCAAATATGCCACCAATGTAAAAAAAAAAACATAATTATCTTTACATAATACCATTCAATTTTAAGTATGGAACTACGTACATAAAATTCAATTATAATACGAACTTACAGCCTAGAACAGGTCAAACGGCACTTTCGGGCAAAAAAGCTGTGAAGTCTTTGGTTGTTGGTCCTAAGTTCTAGGCTGTAGGTTCAAAAAATAGCTTCATTGTTCGTTGCTGACATTTACAATGTCAACATTTAACAAAAACGTTTTATGAAAGAAGATTACTTTTTCCCAATCGGTGGCGCTAGGTATCTCCGGGTAGCCCCTAAATATGAAGTATCTCTAATGTCTTGGCCACATTAAGGAAACGCTTAATGGCCATAGACGCGTTAATTAAGGCGGCAAAAGAGCGCGTCAAAAAACGCGATAATTATGTTGGCTACACTGGTGTTCAATGTTCAATGGCAATAATAGTCCTAATCTGTGACTTGTGTGAATATAAAGTTTTTTTCATTTGACCAATCCAATGTGCTGAACAAACTTTGAGACATAAATCCATTAAAATAAAAACTGATTTTGGACCGACGCGACGCACGCCACTAAACAAAAACAACAAACCTCCAAACTCCGCACCACAGATAAAAAACAAAATCAAATCAACTCTATAGTTCATTTGTTTAGGTATTTAACTAAATGTAAACAATCTAGATACGTCTTCTTATTGAAATATACAGTTTATAAATCTAAATCTTTACACTTTACAAAATTCAATGTGAAATTACATAAAATTTCATGAAATTCAAGTAAAATGTAAATATTTAGATTTATAGTGTTTTTTTCTAAAAAAAGACGTATCAAGATTGTTTACATTAAGTAAAACAAATGAACTATATGTACTCGTTCTCGAATGACAGATGACAAACCCCAGTGTAGCCACATCAACGCGGCAAGAAACGCGATAATCCCTTCGATGTGTCGAAAGAGACCGCCAACCCTAGCAATCGCCAAACGTTTAACGTCAGTAACAACGGCGTTTATAAAATTATGGCGTTAAGCCGGCCACACTATCGTAACGCCCAACAACGCGATAATTAATGCCATTTCCCGTTAACGTAGCCAAGGCATTACAAAATTACCATTCCAGCAAACGACTTGATGTAGTTCCTTCCCAAAGACAATATTCGCAATTTCTTCAAGCTGTTTAAACCTGTTACTTTTTCTATTAGATTCGTTGAAAGGCTTAGTTTTCTGTAACAATATTACGTAGGCACTTCAAACTAACGCCAAATGGTTACAATTGAGTTTTGATTGAGGTACCAGCTGAAGTTAGCCAATATGCCTACAATTCTCAAAGGGGCAATTTTTTCCTAACGCAGACGTTGGTAGAGCCATAGGGCCAGTTTCTGAATTCGCAAAGACAATTTTTTTTCTTGAGGGCTGAATCAAAAACCATTTCGAGATTAACATCTAAGTAACCGTATTTTCTATATTTAAGATAAATATTAAGGAAGATGAGCGTTATTTTTGCCAAAAAACTATAACCTTCATTTGACCTTCTGATGACGTCACATTTTAAAATAAACATAACATATGGCAACACTACGTTACTTAAAAAAAAAGACTTGCTGTCATAACTGTCATATGCATATCATTTCCTTGTCTGTGAAAAAAACGTCTGTCATAGCAAATGACAGAAACAAAGTGTGACAGTTTGCGCGACGTTTCGGCGTGTGCACTCGAAAAATATGACGTAACGCTTTCAAATATTTTAAATAAATAATTTATAATAATAAACTTAACAAATCGCTGAAAAAATGAAATTAGTCTCTAGAAATTACTTCTGCTTTAAGAAAAAAATATAAAATAAGATCAAAATAAAAAATATACTGCCCGAATTGAGAATTTCGCTAAGTAAATAGGTAACCGTAGTGCTGTCTCTTCGAATTTCACAGAAAAGAGCGTGGCAGAACGTTACCTAAGTATTTACTTCGTGAAATTCTCAATTCAGAAACCGGTCCGTAGGGACCTCACAGAACGGAGGCAGGGCGAAGGCGCGGCAAGGACGCCTTGTCTTTCCAATACACTTTAATACAAAACGTACTGAATGGACGAGACGAAACCCACACAGAAGAGACGGGTCGAGTGCGTGAACCCTATACAATACAACACATCGCGTATTTTCCGCGCCCTCGCACCACGTCCCTTCTGTATAGAGCCACTATTAAATTGAACTGAATTGAAAAATAAACTGACAGCTGGTAACAGTAGATTAACGGGTTGTACGAGAAACCGGGGGTTGTCTTTGTTTCTAAGATACTTAGCGCCGGTTTCTGAATTGAGAATTTCACTAAGTAAATACTTAAGTAACGTTCCGTCACGCTCTTTTCTGAGAAATTCGAAGAGACAGCACTACGGTTAACTATTTCCTTAGCGAAATTCTCAATTCAGAAACTGGCCTTTACCCTGGTTTTTCACTTGATGTTTTTGTAGGTACCTACATCGGCCAACTGACAGCTGTTAAGTGCTAAGTTAACTTAAAAAAATATACGGCCGTTTATGCCGCAAAAAACGTATATTTCGATACTCAAGGGAATCAAAATTTTTATAGGGTACCTATTTCCGTTGACCTAGAACTATGAAATTTGTTAAGTAATATCGGATTATACTAAGCGTACAGGGAAAAATCTGAAAATTATACATTTCTAATTAAATCATAAAGAAATTAGTCTTTGAAATTCAGGAAAAGCTCGGAAAAAACCGCGACACTCGATTCCAGAACTGTTTTTAATATATTATGTAAGTACTTAGAAATTTGTACGAAACCCTCGGAGGGCGGTTCCTGCTCGCACTTGTTCGGTTTTTTTTCTTAAGTGTGCTAACCCTACGTCACCATTACTTACTCGCAGTTGGCGAGACAAGCCAGGGAAGCGTCCATCTTTTCAATAGGCGGCCATTGGAATATGAGGCTGACTTCCGTGGCCGTCGCGGCTTGTTGGCCGGTCTTCTCCTCCCAACGTTTTATCGCGTCCTTTATTGTCGTGGCTTTCGCCATTTAGGTCTCTTTTGGTTTACCACACAGGTTTAGGTAGGTACCAAATTGTAGAAGCTTCAGAATTGACGCAGAGAGCCTAACAACGAATTTTATTGATCAAACTGACGTTTCTGCCAGTACGAAACGGTACTGTATCTACGAATAAAAAACCATAGAAGCATTTCTTTCTACAAAATTGTCCTCTCGATTAGTCTTGTCTTTGCCAATGAAATGAGCGCAAGCTGTTATGTAGAGTAAATTCTTTGCTTGGTTCATTCTGTGCGCCATGCGTGACGAAGTGAACGTTGACTGGGCGATAATAAGTGACAGCGTAACTGTTGATTGATTTTATACAAAAACGTCAAACCATGGACTTCATCCCGTCCTGTTCCGTGTGGTGCCGGATTAATAGCGTCTCACTCCATGGATGTCCGAAGTTTATTTATAAAAACAGGATTCGTTAAATATCTTCAGAGCCAGTTTAAATAGTCTGTGGTATAGAGAAAAACGTAAATATAGATTATAAACTGCCTCTGAGGAGTGTTTTAGAGGAATCGTGTTTTTATAAATAAGACCGTTAGTGTACAGTATAAGCTGCCCGTCTCCTGGTAATTGATTTCCTTAGCACGTATAATGAACTAGTTAACGAGTAATAGGCGACCAACTTATAAAAGGTAAACTTCGTAAAAATCCATCGAAACTTGCATTGATCATGTTGTTAGTTTTGTAAAGCTGATAAACCCCCCTCTTTCTACCGAACCCTACTCTACGTTTGGCCCGACACGCACTTGGCCTGTTTTTTATTGGATTTATGCTAATTTCATATAGCCTTCATATAACACAGAATCGTCCATACATACATACATACGATCCTTTTGGGCTCCGTCGCAGTCGGGTAAAAAAAACCTTAGCGCCATAAAAACAAGGTTTATTTATAATTTGTGTAACTATTGCTATTGCGAATCCTGTCAATCCTGAATGACAGGATTCCTGTTTTTCAAAGTCACATCATTACACCACGCATACTTCCCAACGACCTCATTTCTACTGCATTAATCCTACTTTCTTGATTGTTTTGACATATCCAAGATCCTCAGGCGCGCCGCGCGCGAGACACGCAGGTTGGGCGTGGGGCATCACAGACCACAGTAAAGTTACCAGTCAGTACTTGCTCTGCGGTCGCTCTTGGTCTGTGACTATAGATATTACAGCGCCCTCGCCCCACGTTCCATCTGTGTGTCTCGAGCCTTTATTTTTAAAATATCACAGGTTGAAGTTGCCCGAAGGTCCAAAAATAACAAATTGTTATGGTACCTACGGGAAACTGGGGCTTAGACAGTTTGTCAGTTTCAGACTTTCAGTTTCTTACTTATGTAGAGCTCATCATGTAGACACACCAAATGAAAACTGCCAACATGATTTTCGTACGTAAACACAGCAATGTTTTGTAATTGCTATAAACATTAGTTTGAGCAGAGCCTCAGAGATTTCTTGAACCAAAGTTACCTACTTTCACCCTACTTTGTTGAGTACCTATGGATGGATGTGTTCCAGTTTATAAATAAAATGTTCATTATTTCCTTTTTAGTAGAAATCACTAAAAATACACGAACTAAACATATTTATTAGTGTAATGAGTGTGAAAATAAAAAAGGAGAGTAGCATTTATTTTAGGTACGGAGTGCTAAATAAGAATTTTGTTTAAGACAAGACGATTTTGGAACGCGTTCCATAAATAGCATCGACCGACTGACGACGCCACGCGAAATCAATCGCCAAATGACAAATGCAAATGGCGTCTATCTTTCTAGTGGACCACGCCTTTGCTACAGTTTTTTCAGTACATCCCTGAAATTTCAGGCTGATTTCTCAAGAATTTCTCAAATTTCCCTCGAAAATTGTAGTTCTTGTCGTTTGACGTTTTTACTTTTTCGAAAACGCCATATTTTTTTATTTTTTCTGGATTCTTTTTTTTAATTTGTAAAAAAAAAACAAACGCTGATTATTTTTGTGAATCGGCGTCGGGATTTGTAAATATAAGGTGAGTTTATGAATTATATCTACGCTAAGCAACAGTAAAAATAATTAGAAATAAGCTTCTATCAATCCGATCATCACCATTGTATCATTTGGTAAGTTTGGTTATTTTCGGAATCGACTTATTTTTTTTCTGTGTGAGATTGGTTCCATGGTTCACATAGCGAAGAGTTAATTTAAAAAAATTTGGGCTTTTGACATGTTTGTGGAGGGATTTTCGAACTTTTGTAGTAAAAGGCGCTACAGTTTTGCTGCTGTAAAATTTCGGGCCATTTGCCTGCTCACTGCTTTTCCTTCACCTCTTCGCCGCCACCGAGTGATTCCAAGGTAAAATAATTATGCTCATCCGTTGATCATAAAACAATACTTACGGTTGTAAGCTTGCCATCAAACCAATTGGCGAAAAACTTTACCCACCAACCGATTAAAATAGTCCTAATTACACATACAATAACCCAACAACACATGGGTGTTTATTACCCCCCGCCCCTAATTTTCACGACATAACCCTTTCCAAATTCACCTTAATTTTATTGGCGATAGATAGGCGCCAACTTGTTGCATACTGTATACCTATCCTCCAAAAATAGCCAATGTTTAAAGCATTGAGATTACCTAATCTTCTGGACGCATCGTGAAACAATTCTGATTACAAATGACATGCTGGATTGCAATTTTCTTTGCCAATATGTTTACACGAATCATGGTTTGGCCATGTACAAATCATTGAATGAAAAAGAAATTGGAGCTTTGTGGATTAATTGGCTCTAATGTCGTTTTTAATTAAATTCAAATATTTTTATTCATTGTAAAAACAGAATGTTTACTTAATGAACGTCAAAGTTGTTAGTTTCACAATTAATGGATTATGTGGAGAAGAAGCTAACAAAGAAACTCCACATTTATTCTTTTCAAAACACGTTTTAACTTAATTAACAGAGTTTTCAACTTAAAATATTAGTCATGAATGTGTTGAACACTAGTCACAATCGTCCTTTAAATAATATTAATCTACTGTTTAATGCCAAGCATCTTTGTCTTCTAAATAATCCTTGATGTTATAGTAAGCCTTTTTGCACAAAATGTGCTTAACACATTTTTTAAATCGCGTTGGAGGTAACTCTAATATATCTTGAGGAATTTTGTTGTAGAACCTTATACAGTGCCCCATAAAGGATGTATTAACTTTTGCAAGTCTAAATAGTGGAAATGACAATTTATGTTTATTTCTAGTATTAACATTATGGTGGCCACCAACATTTTCGAAGTCTTTGATATTTTTTCTAACGTACATAATATTTTCATAAATGTATTGACATGCAACTGTTAAGATGTTGGTTTCTTTGAAGAAATCTCTTAGCGAATCCCTACTACCTAACTTGTAAATAAATCGGATGGCTCTCTTCTGCAAGATGAAGATAGTCTCAATGTCTGCTGCCCGGCCCCATAGGAGTATACCGTAGGACATAATACTATGGAAGTAACTAAAATAAACAAGCCTAGCAGTTGCAACATCAGTGAGTTTATTAATCTATTCTTAATTCTGAACACAAACAAACCTCACATTGTATTCTCTATTCTAATATAATATGTAGTGTATCCATGGAGGAAGCCTATGTCCAGCAGTGGACTTCTTGTGGCTGAATGATGATGATGATGATGATGTATTTATTAATAAAGAACTTTTTACTTTACTTTACATGTTAGTAAAGATTTATTCTAATCGTGCATATCGTTTGTAAATTAAAACCAAACTATGTTTGTATAGGAAACCGCTTGTTTTAAGCAACTGTAATAATAATTTCGACAAACTTCTTGTTATTTATTCTCGACTAAACTGTTTTAGATGTGCATCAGGTGTGTAAATGGGCATCTCTGGTAACAATGCTAGGAGCTTTGTGGTTAAAAATGCCCATTTTTAGAGGAAATCAAATATAGTTCCACATTCTTGCCCCTAAGTTCTAGGCTGTAGGTTCTATAAATTGGTGATATTTATATTGAAATTGCTGTCGGTCACAGTTTTTGTATATAAAAGATTTTTATTTGTAGTCATTTTAGGAATTGAGTTTCCGGGTTGAGATGGAGGACATTGGGATTTGTTTGGTGAAAACAGACATTACTAGATAAGTTAAGAAAACTATAAAAAAATTAAATCTAAACTTTTGCAGGGAAAATGGCGTCGCCGTCTAAGCAAATCATCAAGCTCGTGAAAGGCATCCCGAAAAATGTGAAGATTAAGGTGAGGCATTTATCTTCTACCTTTTACACTCTTGACTAAAAAAAAAATAGTCGCAAACCAGGATAGGATTTTTTATTCATGAATGAAATTATTGACTATCTCGCATTATAATTAAAAACTTAGTTAAATTAAAATTAAATTCAATTCAATTAAAATTTAAACTTACCTACAAATTGACATAAACATTATTTATATTTCTATTTTTCTACTTATACTTTTTTTTTTTAACGGTAAGCCCTACCTGCATGACACGTTTTCTTCATTTGGCGTGGAGGTGCTATTTGAAAACCAGCGCTGTTTCAAATAGAAACAGCAAACGCTGAAATAGTACCATTTTCCCACGCACACTCCTTTATTTTTTAATTATTGTATGTAAGCATGTTTGTTTGTGGCTATAAATAATTCATTCATTCATTCATATCCTTTGCTTTGGTAACCAGATAAGGTCATCACAAACATACACCCATACCGAGGCCATTTGTACGAATCAAGTAGGTACAACTGCCTCTAAATAGTAAATACATACATACATAAACTCACGCCTATATCCCAGAGGGCTAGGCAGAGACCAGGGCCTGCCGGTTGCCACGATCCTGACAGATCACTTTCGCTTCCTCAACATTCATTAGTCGTTACTTTTTAGTCGGGTACTTTTAATCTTGCCCTTTGCTAATACATCCCCTCATCCTCTAAATAGTGTTCTCACCAAACTATTTTCAAATTAAACTAATCTGGGTTTTGACGTCCCGCTTAGGTCGAGACACTGAGTGACGATGAGTACGAGCTCAAGATCCAGTGCAGGCTGTGCACAAAGAGCTTCTACAACGAAGTGGCACTGCGCAACCACCTCCGGATGGAGCACAGCGGGACTCAGGTCGACATGCAGCAGTGGGTGCAGGAAGCTATCGAAGTGAGACTCTCTGTCAATCTATTCAACGTATAAATAAAGCCCACTGCTAGGCCTTTAGGGTTCTGTGCCTCAAAAGGAAAAAACTGAACCCTTACAGCATCCGTCCGTCCCTCTGTCTGTCAAGAACCTTTATCTTGGGGAATGCGTGGAGGTATCGAAATTAAAATCATATATGTACTCAGGTCTATAGTCCCTTGACACTGTGAAAAAATCTAACTTCTAAGTCAAGGTAAAAAAAAAGATACAGCCGTTTAAGTTGCAAATAAAAACGTATATTTCAACACTCAGGGGAATCAAAATTTATAGGGTATTCCGTTGACCTAAAACTATGAAATTTGGCAAGTAATATGGTCTTATACTGCAAGTACGGTGGTAGCCTAGTGGGTAGATCATTGGACTCGGAAGCGGGAGACCCAGGTTCGATTCCCAGTGCGGGCATGTACCTATGACTTTGTTTTCTAAGTTATGTATATTTGTGAAGTTGTAGTAGCAATACCACTCGCTAACTGTGAAGGAAAACATCGTGAGGAAACCTGAGTGTCTGAGCTATTCATATACCTCAGCGCTTGAAATCGCCAATCTGCGGTGGGCACGCGTGGTGATTAAGCCCATACTCTCTCCCTGAGAGAAGGCCTGTGCCCTACAGTGGGACTTTTATAGGCTGCTTATATGTATATACTGCAAGTACAGGGAAGAATCTGAAAACTATACATTGTAATTAAATCGTAGAAAAATTGTCTGAAGTTCGGGAAAAGTTGTCTGAAACTCGTTTTGTTTATGCTATCGTGAAAACCGAAATACATACAGGCATCAAACTTGGCGTTCTAACGAAAAATAATAAAAAACGGCCAAGCGCAAGTGCGGCACCCTCGGTGCGCGAGTCCGATTCGCACTTGGCCGGTTTTTTTACTATGCAGCCTATATACGTCCCACTGTAGGGCACAGGCCTTCTCTCAGAGAGAGAGAGAGAGAGTGGGCTTGATCACTACGCGTTCGCTCTGTGGATTGGCAATTTCAACACGTATGAAAATCTCAGACATAGGTTTCCTCACGATGTTTTCCTTCACAGTTAGCCAGTGATTGCTGCTACAACTTCACAAATGTCCTTAACTAAGAAAACAAACTCATTGGTACATGCCAATTGCCGTTGTATTTTTTTCACGTCTGTGCGATAAACGTATTTATATAATTATTTTAATAATATGGCCTCTAAATGTCATAAAAATATTTTCTTTTCAAGTTTTCCATTATTTTGCCCGTTTACACTCGCTTCCCTCGCCCTTCCGGAAGCCTCAGACAACGCAGAAATAGTTTTTAAATGATTGCCATTATGTTGCCCGTTTACACACGCTTCCCTCGTCCTTCCAGAAGCGTCAGGAGACGCAGATGGAGGCCCCCGAGGTGGCGCGGCGCACCGCGGCCCTCCTAGACTCCATGCAGCCCACTGACATGACGAGCCTCGCGTCACAAGACGTCAGCTACATCATCATCAAGGGCGAGGCCCCAGATCTGCTCGAGGAGAGGGTGAGGCGCTGATCTTCTCCTAGTTAGAGATAAGTTATGATACAGACTGTTAAAGAAAGAAAAGGCTAGAAATGTCAAGCCTCGCCTCGCTGGAGGACAGACTGACCTTCATACGTCATCAAGTCTGAGGACCCCGGGCCGGTCGAGAAGGTGTGGCATTAATTCAAAACAGAGAGAGAGAGAGAGGCTACTCGGTTCTATGCAGTCCAAAGACGAGTCTCGCGTCCCATGATATCAGCTTTATCGTCACCAAGGGCGAGGATCCCTTGAGGAGAAGGCCAGATACCATGACAGGCTGATGGCTAGATCACGCGGAGTCAGTCGCTGAAGTCAGTGCAATGCCAAGTCAGTGCTGACCCGCTACTGAACTGATACTGACCCCGTGTAAATGTATTTAAAATTCAGTTCAGAGCCAACGCGTAGTACTGAGTTGTTACTGACCTCCTCTGACTCTATGTGAACGGAATAAGTCAGTTTCAGGTGTCAGCACTGACGTCAGTGCAATGCCAAGTCAGTGCTGACTCGGTACTGACCTGATACTGACACCGTGTATGTATTTCAAATTCAGTTCAGCGCTGTCGCGTAGTAGGTACTGACTTCGGAGTCAGTGGAGGTTAGTACTCCACTGACTCCGGAAGAAGTCAGTTCCAGGCCGCAGCATCGTAAGCGACGATTAGTTTATTACGGAATACGAGGGCTGGACCTAGATGACAATTGCATGAACGCGTCAATTTCATTTTGTACTGAACGACTGGCTGACCTGACTAACCAACCGACTGTTTGACTGACTCATTGATTGATTATATTCTTTTTGTTGCACTAACCCGTGCTGAGGACATTTAAAAACCTATTTAGAGGCTAAAAACTCCACCCATGCCGGGCTTGAACCCGCGACCTCTGGCTAACCGTGCCAGCGCTCTCCCAACTGAGCTAATGGGCAAGTGCAGGCATCGGTGAAATTTCGAGCCTCTTTACAAACTTCTCTGTATTACGTACAGGCAGCGACATCTGGCTGAAGTAATTTACATCACTTGCAGCCCCGAGTAACCCACTTTGCAGTTGGGTTTCAATGATTGATTGATAGTGAATCAGTGTCAATTAAGTTCAGCACGTGTAAAGCTCTCTCTAATGCCAGCAGCACGCCCGCGAGAAGAAACGCAAATCTGCGCCGGCCGGGGACCTCGCGCCAAGGAAGATACCGCGCAGGGAACGGGAGATAGTACCCATCACGTGAGTGCTTACAATAAAAAAAACTTTCGCCTTTGCATCTACGTAATGAGATGATTTATGCAGCGTCCAGTGGCACCTTCACTCACACTAGATGGGTGAAGGGACCACTCGGCCGCTCGGTTTTTTCTGATAAGGATGTCATCGAAAAGTCGAAAGTCGACTGGATGGTCGATAACGGCATTTTAGCTTGTGAACGGCAGAACTGACAACCAACTGACGTTCAAGCCTCTCGAGTCGCCCTCGCCGACCAGCTAACGTGACCTCCCTCCCCCCACGCCAGGGGCCCGTTCGAGTGTCTGCAGCCGTCCACGCTGGTGGCGGAGGGTCAGTGCCACCAGATCTTCTTCTCGTGCTGCGACTATTCCATACACTTTCGGGACGAACATACGCGGCGACGGAAGGCCATCAAGTGTCAGGTGAGCTGTAATATCGACCATTTGAGGTTGAAATGTCGTAAAAGCCATTTCTGTTGAAAAAAGACTTTGAAATGCAGTTTTTCAAGCTCATTCAATTTATAAATTTAGTTTCCCCGAATTCGCAAAAAAGTGACTTTAATACCTTGCCTTTTTAACAGGCTTCGCAATTGTTTTATTAAAATACTAGGTGTCCCGGCGAACTTTACCGCCACTGAATCCGTTTAGAGGATTCTTGCACAACGCCATCAATTTAAAAAAAAAAACACAACGTTCGCTCGCACATCGCCATCTATTTTAAACTTAAAATAAATATTACCCCACGGGAACGCATTACCGGGATATCAAGTATGCTATGTGTCAATTCAGGTCTTTGTCTATCTGTACCTACGCCAAGTTTCGTGTAAATCCGTTCAGCAGTTGTCACGTGATTGAGTAACAAACATCCTAACATCTTCACAAACTTTCACATTTATGATATTAGTAGGATATTTTTGTTTATGTAGAGCCCTGTATCATTTATCCACTCCACCCAAAGGTTGTCTGTAAGAGATCGCTCTAAGCGATAAGACCGCCAATTGTATACCTTTACTTAGATATAAGAAGTTATTTGTGATTCTTTCACCTGGTTGTGCGATAAAGTGTTCTCTATCTAATTCCGTTCAGCCGTTATTGCGTGCTTGAGTAACAAACATCCAAACATCTTCACAAACTTTCACATTTATGATATTAGTAGGATTTATTTATTAATTAAATAGACACAGCCAACAGATTTTAAATTAGAAAGATATTACAGACACATTATAGAACTTATAATCTAGCTTAACACCCAATTACAGTCGTGCCGCAACACTATCATTATTATATTCCTTTTGTTGCACTAACCCGTGCTGAGGACAATTCGGTATTTGACACGATCAACAATAAATTACTTCATATGCTCGATTAAAACAAAAATGACAAAATATCTCGGAACATGTATCTCTTTTAGTCAATTACTAGTTATTACAATTTTTAAATAGATTAAACATAAAAAGAGTGCTCCGAAATGTGACGTCATAAGCCAGTATTTTCATACAAAATTCCGTTTTAAAAGTAACTCATTTGATATTTTGTCAAATACCCAATTTAAAAACCTATTTAGAGGCTAAAAATTCCACCCATGCCGGGTCTTGAACCCGCGACCTCTGGCTAACCGTGCCGGCGCTCTCCCAACTAAGCTAATGGGCAAGTGCAGGCATCGGCGTAATTTCGAGCCTCCTTACAAACTTCTCTGTATTACGTTTTCACCTGGTTGTGCAATAGTGTTCTCTATCTATCTCTCTACGTACAGGCAACGACATATTATTATTGTTTCCTGATATTGGTTGTTCCAGGTTTGCGAGAAAGTGCTCGCGTCGTCCATCGGCGAAGAGGCTACTTCTGAGTACCCCTGTCAGGTAAGTGTTAAGATATTTGCCAGACTGACGTCCAAAAAGCCTTACAATTTCATTGACTGACTGACCTGACTTATTGATCGATTGGTTGACAGCCCCATTATTGAATTATTTTCGTGATTCCTAATTCGGAAGGTAAAGTGTTTGTAAAATGTCGATATTATATTTTATTCTTTATGGTTTTGACGACTTACTGATCACGATACTGCAGGTAAATTATTTCAATTTGTTATCGTTTTTCAGAAAAAAATATTGCTAATTTAAATGACGTCTGAGACATTGGTACGACTTTATGGGCTTTGTGTCTGTGTGGCTGTTCTAGCCGCGACGAGCTAACGGAACACATGAATATGGTCACATTAAGCTCACTGATTAATTGAATCATTGACTTTGTTGACGCCCTGATTCATTCACTCTGATTGACTCCCTGATTTAGTTGATGCTCTGATTGACTGACCCACCGTATGTTTATCTGATTTGTTGATGTCCTGATTGATTGACTTACTGACTTATTGAATGACACAACGATTTGGTTGACGCCGCGATTGATTGAATTTTTGACTTTGTTGACTCGCCCGACAAATATATCGAGCGAATGTGGGTGGAAGGGCCGGTAAGGGACGCTCCAGGCGGACATACTTCGACCAAATAGGGGATGCATTAGCAAAGGGCAAGATAAAAAGTACCCGAAACCGGCGTGCGTGCATGCAACGACTAATGAATGTTGAGGAAGCGAAAGTGATCTGTCAGGATCGTGGCAAGTGGCAGGCCCTGGTCTCTGCCTACCTCTTTGGTATACAGGCGTGAATTTATGTATGACTCACCGAATGATTAATTTTGACTCACTGGTTAATTGTCTAACTCACCGATTGATTTGACTCACTGGTGTCCCCAGCTATGCGGGCGAGGCTGTTCTAGCCCATCGAATGATAAAGTTTGACTTACTGGTTAATTGTGTAACTCACTGATTGATTGACTCGCTGGTTGATTGACTCAATCGTGTCCCCAGGTGTGCGGGCAAGGCTGTTCGAGCCGCGACGAGCTAACGGAACACATGAACACGGCGCACATTAAGCTGAAGCCCTATCAGTGCTCTGTGTGCCACAAGCGGTTTACCCAGCAGGTACTTATACAATTTTTTTATGCAGGCATTAAATTTGGATGGTTTTAGAGACGTAGCGAAATGAACGTGTCTGACATTAGCTATCGAACACGCTAGCCTTTTTTTTTTAGAAACGCACCTCCTTACAACATTTGGCTGCCGCGCGGCCGCGGGTCGTTCGTCTGTTAGACGGGGGATACCGCCGTTTAGCCAAAGTATTTTTCGCCAAATTTTACTTCCCAATAAACTTATGGCATCAGTTTCATTTCCCAAATGAAACTTTAGCAAGTTTTCATTTCGCATTTTATTCATTTGGTCAAATTATCATTTCGCATAATTTTACTGCGTCAAGTTTTATTAAGACAAACGTTTATTATGCTAACGTTTTATTTTGGCAAGTGTTATATAGCAAATAAACTTGGTGCATATTTTGGTTAGGTCAGTACACATAAGCAAAAATAGGTTCGAAGTTCCTGGATGGAGCGGAGCGCAGCGACGCTCCATCCTGAAACTTCGGGTGTTAGTTCTTTTTTTTATATAAAAGCGAAAAAAATATGTCACTAATAAACTTGAATAATGCTTGGTAAAATGAATTTTGACCAAGTATTTATTTGGTAAACAATAACTTGCCATATTAACTTTTGCTAACTGTTTATTTGCTTTAAGTTGTTTTGAGAAATGTTTTTTTGCCAAGTGATAATTTGCGGAAAATAGTTTGGGAAGTAATACTTTGGGAAACGATTTTTGGCAATACATTAGTAAACCGTTAGACGGAGAGGCGGCGCTAATTGCTCGCGCATTTTTTTTAAACAAGGTTTCTCAACTCGGAACAAGATTTCTCAACTGGAACCAAGATTTCTCAACTGGAAACAAGATTTCTCAACCGGAAACAAGATTTCTCAACTGGAAACAAGATTTCTCAACCGGAAACAAGATTTCTCAACTGGAACCAAGATTTCTCAACTGGAAACAAGATTTCTCAACTCGAAACAAGATTTCTCAACTCTAAAGAAGACTTCTCAACTCGAAACAAGATTTCTCAACAATTATTTTTTATTTACGTCTATACTTAAAAGTTAGCCTAAATAGATGCCACTTTTTATTACTTATTATATAAAACACGTGTACACATCCTACTGTAGGCCGCACGCCTTTTCTCAGGAAGTTTTTTTTTTGTTCCATATTTAAAAACCCTTACACTTTTTTTTTCAAACTGAGCATGAGCGTGCCAATTTGGCAGGCAATTTCTCATCTCACTGGAGGCTTGGGCTGCAGTTTTAACCTAATACGTAATACTAACGATGTCCTTCCCTTGTCCCTAGGGCGGCGTGCAACAACACATGCGGATGCACACGGGCGACCGACCCTTTAGCTGCACCTACTGCGAGAAGGCCTTCACGCAGAAGTCCGGTAAGCTTGCATACAATCTAATAAACCTTTGAACGAGCAATTCTTGTATGTATATATGTATATGTGTGTTTTTCCTTTTTTTCCCCTTTTCTTATCGTATCTGAATATAATTTCCAAAAAAACGCGATTAACAAAAAAAAATTTAAATAAAAAATAAATACCGACTTCGACACATTACAGCACTAAAAAGATAGAAATAATTTAAATAATTAGAAGTATTTATACATGTAGGTATTGTAGAAGTATAATTTGTAGTCGGTGCCCAGTTTCATGACCAGCACATATATTTTGGGCACAGACTTCAAATTATATTTATACTTCTAATTATTTAAATTGTTTCTATCTTTTTAATGGTTCTCTGCCTTTTTGCAGAAACATTTTTGGCCGATTTTCATTTGGCAACTAACGTTTCGAAGAATATTATTTTGCGGAATAATCATTTGCCAACTTTTCTTATTATTTTTTTTTATTTCCCAACCTCGCAGTTGCCAACTGTTTGTTTGGTTTGCTTTTTATAATGACATTTTTTCAAAATGCCAACTTTTAAGTAGCGTATGTTTTACTTAGCGTAATATTCATTCAGTTGTTTATTGTATACCAAATGTTGCATTAAGTTTCGTTAAGCAAACCTATAGATTAACCTAAAGGTTAGGAAAACCTAGTGAAATGGATAGAATTTTCCTAGCACTCGCCGGCCGCTGCCGCGGCACGCTCGCTTCGCTCGCTCGGCTCGTGCGTGTGTTGGTCACAGTTCTAACCTAACCTAACCTATAGGTTTGCAAAAAAAAAACTTTATTATATCTATTTACGAAAAGGGAACTGTTTCACAGACGAAACGTTATTCATCTAATAGTTGTTTGGCCTAGTAAAAGATTTGAAAAATAATAAATACCCAAAACATTTTGTTTCATTATAATAATCAGCTTAACAACAATCCTACCAAATTAAACGTTGCCATACAAAAATTTGTAAATCGTTTGTTGTCAAAGTGAAAAATAGGTGAAATGTTGGTTGGCAAGTGATAATCAGCGTAACAATTTTCTGCGAAAAGGCAGGATCCCCTTTTTAATGCTGTAGTGTTTCGAAGTCGGTTTTTATTTTTTATATAAAAATTTTTATTTTTTAGTTTTTAGTGGAGTAGCGGGAGAAAAATAAACAAGTCCCTTATAACCATAATTTACAATTAAATTTGATGTTCTAAATCTCCAAAGAACATCACCAAATTAACTTGGTTTACAATTAAATTTGATGTTCTAAATCTCCAAAGAACATCACCAAATTAACTTGGGACTACTTTTACGCTATTTTATGAAACATACGGATATTACTAAAGGATGGGCCCCAATAGGGCTGCTATTTACTGCTGTCCATTGAAGAGTTCCGTTCTCCATCTCTGAAAGTCTTCGTCAGATCTTCACCAAATTAAAATGGGACCAATGGGACATTATGTCTGTTCGAACAAAAAAAGAATTCTCGAAAATGGACACTTACTTTAACGTGTAACGTTCATTAAGTCGCAGTTTCTGAGCTACTTTGAATAAAACATTTTTGAATTTGAATTTGAAGTAACCAAACTAGGATGAACCTGTGCTATGGTTACTTGAAAAATCATGGAGAACATACATGCATGCATAAACTCACGCCTATATCCCAGTGGGGTAGGCAGAGACCAGGGACTGCCACTTGCCACGATCCTGACAGATCACTTTCGCTTCCTCAACATTCATTAGTCGTTGCATGCACGCACGCCGGTTTCCGGTACTTTTTATCTTGCCCTTTGCTAATACATCCCCTTTTTATTTACTTATTTATCTGCGGTTTCGGGTACTTTTTAGGGTTCCGTACCCGAACGGTGCCAAACGGGACCCTATTACTAAGATTTCACTGTCCGTCCGTCTGTCTGTCTGTCTGTCTGTCTGTCACCAGGCCGTATCTCAGGAACCGGGATTTACCTGACCGAGCGATTTGTGGTTTTGTGGTGGTAGAATAAGATATTTAAGTTTACCTTGTGCCTATATGAAAATAAATTTAAAAAAAAATCTCCCACAGGCCTGGACCAGCATCTCCGCACCCACACGAAAGTAAAGCCCTACCGCTGCGTCATCTGCGGCAAAACCTTCGTCCAATCGGTCCATCTGAAGCAGCACATGCGGACACACACCAACGTGGCACCGTTCCAGTGTGTCATCTGCGAGAAACGCTTCAAACAGTCCAGCCACCTCAACTATCACTTAAAGAACCACAACGAAGCGAACATGACCGATGATCAGAAGAAAAAGTACCAGGAGCTCATAGGACTCATGGTGAACGATCCGAGCAACGTTGAGGACACCGGAGAGCGGACCGAACAGGACAGCACGGAACAGGAGAACGTTGCCGTTGTGTTGGACGAGGGCCAACAGGTTGTGATCGAGGAGTGTGACGAGCAGGTCTACTACGAACAGGCTGAAGACGATGAGGTGGTACTGCAAGACGATAGGGAATATGTCTTCAGTGATAACGGGGACGAGACGTGGTGTGTTAAAATTGTGAATTGAACGGATGTGGTGAAAATTTGAAAGTGATACTCTCTCCATGCCTGCGGTCTGCAGTGGGAAGACAGTGTGTAAAAGGTGGACTTAATGCTAATGGCGTTTTCTGCCAGTCAACCCGCCTTAAATTTTAGATCACATTTTCGGAGATCTGTGGAATTGGTACACCCTAATGTTTGTACCAATTGAAAGTACATAATTATCTGAGATGACGAACTTTTAGTAAAAATCATTAAAGCACAGAAGTATCTTATGAGATTAATTTATAAAAATACGATTCCTTAAAACACTCGTGAAATACAGTTTAAATTCGTCTTTCCCTTCACGCAAGGCAAATTTACATAGAATCTGTGACTTATTTAACGTTACAAGTAAAACTGTCCGTTCCTGAAATCTAGAACATTTTGGAGAAAAAAAATCTCATTTATAAAAACTCGATTCCCAAAAACACTTCAAAAACGCCAATCAAAGTAGTCTGCGGTGGAGATTTTACAAGTTAAAGATGTAGCCACAGATTAAATAAACAGAGTTGTAGACTGGTTTTAGATGAATCGTGTTTTTATAAATAGCATTGTATGTCGACAACTTCAGAAACGGAGTGGCCGTATGCGGCCAATTGAATTGTTTATTTCGATTGTTTGCGAAATATATTGTTTCTTCCATTGGCGGCTTGGTTTCGGTTGGCACAAGTGGTGATCAAGCTCATACTCTCCCCCTCTGAGAGACGTATACCGGCTGCTACGATTTCAAAGAATCTTCACATTTCTACTAAAGTGACCAACGGAAAAGGATCAACTATTTTTTGTTCCCAGTGACTCAACTAGGTATTTAGTTGATCCTATTGATTGATAGATAGATAGATGAATTATTTATTTGAATTTACACACAGACACACACACACACACGCAATAAAAACAATAATACAGTAGTAAGAGCACACACAAAGCACAATGAAACATTATTACAAAAAACATTAACAAATGAGACACACAGCAATGCCTTATCCAGTGTGTGTACTGTGGGTGCGGCAAATGCTAAAGGGCTCTGACTCGGCATGAGCTGGAGATATGATGGTACCCCAGCATATTTGGATTGAGATTGGAACGTAATATGCCTGAATCGACTTCCACTTCGATCAGCTGGTTGATCGGGTTAGTTGATCGGAGTGGAAAACGGGTCACATTTATTTATTCAGTCATGTGAAAAACACTGTCGTTACTCGTCACAGAAAATATATTATAACAATGGTGGCAATTGAAAAATAGTACCTAGTAATTTTATAAGAATCAAGAATATTCCGTGTGGCGCCGGATTAAGAATAGCGTCACTCTATTTCCTTCCGTGGATGTCGTAGAAGGCGACTAAGGAAATAAATTACCAGGAGACGGGCAGCAGCGTCTTCCTGAGATTCCAACCGCATACTGCGATATGTAGCTTTTGTGAGTATAATTAACTTTCATTTGTTAACATAACATAAATTCACGCCTGTATCCCGAAGGGGTAGGCAGAGAACGTGGACTGCCACTCGCCACGATCCTGACAGATCACTCTCTAGGATACCCAGTGTTATCACAAACAGGGAAATACACCCAGGCTGAGACCATCTGTACAAATGTACGGCAGCCCCCCGTGGGAATCGAACCCACGGCCTCCGGCATGGGAATCAAACATGATACCGCTAGGCCAACGAGGCGAGGCAGTCTTTTTTATGAGGTGATTTTTACTAAAGTGTATGTTGAATAAACTTTGTGCTGTTATTTATAAATACATGAGTACTCCAAGACGCTCTTCAAATGCAGTTTAAAATAGTCTGTGGTAAAGTCTTTTTCTTGACCAGCGACTATTTGAAATGCATTTGAAAGGGGTTTTTAAGGAAACCTTTTTCTTTAAATAAAGTCCTTAATATTTGGTGATTGTGATCGTTTCTAGGATATGTACAAATTAGCTAGGCACTCTGTACTCCTTTCACCATCTCTATGTAATGTGAAATTTTGTTTGATAGTATAATCTAATCCAAACGAGAGTTCCCTATTTCTATAAAGGAAAACTGTGGGTTTTCAAAAGAAGTTTTTCATCGTGAAGGGGCACTTATCTCACTAGCGCCACCGAGAAAAAATGGTATTTTTTTTTACAGATTTGCAAGAATTTGCAAAAAGTTTCTGTACATCTCTGTCATGTTAATAGTGATTTTTAGGACCCACGGCCCTGAACCTAAATCAAAATCAAAATGTTTTATCCAAAGTAGCACAGAAACTGCGACTTAATGAACGTTACAAGTTAAACTAAGTGTCCATTTCAAAATCTAGATCATTTTGGAGAAAAAATGGACAAAAAAACTTCAAACTTAGTCTTTTCAAGACCTTAATTTACAGGATTTATATAAATGTTCTAAAACTCATGCATTGAACTGGCTTTAATTCCAGACATCATTGTCATCTAAATAATCTTTAGCTTTTTTGGCACAAAGTGTGCTTCACACATTTTTTGAACCGCGTTTCTGGCAAGCTTATTATATCCTCAGGGATCTTATTGTAGAAACGTATACAATGCCCCATAAAGGATGTATTAACCTTTGCCAGCCTCAATTTTGGGAACGAAAGTTTATGTCTATTTCTAGTATTTACATTGTGTTGGCTACCTACAGTTTTAAAGTCACTGATATTTTTCCTAACGTACATAATATTTTCATAGAGCTAGAAACCTAGGACTAGATAGCCTTAACGACAAAAACGGCCGTTTTTGGCATAAATGCTAACTTGTCCTAGGCTCGTGATCCTGGGTTCCTAATCGTGGGTCCTAAAAATCATTGTTAAAATGATTGAGAGATGTACAGAAACTATTTGCAAATTTGATCTGTAAAAGAAGATAATAATAGAATAATAGAAAGAAGATAATAGCTTTTTATTTCAATGGTGGCGCTAGGTCTCCTGAAAACGAGGAATTCTTTTCGTCAATACAGGAGAGTTTGGAAATCGCGAAAAAATTATCGTCAGTTCCGGGAAAACTTCGGCATCGCGGTAAAAATATCCTAGGGTTTTTACATTCGCGTGTTTAGTATGGAACAGCTGTTTTTTTATTGCTATCTTGAAAATGTCACCATATCCAATATCACAGTAAAGGTTTAATGGGTACTCTTTCTCTGAGAGAAAGCCTGTGCCTGCGGTGGGACGTATATACCCAAGGATTAAAAAAAGATTTTTAGACGATTATTGAATATTTTATGAAACAGCAATTTTATACAACTGGTGTGATTACTAGCGTATGTTAGTTTTAGATTAAGCATAGTGTTTGCTTGCAAGTCTAGTGTTTAGATTTCTTAAGGTAAATAAATACAAAATGTAGAGGTACTGGATTTCATTCGATTTTTATTTTCCTTTCCGTGATTGATAGATACACTCCAACCTTTTGATGTTAGTTGTAAAGTCGCCCGTAAAGTAACTGAGCAGAGTGCACAAATGTACAGGTTGACGCGCTGTCGACTGTACCTACCTGCATATCGACCCTCTGGGGAAGAAATGTAGCAAAAGCCATGTTAAGAATGTTACAGGAGAGCGAAAACAAAAAAAATATATTATAAAAACCGGCCAAGTGCGAGTCGGACTCGCGTGCGAAGGGAACCTTTCGCCATTGTACCATTATCTACACAACATTAGACAAAGATTGAATTTGAGAAAAGCGCCATCTATAGAATCCAACAAGAAGCGTTTAACAATGACATATAACGACATGATATCGGCGCTGGCGAGCGCTGTCCTTAGACAACGTTTGTTGTATGGGAGCCCCCTTAAATGTTTATTTTATTCTATTTTTAGTTACTTGTTGTTATAGCGGCAACAGAAATACATTATCTGTGAAAATTTCAACTGCCTGGCTAGCACGGTTCATGAGATACAGCCTAGTGACAGACAGACGGACAGTGAATAGGGTCCCGTTTGGCACTTTTCGGGTATGGAACCCTAAAACTGTGAAGCATGTTAAAAATTCAAGGAAGTAAAGGCCAATTTTTCGCGAATTTGAGGAAATTAAACATACAGATTGAAAGAGCTTGAAAAACCGAGTAAGACTGAATTCAAAGTCCATTATCACCAAAAATGGCTTTTACGGCATTTCACTCTCAAAGGGTCGATATGCTAGGAGAGAACCAAACGAACAACGTCATTTTTGAAAAAGAAAACCAACGGCAGGAGTGGAGATTTGCTATCAATCCACCGCTGGAGGCCTCCTCCGAGGCACGCCGCTTCTACTTCCTTCTATCATCGGCCATCCTTATACAACCTCTGCCAGCAACCTGACTTAGGTCGGGCGGCCGCAGCTGCGATTGCCAATTCGTGATCTTCACTCGAGGACCTTTGCACCCCGTCGTACATCGTTTCTTTGGCATGTGACCAGCCCACTGCCACTTCAGCTTGCTAATCTTATATAGGCTATGTCAGTCACCTTAGTTCCTAATGGAGCACTTGCACAAAACATTTTAATCTCCTTGGAGAGGCCTAAAGGAGCAAACCAAAGTTCCACGAAACGTAACGTAAACTCACGCCTGTATCCTCGAAGAGCAGGCAGAGACCAGGGACAGCCACTTAAGCCTCTAAAGCAGTTAAAAAACTCCTATAGAACCTGCACGTGGCCCCAAACCCATTTGAACGGTTTTTCGATTTTTGGATACGTAAAAAAAAATTAAATCGAACAACACAAAACAAATTAAAATGACATTATAAAATCACGCCTGAATCCCGGAGAAGTGGGCAGAAACTAAGCTTTGCCGGTAAAAATCTGAAATTACTAATCAATTTCCAAGAAATTCCTTTCGGTCACTATATGGCGTTAAATTTACTCCTGCTACTCATCGCTAGATGGCGTTGCTATGAATAAAAAACGAAAATGCTGAACGACAAACACTGAAACTCAGGCGGGCCGCGGGACCAAAATCAACATTGAGACTCATTGTGAGTTACCTAGGTTTTTTTTTTTTTTTTTTTTTTTTTTTTTTGTTAATAAGGTACCGCCACCATTAATTTCGTGGCGACCTTTAGGTCATTGTTTATAAAATTGTCGTTTAATAAAATATAAAATTTAAATTTATACAATTAAAATTTTTGTCATGATAAAAATTAAAATTAAAATTGAATACAATAAAAAGAAAATGTCTTAGTGTTAAGATTAAAACAGTCCATTAATAAATTAAAACTATACTGTTTAAAGTACTTATCCTATTATAAAATTTAAAATTAAACGTATACAATAAAAATATCTTTGTCTTAAATTATGGTAAATTAATAAAAGTTTTCCTTTTTCTTTCTCTTATCCCTTCTCTTTATCTTTCTTTTTTTTTTTTTTTTTTTTTTTTTTTTTTTTTTTTTTTTTTTTTTTTCTCTCTCTTTCCTCTCTGTCTCTTTTTCTTTTTCTTTTCCTTTTTTTTTTTTTTTTTTTTTTTTTTTTTTTTTTTTTTTTTTTTGTTATAGATAATTTACAGTTTTCATTAGAATAAAAACTACGGGCCCCGACGCCTTGTCTCTGACTATTCCTAAGAGTAGTGACAAGCAAGGCGCCGGGGCTAACATAAAATGAAGAACGTAAAATGTATATGGTATAAAATGTTAAAATATCTAAATGTACACAAAAGTAAAAAGCAAAAGACAGAAGTGTTGGACCATTTTTTAATCCCGGCCCCCGTTTGCTTTAGAGGCCGCGCGCGTCACCCCCAGGGCGAAGGGCAGGAAGACCTCTCGACTTTTGGAGTCGGCCATAAAGGCGGCGAATGCCTCGCACCTCACCGCTGCTCCCAGGAGTATCTCGCAATCGGCCCGAGCAGCTCCAAAACGGGGGCACTCCTCCAGCAGGTGCTCCAGCGTTTCGGGAGTCACGTCATCACAGATGCAGGACGGACTCCCCGCGAGCTTGAACCTGTGGAGGTACGCTCGAAAGCCGCCGTGCCCCGTCAGGAGCTGCGCCTTGGCATTGCACATAGTGAATTTGCCAAGGACTTTGTGGGCCGATGCGACGTCCGGGAAGAACAGCGAGGTGACGCGGCCTGTGGCAGACTCGCTGTAGCGGGCCTGCCACTTTGCCACTGTCTCCCGTCTCACCTGCAGTTTTGCATGTGAGACGGGGTACAGGTCATAGGCTGCCGCGTCTTTGCGAGACAACGCCGCCCTCTTGGCCAACTCGTCGGCGCGCTCGTTGCCGGGGATCCCGACGTGGGCCTTGATCCAGAAAAACCGGATCAGGCCCCCGTTATTCTGTATGTCCCCCAGCTGGCCATGAATTTTCACGGCCAGCTGGTGTGTGGGCGAGGGGTTCCTGAGCAACTCCAGAGCAGATCTGGAGTCGCTCAGGACGCTCGCCCTGATGGGACCGGGACCCCCGGCCACGAGGTCGAGAGCCTTGGAGATCGCCACCATCTCCGCTTGGAAGACGGAGGCGAATCTCTCCAGCCTGAACCCCCTGGTGCGGACCTCAACGCCGTCCCTCCACAGGGTGACTGCACCCCCCACCTTGCCCTCGATCTTGCTGCCGTCCGTATAGGCCCGGGCCCAATCGTCGGGCACCTTGCTGAGCTCCTCCGCGCTGGCCACCTCCTCGAACTCAACTGGAGTTCGTAGAGCGGGGTGTGCCAGCGCGAACGGGCTGCAGCGGCGCTCGACCTCCCGGCCCGGCAGCGGGGCGAAGGGCCTCCCCCTCTTCAACTCATAAAGCTGAAGGGCCTCCTCGGCCCTAAGGTCGAGGGGGAGGATCCTCGCCAAGAGAACGGCGGCAGTGTAGGAGGTGGTGCGATGGGCCTTGGCGATGCGGATCGCGAAGGCCCTGGTCACCCTGTCGAGTAAGGCCCTGACCCCCGCTCGCTGCGCGACAGGCGCCCAGACGTTAGCCGCATAGAGGATGGTAGGTTCGATGACGGTAGTGTAGAGCAGCCGGACGATATCGGCATTTAAGCCCCATGTCGCCCTGGCCGCCCTAGACACCATCTGGAACCTAGCCATAGCTTTGCCGAGTTAGCTAGTTACCTAGGTTGGTCCCGCCTGGGCCGCTTATGATAAAACTACAATCATAGTTTATCATGACAATTCAATATACATTTCCCGTGTGGCGCCGGATTAAGAATAGCGTCGCTCCATTTCCTTCCGTGGATGTCGTAGAAGGCGGCTAAGGAAATCAATTACCAGGAGACGGGCAGCAGCGTCTTCCTGAGATTCCAACCGCATACTGCGATCGCCAACCCGCCTGCCGAGCGTGGCGATTATGGCAAAACCCTTCATTGTTAGGAAAACCACGAGGGAAGCCTATGTCTTGCAGTGGCCGTCAAATGGCTGATGATGATGATGATGATTCAATAGACATACCTTGCACAATTACGGTCGTATTTACGTAAACACGATTGATTTAAAATGCTCCGCAGAGGCAGTTTAAATAATCTGTGGTTACGTCTTTCTCTGTATCGCAGACTATTTAAGCTGCGTTTTAGGAGTGTTTTTAGGAATTTAATGAGTAACACTACACAGTACACTAGCGCTACAGAGTAAAAAAAATCACAGATTTCGTGCCTCACACGACTATTGGGCACATTGAAAATGAATCGAGTCATAAATGTCATGTGAAAAATGTCGTTCGGACGTATTGACTTTTTTCAAAGAGGTTAGGCTACAATGCAAACCCTTGACCCGATCGTCTTTGTTTTAGGCTCAAATTGTAGCTGACTAAATTGTCCGAGTGTATTTGAAAATGTATTTTTAAAACACTTGACTTAGGGGTCATGTCGGAGAACCTAGCCTGTTGCTGTTTATGAATTTACAGCGAAGGTACCTAATTACATAATTCTTTTGTAGGTAGTCGGATGTATTTTTATTGCAAAAGGGTTTATTTTGTTGCAGTGTAACATTTTTTTCACATTGCGAGGTATCTTTATTTATGTCAGAGTCATTAACAATTGAAGTCCTTATCAATGAAAGCAATTACTTCCAGACAACCATAGACGGTAAGAATATAGAGAGATAAAAACTACTTTTAGTAGTTATGTCTTAAGGCGTTTATTCTGGAGGGGTAGGCAGACGTTTCCACTTGCCACGATCCTGACAGATAGATAAGATAGGAATATTTTTTATTGTACACCAGGAAAAACACAAGTACAAAACGCGTCCTTAATAATCCTACTAATATTAAAAATGACAGTTTGTGAAGATGTTTGGTACTCAGTCACGTAATAACGGCTGAACGGATTTAGATGAAATTTGGTATGTAGATAGTTTGAGTCCCGAAGAAGGACATAGGATACTTTTCATCTCGGAAATTACTCGTTCCATGCGGACGAGGTCGCGGGCAAAGACCAGACCTCTTTCGCTTCATTATTATTATTTTTATTATTTATCTAATAATTTTATTGCATTCAGCCTAGTGTACAATATGTCGGACTTAATGCCATAAGCATTTTCTACCAGGTTGCAGGAGGTGGAAGAAAGATTGGTAGACGTGCAAAGAGGAGAAGGGTTGAACATTCATTAGTTGTACTGACTTACTTTAAACTTTTAAACTTTGGCCGTTGCATCTACGTCATGAGATTATTTATGCAGCGTCCAGTGGCACCTTCACTCACACATGGGTGAAGGAACCACTCGGACGCTGCAGGGCCTGGGACATTATTTTTTAGATGGAGCAGGCTTGCCTAGCACCTACGCCATCCTGACAGCTTAGTCGGCCTAGCCCACTGACACGCACGCACACGCTAACTGTGAAGGAAAACATCGTGAGGAAACCCGGGGCTTGGTTGGCCGCATGTATTGATTTTACACTTTATCGCTCACATAAAAGACATACATAAAACATAAGAGTTGTATGCACGCCGGCTTCGGGTAGGTACTTTTATTTACCTTACTCTTTGCTATACATCGGTGCGGTGTAGCCTAGTGAGTAGAACATTGGGCTCGGAAGCGAGAGACCCTGGTTCGATTATCAGTATAAGATAGATAGATAGACAGAGAACATCCAAGAGAACATACAAATAGTTTCTTATATCTAAGTATATTAAGTCTAAGTATATTTGTGAAGTTACAGTATCAATACCACTTGCTAACGCCGAAGGAAAACATCGTGAGGTAACCTAATTGTCTGAGCTATTCACATAGCTCAGCGCTTAAAATCGCCATTCCGCGGTGGGGACGCGTGGTGATTAAGCCCATACTCTCTCCCTGAGAGAAGGCCTGTGCCCTACATTGGGACATATTATATAGGCTGCTTATGAATTGCTATACATCCCCTGTTTTTGGTTTATAGAAGAATAAATGTCGCTCAATCCTCAGAATCTCTAAAATAAATATGAGCATTTTGAATGTGTACACCGGCCGAAGGCGGTCTAGGAGGCGTACCTCGATGGGCGGGCCTGAGCCCCGTGGGCGGGCGCCGCCCCGTACCGCCCGCCCGCCCTAGCCGCCACAAGTATCTGAAAGCTCGTCCCAACCAGAGCTTACGCGTTGTGCAAGTTAGTTTCGGTCCGCCGAACAGTGTTATATAAGACGATTTTTATTGTTTAAGTCAAGTTGATTTATGCGTTTTGTGAAGTGTTCTGAAGTGCAGAGCTGCGCGGACTTAAACGGAGTCAACGGCTTCTAAAAAGGTAAGTATTATTTTTCTAAGCTTGCTGGACGGTCTGCAGCAGTTTGCTGACTGAGGCTGGATGAGGATGTCAGGGACAGAATGAAGTGGCGTAATATAAAAAATAAAACATAAGATATCCTTCTAATGCACAGGTTACCTTGTTCGTGTGCAAGACCTCAATAGTAGGTAACGTAGGTTACCTAGATATCCATGTCCGTTGCTAAACATTCGACCCTGTAGGACTAATTTAGGAAAGTACGCGCCTCTGCATCGTATGTCCAACCTCTATAACATCTCTTCAGCGAAAATACATACTTTAGATATTTTTAATGATACATTACTTAAATTTAAAAGAAAGCTGTTTGAATATCTATAGCTCATGTTTATTTAAATATTTTCTTTATTATTCTATACGTGTAATATCCTTACGTACAGTTTTGTTAAGATTTAGATGCATGCTGAGACATCCTATAAGTGGGTGAGCAATTACCATGTTACGTGTTTTTTTTTCTTTTTGTGAATCTGTTGTTGTATTGCCTGTTGGTTGTCCTAAATAAATAAATAAATAAATAGTATATTGTACACCGTGGGGAGAAAAGGATTTATTTCTGTTCGAGAGTATGTTTAACCCCGACGCGCAGCGGAGGACTTGAAGGAAACTCGAGAACAGAAATGGAACTTTCGCCCGAGTGACACAGTGCTTTATACTACACCCACGAGGAAAATAAAACTATTTAGAATAATTAAAAGCGCACTGTTAAACTATCACTTGAGTAAAAAACTAAATTTAACAAAACAAAACTAATCGCCGCGCTTGTTTTGTTTTTTGTAGTGCAGAAAAAGGTTGCCAACCTCATTTCGTTGAAAATCGAACACGAAAAAAAATTCTCATCTCTTTTTTCTAATTATTTATTATAATTAAAACCTTTTTGAGATACGACGTTTGCATTTTTCTATGTTCGCTGCTAAAAAACCAAAGAGCGCCAGCAGGGCAGGAATGAATTTACATAAAACGTTTTTGAACGAGCTCTGAGACACTTTGTGAGTGGGTGTGGTATAAAAGTAATTTTGACTGTTGCAAATTGTACTTCTCAATAAAGATTATTCATTTTCAGGGTTCCGTACCTCAAAAAGGAAAAAATGGAACCCTCATAGGATCACTTTGTTGTCCGTCCGTCGGTCCATCCGTCTGCCCGTCCAGACCCTTTATCTCAGAAACGCGTAAAGTTGAAATTAAAACCATATACTACAGTCCCTTGAAGCTGTGAAGAAATCAAACTTCTGAGTTAAAGTAAAAAAAAAACGGCAGTTTATGCCGCAAAAAACGTACACATAGAACATTGACATTCAGCAAACAGAATGTAAATTCTTTGCGTTGAAATAAATTATTGATTTCTGATTTCGCATTATTTCAACACCCAAGAAAATCAAAAATTTATAGGGTACTTTCTGTTGACCTAGAACTATGAAATCTGCCGAGTAATATCGTCTTATACGAAAAGTACCGGGAAAAATCTGAAAACTATATCTGCCTATATGAATTCATAAAAAAATTGTCTTTGAAGTTCGGGAAAAGCTCGGAAAAAACCCTCTGATCCCTGAACTATTTATTATATTATATTCTTTTTTATTATATTCTCTAACTTCAAAGTTGCTACTAGGGGCTGCAATTGATGTAAATTACTTCAGCCAGATGTCGCTCTCTGTACGTAATACAGAGAAGTTTGTAAAGAGGTTCGAAATTTCGCCGATGCCTGCACTTGCCCATTAGCTCAGTTGGGAGAGCGCTGGCACGGTCAGCGGGAGGTCGCTGGTTCATATCCCGGCATGGGTGGAATTTCTAGCCTCTAAATAGGTATTAATTATTTGTTAGTACTTACAAATTCGAACGAAACCCTCGGGCCAATCCGACTCGCACTTGTCCGTTTTTTTTTTCAATTTATTCAGAATCCCCTAAGTGCCCAAAAACGGCGTGTGCGCATGCAACCACTAAGGAATGTTAAGCGAAAACTGTCTGGCAGGACCGTGGCAAGTGGCAAACCCTGGTCTCTGCCTACCCCTCCAGAATGCAGGCGTGAGTTTATGCTATGTATTAAGAATCTTCGGGTAAAGTGTAGTAGTAGTTGTCTGTACAAAGTATAATTTAAAGAATTCAAAAGTTAAATACTTATCTACATTTGCAATAATAATAATAGTTTATTTAAATCAGACAGTGTCCAGACAGATATAAAAAAAACCGGCCAAGTGCGAGTTGGACTCGCGCACAAAGGGTTCCGTACTATCTATACAACATTAGACACAATCAAGTTTGTTGGATGGGAGCCCTCCTTACATATTTATTTTAATTTAATTATTTATTTTTGAAGCGAATATATAACTAAATACTCTGTGAATATTTCAAGCGGTTAACTGATGCCTTTATTTATATCGAGCAAAAAACGGCGACAAGTACGTTTGTGGTTTGGGACCCGCTTTAAATAATTATTTTGGTCTGTTTTTAGTATTTGTTGTTATAGCGGCAATAGAAATACATCATCAGTAAAAATTTCGACTGCCCAGCTCACGCTTCATGTGATACAGCCTGGTGACCGACAGACAGACAGACGGACAGACAAATGGACAGTAAAGTCTTAGTAACAGGGTCCCGTTTGGCACTCATCGGGTACGGAACCCTAAAAATGAGAGGAATGGAATATAAAAAAACCGGACAAGTTTGAGTCGGACTCGCCCACTGAGGGTTCCGTTTAAATTTGTAGGAACTTACTTATTACAAATAGTTCAGGAATCGTGTCTCGCAGTTCTTTCCGAGCGTTCCCCGAACTTGTAGTTTAAGACGATGTTACTTGGCAAATTTCATAGTTCTAGGTCAACGGAGAGTACCCTATAAATGTTGATTCCCTTGAGTGTCGAAATATTTTTGCGAAATATTACGTTTTTCGCGGCATAAACGGCCGTATCTTTTTTTACTTTAATTTAGAAGTTTGATTTTTTTACAGCTTCAAGGGCCTGTAGACTTGAGTAAATGGTTTTAATTTCAACTCGATACCTCCACGCGTTCCCGAGATAAAAGGCCTTGACAGACAGACGGACGGACAACAAAGTGATCCCATAAGGGTTCCGTTTTTTTATTTTGAGGTACGGAACACTAAAAATTTTTGCAATAGAAAATAAAGTAACGAGGCTGTTACATGTTTACAAATTTAATATCACAAACTCAAAGTGTTTTACAAATTGCTCATGTTTAAAATAACCCTGTTCGTATATGAAACTGTATGATAGCTATAGCGGAGGCTTTGCGTTTCAAACATGCATTATTGATGCTCAGTAAAGGGGTAAGTCCGACCACGCCCACCGCCTCTTGCTTGACGAAAACGACGCTTACGGCCTGAGCTATAAAGCTCATTTTACAGCGGAGTTATCTGTAGACGGTTCTGGAAGCACACCCGTCAAAATAACAAGTTGATGACAAAATGCGAATGTACTTAAATTGTGACTCCATTTTCTCCATTCCGGCCTCAGGCCCAGCGGTATGGTTATTGCCAGTCACACCGGGTCACACCATATAGTGTGAATGTGAAGAAAAATATTATTCTGTGTCACACTGGTGTGACAAAATAGTGTGACAGCGAGTCCCCACCCATTACGTCTGATTGCCATGCCGGAGGTCGCAGGTTTGATTACCACTAGAGGCCGCCGTACACTTGTACACTTGTACAAATGGCCTGTCTGGGTGCATTTCCATGTTTGTGATGTCCTTGCTTGGTCAACATAGCACAGGGTGTCCTAGTTTGAGACCACCTTCCCTTGTATTACGCGCACCATTAGTATGGAATTTGACAGTTAGACGATTGGAATCGCTTAGGATTTGGTGAGCATAATTAGGCCTCTGGACAAGTCTTTGTGTTGTGTGGAAGTTGTTGTATTATTATTTCGGAGAATGTGCTGAACAATAATGCCTGAACATATACTGTGAAGTTATAGTAGCAATACCACACGCTAACGGTGAAGGAATACATCGTGAGGAAACCTGCGTGTCTGAGCTATTCACATGCCTCAGCGCTTGAAATCGCCAATCCACGGTAGGCACGCGTGGTGATTAAGCCCATACTCTCTCTCTGAGAGAAGGCCTGTGCCCTACAGTGGGACGTATATAGGCTGCTTCTGATGATATATACGGATGGATTTTATATCTAGCTAGCTTAATAACGTTTAGAGGGAAAGCGTGGGGCGTCGGCCAACACCGGTTCGTAAGCTTACAGTAAATTTACACACTTACAAGGGGTTTGATAAGCTTTGTAACCATCGATTTTTAAAATGGTGTTGTATATCTACTGTAGGCAAGCGTATGCCGTCGTAGGCTGCTACGCCGTAGCCGTGCGTAGTCCGTAGCGGCTACGAGGATATTTTATAACATGTATAATTTATAATTTGTCGCAATTTTAACAAAAATACTAATGAGCGAATGTGCGTTTCATTGTGAAAAGGGGGTAAAGTAAAACCGGCCAAATGTTAGTCGGACTCGCGCACGAAGGGTTCCGTACAATTATCTATACAACCTTAGATAAAGATCGAGACGCGATAGATTAGGTACATTGATAGCAGCGCCATCTATAGAAACCAACAAGAAGCGTTTAACATTGACATTTAACGACATGACATCGGCGCTGTGAAGGTTACATAGATGGCCGCAAGATGGCGAGCGCTGTCTTTAGACATCCCATTATGGGAGGCCCCCTTAAATATTTATTATGAATGATTTACGGTAATGATAAAACATATTTATATACGTAGATATTATTTGTGATTTCCGACCTTATCCTTGAAACTGTGAATCCAAATTCAAACTGGTAGTAAGTACCATGACGTTGAAAAATGTTTTCTAATATCCTTACTAATATTATAAACGCGAAAGTTTGTATGTATGGACACAAAGATGTTTGTTACTCTTTCACGCTGAACGGATCCGGATGAAATTTTGCACAGAGATAGATTATAGTCTGGATTAGCACATAGGCTATTTTTATCCCGGAAAAATTCACATCAAAATTTCCACGCCAACGAAGTCGCGGGCAACAGATAATGTTTAATATATAAGAGTCTGTCCTCCGACATGCGTAAACAATTAAAAGAATAATAGTGTTGGCCGGCGCCGACCAAAACCCCCAGTTATTTTTCCATTTTGATAACATTTCGTCCTGATATTGTTTGTCTATGCTTAATTAAGCGGTGTTACCGCAGTAGGTAGAGCAATGGACTGGAAACAATGGTAGGTAAATGGAAACGAGAGACCCATGTTCGATTCCCAGTGCGGGGGGTTCCCTACTTGAAATCGAATGCCGTAAGCACGTAAAACACATGCTCGAAAACTATATCTCGACAGTTTACAATCTCGATGCATCAAAATCTCGAAAAGCCATAAGCGCGAAGCATCGGCTGCGCGAAGCTGTAATATATCGAAAGATGATGATCTCGACAGACTATTTGATCGAATTTATTTTATAAGTTTAAGTAGGTATATTGATTCGTTTGATACGTTATTTATTGAGGCTCTTTAGGGAAAAATAATGAATCTAGATGTAACTATTTCTTATAAGTATGTAAATATAATTATTAAGGAGGGTAGTTGTAAAAAAAAGTAGTCTGTTTATAACGCTATGTTTTTTATTCACACAATACCAGTAATGTTTCTCCTTGACTCGTTAATTTATTGCCATTACGTAACCATTTAGAATTAAAATGTCTTTTCCTTTTTGCGATTTTGATACTTGGAGATTATTTGTAGACATTTTTACGAAAATTAGAACCTTGAATAAACGTTCATCACCAACAGAAACTATGTACTGACATCTTACTGCATAGCGTTATAAACAGACTACTTTTTTTTACAACTACCCTCCTTAATAATTATATTTACATACTTATAAGAAATAGTTACATCTAGATTCATTATTTTTCCCTAAAGAGCCTCAATAAATAACGTATCAAACGAATCAATATACCTACTTAAACTTATAAAATAAATTCGATCAAATAGTCTGTCGAGATCATCATCTTTCGATATATTACAGCTTCGCGCAGCCGATGCTTCGCGCTTATGGCTTTTCGAGATTTTGATGCATCGAGATTGTAAACTGTCGAGATATAGTTTTCGAGCATGTGTTTTTCGTGCTTACGGCATTCGATTTCAAGTAGGGAACCCCAGTGCGGGCACCTATGACTTTGTTTATTTTCAAAGTTACGTACATCTGCGAATTTATAGTAGTAGCAATACACACTGCAAAACCGTGAAGGAAAACATCGTGAGGAAACCCGCGGCTTGGTTGGCTCCGCACGTATTGACTTGTCTTTCCTGTGGGCTAGGCCGACTAAGCTGTCAGGACGGTATAGGTGCTGGGCAAGCCTACTCCATCTTAAAAAATAATGTCCCAGGCACTGCGGCGTACCGAGTGGTCCCTTCACCCATCTAGTGTGAGTGAAGGTGCCACTGGACGCTGCATAAATCATCTCATTACGTTGATGCAAAGGCCAAAGTTTATGCTTAAGTGAAGTAATTTTAAGTCACCCTGTAGAATGAGATCTGTGAAAAAGATAGGTATGATTATTTTCGCTAGGCATGGCGCCCCTAAAATGTCTTTGAAGTTTGGGAAAAGCTACAACTACAAATTTGTACGGAACCCGTGGGCGACTCGCACTTGTCCGGTTTTCTTGATTTAGGGTCCCGTTTGCGAAATATTAAACTTTAAAGAGCAAATACTTGTGAGAGTGGGGCGTCCCCCCTCTTCTGGCTAAACCGTTCGTTGTCGAAACGTGAAAAAATTCAGGGTAGCAGCTTTTGTGTTCTGAGGTAGCAGCACATATAATGAACTTAAAAGGAACACCAACACCTCTAAGTAGACTTTACAAGTTAGCGAGTAATAGGCGGTTCACCCAGGTTCGATTCCCAGTGCGGGCATGTACCTATGACTTTGTTTTCTAAGTTATGTACATTTGTGAAGTTACAGTAGCAACGGTGAAGGAAAACATGTTGAGGAAACCTGAGTGTCTGAGCTATTTACCTCAGCGCTTGAAATCGCCAATCCGCGGTGGGTACGCGCGGTGATTAAGCCCATACTCTCTCTCTGAGAGAAGGCCTGTTCCCTACAGTGGGACGTATATAGGCTGCTTATTATGAACTTATAAAAGGAAAACTTCGTATAAAATCCATCGAAATTTACGTTGATGAAATTGTTAGTTCTGCAAAGCAGATAAAACCCCCTATTTCTAAGGAACCTTACACTGCGCATTGGCCATCACGCACTTAATCGGTTTTATACTTAAATTCCTAGTTTTATTTGCTATCATCATCATCAGCTATTTGACGGCCATTGCAGGACATAGGCCTCCTTCGTGGTTTTCATAACCATGAGGGGTTTTGCCATAATCGCCACGCTCGGCAGGCGGGTCGGCGATCGCAGTATGCGGTTGGAATCTCAGGAAGACGCTGCTGCCCGTCTCCTGGTAATTGATTTTCTTAGTCGCTTTCTACGACATCCACGGAAGGAAATGGAGTGATGCTATTTTTAATCCGGTGTCACACGGAAATATATTTGCTATACTGTAATTATTTATTGTGCAACATTGTTTATATAGTCATTTGAGAATCTCCTCCATTTACTGGAGTTTGTAAAAACAAGCTGGTTTCGGCTGTGCGAGGATTCGCCTCTGCGTTGCAGCTCTGCTTCGTCTGCCGATCAAATATTTACGAAAGACGTCGAAAGATGTTGCCGGGAATATTGAGCGCAGCCCGCCCCGCCTCCCCCTTCCATCGCCCCGCCTTCGCCCCTCACCTAGGGTTGCCACCTTTAAGAAAGTCGGGCCCGGAGATTTGCGAAAATTCGATTTTATGTATAGTTGAAGATATAAAAAAAAACCGGCCAAGTGCGAGTCGGACTCGCGCATGAAGGGTTCCGTACCATTATCTGCAACATTAGACATAAAGATCGAGAAAAAACGGCAAAAAATCACGTTTGTTGTATGGGAGCCCCCCTTACATATTTATTTTATTTTAATTTAATTATTTATTTTTAAAGATAATTATTCTGTGAATATTTTAGGCGTCTACCTGTTGCAGTTATTAATATCAAGCCAAAAACGGCAAAAAATCACGTTTGTTGTATGGGAGCCCCCCTTACATATTTATTTTATTTTAATTTAATTATTTATTTTTAAAGATAATTATTCTGTGAATATTTTAGGCGTCTACCTGTTGCAGTTATTAATATCAAGCCAAAAACGGCAAAAAAATTACGTTTGTTGTATGGGAGCACCCCTTAAACATTTATTTTTATCTGTTTTTAGTATTTGTTGTTATAGCGGCAACAGAAATACATCATCTGTGAAAATTTCAACTTTTATTAGCTGACTCGGCAAACTTTGTTTCGCCATATTAATTACGCCCACGACCTATTTTCAGACCTACCAAATACACAAAAAAAATTAATAAAACGATACAAACATTCAACATTCGATAACAAACAGACACGAGATTTTTGTAAATTAGGAGGTATCCTAGCGATCGCGGACCGGACTGCGTGGGCAGGCCCCCCACCAGATGGTCTGACGACCTGGTTACGGTGGCGGGGAGTCGCTGGATGCGGGCGGCACAAGATCGAGATGCTTGGAAAACCATGAGGGAGGCCTGTGTCCTGCAGTGGGCGTCAAACGGTGATGATGATGAGTTACCTCATATTGTTCGGACGTGGATGATTAAATCGCCAGCACGGAGCCGTGTTAAGAGAGGTGGCAGCCCTACCCTCACCTTGGGTGTTTCAATTCTGCGCAGCGTGTGCGTGTACTGAGCACAGCAAACAGCACATTAACCTCGGCACGTCGCGACCGACAGTGCCACCTGCAGACGTCGACACTCGTCGACGCGTCGCCGTCGCCGTCGCAGTCGCCAATATATCAACGTCGACGGCTGCAGTTGGCCCTGTGTCGTTCGCAACGGGCCGCCCGTGTATTAGCGCCCTTACATCTACTCAGTTGCGATGCGCAACTAAAATGTTAAGGCTGATGTGCTGTCACTGTTACAGGTCGACGGCACGTCTACCTTTACATGCGTGCACTCTACTCAGTTACGTTACGGGCGACTTTGGAACTAATAAAAAATAAAACAAGATACAAAAAACCTTTGTTGCCATAAAAGTGTACTGGTCCCCAAAATTATCTGTATTTTGAGTATTGATTTGAATTGAATTGAAATAATTTATTCACTTAAACCACAGTACAATGACAGAATACAATTTTACATTATAAATTAAAAAGAAACATGCAAGGAATGCCAGTGCACTGCGTTTGTGAAAGGACCCGACTCAGCATTTGTCACAAAAGGGGTACCTTCTGTAACGCTGGTATTCTGTCGGCACCTAATAAGTAAAATAAATAAAAACAAAAGACACACACAATAGATGTTAAGAACAACAAAATAATTTTATAATATAATAATAAACATGTAAATTTCTAAAAATATAAGAACATATTTTAAATATAATATAATAAATTAAATAAAGTAAATTTTATGAAAAGATTTAGTTAGTTAATAGGTTAGTTCGACCGATCTTAAATTGAATGAAGAGATCAAATAGGTTAGTTTTACCGATCTTAAGCGAGTTATTGTAATTAATTTATTGTGTTTTATTCTCTTTTTTCGTTGGCATAACCTACTAAGCGCGCCACAGCAGCAAAACAAACTACAGATGACATATCTAACAGGGCAGAGCTATATAATTTCAACCATTCTGCTGGTCTTCCAACAAAAAGTGTAAGAGTAACCAGACTTCCTCATTCCTTCCTCTTCCGCAAAACCCCTCATCGTTATGAAAACCACGAAGGAGGCCTATGTCCTGCAGTGGACGTCAAATGGCTGATGATGATGATGATGAACAAGACTTCAGCTCAAACAAAAGTGACAATGTTTTTATTTCTAATAAATTACCTGAAAATCTCAAGTCAGCTCCTGATAATCAGTTCCTAAAGGCGTTAAGTAAGTAAATATCTTTTAGACATGTGTCCCTATAATTTGGAGGAATTTTATGACAATTGTAAATAAATACTAAATGCTTGTGCTAATGGTTTGTGTGTTTTAAAATTATTTTATATCAGAGAATTATTTAATTAATTATTAATAATTATTATTTTTGCTATGCTGTTATACAGTAAAATTACACAGTGCAATATGTTTAATATCATACCATCTTTATGACTGTAATTTATGGCAATAAACTATTGAACTTGAACTTGATTTCAATATTCCAATATACATTATTTACGTAAAATGAATACAATGTAACCACAGTTCAAGATATTACGGTTCAATAGATAAAGCCGTTTATAGGTCAGACTAACAGACAGACATTGCTGATATAGTGATGGATCCATACATTAGTTTACCAAAGTGCGAAAGCTAAGAATAATGAATAATGAATAATGACTTGAAAATATATAATATCTTATTCATCTGCAATTTTTGTAACTCCCCGCCGACCCACAATGATTTCCTTGAGCTTACTCACTTTTCAATCAAAATTCAATTATTTCCCGCCCGCGAGAAAAAGCACCGTGAGCGCGCCCGCACGTAGCGCCGACAAGGCGGGTGATTGCAAGCAAACAGCCCGAATGCCGAGCGTATTGTATTCTTTAAACGTAACACCTAACCAAGAGCAAGGGGTGAGCTAGCGTGAGGGTTCCGTTGATTCACTAGTTAAAGGGATTGAGAATTTCGCTAAGTTCTGACCTGGCGACCGCGGACCGGATGACGACGCAGCGTGGGCAGGCCCCCCACCAGATGGTCTGACGACCTGGTTACGGTGGCGGGGAGTCGCTGGATGCGGGCGGCACAACACCGGGAAGGTTGGAAAACCATGAGGGAGGCCTATGTCATGCAGCGGGCGTCAAATAGCTGATGATTATGATGATGATGACTAAGTAAATACTTACGTGACGTTCTGTCACGCTCTTTTCTGAGAAATTCAAAGAGACAGCGAAATTCTCAATTCAGAAACTGGCCCATAGACATCTATCTATCTGCTATGAAATTTCTATGAAGGTTCCGTTCGAACCCACGGAACCCCAGAACCGAGGGAGATCAATCCATCTGATCAACCCGTGCGGATTTGCGTAATGTCGCGACCTGCATACTGATCACCGTTGAGGTAACAATACGTGCCAATTTTTTTACCCGACTGAGAAATAACGTTTTTGTTTCAACAATGACTTCCACACAACACAATCTCTTGTCCTGGTCCCAAACTAGGACACCCTGTGCTATGGTAACCAGGCAAGGGCGTCACAATCATGGAGACACGCCCAGGTACGGCCCTCAATGGGAATCGAACTCACGACCTGCGGCATGGTAATCAGACGTGATACCGCTAAGACCAACTAGGCAGTCGGTTTGTAATGTAATTACAGTCAGGTAAAAAATTGTTCGATTTACATTTCATTGTTATAATTATCTACTTTCGAATTACTAACTGTATTGAGTATCGTCGAATCGGATACTCAAGTTTAAACTGTGCTCAAGTCTTTGACAGTTCTAGGAACTACCTTATTAAAAAAACACCGGCCAAGTGCGACTCCGACTCGCGCACGAAAGGTTCCGTACCATTACCTATACAACATTTGAATATTTCAGCGTCTACCTGTTGCCGTTATTAGTATCGAGCAAAAAACGGCAAAAACATCACGTTTGTTGTATGGGAGCTACCCTTAAATATTTATTTCATTCTATTTTTAGTATTTGTTGTTACAGCGGCAAGAGAAATACATCATCTGTGAAAATTTCAATTGTCTAACTATCACGGTTCATGAGATACAGCCTGGTGACAGACTAACGGACGGAGGGACAGACGGACGGACAGTGGAGTCTTAGTAATAGGGACCCTTACCCTTTGGGTACGGAACTAAATAAAAAAAAAGATTTCTCAATCTGTATTCACTTACACAGTTTATAATCCTAATCCGGACCCGGAAGTGCTCCGTCTTGAGTCTGTGATTGTGGAGGTTAAAATGTTGTTATTTTCCCATCTTTTCCGTTTCCTGTAGCAGGCAGCAGCGGTGATCGCATTATCTTGCTGAGGCCCTATAGCGAGCTCGACGTTACACGGTGAACGTTACGACAGGACACGATAGACAATACCACAGAACATAACTTATTTTCTCTGTTCTGTGGATAATACGGTGCGTGTAGCAAAATCGCCAATTCGGTATTTGACACGATCAACAATAAATTATTTCATATGCTCGTTTAAAACAAAAATTACAAAATATCTCGGAAAATGTATCTCTTTTAGTCAATTACTAATTATTACAATTTTTAAGTAGATTAAACATAAAAAGAGTGCTCTGAAATGTGACGTCATAAGCCAGTATTTTCATACAAAATTTCGTTTTAAAAGTAACTCATTTGATATTCTGTCAAATACCCAATTCCAAGAGGCAATTATGCGCACCGGATCCTGTCGGAATCCTGACGTTTGCAATAGCAATGGATAACTTGCACAAAAAAATGTTTTAATGTTATCGCAGAGGCAGTGATAAACAAAAATAAATTTTCTTTGTGACTATGTGTCTTTGCGTTATGCTCGTGAACGGGTGCTGTTCGTATGTCTGGCCGCAGCATTAATGTTTTGCCTTCTTTTGTAAGAAGTGTTATTTTGGCTTTTAAAGTTATTGGTGGCTATCACGGAATCATATCATACAGGCTTTGATGTATAAGTTTAAGATGATTTGAGAAAAGATGGTCAGAGTGGAGTTTTTTTTTTCCCGCTGCCTTTTTCTCCACTACAAATACGGCCCGAAGGCAGCGGCTAACATACGAGTAGTAACATGGTACATTGACATTCAACAAACAGAAGGTGAATTCTTTACGTTGAAATAAATTATGGATTTCTGATTTGTGTTGTGAAATAAGGGTTTTTCTTCTTCTAATCCTTTTCATAATGCGGCCTGTCGAAAAGTTATATTAAAAACGCGCCTTACAAATCGGACTCAAACTATGACGTCACAACTTGCACGTAATACCTTAAATGTATGAAGCGTTTATCAATATCCGAGTTATCTCGTAAAATAATGTTGTTATATCTATCTAGACCATTTTTAGAAAACGTTTAGAATTCAATAAATAAACGAAATCAATTTTTTATGATTCCGTACCCGAAGTGTGTCAATCGTTTTGTCTGTCTGTCTGTCACCAGGCTGTATCTCATGAACGTGATAGCTAGGCAGTTGAAATTTTCACAGATGATGTATTTTTGTTGCCGCTATAACAAAACAGAATAAAATAAATGTTTAAGGGGGGCTCCCATACAACAAAGGTTGTCTTAAGATAGCGCTCGCCGTCTAGCGGCCATTATGTAACCTTCACAGCGCTGATGTCATGTCGTTAAATGTAATGTTAAACGCTTCTTGTTGGTTTCTACAGATGGCGCTGTTCTCAATGTACCTAATGTATCTTGTCTAGATCTTTGTCTAATATTGAATACGGAACCCTTCGAGTCCGGCTCGCACTTGATTATAAGACTGATTTTATTTTTCACATTTTTTGCGACCCCTTATACAACAAAAATATATTTTTATGGCTTTTCTAGCCTTTGCCAGTGACTTCGTCCGCATGGAATGAGTAATTAACGTATCTTTCCCCGGGACTCAAACTATCTCCATACCAAATTTCATCTAAATCCGTTCAGCCGTTATTGCGTGATCGAGTAACAAACATCTTTACAAACTTTCACATTAATAGTATTATCAGGATATATAAGTAGGATTTTGAAAGAACGATGTGCAAAATTATATGAACCTTGGGCCCACCGGTGTAGCATGTAGGTTGGTAGGCATGTGGGTTAATGAGTCATGAGTTCATGACACAAGCTATTGAAAAAGTTTTAAACGAAAGAGCAAATCGATGTATGAGGAGAAAAAACATTTATTTCAGAGCAAGTCATATGCATAGATGAGCGATTTTTCATGAGAAAGGGGTCTGTTATGCCATGAGAAATAATGTCAAGTCACACACATGACACAACCCACATAAAGGAGGAGGTTATCAATTCGACTTGTTTCATGACCAGCACATATAGTATATTTTGGGCATCGACTACAAATTATACTTCTACAATACCTACATGTATACATACTTCTAATCATTTAAATTATTTCTAACTTTTTAGTGTTTTGAAGTCGGTTTTTATATTTTATTTAAAATTTTCTGTGAATGCTTACAGCAATTTCCCCTGTCTACGCCACAGGCCCAACACTAGAAACTTCTGCCAGCACTACACATCTGTATTGTCTATGGTCAAACACTGAAGAAAACTTGCTCGCGCGCAGCGCCTGAAAATCTGTACCGTGAAATCTTTGTTTTTCTCTTAAATTAAAGAAGTCTGCACAAAAATTTGTTTATTCGTTCTTTGCCTGAACATCCCCATATAAAAAAATGTTATTAACTAGTTGATAATATTACAGTTGGTATATAAATGCTACAAGTATGGGCCCAAGTTGCACATTATTTTTTTCTTGAGTTTTTTTATGTCTTCTATGGTAAAAAAGCAATGCCACCGCACTCTAAGTTTGAGGCAAGTTCCCCATTAGAATAATAATAGGGGTTAAAGTATGAAATTGCCGTTTTATTGCAATAGGTTCTTTGAATTGACATAGAATCTTCATCGTTTGAGATTTTCGAATGAAACTTTTTTCAAATGGTTTCTATGATGTTCTTTTTTTAAAAAATGTGAAACATTTGAAAATCGCCTTTCAATTGTTTTTGTTATTCAATTTAAACAAGAAAGATGGATACTGCGAAAATTCGAGTGATTTTTGAATACGAGTTCCGACGCGGAACTAACGCGGCAGAAACAGCCCGCAATATCAATGCTGCGTTTGGAGAGGGGTCTACTAATGAACGCACCGTGCGATTTTGGTTTAAACGCTTTCGTGATGGAAATTTCGACTTAAAGAACGAGCCACGAGAAAGACCGCCCACACAGGTGAATAACTATGAATTAAGAGAGATAGTGGAAGCCGACCCTAGTCAAACTACCCAGGAATTAGCGGCATGGTTTAACGTTACCTTACCCACAATATTGACTCACTTGCGTCAAATCAATAAAATAAAAAAATACGAAAAATGGGTGCCTCATAATCACTCGAATTTTCGCAGTATCCATCTTTCTTGTCTAAATTGAATAACAAAAACAATTGAAAGTCGATATTCAAATGGTTCACATTTTTTAAAAAAAAGAACATCATAGAAACCATTTGAAAAAAGTTTCATTCGAAAACCTCAAACCATGAAGATTCTATGTCAATTCAAAGAACCTATTGCAATAAAACGGCAATTTCATACTTTAACCCCTAATATTTAATAGTTAGACGATTAGAATCGTTCAGGATTTGGTGTGCGTAATAAGGGACTGATCAGTCTCATCAGTCGATACGATAAAGCCAAATCACATAGTACCGTAAAGTGTAGGGCGCGGAGCCCACTGGTCTGGCGCCTGGCAAAGACTTGGCGCGGACATCATTACGGTAATAAGGTCATTATTTGAACACACTCTACGACCTTTCGTCGGACGCCATTTCGGCGCCCGCGCCCGATTGCAGTCAGTTCAGTTCACAGGTTCAGTTAGATAGTAATCTATGGTTCATTTCCAGGTCTGATCGCAGTCTGGGCGCACGGATGAAGGATGTCTTCTAGGGAAGGAATCAAGAAAATTAATTATGCGTCGACATCGAGTTCAAATATAACATTCTGTGAATTAGTCTAGAAATATCCAGTCATTTATGATTATTGCAAAAGAAACGTTCAGGACAAAGTCGGTATGGCAGTAAATAGAAAAGGAATATTGCGTCAGGTCTCGCATTGATAGATACAGTCTTGAATCTTGGGCTGATTGCCACAAATGATGAACCCAGTACCGTCGAGGCGCCTGCATACGGCGACATGGCTCGATATCAGGAAATAGACGAAATGCTGAAAACCCTTCGCTCCATGCCTTTTATCGTCATGCCTGTACCATGCCCGTACCAGGTGGTGCCAGATCAGTGGGCCCCGCGCCTAAGTAAGTGCAGGCGAGTAAAATCAGTTTCTTTTGTTTGACAGATCTTGCATTCAATTCCCGCTTGAAGTTCGCACGCACAAAGGCGTCCCACTTTTTGCCCGACTGCGCTACAAAAGGAGTGTTGTGTTTCAGCGCGTGTATATGTATGATGTTACTTTACAAACAAGGAAAGGCCGCGATGTCTTTGTGTGTGCGATCTTGAAGCAGCAACTGATGCAGTGGAAAACTAAGATCTATCAAGGTTTGACACGGATTTTACACGCATGCACTTGGGGCGTTATTAGTGTAAGTATTGGAAAGCCGCTACTTGTGAGTCTTGTGACACGTGAGCGCGTGACTCGTGTCGTCACGCTACCTATGCTGCGTAGGTAGCATGACGGCACGACTCACGCGTTTTGTGGCGCTAAAATGTCACAATTTCACTGTAATTAATTTACGAAGGAAAGTCGCAACTTTTGACATCTAAAACGTGCGACTCGCGTCGAAAGAAAGAAAGAAGATAGAAAATTCATTTACCTATTTGATGACGACATGCTTGGTTTGCAATAGGGTGTAGGGTTCTCGCGGTCACGACGCGGGCAATATCCGCCGCTGAAGTCACGCAGCGCCGGATATGGCGTCCCCGCCCCGCCGCACCGCACCCCGCCCCGCTAGGGTCTGTAGCAGACTGAATGAAGCGTTTAATGTACTGGGTTTTAGCAAAACAACAAATCCTTAAGTAACAAGCGTGCGGTCGCGCGGAGTGGAACGATTGACATTGCGGCTAGATCATGGCGAGCCAGTCAATACGTTTTTTAGGGTTCCGTACCTCAAAAGGAAAACGGAACCCTCATAGGATCACTTTGTTGTCCGTCCGTCCGTCCGTCTGTCAAGACCCTTTGTCTCGGGAACGCGTGAAGGTATCGAGTTGATATTACTTAGCTCTACAATCCCTTGAAGGTGTGAAAAAAATCAAACTTCTAAGTTAACGTAAAAAAATACAGCCGTTTCAGCTGCAAAAAGACGTACATTTCGACACTCGAGGGAATCAACATTTACAGGGTGTTACCGTTGTCCTACACAACTATGAAAGGCAAGTAATATCGTCGTATACAGGAATAAATCCAAAAACTATTAATACATTTGTAATTAAATCATAAAAAATAGTCTTTCAAGTGAAAGTGAACTACATTTATTGCCAAAAACACACTTTATACATAAATATAGACTTAAGCTTACATAATTATCGTTATCTTTAATGTTTTATAGAAAATTACAACATATAGGTGCTGTTTTCTGGTGTGTACGACCAGGAATATTCTTAGGCTATTTTTTTATCTTAAAGTTTTTGCAAATGGTCCCATGCTCAGCAAAATGCGGGAAGAGCTCAGAAAAAACTGCGAGTCTCGATTGCTGAACATTATATTTATAATATTATTATGTAAGTACAAATTTGTACGGAATCCTTGGTGCGCAAGTTCGACGCGCACTTGGCCGGTCTTTTTTAAAATTAAATCTGGTTTAGGGGGGCACTGCCTAGGTCGCTTATGGCGACATCAGCCATTGAATCACTGATTGCTTGAGATATAATACGATGACATTCCCTAATACTGTCACAGTTGGGCAATTTGGGCAAGGCCCGTAGGATATTATGGCAAATGTATACTACCTAACAAAGCTGTGATCTGCCGGGGCTGAGAGATGTGTGCTGTGTGGCTAGCTAAACTACAGAAGAGCTTGAAGGAGTCCTGATGGAAACGTCATCCCATCACGCCGATAAAATTCGATCATGCTGTTTTCTTTTGAGCAAAAGGAAGAAGAAGAAAAAGAAGAAAGACATTTATTGGGACAAATTAACACAGCACAAGAAAAAACGGCATAACAAGTAGCACAAACAGGTACAAAGGAAAAACAAGTCACATATATACAACATAATACAAGACAAAGTCAGAGCTCTTTAAGCTCTAAAGTGTGTTTTAAGTTGTTGTGATGAATGGAGATTTCATATTATTTAGCTACTATAAAATATATGGGTTAAATAAGTGAATAAATAGGGGACGTATTAGCATAGGGCAAGATAAAAAGTACCCGAAACCGCCGTGGGTTCATGCAAAGACTAATGAATGTTGATAAAGCGAGAGTGATCTGATCGCGGCAAGTAACAGTCCCTGGTCTCTGCCTACCCCTCTGGGATACAGGCGTGCTTTCATGTTATGTTATGTTTTTTAAAATATAGATCGTTGCTTTGGTTCTCTGCCTTTTTGCAGAAACATTTTTGGCCGATTTTCATTTGGCAACTAACGTTTCGAAGAATATTATTTTGCGGAATAATCATTTGCCAACTTTTCTTATTATTTTTTTTTATTTCCCAACCTCGCAGTTGCCAACTGTTTGTTTGGTTTGCTTTTTATAATGACATTTTTTCAAAATGCCAACTTTTAAGTAGCGTATGTTTTACTTAGCGTAATATTCATTCAGTTGTTTATTGTATACCAAATGTTGCATTTTAAGCAAACCTATAGATTAACCTAAAGGTTAGGAAAACCTAGTAAAATGGATAGAATTTTCCTAGCACTCGCCGGCCGCTGCCGCGGCACGCTCGCTTCGCTCGCTCGGCTCGTGCGTGTGTTGGTCACAGTTCTAACCTAACCTAACCTAATAGGTTTGCAAAAAAAAAAAAACTGTATTCAAGTTTTTTTTTTTATATATTATATCTATTTACGAAAAGGGAACTGTTTCACAGACGAAACGTTATTCATCTAATAGTTGTTTGGCCTAGTAAAAGATTTGAAAAATAATAAATACCCAAAACGTTTTGTTTCATTATAATAATCAGCTTAACAACAATCCTACCAAATGAAACGTTGCCATACAAAAATTTGTAAATCGTTTGTTGTCAAAGTGAAAAATAGGTGAAATGTTGGTTGGCAAGTGATAATCAGCGTAACAATTTTCTGCGAAAAGGCAGGATCCCCGTTGCTTTAGTTAGAGTTTAGAAGACGGTCTTGGATCCATATCAAGAGTCTTTTAAGCAGCCTATAATATACGTCCCACTGATAGGACGCAGGCCTTCTCTCAGAGAGAGAGAGAGAGAGAGAGAGAGTATGGACTTGATCACGTGTGCTCACCGCGGATTGGCGATTTCAAGCGCTGAGGCTGAGGTATGTGAATAGCCCAGATACTCAGGTTTCCTCACGATGTTTTCCTTCACAGTTAGCTAATACAACTTCACAAATGTACGTAACTTAGAAAGTCATAAGTACATGCCCACACTGGGATTCGAACCTAGGCCTCTCGCTTCCAAGTCCAACATCCTACCCACTAGGCTAAAACCCTTTTGAAGGAATCGAATTTTATAATAGGACGACGGGTTAGTGTTTTGTTTTGTGATTAAACTCTGCAAGTAAATTGACTCGCGCTTCAAATCAAACACGTAGAATAAAGGTTTTTAAACCGGAGCAGATCGCCCGCGGCAGGCGCAGTGGGTTGTTGCACGTTGCTCTAAAACTGGCCATGCTACATTTTTTAATATGAACGGAAATCTCAAAACCATTTCGAGAATTTAGCTTTCCGTAAAATTTCTATTTATCAGATTTGTAAATAAGTCTATATTTTTTAAAACATTAAATAAAAAGCTTTGACCCTAAATGACTTTTGTATGACGTCAGCAAAGGCAGTTAAGAGCATTAATCCTTTGCCTTACAAAAAAGAAAAAACGAAATGTCAACGTGTTGAAGTGACGGTTTCACAGAGTGTCGTTTTTCGGTTTTATTTTTAGGTTATTCAGAATACATGGTTAGCCGACCAAATCAACTGACGTTAATGACATTTGTTTTTTTTTATGTAACCAAAGACTATCTCTTTAATCATGCTCTGATTAAAAATAGAAATAAGAAATAAAATAAAAAAATAACGAAATCAGTTTCTTAAAATGGTCCATATTTTCGTAATAAATTATAAAAAACGTATATCAAAAATAAGTAGCATGGCCAATTGTCGTTGCTACAGAATGTCTTTGTCATTTGTACAAGTGGCCTCGGTCTTCGATTCCCACTGAGGGCCGTACCTGGGCGTGTTTCCATGTTTGTGGTGTCCTTGCCTGATTACCATAGCACAGGGTATCCTAGTTTGAGACCAGGACAAGTGATTGTGTCATTTGGACGTTTCCTTTCTTTCTTTCTTTCCTCACATCCTGAACATCTGTACCGTCATCTGTACTATCGCAAGCTACCGAAATACGTCCATGGGAAGTCAAAGTAGTTGGTTATTGACCGGAAATTCGTCAACGTCCCAACTAAAGAAAGAAAGAACTTACATACATACATAAACTCACGCTTGTACCCCCAGAGGGGTAGGCAGAGACAAGGGACTTGCCACTTGCCACGATTTCGCTTCCTCAACATTCATCAGTCGTTGCGTGCACGCACGCCAGTTTCGGGTACTTTTTATCCTGCCCTGTGCTAGTATATCTCCTATTTTATAGAAGTATATCCGCCTGGGATATGCAACATTAGACAGTCTTGTCTCACTCCTATAAGCACATCTAAAGCTATTTTCCAGGGGGGACTGGTCCTTGAAAAGCAATTTTCTATCACCCCGACTCACACTGCATGCAAAAAGCCTGATAATTATATGTTTTGACAATTCTGAGTGGGAACAACCACAAAAAAAACTAATACGGGACATCCCCCCTATTGTTATTATAAAAAAATCACAGGTTTCGTGCCTCACACGACTATCGAGCACATTAGAAATTAATCGAGTTATAAATGTCATAGATGTTATAAAGGTCGAATGGACTTTTTGATTTTTTTCAAATAGGTTAGGCTACAGGGCAAACCCTTAACCTGATCGTCTTTGTTTTAGCTCAAATTGTAGCTGGTTAAATTGTCCAGAGGATTTTTTCTCAACTTTTTGATATTATTCTTCGTGTCCAAAATATCGAGCGCTAAAATCTAAATTTTTTTTTACTATTTCGACCATAACTTTTTTAATTTTTGACTTTCTCGAACAATTCTTTTTGCTCTCGTAAATACGCGTCTTGAGCTTTTTTTTAATATCATATCTTCGCAACTTTCCGAGATATAAGGGCAATTTTTCGTGAAATCGGAACCTAAACTGGAGCGAACGAAAAGACAATGCCAATGTCAAAACAGAATGTTTACTTGACATGCCAAGAGTGCCTTGAAAAATATCTAGGTTAACTTGACGACTCTGCTTACCTCTTCTGGGCCATGGCAGAGGCGCGAGGATATGTTGCAGCTCCAGGTGATCTCTGTGGGTGGGATAGGAACAAGCCTCATGGGTGAGGCACAGCCAGCAATATGGCGGGAGTCAACAAGAGCGATGTTAGCTTGCCGCGGGGCTGGCATGGCAGTCCGGGCCATTTCGTACAGAAATTAAATTCCTAAAATGTTAAGTTTCTTAAAAGTTGAATTTGCAGAATTTTGAATCTAAAGATGTTGAATTTGCAGAAAGTCCAATTCCTAAAATGAGGAGTTTGTCAAAGTTTGAATTTGCAGCCTGTTGAATCTAAATATGTCGAATTTGCAGAAAGTTAAATTCCTAAAATGTTAAGTGTGTCAAAAGTTGAATTTGCAGAATGTTGAATATAAATATGTTGAATTTGCAGAAAGGTGAATATAAATATGTTGAATTTGCAGAAAGTTGAATTCCTAAAATGTTGAGTTTGTTAAAAGATGAAGTTGCTGAAAGTTGAAATCTTTTAAAGGATTGGGGAGCCAGAAAGATATGGGGAAACAACATTTCAAATGATATAACATAAATAGCTGACCCCGTAATCGTTGTTTTGCCATATTAATTAGATTCCGACCTATTCTCCTAACAAATATACTTACACAAAAAAAATATATAAAAATTGGTGAAGCCGTTTCGGTGGAGTCAGATATAATTACTGTGACACTAGATTAGATTACAAATGACATTTCCCGTAACTAAAGTAATACAACATTTTGGGCAACTGAACATTTCAGGATTTCAACTTTATGAGAATTCAACATGTTGCAAAACTAAAAAATCCAACGTTTTGGGAAATTACACATTTTGGGATTTCAACATCTGAAAATTATAATTACTAAGAAGTATAATTTGTAATAAGTGCCCAAAACATATGTCCTGGTCTTGAAACTGGGCACCGACTACAAATTATACATACTTCTAATTTAAAGGTATTCTTTTAAATTATTTCTAACTTTTTAGTGCTGTAGGGTTTTGAAGTCGCTTTTTTTTCAATCACCAAATTACCGTGGGACTAATAACTTTACGCTATTTTATGAAACATGGTTATTACTAAAGAATGGGCCCCATTAGGCCTTATTTACTGCTGTCCATTGAGGAGTTCCGTTCTCCATCTCTGAAAGTCTTCATCCGATCTTCACCAGAAAAAAATGGGACCAATGGGACGTTATATTTATTCGAACAAAAAAATAATTGTCAAAATCGATTAAAATTTGACAGAGTGATGCGAGAACATAGCCAAAAAAAAACGCGTCGAATTGATAACCCCCTCCTTTTTTTGAAGTCGGTTAAAAATGAAAATTACACAGATATTTTATTACTAAAAGTGATCTGCTAACATTAAACATGTTTGCTCTTTACGTGTCGTCTTTGCTTTACATATCCTCGGGTCATTATTCTGAAAGACGGACAGGCGTTGCTAATTGCTCGCGAAAGTTCGAAACGAGATTTCTCAACGCATTTATTTTGTATTTGTATCTATACTTAAAAGTAACATAAATAAATAACATCCACACAACACAATCACTTCTCCTGGACCCAAACTAGGATACCCTGTGCTATGGTAACCAGGCAAAGACATCACAAACATGGAAATACACCCAGACTGAGGCCGTTTGTAGAAATGTACGGCGGCCACTAGTGGAAATCGAACCCACGATCTCCGGCATGGTAATCAGACGTGGTGCAAGTCGGCCTTTATAGTCTAAAGAGATGGCATATTTCATTATTAATTGCAACCGCGGCTTTCAAACCACCCAAATTTCAGCGTACATAGTTACCCCCTGCTAATTGTGACTGACTGTAGAGATGGCTTACAACTTACAACACAAAGGGTATCTACATGATACAAGATGCCTTCACAAGCATTCCGCTGGCGCGTCATCGCTTATGCAGCGCTGTAATTAAGCTCTTTAAAAATACAACTAGACACTGAGGGGGCCCGGTCCGCTATTCAAAACAGCACGATACGAGTTTAGCAAAAGGACCATCAATGAAGTTCGTCGTACGTTAAGAGGGGAGGGCATAGATTACTATCTGATCTATATTACTGAAATAGATGGTTTACTCTTATTTTTTATGAGGCATAGATAGTGCTGCTATCGGCGAGTGGCTAGCGTACTATTTTTAATAGTAGTTTATGTGACTGTCACATAATGAGGGTTATTAAAACACGAGCGAGATTTTAAAAAACGAGCCTTGGCGACACTACTTTATCTACACTCATATCATAATCTTCAACAGACATTTTTAATCCAATAAATGAAATTTTTGAAACAAAATGGCGCAATTTCGACAAAAGTATCTTGACATTCAATCGTCTGCACTCAGTTTTGCGCGCGCAATTTGAGGTATTTTTAGTTGCACTTTTGGTACCACGAAAATGAAATTAGGTAATTTATAGTGTCAACTTTTGACATTAAAAAAAAAAACTTAAGTTTTGTTCCGTGATCACAGCAACACTTTAAAAAAAATAACTGTAACATAAAGTGAAAAATCTGACCTTTAATGTAACTTTATATTACACATTTTTTTTTTATTTTCTTTAAAGTTATGTATTGTTTAAAGCCTGTCAATATATTGTGTTTACCTTTGAATTCTTAATTTGAAGATTATGATATGAGTGTAGATAAAATAAATTTATAATACAAAAGACATGTCTGAGTGAGGGTTCGAACCCACGTCACCACACACTAATCAAACTTCGCAATGAGATGTACACGATAGAGCTACCATGAACTTATTAACGGTATGCAAGTTATGGCTTCCTATGACACCGCTCATTTAGTAACCAGGCCGTCCGCTAGATGGACTTTTCTTAAATAAAATCTCGTTGGCGAGGGTGTCGACAAAGTGTGACATTGTGTGACGATGGGCGGGAGGGGTCCTAAGTTTCGTGACGTCATATTTCAATAATTAATGAATACCCTACTATTTAACATTATAAATGTAAAAAATTGTAAAGGAGTTTGGATGTTTGTTACTCAATCACGCAATAACGGCTGAAAGGATTTACATGAAACTTGGCATACAGATAGACAAAGATCTGAATAGAGACATAGGATACTTGATATCCCGGTAACGCATTCCCGTGGGATCATATTTATTTTAAGTTTGATGGCGTTGTGCGAGCGAACGCTGTGTTTTAAAAATAGATGGCGTTGTGCAAGAATCGTGAAAAACGATAATCGTTTGTTGGTCGATACGGTAGATTTAACGAGTCCTAAATACGCCCCCGTTTTGATCCGTTGAATGTTTGATGAGGGATTAACTCTCAGCGCATAGCGCCGCTCGCGCGCTCCTAGGGGTGGACCAGCACAACAGTGGTCATTTGATGGGGTAGAACAATTCATTACATTACTTGAACTCATCCCTGTGTCCCGAAGGAGTAGGCAGAGAGGGCTTGCCACTTGCCACGATCCTGACACACCTCTTTCGCTTCATCAACATTCATTAGTCGTTACATGCACGCACGCTAATAATTGTAGGAATACCTAATGTCGGGGTAGAAATCCCCGAATAACGTAAGATATGATATTCTTCATTGAACAACGAAAAACAAACAAAATATTTATAAAGGTACACAGTACAATTATCGGCAAGCAACGTGAATAAGTAGGTACATCAGAGACTATGAGCGAAATCAGAGTTCACTTTCTGTTAATTTCTGTCCTTTATTTCGTATCTGTTACATGAAATGGATTATTAAAATACAAAATGAACATGAAGAATTAACATACATACGTAAACTCAGGCCTGTATCCCAGAGGGTAGGCAGGGACTGTCATTTGCCACAAAACCGGCGTGCGTGCATGCAACGACTAATGAATGTTGAAGCGAAAGTCAGGATCGTGGCAAGTGGCAGTCCCTGGTCTCTGCCTACCCCTCTCGAATGAAGAGTTAAATATAAAACAATGCGCCCAAACCATCGCTGCCTCTGGGAAGAGTGCCCATGCCCAGTGTGTTGGACAACGTTAATTCGTTGGATCGGGGGACTTATTCTATTTCTGAGGTAAGAGCCAGCCCTTGGGTCTCAGAGCCGAGACCTACTTGTTACATAACATAAGCAGCCTATATACGTCCCACTGTAGGGCACAGGCCTTCTCTCAGGGAGAGAGTATGGGCTTAATCACCGCGCGTGCCCACCGCGGATTGGTGATTTCAAGCGCCGAGGTATTTGGATAGCTCAGACACTCAGGTTTCCTCACGATGTTTTCCTTCACCGTTAGCGAGTGGTATTGCTACTATAACTTCACAAATGTACATAACTTAGAAAACCAAGTCATAGGTACATGCTCGCGCCGGGGATCGAACCTGGGTCTCCCACTTCCGAATCCGAGGTTCTACCCACTAGGCTACCACCGCCGTTCCTACTTGTCAACCTGTGGGTTAATCGACTTTGCAATATAGGTACATATATTGAATAGTCATAGTAAACCATGGCTTGTAGTTCTATGAAACAGACCCCGGAGCTCCCTGGTCATGTCTCTATTGCAAACTATTCATAATAAAAGTACTCGCGTGCAATTTCTCAAGATTTTGAAGAACTGCCGCTAAGTGTCCTCGCTTCGCTTTGCGTGTAAATTCAATCAATCACCCCATACTAGTCCACTGGGCATAGCCCCCCCCGGCACGCCACTTCTGTGCTGGGCCAGCCTCACCCAGCCACAGCCATCAATCTGCCTCAGATCGTCGGTCAAGCGAGTTGGTGGGCGTCTTACGCTACGTTTGCCAGTTTGGTCTCCGCTCGAGAACATTTGCACTCCATCGACCATCGGTTCTGCGCAGCTGTGACCAGTCCGTATACGTTCTTTTGAAACCAATTGGGACTCGAACCAAAAGCCGTTGTAATAACGTTTTTCACCGTTCACCAGCACGCCCTTGATCCATCATATCGCGAATCCCCCTGGTTGGTAAATTATTCACGTCGATAATGCAATCCGTCCCGGGGGGCTAGCTCTGCTGTTCAGTTCGAGAAGACCTCGATAGTTTCTCGAAGTTACAAACACATACATACACTTAATAAACTCACGCCTGTAACCCGGAGGGGTAGGCATTGTTATGAGACTGTAGGAGGCGCTCGATAGAAGTTTCACACACGTAGGTATATACGTAAACTCACGCCTGTATCCCGGAGGGGTAGGCAGAGACAAGGGTTTGCCAGTTGCCATGATTCCTGACAAATCTCTGTCGCTTGAATGATGATGATGATGTTGTTGATGTTGATGACAACATTCAACAATTGAAGCATGCAAGCATGCAAGGTTTCGGGAAGAAGTTTTACCAAGGTATGTTACCGAATTGACGATTCGGATTCGAATTGAGTCAGCTGCCTTTTGTGGCAACTTAGATACACCACACGCTACATCTGTGGTCCTGTTTTATTTATTCGTTTTGTCTGTTGTGTATTTAGTTTTGAAATGACTGAGTGCAAGATAAGGATTAGAGGTGAAAGGGTGGAGCAAGTGAAAGAATTTGTCTATTTGGGGAGCCTCTTTACCAGGGATGGCAAGTGTGAAGGTGATATAGAAAGAAGAGAAAAAGCAGGAAACTGTGTAAACGGTGCATTGCACTCCTTTGTGAGTGGCCAAAACATCTCCAAAAGAGCTAGATTGGCTATCCATAATGGAGTGCTGGTCCGAACACTTTGTATGCTAGCGAGACTTGGGTATGGCAAAAGAAGCAAGAAAGTAGGATTAATGCAGTAGAAATGAGATCCTTGAGACGTATGTCTGGTGTTACTTTGAATGACAGGATACGCAATAGTGTGATTAGAGAGCGTTGTGGACTGAAAGAGGATGCAGTGACTAGAATTGAGAAAGGAATGTTGCGTTGGTTTGGACACGTGGAGAGGATGAAGGAAGAAAGTTTGACAAAACAAATATATCGAGCGAATGTGAATGGAAGGGCCGGTAAGGGATGACCCAGACGGACATACTTTGACCAAATAGGAGATGTATTAGCAAAGGGCAAGATAAAAAGTACCCGAAACCGGCGTGCGTCCATGCAACGACTAATGAATGTTGAGGAAGCAAAAGTGATCTGTCAGGATCATAGCAAGTGGCAGTCCCTGGTCTCTGCCTACCCCTCTGGGATACAGGCGTGAGTTTATGTTATGTTATGTATTTAGTTTTCTTTCTGTTGTTGTGCATATTGTGTTACTTATCTGCTTATTTTGTTTCTGTAATGTATCTTGTTGGTATAATAAATGTTTTTCTTCTTAACATAACATAACATAAACTCACGCCTGTATCCCAGAGGGGTAGGCAGAGACCAGGGAGTGCCACTTGCTACGATCCTGACAGATCACTTTCGCTTCCTCAACATTCATTAGTCGTTGCATGCACGCACGCCGGTTTCGGGTACTTTTTATCTTGCCCTTTGTTAATACATCCTCTATTTGGTCGAAGTATGTCCGTCTGGGTCGTCCCTTACCGGCCCTTCCATCCACATTCGCTCGATATATTTGTTTTGTCAATCTTTCTTCCTTCATCCTCTCCACATGTCCAAACCAACGCAACATTCCTTTCTCAATTCTTGTCACTACATCCTCTTTCAGTCCACAACGTTCTCTAATCACACTATTGCGTATCCTATCATTCAAAGTAACGCCAGACATACTTCTCAAGGACCTCATTTCTACTGCATTAATCCTACTTTCTTGCTTCTTTTGCCATACCCAAGTCTCGCTAGCTAGTCTTCTTCTTCTTCAATTTAAATTTTCAATCTCATTTCAATTTAATTTTGTGCCAAGTATTTTAGTTATTTGATTCTGTCCTAGTCGCCGTTACGTAACTCTCTGGGTACAGTTGTAGACAATATTCAGTTGGAGAACCAACGATCCCTAAGAAAGAGGTTTTTACCTAGTTTAGGGGTCAGAAGTTCGAATTGTATAGTGACAATGTGTACAAGCAATTAGTTAATATTTAATATAAGCTTAGTAATAGGGGTTAAAGTATGAAATTGCCGTTTTATTGCAATAGGTTCTTTGAATTGACATAGAATCTTCATGGTTTGAGGTTTTCGAATGAAACTTTTTTCAAATGGTTTCTATGATGTTCTTTTTTTAAAAAATGTGAAATATTTGACTATCGACTTTCAATTGTTTTTGTTATTCAATTTAGACAAGAAAGATGGATACTGCGAAAATTCGAGTGATTTTTTAATACGAGTTCCGACGCGGAACTAACGCGGCAGAAACAGCCCGCAATATCAATGCTGCGTTTGGAGAGGGGTCTACTAATGAACGCACCGTGCGATTTTGGTTTAAACGCTTTCGTGATGGAAATTTCGACTTAAAGAACGAGCCACGAGGAAGACCGCCCACACAGGTGAATAACGATGAATTAAGAGAGATAGTGGAAGCCGACCCTAGTCAAACTACCCAGGAATTAGCGGCATGGTTTAACGTTACCTTACCCACAATATTGACTCACTTGCGTCAAATCAATAAAATAAAAAAATACGAAAAATGGGTGCCTCATAATTACTCGAATTTTCGCAGTATCCATCTTTCTTGTCTAAATTGAATAACAAAAACAATTGAAAGTCGATATTCAAATGTTTCACATTTTTTAAAAAAAGAACATCATAGAAACCATTTGAAAAAAGTTTCATTCGAAAACCTCAAACCATGAAGATTCTATGTCAATTCAAAGAACCTATTGCAATAAAACGGCAATTTCATACTTTAACCCCTAATATATTAATTTAGTACATTTATTTAATTTTACAGCATATTCATGGGTATTCATATAAGTTGTTATTATTGTTTGTATTTCTATATACAAATAATATAGAAATACAAATAATAATAACTACTTGTCTGTATGTGTGTACCACGTTCCGGGTGCCAAAGGAGAAACGATATGGTCCCAACTGAAAATCAGTTTTGCTGGTGTTATGCTAACTATAGCACACACCGGTAAGTATGCTGAGTTGGAGCCCCTTTTTTGTTATCACGGAGGCACCTGAGGCGTTTGGGGTCTGAGGTGGCTGGGTACCATACATTACTGTATGGTACCCGGCTGCCTTTGACTCTATATGCCTCACATGTTCTCTTCACGATTGTTTTGTTTTATCTCTGTTTTGTTGACGTTCGTGTCTTTTGTTTGTGTACCTTTATGTTTACTTTATGTTTCTGTGACAATTTAAATAAATATCCTCTTTCTTTCTTTCTAGTGTATTTATCCTAAGATAAAAAATGTAGACTGTAAAATAAATTATTATAGTAGATACCTATTCTTGGGTAACAAGCTTGGGTACGACTTTGAGATTTGAAGCTTCAAAGTCACATGGATTGAGATTCGGAGTGGCAGGTCATCGCTTTAAATAACGCCTATGGATCTATTTTGGAAACCTGACGCTACATTTCTGGTTTCTATGCCTTATAAAAGACGTCTATCGATCTATAATCTGTCTGAAAAAAAAGAAAAAAAAAATTCTTCACCGTCGTGGACGAGTAAGATAAGCTCAAAACGTTTGCAAAAAAAGTTTTCTCTTCCGCAGCCCGAGCTAGAGTGAACCTCACCAGGGCCGGCGGCAGGCGGGGCCCCGGGCGCGCTCCGGGCCCCCAGCGCGCAGGGGCGCGGCGCGGATGGCGCAGGCCTACGAGCGGGCGGCGCGCGCGCCCGCGCCCTGCGGATGCGACACGCGCTTCACGCGGTGCTCGGCTGATGATTGGGACAGGTGAGCTGGGGCTCTTTTGGAGTCAGGTGACAATATTTATTACCAACAGCAGGCACACTATTACTATCATAGTAGGTAAGGGTGAAGGTTGAAGCTAACGGTGCAGGAAAACATCGTGAAGAAACCCGCGTCTTGGTTGTCTCAGCACGTATTGACTTGTCTTTCCCGTGGGCTTGGCCGACTAAGCTTTAAGGATGGTACAGAAGCCGGGCAAGCCTACTCTATCTAAAAAACAATGTCTTATGCACTGCAGCGTCCGAGTGGTCCCTTCACCCTTCTAGTGTGAGTGGAGGTGCCACTGGACGGTGCATAAATCATATGTCATTACTATTTGTAATATCTTTCACCTGGTTGTGCAATAAAGTGTTCTCTATTCCTTTGGTTTCTTCTTTTCCTAAGAGTGTAGGTAATCACGTAACAATAATTAATTATGAGACTGGTTGACACAAACGGAAAGAAATAAACGCAAGTAGCGGCAGAAGTACTTTCTGCACAGAGATAAACGACAGCCAAAACTGCGGTGTGATAGACAATTCTGACAATTAGAACTGACTGCTTAGAACCCACGACCTGTTAGTGTCGCTCAATCAGTTTCACTCTCACTTTCACTTTCAAGAACCATCAATCTCACTTCTACAATAGGTCGCAGAAGCAGGAGCCAGCCCGTCTAGACTGCCTTGCATGGGAGGAAGCAGGGACGGTGCGAGGGCAGGGCGGGGGTCGTCGAGGGGCGCTGCAGCTGTGGCAGTTCCTGGCAGCTCTGCTGGCGGCAGGTGCACGCGGCGTCGCCTGGACAGGCCGCGGGCTCGAGTTCAAGCTCACTGAGCCGGAGGAGGTAAGGATCTCTGTTGAATGCGTTCACCTTCTTGGGTTATTGATCTGATTTTGACTTAAAAAATAAGGCCCCCAACCATAACATTCGCTTATATTCTGGGTCTTGCTGGTAGGTCTGTCTTTGGGGAATGGTCTTAACTCACACAATGAGCTGATAGGCAGTTTTGAAGAAAAGTTCTGCAAAGCGCCGATAAACGATTTTTGCTTTTTTAATAAGCCGAATTAATAAGCTTCAATGGGGTCCTCATATAGGAAAATTGGCAAATAGGCTCAGTTCTGCAGCATACGCAGTTAAAAGAATCCGGGACTGACTGATGTCGCAACTGCTAAGCTTGTTTATTTTAGTTACTTCCATGGTATTATGTCCTATGGTATACTACTGTGGGGTCGGGCAGCAGACATTGAGACCATCTTCGTCCTGCAGAAGAGAGTGATCAGATTCATATATAAGCTAGGCAATAGAGATTCGTTAAGAGATTTCTTTAAAGAAACTAACATCCTAACAGTTGCTAGTCAGTATATCTATGAAAATATTATGTACGACAGGAAAAATATCAGTGACTTTAAAACTGTAGGTAGCCAACACAATGTAAATACTAGAAATAGACATAAACTTTCGTTCCCAAAATTTAGGCTAGCAAAGGTTAATATACCCTTTATGGGGCATTGTATACGTTTCTACAATAACATCCCTGAGGATATAATAAGCTTGCCAGAAACGCGGTTCAAAAAATGTGTGAAGCACACTTTGTGCCAAAAAAGCTACTATAACATTAAAGATTATTTAGATGACAATGATGTCTGGAATTAAAGCCAGTTCAATGCATGAGTTTTAGAACATTTATATAAATCCTGTAAATTAAGGACTTGAAAAGACTAAGTTTGGAGATTTTTTGTCCATTTTTTCTCCAAAATGATCTAGATTTTGAAATGGACACCTAGTTTAACTTGTAACGTTCATTAAGTCGCAGTTTCTGTGCTACTTTGAATAAAAAAATTTTGATTTTTTTATTTTTGAATTCTCCACCAGGTGGCGCGGCGATGGGGCGCGCAGAAGAACCGGCCTGCCATGAACTACGATAAGCTATCGCGATCGCTGCGGTACTACTATGAGAAGGGAATCATGCAGAAAGTTGCTGGTGAGTCGGCGGCAAGTTGGTGGTGGTGGTGTCATAATCTATATGGTTATTAGGTAATAACAAAATCCGTATATAAAACACTTAAGGGACTAAATGACTCGAGTTATATTTTGATATATACTTTACTTACTTTATACTTTATTGCACACATAAAATTACACGAATAAAACAAAACATTTACATTTTCATATAGCATGAAGAATTGTCGTAATTTACTTGCTGTGGTAAAATGCCTGTGTAAATTAATGTAGATAGATAGATAATTGTTTATTGAGGCCAACAATCATAAAAGAAATATAAAAACTATACGCATGCCTAATATAGAAAATATTTTTTGTTAACAAACAAAGGGATGTACGCTCAGCATACTCGTAATGCTTAGAGGCATTTTTAGCGCTTATTTTAAGTCTGCTCTCATTTGTCTTGAAGCTTAATACTATAGGTACAAGCACAAAAAACACTATACAAACACACACACACACACACACACACACACACACACACACACACACACACACACACACAAACAAACAAATCTCCAATCGGCATTCAGTTCGAATGGGTGCTTATTTTCCCGCTTCTCTGTTAGGCGATTAGGCAAACAAGACTCAGATTGCAGTATGTTTAGATCGGGGTTGCAATACAAACTTACAATACAAAATCGATATGAACAAACTCAGTCCCATAAAGTTTGTGGTTTAGTTATTTCATGCATTTACACGCGGGATGAGTAAGTTTTGTGTCATGTGTGCACAGGTGAGCGCTACGTGTACAAGTTCGTGTGTTCTCCTGAGGCCCTGTTCGCGTCGTGTTCACCGCCACCGCCGGGGGCCCCAGCGCCCCCACCATACGTTGCACCACCGCCCCCTGCTTACTACCCTGCGCACTTCCACTATCAAGGATAGAGGTATGTGAAGCCCTGCTAAGGAGCCGCTTTAAGGGGCTTAAGTCGCTCCCCTGCGACCTGCATATTACTCTGCGTATTTTCTTTATAGTGTAATCCTTTGAATAGGGGGCAGAGTCTTGCGTTGCACCCCCGCCACCTGAGTATTATCCTGCACATTTATTTACACGTATTTAGACACCCCGTAACGCAAGTGAGTCAAAAATCGACAGAGTTGAAGAGGATATTTTGGGACCGGGCCCTGTAGGCCCGGTCTCGTAGGTCCCATTGCTATAAACAGTACATAAAAAGATTGTGCGGTGCGGTAGAGTGGGTAGTGGGTAGAGCATTGGACTCGGAAGCGAGAGACCCAGATTCGAATCCCGGTGCGAGCATGTGCTTATGACTTTGTTTTCTAAGTTATGTACATTTGTGAAGTTATAGTAGCAATACTCACTAAATGTGAAGGAAAACATCGTGAGGAAACCTGAGTGTCTGAGCTATTCACATATGGGATATGTAAATAGCTCAGACACTCAGGTTTTAATCTTGAAATCGCCAATCCGCGGTGGGCACGCATGGTGATTAAGCCCATACTCTCTCTCTGAGAGAAGGCCTGTGCCCTACAGTGTGACGTACGTATATAGGCTGCTTATGAAACAGATTGTTAGTTTACGAGAAAAACAGGGGTTAGTTAGCAATAAATTAAATATGGTCAGCGAATTGATTTTTGGAAGCTGATAAATTTAATTTTGTTTACTGATCGTCGTGGGATTTTTTTCCTTTTGCTCAGTTAATTTTTGTATTTTTTGTCACTCATATAGTGGCAGCTCAAAATGCTGACTGGAAAGTAAAAGTGAAAAATTGAAATTTGAAAATAAAAAAAAAACACTTATTTTTTATTCTAAAACAATATTACCCATAAAATTGTTTTAGAATTAAGAAAAATGTTGTTAAACTAAAATGTTAAGTCTTTTCTTATTGATTTCGCTGTAGATTTCCCTGTCAATAAATATAATTAGAAGGTAAATAGCGGGGTAGGTTTCCATTTTATCGATGACCAAAACCGTATTTTTTGCCAGACGTTTGATTGACACCCAAATCCAATCAGTTCGGCGTCATTGATTTTCCCGCACAGGGCAAGATGTCGCGTCTCGAATCTGATTATGACGTCATCCGCAGGGCGCCGCGTGACGTCACAGGAGGGAACGCGCTTTGAAGAAAGAAGACGAGCTCGCGAGGAACTTGCACAGTAGAGGTTATACCTATAGCAGGGCTTCCCAAATTGTGCGACGCGACACGCCCCGGGGCGCCGCGGTATTATCCCAGTGACGTCGCTAAGCGATTCACACACATTGCCAGTTGCAGTCAAAAGGAAATCAAAATGAAAGTGTTTTATCCAAAATAACACAGTAACTACACACATACATAGATAGACTCACGCCTGTATTCCAGAGGGGTAGGCAGAGACCAGGGACTGCCACTTGCCACGATCCTGACAGATCACTTTCACTTCCTCAACATTCATTATGCACGCACGCCGGTTTCCGGTAGTTTTTATCTTACCCTTTGCTAATACGAAGTCGAAGTATCTCCGCCTGGAACGTCCCTTACCGGCCGTTTCACCCACATTCGCTCGATATGCTTGTTTCGTCAATATTTCTTCCTTCATCCTCTCCACATGGCCAAACCAACGCAACATTCCTTTCTCAATTCTAGTCACTACATCCACACAGAAACTGTGACTTGATAAACGTTACAAGTAAAAGTAAAGAACACGTATAGATCGCAAATAAATGTAGAGAAATAGACGAGAGTGGCAATTTCCATGCTTCATCCCAGTTTTTAGAAGCTATGCGTAGAAAAGCAAGCACATCCTTCGCCCTGGGGCGTCGCAAAGAAATGTGAAACTAACAAGGACGTCAGAGTCACAATAAGTTTGGGAAGCCCTGACCGATGTGCGCCCATTGGTTAATGCGCGCGACCGTCAATAGCCACACTGTTAGCGACGTGCTCCCTAGTTTGTAATTTTTAAGAATTTTCTTTGAAGTTTAAACATCGTCTTGAAGTTTAAACTACATTTAAACATCAGTCTTGCAATGTATCTATCCGCGGCCGCAACGCGGCATTGTTGTCAAAAGATTTACTTAATTAAAGCTCTTTCTTGTGTTAATTTCGTGTTCCCATTTCTATTCTGCTGGTAGACAACCCTCACCTACTCCATGGAGCGGACCGTCTTCGCTTATTGTTTCGCTTATCTCTAGCCGCGCGCATTGACCAATGAGATGCGAGTATTTTGTTCCCCAGGAGTTCGACACGTGGAACGGAGTATAGGATTTTCCTCGATAAAAATGTCGGTAAAATACGGAAGAAATTTCTAACAAGTTTTGCTGGTCCTCATAATTATTTTACTCATTGATCTGATTAAAAAATCTTATGTACTATTTTTGTACGAAAGTTTGGATCAATGGATATTAAGTACTCAATCGAGCCAGAAAGGCTGAACGAGTCTGGATTAAATTTGGCACAGAGACAATTTTTTGTCTTGTGCGGAAATACAATTCATCATCATCATCATCATCAGCCATTTGACGCCCACGGCAGGACATAGGCCTCCTTCGTGGTTTTCATGACCATGGTGATTGCCATAATCACCACGCTCGGCACGCGGGTTGGCGATCGCAGTATGCGGTTTGAATCTCAGGAAGACGCTGCTGCCCGTCTCCTGGTAATTGATTTCCTTAGTCGCCTTCTACGACATCCACGGAAGGTAATGGAGTGACGATATTCTTAGTCCGGCGCCACACGGTATATGTGAAATAGAATTAGTACTCTAATATCATTGAAGTTTATTTCAACAACCTAGTGAACATTGTAGACATGATTTGAAGGCGGGCTTACACTAAAATATATCTACAATAAATCTACAAGGCCCTCATGGTTTGCTCGGACAATTCGATGTAAGTACATTCCACAGCTCATATTGACAAGTAGGAAGACTAATTGTTCTAATCGGCGGCGAAATGTACCTACGTCGAATTGTCATAATAAACTCTGCATTGTAGATATGTTAAACGCGGGCCAGCCCTCCTGTTACATAACTGTCCACTCTTATTTGGTTACCCATTTTGACGATTATATTCTTTTATAGTACATATGGTGCTACATTACCGCACTAGTGCGATAATGAGCACTTTACGTGCCTATGTCGAAACTTCAAAGGGCCATATGTACTATAAAACGTTGTACGATACACGTGCGAATAGGTAATTCGTAACTCGTGTCGATATAAAACACTCCCTTCGGTCGTGTTTTAATTTATCGCCACTCGTTGCTAATTTCCTACTTTTCGCACTAGTATCGTAATGTACTATTTTGTTGCACTAACTCGTGCCAAGGACAATTTAAAAAAACCTATTTAGAGGCTAAAAATTCCACCCATGCCGGGACTTGAACCCGCGACCTCTGGCTAAGCGTGTTAGCGCTCTCCCAACTGAGCTAATGGGTACGCACAGGCATCAGTGAAATTTCGAGCCTCTTTACAAACTTCTCTGTATTACGTACAGGCAGGCGACATCTGGCCGAAGCAATTTACATCACTTGCAGCCCCGCGTAACCCACTTTGCAGTTAGGTTTTACATCATTACATTTTGACGATTCCAAAGTGTCAAAAACGTACGTATTTAACAGTTTGGAGTGGGTTAAGCCGGACATCTCCGTACAGTGGAGGACTTCTTTAGTAGCGTCCCAGCATGGGTACTAAATTCGGCAGCACATCATCCTTTACATCCATGCACTTTACCCCGTTGAGTTACGGGCGACTTTGGACCTAAAAGGCAAAGCATTGCAAAATGTCACATGTCAAAAAAATACGATTTTTGTTTTTTCATCGAAATAGTATGAAAATTAGTGAATTAGAAGAAAATTAAATCGTAATAGTATACACAGCTAATCAGACCGAGCATTACGATGTCTTGCACGTGTGAAAGAATTATTTTTTTATACAATTTCGATGAAAAAACAAAAATCGTATTTTTTTGACATGTGACATTTTGCAATATGAACGGCGATTGATGTTCTATCGACTGTACGGTGGCGCGAGTCACGCGTTTTGTGGCGCTGAAATGACAGAATTGGAAAGTCGCGACTTTTGACATTTTAAACGCACGATTCGTGTCGTCGTGTACCCGTGCTGGTGTGCATCGTACTTTAGAATCGCTTTTTTATAAGCGATTACAAGATAATATTTTATCGTTTTTTTTTTACAAAAAACGCGAGTCCTTAAAACGCCAATTAAAATGGTCTGTGGTGGAGATTTTACAGGGAAAAGTCGTAAGCACAGATTAAATAAACTGCCTCTTAGCAGTGCTTTAGAGGAATCGTGTTTTTATATGTATATAAGGCCGTAAGAGTTTGGTTGTTGAAAAATTTCGCTCTTAAAAGTGAGCTGACTTTTTTGGATTGACAGGTACAAGTAGGTAGGTAGCCGATTTACAAGCAAATTTTGAGTAAAAATCAGTGTGTAATATGGCGTGCACAGACTAAGGGAACGGGAATCCCCCGAGGGGATAAATGATGGATAAGAATAGGGCGATGGCAAAATGTTAAATTAATCAGACTAGAGAAAACAATAACGAGTGTTTGAATTATGTAAGGAACATTTAGACTGTTACATCTGGCATGCTGTCTCGCTCTCATAAACAATTTTTAGGGTTCCGTACCTCTAAAGGAACAAAAACGGAACCCTTATGAGGATCACCTTGTTGTACGTCCGTCCGTCTGTCTGTCAATTTTAACTCCATACCTCGGAAACGTGTGGAGGTATGAAGTTGGAATAATTACAACCATCTTGCCTCAATCAACCTACTCGGGCCTACAGAGCCTCGAAGCTGTGAAAAAATCAAACTTCTAAGTTAACTTAAAAAAAGTTACAGCCGTTTATGCCGCAAAAAGCGGTGGTAGCCCAGTGGGTAGAACCTCGGACTCGGAAGTGGGAGACCCAGGTTCGATCCCCGGTGCGGGCATGTACCTATGACTTGGTTTTCTAAGTTATGTACATTTGTGAAGTTATAGTAGCAATACCACACGCTAACGGTGAAGGAAAACATCGTGAGGAAACCTGAGTGTCTGAGCTATTCACATACCTCAGCGCTTGATATCGCCAATCCGCGGTGGGCACGCGTGGTGATTAAGCCCATACTCTCTCCCTGAGAGAAGGCCTGTGCCCTACAGTGGGACGTATATAGGCTGCTTATGATAACATCAAGGATTATTTAGAAGACAAATATGTTTGGCATTAAACAGTAGATTAATATTAATTACATGACGATTGTGACTAGTGTTCAACACATTCATGACTAATATTTTAAGTTGAAAACTCTGTTAATTAAGATAAAACGTGTTTTGAAAAGAATAAATGTGGTGTTTCTGCAGCCTATATACCTGCTCATATTATGCCGCAAAAAAGGAATATTTCCACATTCAAGGAAATCAAAATTCATACGATACTTTTCGTTGACCTAGAACTACGAAATTTGGCAAGTAAAATATCGTCGTTTACTACAAATATCTAGGGAAAAATCTGAAAAATTTACATTTGTAACTATAAAAAAAAATTGTCTTTGAAGTTCCGGAAAAGCTTGGAAAAAACATCAACTGTCTAGCTGTCACGGTTCATGAGATATATTCTGGTGACAGACGGACGGACGGACAGTGGAGTCTTAGTAATAGGGTCCATTACTCTTTTGGGTACGGAACCCTAAAAATGTTTACACTGAAACAAATTTTGTCAAACAAAATGCCGAATGAAATGAAATAAATATACGTCTCTCACGCCTGTGAGTACCATATTAATTGTTTTTGATAATGAACGGAGTACTTATGCGATTAAAATCGGTCTCACAATTATTATTCCCCTTTTGTATGTATTTGCGCATCGCCGCCGGCGCCGGCCCTAATAACATTCAGTAATTCGACACCAGTTTGTTTAGGTAGAACATTGGCTAGTGGGTAGCATTGGACTCGGGAACGAGAGACCCAGGTTCAATTCCCAGTGCGGGCATGTACCTATAACTTTGTTTTCTAAGTTACGTACATTCGTGTTGTGGCCATTGTGAGTCGTTATGGGGTGGGGACTAACATTTGTGAAGTCACAATAGCAATACCACTCGCTAACTGTGAAGGAAAACATCGTGAGGAAACCCGAGTGTCTGAGCTATTCAAATACCTCAGCAATTGAAATCGCCAATCCGCGGTGGGCACGCGTGGCGATTAAGCCCATACTCTCTCCCTGACAGAAGGCCTGTGCCCTACAGTGGGACGTATACGTATATAGGCTGCTTATGTGGTTTAGCTGAAAGGGCTTATTTGTGTGTTTGTGTACAGTGCATACCTACAAAAAATGCTTATCACTGGCCACCCCTTCGCGTATGTAATCGAGCGCTTGAATTCGTAGTCTTGTTTATAAAAACACGATTCCTTAAAAAACTCCTCTGAGTCAGTTCAATTAGTCTGTGGTAAAGAGAAAGTCATAACCACAGATTATATTCTTTTAATAAATAAAACCGATAATATATTACAATAACGTTGTTAATAAAAAAGCCGACTTCGAAAAAAATATTCGTGCATAAAAAAGAGTTCGATGAATTTCTCACGGATCTCAGCAATAGATCTGGACCAAATTTAAATTTATCCAAATTTGTATTTGAGGTACCCCCTTTCTAACGGTAGAATAAAATGTTAGAAAAATTTTTTTTAGAGTGCGCCCACAGAACATATCTGTTAGGGTACAGGGGGGCTGCACTTAAATTAGGGATGCAATTATTTTTTTTCACCTACACCACAGTGTGGAGTATCATTGAATTAGCCGTTTATAGTACATTATGATACAAGTGTGGTATGTTGGTCATTCATTAGTTTCATTACACTCGAGTCGGTTTTTAAGCCTGAGCCGAAGGCGAAGGCTTAATGGAGACGAGAAGTGTAATGACCAATGCTCACGTGTTTCATACGACGTTTTTCAACACACTTGCGAGGAAAAGTAAATAAAAAAACAACACTAACGAAATGCAATACTGTGAATAAACTTAACAAACAGAAACCCATTTAAAAGATGGCGGCCGTAATTTTATTTTTTCGCGCGCTCAGCGCTGCATGCGCGCGCAAGTCTGAGATAAGGGCACCGGCAAAGTAGCTAATCTCAGCTATATATATTTCCCTTTGAAATGCTTAAATATAAAATTTTTCTATGCAGACACCCGTTTTTAGTTCTTCTTAACTAGGTACTAGTTTTAATATTTTGTTGCTATCAGTGGAAGCCTGTTAATGACTTTCTGTTCTCATATTTTTAAGTAGTATTAAGTTATATAATGTTAATGGCTTTCCTAAAACTAAATAAATAAATAAAATAATCAGCCACATATTTATAAATTTTGAAATTGGGTATTTATAGGTAAAAATACACCGTCAAAATATAAATACCAACAAGCTAACAAGCAGTTTCATGAAATTCTTTAATTATTTATCACATTTTGAATTTAATTTTATATTTACGCAAATAACTACTTAGCTGTTTTCGAAACATTAATACTTCTTGCTAATATTTAAAAAGATATGTAATGAAAAGGCACTAGTGCGATAATGTAATGTAAAAGGCACGGCATGGGTAATATTCTGCATTATCAGTGTAAATACGCTGTAATAAGACCTACTTTACGAGCAGGTGTGTTGAAAAAAATATTGTAGGTGTAGGAAGATAATTTTTTGATTTAGGGTTTTTTGTTCGAGTAGGGTGTCCCCCCCTCTCCTGGAGCTCTATTTTTGAATCACTCGTATCGCGTCGAGCGCTCGATTTCTACTGATTTTCGTTCGACATCTGAAATTCCGTATTTTTTAATCACTCGACTGCAACGAATGGTCCTTACCACTCGTCTCGCATGGCGATCGGTAGATTAATTGTCAAAAAACGATAAATGTGTGTTGGTACTGTTTGTCATTCTGAGTGTCAACAATCAAAAAGAGTTGACAGTATGTAGTGTTTTGTTTGTAACAAAAGACAAAGATTTTTTATTTAAACAGCCAATAAAACAGTGTTTTACGTTCCGTTTCTGTTACGGTAGTTTCCGGTTTTTTAATTTCTGCGTGGAATGGATAAAATACAATACTTCAAATTGTACTGGCAACACTTCAGGCGAACGATTCAAAAATACGGAAAAACGACATCATGCGACTTAGAAGACGAGTGTGACTTAAGTCGCATTCGACGATACAATTTCATACGAGTGATTCAAAAATAGGTCTCCTGGCTATGCGGTTGATCGTAGAAACGTGCAAAAATTCCGGGCAGTAGCACATATAACGGACTTAAAAGGAAAACTATCACGGCTGAGTCTGCTTCACAAGTTAACGAGTAATAGGCGACCAACTTATAAAAGGGAAAGGAAAACTTCGTATAAAATCCATTGAAAATTACGTTTATGAAGTTGTTAGTTCTGTCAGATAAACCCTCTCTTCTACGGAACCCTACACTGCGCGTGGCCCGACACGCACTTGGCCGGTTTTTTGGAGTCGCTTGACAATGCAAAGTTTATCATTGGGCGTAAGGAATTACCATTACCACGCGAGGTACGTGAACAGCTCATCAGACACTCAGTTATGTTTATGTTAAGAAACACTCAGCAAACTTATGTGATCGATTAAAATATTCAACTTAATTTCCTGCCCAAGTAGGTACACTGACTCTTAAATAAATAAGTAGGTACCTACCTAACTAAACATTTAACAAAAGGGAACGTTGTAATAAATTTATTGTGTAAACGCACACAGGCTTGTTCACTTCGAGATGTGGGGTGAGTCTCCACAAGCGGCCTGGCATAACCACCCCAATTGATTTTTAGGACCCACGACCGAGTACCTGAAATCAAGGACCTGGGACTACACAATACATTACATAAACTCACGCCTGTACCCCGGAGCCTAACCCCGGAGTGGCAGTCGGAGACCAGGGATTGCCACTTGCTAATCCTGACATACCTCTTTCGCTTCATCAATATTAATAGTCATTGCATGCACGTACGCCGGCTTTGGCTACTAGGTACCTACCTGGGACAAGCATAGTAGATAGCAAACCCAAGGCTTAAGTCACGTGATCCTCCCGCTAGAAGCTTCCACACTGACAACCCTTTGTGGAATACCTGCGATGCATGGTCTGATCAGTGGAAATCAAACTGGCCCCCCAAGTGACACTTTTGAGCTCAACACTCGTAAGCACCCCGCTAGCTTCAAAGCACTGCGCAATATCTGGTGGCGACTTAACCGCCTCAGAACGGGGGTGGGTAACTGTGCCTACATGTGGCGCAAATGGGGATGGTGTGACTCTAAGGCCTGCGAATGTGGACACCCACAACAAACTGTCGACCGTATGGTCTTCGACTGACCACTAAATAGATACAACGGGCCGAAGGACAACTTCAAAAACCTCACCGCGGCGAGTCGGCAACGTAGGTATTTGAACAACTGCAAATTTTAATTTTAGCTCTTATATATTAATATGGCATAAATATGACAAAATAATAATTTAATGTTCTATAATTAATAATATAAAGTTCCGTGTGGCACCTGATTAAGAATAGTGTCACTCCATTTCCTTCCGTGGATGTCGTAGAAGGTGACTAAGGAAGTAAATTACCAGGAGACGGGCAGCAGCGTCTTCCTGAGATTCCAACCGCATACTGCGATCGCCGACCCGCTTGCCGAGCGTGGCGATTATGGCTAAACCCCTCATTATGAAAACCACGAAGGAGGCCTATGTCCTGCAGTGGGTATCAAATGGCTGATGATGATGATGAAAATATTAATATGGCATTAATATGACAAAATAATAATTTATTGCAATGTATCTACTCATTAAGACCAATGTTGAACGCCATACAATAGATAACGCCATACAATAAATGCCGAAAACGGCCGTTTTTATTGATCGTCCTATTTAGTCACAGGGTTTTGGCTTCAGGTTATAAAAGTACTCTGTGGCTTCAGGTACTCTGTCATAAATTACCAGGAGCAGGGTAGCAGCGTCTTCCGATTCCAACCCCATACTGCGATCGCCGACCCGCCTGCCAAGCGTGGCGATTATGGCAAGAGAGGGTGGTGGTGGTTATAAAAACCACGAGGGAGGCCTGTGTCCTGCAGTGGACGGCAAGTGGTTGATGATGATGATGATGATGACTCTGACATGGGTCCTAAAAATCACAATTTACGCGCTGAAATCTGGATGGTTTGAAAGCCGCGGTAATGTAATTAGTAATTAAAAATGCCATAACATAAACTCACGCCTGTATCCTAGAGGGGTAGGCAGAGACCAGGGACTGCCACTTGCTACGATCCTGACAGATCACTTTCGCTTCCTCGCAAATTTTGATTTTTTTTTCAAACAATTGGCATTCAATAAAATTAGTACCGCCTCTCCGTCTAACAGAACAATGACCCCGCGGCGCGCGCGCAAGCTCCGGAAGCTACTAATGGTTCTCGTAGTGTCGAGATAACTTCGGAAGGAGCCTTTAAAAAAAAAACTAGCGAATTCGACATCTATCGTTAAGGCACGTCATTTTGCTATGACTCTCAATTCATCAGTGTGTTTCATTAACGCGCACCAATAGATAGCATACAATACAAGTATTATATTCGTTTTGTTGCACTAACCCGTGCTGAGGACAATTTTAAAACCTATTTAGAGGCTCAAAATTCCACCCATGCCGGGACTTGAACTCATTCGGTTAGGCTGTGGAACGCACTGCCACAGAAAATACGCGCCAGTCCCACAATTGGTGCATTTAAGAAGCAGTTGAAAGAGCACTGTCATAACTTTGAGCTATATATTAATGTATTATTTACAATGAATTTTATTAATTTTTACAGGTAGGTACTTTAAATACCTATTTAGAAGCTGGCTAAATAGGTATTTAAAGTACCTACCTGTAAAAATTAATGACGTCCATGCCGGGACTTGAACCCGCGACCTCATTTAGAAGTATGTATAAATGTACGTATTGTAGAAGTATAATTTGTAGTCGGTGCCCAAAATATATACGTACTGGTCACGAAACTGGGCACCGACTACAACATTTTAAATTTAATATTTTTTTATCTGTGATTTTGATCAAACTATAATATACTATAATTTGTACTTTTGATAAATGTAGTCGGAGGGTTTGGTTGGTAATAAGATTACGTACATTTTAAATACATTTTGTTATCCCTAATATCAAAATGATTGATTTTAGAGTCACATTTTCTCAATACAAAACTATATACAGGATAAGAAAAATATGTCTTGAGTGTCCGTAATTATTAAATTAATAGCAAATTATACATACCTATCTATCAAATCCTCAGAATACATTTATAAAAATATACCAACTATTTTTTATGCAGTAATTAAGATTACTTTATATTTGGGCCAATGTAGCCAAGTGAATAAAAGTTAAATAAATATATAAAAATGTTAGATTGCGCGAGAGAGACAGCACATCACACGTAATAGCAGCCTTAAGAGGTTTCTATATATAAGTATGGTTACAATACATAACGTACGATTCTACTTAAAATATTATAAACTCACTAACCGAAATTTAATAAATGTAGTGAGTGACAGCCCTTCCAACGGTACCTAGAAATGAAATTAATGGTAAAAAATAACTAAATTTAAGACGAAATACTACTTACCTACTTGGAATAAAAATAATATGATTCTAATAACGTAATGTATGTACGGCTTTTTGGATTTAATAAAAAGCATTAGCTCTAGGTTTAAGGTAATAACTAAGTAGACAAGAAAAAATATGTTAATAATATTCGAATTAAGAATAAATGCAATACTATCATAGTAAACACACAATCGCCTCCTCATTTCTATCATCGCATTCTCACGTTATGTAAACTGAGTGTAAAAAAATTGTATGCCTACTTTTCATAAATGTGGTCTAGCGCGTGGTCTAGCCCCAGACCACATTAATTTTATCAAAGTATTCTATTTTTTATAAGAAAAGTTGCTTCCATAAATAAAAATAAAAACTGACTTCGAAACACTACAACAGCACTAGAAAGTTAGAAATAATTTAAATAATTAGAAGTAGAAGTATTTATACATATATGTATTGTAGAAGTATAATTTGTAGTCGGTGCCCAGTTTCAAGACCAGCACGTATATTTTGGGCACCGGCTCCAAATTATACTTCTACAATACCTACGTGTATAAATACTTCTACTTCTAATTATTTAAATTATTTCTAACTTTGTAGTGCTGTAGTGATTCGAAGTCGGTTTTTATTTTTTATTTAAAAATTTTTTTTATAAGAAAAGTTGCTTCCAAAATTACTAATTTTCTCAATTTCGGCGCTATGTAAGCCAACTCTGAATTTTCAATAATGCTTTTTTAGGGTTCCGTACCCAAAGGGGTAAGGGACCCTATTACTAAGACTTCACTGTCCGTCTGTCCGTCTGTCACCAGGCTGTATCTCATGAACCGTGATAGCTAGGCAGTTGAAATTTTCACAGATGATGTATTTCTGTTGCCGCTATAACAACAAATAGTAAAAACAGAATAAAAGAAATATTTAAGGTCCCATACAAGAAACGTGATTTTTTTTGCTGTTTTTAGGGTTCCGTACCCAAAGAGACCCTATTACTAAGACTTCGCTGTCTGTCTCCACAAATCAAGTACGGCGACCTCCAGTGGAAATCGAACCAACGACCTCTGTTTTGGTAGGGTAGCGTGCTAAACGCTAGACGGACGAGACAATCATCACAACGTCGTTAAGTTGTCGGTTGTAGGTAAGTTTAAGCATTGCTTAAGGTCATCTGGGCTCTATTTTATAGAACTACAATTCATGGTTGCACAGCAAATTAACGCACAAATTGACAGGTAGGAAGACTCTGCTACGTGAGGAACATCGAATTATCATAATAAAGTTTTATAAGACGCAGCCCAGATAGACAAGTCCAAAGAAAAAAGTATTTCACAAAAATAACAATCTTTTATTAATTTATTTTGCGTAGATTTTATAATTAATTAACACACAAAAATATACTGTCACATTAACAATACTTGGCTTAAGAGGTAGCCTGATACACGGGTGTAATTTATACTAACACAACAATGAGTTTTCAACGTTCAACGTCCAATATCTGATTTGAGATTTGATAATGAAATACTTGAGTAGCTATACATTTTAACGGGTCTAATCGCGATTAACGTCGGGTTAAGTTAAATTAAGGTACTTAATTAAATAGACCTAATAAATAATTTAACATAATAATTAAGTTAATGTAGAGTAACTCACCTCTACGATTCATCTTCTCTGTACAAGGTTAGTTTTTTCGTGTGGAAATAATATGTGAATTGTATTTGAATTTGAATAAATAGTATTAAATACTATGCGATTAGACCTGTTCGAATGTATAACTATATAAAAGCATCGCGAGTTCTTAAAAACAAGCGGCAGGTTTCTCAAAAAAACCGCCCTAGGGTACTAACCACGCACCGGTTCCTGAATTGAGAATTTCACCAAGTGACCAAATACGAAGACGCTGGACGCAAGCCGCTTCCGACCGGTCTTTTTGGAAATCTATGGAATATAGGCCATTCAACAGTGGACTTCTTGTGACTGAAATATTATGATGATGAACCGAATACACATAGTTTTGTATTTAAAATTTCACTAAGTAACCAAATACTTATCCAGTGTTCTGTCTCGATCTTTTGCGACAAACTTGAACAATGCTTAGGTATAACTGAGTGAAATTCTCAATTTAGAAACTGCTCCTTTATTACGCGCACCAAATACTGAACGATTCCAATCGTATAACTGCCAAATTCCATACAAATTTCTATCGCAATTGTCAGGATTCCGACAGGATTTGGTGAGCGTAATTAGGCCCCTGGACGTCAGAAACTCGCAGTTAAGTGTCACTTATCCTATTGTTTATCAAATCAGAAACCGGCAATAAATGTGCTACATTGGGTATATCGTTACAATGTAAAGACAGCAGCTTTAGGATAATATACGAATATTCTTTGTTCCGCAAGAAACACAAGAAATTAAAGTACACATTTGCTGTAGCGTAAGAGATTAACACTTAAAGCGATTTATCGCCTACTTAAAAGCGTATAAAAATATTGAGAAATAACGCTTGGTGCAATTCACCATTATGAATACGAGTTCGTTTCAATCTACAAAAAGCTGCTATGAACGAAGTACAAAAACAATTTTATAACACTAAAAATACATTGCACATAAGATACTTACAGAGTAAAATAAACTAATTGATGAATTATGTAATTAATTAATTAATTATTGCACTTTACAAACAGGCAATCGACAGTATTACAAGGCACACGTTTTGTGACAAAACAACCAGTTTTGGACGTGCTTCTATACATTTATACAAGGTGATGTTAAAAAAAAAACGCAAAGCCAAAAAGCCATCTTTTTGAGAAACCATTTTAATAAGTCAAACTTACGTTAATAAGTTTACTTATTAAATTAGTAATTTGTTTCTTAAAATAATCTCGCAGCTTGACGCGGTTATACATACATAAACTCACGCATGTAACCTCTTTGGTTTCATCAACACGCGTCAATTCGAATGAAAATTTTTAATTAATCTCGCAATAAAATTTTTAGTCTAGCCATGACCACGATGCTTGCAACCGTGTCGAAATATTGCGGGGTCATACAAATAACTATCGAGGATTCATACAAATATCGGGGGCGAATACCTCGTGGGAATTATTGGGCTAGTACCAATAGAGCCCCCCCGGCTTATTGGTAAAAGAAATACTATTAAAACGAATATCGGAGATTCATACAGACCGATATCGGGGACTCATACACACAAATCTTGGCAGCCCATACCAATAAATATCGGAGGCCCATACACATAAATGTCGAGGGCTCATACAAACAATTATCATGGGCTCATACAAATATCGGAGGCACATACAAATATTGAAGGATTATACAAACAAATATCGGGAGCCCATACAAATATTCAAACAAACAAATAAATATCGACAATTCCTCCATACCCAGCTTAGAAGACATACCTATTATATAAGTATTTTATTTTTTGTGCATTAAAGCGCAACAAACCGACACCCTGTATAAAACAGGGGCGGGCGGTGACATTCTAAAATTGACAAAAAAGCACCGTAAACATACGTCATTCATTACCAGCAGTAGTCGCATCGCTTTGACCTCAGGCTGCCAACAAACAGCGACTGAACGCAGGTCACCAGAGGTGCAGCGGGATGGGTACAGACTTCTATTGTGGACAGTCCATTGTGACAGCGCCTTATTGACACGACTAATCAAGCGGATTGCCGTTAAGGGCGGGTGCACACCGGGTGAGGAATATTTTAATTTTTCATTTATACTTACATAAGCAGCCTATACGAGTATACGTCCCGCTGCAGGGCACAGGCCTTCTCTCAGAGAGATAGTATGGGCTTAATCTCTCACCAGGACCTCACCCTCGGCAAAAATTACAAAAAAAAAATGAAGTTACGTCCCAAAAATATTTCGGCAAATTATTTATTGACAAAACAATTATTTTATATAAACTCAAAAATATTGATTACCTATCAGTTTTCAGCGTGTATTACCTCCGGCCGGTGTGCCCTCGACCTAACTCTTGTGTGTTTAGTTTAGTTTCCAAGTGACAGGTGACAATGGTGCGAGGGGCGACTCCAACAATGGACCGGTGACGCGCGCCTTTCACACACCGGTGGGGTGAAATGGTGAAGACACGGCTAATCACTTTCAGTTACGTGAATAATAATTGTAATGAACCGAGTCATTTATTTATTGAAAAAAAAAAAAACATTTATTTACATTGCCACAAAAAACTGAAATAAAAAATAACCAACAACCCGACTGCTGATCATTAACTACTAAGCAGACGGGACCAACCAACCTAAGGAGTAACATTGCTGAGCATTGTTAGCGCATCCTTAGTACCCGCAATGAATGACTAAAGAATGTTGAGGAAGCGACAGTGAACTGTCAGGATCGCAGCAAGTGGCAGTCCCTGGTCTCTGCCTACCCCTCCGGGATGCAGGCGTGAGTTTATGTATGTATGTATTACAACTTCATTGCACAAATACATGTTTGGGACCTATCATCGCCATAAGCTATACATCTCATTGTGCGAGTATTATTAACCGAATTCAAAAAAGGAGGAGGTTCTGAATTCGTCGGAATCTTTTCTTTTATTTACTCGAAGACGCGTGGACCGATTTGGAAAATTCTTTTTTTCGTTTAGAAGGTTTGGAAAGACTTCACTGGTGGTCCCAAAGTCATCAATTCAGGATTTGATGATGGGATCCTGGAGAAATCGAGGGACCTCTTCAAGGCACACTTGAAGTGTTTGGCTAAGACTCGGCTGTCCGTCCGTCCGTCCGTCGGTCACCAGGCTGTATCTCATGAACCGTGATAGTTAGACAGTTGAAATTTTCACAGATGATGCAATTCTGTTGCCCCTATAGTGACAAATACTAAAAACAGAATAAAATAAATATTTAAGTGGGGCTCCCATACAACAAACGTGATTTTTTTGCCGTTTTCTGCTCGATATTAATAACGGCAACAGGTAGACGCTTGAAATATTCAAATGTTGTAAAGATAATGGCATGGAACCCTTCTTGCGCGAGTCCGACTTGCACTTGGCCGGTTTTTTTATTAGTTTTCACTAATCGTACCTCAATGTCGCGACATTGTCGTCTACAGTGCAGGGTTTGTGGTCGCGATTCGGCATGTTATTATCTGACAGGCTCTCCTCAGTCCCCCGCCGCCCCCCGTCGCGCACGTCGCACCCCCACTGCGCCTTTGACTAGCAGAATGTGCACTGCAGAAGGGACTCTCCGTCGAGCGCGCATAATTTAAATTTACTTTAAATGTATTATTGCTAACATAGTTTACGTCACCATTGTTACTAACACACTACATGGGCATTGCCTGAAATAAATAAAAACAAAAAATCCTTTCGCAAGCCGACAATGTTTTTTATTTTATTCAATTACAAAAATATCACAGCGTAAATATAATTTAAGATGGATAATTTAATTAGAATTAACTTAGGCCAATTAAGAGCTTCTTTTAAATGGTGAGAGTCACAAATAGTTAATTTTTCATGAGGATTTTACGAAAATAAAGCAAATGAGCTAAGCTACAAATATAAAACTTTGGTACTATATTACTAATACTAACAGGGGATGTGTGTTTTCAGTATATCATATAGGAATTTCGCATCAATCCATGCTTGGTATGTTTAAAAGAAAGAAAGTATTTTGCCTAGTGTTGCTATGGTTTACTGTAATTTAATCTTATCAAGTCTATTGGAAATACCAGTTTAATAAATTGTCTCATTCGAATTTGTTGCATTTCATTGAAGAGCTGCGAGTGATCTATTAAAATTTACCAATGGTTGTGGATTACAGTGGAAAAATAAACTGATAATTATTACACGACCAGGTAAATCAAACGGACCAGCGTAGTCGTCGGGAAACAATGGACGATATTGTCAGGGGGCACCTAAGAGGACTTTTGTATGAAAATAAAGCTTACATCAAATTGAAAAAACTGCCCCATTGAAATTGCTGTCGCAGAAAGCGGCACTAAAACCATTATCAATACGTTAACAAAACTGTTAAATGCTGGATTCGCTTACATTATTAAGCTGCTTAAAGACGTAATGAATTCTGTCAACAAAAAGGCAATAATGAACACTAGAGACAGCCACGGAAACACTTTCAACCTTTTGAATATAAAAGTGTGCGATGATTCAGTTTTGGGCACTCTTGAAACAGGAGTCTAGCATGTGTGCGAGTCATAGAGACTACAAAACTGAACTCGCGCGTTAAGGAGGATGGCGACCCGTCAAGGTCGGTCTCGCACTAACTAGTATCCGAATATAGCAGTTCAATATAGTAGGAGTAAGTAAGTAAGTAAGTAAATTATTTATTTGATACTCAAATCTTAATATCTATAACAATACAAATTCAGATCACAGTTGGGTTAGATTTGGCACCAAATTGGTCTCCACTCAGCATCATGCCGTGGCCAGTAGCGACCACGACGCTGGTTTTCAGTGGTTACCATTTACGGCACAAACAAAGAAAAAGAAACTTAAATACATCAATACATTTATGAAAATATTATGTACGTTAGAAAAAATATCAAAGACTTCGAAAATGTTGGTGGCCACCATAATGATTTCTGATTTCAGATTTCTGCTGAAATAAGCTCGCCATGTACACTTTTTAATTCTGTAAATGTTTTATTTTATTCATGTAATACTAGAAATAAACATAAATTGTCATTTCCACGATTTAGACTTGCAAAAGCTGACACATCCTTTATGGGGCACTGTTTAAGGTTCTACAACAAAACTCCTCAAGATATATTAGAGCCACCTCCAACGCACATTCAGTGCTAAGCACATTCTGTGCAAAAAGGCTCACTATAACATCAAGGATTATTTAGAAGACAAAGATGTTTGGCATTAAACAGTAGATTAATATTAATTACAGGACGATTGTGACCAGTGCTCAACACATTCATGACTAATACCTCAAGTTGAAAACTCCGTTAATTAAGTTGAAACGTGTTTTGAAAAGAACAAATGTGGAGTTTCCCCGTTAGCTTCCTCTCCACACAATCCACTAATTGTGAAACCAACAACCTTGACGTTCATTAAGTAAACATTCTGTTTTTATAATGAATAAAAATATTTGAATTGAATTGAATTGAATACACTAAAATACAAAGACCGGTCCAAAAAACATTTTAGGCAAAAATTGTGTGACAATTTAAGAAACGCTCACTGTATATAATATTAAAATTCTTATAAATAGTTACGTGTGTATATGTGTGTGGTTGTTAAGTGTGTGATATATACGCTTTGGTGTACCAAATTACCAAATTAGAAACGGCAAGAATATGGAACGCGTTGCCGTCGTCTGTTTCTCCAACGACATATATAACGCCCCGCGTCTATGAGACCAGAGTTAACCAGCATTAACATCTTAGACCCCGTCTCCGTTCATCGGGCAAGATTATTCCGAGCCGCCACAACACGAGTCACAGCGGCCACAATGATAGCCAACCTTCGATAGGAGACGGAACTACAAGAAGCCAAACTGGAATAAGAATATGTACTAACACTAGAATAAGATCACTAACAACTTTATATAAATTTTTATATTTGAAATAAAATTAATTGAATTGAATTGAATTGAAGAAGAAGTCAAATGTTAAACAGTATAAATTAAAAAAAAATACAATCCAGATGCGCATTAGTAAGTTGCTCTTCTGTAAGGAACATATTGTGCTCCGCCGAGCCCTGTAGCATTTTGACGGGCTGTCATTGCTGCGTTTAGCGTGCCGCAGAGACGGCAGACGGCCCTTTGGTTCCTTTGATTGATCCGAAGATGGTTTGGCTGGAGAAAGGTACGCCCCGCCGCGATTTCTCCCTTTGGGAGACGTCTCACGACCGACAAGATCGACTTGGTTTGCTCCAGGGCCCAAACCTACATTAAGATTGTATTTTCGCTAAAAACGGCCTGTCATTTGGTCCAAGGCACACCGACTAATAAATAATTAGTTGGTAAACGTAACAAAACATTACATAATCGCACGCATGTGTCCCGGGGGGGTAGGCAGAGACCAGACCAGGGACTGCCGCTTGCCACAGGCCTGACAGATCTCTTTCGCTTCATCATCATTAATTAGTCGTTGCATGCACGCACGCCGGTTTCGGGTACTTTTTATCTTGCTCTTTTTCTTATCACAAGCATGTTATTTAACTTTTATTACCCGACTGCGGCGGAGCCCAGAAGGAGTTTTTGTTAACGTTTTTTATTGTGCAATAAAGTCTAACAAACAAAAAAACACAACCCCTATTTGGTCCTTCGCAGAACTTTGAGTCATTTTCAATGCGCTCTAAGGTTACAATAAATATATAGCTATTTCTAATGACTGAAACGTTATTCAACTGAGCAGTTATTTCTGAGATAAAATAAGAATATTCTTTATTCATAAGCAGCCTATATACGTCCCACTGTAGGGCACAGGCCTTCTCTCAGAGAGAGAGAGAGTATGGGCTTAATCACCACGCGTGCTCACCGCGGATTGGCGATTTAAAGCGCTGAGGTATGTCAATAGCTCAGACACCCAGGTTTCCTCACGACGTCTTCCTTCACCGTTAGCGAGTGGTATTGCTACTATAACTTCTACTATTCTTTATTGTAAAAGGAAAATCACAACATAAAATTTTTACAAAAATACAGTACAATTGGCGGCCTTATTGCTAATAGCAATTTCTTCCAGAGATATTGGATTTAATATCAAAATTTTATGAATGAAATGAAATTTCACTTTTTCAGCATTTACATGGTACAGTAAGCATGATTAACTCTAAGGAGAAAATTTTATATCATTTTTTTATCTTATCTTATCTAATAACCGTGAAGGAAAACATCGTGAGAAAACCTGAGTCTCGAAGGTGTTGACACACCTCTTTGCTTGAAATAGCTAGTCCGCGGTGGGCACGCCTGGTGATTAAGCCCTCTGAGAGAAGGCCTGTGCCCTGTAGTGGGACGTATACAGGCTACATAAAAAAAAATATTCAATTTTGGCACAATTTCATGAGAGTATAGGAGTAGAACTGTCTATGAAGCAACTATAAATTGCAGATTTCAAATATCTTCTTTCCCCCGGTTTCTCAAACGTTTCTCGTAGTTGGTTAGCAAACAAAACCACAACTGACAACAGTAGTGTTAACAAGAGAAATTCAAAACTAGTAGCGCTATCTAGTGAGGAGTAGCTGAAGCCAACTCATGTTTTAACAAAAAATTTTGTTCCGTGAAGAGCACTTTGATCTCATTCTATGGTATTCTGAAGTTAACCAAATCAAGATAATATTTAAAATTATAAAAATATATTACATACTTACAGCCTTATTTATAAAAGGGTTTATTTAATAATTTGTATGCACAATTACAAAAAAAGTCGACACCACTGAAACATTACTAAGACGGAGTTAAGCTGGTTTACGTCAGGAATTCCTGCTATAAACTGGCTATAACTCCCGGTAAACAGTACTTCAGTCGAATGGACTTTTTATAAATAAGGCCGTTATACTGTAACCATTTATTTTCCAGGACTAGAGCATGGATACCGGTTTTCGGTAATACCGAAAAACCGGAATACCGGACAGAAAATTCAAATTTGAAAAACCGGTTTTTTATAATCCTAATACCGGTATTTCGATAGTTTCGGTATTACTATACCCACCTTGCCAATTGCAGTTCAAGGCAGGATTCTCGAAGTTGTTAAGGAGTATGTTTACTTCGGGCAAACCATGCAGTTAGGTAAAAACAACTTCGAGAAAGAGGCCACTAGAAGAATACAGCTGGGCTGGGCAGCGTATGGGAAACTACGTCGAGTCTTCACATCGCCCATCCCACAGAGTCTCAAGACGAAAGTCTTCAATCAGTGCGTCCTATGGTGCCGAAACGTGGACACTCACGGTGGGGCTGGTCCACAAATTTAAAGTCGCTCAGCATGCTATGGAAAGGGCTATGCTCGGGGTTTCTCTGAAAGATCGAGTTCGAAACGAGGTGATCCGACAGAGAACCAAAGTCACCGACATAGCCCACAGAATTAGCATGCTGAAGTGGCAGTGCGCCGGCAATATTATCCGAAGAACTGATAACCGATGGGGTAGACGAGTTCTCGAGTGGAGACCGCGGATTGGTAAACGTAGTGTGGGACGTCCTCAGACTCGGTGGAGCGATGATCTTCGCAGGGCGGCTGGCAAGAGCTGGATGAGAGTAGCCGAGGACCGTGCTCAGTGGCGTGCTATAGGAGAGGCCTATGTCCAGCAGTGGACAAGCATAGGCTGATGATGATGATACCCAGCTTCTAGACGCGCTGTTCGATTCAACATCCTTATAATAACTTCATAACGTAAAACATTGGGACTTTTCTAGATTTCCCATCTGGTTTTACGATTTTGCTGCAATTTTTGAGAGCCTGAGAATGTCTAAATACAGAACTCATGCTTTCTAGGGTTTTGGAGTTTCGGTATCAATACCTACAGTCAAATGTTTAACACTTACCTTAAATATAGTTTCGAATTAACTGATGGGTACTAATTAAAATCACAGTTCGCTCCCGTGAATTGCGGTGCCTCACAAGAAACTAATGTGGGTCTCCTGCTCTATGTGGTGTACCTACGGTACAGTAGTGACATAATACAGTATTGTAACTAACATAACATAAACTCACGCCTGTATCCCAGAGGGGTAGGCAGAGACCAGGGACTGCCACTTGCTACGATCCTGACAGATCACTTTCGCTTCCTCAACATTCATTAGTCGTTGCATGCACGCACGCCGGTTTCGGGTATATTTTATCTTGCCCTTTGCTAATACATCCCTTATTTGGTCGAAGTATGTCCGTCTGGGTCGTCCCTTACCGGCCCTTCCATTCACATTCGCTCGATATATTTGTTTTGTCAATCTTTCTGCCTTCATCCTCTCTAAATGTTCAAACCAACGCAACATTCCTTTCTCAATTCTAGTCACTACATCCTATTTCAGTCCACAATGTTCTCTAATCACACTATTGCGTATCCTGTCATTCAAAGTAACACCAGACATACTTCTCAAGGACCTCATTTCTGCTGCATTAGTCCTACTTTCTTGCTTCTTTTGCCATACCCAAGTCTCGCTAGCATACATAAGTGTTGGGACCAGCACTCCATTATGGATAGCCAATCTAGCTCTTTTGGAGATGTTTTGGTCACTCACAAAGGATTGCAATGCACCGTTTTCACAATTTCCTGCTTTTACTCTTCTTTCTATATCACCTTCACACTTGCCATCCCTGGTAAAGAGGCTCCCCAAATAGACAAATTCTTTCACTTGTTCTACCCTTTCACCTCTAGTCCTTATCTTGCACTGAGTCATTACATCATCTTTTTCGAACACCATTACTTTTGTCTTACTCACATTAATGTTCATTCCTTTCCTTTTAAACGCCTCATCTATTACTGCTACTTGTGTCTACAAGTCTTCAACCGACGATGCGAACAAAACCTGATCGTCGGCGTATAACAAGCATTTGACCAGTAGCTCACCCATCCTTATCCCAAAGTCATTTTCTGTCAAATCAGTCAGGCAACTGTCCATGAATAAGTCGAACAACCAGGGGGAGGCGACACATCCTTGTCTCACACCCCTGCGTATGCTAAACCAGTCAGTATACGCCCCATTAATTCTAACGCAAGCACTGGAGTCTTCATAGAGAGACTTCAGAGCTCGCAGCAAGACGCTGTCCACCCCATACACGGACAGTACCGTGACGTATTGTAACTAACTGTAAGTATCTTCAACAGCCACCAAGTGAAAGATATTACCGACAATGGGCATTGACCTAAATATTGTTTTTGAAGTTAGAATGCGAGGTTAGCCGCCGCGGGAGGATATATGACAATTTATTTTAAAGGTATGAGGTCATATAATATTCACTGATTTCTTGTATCTTTGTGAATAAAGTGTGTGACTAATTCGACATTCTAACGTTCGTTCAACACGTGAATGAAAGTAAGTTTAATATTTTTTTATAAAATATGTCAAGATATTGACATTTTGGTATTCCGTAAAAACAAATATAATATATTTTTTCTTACGTTTGCATAGATAAGGAGTCTTTTAAGTTTTGTTTATTTAGAGTTTTTGTATCGAGTCATGGTATCACTAGAAACTGACAGCTTGTAGGATACCAGTTGATGATGTACTTCCGTGCATGACGTATTTCCGGTTACGTAGACTCCGATTCTTTTTTTTTCGCTTTAAAAATTTGTTAAAGCAGCCCCAATCGAAATATTCAGCCTGGGCTCTCAAAATTACTTATATTCTCGAAAAAATATATAAATACAAAACTTATTGTTTGAAGGACAATGGCCATTCTTTTATTTTAACAAAAAAATCATCAATACCGAAAAAATACCGAAATACCGGAATTCCGGTATTTCAAATGTTGATATCGAAAAAATACCGGTTTTAGAAAAAGGGTCCGGTATTCCATGCTCTATCCAGGACTAAGAACGTTTATACCAACTAGTTAGGCTACTCGATAACAGACGGCGCTGCTAACTAAAGTGACCGAGCGCCAATAATAATTGGGGAGGGCGTTCGAATAAGTCGGACTTTTCTTTCATAAGGTTCAAATAATAAAGTTTATTTTATCTTACGCTTTGTTATTTTTTGCTATAAGTGTTGTTTCTGAGACTTCCGATTGTATCTGAATAAACGTTTTTCAATTGAGGCCGTCAGCGCAAAAAAGTGGCCAAACCCACCATTTTTAATATTCGTTCTTATCTATTGCAATTTATTTAGAAGGTAATAACCCGACCTGTCCCTTGTTTCACCCATGGATAACAGATGGCGTTGTAGACATTATTTTTGTGCGTATTGTTTTTCCCTTGAATCAGACTACCTATGTATTCTATGCCCTGACGGCCTTAATTTCAAATTGATCAATTCAATTCTGCTTCATGGACTCACTGCACTGATTATGCAGTACAAGAAATACCCAATTGTGAGAACGTTTATCGAAATATCAGAAATTGAAATCTATTAAGAATACGTTCTTACGTGAAGCATGCTATCTCGCCCGCGTAATTTAAGAACCCATTGTAATAAATAGAGCAACTTTTGATGAATGTGGTCTGAGGGTTTGATGCATAATTAAATTACGGATTAAATTTCCTATAGTACGCAGTTTTTAATAAAGAAAAGTTGTTTCCAAAATTAAACATTTTCGCATAAAATTTTCTCAAACAAAGATTTAGTACACGACGCCTTGAACCTTAGCAATTTAATCATCCATCAAACCTCAGACCACATTTATCTAAAGTTACTAATTTTATTACGACAATTAAAAATGTTAAATTGTGCGAGCGAGACAGCACGTTCCACGTGAGAACAGTCTTAAGTTAAGACGTATTGTGCTTAGCTGACTAAAAATATTTGAGTTTGAGTTAAGTTCCATAGATACATACAAAATTTATTGTCAAGGAGATCATCATGGTCCATTATTTCTTAGTTATTCAGCTTTGCGTTAAACACTACGCTAATCTACGAATAACAAACCGTATAAGTATTTCTTCCTACAAAATTCACTCTCAAAAACGGCCCCAGCCCTCTCGACTAGTCTGTACCAATGAGGTGAGCGCAAGATGTCCTGTAGAGCAAATCACTCCGTGATTGGTTCATTCCGTGCGCCGTGCGTGACGACGTGAACGTTGATTGGGCGATAGTCAGTGACAGCGTAACTTATGATTGGTTTTATACAAAAACATCAAACCATTGACTTCGTGATGACCCGTCGAAATATCTAGGTACTTCGCAAGACGGTGGCAGGTGCATAGGTATTTTGCCGGGTACTACTGAACTCGCTCCGTTTGTTGACACAATTGACAAGCCCCGCGTGGGGTCATTTTTTTTGCGCTAGTTAGACACCTGTTTTTAATCACTGATCCTAATACTTAAGGGGGTGCAAGTAGTAACACTGGCGCCACCGAGGAAAGAAAATCATACCTTTTTTAGGGTTCCGTACCCGAAGGGTAAAAACGGGATCCTATTACTAAGACTTCGCTGTCTGACTGTCCGTCCGTCGTCTGTCTGTCACCAGGCTGTATCTCAAGAACCGTGATAGCTAGAGAGTTGAAATTTTCACAGATTATGCATTTCTGTTGCCGCTATAACAACCAATACTAAAAACAAAATAAAATAATTATTTAAGGGGGGCTCCCATACTACAAACGTGATTTTTATCTCTGTGTCTAATGTTGTATAGATGATGGTACGGAACCCTTCGTGCGCGAGTCCGACTCGCACTTGGCCGGTTTTTTTTTTCAGATCAAATTTGCAAAAAGTGTCAGTACAATCTCTCAATCATGTTAACAGTGATTTTTACGACCCATGGCCATGAAACTAAGGCAAAAAACCTGGGACTAGAAACGGCCGTTTTTGGCGTCAATGCAAATGTGAAGAGGGCATTAAAGATTAATTAGATGACAAAGATATTATGTGTAATTAAAGCCAGTTCAATGCATCCCAGTACTGGGTTTTAGAAGACATAACATGTAAACTCGGTTGATAAAGGAATATGTTTGAAAAGTCTAACCCCCGGTTTCTCCTACACTAACAAGCTGTTAATCGACTGTTAACAGCTGTCAGTGGTTTTTTTTTTGTATGCACTTTGGAGATTAACAGGGTGTTAGTGTACGAGCAACTGGGGGTAAGTTTGGAGTTTTTTTCGTCCGTTTTTTCTCCAAATGGTCTAGATTTTGAAACGGACACCTAGTTTTGCCCGTAACGTTCAATAAGTCACAGTTTCTGTGTTACTTTGAATAAAAAGTTTATGACCTTTGACTTTTTGACTGTAGCCCCGGGTTCGTGATCCTAGGTTCTTCGTCGTGGGTCCTAAAAATCACTGTTAACATAGTTGAGAGATTTTACAAACACTTTTAGCAAATTCGATCTGTAAAAAAAGATATGATTCTCTTTCCTATGTGGCGCTAGTGTTATACCCTGGACCTCCTTAAATGCCTTTTGGCGACTTAGGTCTATCAGGAAAACTGACTAGGTGTACAAATGATCCAAATCTTCCTACCTCTAAAGGTTGCAAGGGATTGTTGACATTTGTATACTTAGACGTTCTGGGTCTTATGACCAAATTGCCAAAATAATATGTTTACATTTTTTAATATTGCCATATCTATACTTATACTTTCTGCGTTATAGACATTTTTACATATTGACATTTGTAAATATCGTCATTTCTATTCGGTTTCTAGAAGAGCGATCAAATGTTAATCTCATGTTAATCTCACGTCGAGCTAATTTCAGCCAATCACGTGCCGGTATTTTGAATTAATCTTAGAACACAATCTCTTGTTACATTTGAACACTCTTTCAGAAACTGAGGCTATATCTTCGATGATTAAATTTTATAAGTTCGACATTTTTACACCTAGTCGTTTTTCCTGATAGACCTAAGTCCCCAAAAGGCCTTAAATCAACAAATAAACAAATTTCTCTGAGTGTACACTTGAGTGTGTTTCTTAAAATTGCTCAATTTTAGTGAAACTCTTTATTCAGAAACCGACGATTAGAGGCTTTCTCATTTTGACAGAATTGTAGTCCAGGAGATAGAGTCTCAACATCGCGAAGCTAGTAGCGTAAAATGCCTACTTACATAACTGCTTATAGCCCGGGAGCCGGCCGTACGTCTCCTTTACAGAAGACTAGTCCGGGAGCCCATCACAGAAACCAGCCCCAGAGGGGCCAGGATAGTTTGTAGTCCGAGTGCCAGCCATAGTTTCTTCCGTTGAAAGCCCAGGGTGACTCTCACCTAGAAAATTATTCTAGCACAGGAGCTTAGACTAGAATTGCGCTTCAGTTTATAGTAAGTCAGCCGTAGCATCCTTTCAAGAAAACTGCAGTCCAGTGCCGGCAGACGCTAGTACCCGCTAGCAGTCAGGGAGGCGGCCTTAGTTTCCTTCGTTCAAGCTGACGATAGTCCGAGAGCTCACACACGCGCTCTAAAGCCCGCTCCATAGTCCAGGGGCCGTCTTCAGCCAGCGTAGCCCCGGTAACTGCTAGTGGTCAGCCGACGATAGTCCGGAAGCTCGAACACGTGCTCCAAAGTCCAAGAGCCCGCTCCATAGTATAGAGGCCGTCTCCAGTAGTCCAGGAGGCCGCTCCTTAGACCAGGGGCCGTCTCTAGTAGTCCGGGAGCCGGGCGCTAGGCCAGGCGCGCCAGCAACGCCCTTATGTAGTCGTAGGTGGCGAACGAAACGCCTGCAGCCACTGGGCCCTTCACCCAGTTCATGCTCAGTCCCTTGAAGAATCCGCGCCAGCCTTCCGTGCTGAGGACAGAAACGCACTGTAAGTGAAAATGACAAAGTTTCTTTATAACTATTAACCATTAACGGCCAAGCCTTAAATGTTATTCTTGGCACTCGAAGTCTTTTCATTAAGTATGTTTCTATTGTACCTATTTACAAAACTATGACGTCTGTTGCCAAAATAGAAATAAAATAAAATAAATAACTATATTCGTGTGGATGTCGTAGAAGGCGACTAAAGCAATACATCACCAGGAGACGGGCAGCAGCGTATTCCTGAGATTCCAACCGCATACTGCGATCGCCAACCCGCCTGCCGAGCGTGGCGATTATGGCAAAACCCCTCATGGTTATAAAAACCACGAAGGAGGCCTATGTCCTGCAGTGGGCGTCAAATGGCTGATGATGAAAGCCTTAAACAATAATAACAATAAACTCGCAGCTCACCTGTACACCAGTCGCAGGGTGCTGGCCATAGTAGCGTAGGGGTAACCGCCGTCCTCTCGCCGCCGCGCCGTTTGCATTCTGACAAACAAACATCACATGAGGATGACCGAGGAGAGTGGCAAGTGGAGGCCTACGTCCAGCAGCGGGCGGGCTGATTGATTGATATGATTGATTGATATGAGTGATTGATTGATTGACGCCCGGCGCGCACGCACCGCTCTGGCTGACTGCTAATGGTTTTAATAGATACGAGTTTGTGTCGCGATATTTATGGAAAGTACCATTTTAAAAACCGGCCAAGTGCGTGTTAGACTCGCGCACGAAGGGTTCCGTACCATTGAAATAGTATCATTGTCACACGCACACTCCTTTGTTTTTTAATTATTGTATGTAAGCATGTTTGTTTGTGGCAATAAATCATTCAGTCATTCATTATCTATACAAAATTAGACAAAGATCGAGACAAGACAGATTAAGTACACTGAGAACAGCGCCATCTATAGAATCCGAAGCGTTTATTTAACATTGACATTCAACGACATGACATCGGCGCTGTGAAGGTTACATAGATGACCGCTAGATGGCGAGCGCTGTCTGTAGACTTCGTTTGTTGTACGGGAGCCCCCCCTTTAATATTTATTTTACTCTATCATTAGTATTTGCTGCTCTAGCGGCAACAGAAATACATCATCTGTGAAAATTTCAACCTCTCTAGCTATCACGGTTCATGAGACACAGTCTGTTTATAAACGGGCGGCACGCGTGCCAATTGGAGCCGTCGACATCATCGTTCAGCCACAAGAAGTCCACTGCTGGACACAGGCCTCCTCCATGGATTTCCAAAAGACCGGACTCGCATCCAGCGCCTTCCTGCCACTTGGATGAGGTCATCTGTCCATCTTGTGGCTGGTCGGCCTACGCTGCGCTTGCCGATATGTGGTCTCCATTCGAGAACTTTTCGGCCCCGTCGGCCATCAGTTCTGCGTGCTATGTGCCCCGCCCACTGCCACTTCAACTTACTAATCCGCCGGGCTATGTCGACGACTTTCGTTCGTCTACGGATCTCATCATTTCTGATTGGATCTCGTAGCGAGATTCCGAGCATAGCCCTTTCCATAGCCTTGAGCCTTTTTATGAGGCCCATAGTGAGAACCGTCGACATGTCAGCGTCGAATATCCGCGTTAGCGCGTCGTCGGTAACAGTTGGCATTCGTGCCACCCGTGTATAAGCGCCCTAAGTCCGTCTCACCTGCGCCGCACGATGTCCAGCGGGTAGGAGGCGGTCTGGCCGAGCGCGCCGGCAGCGCCGCCGCAGGCGACCCGCGCCCACCCGCCCGGCGCGCCGCCCGTTTGCTCTGTGCCGACACAAAACGAGCCTCCGTTACCGGGGGAAGAACACACGACACAAAACGAGCCTCCGTTACCGGGGGAAGAACACACGTTCATTACAAACATTAAACATACTGACAACCAGTGATGGATAGAAACATAGGTGTCGAACTAGCCTTAAAAAAACCGGCCAAGTGCGAGTCGCACTCGCGCACAAAAGGTTCCGTACTATTATCTATACAACATTAGACACGATAGGTTAGGTACATTGAGAACAGCGCCATCTATAGAAACCAACAAGAAGCGTTTAACATTGACATTTAACGACACGACATCGGCGCTGTGAAGGTTACATAGATGGCCGCTAGATGGCGAGCGCTGTCTTTAGACAACGTTTGTTGCATGGGAGCCCCCTTAAACATTAACTTTATTCCGTTTTTAGTATAAAATTTGTTGTTACAGCGGCAACAGAAGTACATCATCTGTGAAAATTTCAACTGCCTAGCTATCACGGTTCATGAGATACAGCTTAGTGACAGATAGACAGACAGACAGACGGACAGTGAAGTCTTAGTAATAGGGTTCCGTTTGGCACCCTTCGGGTACGGAACCCTAAAAATGACCCCACGTTCAATTGTGGGAAGGCGGCCGGGGCTTGTCAATTGTGTTACTAGCCGGGGCCAGCTCAGTGTTACCCGGCAAAATATCTATACGCCAACCATGGATGGCCCTCGCCATCTTGCGAGGTACCTAGATATTTCGACGGGTTATACATCATAAAGTCAATGGTTTGACGTTTCTGTATAAAACTAACGAACTGTCAAGAATTATACTCTTAAAAAAATAACTTCACAGCAATGATTAAATTTTAATTACGTTACGAGTAAGTCTAAGTCACGTACATTTGCAAGTTGTAGTAGCAATACCACTCGTTAACGGTGAACGCAAACATCGTGAGGAAACCTGAGTGTCTGAGGAGTTCACACACCTCAGCGCCTGAAATCGCCAATCCGCGGTGGGCACGCGTGGTGATTAAGCCCACACTCTCCTCCTGAGAGAAGGCCTGTGCCCTACAGTGGGACGTATATATCCTTAATAATATTATAAACGCGAAAGTTTTTATGTATGGATGGATGTTTGTTACTCGTTCATGCAAAAACGGCTGAACGGATCCGGATGAAATTTTGCACAGACATAGATTATAGTCTGGATTAGCACATAGGCTATTGTTTATCCCGGAAAGATACACATCAAAATTAGCGCGCGGACGAAGTTGCGGGCAACAGCTAGTGCTACATAAAAATGAAGAAATACAGCAATGGGCATCGGGATAAAAAGGCATTCGCAGAAATAGACGTAGCAGGAACGTGAAAACACTCAGGGGCCCATTATTTATAACTACAATTGATTGTTTTGTACGACAATTCGATTTATATCGTGAAGTAGATTAACAAGTGAACTCCGCTACGCAATGTACCTCGAATTGTCACAATAAACCATGAATTGTAGTTTTGTGAAACTCGCACTAACCCGTGCTGAGGACCATTTTAAAAACCTATTTAGAGGCTAAAAATTCCACCCACGCCGGGACTTGAACCCGCGACCTCTGGCTAACCGTGCCGGCGCTCTCACAACTGAGCTAATGATCAAGTGCAGACATCAGCAAAATTTTGAGCCTCTTTACAAACTTCTCTGTATTACGTACAGGCAGCGACATCTGGCTGAAGTAATTTACATCACTTGCAGCCCCGAGCAACCACTTTGCAGTTAGGTTTTACATCGGAATGATATCGCTGTACCTACATGATTATATTCTTTTTGTGGCACTAACAAGTGCTGAGGACAATTTTAAAAACGTATTTTAATTTTTTGCCTCTAAATAGGTTTTTAAAGGACCTAGTCGATCAAAAGGCCACTATGACATGCTTTGACTCACCAGTGAACAGTCGTTTGAGCGTCTCGTATGTGAAGAAAGAGAACCCGGCATATGGAACCACGCCAAGCACTGTCGCCCCGAAACCCCTGCATGAAAAAAAGGGAATATACAGGGGAATATACAGAATATATATAAAATATAAAAAAAATACTTAAAAAAAACGGACTTAAAGAAAAACACGCACTAAAACGAAGCGTCGATGACTTTCTTATGGATGTCAACAAATTTCATGTTCAAATTCATTTCAAACACATTCATGACTAATATTTTAAGTTGAAAACTCTGTTAATTAAGTTAAAACGTGTTTTGAAAAGAATAAATGTGGAGTTTCTTTGTTAGCTTCTTCTCCACATAATCCATTAATTGTGAAACTAACAACTTTGACGTTCATTAAGTAAACATTCTGTTTTTACAATGAATAAAAATATTTGAATTTAATTGAATTGAATTATATTTTTAAGTAAGTAAGTAATTTATTTATTTGTGAATTAAAAGACTAGGTGGTGAGATAACACGTTTTGGTTTACAGTTAAGATTATTTAGCATCCGCTGCTGTGCTAGGTTCATCACCTGTATAACAGCAGACAGCGCCTACTTCATCCGTTTACAAAAACTACTACCAAAATTCTAACATCGTCATCATTATCATCAGCCTATGCTTGTCCACTGCCGGACACAGACCTCTCCTATAGCACGCCACTGAGCACGGTCCTCGGCTACTCTCATCCAGCTCTCGCCAGCCGCCCTGCGAAAATCATCGCTCCACCGAGTCTGAGGACGTCCCACACTACGTTTACCGATCCGCGGTCTCCACTCGAGAACTCGTCTACACCATCGGTTATCAGTTCTTCGAAAAAATCAAATTAAAACACAGTTGGTTTAAACAAAATCGGTAAATTGCTGTCCGACTAAATCGGCAAATTAATCGGTAAAAACAAATGTATTTTAGGAAAAACGTGTTTAGTGTTAATTGTCCTCCCTCAATGTGTGAGTAAATGAGTGTGAGTGTATGTAAGTGTGTGAGATGATCAGAGAGAGGGTGAATACCGCAGCAAAATAAATACTTAAGGGGCTCCACGGAGTAACACTAGCCCCACCGAGGAAAAAAATCATATCACTTTTTACAGATCAAATTTGCAAAAAGTGTCAGTACAATCTCTCAATCACGTTAATAGTGATTTTTACGACCCATGGCTCTGAACCTAAGGCAAAAAACCTAGGACTAGATAGCATTAACGCCAGAAACGGCCGTTGGAATAAATGCTGTCTAGTCCCAGGTTCGTGATCCTAGGTTCTTTCTCATGGGTCCTAAAAATCACTGTTAACATGATTGAGAGATTGTACTGACACTTTTTGCAAATTTGATCTGTAAAAAGTGATATGATTTTTTTCCTAGGTGGCGCTAGTGTGACTCCGTGGAGCCCCTTAAGTATATGGAAAACCATCAGCTGTTATAAATATTTTAGTGCCGCGGATTCGAAATTTTCGAATTAATGTAAAATTGATACACATTAACATTTGATTGGTATGTGTTTTAATAATTGAAATTGTGCAAGATTTGAAAAACTTGCGGCCCTATTTAATTTATAACAACACGATTCCTCTGAAGCACCCTTCAGAGGTAGTTTATTTAATCTGTGCTTACGTCTTTTACTTGTAAAATCGCCACCACAGACTATTTTAATCGGCGTTTTAGTGGAGTGGTTTAGGGGCTCGTGTTTTTGTAAATAAGGCCGTTATCGTTATGTTTTAGGCGCGAAACACACAAGAGCGACCGCAGAGCAAGAACTGTGGTCTGTGTCTCTATACATATTACCGCACCCTGGCCCCACGTCCCATCTGTGTGTTACGCTCCTTAAAGGGTGCCATAAGCATTCTTTCGACGATTCTAGTAACAGTTAATGGCTCACAATGCTGTATTGTCCCGCGACTCACCTGTACAAGGTTCGAGCTCCCTCCTCCTTTACTAAATCCCTTAAGATCTGCGGCAGAGTCGCATGTCCCTGAAATGTCACGAATCATGTAAGTATTTTCACAATCTTTCTTATAGTTAAACAGCTAGGAACATACTCGTTGGAAAGAAGTGTAAACGTGGCTGGCAACTACAAGCCAGAGGTCTAATTATGCGCTCAAATCAGAGTATATGGTTTTAATTTCAACTTGATACCTCCATGCGTCCTCTAGGTCTTGACAGACAGACGGACGGACGGAAGAACGGACAACAAAGTAATTCTACAAGACTATAAAGGTTCCGTACCCGAAGGGTGCCAAACGGGACCCTATTACTAATACTACACTGTCCGTCTGTCTGTCTGTCACCAGGCTGTATCCCATGAACCGTGATAGCTAGGCAGTTGAAATTTTCACAGATGATGTATTTCTGTTGCCGCTATAGCAAAAAATACTAAAAACCGAATAAAATAAATATTTAATAAATATACAACAAACGTTGTCTAAAGACAGCGCTCGCCATCTAGCGGCCATATACGCAACCATCACAGCGCCGATGTCAAGTCGTTAAATGTCAATGTTAAACGCTTCTTGTTGGTTTCTATAGATGGCGCTGTTCTCAAATTCGATCTTTGTCTAAGCTTGTATAGCTTGAAAAAAGCATTTGTATAGTCCGCACAGATCGTTTGCACATCGCTTACTGTCTTTACAGCGTATGTGTGAGTAATTGACGTAGTGTGATGCGTAGTAAATTACTATTAGTCAATTACTAAAGTAATCAATTACTCACACATACACTGTAACGACAGTAAGCGATGTGCAAACGATCTGCGACTATGTTCACGTTGCCGCCAAAAAGATTTGTGCGGTATTGCCACTATTTATGACAATGCCCATCACGAACCTGCGCTACGGCCATCCTAGCGCGCGCGAGGTCGAGCGGGTAGGTGGCGCCCTGTGACGTCACGCCCGCCAGCGCCCCTGCCAGCAGCAACTTCAGCGGGTGTGCTCTGAAACAACGTTTAGAGCCTGTCCAGACGGAGCGCTTTACGCCCGAGAACACTCTTTACGTGGAGAGTAGAGACGGAACTCGCTCTCGTTAGAATTCGCAAAGACTATTTTTTTTCTTGAGGGCTGAATCAAAAACCATTTCGAGATTAACATCTAAGTAACCATATTTTCTATATTTAAGATAAATATTAAGGAAGATGAGCGTTATTTTTGCCAAAAAACAATAACCTTCATTTGACCTTCTGATGACGTCACATTTTAAAATAAACAACATGTGGCAACACTATGTTACTTAAAAAAAAGACTTGCTGTCATAACTGTCATAATAATATGCATATCAAACTTTGGTTTGGTTTGTGTTTTCCCGTTTAGTTCTCCGTATGTAGTTATTTGTTACCTTATTTATAACCGACGATTTTGCATACACCCTGGACAGTCCTTGAGTCTCAAAGCCAGGTCAACGTGTAAGCTATCAATCTGTGTCCAAGGTAAAAGCAAAATCGTCGGTAACAGCAAAAATACAGAAAATAAAGATCAACTTCAATAACAATAACAACAAACAAAAAGGCACTCTCGAAAGAAGAAATGAAATTCCTTGTCTGTGAAAAAAACGTCTGAGACAGCAAATGACAGAAACAAAGTGTGACAGTTTGCGCGACGTTTCGGCGTGTGCACTCGAAAAATATGACGTCACGCTTTCAAATATTTTAAATAAATAATTTATAATAATAAACTTAACAAATCGCTGAAAAAATGAAATTAGTCTCTAGAAATTACTTCTGCTTTAAGAAAAAAATATAAAATAAGATCAAAATAAAAAATATACTGCCCGAATTGTGTAGTGCTTACGAAAGTTTCAGTTCGAAAAAGAAAAACGTTTAATGCTGCTGTCACTTCTCTCGCTTGCATAATCAAACATCATTAAACTTTGCCCTTTGCATCTACGTAATGAGATGTCCAGTGGCACCTTCACCCACACTAGATGGGTAAAGGGACCACAGTTTATTGTACACACCAGAAAACAAATGCGTGTGTGTGTGTGTGTGTGTGTGTGTGTGTGTGTGTGTGTGTGTGTGTGTGTGTGTGTGTGTGTGTGTGTGTGTGTGTGTGTGTGTGTGTGTGTGTGCGTGCGTACGTGCGTGCGTGCGTGTTTGTGTGTGTGTCCACCCACTTGGCATCCTTCATAGTGTCGACGCCCAAGACCCTCTTCCACTGCTCGTGCGCCGCGAACTGTATGGCGGCGTAGGGGGCGATGCGCGCCAGCGTGGCGGAGTTCCCGCGCCAGAGGGCGGTGATTCCCTCCGACTGCACGGCCCTAGAGAGCCAGCGGAGGGCCGCGCGCGCCGAGTACGGCGTCGCGCTAAGGAGCGGTGATATTAAGATAAGATAAGAGTATTAACTGGGACTTTAAAAGTTATGGCTTTGCTAGGAGACGAGCAGGTCGATCAGGAATGATAATGGGACTTATTTAACCGATACATACATACATATATACACATACTCACGCCTGTACCCCAGAGGGGTAGTCAGAGTCTAGGGACTGCCACTTGTCACGATCCTGACAGACCACTTTCGCTTCCTCAACATTCATTAGTCGTTGCATGCACGCACGCCGGTTTCCGGTAGTTTTTATCTTACTCTTTGCTAATACGAAGTCGAAGTATCTCCGCCTGGGTCGTCCCTTACGGCCGTTCCATCCACATTCGCTCGATATGTTTGTTTCGTCAATCTTTCTTCCTTCATCCTCTCCACATGGCCAAACCAACGCAACATTTCTTTCTCAATTCTATTCACTACATCCTCTTTCAGTCCACAACTTTTAACAGATCTTTTCAAATTAGGGAAATCACTACAAATAATGCTCCTTCGCGATGTGAATTTTTACACTGCAATAAAATAGACACCCAATACTTCCATTTTTTTTATTTTATGCAGCTTATATCCATCCCACTGCAGGGCACAGGCCTTGTCTCAGAGAGAGATTACGGACCCAATCACCACGCGTGCCCACCGCGGGTTGGCAATTTCAAACGCCGAGGTATGTGAACACCTCAGACACTCAGGTTTCCTCACGAAGTTTCCGCGTTGGGCACGCGTGGTGATTAACCCCGTACTCTCTCTCTCTCTCTCTCTCTCTCTCTCTGAGAGAAGGCCTGTGCCCTGTAGTGGGACGTATATAAGCTACAAAAAAAATACACACTGAAAATTGACGTACCGGCACAAAATGATGACAAAACTCGCTTCTTCTGGCGTAATGGGGTAAAAACATCAAACACCGACCCCCGCGGTTACTGACCTCACTTGGAAGTTGATCTTGGTCCGGTCTAGCGGCGCGATGACGGTCTTGGCGAGCGCGCCCGCCAGCGCGCCTGCCGCTAGCGAAGACAGCACCGAGCCGCCCGCCGCCGCTGACGGGGCATCTGCGGCAACGGCTCTTATTACCCGACTGCAGCTAGGCCCAAAAGGAGGGTAATGTGTTTGGCTCGTATGTATGTAAGTATATGTCCGATTCTATGTTCTCTCGTGACCAGTGATCGGAGTAGGTATATTGATTTTTCGTACTTGGATCATGATATCATACATAACACATGCCACAAGTCTTAAACGTCATCGCCATTGTCATCATTACCATTTGTTTTTTTGTAAATGGTAATGATGAAATGTAGAGGGTAATGATGTTGGTAATGTGTGTTTTACATGACATAATTTATGACATGCACGTATTGCTCAATTTTCATAATGTATTAAAATAAATTTCATAAGCAGCCTATATATGTCCCACTCTACAGGCACAGGCCTTCTCTCAGAGACAGAGAATATGGGCTTAACTCCTGAACTGCCCTCGCGGAATGGAATGTATAGGTGGCCCAAACTAAGTTGGACACAGATCTGTGTCGCGGCAGACGAGTGCCCACCGCGGATTGGCTATTTCAAGCGCTGAGATATGTGAATAGCTCAGACACCCAGGTTTCCTCACGATGTTTTCCTTCACCGTTAGCGAGTGGTATTGCTACTATAACTTCAACTATTATTAAATGAAAATATCAGATTTAGAAGACACATTACAACATTACCGTTTACATTTCATCATTACCATTTACAAAAGAAATGGCAATGATGACAACGGCGATGACGTTTAAGACTTTGAGAAAAATGGCATGTCAATGTTGTGATATCATGATGCAAGTACGAAAAATCAATATACCTACTCCGATCGCTACTCATGACTCATTAAGGGGCCATTCAAGTTAGCGTAACGAAAGCACTACAGGGGGGCGGGGGGTCTTAGCTTTGGTCATTTTTATGACATGTGGGGTGGGGTGATCAGGATGGTGATCACGTCAGCAGTAGGTATTTATTTATTTATTTTTTCTACATAAATTAGTCGATTTTGCTTTGAACACATAATTACGGCAACTCTACTTGTCTGTGCCGGAGAACGAAATGCATTTTCAGAGATTCCCAAATATAATATAGTTTATCTACACTAATGTTGTAACATTCTACTTATGTTTTCAATACTTGACTTATAATTACTACTGTTATAGCGCAGACAACAAAACACTCAATTTAAGCAATTTCACATGATGGTATAATATTCACATCGATATCGTAAAATCTCATTATAACATCAATAAAACGCGACCAACTTGATTGCAGGGCCAATCAGGTTGGTCGCGTTTTATTGAAGCGCGCAGCTGCGCTCTCATTGGTTAAATTTTAATGGCGGCAAAATCACTGTGATTACACACGTACGCGTGAATTTAATTTTTAATTGCATTAGTGAAGATAAAGTAGTGTATGCAACTGCATATAACACGGGTATTAAAACACTCGTTACTATTATGAAACTCGCTGCGCTCGTTTCATAAACTCACACTCGTGTTTTAATACCCTTCATTATAATATGACAGTTGCATAAACTACTATTATGTAGTCGTTTAGAACCGAGTAGGGGAATTACCGCACGCTATACACTTGTCTTTCCGTGTGGCGTCGGAGTAAGAATAGCGTCACTCCATTTCCTTCCGTGGAGGCGACTAAGGAAATACATTACCAGGAGACGGGCAGCAGCGTCTTCCTGAGATTCCAACCGCATACTGCGATCGCCAACCCGCCTGCCGAGCGTGGCGATTATGGCAAAACCCTTCATGGTTAGGAAAACTATGAAGGAGGCCTATGTCCTGCAGTGGACGTCAAATTGCTGATGATGACGATGATGAATTAAGGTTTTGAAAAGACTAAGTTTGGAGCTTTTGTCTATTTTTCTCCGAAATGATCTAGATTTTGAAATGAACACCTAGTTTAACTTGTAACGTTCATTAAGTCGCAGTGTCTGTGCTACTTTGAAATAAAAAAATATATATTTGGTTTGATTGATTTGACATGAGCGTATAACGGCCACCAGCTCGCTGGACCGACGAACTGCGGCAGATTGCTGGCGGCGGCTGGATGCGGACGACCGAGGAGAGAAAGAAGTGGCGTGCTGCGGGGGAGGGCTATGTCTAGCAGTGGACGAATATGGGCTGATAAATGAAAATGAAAAATGAAAAAAGGTTTATTTGTTCCAAAAACTACAAAAAAAAAAAAGGATGAAGCCCTAATTCCCACACTAGGATTCCCTGTGTTGTGGAAACTAGTCCTCTCCGCTTAATGGATGACGATAATAGAATAGAAACTTATAGTATTAATAAGTTCATTCTTATCAATCTCATAAGAATAACAAAATTGATCGATCGATCAACTGACTGACTGATTGATTGATTGATTGATTGATTTATTGAGTGATTGATTGATTTACTGAGTGAGTGATTGATTTATTGATTGATTGATTAATTGATTGATTGATTGATTGGTACCTGCTCGCTTAGGCGCTTCGGACAGCAGAGCTGACCCAGTGACCACGCCATCTGAAAAATGTTTAGTGATTAAATTAAATGTAGGAAATAGCTTCCGTAAAAAGCGTCGCACGGCAACTACAACGTTACATTATTTTTGTTGCACTAACCCGTGCTGAGGACAATTTTTAAAAACGTATTTAGAGGCTAAAAATTCTACCCATGCCGGTACTTGAACCCGCGACCTCTGGCTCACCGTGCCAGCGCTCTCCCAATGAAATTTCGAGCCTCTTTACAAACTCTTTATAACCTGAATCTCGGAAACGGCTCTAACAATTTTCCTGAAACTTAGTATGCAGAGGGTTTCGGGGGCGATAAATCGATCTAGCTGGGTTTCATGTTTAGAAAACGTCGTTTTATCCGGGTTTTAAGGCATTGGAAAACTGCTAAGATATCATAAGAATACGAAGGGAAATTTCGCCAACATCTACAAGGTTGTAATAGCTCAGGTGGGAAATCAGGCGGTCCCGAAACCAAAAGACGCCGGTTCGAGTCCAGATGCCTCCAGTTCGATTATTTTCTCCCCTTTTTTTTCATCGCATCTAAATATAATTTCCAAAAAACACGATTAACAAAAAGAATGTACATTATATTTTTTTATCTACACTCATATCATAATCTTCAAATTAAGAATTCAAAGGTAAACACATATTGACAGGCTTTAAACAATACATAACTTTAAAGAAAATAAAAAAAGGGTAATATAAAGTTACATTAAAGGTCAGATTTTTCACTTTATGTTACAGTTTTTTTTAAAGTGTTGCTGTGATCACGGAACAAAACTTAAGTTTTTTTTTAATGTCAAAAGTTGACTATATAAAAAACCTAATTTCATTTTCGTGGTACCAAAAGTGCAACTAAAAATACCTAAAATTGCGCGCGCAAAACTGAGTGCAGACGATTGAATGTCAACATACTTTTGTCGAAATTGCGCCATTTTGTTTCAAAAATTTCATTTATTGGATTAAAAATGTCTGTTGAAGATTATGATATGAGTGTAGATAAAGTAGTGTATGAGACTGCACATAACTTGGTATTAAAACACTCGCCAATGCTATTAAAAAACTCGCCAAGGCTCGTTTTTTAAAATCTCGCTCGTGTTTTAATAACTCTCATTATGTGACAGTCACATAAACTACTATTTTACTTATTGACTTACGTTTGTATCGCAAAGTTTTAAATTTTATAAATTATTCGCCAAACTGCGTGGCAGTTTGTTGGCGAATTAATCGCACTCTTTTAAAATAGTAATTCAATTCAATTCAAATATTTTATTCAATATAAAAACAGAATGTTTACTTAACAAACGTCAAAGTTGTTAGTTTCACAATTAATGGATTATGTGGAGAAGAAGCTAACAAAGAAACACCACATTTATTCCTTTCAAAACACGTTTTATCTTAATTAACAGAGTTTTCAACTTAAAATATTAGACATGAATGTGTTGAACACTAGTCACAATCGTCATGTAATTAATATTAATCTACTGTTTAATGCCAAACATATTTGTCTTCTAAATAATCCTTGATGTTATCATAAGCAGCCTATATACGTCCCACTATAGGGCACAGGCCTTCTCTCAGAGAGAGAGAGTATGGGCTTAATCACCACGCGTGCCCACCGCGGATTGGCGATTTCAAGCGCTGAGGTATGTGAATAGCTCAGATACCCAGGTTTCCTCACGATGTTTTCCTTCACCGTTAGCGATTCGTGTTGCTACTATAACTTTACAAATGTACATAACTTAGAAAACAAAGTCATAGGTACATGCCCGAAGTGGGATCGAACCTGGGTCTCCCGTTTCCGAGTCCACTAGGCTACCACCACCTCTTGATGTTATAGTAAGCCTTTTTGCACAGAATGTGCTTAACACATTTTTTAAGCCGCGTTGGAGGTAATTCTAATATATCTTGAGGAATTTTGTTGAACAACCTTATACAGTGCCCCATAAAGGATGTATTAACTTTTGCAAGTCTAAAACGTGGAACTGACAATTTATGTTTATTTCTAGTATTAACATTATGGCGGCCACCAACATTTTCGAAGTCTTTGAAAATTTTTCTAACGTACATAATATTTTCATAAATGTATTGACTTGTACTAGGTAACAATAAAGTAAATTTTAAAGTTTTAAGGTACACTCGACAGGATACATGCAAGACGTACATGCTTACTCTGTATTCGGTCATATTACCAGTGACTAAGCAACACAATGCAAGGGCCGATTCACCGTCCACTGTACCTCACTTAAACCTTTATCTGAAACACATTAGCAGCTACACACCGCTTTGATGGTCGTTTAAGAAACATTTTGTTTATAATTAATAAATTTTTGAATGAATTTACCGAGCTGCACGGTCATACAAGTACAAATAGTTATACTTAAATTTTTACTTAACCACAAAAACCAATATCACCTGTAATTATAACTGTGTACGTGATTTAGCAATAAATAATATGAATAGGTATGAAATATGAATATACCTAGAATATGAATATGACTAGAATTGAGAAAGGAATGTTACGTTGGTTTGGACATGTAGAGAGGATGAAGGAAGAAAGATTGATTGAAGCGAATGTGGGTGGAAGGGCCGGTAAGGGACGACCCAGACGGACATACTTTGACCAAATAGGGGATGTATTAGCAAAGGGCAAGATAAAAAGTACCCGAAACCGGCGTGCGTGCATGCAACGACTAATGAAAGTTGAGGAAGCGAATATGATCTGTCAGGATCTTAGCAAGTGGCAGTTTCTGGTCTCTGCCTACCCCTCTGGGATACAGGCGTGAGTTTATGTTATTTTATGTTATGTGAATATACCTGATCGCCGCTGCTTGTCTCCCAGCAGCGCCTCCGCCATAGTCTGCGCCCGCGCCTGCCTCACGCGCCCGCCATCGCTCCTCGGCGAGTTTTCTGTAGCAGAGTTAAAATTGGGCTGGTCACTTATGCCGAAAAGCCGATGGTCCGTGGGGCTCTCGAGTGGTGGTCTCCACTCGAACTGGCAAATGCAGCGTAGGACGGCCACCGGCTCGCTGGACCGACGATCTGGGTCAGATTGCTGACAGCGGCTGGACTAGGACGCCCGAGGACAGACCGGTGTGAAGTTAGCTGACAAACTTAGCTGACAAACATAGCTGACACTATTACACGACCAAATAAAATGGTCGTTTTTAAAAAAGGCTTTCATAAGCCAGTACGACAAAATGCCTATGGCAATAATAAATTTATAATGGTATTAAACGGTCAAGACCGAAGACCAAATGTTATATTTAGAATTAAGAAATACTGTCCCATCAAAAAATATTCTGAGATAAGCTCCTCACAACTAAGCTAATTTGGGGAACATTCTGACCGTACGTAATTGTGACAGTAAAAGATGTTAAAACATATCTTAATTATGGCTCAATACCGTGGCATAGCAGTGAAAACGTGAAGAAATAAAAAATATTCGCAAAATTTTCAGTACGCGTTTATGTTTCTTATTGGGATACTAAAAAAATTAGAATTTCTAGAAGGCTGGATCTTAGTTATTACGGTTCCTTAGATACTAAGAAAACTGTTAAGGTATAAATAGAAGCATCAAACCCTTCAGTTTTTGTGATAAAGTGGAGCAGACAAACAATTTGTGAGAAAAATCTCTCCGGAGTTGCGCCCTCGACGACATACCGCAGAAAACAGAATTTCTACCACTTTAGAAATACAAAATTATGATTGCATAGACTCTTAAGTATTTTAAATAAATCAATTTATACCTTCAGACCATTCAATTTTTCTGAAATCGGGCGATAGACAAAAATAATGGAGAAAATTTAAAATAACCTTTGTGTTTTTCTTGAGATATACAAAAAAAACGAATTTCTAACAGGCTGGATTTATGTTATTTCGGTTCCTTAGATACTACTTAAACTACTCAACTATAAATTGAGACATGAAACCATTCAGTTTTTGTGATAAAGCGGACCTGACAAATAATTTGTGAGAAAAATCTCTCCAGAGTTTCTTTCTGGGCGACGTATTGCAGCAAAACGAATTTCTAACACTTTAGCAATGCAAAATTATGATTGCATAGACTCTAAAGTATTTTAAATAAATCAATTTATATCTTCAGACCATTCAATTTTTCTGAAATCGGGCGATAGACAAAAATAATGGAGAAAATTTAAAATAACCTTTGTGTTTTTCTTGAGATATACAAAAAAAACGAATTTCTAACAGGCTGGATTTATGTTATTTCGGTTCCTTAGATACTACTTAAACTAATCAACTATAAATTGAGACATGAAACCATTCAGTTTTTGTGATAAAGCGGAGCTGACAAATAATTTGTGAGAAAAATCTCTCCAGAGTTTCTTTCTGGGCGACGTATTGCAGCAAAACGAATTTCTAACACTTTAGCAATGCAAAATTATAATTGCATAGACTCTATAGTATTTTAAATAAATCAATTTATATCTTCAGAACATTCAATTTTTCTGAAATCGGGCGATAGACAAAAATAATGGAGAAAATTTAAAATAACCTTTGTGTTTTTCTTGAGATATACAAAAAAAACGAATTTCTAACAGGCTGGATTTATGTTATTTCGGTTCCTTAGATACTACTTAAACTACTCAACTATAAATTGAGACATGAAACCATTCAGTTTTTGTGATAAAGCGGAGCTGACAAATAATTTGTGAGAAAAATCTCTCCAGAGTTTCTTTCTGGGCGACGTATTGCAGCAAAACGAATTTCTAACACTTTAGCAATGCAAAATTATGATTGCATAGACTCTAAAGTATTTTAAATAAATCAATTTATATCTTCAGACCATTCAATTTTTCTGAAATCGGGCGATAGACAAAAATAATGGAGAAAATTTAAAATAACCTTTGTGTTTTTCTTGAGATATACAAAAAAAACGAATTTCTAACAGGCTGGATTTATGTTATTTCGGTTCCTTAGATACTACTTAAACTACTCAACTATAAATTGAGACATGAAACCATTCAGTTTTTGTGATAAAGCGGAGCTGACAAATAATTTGTGAGAAAAATCTCTCCAGAGTTTCTTTCTGGGCGACGTATTGCAGCAAAACGAATTTCTAACACTTTAGCAATGCAAAATTATAATTGCATAGACTCTAAAGTATTTTATATAAATCAATTTATATCTTCAGACCATTAAATTTTTCTGAAATCGGGCGATAGACAAAAATAATGGAGAAAATTTAAAATAACCTTTGTGTTTTTCTTGAGATATACAAAAAAAACTAATTTCTAACAGGCTGGATTTATGTTACTTCGGTTCCTTAGATACTACTTAAACTACTTAACTATAAATTGAGACATGAAACCATTCAGTTTTTGTGATAAAGCGGAGCTGACAAATAATTTGTGAGAAAAATCTCTCCAGAGTTTCTTTCTGGGCGACGTATTGCAGCAAAACGAATTTCTAACACTTTAGCAATGCAAAATTATGACTGCATAGACTCTAAAGTATTTTAAATTAATTAATTTATATCTTCAGACCATTCAATTTTTCTGAAATCGGGCGATAGACAAAAATAATGGACAAAATTTAAAATATCCTTTGTGTTTTTCTTGAGATATACAAAAAAAACGAATTTCTAACAGGCTGGATTTATGTTATTTCGGTTCCTTAGATACTACTTAAACTACTCAACTATAAATTGAGACATGAAACCATTCAGTTTTTGTGATAAAGCGGAGCTGACAAATAATTTGTGAGAAAAATCTCTCCAGAGTTTCTTTCTGGGCGACGTATTGCAGCAAAACGAATTTCTAACACTTTAGCAATGCAAAATTATAATTGCATAGACTCTAAAGTATTTTATATAAATCAATTTATATCTTCAGACCATTAAATTTTTCTGAAATCGGGCGATAGACAAAAATAATGGAGAAAATTTAAAATAACCTTTGTGTTTTTCTTGAGATATACAATAAAAACGAATTTCTAACAGGCTGGATTTATGTTATTTCGGTTCCTTAGATACTACTTAAACTACTCAACTATAAATTGAGACATGAAACCATTCAGTTTTTGTGATAAAGCGGAGCTGACAAATAATTTGTGAGAAAAATCTCTCCAGAGTTTCTTTCTGGGCGACGTATTGCAGCAAAACGAATTTCTAACACTTTAGCAATGCAAAATTATGATTGCATAGACTCTAAAGTATTTTAAATAAATCAATTTATATCTTCAGACCATTAAATTTTTCTGAAATCGGGCGATAGACAAAAATAATGGAGAAAATTTTAAATAACCTTTGTGTTTTTCTTGAGATATACAAAAAAAACTAATTTCTAACAGGCTGGATTTATGTTATTTCGGTTCCTTAGATACTACTTAAACTACTCAACTATAAAATTGAGACATAAAACCATTCAGTTTTTGTGATAAAGCGGAGCTGACAAATAATTTGTGAGAAAAATCTCTCCAGAGTTTCTTTCTGGGCGACGTATTGCAGCAAAACGAATTTCTAACACTTTAGCAATGCAAAATTATGATTGCATAGACTCTAAAGTATTTTAAATAAATTAATTTATATCTTCAGACCATTCAATTTTTCTGAAATCGGGCGATAGACAAAAATAATGGACAAAATTTAAAATATCCTTTGTGTTTTTCTTGAGATATACAAAAAAAACGAATTTCTAACAGGCTGGATTTATGTTATTTCGGTTCCTTAGATACTACTTAAACTACTCAACTATAAATTGAGACATGAAACCATTCAGTTTTTGTGATAAAGCGGAGCTGACAAATAATTTGTGAGAAAAATCTCTCCAGAGTTTCTTTCTGGGCGACGTATTGCAGCAAAACGAATTTCTAACACTTTAGCAATGCAAAATTATAATTGCATAGACTCTAAAGTATTTTAAATAAATCAATTTATATCTTCAGACCATTCAATTTTTCTGAAATCGGGCGATAGACAAAAATAATGGAGAAAATTTAAAATAACCTTTGTGTTTTTCTTGAGATATACAAAAAAAACGAATTTCTAACAGGCTGGATTTATGTTATTTCGGTTCCTTAGATACTACTTAAACTACTCAACTATAAATTGAGACATGAAACCATTCAGTTTTTGTGATAAAGCGGACCTGACAAATAATTTGTGAGAAAAATCTCTCCAGAGTTTCTTTCTGGGCGACGTATTGCAGCAAAACGAATTTCTAACACTTTAGCAATGCAAAATTATGATTGCATAGACTCTAAAGTATTTTAAATAAATCAATTTATATCTTCAGACCATTAAATTTTTCTGAAATCGGGCAATAGACAAAAATAATGGAGAAAATTTAAAATAACCTTTGTGTTTTTCTTGAGATATACAAAAAAAACTAATTTCTAACAGGCTGGATTTATATTATTTCGGTTCCTTAAATACTACTTAAACTACTCAACTATAAATTGAGACATGAAACCATTCAGTTTTTGTGATAAAGCGGAGCTGACAAATAATTTGTGAGAAAAATCTCTCCAGAGTTTCTTTCTGGGCGACGTATTGCAGCAAAACGAATTTCTAACACTTTAGCAATGCAAAATTATGATTGCATAGACTCTTAAGTATTTTAAATAAATTAATTTATATCTTCAGACCATTAAATTTTTCTGAAATCGGGCGATAGACAAAAATAATGGAGAAAATTTAAAATAACCTTTGTGTTTTTCTTGAGATATACAAAAAAAACGAATTTCTAACAGGCTGGATTTATGTTATTTCGGTTCCTTAGATACTACTTAAACTACTCAACTATAAATTGAGACATGAAACCATTCAGTTTTTGTGATAAAGCGGAGCTGACAAATAATTTGTGAGAAAAATCTCTCCAGAGTTTCTTTCTGGGCGACGTATTGCAGCAAAACGAATTTCTAACACTTTAGCAATGCAAAATTATGATTGCATAGACTCTAAAGTATTTTAAATAAATCAATTTATATCTTCAGACCATTCAACGAAATAACATAAATCCAGCCTGTTAGAAATTCGTTTTTTTTTTATATCTCAAGAAAAACACAAAGGTTATTTTAAATTTTCTCCATTATTTTTGTCTATCGCCCGATTTCAGAAAAATTGAATGGTCTGAAGGTATAAATTGATTTATTTATAGAGTCTATTCAATCATAATTTTGCATTCCCAAAGTGGTAGAAATTCGTTTTGCTGCAATACGTCGCCCAGAAAGAAACTCTGGAGAGATTTTTCTCACAAATTATTTGAATGGTCTGAAGATATAAATTGATTTATTTAAATTACTTTGGAGTCTATGCAATTATAATTTTGCATTGCTAAAGTGTTAGAAATTCGTTTTGCTGCAATACGTCGCCCAGAAATAAACTCTGGAGAGATTTTTCTCACAAATTATTTGTCAGCTCCGCTTTATCACAAAGACTGAATGGTTTCATGTCTCAATTTATAGTTGAGTAGTTTAAGTAGTATCTAAGGAACCGAAATAACATAAATCCAGCCTGTTAGAAATTCGTTTTTTTTTTATATCTCAAGAAAAACACAAAGGTTATTTTAAATTTTCTCCATTATTTTTGTCTATCGCCCGATTTCAGAAAAATTGAATGGTCTGAAGATATAAATTGATTTATTTAAAATACTTTAGAGTCTATTTAATTATAATATTGCATTGCTAAAGTGTTAGAAATTCGTTTTGCTGCAATACGTCGCCCAGAAAGAAACTCTGGAGAGATTTTTCTCACAAATTATTTGTCAGCTCCGCTTTATCACAAAAACTGAATGGTTTCATGTCTCAATTTATAGTTGAGTAGTTTAAGTAGTATCTAAGGAACCGAAATAACATAAATCCAGCCTGTTAGAAATTCGTTTTTTTTTTAATATCTCAAGAAAAACACAAAGGTTATTTTAAATTTTCTCCATTATTTTTGTCTATCGCCCGATTTCAGAAAAATTTAATGGTCTGAAGATATAAATTGATTTATTTAAAATACTTTAGAGTCTATGCAATCATAATTTTGCTTTGCTAAAGTCTTAGAAATTCGTTTTGTTGCAATACGTCGCCCAGAAAGAAACTCTGGAGAGATTTTTCTCACAAATTATTTGTCAGCTCCGCTTTAACACAAAAACTGAATGGTTTCTTGTCTCAATTTATAGTTGAATAGTTTAAGTAGTATCTAAGGAACCGAAATAACATAAATCCAGCCTGTTAGAAATTCGTTTTTTTTTATATCTCAAGAAAAACACAAAGGTGATTTTAAATTTTCTCCATTATTTTTGTCTATCGCCCGATTTCAGAAAAATTGAATGGTCTGAAGATATAAATTGATTTATTTAAAATACTTTAGAGTCTATGCAATCATAATTTTGCATTGCTAAAGTGTTAGAAATTCGTTTTGCTGCAATACGTCGCCCAGAAAGAAACTCTGGAGAGATTTTTCTCACAAATTATTTGTCAGCTCCGCTTTATCACAAAAACTGAATGGTTTCATGTCTCAATTTATAGTTGAGTAGTTTAAGTAGTATCTAAGGAACCGAAATAACATAAATCTAGCCTGTTAGAAATTCGTTTTTTTTTGTATATCTCAAGAAAAACACAAAGGTTATTTTAAATTTTCTCCATTATTTTTGTCTATCGCCCGATTTCAGAAAAATTGAATGGTCTGAAGGTATAAATTGATTTATTTATAGAGTCTATTCAATCATAATTTTGCATTCCCAAAGTGGTAGAAATTCGTTTTGCTGCAAAACGTCGCCCAGAAAGAAACTCTGGAGAGATTTTTCTCACAAATTATTTGAATGGTCTGAAGATATAAATTGATTTATTTAAATTACTTTAGAGTCTATGCAATCATAATTTTGCATTGCTAAAGTGTTAGAAATTCGTTTTGCTGCAATACGTCGCCCAGAAAGAAACTCTGGAGAGATTTTTCTCACAAATTATTTGTCAGCTCCGCTTTATCACAAAAACTGAATGGTTTCATGTCTCAATTTATAGTTGAGTAGTTTAAGTAGTATCTAAGGAACCGAAATTACATAAATCCAGCCTGTTAGAAATTAGTTTTTTTTGTATATCTCAAGAAAAACACAAAGGTTATTTTAAATTTTCTCCATTATTTTTGTCTATCGCCCGATTTCAGAAAAATTGAATGGTCTGAAGGTATAAATTGATTTATTTAAAATACTTTAGAGTCTATGCAATTATAATTTTGCATTGCTAAAGTGTTAGAAATTCGTTTTGCTGCAATACGTCGCCCAGAAAGAAACTCTGGAGAGATTTTTCTCACAAATTATTTGTCAGCTCCGCTTTATCACAAAAACTGAATGGTTTCATGTCTCAATTTATAGTTGAGTAGTTTAAGTAGTATCTAAGGAACCGAAATAACATAAATCCAGCCTGTTAGAAATTCGTTTTTTTTGTATATCTCAAGAAAAACACAAAGGTTATTTTAAATTTTCTCCATTATTTTTGTCTATCGCCCGATTTCAGAAAAATTGAATGGTCTGAAGATATAAATTGATTTATTTAAAATACTTTAGAGTCTATGCAATTATAATTTTGCATTGCTAAAGTGTTAGAAATTCGTTTTGCTGCAATACGTCGCCCAGAAAGAAACTCTGGAGAGATTTTTCTCACAAATTATTTGTCAGCTCCGCTTTATCACAAAAACTGAATGGTTTCATGTCTCAATTTATAGTTGAGTAGTTTAAGTAGTATCTAAGGAACCGAAATAACATAAATCCAGCCTGTTAGAAATTCTTTTTTTTTTTATATCTCAAGAAAAACACAAAGGTTATTTTAAATTTTCTCCATTATTTTTGTCTATCGCCCGATTTCAGAAAAATTTAATGGTCTGAAGATATAAATTGATTTATTTAAAATACTTTAGAGTCTATGCAATTATAATTTTGCATTGCTAAAGTGTTAGAAATTCGTTTTGCTGCAATACGTCGCCCAGAAATAAACTCTGGAGAGATTTTTCTCACAAATTATTTGTCAGGTCCGCTTTATCACAAAAACTGAATGGTTTCATGTCTCAATTTATAGTTGAATAGTTTAAGTAGTATCTAAGGAACCGAAATAACATAAATCCAGCCTGTTAGAAATTCGTTTTTTTTGTATATCTCAAGAAAAACACAAAGGTTATTTTAAATTTTCTCCATTATTTTTGTCTATCGCCCGATTTCAGAAAAATTTAATGGTCTGAAGATATAAATTAATTTATTTAAAATACTTTAGAGTCTATGCAATCATAATTTTGCATTGCTAAAGTGTTAGAAATTCGTTTTGCTGCAATACGTCACCCAGAAAGAAACTCTGGAGAGATTTTTCTCACAAATTATTTGTCAGCTCCGCTTTATCACAAAGACTGAATGGTTTCATGTCTCAATTTATAGTTGAGTAGTTTAAGTAGTATCTAAGGAACCGAAATAACATAAATCCAGCCTGTTAGAAATTCGTTTTTTTTTTATATCTCAAGAAAAACACAAAGGTTATTTTAAATTTTCTCCATTATTTTTGTCTATCGCCCGATTTCAGAAAAATTTTATGGTCTGAAGATATAAATTGATTTATTTAAAATACTTTAGAGTCTATGCAATTATAATATTGCATTGCTAAAGTGTTAGAAATTCGTTTTGCTGCAATACGTCGCCCAGAAAGAAACTCTGGAGAGATTTTTCTCACAAATTATTTGTCAGCTCCGCTTTATCACAAAAACTGAATGGTTTCATGTCTCAATTTATAGTTGAGTAGTTTAAGTAGTATCTAAGGAACCGAAATAACATAAATCCAGCCTATTAGAAATTCGTTTTTTTTGTATATCTCAAGAAAAACACAAAGGTTATTTTAAATTTTCTCCATTATTTTTGTCTATCGCCCGATTTCAGAAAAATTTAATGGTCTGAAGATATAAATTGATTTATTTAAAATACTTTAGAGTCTATGCAATCATAATTTTGCTTTGCTAAAGTGTTAGAAATTCGTTTTGCTGCAATACGTCGCCCAGAAAGAAACTCTGGAGAGATTTTTCTCACAAATTATTTGTCAGGTCCGCTTTATCACAAAAACTGAATGGTTTCATGTCTCAATTTATAGTTGAGTAGTTTAAGTAGTATCTAAGGAACCGAAATAACATAAATCCAGCCTGTTAGAAATTCGTTTTTTTTTGTATATCTCAAGAAAAACACAAAGGTTATTTTAAATTTTCTCCATTATTTTTGTCTATCGCCCGATTTCAGAAAAATTGAATGGTCTGAAGGTATAAATTGATTTATTTAAAATACTTAAGAGTCTATGCAATCATAATTTTGTATTTCTAAAGTGGTAGAAATTCTGTTTTCTGCGGTATGTCGTCGAGGGCGCAACTCCGGAGAGATTTTTCTCACAAATTGTTTGTCTGCTCCACTTTATCACAAAAACTGAAGGGTTTGATGCTTCTATTTATACCTTAACAGTTTTCTTAGTATCTAAGGAACCGTAATAACTAAGATCCAGCCTTCTAGAAATTCTAATTTTTTTAGTATCCCAATAAGAAACATAAACGCGTACTGAAAATTTTGCGAATATTTTTTATTTCTTCACGTTTTCACTGCTATGCCACGGTATTGAGCCATAATTAAGATATGTTTTAACATCTTTTACTGTCACAATTACGTACGGTCAGAATGTTCCCCAAATTAGCTTAGTTGTGAGGAGCTTATCTCAGAATATTTTTTGATGGGACAGTATTTCTTAATTCTAAATATAACATTTGGTCTTCGGTCTTGACCGTTTAATACCATTATAAATTTATTATTGCCATAGGCATTTTGTCGTACTGGCTTATGAAAGCCTTTTTTAAAAACGACCATTTTATTTGGTCGTGTAATAGTGTCAGCTATGTTTGTCAGCTAAGTTTGTCAGCTAACTTCACACCGGTCGAGGACAGAGGGAAGTGGCGTGACTTGGGGCAGGTCTATGTCTAGCAGTGGACGAGTATGGCTTGATGGATTGAAAAAACAATCGCTATATTAGCTCAATATAGGTATTAGAAATAAGTACATTTCATTAACATTCATATGAATGGATTATCTGGTCATTCCCCCAGTTTCTCATACTGACAATCTGTTAATCAAACGTTAACAGCTGGCAGTTGGCGAAAGCGCATGGAAAAAAACCGGCCAAGTGCGAGTCGGAGTCGCGCACGAAGGGTTCCGTACCACTATCTATACAAAGATCGAGAAAAAAAGGCAAAAATCACGTTTGTTGTATGGGAGCCCCCCTTAAATATATATTTCATTTTAATTTCATTATTTATTTTTGAAGCGAATTTAGGGTCCCGACTACCGTCTCACAGTGTAAGAATTGATGAAATTACGGGCTCACTTTTTGTTTTTAATTGAAAACATCTACGCAGGAGATTGATTATGTATAATTTAGGTAAGTTAAGTTTATGTACATGTATTTTATATTATATTATGTATTATATGTATATTAAAATCTATTTTTTTTTACATTATTCATTTATTTGCTTCTTACTAAGTAAGTTACAGAGTGAGCCTAAAAATAACAGGTGATTTAAAAGGATGTTCTTTGATTTAAAAATAAATTAGTGTCCTACTGAGTTCGACCCGTAACGTGCGTAACTGTAAGTGTAACTCTGGTCTCCTCGCTAGGTTACCCTGTGTGGAGGAAACCAGTGAAACGGACTTAATAATTTTGATTGAGAATTTAGAGTTCCATGTATAGCAGTTACCTATTTATTTCAAACATCGTCATCAATCTCCTCAGGGCTTGTTTGGACGGTAACTTCAATTAACTTAAGTACCTCTGCATTAAATATACTTGATTTTCTTTTTTGACAGAGGTCTCAAATTTGATATAAGAGGATCCGAGGAAATCAGCAAAGAGTACCGGCTGTTGACGTATCTGGGCAGTACTGCTGCTCATCAAAAGATGGCATAACTACGTCTTTAGAGAGCCATTCCGCGTATCTCGCTATAAAGTAGTCTTTTCGGCGCGAAGCCTTCTTAAATCGAAGCAAGAAGTTGTTAGTAAACATCGCCACCTTACGAAATGCTTCTTTTCGTGATGTATCGCCGAACAAATGAGCTGTACCATACGATGTCGAACCTCTATTACTTTTGCGACAAGTTTATTATCGAACAGAAATTCCACCAACTTCAAACGACTGTAACCACCTATAAACAATGGCAAATTTCACTAACTTTATTTGAGTTTCGCTACTAAAGCGTAGTATTGCTGCAATGGTACATACTTGTACTAGATTATTAAAAAGAAATTAGAGTGAAACAAATCGTACTTTTTTTGTTATGGTCCAAAACGTTAAGCTTCCACAGCAAAAAAAAAAACCTAAGCATTGGTTCAGTTAACGTTACGTATTGTTTTACAAGAACAATTAATCGATAAAAAACGGTCGCCACCACTTACCTGAAATAGGACTTGTCATTTTGATGTCACAATTATAAAAATCGGCTGGAAATTACCAACAATAACCACAATTGAACACTACCTTCGGAAAGATGCGAGAATCTGCAATTTTGTGAATACGCGCGTACCCTCCTAATCGACGAGTTTATTTATGTCTTAAACTTAGAGGTCATTTTCCCATAATTACCGTTTGGTCTCAGCAACTGTCTACCTTAAACATTAACACGCTTAAATCAAATTCTAAGACATCGCCTTGTTGACCTTAATGAGCCCGTAATTACAAGGATTCTTACACCGTGCGTCTGTCTGTCTGTCTGGCTGTCTGTCACCAGGTTGTATCTCATGAACCGTGATAGCAACAGGAAGCCGGTCTAAATATTCTGTGAATATTTCAAGCGGCTTCCTGTTGCCGTCATTAATATCAAGCAAAACGGCAAAATAATTACGTTTCTTATATGGAAGCCCCCCTTAAATATTTACTTTATTCTGTTTTTAGTATTTGTTGTTATAGCGGCAACAGAAATACATCATCTGTGAAAATTTCAACTGTCTAGCTATCACGGTTCATGTGAGATACAACCTGGTGACAGACAGCCAGACAGACAGACAGACGGTCTTAGTAATAGGGTCCCGTTTGGCACCCTCCGGGTATGGAACCCTAGAAACGCGGGTGTACACGTTGGTTTAACGTCCAACGTCTATAAGTAAACGTTAATATTAGGGGTTAAAGTATGAAATTGCCGATTTGTACTGAAAATCTAAATTGTTTATTTTTTTAATTTTTAACAAATTTATTTAATCAAAATAGTTGCCATTATTATCGATACATTGCTGCCATCTAATGGGAAGGTCATTGCCTTTGCGATAGAACTCCGACGATCTAGACTGCAAAAACTGTGTGAAAGAATTTTGTACTGCCTCCTGGGAAGAAAACTTCTTGTCACGTAGATAATTGTCCAAATCACGAAAAAAATGGTAGTCCGTTGGAGCAAGGTCTGGTGAATACGGAGGACGACGAATGGTTTCTAACTGCAGTTCCTGAAGGGTCAAAATGGTTTCTCGTGCTGTGTGAGGTCTCGCGTTGTCGTGGAGCAATAATGGTGAAGATCGATTCATGAGTCGGGGCTGTTTTACTGCTAATTTTGTCAACATGGTTCGGAATTCGGCACAATAGACATCTGCCGTTATTGCTCGACCAGATCGGAGAAAACTATAGTGAATAACACCATGCTGAGACCACCAAACAGTTACCATTACCTTTTTATTGGTAAGTTTTGCTTTAGGACACTGTTGTGGCATTAGGGGTCAGCCATTGCATTTTTCTTTTCCGGTTATCATAAAGAATCCACTTTTCATCACATGTTACAATTCGATCCAATATTCCTTCATTTCTGTACCGGTTCAACAAGGCAACACAAGTTTCAACACGCGTTTCTTTCTGCAGATCAGTCAAATCATGAGGCTGGGTGCCTTTGGGTTCTGGGTGGCTTGGGTGCTGGGCTGGGACTTTCAATTGTTTTTGTTATTCAATTTAGACAAGAAAGATGGATACTGCGAAAATTCGAGACACCCATTTTTCGTATTTTTTTATTTTATTGATTTGACGCAAGTGAGTCAATATTGTGGGTAAGGTAACGTTAAACCATGCCGCTAATTCCTGGGTAGTTTGACTAGGGTCGGCTTCCACTATCTCTCTTAATTCATCGTTATTCACCTGTGTGGGTGGTCTTCCTCGTGGCTCGTTCTTTAAGTCGAAATTTCCATCACGAAAGCGTTTAAACCAAAATCGCACGATGCGTTCATTAGTAGACCCCTCTCCAAACGCAGCATTGATATTGCGGGCTGTTTCTGCCGCGTTAGTTCCGCGTCGGAACTCGTATTCAAAAATCACTCGAATTTTCGCAGTATCCATCTTTCTTGTCTAAATTGAATAACAAAAACAATTGAAAGTCGATATTCAAATGTTTCACATTTTTTAAAAAAAGAACATCATAGAAACCATTTGAAAAAAGTTTCATTCGAAAACCTCAACCCATGAAGATTCTATGTCAATTCAAAGAACTTATTGCAATAAAACGGCAATTTCATACTTTAACCCCTATTATTTAGCTCAAACCGCGCAATGTGTTGGCACGAGTCGACACGAGTCAAAGTTTCTCAGTAAAGGCTACTTTGCTGTACTCAACGATATATAAATATATTGCACACGACACGCAGGTACAGAGTTACAGCCCTCAGCGAGGCGACATGTTTTCGTTGCAAGCGGTTTTAGCAAGTGACCCCCTACTACCGAAATGAAAGATGTTTCACGTGAATAACTTACAGCTGTTAACAATATATTTACAGATTGTCTATGAGAAACTCGAGGTTAATAGCTATTAAAATCTATAACGCTTCTTTATTATAGTCATTATAAGAACGTTTAGATATTAGATGCTGTTAGTAACTATTGTAAAACACATATTATTATGTATTTTGGAAGAAGCCTGGCTACCCATAGCACAGGGAATCCTAGTTTGGGAGCCAGTAAGCACTGTCTTAACCCTTTTCTAAAGAAAGTTTTTTTCATTTTCATTTTCATTTACTAAGCAGTTGCTTATATACATATATAAACTCACGATTGTATCCCAGAGGGGTAGGCAGAGACCAGGGACTGCCACTGGCACGATCCTGACAGATCACAAGATGGGATGTATTAGCAAAGGGCAAGATAAAAAGTATCCGAAACCAGCTTGCGTGCATGCATCGACTAATTAATGCTTTTGTATTAATTTTGTTGTAAAATACTTCGTGATGTCCTTGCCTGGATACCATAGCAGAGGGTATCCTAGTTTGGGACCAGGTCAAGTGATTGTGTGGAAGTTATTTATTTATTTGGTGTTGGGTGAAAATAAACCATTTCATTTTCTTTTCATACTTCGACCAAATAGGGGATGTATTAGCAAAAGGCAAGACAAAAAGTACCCGACACCGGCGCATGCAACGACTAATGAATGTTGAGGAAGCGAAAGTGATCTGTCAAGATCGTGGCAAGTGGCAGTCCCTGGTCTCTGCCTACCGCTCTGGGATACAGGCGTGAGTTTATGTGGCAGTCCCTGGTCTCTGCCTACCGCTCTGGGATACAGGCGTGAGTTTATGTAAGTATGGTCGTTTTCAAAAAAGCATATCAGGCAGGAAGCAAGTAATCCGTTCTGAGCAACATACAATTAGTTGATTGCTGGAAATAAGATCATTGCAAGAATAGGTACCATGTGCAGGCGGTTGTTTGATCTCAGATAAATGAACCAAGATAGCAACTGATAAAGGCTGTTATGTTAAGACCTAGTAACTCCACAGTTTTATTTATGTGCCTGCCTAGGTAGGCAGGCCTTTTTAAGTGGGTTAAAAGGTTTTAACCCACTTTACAAAAGGGGAGGTTCTCAATTCACCTGTATATGTTTTTATGTATGTTCACCGATAATTTACATAGGTATATATTTTCTGTTATGACTGATGTTTGTGTTCTCTGTAATCTGTTGCTTACGATATGCTATTTGACAGTGTGAAAAAAAAGTATTAATTATATATGTAGATATATATATATATATATATATCATGTATTAGGAGTTTTACAACCAATTTAAGGCATTTTAACTAAAAAAGATGCATAATTTATAAAAAAAAACGGATAAAACTTGATCACTTTGTAGCTGCAGCCATTTTATCGAAAACGGCCTGGATTGGCTGAATCTATGATGACGTAACAGCTCAGTAAATATAGCAGCTATCAAGTTTAGAATCCCCAAAATTCTCAGATTTTTCAAGGAACCTATAGTTGTGCACCTACCTATTTCCTTTTCCGCGCCCTAATATTTAAAAGTTCCCGCTCTGGGGGCGCACACTAGATGGCGTCAATTCAATTTCAGTCAATTTTAGTCCCCCACTTTTTTCTATGGAGTCGACATTCTTTCTAGTAGTCATCATCATCATCAGCCATTTCCCTTATGGTTTTCATAACCATGAGCGGTTTTGCCATAATCGCCACGCTTGGCAGGCGGGTTGGCGATCGCAGTATGCGGTCGGAATCTCAGGAAGACGCTGCTGCCCGTCTCCTGGTAATTGATTTCCTTAGTCGCCTTCTACGACATCCACGGGAGGAAATGGAGTGACGCTATTCTTAATCCGGCGCCACACAGATGATGCGGGCTTGTACCTATGACTATTTATTTTCAAAGTTACACCCACACCCTAACTGTGAAGGAAAACGTCATGAGGAAACCTGCGGCTTGGTTGGCTCCGCATGTCTGACACTGACTTGTCTTTCCTGTGGGCTAGGCCAACTAAGAGGTCAGGCCAGCCTACTTTTTTTTAAGTCGGTTTTTTTTATTAAAAAATTTAATGCTTGCTAGTGTAATTTAGATCTTCATTCACATAATGATCGTGTTAATTATGTGATCGAATAATCGAACCAAACCATTTTTTTTTCACGTTTTCCAATGCAATTTAGGAGGTTGGAGACCGGTGGACTACAGAAATGCCCAAGCTACAGAAATAACTACAAAATGCTCAAGAAGTCTGAACAGTTTGCTTATTGTAGTTGGAAGCCTTTTAGCCTCTAAATAGGTTTTCAAAATAAAATTGTCCTCAGGTATTAGTGCAACAAAATAGTAGATTGTGTCTCAAGGGAGCAAAATGATATATTTACGGCGAGGGCGGTATATTGAATCCTGAGTGAAGCGAAAGATTCTACAATAGAATCTTGAGCGTAACGAGGGATTCAAGTGTTTACGCCCAAGACGGAAATAATTTTGCTACCGAGTGACACATACTGCTTTTCACACCTGCTATAAGGAAAATTTAAATCAAACACAATTAAGATATCGAAAGAAGTTTATGATCGATTGCAACAAAATAAAAATCGAATTGGAATTACATTTTGTGAAAATCTGCACACGGATCATGCTGAGGGCAATAAAAAAAAACTAGAATATCAGGGAAGAAAAGTACAACTTTGATCCCTCATTTGAGGGAATCAAGGGATCTTTTCTGAATAGCAGGTGTGAAAAGAATATTTAATAAATGTAACATTTTGACAAATAAGATATCAATTTATTCATCATAATTTTTAACCATAAGCTAAATCAACCTAACATAGTCTCTAAATCAGCATAAATGTGACAAAAAAATTACTTCATTACTTCGAGCTTTGAAATCTTAAAGTGTATTAAACTGGCTATATGTAACGCTTCAGCATGGTAGTTTTCAAAAAAATTTTGTACACCTAATGGGTATAACATAGAGGCACTCAGAATAAATATAACACCTGTACAACCATTACCTATATTAAACAAAATAAATGATTTGATTTACGTTATTAAAAAAAAACTTTATAAAATTCTCATCTGTTGTGGAACAAGTTCCCTTCATGGTCACTACCTGCTATTGCTAAAATAGAAAAAGACAAAAATAAATAAGTGATTCTATTTTTACAAAGAACTAAAACATCCCACTCATCATTATCAGCCCTTTGACGCCCACTGCAGGACATAGACCTCCCTCGTGGTTTTGGCAGGCAGGTTGGCGATCGCAATATGCGGTTGGAATCTCAGGAAGACGCTGCTGCCCGTCTCCTGGTAATTGATAGTCGCCTTCTACGACATCTACGGAAGGAAATGGAGTGACGCTATTCTTAATCCGGCGCCACATGAACATTCGACTGCCGAGCCTTAAATACTAAGCAGCCTCAAATTCAACATTGTGACATATTGTGAGAAACCCACATTGGTCTGCGCATTTTGTGTCCGGAGAGGGAAAAGAATGATATGTATACTTTCCACTCCTGGAACTACTTCACTCCTTAAGTCCACTAGCTCCTTTTATCGCAGGGCTTCTTTATAATTCCCTATATGCATCCAATTCTATTTCGTAGCGACGTTCTAATCCCTATCTGAAAGAGTTAAAAACCCATGGTACTTTTTATAGTTTTGTCGTTCGTCATTTACGTGATCGTTTAAGGAAACTCACACAATATTTTGATTTAGTAATTTATCGAATTCATACTAAAAATAATTAAATTGTACTGTACTTTGTTTGACAAAAAGTTTTATTGCATCTAATCGAGTTATTATTGCAATTGTTTTCATTGCATGGAAGAATGCTTCCTGTTAACCAGGAATGCAAACAAAATTATCCTTATATGCATAATTTAAGGTCTCCTTCACCTTCCATGGGGACTAGATCGGAACTATGATTAATGATGCAAATAAAATTAGACCCTATGCATAAGACATAAGCTCCGTTTTTCCGTCTGTTCTGCTGACCTTGAGCAAAAGCGCAAAATATATTTTTAAAGCATTAAGAACGAGAAAGAAAGATCTTACATTCCTGGCGCTAGCCTTGAGCATAAGCGAAAAGAAAATAATTCTTTACAGTAGTAAGAGAGAGAGAGAGGTTGGGAGTTGGGACTATACGGAACGATGAACGATTTGAACCAGCATGGAACAAGTGAGAAGTGTAGTCCCAGGAGTGGAATCGTATCACTTGAACGACTCGCTCAGGAACTACCCAAGTCTATTGGTCAGGCCTGCACAGCCTGCTCAATAGTCTGGTTTTGTAATTTTTTATTACATCTTTTAAACTGCATTGTGAGAAGTACGCAATAAATTTTATTTGGAACGGGGCTGCCGTAGTTCCTGAGCGTCTATTCGATATCAATCAAGATAATTACGTCTTTTTTTTCTCAAGATCTTTGACGAGGGTCAAAGTCTAAAGGGCAACCTTATACAGCCATATAGTCAACTGGTATCACTGAAAATCACCCCGTAGTGGACCCTGACGCTTACCAAGAAGCGTTTTACTCAGGTAAAGGCAAAAACTTACAAGAAAATGCTGAAAATCCAATAGAAACTTCCAGTCTCTTTCCAGCGACTTTTTCAAGAAGCTAACAGCTTGGAAGTGATTTTCTGTCGATTACACGTCCAGCGACGAGTTCTAGCTCGGAGTGTCAGAATAGTCAGAATTTCGTTTCTCGTTTAGTTTAGGTTAAAATTGGAAATATAAATTCATTCGCGTAATTTTTTACGAACATTCGGTCAGCTCGTCAGCTGGTGAATTTGACAATAGGCTGATGACAATATGACATTGACAGATCACTGACATTGACAGTTGTCATCAGTGTTGCTATTTGAAATAAAAATATAGCTATGTCACAGATTATGCGGTAGCATTTTCATCTGTGGCAATCTGTCAGTCGAAATAAAAAAACAAACAACAAAAACCATAGAGGAGAAGGGACTGATTTGCTAACGGGGTCGTTTCTTGTCTTGTTTTTGATGTTTTCCCCGTGTAAAACGCTAATTTGTGACTAAATTCTGCTTCAACAGTTCCCCGACAACGTCCTGAAGCGTTTGTTACTACTTAATCGATACGAGTGCGCCTGTAGTAAAGTAAAACAGTGTTTTGCAAGTGACATTACAATGGCCGATCGTAAAGGAACAATAATAATGTTTGTTTAGCAGCTCGGCGAGGGCTCCCAGGTTGGGATGTTGTTGGAATCCAGTGAGTATCACCCTCCCGTCCTTCCAGAACTCAGAACCGAAGTTTATCTCTCATTAAACCTAAGAAGTCCATCTAGCAAAACAAAGTTCAATGAACTGCTCCCATTTCGCCATTCCGCCTCCCATTAGTTCTTGTTTTTCTGTGGTTTCGGAGGATTGGTTTGTGTTTTCTGGTGGTGTAGGGCCCGAAGTGTGTAACTGGGTCACTACAGGCCGGCGGCGCGCGCAGTGACGTCACGACACCCCCTCCCCTCCGCTCCTGTCACTTCTGTACAGTCGTCTGCAAAATCATAACATTGCATTTGTTGCGAAAAATATCGTGAATTAGGGTCAGTGGGCAGGTTTTGGCGCGCACTTCTGGGGTAATCAATTGCAAACCAATTGTAATTAATTGATTTGTTGCAAAGTTTGCTGGTAGCAGCTGGCTGAGGATGGCCAAGGTCAGAAAGAAGTTTTATGGGACGCTAATCCTTCCTCAAGGATTGAAAAGTTAAGTGCAATGATTTTTGTTTTCCACTAACTCTCTTGTTACATTGATTCTTTCACGATATGGACGCCGGCAGCAGGGTGCAAGGTGGTGCACTTCCATCCCCTTGCTGGGAGAGAAAATTTGTAGTTTTTTTTTTATAAGTTACTGTTTGAATGAAGAAGCCGTCCAGGTTGCTGACCAATATTCGTCATCTTGTTCTTGTTGTCGGTGTCTATTTTGTTACTTTCGTCCTTAAATTTTTTTGTTTGTGAACGTGTTATGTGTGTGTGAAATTGTAAATAAATGGTTCAACTATCTTTCTATCTACCTTGTCAATAAATTAGGGATACCCCTATCTATTTTCATGTGAACACTGAGTCGTGTCTCCCATCCTATATTAATGTGTTAAATGTACATAAAATGCTGAAATAAAATGATGTGTCATGAATAATTAATTAATTCAATTTTTTTTTATCATGAATAGTATAATGTGTAGATGCAGATAGACCTCCCTGAACTTAATCCTGGCGGCGCCCATGCGTCACAACCACTAAAATCAGCTTCACATGTCCCGTTGCAGGGTACAAGCCCTGTCAGAGAGAGTAAAAAACAAATTACAATGGGGTATAAATGACCTAAAGAGGTCTGTCAGGATGGAGGCAAGGTGGCAAACCCTGGTCTACCCCTCTGGGATACAGGTGTGTGTTTATGTACGTATGGGATGAAACAACCACTCAAAGGACCATGTCAAGGCACCTGAGTACTTTGATGGTCTACTAGTTCCCCTATTTATTAGTTCCTCAAATCAAAAATCTATTATAATTATTTTTAGATTTTTGTTACGGAGCTCGTTTGAGGGACAGTGGGCTTGACTGCCACTCTGGTGCGTTTCTTAGCCGAAGGATTTCTTTGGAGGTGCAGCGTTCAGGGTGGCACTGCTGCAGGCGTGCTGGGGTCCTTTGGTTCAGATTGGGGTGGTTTGTTGGGTTAGGTTAGGGTTTTTTTGTGCCTTACGTACTATTGTACGTATTTATTTTGTGTTCTGGACGAAAGCTTTGGTAGATATTGCATGACATTTGTAAGTTTTTTCCATATTTTTGCTTATATGCTTAAATATTGATATAATCAATAAAAAAAAATAATTTCAATGTAAATCGCTTACATTCTGTTTGCTCTATATCAATATAATGTAAGCCACCATCAGGTCAATTTTGTAATTGAAAAAAAGGCGTTAAAAAACTCCACTCTGACCATCTTTTCTCATATAATATCAAACGGACTTGATCACTTGAATGGACTTTGCAATGCAACTGTACCTTGACATTTAGATGCAGCTGACCCAGAACTGTATTTGTTTCCTGCTGCTGGTATTTGGACCGGCCGTGCCCCAGCTAAATGGGTGAAGTGAACCCGCAACTAATCTAAAAGATGGGTACTTCAGGTGCACTTGACCTTTAGAGTACATGAACAAGTTAAAGTTTGAAACCCAACTTGGGAAAAATTTTCTTTTCGCAAGATTATTTAAAATATAGATAGGACAGTAGTTTTTATAAAGTCTGAAATACTGTAAAATGATTTTTTTAAGGCTTACAGCTCAGGACAACTTCCAGGTCTCCATTCTGTGTCTATATTTCGTTTTATTCACTTTTGCTCGCAGTGTAAACAATTTTCTTTTCAAACTCAAAAAATTCATAATAGGGGTTGACATTTCTTGAATTAATGAGATAAATAAAAATCAGGTGAGCCTTTATTCCCAAATTGAATATTTACATTACTGTATTTAAATTAAAAATATTTTAGACATAAATAATGCAATACTTTAAATAATATTATAAAAATTATGTTAAATCGTAAATTTGGGAACCTAACTTTGTTTGTTTGTTTGTTTCAGTTTATTGTACAATAAAAAACGTTAGCAAAAGTAAAACTTAAATAACAGGCTTGTGATAAGACTGTCCAAAGGCGGACTTATTTATTATTTCTTCCAGCCAGCCTAACAATCTGTGCAAATTAAGTAAAGAGAGCGGGGTAGGGCAGATAAAGTGCAACCAAAACGTATCCACACAATACAACCACTTATCGTGGTCCCAAATGTGCTATGGCAACCAGGCAAGGACATCTGATTACTATGCCATAGGTCGTATATTCAATTCCCACTGGGGGCCGCCGTAAATTTGTAGAAATGGCCTCTGGGCTTATTTCAATGTTTGTGATGTCCTCGCCTGGTCACCAAAGCACAGGGCGTCGACTATTGATGTCGACGTTGGTGGTTTTGTAATGAAAACCACTGTGCTAAATCACTTATTGGTTTAATTAAGCACGTTACAATAAATTTTGACAGTATTTAGGTAGTAATTAATTCTTAAGAAATTGAACGGAGCGCGTATCGTCTCGTTCGACGCGCAGGAGCAGAGAGCGCGGCGGGGCGCGCGGGGCGGAGGGCGCGGGGCTGCCAGCTTCGGCTGCGTTCCATTTCAATAAATTGTTTCACGCATCATGGCGTAAACACAGGGTATCCTAGTTTGGCACCGGGACGACTGTTTTTGTCTCGTTTAGCGCATATATGGCCTGCCTATTTCCACTTCTTACACCTTGCAATCACCTTGGCTATGTCGGTCAGTTTCGTTCGCCTTCGGATTTCGGTCTTTCTGATCCGATCTTGGAGTGTTATACCGACGTAGCTCTTTCCATAGGTCTCTAAATCACCTGCAGCATTTATTTATTCGTTTTAATTGTTTATTCATCTATGTAATCGTACCTGTCTTATTGTCCAACAGGGGGGCGCGGCTCGCCTCACCGGTGATGCGTGGCCTATGAGCGCGCTCCTCTGCTGCCGCCGGCGCGAAATGGGCGCCGCGCTCGCGCCCGCCCCGCCGCCCGCCCAGCCGCCCACCATGGCTGACCTCATGAGGTGAGTGTCTGCCACAGGTCACCATAGCTGACCTCATGAGTTAAACGTCTCCCGCTGTCGCCACAGCTGACCTCATGAGGTGAGTGTCTGCCACAGGTCACCATAGCTGACCTCATGAGTTAAACGTCTCCCGCTGTCGCCACAGCTGACCTCATGAGGTAAGTGTCTGCCACAGGTTACCAGAGCTGACCTCATGAGGTAAGTGTCTGCCACCAGTTACCAGTGCTGACCTCATGAGGTGAGTGTCTCCATGGCTGACGTACGCCTCTATTGTGTAAGTCTGCACTGTGTTGAATGGTTTTTTTTTTTTTTTCAATTTTTCAGCAATTTATACACAGATTCATCGAGACCTCTTAAGACTTTTTATTTACCAGTCGGTGTTTTAAATAAATTTGTTTTATCAAGTTACGTACGGGCATGGAGGGGGTATACATACCTCCTGTGATCTGGATGGATCTCTACATTCGTGTGTCGCCTGTTCCAGGGAGCGCAAGAAGAAGTCCGGCGGCGCTGCCCTCGGTACGCTGCGCCGGCGCATCGCCGCCGCCCGGCGCCGCGACCAGCGCCCCGACAGAGGTGAGCCATTTATAATAATAAAATAATAATTATTATTGATTAGCACCCATATACAAATACAAACAATAATAGCAACTGTTACTGCTAAATGTGTAAGCCATGTCTGAGCTCACAATAAATATTCTTGATTCTTGATTAAAACTGGCCAAGTGCGAGTCGGACTCGCGCACGAAGGGTTCCGTACCATTATCTATACAACATTTGACAAAGATCGAGACAAGATAGATTAGGTACATTGATAACAGCGCCATCTAAAGAAACCAAAAAGAAGTAAGTAAGTAATTTTTATTCATAAAGATGATACAATAACACTAGGATATGTAGCATTAATTCAGTAGACATAATATAAGATAAGATGTACAGCTTCTGCGTTTCTCAGAAGCGTTTTAACATTGACATTTAACGGCATGACAACGGTGCCGTGAAGGTTACATAGATGGCCGCTAGATGGCGAGCGCTGTCTTTAGATAACGTTGGTTGTATGGGAGGCTCGCTTAAATATTAATTTTATTCTGTTTTTAGTATTAGTTGTTACAGCGACAACAGAAATACATCATATGTGAAAATTTCAACTGTCTAGCTATCACGGTTCATGAGATACAGCCTGGTGACAGACAAACAGACAGACGGACAGTGGAGTCTCAGTAATAAGTCTTACACCTTTGGGTACGGAACCCTAAAAACTAAATAATGTTATGAGTAGGTATCAAAAATACGACGCAGCGCGTGGGCAGGTCCCCCGCCAGATGGTCTGACGACCATTACGGCGATACGACGTTACGGTGGCGGGTAGTCGCTGGGAAGGGAACACCGGGAAGCTTGGAAAACCACGAGGGAGGCCTATGTCCTGCGGTGGGCGTCAAATGGCTCATGATGATGATGATGATAAAAAATAACCTAAGTCAGCAAATGATTTGCGGTTGGCGCTCATCTGCACGGAGATCCAGTGTCCGCATGTACACTGGCCTTCTACTTATATTGACAGGGCTTATTCCTATTTATCTATCGATCCAAACCATGAAAGACGCCCGCATGTTTGTGATGCCCTTGCCTGGTTACCATAGCACAGGGTATCCTAGTTTGGGACCATGACAAGTGATTGTGTTGTGTGGAAGTTGTTGTTATTTTTTTACTATTTTTCGGGATAACTCAGATTTCACAAACGCTATACATTATAAGGCGTTTAGAGTATGTTGTGACGTCGTAGTGTGGGCCTGATTCGTATTGTATGGCGCGTTTTTGTACCACGCGACTCGACAGGTTATATTATCTCTTCCCAGCTTTAGTCCCACGAGGTGGTGGAGTTAGCTTTCTTTATTAACCGACTTCAAAAAAGGAGGAGGTTATCAATTCGACGCTTATTTTTTTTATTTGGCTATGTTCCTCTATAACTCCGTCAAATCTTAACCGACAATTCGACAATTCTTTTTTTGTTCGAATAAATATAACGTCCCATTGGTCCCATTTTAATTTGGTAAAGATCTGATGGAGACTTTCAGAGATGGAGAACGGAACTCTTCAATGGACAGCAGTAAATGAGGACTAATGGGGCCCAGAAGTATGTATTGTAGAAGTATAATTTGTTGTCGGTGCCCAGTTTCAAGACCAGCACATATATTTTGGGCACCGACTCCAAATTATACTTCAACAATTAGGTATTGTATAAATACTTCTAATTATTTAAATTATTTCTTACTTTCTAGTGCTGTAGTGTTTCGAAGTCGGTTTTTATTTTTTATTTAATTTTTTTTTTCTCTCTGCACTTCGCCCTATTCATGACCTCGTTTATCGAGGCTCCGCATTCTGTGAACTCCTTATTTGCTACGTCCGTCCACCTAGTGTTTGGTGTTCCTCTGGATCTCCGCCCAGGAATTGACAGACGTATCACCTCGTTACCAATGTTGTCAGGAGACTTTCGTTTCACACGCCCGAGCTATCTCAGCCTACTGGCTTGCACTTTATTGGCGATGTCGCGCATTCCGAGGCTTCCTCGCACTTACTAGTTGCGTATTTTATCGAGCCTCGTTACACCGCACGTCCACCTCAGCATAATGAGAAACATTAAAAAGTATTGTAGAGGAAATATATCCACGATTATTAATTAATCCTTTCCAATAAGAATAAAACATTTTTTCTGCAAGATCTCCATTGTATTCTACGTAACTTATCAACTTCAAACTAAAACATTAATTCATTACAAAAACAAAATGTTTACTTAACGACGTCATAGCTGTAAGTTTCAGAATTAATATTTTGTATTGTAGAGAAGAAGGTAACAAAGAAACTCCACATTTATTCTTTCCGAAACACATTTTAACTTAATTGACAGAGTTTTCAACGTGAGAAACTCATAAATGTGTTGAACACTAGACACAATCGTCCCCGTTGACATAATTTTAATTGAGTATTTGAAAAAATATCAAATGAGTTACTGTTAAAACGGAATTTCGTATGAAAATACTGGCTTATGACGTCACATTTCAGAGCACTCTTTTTTATGTTTTATCTATTTAAAAATTGCAATAACTAGTAATTGACTAAAAGAGATACATTTTCCGAGATATTTTGTAATTTTTGTTTTAATCGAGCATATGATATAATTTATTGTTCTACGTGTCAAATACCGTATTCCAGACATGTTTGTCTTCGATTGTTTCCAGGCTGCGAGCACGCGCGCTACATACGCAACATAGTGTCTCCGTGGCGGCTCGGCGACGTGGTCGCGCTGTGTGGAGCCCTAGAGGCGGGCGCGGCGCTCCGGGACCTCCACACTCAGGTGGGCCACCGTGGGGACCAACTGGGCCATTGTGGGGACCAACTGGACCATTGTGGGGACAAACCATTTGAAAACCAGCGCTGTTTCGAATAGAAAGAGCCAACGCTGAAATAGTACCATTGTCGCACGCACACTTCTCGGTTCTATAATTAATATCATTGTTATGTTTGTGGCAATAACATAAGCAGCCTATATACGTCCCACTGTAGGGCACAGGCCTTCTCTCAGGGAGAGAGTATGGGCTTAATCACCACGCGTGCCCACCGCGGATTGGCGATTTCAAGCGCCGTAGTATGTGAATAGCTCAGACACTCAGGTTTCCTCACGATGTTTTCCTTCACAGTTAGCGAGTAGTATTGCTACTATAACTTCACAAATGTACATAGCTTAGAAAACCAAGTCATGGGGAAAAGGCCTAAACCCAGCGTTGGGCAGCGATGGGCCGACGACGATGATGATGTATTAACCGACTGTGGTTCCTGCGCAGGCGTCGCTGGCGCGGGCGCCGGCGCCGGCGTTGGGCGCGGAGTTGGCGCGGCTATTGGGCGGCGCGACTAGTGACGTCACGCTACTGGGCGCCGGCTGGGCGCTGCCCGCCCACCGGGCCATACTCGCCGCGCGCTCGCCGTGAGTACTGAATACCGAGTCCGTGCGGTATAAGGTCGCAGAAATCGTCGGTCAAAGTCATTACCGGAACATCTCCGAAATCACGTGTTCATAATTATTAAGAATTTTTTCCCAATCACTAATGTCAAACGTTAATTGTAACTGTTATAAGACGACTTCGACTAGGGGAGAAACAGTGATTTTACTACATTTTAAAATTTACATATTTTAAACGTCAATTATACACAAAACGGTATATTTTGAAATGTTCCAATGCTGATTTCGACCGACGAAATATGATGCGAAATTGTAAGATTAAAAATACTACACATACATACATAAAGTCACGCCTGTATCCCAGAGGAGTAGGCATGTGGGACTGCCACATGCAACGATCCTGAAAGATCACTTTCGCTTCCTCAACATTCATTAGTCGTTGTATGCACGTACGCCGGTTTCGGGTAATTTTTATCTTGCCCTTTGGTAATACATCCCCTATTCGAAGTCGTAGTATGTCCGCCTGGGTCGTCCCTTACCGGCCCTTCCACCCACATTCGCTCCATATATTTGTTCCGTGAATCTTCCGTCAATCTCCCTGCACCCTCTCCACAGTATTAAAGTATTAAAAATACTAACCTCCAATATCCGCCCACCGAATTAGCATGCTGAAGTGGCTGTGGGCCGGCAATGTCATTCGAAGAACTGATAACCGATGGTGTAGACGAGTTCTCGAGTGGAGACCGCGGATCGGTAAACGTAGTGTGGGACGTCCTCAGACTCGGTGGAGCGATGATCTTCGCAGGGCGGCTGGCGAGAGCTGGATGAGAGTAGCCGAGGACCGTGCTCAGTGGCGTGCTATAGGAGAGGCCTATGACCAGCAGTGGACAAGCATAGGCTGATGATGATGGGCCTTACTCGAGCGCTCGCCGTTAGTACCGTATACTGAGTCTGTACGGTTTTCGGCCTTAGAATTGTGGTACGAAATTGTAAGATTTAAAAAAAAACGACTTCAAAACACTACACCACTAAAACCACAGAAATAATTCAAACGAATATGACTTTTAAATACGAAATAGAAACAGAAATAGAAATAGAAAATGTTTATTTGTCTTCAATATAGTAAGGCACAATAATCACTTATAAAGCAATGATGACAGTTTAGTGAGTAATTAATTTTTTATCACATTTATTCGGAAAGACCTAGTTCGTTCGCCGGGAACAGGGACTAAAACGCGTTTTTATTCCCTGAGGGAATAAAAGTGATTTGAATTTGGAACGCGCATGTTGCTATTGTTGCTAAGTTCACAGCGCAACATTGTTCGTGTTCGTGAACAATGTTGCACAAATTGCTGGCTGTTTAAAAGAAAACCGCGCGCGAGCAAAAAAAAACTGAAACAAGGCGCCTAATGCATTCCGTCTTTTCGTTTCTCTAATTGTCATTGTTATTTTTACTAGAGTAAAAATGAGTACGTCTTCAAGCAGTGATAACGAAATATTAACCTCGGAGTGTATCGTATCAGACGCTAACAATGTGATACAAAATATGGTTGCGTTCACTTATTTTCTCGTAGAGGGTGATAAAAAGTAGAGTGTCCACCTCTGGAGTAAAACTATTTATCTACACTAATGTTGTAACATTCTACTTATGTTTTCAATACTTGACTTATAATTACTACTGTTATAGCGCAGACAACAAAACACTCAATTTAAGCAATTTCACATGATGGTATAATATTCACATCGATATCGTAAAATCTCATTATAACATCAATAAAACGCGACCAACTTGATTGCAGGGCCAATCAGGTTGGTCGCGTTTTATTGAAGCGCGCAGCTGCGCTCTCATTGGTTAAATTTTAATGGCGGCAAAATCACTGTGATTATACACGTACGCGTGAATTTAATTTTTAATTGCATTAGTGAAGATAAAGTAGTGTATGCAACTGCATATAACACGGGTATTAAAACACTCGTTACTATTATGAAACTCACTGCGCTCGTTTCATAAACTCACACTCGTGTTTTAATACCCTTCATTATATGACAGTTGCATAAACTACTATTTTAAGCTCGAGTGGTGTACTTTTCGTCCCTTGTGCACTCAGGATTCTAGTCTATAATCCGTCGCTACGCTCGGGGTTATACTCTAGAATCCTTCGTGCACTCGGGATAACAAAGAAACACTCTCGCCTTAAAAATAGTATTTTACTCCCTCGGTAAACAATCTACTATAAAAGCATTTTAATCAGGTATGAAGACAAAAAGGTCTGTACCTCGGCTAGTAACTAATGTGCACCAGTGTGCAATTAGTTGCCGATGTTCAGGCAAGGCCTTTCCTTAAACTAAGTTATACCTCATCATCAACCCATTATGTCCCCACCGAGGGGCACGGGTCTCTTCCCCGAGGAAGGTATAGGCCATACTCCACCACGGGGGCCAAGTCCGGATCGGTGGAGGCTCGTAGACTAGTGGCTCGTCTTCTGTCAGAAGTTGTCAAGCCTGAGTATAATTTATACTACTGCTATTATGACGATAAAGAACTCACGCGCAGGATGGTGATAAATCTATGAATTGTGAAACTAACATTTTCGACTTTGACTTTGATGACATATCCAAACCGAAGACTCGACATATTATCTATCTGTATAAATCCCATCTACCACAGCCCATCCCATCTGTGGGTGTAACATATAAGGGTGTCAAGAAGAGACAAGCGTTACCGATGGTGGTTTAATGAACTCTAACTTAAAATCTAGATTTACAAAGCGTGTGTAGAGATGGCTTACGCTGCAAGTGAGATATAATTCGGACCACACGTGTAAGCCAAAAGATGCGCATTAATTGTACACCATCTGGTACACCAGAAGCCAAGGACTGCTTCGGTACGGTAAGTCGGTACGCACTTTGAAGTAAATTTGGAGCCGCTGCCAAGTTACATGACCACCAAGTACGTTTTGGGCGTCGACTCCCAAATTTATTTCTGCAGTACTTACACGCCGGTGCAGACTTCGAATGTAAAGGTCAAAGGTATTCGTTTAAATTATTTCTTGTGTTTTCAGTGCTGTAGTGTTTTGAAGTCGGTTTTTATTGAAAACCTAGTTAGAGGCTATTGACCTATTTTTAGCCACTAAATAGGTTTTTAAAATTGTCCTCAGCACGGATTAGTGGTAATAAGAATATAATCGGTTTTTATGGTTTTTTTTTTTCATTATTTCATGTGAATATCACTATGACTGCCGAAAGCAAATACACGAGTCACTGGACAAAACGCCCAATCGCTTGAAGTGTGCCTTTCAAATTCGAAGAGTTCCCTCGATTTCCCCAGGATCCCATCATCAGATCCTGCCTTGATGGCCACGGGACTACCTGTGAAGTGTACCCGTTCAAACAAAGAAAGAATTTTCAAAATCGGTCCAGTCGTTTTCGAGTAATGAGGGAACATACATAAAAAGTTAAAATAAGAAAAATAAACTGACGACAACCTCCTCCTTATTTGAAGTCGGTTAATTTTTTTTTATTTAGCAGCCTCTATACGTCACACTAGTGGGTAGAACATTGGACTCGGAAGCGAGAGACCCAGGTTCGATTCCCAGTGCAAGTATGCACCTATGACTTTGTTTTCTAAGTTCGTGAGGAAACCTGGGTGTCTGAGCTATTCACATACCTCAGCGCTCGAAATCGCCAATACGCGGTGGGCACGAGTGGTGATTAAGCCCGTACTCTCCCTGAAAGAAGGCTTGTGCCCTACAGTGGGACGTATATAAGCTGCTTGTGTATATGACTGACTGACTGATTGTCGGCAGGTACTTCCGCGAGCTGCTGTGCCGCAGCGGCGGGCGGCGCGTGCCGCTGGCCGGCGCGCCGCAGCAGAGCTCGGCCGAGCTCATGCGGGCCGCGCTGCATTCCTTATATGGTGGCGCCGCCCCCACCTGCGATCTCTGCGCCAGCCAGTCCGCCCCTGCACACAGTGAGTCCCACTCTGTCTTTCGTAGGGCTCCCGATGGGTCGCTCCTGTATACAACGTGTCATTGTCTGTCTACGTTCTGCAGGTCGACTTCGGCTACTTTAGCTCCAGCCAAGCTATTTATAAGCGGACCAGCGACTCTAGCTTGACTAATCTCCAGCCAAACCGCTCCAGGTCTATCTAGAGGTTGACTCCTGTGATCCTAGCTACAGCTAAGCCTGTCTCGCAGAAAGTAAGTCATCTGTGCTCATGCGGGCGGCTTTGCATTCCTTATATGGTAGCGCCGCCCTCACCTGCGACCTCAGCTCCTGTCTGTTTACAAGGTGACCCCGGCCACCTTCATCATCATCATCATCATCAGCATCAGCAGGACATAGGCCTCCCTCATGGTTTTCCAAGCTTCCCGGTGTTGTGCCGCCCACATCCAGCGACTCCCCGCCACCGTAACCAGGTCGTCAGACCATCTGGTGGGGGGCCTGTCCACGCTGCGTCGTCCGGTCAGCGGTCGCCAGGTCAGAACTTTTTCGCCCCAACGGCCATCAGTTCTCCGAGCTATGTGCCCCGCCCAATGCCACTTCAACTGAGCGATGCTTCGAGTTATATCAGTTACTCGGGTTCTTCTGCGGATCTCCTCATTCCTGATTCGATCACGCAGTGAAACTCCTAACTTAACCGGTCACGTTGAGTCCAGCTAAGCCGCAGCCGAGCCTAGCAATTGCCTCCCTGTTTATTTGCATGACGACTTCTTTGATCCTAGCTTCAGCCAAGCCTCGGTAAGCATACTCTAAGTTCGTTTTACGGCGTCTTTAGCTCCAATCAAACCGCTTCAGGTCTATCTAGAGGTTGACTCCTGTGATCTTGGCTTCAGCTAAGCCTGTCTTGCAGGAAGAAAGTCCCTGTCTACAGGCGGAGCTCATGCGGGCCGCCCCCAACTGAGACCTCTTCTCCAGCCAGTCCGCCCCTAAACACAGTGAATCTCTCTCTGCGTTCTACAGGCTGACTCCGGCAATTCAATTCTTTTCAACTGCACCCCTAGGATTCTGCCCATGTCTGGCTTGTGAGTAGGCGGTGGTAGCCTAGTGGGTAGAACATTGTACTCGGAAGCGGGAGACCTAGGTTCGATTCCCAGTGCGGGTGTATGAGCCACTCACACATTGTTGCATTTTCCGCTGACAGCGCTTACACGCGCGACTTTAATAATTTTACCTAAACCATTCCAAACTCTGTACTTATTTTAATTAGTGCATTATAGACCGTCATACATATCGGCTGTGTACTCAATTGACGTCTCCCCTCCCCTTTGCATGACACTTTGGCACTACGGGGTGTGAACAATACATCCGGCTCGAAGGACCAATGTACGGAGCGGTATGTATTGTTAATATTCGTAGTGATCATGGCAGTTCATCCGCGGTGGGCACGCGTGGTGATTAAGCCCATACTCTCTCTCTCTCTCTCTGAGAGAAGGCCTGTGCCCTACAGTGGGACGTATATAGGCTGCTTATGATGATATACTCCAGTGTAGGCGAGGAACTTGACAGATTTTTTTCGAAACGACAACGATATGTCGGCCCGGTCTGTTTTGGGTGGGTTATACGTAACTTGAAACTGTTTGGCAGGCTGGGAGCGCGACGCCAACTCCGACGGCGAACCGGACCTCATCGACGCCGACACTACCAACAGTAAGTGTTTTGGGATGCTAATGGATGTTGGGAGTGCTTTGTTAAATCCCTGAGAAGGCGGCCAAGGACCACTTGCTCCGTGAACAACCGTCAGGAATGGAACTCTGTGGTTGGCACCCTATGTTCCTCCAGTGGAAGAAATAGTCATCATCATCATCATCATCGGCCCTTTGACGCCCACTGCAGGACACAGGCCTGCCACATGGTTTTCATAACCATGAGGGGTTTTGCCATAATCGCCACGCTCGGCAGGCGGGTTGGCGATCGCAGTATGCGGTTGGAATCTCAGGAAGACGCTGCTGCCCGTCTCCTGGTAATTGATTTCCTTAGTCGCCTTCTACGACATCCGCGGGAGGTAATGGAGTGACGCTATTATTAATCCGGCGCCACACGGAAGAAAGATGTACAAATATACATCTGAGTGACATTTATTATAACAATTGTAGTGACATTTTATTTAACATAATAATTTTCATTGCATTATTAATTAAGTTGGTACGCCCAAAGGCAAAACATAGAGCGACTTCATTATTTTATGACATCTTATATTGTTTACCTATGTTTACAAATAAACAAATTGATTGATTGAAAAGATCTGTTGCAAGGTAGCGTTTCAAACGAAAGTTTACAAACGGCTGTCCGACGTCCGTTACATATTACTGCCCCATAATATTTTTAAATTTTCACCTATCCGCCATCGCTTGAGATCGATTAATATTCCATGGCAATCTTTTAAGGGTTCCGTAGCCGAAGGGTGCCAAACGGAACCCTGTTACTAAGACTTCACTGTTCGTCTGTCTGTCTGCCTGTCACCATGCTGTATCTCATGAACAGTGATAGCTAGACAGTTGAGATTTTCACAAATGATGAATTTCTGTTGCCGCTATAACAAAAAATAGTAAAAATAGAATTAAATAAATATTTAAGGGGGGCTCTCATACAAGAAACGCTTTTTGCTCGATATTATTAACGGTAACAGGTAGACGCTTGAAATATTCATAGAATATTAAGTTCTATATTAACTTCAACAGTAAATAATTAAGTTAAAATTGTCCCGGCGACTTCGTACCGCCATTATCCGTTTATACTATTCTTGCACAACGCCATCTAATTTTGAAACATAAAGTTCGCTCGCACAATGCCATCTATTTGAAACTTAAAACAAATGTTATCCCACGGGAACGCATTGCCGGGGTATCGAGAATGCTAAGTCTCAATTCAGATCTTTGTCTATCTGTACGCCAAGTTTCATGTAAATCCGTTCAGCCGTTGTTGCGTGATTGAGTAACAAACATCCAAGCATCTTCACAAACTTTCACATTTATAATATTAGTGGGATTACAAACGTCCGTATTCTGTGGCAGCGTGGGGCGGTCGCGGCGGCTGCGCGTGCGCTCGGCGCGGGGCGGCGGCGCGGCGGCTGGCGGCCGCGCTCGGGGTACTCCCGCACGCGCTCGCCAGGGACATACAGTACCTGCTGGAGTCCGGTGAGTGGCCTCACACCACACACGCGCTCGCCGGGGACATACAGTACCTGCTGGAGTCCGGTGAGTGGCCTCACACCACACACGCGCTCGCCGGGGACATACAGTACCTGCTGGAGTCCGGTGAGTGGCCTCACACCACACACGCGCTCGCCGGGGACATACAGTACCTGCTGGAGTCCGGTGAGTGGCCTCACACCACACACGCGCTCGCCGGGGACATACAGTACCTGCTGGAGTCCGGTGAGTGGCCTCACACCACACACGCGCTCGCCGGGGACATACAGTACCTGCTGGAGTCCGGTGAGTGGCCTCACACCACACACGCGCTCGCCGGGGACATACAGTACCTGCTGGAGTCCGGTGAGTGGCCTCACACCACACACGCGCTCGCCGGGGACATACAGTACCTGCTGGAGTCCGGTGAGTGGCCTCACACCACACACGCGCTCGCCGGGGACATACAGTACCTGCTGGAGTGCGGCACACGCGCTTGCTAGAGACATACTGGAGTCTAGCCTAGGCATAAAACATTTTTTTTTTCCTAATTCTCTATTGGCCTCAGTGAATAATGTCCTTACCTGGTTACCATAGCGCAGGGCATCCTAGTCTGTGACAAGGACATATGATTGTGTTCTGTGAATGTTATTTATTTGTGTCTGGAAATTGGGCCAGTTGAATTTATGTGTCCTAAGTTCTAGAATAGTAATTTGATCTCTGTTAATGAAGGGTCAAAATTGAAAAGACTAAGTTTGCAGTTTCTAGATTTTTAAATGGCACGCCTAGTTTAACTTGTAATGTTCAGTAAGTCACAGTTTCTGTGTAATTCTGAATTAAAACTTTTTTTATAATAATCATAACAACTTCCGCTTGTTCTGGTCCTAAACTAGGATGCCCTGAGCTATCTTAATTAGCCAAGGACATCACAAACATAGAAGCACACCCAGACTGAGGCCAAGTGTACAAATGTACGGCGGCCTCCAGTGGGATTCGAATCCACGACCTCCGCCATGGTAATCAGACGTGGTACCGCTAGACCAATGAGGCAGTCAGTTCATTGGAGTTTTTTTTGTCCGTTTTTTCTCCAAATCTAGATTTTGAAACGGACACCTAGTTTTACTTGTAACGTTCAATAAGTCACAGTTTCTGTGCTTCTTTAAATAACAATTGTTGACTTTGACATTTAATTTATCTTGTCTATTCGCAGGCGAATACAGCGACTGCAGGCTGTCGTGGAGCTGCGGCGGCGTGTGGGCGGCGCACAGAGCCGTCTTGGCTGCCAGGAGCCGGCTGCTGCGGTAACTAGTAGCTCAGCTAGGCTTAGCCAGACTTGTTAGCTAGAGTTCGCCAGATTTAGCCAGACTTGTTGGCTAGACTTAGCTAGACTTGTTGGCTATACTTAGCGAGACTTGTTAGCTAAATTTAGCCAGTTTAATCAGCTACACTTAGCCAAACTAGTTTTGTTATACTTAGCCAGACTAGTAAGCTAGATTTAGCCAGACTTTTTAGCTAAATTTACCCAGTTTAATTAGCTACACTTCGCCAAACTGGTTTTGCTAGACTTAGCCGGTCAAGTTAACTAAGCTTAGCCAGACTTGTTAGCTATACTTAGCCAGACGTGCTAGCTAAATTTAGCCGGTTTAAAGGCGCTTATACACGTACAGGAAGACCATTTTTAAATTTAAGGTTCTTTTTCGAAATATTAAGCTTTAAATACGAAATATTAAGCTTTAAATACGAAATATTAGAAATGAAATATTAAAGCGCAAATTTTTGTCCGAGTAGGGCGTCCCCAAATCCCAGCGAAACGGTCGAGTGTAGAAACGTGAAAAAATGTAGGGCAGTAGCCATTATAATGAACTTAAAAGGAAAACTATTACGGCTAAGTCGGCTTTACAAGTTAACGAGTAATAGGCGACCATATAAAAGGAAAACTTCGTACAAAACCCATTGAAAAAAAAATTAATGTACATTTTATTAAAATTTATGTAATGTAGACTATGTGCTAATTAACATACATTGTTGTTATAATAATTATTAAAAAACACGAACTTTCATATTAAAAGTTAGTGGGACTCGTGTTTCATGGTTTGTAAGCTGGTATTGCTATTTGTGTTGTTTCCTGTAGTCGTTACTTACGTTACGGTATAAGAACGTTTGTTAGATGCTATTAGAAACTATTGTAAAACACATATTATTATGTATTTTGGAAGAAGCCTGGCTATCCATAGCACAGGGAATCCTAGTTTGGGAGCCAGTAACCACTCTTTTAACCCTTTTCTAAATAAAGTTTTTTTATTTTTTTGTTGCCGTGGGGTGCCGGCTTTAGAATAGTACCCCCCCATCTCTTCCCGCGGGTGCCGTAAAAACCGGCTAAGGGACATTACCAGAGGGTGGGCAGCAGCGCCTTCTGCGAAAATACGATATACTGCGCTCGCCAACCCGCATGCCAAGCGTGGCGAGTAAGGCAAATACCCTCATGGCAATACACCAAAAAACCAGGCCCCCAGTCCCCGGCGGCTCCGCTATTCCTGGCTACGGTAGCGGCCACGGTAACGGCGGAGCAAGGGGTGCTAAGAATCTCCGGCAGAGATCTGGCTACCACCCCCAAAAACGAAAACGACTGGCCCTGGTAACACACAACATTCGCACATTGAGGACAGACGAAAAGCTAATTGAGCTGGAAGAGGAAATGGGTAGGTTACACTGGGATATCCTAGGGTTATCTGAAGTCCGTCGAGAGGGCGAGGACACGATAACCCTGAAATCCGGTAACCTGCTCTACTACCGGGAGGGCGAGCAACAGTCCCAGGGTGGTGTCGGGTTTCTCGTCCACAAGTCCCTCGTAAATAACATTTTGGCCATCAACAGTGTGTCGAGCAGGGTGGTGTACCTAATACTCAGAATATCTAAGAGATATTCGCTGAAGGTCATTCAGGTATACGCACCGACCTCGTCACACTCCGATGAGGAGGTAGAGGCGATGTATGAGGACATTAGTAGGGCCATACATACCTCGGAGACCTATTTTAATGTGGTTATGGGGGACTTCAATGCGAAGCTGGGCACAAGAAGCGAGGGTGAGATGAGAGTGGGGCAATTTGGTTATGGGCAACGGAACCCGAGAGGACAAAGGTTGGCAGACTTCCTGGAGAAAGAGGGACTCTTTATGATGAACTCTTTCTTTCAGAAGCCACCTCACAGGAAATGGACCTGGTTGAGTCCCGATGGTTCCACGAGAAACGAGATAGACTTCATCCTGACCTCCAAGAGACAAATATTCAATGACGTCTCTGTGATCAACACGGTGAAAACCGGAAGCGATCACCGAATAGTAAGAGGCACATTGAATATCAATGTCAAACTTGAGAGGTCTCGTCTCATGAAGTCCACGCTCCGACCTACTCGTGCCCATATCCAGAACCCCGAGAACTTTCAACTCGAATTGTCAAATCGCTTTGAGTGCCTGGAGAGCGCCGCATCGGTGGACGAGATCAATAACAGGTTTGTAGAAACTGTCCGCACAGTGGGCTCGAGGTTCTATAGACCCAACCGTACGAGTAGACCACAAAAGCTCTCAAACTATACTCTCGACCTCATGGCTAAACGTCGCGCGTTGCAACTGCAGTCCTCCGAGGATGCTAAGTCATATAGGCAGCTCAATAGACATATCTCAAAGTCTATGCGGCACGATATTCGGTCCTTTAATACCGAACGTATTAAAGAGACTATAGAGCGGAACAAGGGCTCCAAAGTGTTCGCAAAAGACTTGTCTATTGGGCAAAGCCAGCTGACGAAGCTGAAGAGAGAGGACGGCAGTATAGCGTCGACCAAATCAGAGGTGCTGAGGGAGATTGAGAGTTTCTACGGACAGCTATACACCTCAGTCGCAAAACCTGTTAGCAGTTTGAACAAAGATCCGAGAGCCAAACTGACCCGACATTATACCGAAGACATCCCGGACATCAGCCTGTACGAGATTAGGATGGCCCTGAAACAGCTCAAGAATAACAAGGCACCAGGAGAGGACGGAATCACATCAGAGCTCCTGAAAGCGGGTGGAACACCAGTACTTAAAGTCCTTCAGAAGCTCTTCAATTCCGTCGTGCTCGAAGGAAAAACGCCAGAAGCATGGAACAGAAGCGTGGTGACGCTGTTCTTCAAGAAAGGGGATAACTCTCTATTGAAGAACTACCGACCCATCTCGCTTCTGAGCCATGTTTATAAGCTGTTTTCGAGGGTCCTCACGAATCGTCTCGAACGCAGGTTTGATGACTTCCAGCCTCCCGAACAAGCCGGTTTCCGAAAGGGCTTTAGTACCATAGACCACATCCACACGCTGCGGCAAATTATACAGAAGACTGAGGAGTATAATTTGCCATTCTGCTTAGCGTTTGTGGACTATGAGAAAGCCTTCGATTCGATCGAGACATGGGCAGTGCTCGAGTCTCTCCAGCGTTGCCGTATTGACTATCGGTATATCGAGGTGCTGAAGTGCTTGTACAACAGCGCCACCATGTCGGTCCGAGTACAGGAGCAGAATTCGGAGGCAATTCCATTGAGAAGAGGCGTGAGACAGGGAGACGTTATCTCTCCGAAACTGTTCACGAACGCACTGGAAGATGCCTTCAAGCTTCTGGAATGGCAGGGACGCGGCATCAATATCAATGGCGAGTACATCACGCACCTTCGATTTGCCGACGATATAGTAGTCATGGCAGAGACGATGGAAGACCTCGGCATAATGCTCGACGACCTCAGTCGAGTTTCCCAACGTGTGGGCCTTAAAATGAACATGGACAAAACGAAGGTTATGTCGAACGCTCGTGTTGTGCCCACCCCAATAACATTGGGGAACACGACTCTCGAAGTTGTAGACGAATACGTCTACTTAGGACAAACAATCCAACTAGGCCGGTCTAACTTCGTGAAAGAGGTCAATCGTCGAATCCAACTCGGCTGGGCAGCTTTCGGGAAACTTAGAAAAGTCTTTTCGTCTAATATACCTCAATCGCTCAAGACAAAATTATACAACCAGTGTGTGTTACCAGTGATGACTTATGGCACTGAAACGTGGTCTCTCACTATGGGCCTCATAAGAAGGCTCAAGGTCACGCAACGAGCTATGGAAAGGGCTATGCTCGGAATTTCTCTACGAGATCGAATCAGAAATGATGAGATCCGTAGACGAACGAAAGTCGTCGACATAGCCCAGCGGATTAGTAAGTTGAAGTGGCAGTGGGCGGGGCACATAGCACGCAGAACTGATGGCCGATGGGGCCGAAAAGTTCTCGAATGGAGACCACATATCGGCAAGCGCAGCGTGGGACGACCAGCCACAAGATGGACAGATGACGTCATTCAAGTGGCAGGAAGACGCTGGATGCAGGCCGCTTCCAACCGGTCTTTTTGGAAATCCATGGAGGAGGCCTATGTCCAGCAGTGGACTTCTTGTGGCTGAATGATGATGATGATTTTTTTTTTTTTCATTTTCATTTTCAATTACCTTGATGAAGTTGTTAGTTCTGTAGAGCAGAAAAAAAAACTTTCTTTCTATAGAACCCTACACTGCGCGTGGCCCGACACGCACTTGGCCGGTTTTTTTAAAGTAAACTCATTGTTTTGAAAATCTGGGCGGTTTGAAAGCCGTGGTGATGTGATTAGTAAATAAAAGTATTAAGACTATTAGTTTTAAGTAAACACGTAAAATAAAAAACAATGAGTTCAGAAATCTTGTTTCGAAAATTGACGAACATCAGAACTTCGCAACCTCTCTGGCAGTGGCTACTAATGGGACTGGCAGACTCGACTTTGAGACGAGATAGAAAGTGTCTTTTTAAAAAGTAAACTAGCATATTCGGTAGATATTGTTGAATTTCATTCATTTTGCTATGGCTCTCTAACCACCTGAAGTTCGTGGTGGTATACTCGTATTTGTTTGTCCCTTTTGACGCACTCCAGACGTCTTAAAACTCCGTGTTCGCTTCGTCCATTCGCAGCAAAGCGGTGTGCGGGCTCGGCGCCGGCAGCAGCGCGTTACGCGTCGACGACGCCGTGCTGCCGCGCCGCTTTGCCGGCGCGCTGCTGCACGCCGCTTATACTGACCAGCTCGACCTCAGCCTCATAGAGCCCGCGCCCGGCACCGCGGTGAGACTCATACGCACCCATACACACCCATACAACGCTGCTGCACGCCGCTTATACTGACCAGCTCGACCTCAGCCTCATAGAGCCCGCGCCCGGCACCGCGGTGAGACTCATACGCACCCATACACACCCATACAACGCTGCTGCACGCCGCTTATACTGACCAGCTCGACCTCAGCCTCATAGAGCCCGCGCCCGGCACCGCGGTGAGACTCATACACACCCATACAACGCTGCTGCACGCCGCTTATACTGACCAGCTCGACCTCAGCCTCATAGAGCCCGCGCCCGGCACCGCGGTGAGACCCATACACACCCATACAACGCTGCTGCATGGTGCCTACACCAACCAGCTTGACCTCAGCTTCATAGAGTCCTCGCCCAGCACCGTGGTGAGACCCATACACACCCATACAACGCTGCTACACGCCGCTTATACTGACCAGCTCGACCTCAGCCTCATAGAGCCCGCGCCCGGCACCGCGGTGAGACTCATACGCACCCATACACACCCATACAACGCTGCTGCACGCCGCTTATACTGACCAGCTCGACCTCAGCCTCATAGAGCCCGCGCCCGGCACCGCGGTGAGACCCATACACACCCATACAACGCTGCTGCATGGTGCCTACACCGACCAGCTTGACCTCAGCTTCATAGAGTCCTCGCCCAGCACCGTGGTGAGACCCATACACACCCATACAACGCTGCTACACGCCGCTTATACTGACCGGCTTGACCTTAACCTCATAGAGCCCGCGCCCGGCACCGCGGTGAGACCCATACACACGCATACACACTCATACAACGCTGCTGCATGCCGCCTTCACGACGTGCATCACCGACTTATTATCTCCTGTGAACGAACGTGTGTGGATTAAATTAAATTAGTCTAACTGGGTAAAATTTAATATGCGGTGCAATATGCTTTCGAATGCATTTTGACAACTTTACGTACAAAATGACAAATTGACAATAGTGCCCGGGCGTATTGGCAGTATTGCCGGGCACAGTACATCAACGTTACAGTTCCGTGTTGTTTGTTTATGGTCTTTTTTAATATTGTTACCTTTTGCCTTTTGCAGCCCAGACGCAACGCGGCGCCGCAGTTGGAAGATGCCTTTCAGCTATACGAGATCGCGCGGTGAGTGCACGTCTAGCTTTCCCAAGTTCATAGACAGCTACGAAAGATGTGTTTAGCACTACATACCTACAAAAAATGTGTTTATATAACACCTGCTCGTCAATGGCATATTATGTGTCATGCAAACTTAACTTAAAGCAAGTCATTTGTGTCCTATGGTCTAGCCGGGTCATTATAAATGTACTGAATTTCATAATCCCCTAGGGAATTATGACATTTGAATTTGGAATGCAATCAACATTGAATATACGAGCTCCTTGCAATCCATGACCAAACGTCAAAATTAGAATATAAACTTTTCATAGAGCCCTACACCAAGAAGAATTTATTCAAAATTAGAATGAAAACTTCATAGAGCCCTAAATCAAGGAGAATGTATTCAAAATTAGAATGAAACTTTTCATAGAAACCTGCATGAAGAAGAATTTGCCACTACAAAAAAAAAACAAATAGAACGAAAAGGCGCTTTGCCTCGCAGTGTTTATATAAAGTAGAGTATGCATTTTGGGGATAAAGCAGTGTATTTGTCTCGGGCGTTTTTGAACCCCTCGGCCTCGGGATTCTAGCTTTAACTCCCTCGCTTCGCTCGGGAGTTAACTCTGTAACTCCCTCGCTTCGCTCGTGAGTTAACCCTAGGGTCCCTCGTCCTTGGGGTTCAAAATATCGCCCAAGACATAATACACTGCTTTATCCCCTTAATGCATAATCTACTATTAGCACTACATACCTACAAAAAATGCGTTTAGCACTAGGCAGACATTTTGTGCCTCAAGGGCTACTATAATATTAAAGATTGTTTAGCTAAGAAAGATGTCTGGAATTAAAGCCAGTTCAATGCACCAGTTCTGGGTTTTCGAATAATATGTAAACTGTGTTAATTAAGGACCATAAAGGTGAACGCGGACCTGGCCGCAATGCGGCGCGTGCGGTGCGGCCAGGTCTGCGTTCACCGTTACTTTGGAGATTTTTGGTCGCTTTTTTTTTCCAAAACGATCTAGATTTTGAAATGGACACCTAGTTTGACGTGTAACATAACATAACATAAACTCTAGCCAAATAGGGGATGTATTAGCAAAGGGCAAGATAAAAAGTACCCGAAACCGGCGTGCGTTCATGCAACGACTAATGAATGTTGAGAAAGCGAAAGTGATCTGTCAGGGTCGTAGCAAGTGGCAGTCCCTGGTCTCTGCCTACCCTTCTGGGAGTTTGACGTGTAACGTTTATTAAGTCGCAGTTTCTGTGTTACTTTGCATGAAAATAAACCTAGTTCTATAATCTTGTGGCGAGCACATGTCAATCTGCGCGCTCACTATATATCTCAACATTCCCGCATCGCCCAAGCAAAGCGTTTCACGTGCCGTACCACAAATATAACGTCCGACGCACCGCGTACGATCTGCCCGGCGGACAAAATCCCTTTATAGTGGAGGAGCACGATCACACGCCCTTCCCTATAACCCGGCGTATGATGGGCAGGTTCGTGGAGATGCCGATCCTAGCGCAAGGCTGCGAAGACGCCATCGCGGCTCTGCTGTCGCCGGCCACGCTGCCGCGCGTGCTGCGCTGGTCGGCCGCGCCGCACGCCTCGCAGTGGGTGCATCGGTGAGTGGACACCGAAGGCTGACGGTCGAAACTTGCCGCTTCTGGCTGGCTGGGACAAAAGTTCACGTCTCCTAAGTAGTAGATTGTACAAGGACTTAAAGCGATCCATTTTTATCCGAGGCAATGTATTAGTCCGAGCGCAGCGAGGTAATAAGGATAATTGCCTGGATAAAAGTGGACATTTACGCCTGAGTTTTACACTGCAATATATTTACTGTGCTATATATTTTGATTCCGTTTGGCTGTTGAGCCTCATTATCTTAGTTTTAGAAGAAAAACTTACTTTATACACTAGAGCTTCAAAAGCTATTTTATGTCGTCTATGCACGACTTTAAGTCGAACTTTACGAGCGTGAGAAGTCAAAATGTATAGTCCGCACGAAGTAAATAGGTTTAATGATGTTTTGAATTTACTAACTTAGTGCACACGATGTTCTAAATTCGATTCACTTTATCCTCTAGCGGATAAAAACGGATCTTGCACTCAGCTATCGACGAGCAAAAATACTCTTTCCGAGATGGGGGGGATGAAAAGTAAATTTTACTCGTAAATGTTCCCCACAGGCAAGCGATGCGGTATCTCCTCGACGAGTTCCCCGCGTTGTGCGGCGTGGGGAGCGAGCCGCTGCCGCGGTCGGCGCTGGCCGACGCGCTGCGGAGTCCCTTCCTGCAGTGCAGCGAGCCGCAGGCGCTTAAAGCGCTGCAGCGCTGGAGCGAACAGGACGCCGACCAGGGTCAGTGGGGTCCACTTAGCGCTGAATTCAACGCAGCGTTTTAATGAACGGCAATTTTAAAAAAGAAGTCTACTTTGGCTGCCGGTCTGTGGCGCTGAGGAGTCCCTTCTTTCCAGCGCTGGAGAGAGTGAGACACTGAGCAGGGGGAGTCGGGTCAATTTAAGGGTGAACTTAACGCAGCTATTTAATGAACGTTAATTTAAAAAAATCCGTGTGGCGCCGGATTAACAATAGCGTCACTCCACTTCCTTCCGTGGATGTCGTAGAAGGCGACTAAGGAAATCAATTACCAGGAGACGGGCAGCAGCGTCTTCCTGAGGTTCCAATCGCTCCAAAAGCGATCGCCAACCCGCCTGCCGAGCGTGGCGATTATGGCAAACCCCTTCATGGTTAGAAAACCATGGGGGAGGCCTGTGTCCTGCAGTGGACGTCAAATGGCTGATGATGACGATGAATTTAAAAAAGAGGTCGACCTTGGCTGCTGATCTGGGGAGTTTAGGAGTCCCTTCAAGCGCTGGAGCGAAGAGGATGCCGAGCAGGGTGAATGAGGTTTATTTAGCGCTGAATTTAACGCACCGTTTTAATGAACGTTAATTTAAGAGAGCAGTCGTATTGGCTGCTGGTCTGACGAGCTGAAGGGTCCTTTCTTCGCAAGCGCCTAAAACGTTACAGCGCAGGAGAGTGCAGTACGCCGAGCAGGTCAAGCGGAGCGTTGGACTTGCGTTAGAACGAGCGAGGCGTTTGGGCGTATCCTTCATTTCATTCAGATTCTCAGTACATTTGTCAACAAACCGTGGATAAATAAAATCCGTGGATAAATAAGTTGCTGTTACCACTCATTGTTTTAAGTTGCTGTTACCACTCATTGTATTAAGTTGCTGTTATGACTCATTGTATTAAGTTGCTGTTACCACTCATTGTATTAAGTTGCTGTTATGACTCATTGTATTAAGTTGCTGTTATGACTCATTGTATTAAGTTGCTGTTACCACTCATTGTATAATTGTTTGTTTACCCAAATAAAATAAAATAAAATAAATAAAATTAAAGAATCTCTGGCTCGGTCGGTTGAAGCGATGAGGAGTCCCTTCGTGCGGTGCAGCGAGCCACATGCTTAAGTAACGTTTTGTCACGCCCTTTTCTGAGAAATTCGAAGAGCGAAATTCTCAATACGTTATAAGCAAATATTTTCATACAAGATTCCGTTTTAAAAGTAACTCATTTGATGTTTTGTGAAATACCCAATTCAGAGAGTCGCCCACGGACGCTTGAAGCCCTGCAGCGTAGGAGAGAAAAAGACGCTGGTTTTTTTTCTCTTTTTTTTCAAATGTTTATTTTTTATTTATCTTATAATTTAACTATTTAACCGCTCTCGGAAACCTACTTGCTTTATCTGTCAGCGGCGAAGTTAATCTGTCAGGCGAGTGGAAAGAAGAGAGGTCGAGTGTTAACGAGTGGCCCGTGCTGTTGGCAGCGGAGGGCGGCGCGGCGCGGCGCGGGCGGCGGCGCGGCGGCGAGGCGGCGTGGCGCGGCGCGGCCGGCCTGGCGGCGCTGCTGCGGCTCGAGCACGTGCCGCCCGACGACGAGCTGCTGGGTGAGTGTGAACACTCGTCGCTTTGGTAGGGGAGGGGTGTAAACACTATAGCGAGTGGTGTGAACACTTGTCGCTGTGCGGGGCGAGGGGTGTGAATACTACAGCGAGTGGTGTGAACACTGCAGCGTGTGGTGTGAACGCTGCAGCGAGTGGTGTGCGCTGCAGTGTCAAACACGTCTGAACAAAACATGGCAAAGGTCAATGTTATACATAAAAAGCGTTTTTCTCGAAAGTTTGTTAGTGTGGGTTGGAATGTATTTGAAGAAGAAGAAGACGAAGAAAGACATTTATTATACCAACAAGATACATCACAGACACAAAATAAGCCGTGACACGGTCCATTTGTGCGGTCGCAGCCGTGGCGGTCCGGCGCGGGCTGCCGGCGCCGGCGCCGGTGCCGGACCCGGCGGCGGCGTGGCTGGGCCGGCCGCCGCACCGGCCGCCGCGCGCCTTCCTGCCTTATCTCGACGAGTTAAAGGTCAGTGTCGCGTGCAGCTGGAACTGTTAACGAATTTATTTATTTAACGAAGTCCACAGCACCAAATTTTGTAAAATAAAATAAAATGTAAACAATACATATTTTAAGCCAGTTACGTACTAACTTGTTTTCTTTAAAGGGTGACTTGCGTTACAATTATATTGCTTGAATTTCAAACATATCTTGTATATCTTGTCAAACAAATTGCAGCTTCAAAGATACCTCCCCAGTGAGGGCAATTTGGTGTACTAAACCGCCAACTTACCCCTTTCCGGGCGAGGATTTGACTTAAACTAGATTATTTTCTAAAAATTTATTAACATCCTGTAGATAGTGCACAAGTGCAGAAAAGTAGATGTGGTACATTGCAAAGTTACTCGATTCTTAAAGCCAGCATTACAGTCATATCCGTGTGGCGCCGGATTAAGAATAGCGTCACTCCATTTCCTTCCGTGGATGTCGTAGAAGGCGACTAAGGAAGTCAATTACCGGGAGACGGGCAGCAGCGTCTTCCTGAGATTCCAACCGCATACTGCGATCGCCAACCCGCCTGCCGAGCGTGGCGATTATGGCAAAACCCCTCATGGTTATGAAAACCATGTGGCAGGCCTATGTCCTGCAGTGGGCGTCTAATGGCTGACGGTGATTACAGTCATCCCCACACTGGGCCTAGCCTGTATTGTTTACAGTAACATAGTACCCTTGTAGTTTGAGCAGTTGTCTAAGCGAATAAGTGAGAGCAGGCCTCTACGCGACACGAAACGGTCCAACGCGGCGACGGAGGCCTCCGTAGACAACGCTAAAGCCACTTCCAAGTGGATTACCTTGGTCGCCGGGCACACATACACGCTTTGGTACGACCCGACAACCCGACAACCCGACAACCCGGGCGCTGCGTATAGTGGTCGCTTTCACCGAGTCAAAATACAAAACAATTTTTTTTTGTTGCGAGGACAGTTTTAAAAACCTATTTAGAGGCTAAGAATTCCACCCATGCCGGGACTTGAACCCGCGACCTCTGGCTCACCGTGCCAGCGCTCTCCCAACTGAGTTAATGGGCGAGTGGAGGCATCGGCGAAATTTTGAACCTCAAATTACATGACAATATAAAAAACGAGCAAATAGATAATTCGTTTAAAAACAAATTAAAGTCACTTCTAATAGAAAATTGTTACTATGACATCGAAAACTAAAGTGAATAGAAATAAAAGTAAATAATATTGTACATACACAGTAAGCTATAAATATTTAAAATGTTTCATAGTTCCTAGTAAAGCTCCAAAGAAAGCTAATATAAGTGTTGTAATGTGAAATTTATAATTAATGTTTTCGAAGACTAAAATTTTATCTTATCTATAACTAAGTGCACTTTAGCAATTCCCTGACCTGAAGTCTTGAACATGTCAACATAATTTTATGTACCATTATGAAGGCAAATAAAAGAATATGAACGGCCGCGCAAAGTCCGTCGCGACTCCCTCAAATGGATAAATCATTCTGATAAATCACTAGATGGCGCTAGACACTTGTATATCGCGGTATGGTTGTAATTAATGTATTTAAACGTATGCTGTAGGTATAGTGATCTGATTCTGTCTGTATTGAACCGACCCTTATAAGTATAATCATAAACTTTATGTATGTTTCGGCACAACTAGTTTTATCGAGATACCCCCAACATTGCAATGTATCCGAGACTCGACGAGAGGCGTCGAAAGCCATGATACAGGCTCGCCTTGTAAGGTTTTCGACGTGAAAACATAATAACACAAATTACACGCCTACCTACTAAACTCAATGAATCCAAGACATGTATTTTTTGCTGTAACCCATTAGTATAAGTAGAAGATGCAGTATCGTGTAGATTTTTGTCTTTTAGTAGTAGAACAGTGAATATTAAGGTTAGGTTAGGTTCTATGGATTTTAGGGTCCGAAGTAAATGATTTAATAATAATAACAATGACATGTGACGTGCTGCCGGGCGGCGCAGGCGCTGCTGGCGGAGCAGCCGATCCCGGCGGAGGAGCTGGCGCACGCGCGGCGCGTGTGCTGCGTGCAGCGCGCTCCGGACACCCTGTACATGCTGCAGGGCGGCAACGGTCAGTGCTCCGGCTGCCCGGTGACACATCTTTTATATTTATATCATTTTATTGGGAAAACTGACAGCTTATTTATTTAATAGACACAGATGTTCAGATAGAAAAATATTACAGACACATTATAGAACTTATAATCTAGCTTAACATTCAATTACAGGCGTGCAACGACACTCTTAACTGACAGTTACTTGCAAAACGAAATTATTATCTGGCTTATAAACTAAAGTGCGATCCGTTAATGAATTATCACTAACAAATTACATTTACACACGTTCCGTGTGGCGCCGGATGAAGAATAGCGTCATTCCATTTCCTTCCGTGGATGTCGTAGAAGGCGACTAAGGAGATCAATTACCAGGAGACGGGCAGCAGCATCTTCCTGAGATTCCAACCGCATACTGCGATCGCCAACCCGCCTGCCAAGCGTGGCGATTATGGCGAAACTCCTTATGGTTATGAAAACCACGAAGGAGGCTTATGTCCTGCAGTGGGCGTCGAATGGCTGATGATGATGATGACATAGATACAGAAAGCGAACAGAAAGTTTTCACTGATAGCAAAATTTTGGACAATTAGCACGGGTCAGAAGTGAACTAACACACAGAACACCAGAGTCAGTAACCACATGGACAAAATGTTAAAGAAGGAGAATGGCACACCGTGGTAATAAGTTTTGTCGGTTATGAAGCCTATGCAGAGTCACAGAACTTAGAAATTATCACTTTATATTCTTTTTCTTGCACTAATCCGTGCTGAGGACAATTTTAAAACCTATTTAGAGGCTATAAATCCCACCCATTCCGGGACTCGAACCCGCGACCTCTGGCTGACCGTGCCAGCGCTCTCCCAACTGAGCTAATAGGCAAGTGCAGGCAGCGGCCAAATTTCGAGCCTCTTTACAAACTTCTCTGTTTGTACAAAATCTACATAAACAGGCGTGATGACAGTAATTGAAAATCATTAAAATTGTGTATTTATTTAATAAGAATTGAATTGTGGAATACGTAACACGCATTTTTTTTATTAAGAGCGGGATTGATAATTTATTATTACTATAATTAAAATCTACAAAAAATACTATGTCCGCCATATTTAGTTGAATAGTGAATGACGTCAATGTCATCATCGTCACCGAACATATTATTGCATTATCTGTGATATAGGTAACAATGACGAAATTGTTGTTTTGACGTTTTACACGACAAATTAATTTTATACTTTTGCACTGTGACGTCACTAGCGACGCCTTAACATTGGCGAGCGTTTCGGTGGGAATTTGAAATCTAAAAACTAAAATGTCTTTTTTTACCACCTAACTTTTTAAGTGGTTACTTTTTTAACCTTAACTGTGACCAAAAATATTAAATAGATTGTAAATAATGGAAGTTTTGGGACATCATTCGACAGTTTTTCCTATAAATTCGTCATCATGCCTATTTGCGTGTAATGCGATTACTATAGGTTAGCTTCCAGACCGGGGCTTAATTTGAATTTTATCCCAACAAACAGTCGACTCGCACTTGGCCGGCTTTTACCATAAAAGCAATGCCATTTCAACGTTAAGTTCGACGCAAATTCCGAGTCGAGTGTCAGTGTAAGTCGAGTGATCGCATTGTCGGCGGGCAGGCGGGGGGGCGGTCCGCGGCGAGGCGCTCTGCGTGTCCCCGCGCACGCGCCGCGCGCTGCGGCTGCGGCTGCGCGAGCTGCGGCTGGCAGCGCCCGCCGCCACCGCGCTGGCCCTGCCGCACGCCGACCGCGCCGCCGTGCTGCACCAGGTACTGCACCGGCTACTGCCGCCGCCGTGCTGCACCAGGTACTGCACCGGCTACTGCCGCCGCCGTGCTGCACCAGGTACTGCACCGGCTACTGCCGCCGCCGTGCTGCACCAGGTACTGCACCGGCTACTGCCGCCGCCGTGCTGCACCAGGTACTGCACCGGCTACTGCCGCCGCCGTGCTGCACCAGGTACTGCACCGGCTACTGCCGCCGCCGTGCTGCACCAGGTACTGCACCGGCTACTGCCGCCGCCGTGCTGCACCAGGTACTGCACCGGCTACTGCCGCCGCCGTGCTGCACCAGGTACTGCCGCGCGAGCTGCGACTGCGAGCTGCGTTGGGCCCGTTACCGCGAACTGAAATTAGTTGCAGCGAGCTGCGCCAGGTCAGTGCCTTACCGCAAGCTACGGCCGCGCCACTTCGGCTGCAACTGCGGCAATCACTTACTGCGACAGTCAAATACTTACCGAGAGCTGCGTCAGGTCAGTCACAGCGAACCGAGTTCAGTTACGCAAGCTGCGCCAGCCAAGTACTGGCCGCAGCCATACTGCACCAGGTACGCTGCGAGAACAGCCGACGCCGCGCTAGCCGGTAGCCACAAGTCTCGACCTCTAGACGACTCGTCCTGGACAACTTGGCCCTCACAACTTGACTCGAGATGTGAGACTCGCTAGCCTTGCCGCTTAGCATCGCCACAACTCGCCAAATGGCAAATAGCCGGCCGATAGGGGTATATTTTTTTTTCTTTTTGTTTAGGGTACTAAGAGTTTTTTTACTTAAAGTACAGAAAAACATTATAGCTTGTAAACCTTGAGTTTTGATAGTTATTAAAAATGGACAGTATAAAAAACCCAAAACAAAAAATTAAATTTATATCAGCACTATTTACGAAACAGTGACGTAATAAATGTAAATTTAAATTCTTACATGTGAATTTTAAAAAACATGGTCGTGTATATAAAACCACGATCTCTCTAAAACAGTCTTCAGAGGCAGTTTAGATAATCTGTGGTTACCTCTTTCCCTTTACCGCAGACTATTTAAACTGTCTCTGAGAAGTGTTTTAAGGGATCGTGTTTTGTAATGGTTTGGACTTTTTTTGTCTATTTCCTTTCCAAAATAGAGAATGGCATCGTAAGAAGAACAAAATGGCGTTGTTCTACAGCAAACGTACTGTCTTTCAGATCGCCCTGCGCTGCGTGCGCGAGCGAGGCTTACCCGACGCGTGCGCCGACATACTGCTGGCCGAGGAGCCGTGAGTACCTGCTGCACTTACTCCATTTACGTCTCAAAATTTGGGGTTACATAGTAGACTTACCCCGTTTTGATCTGAAAATAGGGGTTAGACTTATCCCATTTACACATGAAAATGGAGGTGCCTAGTAGACTTCTAACTTGTAAATTCGAAACATCATTATTTTGAATTTGTTACAGACGCGAAACTATCTCTCTTCCAGCCAACCTCGAGTGTCTTAAGGAATCGTGATGTTATAAATAAAATCGTTTTTTTAGAAACCTATTTAGAGGCTAAAAATTCCACCCATGCCGTGACTCGAACCCGCGACCTCTGGCACGGTTAGCCAGAGGTCGCGGGTCAAGTCCCGGCGTAGGTGGAATTTTTAGCCTCCAAATAGGTTTTTAAAATTGTCCTCAGCACGGATTAGTGCAACAAAAACAATATAATCGTTGGTTTACTCCTTTTTTGTCCATTTCCTCTTTGATATGGACCTAATTCAACTTGCAACGTCATTAAGTCGCACTCTCTGTCATCATCATCATCAGCCCTTTGACGCCCACCGCAGGACTTAGGCCTCCCTCGGTTTTTATAACCATGAGGGGTTTTGCCATAATCTCTCTGTGTCGATTCGAATAAAAACAATTTGCTTTAGTTTTGTTATTGCGGCGCGGGTACAGGTTAATAAAAAATGTTCCGTCTCCTTCTTAAAATGTAACCGGGTCCCGTTTGACCGTCAGCGCGGAGCAGTGGGCCGGCGACGAGCGCGCCCCGACCGCGCGACAGCCGCGACCCGCGCCGCGCCGCGCCGCCACCGGCAACGGTGAGTCTGCTCGCACCCTAATGTCGACATGCCTATACCTTATTGAGGACGTTACTCTTGATATTTTCATTCGTTCAACCATCGCTGGCTTAACCCGGCAGGCTGGCTCCTTTGGTCGCCTCAAACTAGCTCCAATTGTATATAATATGTTCCCCGCAGGCTCGCTGAATCTCTACCTATGTATTAACCGTAGGCCCGCTTACTCTATGTACGTATGTGTTCCCCGCAAACTCAGGAAGTACCATAACATTGAAACATGTTTTCTAATATGTTAAATTTTTAAGATTCCTTCGTCCGATATGCGTTAACAAACAATTAAGAGAATAATTAATTTGGCTAGCGCCGACCCTTAGACGCTCAAACCATGGGAATTTTCAATTTATGTAATTTTTCGCCCTAATATTGTATGTTTATATTTAAGAGAAATCATGTTAGGTAAAAAAAAATTTTTTTTTTTTGTCGCCCCGTTTCTTAAAACAGCGCCATAATTTTGTTTCTAAATCATGGTTAGAGTGCCCCCTTAAAATTAGTCGGACGAATTCGAAGTCACCCTGTACCTGCGCTCGGCGTATGTGTGTATGTGTCCCCGCAGTCTCGCTAAATCTCTTTCCCTATTGTCCTCGCAATCTCACTATATACCATCTTTCTAATATTATAAATGTGACAGTTTGTGAAGATTGTTTGTTCGGGGCTTTGGATATTCGTTACTCAATCACGCAATAACGGCTGAACGAATTTACATGAAACTTAGCATACAGATAGACAAAGACCTGAATTGAGACATAGCACACTCGATATCCCGGCAATGCGCTCCCGCGGGATAATAGGAAGTTCGCCGGGACGGCTAGTGTATAAGGAGTACGTCTGCCCGCAGGGTCGCTGGGGCGTCGCTCGGCGTCGCCGGGCTGCTGCGGCGCGCGGCTGAGCGCGGCCGTGCCCGACGTGGCCATGCCGCCGGCCGCCGCGCTCGCGCTCGCGCCGCACGCCGCGCACAGTGAGTGCGCACCCCTAGCTCACCCCTAGCTCAGCCCTAGCTCACCCCTAGCTCACCCCTAGCTCACCCCTAGCTCAGCCCTAGCTCACCCCTAGCTCACCCCTAGCTCGCCCCTAGCTCGCCCCTAGCTCGCCCCTAGCTCAGCCCTAGCTCAGCCCTAGCTCACCCCTAGCTCACCCCTAGCTCACCCCTAGCTCAGCCCTAGCTCACCCCTAGCTCACCCCTAGCTCGCCCCTAGCTCGCCCCTAGCTCGCCCCTAGCTCAGCCCTAGCTCAGCCCTAGCTCACCCCTAGCTCACCCCTAGCTCACCCCTAGCTCAGCCCTAGCTCACCCCTAGCTCAGCCCTAGATCACCCCTAGCTCAGCCCTGGCTCACCCCTAGCTCACCCCCAACTCGCCGGCTCCCCATGCCGCCGCGCCGCGGCTCTATCCTGTTCTTTATGGTTTAACTCAAACTCTAACTCGGTTCTTAAGGTGCCGTACCCGAAGGGTGAGGGAACATAGTCCGTTCGTCGCCGGGCCGTATCTCGGGGACCGTGATAGTTGGGCAGTTGACATTTTCACATACGACGTGTTTCTGTTGCCGCTATAACATCAAATACTAAAAACAGAATAAAATAAACATTTAATCGGGGCTCCCATACAACAGACGTGATTTTTTTGCCGTTTTTTGCTCGATATTAATAACGACAACAGGTAGACGCTTGAAATATTCACAGAATATTAAGTTCTATATTGGATTTAAAAAAAAAGAATATTTAAGGGGGGCTCCCATACAACAAAGTTAACGTGATTTTTTGCCGTTTTTTCTCAACCTTTGTGTCTAATGTTGTATATATAACCTTCGTGCGCGAGTCCGTCTCGCAATTGGCCGGTTTTTTTGAAGCAACGCTGCTCGTTAAATTGACACAAAACGTTGTTTCCCGTCACGTCTTTGAAGTAATTGAAACGTTTGTTCTTGTTTCGCCAGACTTCGCCGGCGCGGTGTTGCAGCTCGACTTGGGTGACGGGGCTACGCACACGCCGAGACCGGGTGAGTTCACTGTTACAGTTGCCGTCGTGATTGTCTGATGCCCACATCTGCCCGCTGAGGTGTTATTTGAATTGAATGTGAATTGAAAAAATCTTTAAGAAGAAGAAAGACATATATTATACCATTAAGACACATCACAGAAACAAAATAAACAGATATATATATATATATATATATATATATATATATATATATATATATATATATATATATATATATATATATATATATATATATATATATATAAAATATAAGCAGCCTATATACGTCCCACTGTAGGGCACAGGCCTTCTCTCAGGGAGAGAGTATGGGCTTAATCACCACGCGTGCCCACCGCGGATTGGCGATTTCAAGCGCTGAGGTATGTGAATAGCTCAGACACTCAGGTTTCCACACGATGTTTTCCTTCATCGTTAGCGAGTGGTATTGCTACTATAACTTCACAAATGTACATAACTTAGAAAACAAAGTCATAGGTTCATGCCCGCACTGGGAATCGAACCTGGGTCTCCCGCTTCCGAAATAAACAGATACGTAACATAATATGCACAACAACAGAAAGAAAACTAAATACACAACAGACAGAACAAATAAGTAAAACAGGACCATAGATGTAGCTTTATTATTAATAAATACTTTATATAGGCTTCGTACTTCAGATTCATATATAAGCTAGGATTTCTTTAAAGAAACTAACATCCTGACAGTTCCTAGTCAGTATATCTATGAAAATATTATGTACGTCAGGAAAATTATCAGTAACTTTAAAACTGTAGGAAGCCAACACAATGTAAATACTAGAAATAGACATAAACTTTCGTTCCCAAAATTTAGGCTGGCAAAGGTTAATACATCCTTTATGGGGCATCGTATACGTTTCTACAATAAGATCCCCGAGGATATAATAAGCTTGCCAGAAACGCGGTTCCAAAAATGTGTGAAGCACACTTTGTGCCAAAAAAGCTACTATAACATTAAAGATTATTTAGATGACAATGATGTCTGGAATTAAAGCCAGTACAATGCATGAGTTTCAGAACATTTATATAAATCCTGTAAATTAAGGACTTGAAAAGACTAAGTTTGGAGTTTTTTTGTCCATTTTTTCTCCAAAATGATCTAGATTTTGAAATGGACACCTAGTTTAACTTGTAACGTTCATTAAGTCGCAGTTTCTGTGCTACTTTGAATAAAAAAATGATCATTGATTTGATTGATTGATTGATACTAACAAGTATTTTTGTGCGAATGTACTTCCAGTCTGAAACACCAACTTTCGTAATTATTTTTTTGACTTATTTCGAAAAATATCTAAAACCACGCCAAGTGGGAGTAACGCCGTTTTTATTATTATTTTTTTTTATGTTTCTCGTGCCCCTTTTTTATGACAAAGATTGTTGGTAATGTGCTGAATTTGTGTTGCCTTTTTTAGGGTTCCGTACCTCGGAAGGAAAAACGGAACCCTTACAGCAGGGGTCGGCAACCGGCGGCCCGCGGGCCGCATGCGGCCCGTAGACTATCTCAATGCGGCCCGCAAGCCTGAGGTCCGTAAGAAAAAAATACCGAAGCAAAAGGCCATATAAATTCACTAGAATTTATACGGCCATGCTGCTGGGCCATGAGAGTATTCTTGAAAGCTCGCTCCCACGCGGGGTGATAAAAATGTACCTCTATTTCATTTCTTAAGAACTGTTTATCAAGACTGTGATGTTATGTATTGTTTCTACCGAAAATAAATATTTGCTGTACTTATTCAATTCTTGGCAATTTCTTTTGCGTTTATCCGCCGCACGTGCGGCGGCGGGCGGCTCCTTTGAGACAATAGGCGGGGCGGCAGTCTTTGATTAGACGCAGGTGTGCGTCGGCGAAAAAATTCAAAACGACCGGTTTTAGTTAAAATCACAGCCGCGCGCAGCTCTCGCCACATTCGGTTGTGGAAATTCGCCGGAAACTCACGTCTCATCTGGTTGCTAGCTACGCGTTTCGTTTCACCTTTCTTCCCTTCGCTGATAGCTTCTCACGCACGACGTATGAGGTAAGTTGTATGCACTCGCGAGCATTTTGTTTTATTTTATTTACTGCTTGTTAATGTGAACCTTCAGATTGATGGGTAAATGTTATAAGGACGGGGATAGTAGTTACATGACATGAAGTTAGTTACGAGTGTGTCATGTTTTAATTATTATTTGAATGTGGAGTTGAATTTGTAGGTGCTAACTGGAACATATAATTTTACAACGAATTTAATTTTTTTCATTATTGTTACAGAATAATTATATAAACATGGCTTCAAGAAAAAGGAAGATAGAAGAAGAAAAAAGAGTTTTTAACGAATTATGGACAGAATTATACTTTTTTATCGAGTTGAAAGGAAAACCGTTATGCTTGATTTGTCAAAAGAGTATTTCTGTAGTAAAGGAATATAACCTGAAGCGACATTACGACACTGAGCACAAAGCTAAATTTGACTGTCTTGAAGGAGAAATACGGAAAAGGAAAATTTCCACTTTGAAATCGTCATTACAAAATCAACAAAACATATTTAAGGTTGTGGCAGACAACAGCGAATCGAATGTTCGGGCCAGTTACAGGGTAGCAGAGATTCTTGCAAAAAGTGGACGTCCGTTTACCGATAGTGAATTAGTAAAAGAGTGTGTCTTGAAATTAAATGTTTGAAAGTCTTAGTCTCTCTGCAAGAACTTGCACCCGACGTACTGAAGACTTGGGTGCTAATTTGTGTGAACAACTCAGGGATAAGGCGCAGTCTTTCGACTGCTTCTCTTTAGCGATGGATGAAAGTACGGACGTGTCGGATACAGCACAGCTACTCATATTTGTACGCGGCATTGACGAAAACTTTACTGTTTACGAAGAGCTTGTGAAAATGTGCAGTTTGAAAGGTACAACTACGGGAGAAGATTTATTTCACCATGTGGAACAAGCTCTGGATTCATTGCAATTAAGCTGGGAAAAGTTAACAAGTGTCACTACCGATGGAGGCAAGAACATGAGCGGTCAAAACAAAGGTGTTGTTGGGAGAATCATCAGCAAAGTGAAAGATTCTGGATCTACTGTGCCATTGATTTTTCACTGTATTGTCCATCAAGAGGCATTGTGCTCCAAAGTTATATCCTGGAAAGAAATAATGGATACTGTAACATCCACTGTTAATTTTATAAGAAGAAATGGGCTCACACACCGTCAGTTCCAAAAGTTTTTGGAAGATCTGGAAGCTGAACATGGTGACGTGGTTTACTACTGTGAAGTGAGGTGGCTCAGTCGAGGTGCCGTTTTGGAACGGTTTTTTGATTTGAGGAAAGAAATTGGCAACTTCATGGAGATGAAAGGAAAGCCAGTAGAAGAGCTTACTAACAAACAGTGGATTATCGATCTTGGTTTTTTGACTGATTTGACTAAGGAACTGAATCAGCTCAACAAACGCTTGCAGGGAAAAAATAAATTGATTTGCGATATGTATACAGATGTAAAGTCATTTGAAATGAAACTGAAACTGTTTATCAAGCATATTGATGAAAAAAAGCTTGACCATTTTCCTAATTGCAAGAAAGCCGTGGAAGAAGCTGGAGATAATTTTGTGTGGCAAAATATTACAATGAGAAACAGGTTAACACAACTACAAACTGAGTTTGTAAATCGATTCACCGACTTTAAAAAGAGCTCCCTTAACATGGAAATATTCCAAAACCCTTTTGCAATTGATATTAGTGAGGTACCAAGCAATTTGCAAATGAACATAGTAGATTTGCAAAGTAATAGCACACTTAAAACGGCATTTAAGGAAAGCACTGACTTGATACAGTTCTACGGAGGTTTGAGTTCTGAAAACTTCAAAGAATTGAAAAAGTTTGCTCAGCAGATAATAACTATGTTTGGTAGTACATATTTGTGTGAGCAGACTTTTTCAATTCTCAACTACCGCAAAAATAAGAATTGTTCGCGGTTAACGGATGAACATTTAGACGCGATACTGCGCGTGTCTACTACTAAAATGAAAGCAGACGTTAAAAAACTTGCAAGTCAAATGCAGCCTCAAAAATCTCACTAGTACTTACTTTTATGTTAGTATAGTAGTTCAATTAAAAAAGACATAATTGTATGAATATATATGCGTTTTATTTCAAATATTAAAAATACATGCCCGAACATATAAATATAAGTGCGGCCCGCACTGATACTCTGGCAACATATGTGGCCCGGCTATAGCATAAGGTTGCCGACCCCTGCCTTACAGGATCACTTTGTTTGTCCGTCCGTCTGTCTGTCTGTCTGTCGGAAAGAAAAACGCAACCCTACAGGACCACTTTGTTGTTCGTCCGTCCGTCTGTCTGTCTGTCTGTCTGTCAAGACCCTTTGTTTCGGTAACGCGTATCGAGTTGGTATCGATACGCGTTCCCGAAATCGAGTAGGAATTGTTGTTGAAATTGAAACGTGAGATGACGACGTGATCCATCGTAGGTTGATGGAGAACTTGCGCTAAAAATATTTTAATATAATCGCAGAGACCATGTTGAAAGATAAATAAACGTGGTATTTTTTTTTAGGGTTCCGTACCCGAAGGGTGCCAAACGGGACCCTATTACTAAGACTTCACTGTCCGTCTGTGTGTCTGAAGACAGCGCTCGCCATCTAGCGGCCATCTATGTAACCTTCACAGCGCCGATGTCATGTCGTTAAATGTCAATGTCAAACGCTTCTTGTTAGTTTCTATAGATGGCGCTGTTCTCAAATTCGATCTTTGTCTAATGTTGTGTAGATAATGGTACGTAACCCTTCGTGCGCGAGTTCGACTCGCACTTGGCCGGTTTTTTCTCTACGTCTAATACTTTTCACGATCTAACCTGTCGAAAAGTCATTTTAGACATGTGTCACAAAAACGCGTCATACAACTCGTATGACGTCACAATTTGCTCGTAACGCCTCGAGTTGTCTCGTAAATTAATGTTTTTATGCGTGTACCCCCTTCTAAGAAAACGTTCAGAATTCGACGAAAAAACGTTCGAAACAATTAGTTTTGTTATTAAAATAACTTTATTTTTCGCATTCTAGTGATCACGAACACCCCGAAAAAAATGTTCTTATGGTTTAATTTGAAATTTGTCCTGAGTTTTTAAATTTCTTCTGTGGTATAAAAGGAATGCCATTTCCATGTAAGTCAGACGCAAGCGGCGGTGGTAGCCTAGTGGGTAGAACCTCGGACTCGGAAGTGGGAGACCCAGGTTCGATCCCCGGTGCGGGCGTGTACCTATGACTTGGTTTTCTAAGTTATTTACATTTGTGAAGTTATAGTAGCAATACCACTCGCTAACGGTGAAGGAAAACATCGTGAGGAAACCTGAGTGTCTGAGCTATTCACATACCTCAGCGCTTGAAATCGCCAATCCGCGGTGGGCACGCGTGGTGATTAAGCCCATACTCTCTCCCTGAGAGAGGGCCTGTGCCCTACAGTGGGACGTATATAGGGTGCTTATGTGCATGTACAGACGCAAGTTCCCCACTGTCGGTTGTGTCGGCAGGGTCTCGCCGCGCCGCGCCGACTGCCGGCGGTGCCGCCGGCCCGCCGCGCCGACTTGCCGCCGACGTCGCCGCCGTCAGAGGTCAGTCCGCAGCAGGGCCGGATTTTCGTCCTTAAGGGGCTCCACGGAGTAACACATGAGCGCCCCACCGGGAAAAAAAGATCATATCTTTTTTTACAGATCAAAGGAGTTGTTTCATGATTGTATGGAGCTCCGGCCAAGACAGTGAGCCACTAATTTAGATACACTCCGTGAATTGTAAAACAACTTCCACGCACCAATTTCTCTGTATCTTCAATAATTGATTAGCAATTCAACGTTTTCAGTTAGATTTATTGCAACACTGATAAAATGGCGAATCCACCACAGCTGTCAAATAAAGTACATAGATTACAAATGTCAAAAACAAACAAACGACACCCACCAACGACACAGAACTCGTATTTTTTACCTCCTAAACGGACGAAAGCACATTCAAAAACCACGCATAACGACAAGTTAAAAATAAATAAATGAAATGTGTAAAAACAGGTTTCTGAACGATTTCATATGGCTGTCACATTAGAATGTTGCCACTCCTTACATTGTTTTAGTTTACAAAAAATATTGTTTTGCCAAAAAATTACAGGGAAATAAGTCTATTTAGTAGTCACACAGTGTTATGTGTATTTTTCTCTTTTTTCTATAGCAGGCGCCGGTCTATGGTCTTGGCCGAAAACGAAACGACTCCTTTGCATAAAGTGTCGGTACAATCTCTCAATCATGTTAACAGTGATTTTTAGGACCCACGACAAAGAACCTAGGATCACGAACCTGGGTCTAGATAGCATTTACGCCAAAAACGGCCGTTTCTGGCGTTAATGGTTTTTTGCCTTAGGTCCAGGGATTGACAAAACAAATGTATATGGATGGAAGTGCCGGTAAGGGACGACCCAGACGGACATACTTCGACCAAATAGGGGATGTATCAGCAAAGGGCAAGATAAAAAGCACCCGAAACCGGCGTGCGTGCACGCAACGACTAATGAATGTTGAGGAAGCGAGAGTGATCTGTCAGGATCGTAGCAAGTGTCAGTCCCTGGTCTCTGCCTAACCCACTGGGATACAGGCGTGAGTTTAGCTTAGGTTATGTCCAGGGTCGTGGGTCCTAAAAATCACTGTTAACATAATTGAGAGATTGTCATTGACACTGTGCAAATTTGATCTGTAAAAGGAGATATGATTTGTTTTCCTCGGTAGAGCTAGTGTCACTCCCTGGACCTCCTTAAGGAGACCCTTGTTATTATTGTTACATTTAAACACATAGACAAATAGTTTTGCATGTAGGCGAGCTTATAAGTTTTGATGAAAACGTTAACAGGTAGTGCAACTTAGAATGTTAAATATGCTAATTACTTATTTAGGTCTTAGATGCCTTTAGTGGAGAGGCATTGGAAGTAGGAGAATACATTTTTTATTTTATTTTGGCAAGAAACAGTCTTTACAGGAAAATTATATTAAAGAGGCTCGAAACTTCGCCGATGCCTGCACTTGCCCATTAGCTCAGTTGTGAGAGCGCTGGCACGGTTAGTCAGAGGTCGCGGGTTCGAGTCACGGCATGGGTGGGATTTTTAGCCTCTAAATAGGTTTTTACAGGTCAAGTTAATTAAAATTGCAATAGCAGAGATAAAAGGACATATAGTGCCGAAAATGTACTAGTGTTATGTGCTTTGGTGTACAATAAGGAATATTCTCAATTTTTAGGGTTTCGTACCCGGAGGGTGCCAAACGGGACCCTATTACTAAGACTTCACTGTCCGTCTGTCTCTCTGTCTGTCACTAAGCTGTATCTCATGAACCATTATAGCTAGGCAGTTGAAATTTTCACAGATGATGTACTTCTGTTGCCGCTATAACAACAAATACTAAAAACAGAATTAAATAAATATTTAAGGGGGCTCCCATACAACAAACGTCATTTTTTTTTTGCCGTTTTTGCTCGACATTAATGACGGCAGCAGGTAGACGCTTGAAATATTCAAATGTTGTATAGATAATGGTACGGAACCCTTCGTGCGCGAGTCCGACTCGCACTTGGCCGGTTTTTTTATTCTATTCTCAGTTGTAAGCGACGATTGTGCAAGTCAACACAATTTTGTAAGTTTTCCTTAACTGCCCCCAGAATGGCGGCGTCCCTAGCGAGCGGACGACGTGCGAACGTCGCTCCTGTGGTACCTACAATAAGGGCTACAATCGTCTGCCGGCGCCATAGGGACTTCGCGCGTGAGGACTCGAAGGGACGAGCTTGCGACCGTCTGTTGCCTTCTGTGAGTGAAGTGACCAAATCGACACCTAATTGTGGATTTTGTATAGTGAAAGGTCCACGGTTCACGTTCATATTTCATTAGATTATAGTCTGGTTTTCTCATTTTAAGTGAATGAAATGTAATTCGTTCTTATGGGAAATAAATACTCAAAACCTAAACCTAAAGCCTAAGAATGGCTCGCAGCTTAGCCAGATATGGCGGGGTGGTCGAGGGGATCCGGTCGGCTAAATAGCGCCACCGATGAAAAAAAAAACATATCTCCATTTACAGATCGAATTTGCAGTGAAGTGAAGTGAGGTGAGTTTTAGGACCCACGACAAAGAATTAGGGTCACGAACCTGGGACTAGACAGCATTTATGCCAAACACGGCCGTTTCTGGCGTCAATGCTATCTTGTGCCAGGCTTTTTGCCTTATGTTCAGGGCCGTGGGTCCTACGAGTAATAATCACTATTAAAACGATTAAGAGATTGTACAGACACTTTTTGCAAATTCGTTGTGTAAAAAAGATACTATTCTCTTTCCTTGGTGGCGCTAGTGTTGCTCCCTGGAGCCTCTTAGGGCTGTTATACTTTGTGGAGTACTTCTTAGTGCAAACAACTTTTCGGAGATTTCTAATAAGAATATAGTACTGCGATTTTTGTTAAATAAATAACAACGATATTTTTCTTTTACGTAATTTTTCCTACACTCAGTGAAAATGTTTTTCCGAATGGTGTTCCTCGGACGCATAGTAAAACAAAGTACTTATGACATATTGTACAGAGACTTCTTGAAAGTTTTAATATAATCGGAGAGACCATGTTGAAAGTCAAATAAACATGGTACTCTTTTTCTCTACTTGTAGCACTTTTCGTCATATAACCAGTCGAATAGTCAATATAGTCACGCGGTACAAAAACGCGCCGCACAAATTGGGCACAAACTGTGACGTCACAACTTGCACGTATCGCCTTATAGTGTATGAAGCGAAACTGCGACAAACGTTGTAAACGTTTTTTAGTGCAACTTCTCCATTATGCATTTTTTTATATATTTATAAGAAACAAACTGTCAAAAACAATAATCTAACGAGAGAATGAGGGTCAGTTTCTAAATTGAGAATTTCGCTAAGTAAAGAGATAGTTCTAGTGCTGTCTCTTCGAATTTCTCAGAAAAGAGCGTGACAGAACGTTACTTGAGTATTTACTTAGTGAAATTCTCAATTTCGAAACCGGTTCTAAGACATTTAAACAGACCTGGAGTTTCCTTAGAATAACATTATACATCTTTAACAATTTACGGTGGACCGTTACTCCCATAAAACACAAGAGGTACACGTAACCTGTATAAGCAGATCCTAACTCAATCAATTATTGTCTCTGGTTACCTCTTCGGCTTTGTAAGCTGTAATAACTCCACGAAGTATGACAGAATCTTACTTAATCACCCTGTATGAAAACAAGACTATAATTATAAATATCCCATTAACTAACTGAATCGTGGAAAAATGTATGATAGTACGGTTTTAATTATGCTAAGAGGTGTTTAGTCAGGGCGGTGAAATGTGGTCTGTATGCACAATGAAAATAAGAGTCATATTCGTGTAAAAAATGTCACTTGCTGTTAAGGGAATGGTGCAGGCAAATGGGTGCTTTCTTCCAAGTGTCACTTGAATTGGACCGTGTTTTCCAGGAACCTTCCAACCCAGAATACGTATCTTGCGATGATCATTATGTATTATATTTATATTATTTGTTTAGATCTCGAATGTTTTGCATTTTTTTTATTTAAAAAATTATGCACGTGGTTTTCGATAAAATTTTGCAAACTTTTGTTCATTAAATAACTTTCAAAAATAAAAATCAGAGGAGGAGCGTGTAACACTGACTTCGGCTTAGTACAGGGATCCGACGCAATTTTTGTAAATCGAAATTGTTTAATGAATTAACGAATTTATTATTATTGTTATATTGGTTTTTTCCAAGTTTTTGGTCAGACGTGTTTAATGTTATAGTGATTACAATTATGAAACGTCTGAACGAAAACATGTAAAAATAGAATCTAATGCATAAACAGTTTTTTTACGGTACATAATATTGTGGGTTGGATTGTTTCTGCGTAACACTGTCCAATTGTTAGTGTCAACTACTCGTACTGAGCTTTCAGAGGAAATCACCTGGTTCTGCTGTACCGTAAAGTAATGTCATTTGTTTTTATGTTTACGTTCTCAATGAAATACATATTTCTATACATTCCATAAAATATCGTGTATAAATATTAAAATGAAATTAAATTAATGAATTGTTAAACTTTTAATAATTGTAAAAAAATATTTTTAATCGCTCAGTTGGTCCAACGACACCACGCAAATTCAGAAATGTAATCGTTCGTGAAAATCGTACTTCTCCCAAAGTATGGGCTTAATCACCACTCGTGCCCACCGCGAATTGGCGATTTCAAGCGCCGAGGTGACGGCCTCAGTCACCGGCTTCCTCGCGGTTTGGTCGCATAACAAAAAAACATTCTGGTGAGTAAATTAACCTTGTTCTATTTTTTCAAAGCGCCCAATGCGGGGAATCTTCGTACTCGGATATAAACCGTAAATGCCTACTGCCAGCGATCGTGTGGTTGGACGAACTGCAGTCAATTTGTTATTGTTTTACTTACCCTCTGATGCCGCGGTGAGCGGTAAGCTTATACTGTATTTGTGATTCCGCGGAGCGAAATGGCAGTTCGCTGTGTAGGACACGTGTACCGAAAAATCTCAACGAAACATCATTGTTGTATTATATTATTTTTGTTGCACTAACCCGTGCTGAGGACAATTTTAAAAACCTATTTAGAGGCAAAAAATTCCACCCACGCCGGGACTTGAGCCCGCGACCTCTGGCTAACCGTGCCAGCGCTCTCCCAACTGAGCTAACGGGCAAGTGCAGGCATCGGCGAAATTTCGAGTCTCTTTACAAACTTCTCTGTATTACGTACAGGCAGCGACATCTGGCCGAAGTAATTTACATCACTTGCAGCCCCGAGTAACCCACTTTGCAGTTAGGTTTTACATCGGGATGATATCGCTGTACCTACATGATTATTTTCGTTTTGTTGCACTAACCCGTGCTGAGGACAATTTTAAACACCTAAATTTTTAGCCTCTAAATAGGTTTTAAAAATAATTTTTGTATGTAGCCTATACGCGTCCCACTGCAGGGCACAGAAAGACAGTATGGGCTCAATTGCCACGCGTGCCCACCGCGGATGGGCAGTTTCAAGCGCTGAGATATGTGAACGCCTCAGACACTCGGGTGTCCTCGCGGCGTTTTCCTTCGCAGTTACCGACCAAACATAAACTCACGCCTGTCCTCGACAAAGCGCAAACCTTCCTGATTCTGTTATTTTTTATGTGTGTGCTTTTGTCGCAATGTAAATAAATTGTTCCTTTCTTTCTTTTAAAAGATACTAATATGTTCCTTTTTCGTGGCAAGTCTTGAATTTGTAAATTGACACAACTACCGTAGAACATAAAGGTCGTTTTCCAACGCCACAAACTGTCGTGCGACTCCACGAAAGTAAAACGTTCGTTCGCCGTGCAAACCTGCCGCTCTCGCCGTCATCAGAGGCTGTAGACTGACTTAGTTCATTTGTTAATATTATATTGTGTACTGTTATTTGTATGACCTTTTACGGAGGCTGCTGTTTCATCTGACATCTTTCCCGATTGCACATTGTAAATCAATATTTAATTATTTCAAAATCAGCAGTAAGTATACTTTTGACAAATAGGGTCTGAGGCGTTGCTGAAAAGTAAAAATACTCAGTTTTTGATAAAGAGAATTGGCCACTAAAATTATGAACATCTTAGCCGTGTTCCTCTAACAAAAACTAACCCTTATTTATTTAAAAAAAACAACGATTCCTTTTAAACACTCATCATCATTAGCTGGTAGATAATGCTAAGTAGCATTAAGCTCGCCTATGTGCAAAACTGCCTGTTTTAAATGCAATAAAGGATTTAATAATAATAATCATCATCATCATCAGCCATTTGACGCCCACTGCAGGACATAGGTTTTCATAACCTTGAGGGGTTTTGCCATAATCGCCACGCTCGGCAGGCGGGTTGGCGATCGCAGTATGCGGTTGGAATCTCAGGAAGACGCTGCTGCCCGTCTCCTGGTAATTGATTTCCTTAGTCGCCTTCTACGACATCCACGGGAGGAAATGGAGTGACGCTAGGCGCCACACGGAATTAAATGGTTTAAACACTACGCAAATGTAATTTTAATACTCAGTGGTAGACGGAAAGACTCAGACTAGATATTTAAACTGCATTCGAGGAATGTTTTAGAACGGTGTTTTTCAAACTGTGTATCGAGACGCCCCTGGGGGGGTCGCGGTAAAATGCAAGTTTTGTGGTTAGTGTTGTCAGTGGCAAAAAACAAACGGTCAAGAACGGGGAATTTTCATAAGCAGCCTATATACGTCCCACTGTAGGGCACAGGCCTTCTCTCAGAGAGAAAGTATGGGCTTAATCACCACGCGTGCCCACCGCGGATTGGCGATTTGAAGCGCTGAGGTACGTGAATATTTCAGACACTCAGGTCTCCTCTCGATGTTTTCGTTTACCATTAGCGATTGGTATTGCTACATCGCTTAGAAAACAAAGTCATAGGTACATGCCCGCACTGAGAATCGAACCTGGGTCTCTAGCTTCAGAGTCCAAGGTTCTACCCACTAGGCTACCACCGCTGAGTATACTTTTAACACATATGGTCTGAGGTGGTGCTGGAAAGTAAAAATGGAACGTATTTTTGTTATTCTGTACTCAGTTACTAATATAGCTCGAAGCTCAGCTGAAGTGGCAGTGGGCGGGGCACATGGCTCGGAGAACTGATGGCCGTTGGGGCGGAAAAGTTCTGAGCTGGCGACGTCGCCGCAGCGTAGGCTGGCCCCCCACCAGATGGTCTGACGACCTGGTTACGGTGGCGTGGAGTCGCTGGATGCGGGCGGTACAACACCGGGAAGCTTGGTAAACCATGAGGGAGGCCTATGTCCTGCGGTGGGCGTCAAATGGCTAATGATGATGATGATACTCTGTTTTTGATAAAGAGAATTGACCACCAAAATCATGAACATCTTTATTTTATTTATTTATTTTGTTTTAAAGAAGACTAACAGCACAATATAACAGAATAACACCAACATAGGAAACAGAAGGCCAATTACAAGTCTCCACTTATAAAAGCTTATAAGCCTTATCTTAGCCATGTTCCTCTATTAAAAACTAACGGCCTTATTTCTTTAAAAAACAAAAACCGGCAAAGTGCGTGTCGGGTCACACGCAATGTAGGGTTCCGTAGAAAGAGGGTTTTTTTCTGCTTTACAGAACAACTTCATCGAAGTCATTTTCAGTGGATTTTGTACGAAATTTTACTTTTATAAGTTGTAAAGCCAGTAACTAGTAAAGCCTACTTAGCCGTGATACTTTTCCTTTCAAGTTCATTATAATATGTGCTACTACCCTGAAATTTTTGACGTTTCTACAACCAACCGTTTAGCCAGGAGAGGGGGGGGACACCCCACTAGTACAAAAAATTGCGCTTTAAAGCTTAATATTTCGCAAAGGGAACCCTAAATCCAATAATCTTTTTCAACGAACAATCCAACGATACTCCACAGGATGGGGTAGGCGAGAAAAAAAATCATCCCCACTTTTCACGTTAGGACAGGTACAGTGAAAAAAAAAAAAATTCCATCATTTTATTGTTTAACTGCTTCGGCGTGATAAAAATGTATACACACATACAGCTTTCTAGTACCACCGGTCTTTGCGCTTGGCCGCGGACAGACAGACAGACAGACGGACATGGCGAAACTATAAGGGTTCCTTGTCGGACTACGGAACCCTAAAAACAAGCCTAGCAGTTGCGACGTCAGTCAGTTCTCTATGCATATGCTGCAGAACTGAGCCTATTTGCCAATTTGTCTATATTACATAACATAAACTCACGCCTGTAGCCGTGGTCTCTGCCTACCCCTCTGGGATACAGGCGTGAGTGTATTTGTCTATATGAGGACCCCATTGAAGCTTTGCATCGATTGTGATACCTAGAAATACAGTTTCTTCTGCAAGGTCTACTTTGTCATTACCCAAATGTCATGTCGAAAGTACTCATTATTTCGCGATCATTAAAAATTGTAGAGTATGCGAACTTGAGGAATGACAGATGTAACCGCAGCCTTAACCTTTGTACGTTATTTGTTTCATCAGCGGAATTGTGGAATAGTCTAGACGAGCGATGTGCATACCAAATCAAATCAACATTTTTTATTCAAAGTAGCACAGAAACTGCGACTTAATGAACGTTACAAGTCAAACTAGGTGTCCATCTCAAAATCTGGATCATTTTGGAGAAAAAATGGACAAAAAAACTCCGAACTAGTCTTTTCAAGTCCTTAATTTACAGAATTTATATAAATATTCGCTCGTAGCCCCGGCTGCCTGAGTGATCTTAAACGATCACGAAGGTTAAGCAACACAGGGCGCGTTCAGTGCATGGATGGGTCGCCGTCTATGCCTAACGCTAGTGGCATTTTTCCGAGCGGTTCCGTGCTTCGCAAGGCACGTTAAGCTGTTGGTGCCGGCTGCCGTCGGTAGATGGCAGTCGTTGAGCCAAGTCAGAGGCCTTAGGGCGGCTTGACAACTTCTGACAGTAGACGAGCCACTAGTCTACAAGCCTCCACCAATCCGGACTTGGCCCCCGTGGTGGAGTATGGCCTATACCTTCCTCAGGGAAGAGACCCGTGCCCCTCGGTGGGGACATAATGGGTTGATGATGATATAAATATTCTAGACCACATCATAAGGTAAGTTAAGTATTAGGGGTTAAAGTATGAAATTGCCGTTTTATTGCAATAGGTTCTTTGAATTGACATAGAATCTTCATGGCTTGAGGTTTTTGAATGAAACTTTTTTCAAATGGTTTCTATGATGTTCTTTTTTTAAAAATTGTGAAACATTTGAATATCGACTTTCAATTGTTTTTGTTATTCAATTTAGACAAGAAAGATGGATACTGCGAAAATTCGAGTGATTATGAGGCACCCATTTTTCGTATTTTTCTATTTTATTGATTTATTTGACGCAAGTGAGTCAATATTGTGGGTAAGGTAACGTTAAACCATGCCGCTAATTCCTGGATAGTTTGACTAGGGTCGGCTTCCACTATCTCTCTTAATTCATCGTTATTCACCTGTGTGGGCGGTCTTCCTCGTGGCTCGTTCTTTAAGTCGAAATTTCCATCACGAAAGCGTTTAAACCAAAATCGTACGGTGCGTTCATTAGTAGACCCCTCTCCAAACGCAGCATTGATATTGCGGGCTGTTTCTGCCGCGTTAGTTCCGCGTCGGAACTCGTATTCAAAAATCACTCGAATTTTCGCAGTATCCATCTTTCTTGTCTAAATTGAATAACAAAAACAATTGAAAGTCGATATTGAAATGTTTCACAATTTTTAAAAAAAGAACATCATAGAAACCATTTGAAAAAAGTTTCATTCGAAAACCTCAAACCATGAAGATTCTATGTCAATTCAAAGAACCTATTGCAATAAAACGGCAATTTCATACTTTAACCCTTATCATATTCTTTATTGCATATAATTACAGAAATAGTACTTACAAAAGAGTCGGTACAATTAGTGTCATCATCATCATCATCATCACTATCACCAGCCTACCTCTTCCCGCCGCTGCGTACACGTCACGTTTCCTTTCACTTTTCCCCGTCACGCCATCCTTCGCGATTCGCAGCCAAGGGCCCTCTGCATTGTAGATACAATTGTACTTACCACAAAAAAAATTAAACTCAGTCCCAATTCTCGTATGGTGACAAATATTTTTCATTCAACCATAGTCATCGTCCGTCTAGACTGTTATCGCTGTGTTTTGTAATGTTAGTCTGAAGTGATCTCAACATTTGAGTGTCGAACGTCAACGAGGTACGGTCGCCGCCGACAGCTGTGACCGTGGTCACCCTGTATAATCCGCACGCGATCCAAATGTGAGGGAGCCTTTCAGAGTATTCGATTTTCGGGGGGGCATGGGCAATAATGCACAGTCAGATAATATGCAGCCAAATAAAGCACAGTTAATAATGTACGGCCAATATCCGTCTACATGGGACAGAAATGTCAGTACGCAACACAGAATAATGAGGGAGGCTAAAATACACGACCCGATGATTAGATGATATATATAACAGCCAATAATGTAAAAAAAAAAATGTAACAACAATTTAATTTGTGTATGTACGGACAGTTCGTGTACATGCGACACGAATTATATTTATTAGCAGCAAAATCATTAGCAGTTTACCTTACTGTAGGTACGTGGTTGGCAAATACACACTTTGCAAGCTCGGCACGGATGATAATCCGTATGCAATGTACAGTACATAAATGCAACGTTGAAAATAATTTGATCCCAATAGAGCAATATCTTTTTTAATTATTAAATAATTTGATAATTAGGGGCATTAGCAAAGGGCAAGATGAAAAGTGCAACGCAACATGCAACGACTAATGAATGTTAATGAAGCGAAAGTGATCTGTCAGGATCGTGGCAAGTGGCAGTCACTGGTCTCTGGGATACAGGCTTGAGTTTATGTTATGTTATAATTTGACAAAGCCCTAAATAATTCTAAGTCACATTCCGCTTTCCCCGTTAACGATTGCCGGAATACGTTCATGCGAAGTCAAAGTCATTTGGTCAAGTTATGTGTCGGAAATTATATCATGCTACTGTCTTAACTAATGACGTTGATGGTAATGGCATCTCTTTTCATATTTTGATTTGAAACGTCTTTCAGTTCGGTAGTAGGGGGTCACTTGCTACAACCGCATGCAACGAAAACATGTCGCCTCGGCGAGGGGTTACTCTGCAACTGCGTTTCGTGTCTAATTCATTGGCATAATATATAGCTGTGTAGAGCAAAGTAGCCATTACTCAGATCCTGTCGACACGTGCCGCTAGATGGCGCTAGTGCCGCGTAACACATTGCGCTGTTTGAGCTAAAAATTGACGCTTACTTATTAACGTTTCACGTTAAACCAACGGCCGTGTAACCCGACATAGCCGCACCCAATTTTTTTGGATCTCGTTCGATAGCTGTCGGTGGCAATCAATAAATGTAATCGAACGTTATATCCGTGTAAATAAATACTCTGTTATTCTATTGTATAGAAACGTGTCTTGTATAAGTAACGAAATACTGTTTGTATAGCTTGTATATTCCACTCTTGACTCTGTATTATTGTAATATTGGATCCGAGTGGGTCGCTACCTCAGGTATACCGAAACTAAGGCCTGTAACCCATCACCGGACTGTGGCATAATAGTTGCCACCTTACATTGAACCTTATGACTATGAAATAAAGTCCAAAAACCGATGAAAAACTCATAGTAGCTGTGGTTAAATCTGTTTTGCCTCAGCTTTTATCTACATGTAAGTAAAACGTTGAGAAGCAATTAATATCTATCAAGTTGTTTGCTCGTCCCAGGTCATTCATTCAACTCGTTGGTTCAAGAAATATCAACCCATATTATCAATTTCTTGACGTCGATAGTGTTTAAAAAAAATGTTTAAACTCCGACGGCTCCACACGATACGGGGTGTCTTAGTGTGGGTGCCGCCAGGGAATGTAAACTGGGATTAATTAATTGGAAATTAATATTTTTAATTGTATCTTTTACAAACTCTGAATGTTGTGTTATGTTATACTCTCTCATAAGATAAGAGAGTTTTCCATTAGTATACTGCCAAATGGTTCACTTCTAATACGTCGTTCAGCAAAAGTCGGTAAGAGGCTGGAATAGGTTGGCATTTTGGTATATCTTTGGTAGCGTCATCATGTACAATCGAGGTCAGAAGTTCTCTCTTTCATTGTACTGTACATTCTGTGAAAGCTATCGTGCTAATTTAAAATTAATCCATTATTGTTAAATCTGGAAAAAAAATTACATACCTGCAACCGGCTAAAATTCCAGGTTTCTAGTTGTGTTAGTGTCTGAGGTCAGGGTATTCTAGAGGCCTTAAAATAGACCCGGTCATAATTAGATACTCAAGTCCTTGAAAGTACACAATGATAATAACTTCCACACAACTCATTACTTGCCCAAACATGCCCCGGGGCTCAAGTCTCATTTTTTAATAGAACGAAAGTGTAACAATCACTGCTATTTTTTGACACTATTTCTAGTCGCGTACACAAACACCTCTCGATAGCGTGTCACTGGAGCTATCACTGACGTCCCATTGTAAAAATAGGAAGTCTCATCCTTATAACTTATCTATGGTAGCATCATTGACATTATAACGGGTAGTCTAGTCCTTATTTGACGTTTCGACGGACTCTTTGAAATAATCGAAACGCTGATTTGTTACAATTGAAGCGCCATTGAACAAATACACCTTTTTAGGGTGTAGTTGTTAGGTGATTGTTCAAAAGTGAACATACATTTTCTTCTCTTTCGTCATGTTAAGACCTTTTGCGACTGTCCGTGGCGAAATGCGCTGGCGTATTCTCCAGCTGGCATTTTGGGGGGATCGTAGCCGCGAAGAAGAAAGTTGAGAGACGTAGGGCTCGAGCCCTACTTAGAAAGTCGGTGAACCCCATTTTCGATACCAGACGCCGAATTGGTTAAGACCTTTCAGTTGAAGAAAGACGTGGTTTGGTGCCGCTTATCCCTAAAGAGCGGAAACGTGATGGGATTGCCGTCATTATCAAGGTATGTAATAATTTAATCGGCTTCAAAATCCGCAGTCTTCTTTACAGACAATCGATGCCACTAAATGACTTGTAGGTCGTTTTAACGTACCCAACTAAATCATTAGGTACCTCTAAAGTGAAGTCTCGATTTTAGTTCGTAATAAGCTTAGGGCGTCACACACGACGAAGTTACTATTTTAATATACAATATCGCCCGCCATGTATTTCGATGGACACATGACGAAGATAAAATATATTTTCATAGTTTTGTTGGATTGAACCCAAGAAATTGATGTGAGACTTTAACGTCTCTGTAATTGAAACAAAATATAAAAAGTTTCTGACACATCCACAGATAATTAATGAAATTAGTGAATGTCACGTTCTATTGTAGGTAGCTAGATGCTAGAAAAACAATTCTGTGTCTAGTGTGTTGGGTTGTTGTAGAGCTCTTGAAACACATTTTAGTATTTGTTTATAAGACCGTTAACTTTACGTAGGTAGGTACTTACACTTTTGAAATGTACACTTTTAAAATATGTACTTACATAATCTTTATCCTTTGCAGATAGCCCTGTCATTTTTTGCGACCGTGACCTATCAGACACTCCTAGATAGGCTGGGAAAATTGTAAATGCGTACTGTGTGCTGCACAACATTGCAATCCAGACCGGTACACCCTTACCACAACCCCTGACACCCAGAAGAACAAGCTGCGGAAGATCAGTGGCAAATTCAGGCAAGAATACAAGTATTTACTACTGGTGTTGCTTCAATCAATGGATAATTCAAATCTCCAATTATATTATTGACGATGAATGGTGATGTGCAATCTAGCCTCTAAACTAAGTTGGCCACAATATAAAAATTCCACAAACGACAGAAAAACCAGATATTTTTTTGAGTTTTTGAGGTCTCAAAAATAACTTTAATAATTAAAAAACCTATTGAATCTTAAACATTTTATTTTAATAAAAGAGTATTAACAATAAGTCAATTATAAAATTAAATCACGGTCATGTATGAAATTATCAACTATCAAATTAATAATTAAAACATTTGCAGGTGATGCCCCGTCCCTTCTTCTGAAGACAGCTCGCTGAGTCCCTGTAACCGACTCAATGGCAACAGTTAGTGGACTGCTGGCTTGTGCTTGCTCCGAAGACGCCTCAGCAAGTTGGCTGATGGGTCGGGCTTGATGCAAGGACCCCTCAGCAGTAGCAGCAGCAAGCTGTTGGATGGCAGCCGCTAGCCTATTTGAGGCTTGCGCATGCTCTATGGTCGCCTCAGCATTTGCAGGCTCTAGCTCAGCGAGCCGTGCATCTGCATTTTCCAAGGCCGTGGGTGGCAGGAGTGATTCTGTGAAAAAAAGTGTAAATGCAATTAATTATTTTATTGGGTGTAACAAAGTCCCCATATAAATGGTCCACACTAAAGTAACTCGCAGTAAATTATTCGTATTCACAAGTACAACCCCCTAGTTTTAGTGTATATATATATTATATGAATTTTGACACACCCTGTATAAATAAGATTATTAATTACCTTCTGTATTTCGTCGACGACGTCGCTGCGTCGGCGGAGCGGACGGCGCGCCTTGAAGGGGTGATTGCTCTCTTTGGTCTCTGAAATAGGAATAATAAATGCATATACTTAAATGTTTAATGTTGTTTTTAATTACTCATCTGTGGCAGAGCCTAAAAGCATGGTAATGTTTTTGGCTATGTATGAATATACTCTTACTCATAGCTCCAATAAGTAACTTCAATAAGTACATAACCTTTGTTATGTTTTATTTATGTTCATAAAATTAACCACACACACCGTTGCCTGTATTAAGCTCTGAAATATTTGTATTTGGAAATATCTTCTCATAGACACCAATAAAATATACTAAGGGGCTCCAGGAGGTAATACTAGCACCACGGAGGAAAAACAATCATATCTTTTTTACAGATTGAATTTGTAAAAATGCGATATCTCAATCATGTTAACAGTGACTTTTAGGACCCACGACAAATAACCTAGAATCATGAACGTAGGACTAGATAGCATTTATGCCAAAAACGGCCACTAATGCTGTCTAGTCCTAGGTTTTTGGCCTTAGGTCCACGGCCATGGGTCCTTAAAATCACTTTTAACTTGATAGAGATTGTACACTAATGCTATCTAGTCCTAGGTTTTTGGCCTTAGGTCCACGGCCATGGGTCCTTAAATCACTTTTAACTTGATAGAGATTGTACAGACACTTTTTGTAATTTCTTAAGGAAAGTATTAGCCAGGAGTATTAATTAGTTTTAATTTCAATGGATTATCACAGGCTTTTTGTTGGTTTTAGATGGAGTAGACTTGCCCACCATCTATACCATCCTGACAGTTTAGTCGGCCTAGCCCACAGTAAAGGCAAGCCAACCAAGCCGTGGGTTTCCTCATGACAAACAATGTCCCAGGCACTGAAGCGTCCGAGTGATCCCTAGTGATACTCATCTATTGAGTGTGATAGTGTCACTGGACGCTTTATAAATCATGACATTACGTAGAAGCAAAAGCCAAGTTTTTTGTTAGTCACTGCCTTCAATCTTTATGAGAAAAAACTTTATGAAGTAATTTGTGCTCACCATACGCCAACCCCCCCGGCTCTTTCCAGGCGTAATCTGACGAGAGGCTGTTGAGGACATTGGCTCCTTCCCGCCACATGCGCTTAGCCAGACTGCGCCCCTCCGTTGAGCGATTGAAACGCCCAAGAGCCAGCTCTGGCTTGTTTTCAAAGAACCCAATAAGGGCTTCGAGCTGCTCTACGCTCACCATCTGTAAATATTAGTATTATGATTAAACTAAATATAGGTAATTGAGAACTACAAAACCGATCGTTTCGATGCTTCAACACCAAGCTTACCTAACAATCGCATGAAAATCAATAGGTACATACCTTGTGGATGAAATAAGGATAAGAATGTAAGAACTTTCTTAGTCTTATAGCAATCAGCCGGTTATTCTGAAACAATTTAACGTTTTAACTTTGAACAGAAACTTTTTTCGCTGTCAGTGTCAAGACGTAAGACAAGTGACAGCTAATTTTTTTTTACTTGCCATAGTAGCATAGTTTTATTACATACAGCCATAATTTTGACTTAAACCAATAAATAAATAAAGACTTTAAGCTTTTTTAGAAACGAAACTACTGTTAACGTTCTTTTCAGTTTAATTCACAGAAATTCCAGATAAAAAAGCAAGAAAACCACTGTTTTTTGATCGAGACTAATCGAATCGCGGTCGAAAAAATCGATGCCGATTCGAGAGTCCTTTCAAAAAATGCCGCACTAGCTGTCAATCCCTTTTACTTGATGACCTACCATTGGCGCACTTGTAATATTGAATTTCTATCGACCTAAACGTGACGAGACTAGCTCAGATTCCGCCAGTAGCCTACCAGTGAGATTTGAATTGTAATAGTAGGTCGTGGCTAACTGCAAAATGCGACTCGGGCCCCTGGTTCCAAACTAGGATACCATGTGCTCAAGTATATGTTCCCACTCATGTTTAGCCGTTACATATCCATAAATTGGATTGCCTCGTTGGCCTAGCCGTTAAGGCGCTTAGCTACAAAAATAGAGGTTTGGGTTCGATTCACACTGGGGGCCGCCGTACATTTATACAAATGGCCACTGTCTGGGTGTATTTTCATGTTTGTGACGTGCTTGCCTGGTTACCATAGCACAGGGTATCCTAGTTTGGGACTAGGTCAAGTAATTGTATTCTGTGGAAGTTGTTATTATTATTATTAATTAAAAACCAATCGTATGGCGCAAATTCTGTAAAACGGATACCTCAATCCGTGTATTTTATTATCAATTAATACATCCAAAGACGTAGGTAAGTCTGATAATGACCAGCACAAGAAATGATCTCAAATACCGTTTTAACTAGAAACCTACAATTAAATCGAAACTAGAGTAAAATGCCTCAGTTTTGCCACAGTTGTTCAAATAGTTTCGTATTAAAAAAATATATATTACGGTTTTAATAAAAACACGATTCCTCTAAAGCAGTCCTCAAAGGCAGTTAATTCTGGGTACGTCGTTTCCTTATTTATAGATACGGCCGGTTACAATATGCGAGCGAAAGTTTTGACATAGGAAGAACCCTCATAAAGCGAAATATTAAAACAAACAACACTGTAAACTTACCTATATGGTTAGTTAAAACGTTTAATTAAGTAGCGAGTGAAGATTGTATAAATTGGCGACCAAATTCATGGGGTTCAGTTGTTACTACGATAAAAAAAATATTATGTATATTATGGAGCAGTGTAAAAATATGAAATAAATTATTAATTATAATTCAAAAGCTGTTTTAATAAACTGTTTGTTTTAAATTAACACCCGTCTTACAAACGAGGAGTGGTGCCTATGTGTGTGTGCGTGTGTGCTTGTGTGTGTGTGTGTGTGTGTGTGTGTGTGTGTGTGTGTGTGTGTACCTACAGCACACCAACCGTTATATCCATGCCCCTGTACAGTACAGGCTGTACTAGACTATGTTTCTAAAAATCAAAAATGATTATCTTGTCGACTAGCAATCCCAGATAAATGGAATAGATAAATAAAAACCTGTCGATGACTAAACCTAAAGTATGTATATTATATCTTCTCCACTTTATCGGCAACGTCTATATGCGATGTACATTGCCGCGAAAGTTCATAGCTACCCCGCGACGACAAGCAGCGATTTTTATCTTGTAAAAGAGTATTTACCTACTCTTTCCTTGCCGTCTCTCAAAGAAAGAGTACCTACCTAGCCCTCAGATTATTAATCTGAGACCTAGCCTTAATCATCACTAGTTGTATCGCTGTGGTCATCACGTAAGCGACTTTGAAACAGTGATCGTGCGGACTAAACTGCAGACCCAGATGTATTCTTAATCCAGAGACGAGACGACATAACAATTTGGTGTTATGCACATCCATAAGTAGCCAAGTAAAGCTTTAAAAGATCTCACGGCGCAACCAGCCACACTTGCATAGAGCATTGCTGTGCAGTATGCACGATGACGATCTTGAGTAGGGCCACTTCCGCTTCGTTACCTCTATGGTCCGTCACATAAAAAATTACGGCCGTCAGCGCAAAGTGGCCTAACCCACAATTTTTCATATTCGTACTTATATTTTGATGCAAAACCGGCCTAGCCCTAGTTTCACCCATGGATAATAGATGGCGTTGTAGACATTATTAGGCCACTTCTGTGCTGACTGCCTCAGTTAATCTGTGGAAAACATCCCTATCCTGTCAACTGAATGAATGAAATAAACAAACAACTGTCTGAGACGCAGCGCTGCCAGATACACTGCTTTTCCGCTTTTTACCCCGTTTTTGATAATGGATCCTCCTTCCGCTTTAGGCCTTCACGGTTAACGGTTCCACTGTTTTTAAATCTGCTCAAAAATCATCATCTTCTGTCACAAAAAAGTCTCGCTGGGTAGAGCGTTATGATTCTTATTGTAAAATTATAAGAACTTACGTTTTAGGTTTTTAATGACTCGATAATGATCGATTTATTTAAAATCGATGTAATAGTAGTTTATGCAACTGTCATATAATGAAGGGTATTAAAACACGAGTGTGAGTTTATGAAACGAGCGCAGCGAGTTTCATAATAGTAACGAGTGTTTTAATACCCGTGTTATATGCAGTTGCATACACTACTTTATCTTCACTAATGCAATTAAAAATTAAATTCACGCGTACGTGTATAATCACAGTGATTTTGCCGCCATTAAAATTTAACCAATGAGAGCGCAGCTGCGCGCTTCAATAAAACGCGACCAACCTGATTGGCCCTGCAATCAAGTTGGTCGCGTTTTATTGATGTTACTAGCTGTGCCCGCGACTCCGTTCGCGTACATTTCGATTTTTACGAAGCAGCATTTGTATGGGGGCCACGTCTTATCATAACTGGAGCTAGAATTTAAATAGCCTATCCTGTGTCCCAGATGTCTATATGTTTTTATACCAAATTTCATCGAATTCGGATAATTGGTTTAAGAGTTATGGAGGAACATACATACATACACACATACAGAAAAAAATTCTAAAAATCGTGAAATTAGTTTCAGTATCATATATTGAGCCTATAAACACAATATCTCTGAAAACAAACTAACTTACTTAGGGTCGGTCCCTTACAGATTTATTATTAGTATAGATAATGAGATTTTACGATATCGATGTGAATATTATACCATCTGTCACGACTATTGATATATCTATGAAGAAATATACATATAGGTATTGATTGCAACATAAGATTACAGATAATTCAGTATGTTATTGTAACGATTCAGAATGAGTGTATTGAAACCATTAAATACATGTTCGTTAGAGCCCGCCATTCTGGGCGGTACAGTATTATTACTTCTACCCACTCTCATATTATTATTCACAGGAGCCCGCCTTTCTGGGCAGTATAGAGCCTGAATATTCTATCAACTCCTCTAGGATTGTAGCATGTGAAGAGCCTGCCGTCCTGGGCAGTATAGAATCTGAATACTCTAACAACTCTTCTGAGGAAGTGTAAACGTACAAGGAGCCTGCCATTGTGGGCAGTCTAGGGTCTAATGAATGACTCTAGCAACTCACTTAACGTTCTGACACACACAACACATTCATAAGAAGCCGCCGTGTAGGCCGGCACAATGCATCTCTCCATGCCACTTCATATCGAGATAGAAGGCCTGCTATTCTGGGCAAGTCACGACCTCTCAGTCCGTCTGCCTTCTATCGCGCCCATACATATATATATAGGGGGTGAGTGTACTCACCCCACAGGACCTCCACATCACCCCTTATAGTCCTGCCACTGCCGCCAAAGCATGACACTGTCCTCCATGACAGTGTCCTCATTCTTATCCATACTATACTCGAGCCCGCGGAGCAACAAATCGCGGCTCATGAATCAGGAGACCTCATCTCCGAATCGCCACAACACACATGAGCGTACCACGTAATAGACAGGCGAGTAAGATGAACAAATAGCGACTCACCGGTAACGACAGGACAGGCAGCAGGTAGCGCAGCTACGAGTTTTATCGTGGCTCGCTGGCTTCCACAGCCTGCTCCCTCTCACCGTCAAATCATAGCGCCCGAATTCTTGTTCGCGCCATTTTGTTGTCTACTCTTATCATATTTTTTAAATGTGGCTCCTCATACTGTCAAACCAAAGGGTTGCGTTCAGAAATTGGTAACGTATATATCAACAGATAAAATAATGTTAACGGCACGTTCACACTTACCAAATGTGAAGCCTGACATCGCGGTATCCGCGACACCATCATGTGAAATTGCTTAAATTGAGTGTTTTGTTGTCTGCGCTATAACAGTAGTAATTATAAGTCAAGTATTGAAAACATAAGTAGAATGTTACAACATTAGTGTAGATAAAATAAAATAAGGAATCCTGCTTTTTTTTAGTTAAAAATCTGCGTTTTTTAAACACTACTCCACATTTTTCTTCTCCCCATCTGGCAACAGTGGTCTGACGTTATTTCATTGATTCATTCCATTCATTCACTCATGTGCTAGGTACTCATGTGTTCTGTGGGTACTCATGTGCATTTAAATTTTCAATGTTTGGTATGTACCGTTTACGATTTTTTTGATAAAAAAATGCTTTGAATACTCGTAATGTGACTGCGAAACCAAATTTGCGTTTCTAACAGTGCTTTCTACGACATAACGAACAATGAGAGTTGTGCTACATATTTAAATCATTGGATTGCGCATGCAAGCAACGCTTACACTTGCAACTTCTAACAAGATAAAATAACCGTAAGTATCCCCGAGTATTTTCGATGTGATCTCAACTATTTTACACGTAATCTTAGCAATAAATCGTACAGTTTTGGGTCAGAAAGTTGGGATAAACCGTGGGTAAACAAACAATATTAACCTCATCTTTTTGGATCAGCTGTTCAATAATGCTCGCTCGTGCAAACGCAGTGCCCTATTATTAGGTAAAAAACCGGCCAAGTGCGAGTCGGTCTCGCGCATCAAGGGTTCCTCATACCAGCTCATAATATGGTATATATATATATATTTGTCTCAGTTAGCAATCCTGTAGGTATATTATATTCTTTCATTCAGTTTTTTGGACTTGTATTTGGCGGGCTTTTATATTTTTTTTGTTATACTAGTGGAATGCCCAGTGGCGGCGTAAGGTGTGGGAGACCTTGGCAACCACCTATTATGGCTTTGCGGTCTGAGGGGCCTCGTGGCCCAAAAAATATTATACATCTTAGACCAAAAAATCGTGCCATCAGGTCCTAGTCAACAAGTTTCACCAAATTACTCATCAAAACAAAGAGCGGTGGTAGCCTAGTGGGTAGAACATTGGACTCGGAAGCGAGAGACCCAGATTTGATTCCCAGTGCGGGCATGTACCTATGGCTTTCTTTTCTTAGTTATGTACATTTGTGAAGTTATAGTAGCAATACCACTCGCTAATTGTAAAGGAAAACATTGTGAGGAACCCTGAGTCAGGCCCTCGTCACTCCATACAAAAAATATTATGAACGTACTTTGTGCCAACATTGAAACAAAAAATATAATCCTGCTAAAACAAAAGGCATTAACTCCGCAGTGAATCACGTAGATGTATCATGATTTAAAATTAAGTCGGGTTATATGTGAAATCTAATGTTGGTAATGTTGGTATTACGTATTTTGCAAATGGCCGGTAATTTTGTTCGTTTGTCGTTTTTGTGTGGCATTATTTTATTTATTTTAACTTTAGCAATTGGTGTAGTGCGTGAAAAGTGATTAAACAAGCAATATGGAAGGAAAAGCATTGAGGAAATGTGAAATTTGTGGCATTAGAAGAGTCAGAAATTAATGTACGTCTGGCATATTCTTAACCAGATATCCACTGGAGCCAAACAGGTAAAATTAGCAAGTTTATCATAATAAATGTACGCAAATTTTGATATTTATTTAATGCGCTTGGATAAAACAACTGAATTATTTAGAACAATTTACGATTTTGACAAATTTAAATTAACGCCGGTTGTAGTGCGGTACCCATGTGGCACTTTTTTTTATCGATATTTTGGACGATTGATTTCTGCCAGATATTTCTACATGCTGTCTAAAATTGATCACAACTACTTAATTTTAAACGTCGAACACCACACAGAAAGAACAGAAATGATTTATGTTGTTTTATTTTGCTCAATTTTGCGGTATGGATAATATATTTTTTGACTTATTATTTTGTTTGTTGCAGACTCCAAAGATCTGAAATTCGACCAAAGTGCAAAGTTTTGATAGCGACGTGACGCATTGGTGACATTGTTTTCTACACCTGATGCTAAATAAATGATTTGATTTAAAAAAATGCCTTTTTCATTATGAAAGTAAGCGATAATCCATTCACACCATGTCATACTCGAAATAATTGAGTTGACCTACTGTGTTGGGATTTATCGCCTACTTTAATTTTCAAAGCATGAAAATGAGGTAAGGGGAGAGACGTCTCGAATTTTTTTTATCGATATCGATAAGCAGTCCATCACTAATGTTTTGCAATTTCATTCTCATGTTGGTATTATACTATTTTTTGTTAGGTTGGTACAAACTACGTTCATAATTTTGAAAACGTGTTGTTAGCAAGTGCCGACTCTTATAACGTAGTGATTACATACTCTTTGCCCTGAGTGTCTGAGCTACTCACATACCTCAGCGCTTGAAATCGCCAGTCTGCGGTGGGCATGCATGGTGATTAAGCCCATACTCTCTCCCTGAGAGAAGGCCTGTGCCCTACCGTGGGACGTATATAGGCTGCCTATGTACTAATCAAAACTGATACAATAAGCCTTAACTTGAAAGGTATGCTATTGTCCGTAGAGGAGAACATCAATTGAAAAGAATCAAAATTCTCCTTGGAATTTTGTGCAATATTTCCAATGTGCCCGGAAAACCTGTACTAAAGTTTTACCTGTACTATGCTTAATTATGTCAATTTGTTTTAGGTACATTAATTTGACTTGACCGTTATACAAAGCTTACGAATTAATTAATTGAGAGAGGCACGTCATTTCCGCCTAATATTTCTATATCTTTCTACCCTGTTTGCCCTTTTTTCTGTCTCTTTTTACCAGGCAGGTCGGTACTGGTTTCAAAATTTTACTGGTTGACTTTGCTCGTTTGCGCGCTCATTGGCGTCTTCATTCCCGCCTTGAAAGGTTGTGGCTAGCTAGCAAGCTAACACCACTGTTAAAAATTCATTCTCTTCTCAGTGAGTTCCTAGTTATTTTCTACAAAACTTACGTTGGATCAACAGTATGTGAGTAACAAATCTTTTTCTTTTTACAAGTACATCGAAGTTCGTGTTTGTTGAAAGTGAAAATCTTTTTCATTTAGAATAATGTAAGGTACCTTTGCACATTTACTCATAGTCAAATGTTAAGCTGAATCTGTACGCATTTAAGATTCATACGAGGTTTTTGTAGGTTACCCTAAAAAATTATTTTGCTAGATTTTGTTGAACTAAATCGCAAATTGTGTTTCTTTAATGCGTTTAAGTACATTTTTGTTTTACTTTTTAGAGCAACAAGTTATATTTTGTGCTCGCTAACCCCTTTTTGGTGAAGTTTAACGATTTTTCCGTTCGTTGTCACAAAAATTTACAAATTTTTCTCCATAAATAAATTTCTACCCTAGAATGGATGACGCAACAAAAAATGTTCAAAAGCCGTGCGAGTCATTGCCAAAGGCGCGAGCTCGGTCAAGATCAAGTTCTAGTAGCTCCTCCAGCTCCAGTTCCAGTTCTTCATCAACGGATTACACGTCCAAACGATCAAAGAAGCGCAGCAAGACAAAAAGGGGGGGCAAACGTAACAACCACGCCGACCGTAAATTACGCGAACTAACTAAAGAAATGCAACGGCTTCGTGAACAATTAAGTAACAAACAAAGTGATTCTCGTACCATTGTTAATCATAATCACGAATGTCAGAGCACCATTAATCCTCCTCACGAGATTCCTGCACCTCAGTATCACGCAACTCGGGGATGTGTAAATCCCAATGACGACGCATACTCGGTCTTATCGCTAGATTGTAGTAGAACTCTGTACGACGAAAGTGTGACACAGAATAGTGATCGTAATGACTTATTCAACTTTGATATAGAAACTAAAATAAAGGAACCTTCTGTTCCTAAAGCTTTGGAGTCCGATTTGAAATTGCTTGTCGAAGCCCAGCGGTTCAATAATCGAGATTGGTGCGAAATAAGATATGCTGAAACCCAAAAAAATTATAATCAATCTCCAGGCTTTGTAGCTTTGGAAGCGAACGACGAAGTCAAAGCATACGATACCATTCGTCATTTAGCTTACACTGAAAAATCGTACGCGGCTCTGACCCTTTGCGTTATGAAACAACGAGAAGCATTTCAAAACGGTCTCCGAGACTTACTGTCATGGGCAAGAAAAGTTTGAATTTCGACGATTTAAGTGAAAGAGTAGTTGAAATATTCTCCAACGGCGAATATCATAAAGTCTCGTCGGACTTACAGCAAATTATATGTGGCCATCGTGCTGAGTCAATTCAGATGAGAAGGGACGGGGTGACAAAGCATATCAAAGATCCCTTGATAAAAGAGACTTTTAAAAAAATCCCACCTAGCTGTGAAAACCTATTTGACGCTGCAGCGCTCACTGCTACGCTAGAAAAAAGCGGTGGAGTACGTAAGTGTTTTTGGCATCTGCCTAGCACTACCACAAAGTTTACCCCGCAGGACGGACCAAGCAAGCAAGGTCGCACGAATCTTGCAAATAATAGCAAAGTAGCGCCCTCGCAGGGTGTCTCGCATGTTGGATACTGCTGCAACAATATGCCCTCGCAGGGTCATAGCAACTTTTACAAAAATCTACCCTGGCAGGGTGAAAAAACTTTTCATCGAAATTCCTATCCCCCGCAGGGAAAATTTTCAGGTCAAAACAGATCTTTTCGTGGTCGCACCTCGAATCAAAGACCTCAGGGACAGCAGAACAGTCGAAAAAGGTATGCTTCACCTCCTACACCTAGAGGTGCAAAACAGCAGCGTAAGTATTGACTCGTTTCAGGCGGGACAGCTGGTGCACTATTTAGCAAATTGGACAGAAATGGAAGCTCCACATGTCCTGCTGAAAATCATACAGGGGTATCGCATACCCTTTCGCTCAAGACCCCCACTAGTATACCCAGATTTGAACACAAGCAAACTTATAACTCCAAAGTCAAAAGAAATGTCACAGGTAATAGGAAAGATGAAAGGCGAAGGCATTCTGGAGACAGTGCCGTGCTCACCAAGCTTCCTGTCGACTTTTTTTGTTGTACCAAAGAGCGACGGATCGCTTCGTCCCATCTTCAATTTGAAAGCTCTAAACAAATTCGTATTCACAGAGTACTTTCATCTTCTAAAACTAAGTCGAATTCCAGACTTTCTCCAACAAAAGGACTGGCTATGCAAGATAGACCTGTCACAGGCGTATTTTCATGTACCAGTTGCCAAGAGTCACAGAAGCTTCCTACGGCTTATTTACAACGGAGAACTTCTCGAGATGACCTGCCTACCCTTCGGACTGAGCACATCTCCCAAGACCTTCGCATCCCTCACGAATTGGGTTGCGCAAACCCTGAGAGAGGAAGGTGTTCGAATCGTAGTATTTCTAGACGACTTCTTGATTGCACATCAAGATATGTCTGTTCTTGTAAATCACGTCAAAACTGTGATCAAAACGTTGAAGTTCTTAGGGTGGAAGATCAACCATCAAAAATCTGTCTTAGTGCCACAAAAAAGCTTAGAGTACTTGGGGATCGAATGGAACACTTGGTCAAACCAAAAGTGTCTGCCCAAAGACAAGGTGCGCAAGTTAATTGCCAATGTAACAAATATGTTACAAGCAAACGAGACAAGTTTCAAGGAAGTACAAAGTCTTGTAGGGCTATTAAACTTTGCCAGCTTTCCAGTGCCAATGGGAAGGCTTCATTTTCGTGCTTTGCTGAACTTTCAAAACCATATTTTGAAGTCGAGACCACAAAAGTGGTACCCCATTCCATGTCTGGTGAAGGAAGACCTCAGATGGTGGTTGCAAAACTGCCAGTATGCGTCTCTAATTCATGTGCCTCCACCGACACATTTTCTCACGACAGATGCGTCAGATGTTGCATGGGGTGCTCAACTCGACAATATTCCCCTGTCAGGAAATTGGTCACAAGCAGAAAAGACATTACATTGCAATCTGAAAGAGATGATAGCAGTATTAAGAGTGCTAGAGGACAACTATCAGTACCTGAGAAACTCGACAGTTTTGATCCAAAGCGACAACAAAACCGTGATATCGTACTTGCGCAACGAGGGCGGTACGAAGTCGAAAGCCTCCTAGACTTAACGTACAGGGTTTATCACCTGCTCCATCAAAACCAAATTCGTCTGAATTTATTTCACATACCGGGGAGATACAATTGTCACGCAGATCACCTTTCGAGAAAGCTAGAAGTTCCAGAGTGGCACCTGACACCGGAGATAACTCGAATAATTTTCAGAAAGTGGGGCACACCGGAGGTAGACCTATTCGCATCGGCGAGGTCGCGAGTGGTCCCGGTCTATGCATCTGTCGATCTGACCGATCCCCATGCTCTGTTCCACGACGCCTTCTCCCGGAATTGGAATTACAAACTGGCGTGGCTGTTTCCGCCGCCATTTCTTATACCAAAAGTATTAGCCCACCTCAACCAGGCGACGGGTTGTTTCCTACTGGTAGTTCCTCGTTGGGAACGAGTATTCTGGCGAGCGGACATCAAATCGCGTGCCCTGTCAGCCCCATTCACACTGTTGAGACTCGAGCAAGTGTTAGTAGATCTATCGACAGGCAGACCTCCACCCAATGTTCACGAGATGTTACTGGAAGTTTGAAGAATTGGGGGTGGTCTAGGAGTTTAGTTGGTTGGAATCAGAGCCAGATGGAACTTCTGCAAACGTCTTGGAGGCGATCTACGCAAAAAACCTATAGCGTGGCTTGGAGACGATGGCTTGAATGGTGTGCGAGTTCTAATATAGAACCAAATAGTCCCACTGGTTCTGATCTAGCGAAATATATGACAGATTTACATATATCTCAGCAGCTGTCATACAGTACGATTTTATTACATAAATCCGTGGTTTCTACTCTCTGCCATCCGGAAAAAGCTGGGATATTGAGTTCTCACGTATTAGTTAAGCAGATATTGAAATCAATAGCGTTAAAAAAACCTGTGTTACATAAACCTCCTATCTGGGACCTCAATGTTTTAGCAGATTATATGGGAAAATACACTGTTGATTTTAGAAGTGTTTTTCAAACATGTAGACATACGGCAGCGTTGCTAGTTATGTGTTCAGGGCGAAGAATTCACGATCTAACTCTGCTGAAAGTTGATTCTGATCACTGTGTTATATCAAATGATTCAATAATTCTTTGGCCCAGTTTCGGTTCAAAGACCGATTCCCATGATTACAAACAATCGGGATGGAAATTAAATCTAACACTGCGAATAAAAATCTTGATCCAGTTTTTTGGCTTAATCATACAATTTCATTACTAGCTGAAAAGCGTAGAGACGCTAAATGTTATAATCTGTTTCTTAATATAAGAGGCGATGTGAAACCTGCATCTCGCACTGTTATAGCGGGTTGGATAAAAACATTATTAGTGGCAGCTGGAATATCAGCTACCCCAGGAAGCCGATTAGCCGATTAGATATTACCGACAGCCAGGAGCTGTAGCATCACGAAATTGGCTAGATAACTATACTATGGATTACATACTCTCCAGGGGTAACTGGCGTTCGGCTAATACTTTTTGCAAGTTTTATAGGCGTCAAGGTAATTCTGCCCATCCTGGTACAAGTGTGCCTGTGTTGTTTAATCCTGTTGATTAATTTCAGAGTAGGTAAATAAGAATTGTTTACTTAACTATCTCGCAGTTTTAAGATTATAATGCGTTGCGGTACATAATCTGGATCTCTCTCTTTAAAGGAGATTTACCTTTGTAGTCATCTGATTCTGTTAAATAAAACAAAATTGATAAAATTACACAATATTATTATTTTTTCCATTTCACATTTTATTTGGATCACATTGGCGTCTGTCCTCTTTTCAAGGTCACCAGGCGATAACAAACACGTCTCAATTAATTCGTAAGCTTCGTATAACGGTCAAGTCAAATTAATGAAAGCGTTTTACCTACCAATAAAACGCTAATTAATTTACTTACCTTATACGAAGCTTACGAGTGACTGGTTTAATTTCGACTTAATGAGCGCGCAAACGAGCAAAGTCAACCGGTAAAATTTTGAAACCAGTACCGACCTGCCTGGTAAAAAGAGACAGAAAAAAGGGCAAACAGGGTAGAAAGAGATAGAAATATTAGGCGGAAATGACGTGCCTCTCTCAATTAATTAATTCGTAAGCTTCGTATAAGGTAAGTAAATTAATTAGCGTTTTATTGGTAGGTAAAACGCTTTCATTTAATATCTTTTCGTTCCAAGCATCACATTACCATAAATGAATAATTGGTTTTCATTGTTAACAACTTGTAGATTCACCAATACAGTTAAACCCAACCATGAGTACTCCGCCGGGCACACCACGTCCGCCTGGAAGCCCACATCTTCTGGACAGCCCCTCCCCTCCTGCCTCACCCGTGCTGCCTCCCGGTGACAACAGTCCACCAGACCACAGTAACGCACTATCTGTGACCTCAAACTCTCGCCAACAAAGGCCTGCCCTGTCTGCTGTCCTGACACTAAGCTATGAGGAGTATCCGGCAAGCGAACCAGTACGCTATTTGCCAAGAGTTGTAGATACCATAACCTCTTCAGCGCTGGTGCTACTAGATGAGGACAGCGGAAGCACCTTTCCATTGTCTGCTCAAGAAGACAGTAGCAGCTCCGTAACTATACTGCATAATGAAAATAGCTCACATACGGTCACGGGGTCAGTGTTGAATGAGGACAGTAATAACGCGCTAGATGTTGACAGCGTATCGGGATTAAGTGTGGCTGCCAACGCGGTTGAGAGACGCAGTGCGAGCCCCGGCAGTGAACCACCTGCTAAGGTTTGTAACTATGGTTACTCTTAGAAGTTTAAACTTTGTTCATAATATTCTACGTCACTGGCTTGCATGGTATGAAACTCTTCTATAAAACTGGCATGCTAGAACTGGATTTGTGTCATTATCATTACTATGCAGAATGCCAATACCCGGCGAGCTAGCTTACTAGCTCATATTATGCCGCCTACTTTCATGTGTATCTGTACGCTGGTGATCAATATTTTGAAAAACAACTGAATTGACAACATTTAAATTTTTTAGCATACGTATTTTATTGTCTTGAAGGAAACTAGGTACAAAATAAAACGACCCATATTTTTTTATTTTCAGAAATTCTATGATTATCATTCATAATTTTCTGTTTGAATTTCGTCTTATTCTAAAAGGACGTAAACGCCAAATTACGTCACACATACGGTCACACCTTTGCCGACTTTTTAAAAACCATTGTGACATTTCTCTTGTCAGTCAACTACCTACGACATCTGTCATAACAACTTTTTTTTTAATATTAGGGAAAGGTAACTCCTCATTCTACCGTATGTGTGACGTCAACACAATTTTTGGTTTTTATTTATTTTCTCTAAAATTAAAGAATAATGAAAATTGTAAATATTTTTTTCGTAATCAGGATAGCAAAATTAAGAAACGGTATTTTTAGTTTTAGGCGTTGTAAAATATTAAATGTTGTCAATTAACATTAATTTATTATTTTGATGTTAGAATGATAACTGATTATTTCTGATTTAAAATCGGTTAATTATATACTTGTGATTCAATTATAATGTTATTTAAGTCAGCTTCTGCTTAGGTTTTACATTTTTAGGGTTCTGTAGACCGACAAGGATCCCTTATAGTTTCGCCATATCCGACTGTCTGTCTGTCTGTCCGTCCGCGGCCTAGCGCAAAGACCGGTGGTACTAGAAAGCTGTAATTTGGTCTTTCACGCCGACAAAGTTAACCAATAAAATGTTGGATTTTTTTTTTTACTGTACCTAGTTTTTTCTCGTCTACCCCATCATGTGGGGTATCGTTGGATTGGTCGTTGAAAAATATTGTGGGTGTAGGTAGACCATTTTTCGATTTAGGGTTCCGTTTGCGAAATATTAAGCTTTAAAGCGCAAATTTTTGTTCCCCCCTCTCCTGGCTAAATGGTTGATTGTAGAAACGTGAAAAAATTCAGGGTCGTAGCACATATAATGAAGTTGAAAGGAAAAGTATCACGGCTACGTAGGCTTTCCTAGTTAACGAGTAATAGGCAACCAACTTAAAAAAGTAAAATTTCGTACAAAATCCATTGAAAATGACTTAGATGAAGTTGTTAGTTCTGTAAAGCAGATAAGAAACCCTCTTTCTCGGAACCCTACATTGCGCGTGGTCCGAAACGCACTTGGCCGGTTTTTTAATACTATTAGACAACGTACCTAAACTGAAAAAAATAATATGAATGTCAGGGCGTAACTCGCAAACCTCTCCTGCAGGTGCGCAAAATCAGCAACTCTTCAGACGAGGCAGATGGGGAGTCTTGCCCCATCTGCCTGGAGCCCTGGGGCAACGCCGGTGACCATCGCCTTGTGGCGCTCAAAGTAAGTTCTAATTATATTGAAAAGTAGGTTACTTGGAGCTGCAAGTGATGTAAATTGCTTCGGCCAGATGTCGCTGCCTGTACGTAATACAGAGAAGTTTGTAAAGAGGCTCGAAATTTCGCCGATGCCTGCACTTGCCCATTAGCTCAGTTGGGAGAGCGCTGGCACGGTTAGCCAGAGGTCGCGGGTTCAAGTCCCGGCATGGGTAAATTTTTAGCCTCTAAACAGGTTTTTAAAATCGGTTTTTTATAGGTTTTTTTATTATGTGTCAAAATGTGTATGTATTTGAGCGTGGAGCGCTGGCTGGCGTCTACCTGGTTGCCTATTACGTAATTGTCCACAATGTTGGGTTATCTATTTTCACATTTCTAATAGCAAAGCTGATATTGAAGTTTTATTTTGATGTATAGAATTAGAGTGAGAATTTCTGTTTGTGTTAAATATATTAATTAGTATATGTACCTAATTTTGTTTTTAATTTCAAATAAATAATTTAGATTTTTTAAATTTTGAATTTCGAAAACGTCAAAATAGAGTTAGTGGAAAAGTTAGGCAATTAAGAGAAGGTAGGCAACTAACAACTTTGACGTTCATTAAGTAAACATTCTGTTTTTACAATGAATAAAAATATTTGAATTGAATTTGTAATTTTATTTGACAGAATCAACAATAAATTATTTCATAAGCTCAATTAAAACAAAAATTACAAAATATCTCGGAAAATGTATCTCTTTTAGTCAATTACTAGTTATTAAAATTTTTAAATAGATTAAACATATAAAGAGTGCTCTGAAATGTGACGTCATAAGCCAGTATTTTCATACAAAATTCCGTTTTAAAAGTAACTCAATTGATATTTTGTCAAATACCCAATTGAACAGTGCCCCGGGTCTTAGTAACAAATTCTCCCCAGTGCGGCCACCTCTTCGGCTCGAAATGCGTGGAGCGCTGGCTGCGATCGGCGACCTCGCGCGACCGCGCGTGTCCGACGTGCAAGAGTCGCGCGACCGCGCGCGACCTGCGACACATATACGCGCGTCGGCTCGTCGCCGCCGACACGGCCGAGCTCAGCGCGCTGCAGCAGCGGGTCAGAGATCTGCAGGTGAGATTAGATAGGATAACACAAGATACTCTGGTGATTAAGGAAGAGTTTGAAGAGACTAACCCCCCGTTTCTCGTACACTAACAAGCTGTTAATCTACTGTTAACAGCTGTCGCTGGTTTTTTTTGTGTGCACTTTGGTTAATTGGGAGCTGTTGACAGTAGATTAACAGCGTGTTAGTGTACGAGAAACTGGGGGTAAGTTTGGAGTTATTTTGTCCGTTTTTTCTCCAAATGATCTAGATTTTGAGATGGACACCTAGTTTTACTTGTAACGTTCAATAAGTCGCAGTTTCTGTGTTACTTTGAATAACATTTTTTACTTTGACTTTGATAAGAATGGTCTTCATTGTACTCCAGAGCACATGACATAAAAACCGGCCAAGTGCGGGTCGGACTCGCGCACGAATGGTTCCGTACCGTTATCTATACAACATTAGACACAAATATCGAGAAAAAGAGATTCCAACCGCATACTGCGAACGCGAACCCGCCTGCCAAGCGTGGCGATTATGGTTATGAAAACCGCGAAGGAGGGCTATGTCCTGCAATGGGCGTCAAATGGCTGATGATGATGATCGCAAAAAAACGGCAAGAAATCACGTTTGTTGTATGGGAGCCCCCCTTAAATATTTATTTTATTTTAATTTCATTATTTATTTATGCGAATATAGAACGAAATATTCTGGGAATATTTCAAGCGTCCACCTGTTGCAGTTATTAATATCGAGCAAAAACGGCAATATAATTACGTGTATTGTATGGGAGCCCCCTTAAATATTTATTTTATTCTGTTTTTAGTATTTGTTGTTATAGCGGCAATAAAAATACATCATCTGTGAAAATTTCGACTGCCTAGCTATCACGCTTCATGAGATATAACCTGGTGACAGACAGGCAGACAGACGGACAGTGAAGTCTTAGTAATAGGGTCCCGTTTGGCACCCTTCGAGTACGGAACCCTAAAAATTTCCAAAGACAGAGTATTGGCGGCTTTATTGCTAGTAGCTTATTGCAGATGAGCCGATTTTCTCTTATACCTTCCACTGATACTGTTCTTCTTGGTCCTGTGTCTCCGGTAATGGAGGTTGGCCGTCAGCCCCTCATCTTCTTCTCCATTCTTGTCTTGCTAACGATGAAGCGGTGGTAGCCTAGTGGGTAGAACATTGGACTCGGAAGCGGGAGACCCAGGTTCGATTCCCAGCGCGGGCATGTACCTATGACTTTGATTTCTAAGTTATGTACATTTGTGAAGTTATAGTAGCAATACCACTCGCTAACTGTGAAGGAAAACATCGTGAGGAAACCCGCGGCTCGGTTGGCTGCGCACGTATTGACTTGTCTTCCCTGTGGGCTGGCCGATTAAGGTGTCAGGATGGTATAGGTGCTGGGCAAGCCTACTCCATCTAAAACAATGTCCCAGGCACTGCAGCATCCGCGTGGTCTCTTCACCCATCTAGTGGAAGGGCAGGTGCCACTGGATGTACAGCGTCCTTCCTTTGCACCTTCACTCACACTAGATGGGTGAATGAATCGTCTCATTACGTAGATGCAAAGGCCAAGGTTTTTTACCCGACTGCGGTCGAGTCCAAAAGGAGGGTAATGTGTTTAGCTCGTATGTATGTAAGTATGTCCGATTCTACGTTCCCTCATAACTCCTTAACCAATGGTCAGATTTTGAAAGATGAGGTCTCGATCGATTCGTCACCCCTGCCGGAGTGTCATAGGCTATATAAAATCGGCATTAATAGAACAGAAAAGTAAAAAAAAAATAAAATTCGCTATTAAGCTACGTTAAAGTACCACATTGAGTCACTAGATGGCGCTGCTACATCTAATTTATTCTATTCAGATCCTCAGAATAAATTAAATGTAGACGCTATTAAGTAACGTTTATTCAGAAGGTAACGTACAGCCATCAGTAACTAGATGGCGCTGTTATATTTAATTTACTATGCTCGGATCTTAGATCTTCGGCCAATCACGTGTGATGAACATCAGGACGCAGCTGGCATAGGCTATATTATATAAATCAGCATTAAAAATCACTAAAAAGACCAAAATAAAAACTGAAAATAAAATTAACCAGCAATGTAACTCCTTAGGTTGGTCCCGCCTGCTTAGTAGTTAATGATCAGCGGTCTGGTTGTTGGTTATTTTTTATTTTAGTTTTTTTTTATGTAATTTAACTATATATTTAACCCATAATAACCTGGCACCAGGCGGAGAAGCACCGCGTAGAGCTGGAGCTCCACCGGTCCAAGCTGGCGACGCGGGCGTGTCGCGAGGAAATCGAGGCTCTGAAGGCGGCGCAGCGAGCCGCGCCTGCGCCCGCGCCGACCGGCCGGAAGTGGCGGTTCGCGCTCGAGAAGAACTTGGAGATCTCGCGAGAAGGTGACTGTACAGTTCGTTTCTGAATTAATTAAATTGCCACTTGCCACGTTTATAGTTTCGCAATGTCCGTTCGTCCATCCGTCATAACCGTATAATATACAGGGCGTCCCAAAGTTATGGGACATGAAGGGAAAGTACCTTAAATATCGTAGATAGGGTATTTTGCTGAAAGAAGACTTTACGTTATTTTTAAAAGTTAGTAATTCTGCATTCAAAGATTTTCTAAAAAATACTTGCTTCGTCTGGGAATCGAACCGACTTAAATTTAAAAAAAACACCCCTACTTTTATGATGCCAATCGAAAGAATGGCCAAAAACTAATAACTCTTCTTAAGTAACATAGTATTTTAAAAGAAAGGAACAGAGTGAAAGTAATAATTTTAATCAAATTAAAAACATACATGAAACTGCCGTAGTCAATTAAATGGGTATTTTTTTGTAAATTAATTAATTAAATGCTCAAAATGTGATCCCTCTTGTCTTACGCAAATCGCCAATATTTTAATGAGTCCGCTGCCAGTTCATTTTCTTATCTTTTTATGGTGAATACTCGATATGATATGGCACAATTCTGTTTGTAAGTCGCCCAGGTTCTCGTATCGCTTTTTGTATAGCATATCTTTCACATATCTCTAAAAGAAAAAATCTAATGGTGTAAGGTCCGAGGATCTGGCCGGCCATCGAATCGGTCCATTCGTACCAATCTAAGTAGGAAAACATTCATTTAGAAAATCTTAAGAAGAGTTATTAGTTTTTGGCCATTCTTTCGATTGGCATCATAAAAATAGGGGTGTTTTTTTTACATCTAAGTCGGTTCGATTCCCAGACGAGTCAAGTAACTTTTAGAAAATCTTTGAATGCAGAATTACTAACTTTTAAAAATAACATAAAGTCTTCTTTCAGCAAAATACCCTATCTACGATATTTAAGGTCCTTTCCCTTCATGGCCCATAATTTTGGGACGCCCTGTATAGTGTGGGGTATCGTTGGATTGGTCATTTCAAAATATTGTGGGCGTAGGAAGACCATTTTTCAATTCATGGTTCCGATTGCAAAATATTAAGCTTTAAAGCGCAAATTTTTGTCCGAGTAGGGCGTCCCCCCCCTCTCCTGGCTAAACGGTTGATTGTAGAAACATGAAAAAATTCAGGTCAGTAGCACATATAATGAACTTAAAAGAAAAACTATCGCGGCTAAGTAGGCTTTACAAATTAACGAGTAATAGGCAAACCAACTTATAAAAGTAACACTTCGTACAAAATCCATTGAAAATGACTTCGATGAAGTTGTTAGTTCTATAAAAAGCCCATAAAAAAACCCTCTTTCTACGGAACCCTACATTGCGCGTGGCCCGAAACGCACTTGGCCAGTTCTTTATGTGTGCAATGCAATAAAGGTGTATACTTTAACTTATCTTAATAATAAATTGTTAATGTGACTATAATCGTAGTTGCATTTATACTTCCTTTTATTAAAAATGCAATTGTAATGGAATTTATCATGCTGTATGCACATGTCTTGGTCCAAACACCGTTTTGGTGTATCTAATAAATAAATGAAAACAAATAATTAACAAATATTGTTTGTACGACAGGCGGCTGCCGTGTGCTGGCTTACAACAGCCGTTCGTACGAGCTCTACGTGTCTCAGAAGAGCACCAGCTCGCTGTTCCCGGGCTGGGGTGTCCGGAAGGTCAGTGAACATCATCATCATCATCGGTTCCTGTTTTTTTTTTTACGCAGCCTATACGTATACTTCCCACTGCAGGGCACAGACCATCTCTCGGAGAGAGAGAGAGTGCGGGCTTAATTACCGTGCGTGCCCACCGCGCATTGGCAAGCCCTGAGGTATGAAGCGAGTGGTGTTGATGCTACATCTTTACAAATGTACGTAACTTGACAAAGACGAAGTGCGTATCAAACAAAGTCATCGGTACATGCCGGGATTCGAACCCACGGCCTCGCGAACGTGAGGCCGGCGTCCCACCGCCGCGCTACCACAGCTTTGTACAGAGAGCTGACTGCCAGCCTCCAGTGATGGTGCGGCACTTTAAGAAGAAGTAGGATGTAACTTTGGATTACTGCCTCGTCGGTCCAGCCGTTAAGGCGTTTAGCTACCAAAACAGAGGTCGTGGGTTCGATTCCCACTGGGGCCCGTTGTACATTTGTACAAATGGCCACAGTCTAGGTGTATTTTCATGTTTGTGACGTCCTCGCCTGGTTACCATAACACAGGGGATCCTAGTTTGGGATCGGGTCAAGTGATTGTGCTGTGTGGAAGTTAGTATTACTATTATTATTAACAAACGGCCCTCTGACCATCTCGGTCCACCGCAGGTGTCGTGTGTGGACTACCAGCCCGGGCAGTTCCAGCTGTTGCACCCGAAGCCCGTCCGCGATGCAGCCTACTCGCCGGCCAGAGACGCCCTGCTCACCGTGTCCCTCGACGGATGCGCCAAGCGAGTTCTGCCCCTTTATCACGCGCACCAAATCCCGAACGATTCCGATCGTCTATTATCGGTCCAATCGTTTATTTAACTTTTGACGGATGCACAAACATGAAGTTCCTTATTTATTTGACAAGACACCAGAGGCAAGAAATGTAACACTTCATGGGCACCTTTATTTTTTCACAATAGTGATGCGACGTGTTTCGCTGCAATATTATAACGAGTAGATTGTGTAGCTAAGACCATTCAAGTTGATTTTCTAAAAAAATATAAACCTATCTTATTACAGAGATCTATACTATAAGAAATTAGGTTTAAATATTATAAAAAAAATGAAAACACGTTGGGTAGTTTTTAGTTTATTACGCTCAGATAGACAAACTATAAAAATATGAAAATGAAATAGCAATGCAATCAATCGATTAAAACTTCAACCTAATTCAAATCGATTATCATACAAAATCGAATCGGTAACTTCGTAGAACATCACTAAATTGAGCTGTCAAAAGTTAAATAAACGGTTGGACCGACTATAACTGACATACTCCATAGTGATTGCTCACGCGAGCCTCAGGGCTCGGACGGGATTTGGTGGGCATAATGAGGCCCTCCAAGGCGGTGATGGTTAAACGCGTAGATGTCTGACTAGCGCTAAAAAACCGGCCTAGTGCGAGTTGAACTCGCGTGGAGAGGGTTCCGTACCATTATCTATACAACATATGAATATTTCAAGCGTCTACTTGTTGCCGTTATTAGTATCGAGCAAAAAACGTCAAAAAAATCACGTTTGTTGTATGTCAGTTTTAGTATTTGTTGTTATATCGGAAACAGAAATACATCCCGTGTGATAATTTCAACTGTTTAGCTATCACGGTTCATGAGATACAGCCTGGTGACAGACGAACGGACGGACGGACAGCGGAGTCTTAGTTATTACTACCCTTTGGGTACGGAACCCTAAAAATGATCCCACTATTGCGGGCGGGCGGGGCTTCTCAATTGTGTGACCAAGATCGCAGCGAGTTCAGTATTACCCGGCAAAATGGTCAGACCGCCATCTTGCTAGGTACCTAGATATTAGTATAAAACCAATCATAAGTTACGCTGTCACTTACTATCGCCCAATCAACGTCGACGTCGTCACACGTGGCGCACAGTGAATGAACCAATCACAGAGTGATTTACTCTGCAGCACATCTACCGCTCATTTTGTTGGTACAGACTAATCGAGAGGATAGAGGACCGAAAAATTATGAATAATAAAATAAACATTTAAGGGGGCTCCCATACAACAAACGTGTTTTTTTCCGGTTTTTTTTTCACTGCTACAAATACTTACGATAATAATTAATATCAGCTGTCGAAAAGTTATTATAGTCACGTGGTACAAAACGGCTCAAATTGTGACGTCATAACTTGTACGTAACGCCTAAACTTTAGAGGCTAAAAATTCCACCCATGTCGGGACTTGAACCCGCAACCTCTGGCTCACCGTGCCGGCGCTCTCCCAACTGAGCTAACGGGCAAGTGCAGGCATCGGCGAAATTTTGAACCTCTTTACAACCTTCTCTGTATTACGTACAGGCAGCGACATCTGGCCGAAGCGATTTACATCACTTGCAGCCACGAGCAACCCACTTTGGAGTTAGGTTTTTACATCGGAATGCTATCGCTGTACCTGCATGATTATATTCTTTGTGCTGTATGAAGCTTTTGTCAATATTTGGGTTATCTCGTGAAATAATGTTTTTATTCATGTACACCCTTAAAAAAGCCCCTGAGAATTCAATAAAAAAACTAAATGTAATACGGTTTTCGTTATTAGGGTAACTTTATTTTTCGTATTTTTCGTGACCAAGCTTTCACATGATTTCCTTCTTATAGAAGCAATGACACGCCAATCTAAGTTAGACGCAAGTTTTCCATTAAAACATGTTGCGGTGCAAGTTCCCCATTGGCAAACAAAGTGTAAACTCGGCTATTCAAGGACTTTGAAAAGACTGACCCCCAGTTTCTCGTTATCTACTGTTAACAGCTGTCAATTGACCAAAGTGCATACAAAAAAAAAAACCACTGACAGCTGTTAACAGTAGATTAACAGCTTGTTAGTGTACGAGAAACCGGGGGTAACGGTTTTATTTACAAAAACTCGACTCCTTGAAACACTTCAAAAACGCCGACTAATATAGTCTGTGGTTGAGATGTAGCCACAGATTAAATAAACAGTTTTACATTGGTTTTAGAGGAATCGTGTTTTTATAAAATAAGGCCGTCAGTTTGGAGATTTTTTGTTCATATTTTTTTATCGAAATGATGTAGACGTTCAAATGGACACCCAGTTTAAATTGTAATGTTCATTAAGGGCGCTTATATACGGGCGGTACGTGTGCCAACTGCAGACTTGTACGCGTCCGCGGCACACGTCGACGCGCTGACGCGGAACTTCGACGCCGCCATGTCGACGGCTGCCGTCGGCACACGTCGACGGCAGCCGTCAACACACGTCGACGGCAGCCGTGGACGTGTCGACGCCTGCAGTTAGCGCCCTTCATGAACGTTGCAAGTTAAACTAGGAGTTAAAAAACTATTGTACAGTTGACAGCACATCATGGTATACATCCATGCACTCTACTCCTTTGCGTTACGGGCGACTTTGCAACTAAAATGTAGAGGTTGACGTGCTGTCGACTGTACCGTATTTTTGTAAGTATTTTATGTTTGTGTTTCTCCTGGTACAATAAAGACTATAAGAAAAAAAAATATAGAGTATCGACCTCTTACCAAAAAGTTGACCTCCCGCATTCGACCCGTCAGGGTGTCGGAGCGCGGTCAGAGCGCGGTGTCGCTGTCGACGGGGGCGCCGCTGTGGGCGTGCGCCTGGGACGCCGACCGCGACCACCAGCTCTACGTCGGCGGCGTGGGCGGCGCCGTGCTGCAGTCAGTCGCTTTCTTTGTTTGTTTCTTTGTTACATTTTATTGCACAAAATACTAAATTTAGCACTTAAAAGACATGATTGTCTTACCCCCATTTTCTCGTACACTAACACGCTGTTAATCTACTGTTAACAGCTGTCAATTGACCAAAGTGAATACAAAGAAAAAACCACTGACGGCTGTTAACTATATTGTTAAAATGACTGTTGAGGCCTATATTATAAGCCTAATAGTGTGGCTGATAGTAAAACGCTAGAGATGTTGCTCGGTTGATATATTTTCTGCAAGCGTCACACATCACAACAGACGAACAATGGTAACCTAGCGATATTCGCTAGTCACGTATCGGGATAGGATTATAATTACAACCGGGCAATACATGTGCACATACCACCTCCAATAAACTAGACCGAGGCAATCAGAAAGCAGAGAGAAATTTTTATATTTATTTTATTCTCTGCGTATCGCTCGTAGCCCCGGCCGCCTGAGTGATCTTAAACGATCACGAAGGTTAAGCAACACAGGGCGCGTTCGGTGCACGGATGGGTCGCCGTCTATGTATAACGCTAGTGGCATTTTTCCGAGCGGTTCCGTGCTTCGCAAGGCACGTTAAGCTGTTGGTGCCGGCTGCCGTCGATAGATGGCAGTCGTTGAGCCAAGTCAGAGGCCTTAGGGCGGCTCGACAACTTCTGACAGCAGACGAGCCACTAGTCTACAAGCCTCCACCGATCCGGACTTGGCCCCCGTGGTGGAGTATGGCCTATACCTTCCTCAGGGAAGAGACCCGTGCCCCTCGGTGGAGACATAATGGGTTGATGATGATTCTCTGCGTTCTGTATGTGTACGTATATGTCCTCGGCAGATACGACATCCGCAGCCCGGGGAGTCCGCTGGCCCGGCTGGCCTCGCCCGGGCGGGCCACGCCCGTGGTGGCGCTGCAGGCCACGCCGGTCGGCCTGCTGGCCTGCCGGCTGGACGCCTGTTTGCTGTGGAGGCCGCGGACCGCCCAATGGACGCCTGAGACCCTGCCCGTCGAAGGTAGGTGGCTCTTTGTGGCTTTAGGAACTTAACAGACGACGTGATCGCATATTAATGACTAATGGCCAGTTTCTGAATTGAGAATTTCGCTAAGTAAATGGTTAACTGTAGTGCTGTCTCTTCGAATTTCTCAGAAAAGAGCGTGACAGAACGTCACTTAAGTATTTACTTAGTGAAATTATCAATTCAGAAACCGGCCCTAAACCTATTATGCATTTTATAGTTGACAAGGAACTCAATCTGCGGGTTTGCTAAAGGTCATTCGAATGGTGGCGTGGTGGCCGGGTCACCTATCTCCTCTAAAATGGTTGAGACTGGTGATGGCTGACCGCTGCGTTATGCTCGTGAACGGGCGCTGTTCGTGTGTCTGGCCGCAGCATTACTGTTTTGCCTTCTTTTGTAAGAAAATTTACTAATGTCTTGGCTTTTAGAGTTCTTGATGGCGATCATGGAATCTTATCATACAGGCTGTGAGGTATTAAATTTAAGATGATTTGAGAAAAGATGGTCAGAGTGGAGTTTTTTTTTCTTACTGCCTTTTTCTCCACTACAAACACGGCCCGAAGGCAGCGGCTAGCATAGTAACATAGTACATTGACATTCAGCAAACAGAATGTAAATTCTTTACGTTGAAATAAATTATTGATTTCTGATTGATAACAAACTTTGAATGCTTGGAACAGGGCTTGAATCGGCTACTCAGGGCCGGTTTCTGAATTGAGAAATTCACTAAGTAAATACATAAGTGACGTTCTGTCACGCTCTTTTCTGAGAAATTCGAAGAGACAGCACCACAGTTAACTATTTACTTAGCGAAATTCTCAATTCAGAAACTGGCGCTCAGTCAATTGATCGGTCTGTTGGTCAGTCCGTCACACCGTCAGGACAGCTGCTGGTCTGGTCTGCCGGCTCCACGCCTGTGTGCTCTGGAGGCTAGATATTAACAGGGTGTTTATTTTGCAACAGCAATGCCTCAGAGACGCAGAGGTCGCCCTTAGTTTCTAGTAAGCCTCTATTTAAGAAATTAAAAGTACTGTCGTTGCCAAGTCTCTGCATATACGAAATGGCATATTTTTTTTTTGTATAATCAAACACCCAAACCTTTTTACAAATATTTATCTTATTCTGTTTTTAGTATTTGCTGTTATAGCGGCATCAAAAATACATCATCTGTGATAATTTCAACTGTCTAACTATCACGGTTCATTTCCAGAGGCCGGCCAGTGGACGCCCGAGATTCTGCCTGTTAAAGGTAACTTGTGCTTTGTGGATGGAGGCACTTAGCCAACGTTCGAGCTACATCAACGTCAGCATGAGTTGGCTGGAAAAAAATGTGATACTCGACAAAAAAAAATTCCAGCCAACGCTTTTTTTTTTAAAGTTTACTTTATACAAATTTGCTTTCGTTAGATCAAAGAATGAACAAATCAGTTTATAGGACGGTGAATCAAGAACCCATTGAAACAACTAATTAGTCGAAAACATCAGTCAGTCAGGCACTGGGGCATTACCTGTCGAAGGTAATTTATTAACAAAGTTAGTTCCAGGAGGCGGCGAATCAATACACAGTATAAGTACCTACAACTGTCTGAGCCACAGATTATCAAAACCATAGACTAACATTCGCTCCTTTTACACAACGAAGGATTACACACACACGCACGCACGCACTCACACACAAGTTTTCACTGGTACAAATATTATAGTTGAAAATGCCTAAGTACATACAGGAGACAATATTTCACTCACTTCAAAACAAATAGATAAATAGACACTCAATACACATTCATGGTCTCAACTGTAATATAATAATGTGTGTAATAGAGAACAGAATAGACAATAGAATTGTCCGTGTGGCGCCGGATTAAGAATAGCGTCACTCCATTTCCTTCCTTGGGTGTCGTAGAAGGCGACTAAGGAAGTCAATTACCAGGAGACGGGCAGCAGCGTCTTCCTGAGATTACAATCGCATACTGCGATCGCCAACCCGCCTGCCGAGCGTGGCGATTATGGCAACCATGTGGGAGGCCTATGTCTTGCAGTGGGCGTCAAATGGCTGATGATGATCATGATCCATATTCCACGGTCAGGGAATTGTTACTTAAGAAATTGTTACTTGGAAACTAACTGCCGTACTCACAGTCGTCAATTAAACTTAATGTTCATTAAGTGTCGTGCTATCCCTTTCATATGTCATTGAAATGAAAGAGATGACATGATACTTAATTGACATTAAATCTTAATTGACGACTCTGAGTACGGCAGTAAGTTACTTAAACTATTTTCGAACTGATACTTTCGTTCGCACTACACATTATTAATTTAATTCCGCATTCACTTGCTTTTCGGTCGGGTCCGACCAGGTTTCGCTCTGATTCGCAGAGCTTGAGGCCGTTGTTGTGGCCGTGGAGCGTGCTGTCACAATTTAACATTTTAAGTGATTGTAATAAAATGAGTTTTGTGAATATAGTCTAAGGGTTTCTTTTTCTTCTTTAATCCCTTTACATCTTCGTGGAGTTTGGGGCTGACTCAAGGGCTTTCCATTTGTCTCTGTTCATGGGTAGGGAGGATAGCTCTGGCCAAGTTTAAGGGTTCGATAGATAATAAAAACCGGCCAAGTGCGTGTTGGACTCGCGCACGAAGGGTTCCGTACTATTATCTATGCAACATTAGACACAAAGATCGAGAAAAAACGTCAAAAAATCACGTTGACGTATGGGAGCCCCCATACAACAAACGTGATTTTTTGCCGTTTTTTCCCTTAAATATTTATTTATTTTAATTCAATTATTTATTTTGGAAGCAAATATAGAACCAAATTTTCTGTGTATATTTCAAGCGTCTACCTGTTGCCGTTATTAGCATGGAGCAAAAAAGGGCAAAAAATTATGTTTCTTGTATGGGAGCCCCCATTATTTATTTGTTTCATTCTGTTTTTAGTATTTGTTGTTATAGCGGCAACAGATATACATCATCTGTGAAAATTTCAACTGCCTAGCTATCATGGTTCATGAGATACAGCCTGGTGACAGACAGAAAGACAGACGGACAGTGAAGTTTTAGTAATAGGGTCCCGTTTGGCACCCTTCGGGTACGGAACCCAAAAAAAAGAATATTCAAGGCAATTTTTTCTCATTATTCCATTATTCATCATGTACTAAGTTTTTGAGTGAGAGTTGTTTTTCAAAAATAAAATTTTTAATGTCCGTAATTTAATTATGTATCAAACCCTCGGACCACGTTTATCAAAACTTTACTCATTTTATTACAATAATTGGAACTGTCAAATTGTGCGAGCTAGGCAGCATGCTCCAATTCAATTCAATTCAATTCAAATATTTTTATTCATTGTAAAAACAGAATGTTTACTTAATGAACGTCAAAGTTGTTAGTTTCACAATTAATGGATTATGTGGAGAAGAAGCTAACAAAGAAACTCCACATTTATTCTTTTCAAAACACGTTTTAACTTAATTAACAGAGTTTTCAACTTAAAATATTAGTCATGAATGTGTTGAACACTAGTCACAATCGTCCTTTAAATAATATTAATCTACTGTTTAATGCCAAACATCTTTGTCTTCTAAATAATCCTTGATGTTATAGTAAGCCTTTTTGCGCAAAATGTGCTTAACACATTTTTTAAATCGCGTTGGAGGTAACTCTAATATATCTTGAGGAATTTTGTTGTAGAACCTTATACGTGCCCCATAAAGGATGTGTTAACTTTTGCAAGTCTCCAGGTAAGAACAGCCTTAATCATGGTCTCTACTCACCGTGATCAAGCTCTGCGAATCAGAGCGAAACCTGGTCGGACTCTTCCGACAAAAAAACCTAGTAAGCGAATCCGGAATCAACTTAAATATAGTATTAGCAGGGCAAGATAAAAAGTACCCGAAACCGGCGTCCGTGCATGCAACGGCTAATGAATGTTGAGGAAGCGAAAGTGACGTGTCGGGATCGTGGCAAGTGGCAGTCCCCGGTCTCTGCCTACCGCTCTGGGATTCAGGCGTGAGTTTACGTATGTATGTGTATAATATTACTCGCGGGTGTAATATGTAAGGGTGTCAAGAAGAGTCAAGATGTGCATTGAACAAAACTATGTGCATTTATTGTACATTTGTACTTGTTTAGGTCTCTTGTTATGCCTATTTTTCTTAGAGTTTTTTTTGTCCATTTTTTCTCCAAAATGATCTAGATTTTGAAATGGACACCTAGTTTAACTTGTAACGTTCATTAAGTCGCAGTTTCTGTGCTACTTTGAATAAAAATTTTTGATTTGTGTGAATTACTTTGTCCCAAGTCCCAAAAGTCTTTCTTCTTCTTCTTCTGCTACTAATGATAGTGGTTACTCCGGCAGGCCCGTTCATGTCGATGTCATACGACGCCGGCAGCTGGCGCGCGCTGCTCTCGTGCCGCCCGCGCGCCGGCGTCGGCGGCAGCCTCGCCGTGTGCCGCCTGCAGCCCGCAGGGTGAGATTACATTTGTGTGCCTTCATCATCAGCCCTTTGACGCCCACTGCAGGACATAGGCCTGCCTCATGGTTTTCATAACCATGAGGGGTTTTGCCATAATCGCCACGCTCGGCAGGCGGGTTGGCGATCGCAGTATGCGGTTAGAATCTCAGGAAGACGCTGCTGCCCGTCTCCTGGTAATTGACGCCGGCAGCTTCCGGGACTGAGAGCTACTACAGAGTAGTTTTGAATTCGCTTACAGTATATTGGGGGAATATTGTTTTCGTTGTGAAAAACAGTATTATTGATGACTAGCTGTTGCCCGCGACTTCATTCGCGTGGTAATTTTGATGTGTATTTTTTCGGGATAAAAAAATAGCCTATGTGCTAATCCAGACTATAATCTATCTCTGTGCAAAATTTCATCCGGATCCGTTCAGCCGTTTTTGCGTGAAAGAGTAACAAACATCCATCCATACATACAAACTTTCGCGTTTATAATATTAGTAAGGCTTTATCAGTAATGGTATAACCTATTTGTAAATATTTGTGATTTCCGCCTTTGACGAAAAATTGTGAATCCAAATTTTATTAAAGTGGTAGGAAAAATGTTTTCTAATATGTTAAATGCTTAAGAGTCTGTCGGCCGATATACGTAAACAATTTGAGATAGCCGGCGCGCCAACCATAAGACGCTCAAAACATAATTTTTGTGGATTTTTATTACTTTTCGTGCTGATATTGTTTGTGTATGCGTAACTGAAGTAATTTACGCTATTTTTATCTGCAAAACTCGCACCGTATATTTCTAAATCATGGTTAGGATGTCCCCTTAAAATACGGTAAACGACTTCAAAGTCACCCTGTAGTTTGAACGTAGCACGACACACGGGGAGCCGCGCCAGTGTGCCACTACTGTTTCAAATCAAGTCGAATAATATTTATCAGAAAAATAATACAATACAGAAAAACAATACAGATTCCGTGTGGCGCCGGATTAAGAATAGCGTCACTCCGCTTCCTTCCGTGGATGTCGTAGAAGGCACATGTTCCCGCACGGGGCGCGCGCGGCCTAGTGTCCTAGCGTCATGTCTCCCGTGGTGTCCCCAGCCCGTGCGTCGTGGAGCACATGTTCCCGCACGGGGCGCGCGCGGCCTAGTGTCCTAGCGTCATGTCTCCCGTGGTGTCCCCAGCCCGTGCGTCGTGGAGCACATGTTCCCGCACGGGGCGCGCGCGGCCTAGTGTCCTAGCGTCATGTCTCCCGTGGTGTCCCCAGCCCGTGCGTCGTGGAGCACATGTTCCCGCACGGGGCGCGCGCGGCCTAGTGTCCTAGCGTCATGTCTCCCGTGGTGTCCCCAGCCCGTGCGTCGTGGAGCACATGTTCCCGCACGGGGCGCGCGCGGCCTAGTGTCCTAGCGTCATGTCTCCCGTGGTGTCCCCAGCCCGTGCGTCGTGGAGCACATGTTCCCGCACGGGGCGCGCGCGGCCTAGTGTCCTAGCGTCATGTCTCCCGTGGTGTCCCCCAGCCCGTGCGTCGTGGAGCACATGTTCCCGCACGGGGCGCGCGCGGCCTAGTGTCCTAGCGTCATGTCTCCCGTGGTGTCCCCCAGCCCGTGCGTCGTGGAGCACATGTTCCCGCACGGGGCGCGCGCGGCCTAGTGTCCTAGCGTCATGTCTCCCGTGGTGTCCCCAGCCCGTGCGTCGTGGAGCACATGTTCCCGCACGGGGCGCGCGCGGCCTAGTGTCCTAGCGTCATGTCTCCCGTGGTGTCCCCCAGCCCGTGCGTCGTGGAGCACATGTTCCCGCACGGGGCGCGCGCGGCCTAGTGTCCTAGCGTCATGTCTCCCGTGGTGTCCCCCAGCCCGTGCATCGTGGAGCACATGTTCCCGCACGGGGCGCGCGCGGCCTAGTGTCCTAGCGTCATGTCTCCCGTGGTGTCCCCCAGCCCGTGCATCGTGGAGCACATGTTCCCGCACGGGGCGCGCGCGGCCTAGTGTCCTAGCGTCATGTCTCCCGTGGTGTCCCCCAGCCCGTGCATCGTGGAGCACATGTTCCCGCACGGGGCGCGCGCGGCCTAGTGTCCTAGCGTCATGTCTCCCGTGGTGTCCCCCAGCCCGTGCATCGTGGAGCACATGTTCCCGCACGGGGCGCGCGCGGCCTAGTGTCCTAGCGTCATGTCTCCCGTGGTGTCCCCCAGCCCGTGCATCGTGGAGCACATGTTCCCGCACGGGGCGCGCGCGGCCTAGTGTCCTAGCGTCATGTCTCCCGTGGTGTCCCCCAGCCCGTGCGTCGTGGAGCACATGTTCCCGCACGGGGCGCGCGCGGCCTAGTGTCCTAGCGTCATGTCTCCCGTGGTGTCCCCCAGCCCGTGCGTCGTGGAGCACATGTTCCCGCACGGGGCGCGCGCGGCCTAGTGTCCTAGCGTCATGTCTCCCGTGGTGTCCCCAGCCCGTGCGTCGTGGAGCACATGTTCCCGCACGGGGCGCGCGCGGCCTAGTGTCCTAGCGTCATGTCTCCCGTGGTGTCCCCCAGCCCGTGCGTCGTGGAGCACATGTTCCCGCACGGGGCGCGCGCGGCCTAGTGTCCTAGCGTCATGTCTCCCGTGGTGTCCCCCAGCCCGTGCATCGTGGAGCACATGTTCCCGCACGGGGCGCGCGCGGCCTAGTGTCCTAGCGTCATGTCTCCCGTGGTGTCCCCCAGCCCGTGCATCGTGGAGCACATGTTCCCGCACGGGGCGCGCGCGGCCTAGTGTCCTAGCGTCATGTCTCCCGTGGTGTCCCCCAGCCCGTGCATCGTGGAGCACATGTTCCCGCACGGGGCGCGCGCGGCCTAGTGTCCTAGCGTCATGTCTCCCGTGGTGTCCCCCAGCCCGTGCATCGTGGAGCACATGTTCCCGCACGGGGCGCGCGCGGCCTAGTGTCCTAGCGTCATGTCTCCCGTGGTGTCCCCCAGCCCGTGCATCGTGGAGCACATGTTCCCGCACGGGGCGCGCGCGGCCTAGTGTCCTAGCGTCATGTCTCCCGTGGTGTCCCCCAGCCCGTGCGTCGTGGAGCACATGTTCCCGCACGGGGCGCGCGCGGCCTAGTGTCCTAGCGTCATGTCTCCCGTGGTGTCCCCAGCCCGTGCGTCGTGGAGCACATGTTCCCGCACGGGGCGCGCGCGGCCTAGTGTCCTAGCGTCATGTCTCCCGTGGTGTCCCCCAGCCCGTGCGTCGTGGAGCACATGTTCCCGCACGGGGCGCGCGCGGCCTAGTGTCCTAGCGTCATGTCTCCCGTGGTGTCCCCCAGCCCGTGCGTCGTGGAGCACATGTTCCCGCACGGGGCGCGCGCGGCCTAGTGTCCTAGCGTCATGTCTCCCGTGGTGTCCCCAGCCCGTGCGTCGTGGAGCACATGTTCCCGCACGGGGCGCGCGCGGCCGTCATGTGCCGCGCGGCGTGGGTGTCCGCCGGCGGCGTGTGCTGGGCCGCCGCGCACGACGAGAGTGTGGCTGCGCTGAGGCTGTATCCTGTCACTGGTATGTGTGCTTGTTACACTTTATTGGGCAATAAAAACTTTTTGTTTTATGTATGTAGTCTATACTACTTGGGTGGATTGAAAGACTTCGCAAAATGAACGTGCCTGACAATAGCTATCGAACACGCTAGTTTGTTTTAAAAAAACGCACCTTTCAAAAATATGTCGACACAAATCTATTAGAACCATTAGAAGCCAGCCAGAGCGGTGCGCGGGTCATTGTTCTGTTAGACGGAAAGGCGGTACTAAATGTTCGCGCATTTAAAAAAGATTTCTCAACTATTTTTTTTTAATTTACATCTAAACTTAAAAGTAATAGTCTAAATAGATGCCATTTTTAATTACTAGTTACATAACCGCGGCTTTCAAACCACCCACAAATCAGCGTGTATACCTCTCACTGCAGGGCACAAGCTTTCTCTCAAAGAGAGTATGGGCTTAATTGCTACGTGCCCACCGCGGATTGGCCATTTCAAGCGCCGAGGTACGTGAATAGCTCAGACACTCAGGTGTCCTCACGATGTTTTCCTTCACAATTAGCGAGTAGTATTTTGCTACAATAAGTTCACAACTCACAAAATGTTATAAATTTCAAAGTCAAGTTGCTATGTGATCTGCTTAAATACGCACATCATTAATTGTATTAGGTATACTGAATGATAGTTAAAAACATAGATGTCTAACTAGCGCTAAAAATTGACCCCACGTTCAATTGTGGGAAGGCGGGCGGTGGTTGTCAATTGTGTTACCATTCGGTGTGAGTTCAGTTCTATCCGGCAAAATCGTCAGACCGCCATCTTGCGAGGTGCCTAGATATTTCGACGGGTTGTACACAATGAAATCAATGGTTTGACGTTTTTGTATAAAACTAATCAAAATTATGTTACGCTGTAATCTACTATCGTCCAATCAACGTTCACGTCGTCACGCATGGAGCACAGAATGAACCAATCACATTGATTTTCTCTAAAGCGCTCATTTCATTACTACAGACTAATCGAGAGGACTGGGGCCGTTTTTTGAGTGTGAATTTCGTGGGAAGAAACATCTCTATGTTTTTTTTTATTCGTAGATTATAGTATTATAACATAAATGGTCACACCAGGCGGGGCCGGCGCGTCCCTACCCGCCAATGAGCCGGCTCTGGACGTCCGCGGCGTAAACCTGTCGGGGGAGACCCTCCTCGCGGCCCTCAGCGACTGCCGGCTGCGCATGTACAGGGCTACAGCCACCGACTTCTGAGTCTCCACGTATCTATAACACCACCGACCGGGGAGCCACGCGCCAGCTGCCCGTATTGAGTCCAACGGCGATCTTAGTAGAAACATTGGCCGTTTTCGTCGGAGTTTACTAAGCTGTATGGTGTACACGATACCAGTGGGCATTTCTCAGTCGGTCTGAGTGCGCTCAGATCGTGGAGACCGGGCACAGTGTCCGGCTGATAACTTGACCAGAAAGCCGCATAGTTCTCGTAAGCTTGTGATGGACCTTTAAGAGGTTTTATGCAAACGCTAGCGCCACCAAAAGAAAGAATGATGTCTTTTTACAAATAGTTTTTGCAAAGTGTCATAATACCCTCTCAATCATGTTAATAGTGTTTTTTAGGACCTTGAACCTTCTGCAAAAACGCTATGTAAAAAATAAATGATTTTTCTCCATTGGTGGCGCCAGTTCGGCCCATGGATCCCCTTAAGAGCCCGAGAACAAAAAAACCGACTTTAAGAAAAAAACGCACTAAAACACTTACGATGGAATTTAGTTTGAAAGAAATTGCTGTGATATAACATACCTATTTTTTTACGTAGACGATAATGTATTCTAATTCTGAGTATTGTAATTACGACATTCTGAGTAGTGTAATTACGACATTCTGAGTATTGTAATTACGACATTTTGAGTAGTGTAATTACGACATTCTGAGTATTGTAATTACGACATTCTGAGTAGTGTAATTACGACATTCTGAGTAGTGTAATTACGACATTCTGAGTATTGTAATTACGACATTCTGAGTATTGTAATTACGACATTCTGAGTATTGTAATTATGACGTTAATATGAATGAGTATGAGAACTTTCCAATAGTTTGTTATTGTATTGTGTTATGGAATAATTTACTTCGTTTGGTGATGTTTTAGTTTTGTATACTTGTAACTTGGATATGTTTGGCTTATGAGCTGCTGTAGTGACCGATTAAATTTTATAATGCACTATGAAAGAAAGAAAAGGCATTTCTTATACCAACAAGACACATCGCAGAAACAAAATAAACAGATAAGGAACATAACCCAAATTATCAGTTTGATAATATCTCACCCGTCTTCGTCCAACGCTTTACCCCTTAATTAAATATTTAATTACTGCTCATATAGTTCTAAATTACTAACTTTATGTTTTAGATTAAGTACTGCATATCCCACTTCCATTTTGGCAAACCTTTATGTTTACATACCTTTGACTATATTCCAGGACACAACAATTTTATGTTTAAGTTTAGTTTGTAATACAATCGCATGTGTTCTGTTTTGTAGACTTAATAAAATAAAAATATTATATGAACAACAGAAATGAAACTAAATACCAGATAAAACAAATTATTAAAAGAGGACCATAGATGTAGCCGACAATCTAATACTCCAATCTAATACTACAATCTAATACTGCAATCTAATACTCCAATCTAATACTACAATCTAATACTCGAATCTAATACTACAATCTAATACTACAATCTAATGCTACAATCTAATATTACAATCTAATACTCGAATCTAATACTACAATCTAATGCTACAATCTAATGCTACAATCTAATACTACAATCTAATACTCGAATCTAATACTACAATCTAATACTACAATCTAATGCTACAATCTAATATTACAATCTAATACTCGAATCTAATACTACAATCTAATGCTACAATCTAATGCTACAATCTAATACTACAATCTAATGCTACAATCTAATACTACAATCTAATGCTACAATCTAATACTACAATCTAATGCTCGAATCTAATACTACAATCTAATACTACAATATCTGCAATCGAATTCTACAATCTAATACGCACATAGTTTTTCAATAGAATTATATAAGCACGACAATTGCTGAGTAGACTACCAATTAGAGGCTGTCATTTGCCTCTATTTGGTAGTTTACTCAGCAATTGCAAGACAATGTCATTCCAATGGTATAACCCGTGCGAATTATACAGGCATCTCACGCGAAGAAGCGCGTTGGATCGCGCGGGGCGCCGAGTTAAGTTGCACGGGTTATACCATCGGAATGCGACTGGTTAGTGGACTACCAATAGTGTCAATGAAACTGAAAATAACTATTGAACAACTGCATTTTAGAGACTGTCCCTGGTATAAAGAAACCTCTTTTGTACAGACAATCAAATTAATCCAACTGTTTTCGCGTTTTATTATTTGTAAGATTTTATGTGTGTTGTGGTATCGGAATAAACTTTTTTCAATTTCAATTTCAATACGAACAGGAATAAAAATTGCACTGCAGCGTCCGAGTGGTCCCTTCACCCATCTAGTGTGAGTGAAGGTGCTACTGGACGCTGCATAAATCATCTCATTACTTAAATTTTACAATTTCATTTTACACGTTTGGTATTTTCAGCTTTCTTTCAATTTTCTCTAATAAATAAATATAAAAAAAAAAATGGTCTGTGGTCAAGGAAAAGTCCACAGACTATTGCATAAATTTGTAATGTATTATCTGGGTAAATCTTACATGTCTGCACATAAATCTGATCGGTTACTACTGTAGTATAGCATGGTTGGGTACAGAAACGAGCTGAATAACCTTGTCTTTGTCGCACAATACTGCCGGCTATATTTTAAGGAATTATACACTATTAATTCTGGGTGGTTTGAAAGCCATAGCAAAATGAACGTGCCTGACAATAGCTATCAAATACGCTAGTTTGTTTCTTTTTAACGCACCTTTCAAAAATATCTCGACACAAACTCGTATCTATTAGAACCATTAGTAGCCAGCCGGAGCGGTGCGTGTGTGCCGCGGGGCCGCGGGTCATTGTTCTGTTAGACGGAGAGGCGGTGCTAATTGTTCGCGCATTTAAAAAAATGCAATTTTTAACTACTAATTACCTATGTAACCGCGTCTTTTAGTTACTAATTACATAACTGTCTTTTAATTACTAATTACATAACTGTCTTTTAATTACTAATTACATAACCGCGTCTTTTAATTACTAATTACATAACCGCGTCTTTCAATTACTAATTACATAACCGCGTCTTTTAACATAACCGCGTCTTTCAATTACTAATTACATAACCGCATCTTTCAATTACTAATTACATAATTGCGTCTTTTAACATAACCGCGTCTTTCAATTACTAATAAAATAACCGCGTCTTTCAATTACTAATTTCATAACCGCGCTCTTTCAAATCACCCAGAAATTAGTCAGTATCTACATACTAAAATATTAGCCTTTAAAGGCAAATATTTTTTTATTGCTTTCTTTAATGGTCTCCACGATATAACATAGCGCCACTATGAAAAAAATAAACATATGTTATTTAGTCAGACCAATCTCTCAATCAGGTTAACAGTGATTTTAGCACCCACGACAGAGAACTTAGGATCACGAACCTGGGACTAGATAGCATTTATGCCAAAAACTGCGGTTTTTGTCATTATGCTATTAGTCCTGGGTTTTATGCCTTAGGGCGCTTATACAGGCGGCACGTTGCGAACGACACAGAGCCAACGGTCGTAACGTGCCGCCCGTGTATAAGCGCCCTTAGGTTCAAGGCCACGGGTCATAAAATCACTATTAACATGATTGAGAGATTGATCCGACACTTTTTGCAAAAACGATCTTTAAAAAAGATTGTTTTTTTTCAATTCTAGTGTTACTGCATGGAGACCCTTAAGCAATCGTGTTATATCGAAGATTGTACTTATCAACTGTAATGTAAATATCTACCTCGTTGTTTTTATTTAAATAAATTATTATATGTATGAGTGCAGTTTTTTTTTAGAGAAAAACACGTTTCATAGGTATGTTCTTTATTGGTAAGACAAAATAAATATTTTAAAACATACTTACATTTATACAAATGCGCGTATCACTATAATTAGAGTTTGTTAAGAACTAGTAGAAAAGTTTGGTTTTAATTTTCAAAGTATATGCCGAATTGCAATGAAACATTATCAATATGCCCAGAGGACACAGACAGAGGTTTTACCGTGTTAAGAATTGCGAATAAACTCATTAAAAAATAAACATAACCAACAACCAGACATTATTAGCTGAGCATTAACTACTAAGCAGGCGGGGCAAACCTAAGGAGTTACATTGTTGAATTTGGGTCCCGTCTGCTTAGTAGTCAATGCTCAGCAGTCGGGTTGTTGTTTATTTTTAATTTGGGATTTATATTTTCGTCTTTTTAGTGATTTTTTAATGCCGATTTATATATAGCCTGTGACACCCGCGTACTGATGTTTTACATACATTACACGTGACTGGCGTGGTTAGTTAAATAAATATAAGATCCGAGCATAATAAATAAATTAAATATAACACCGCCATCTAGTGACTCATGGTTGTACTACAATGTTACTTGATAGCGATTTTCATTTTATGTTACTTTTCTGTTTCATTAATGCTAATTTAATATAGCCTATGACAGCCGCGCAGGGATGACGAATCGATTGAGACCTTATTTGTCAAAATCTGACCATTGGTTAAGGAGTTATGAGCGAACATAGAATTGGACATACATACATACATACGAGCTAGACACATTAACCTCCTTTTGGGCTCCGCCGCAGTCGGGTAAAAAGAAATAAGAGATTTTAAGAAGTATGTATGTTTGTATGAGAATGCTTTTGAGGCACTAATTTATTTTTTACATTTTCTCAATTCTAAGCACGAACAAACCCATTTGTGACCTTTAGGGCCGGTTTCTGAATTGAGAATTTCACTAAGTACATACTTAAGTAACGTTCTGTCACGCTCTTTTCTGAGAAATTCGAAGAGACAGCACTACATTTAACTATTTAATTAGCGAAATTAATAATAAGATAATTTATTCAAGGAACATTTTACAGTGACCTTATCACTAAGGCAGTGGTACCTGCTCCCTAAAAAAGGTTACAACCTGTGGTTTAGGGTAAGCAGTGCTCCTCCGAAAAACATTTTACATTTTCAAGGTCAACAGACTTCAATACACTAATTTACACAATTAATATACCTTTCTCAATTAAGGGGCTGGCCCTGCATCTGTAGAATTCTAAATGACCCGATCGGGCCACCTTAACAATGGTTTTTATTGTTCCTTTCAATGTCATAATCTAACGGGTTAAATATATTGGAAAAGTTTCATTGGGAGCCAGCATGCCCTCTGTTTCGTCTGGATGTAAACATTTTTTTTCATTACTATCAAAGTGAAGAAATTGGTAATATTGATATTTCTCAAATTAATGTCATGAATGAAAAATCTTTGACGATCACTTGGTAGATATTATTGGTTCCCATTGTAACTACTTCCATCAATCGCTTGTTTACATCAGAGAAAAGCAGATTAAAATTAAATATAATTGTGTATTTCAATGTTTTTGTTGCTAATCTACGTAATGGAAAAATATATATAAAAATATTTTTTATGTAATATAAATAAAAAATCACTGATATTTTCCTGTAATTGTGCAGTGGTTACTTGATTCTTGCAAAATTTCACGATTCTAAGTCAGATTCTAAGATTGAAGGTTTTCAGTTATCGTCTCGTTCAAGTTTGCCATATTGGAAATGCAACTATAATATTATAAAATGTGAAAGTTTGTGAAGATGTTTCTTACTCAATCACGCAATAACGGCTGTACAGATTTAGATGAAATTTGGTATGGAGATAGTTTGAGTCCCGGCGAAGGGCATAGGATGCTTTTCATCCCGGAAATTACTCATTCCATGCGGACGAAGTCGCGGGCAAAAGCTAGTGTGGAGTAAAATTTCAAGGAAAAAAAAACTTAAACGGAATGAAACGGTCACATCTTTTGATTGTGCTGTCATAGAAACTTCAATTGTGTACACCTTCGAGAAACTGAATGCCTTTAGTATTCGTGAATTATTTTAATCTGATAGCTTTACCCGTTCTTTAGAATTCGGTATTTGACACGATCAACAATAAATTATTTCATATGCTCGATTAAAACAAAAATTACAAAATATCTCACAAAAATTACGTTGGCAGGCCCTCCACCAGATGGTCTGGGGACCTGGTTACGGTGGCGGGGAGTTGCTGGATGCGGGCAGCACAACACCGGGAAGCTTGGAAAACCATGAGGGAGGCCTATGTCCTGCAGTGGGCGTCAAATGGCTGATGATGATGATGATGAGTAGAGCAAAGAAGCCATTACTCGCCGGGGCGACATGTTTCCGTTGCATGCGGTTTCAGCAAGTGACCCCCTACTACCGAACTGAAGACGTTTCACGTCAATAATTATAAAGAAAATAAACACGCAAGAGTCGGCAAACGAGCGGTATCAGCCAGCCGCCTAAAACGCTCTAGAAACCCGTGGATAACTCTTCGTTCCAGCCACGACTACGTGTCACTAGCGCCGTTAGCCTTCTTGGCCTCACTGCCGTTGGCCTCGTAGCCTTCAGTCTTCATGTCGTTGAGGCCCAGCTCGTCGTTTTGCTCGAACGAGCGCTCGTAGTGTGTTATCTTGAGACCTGCGAGCGAAACGGTGTGTTGGGCCTATTACGTTAGATAAACTCACGCCTGTATACCGGAGGGGTAGACGGAGACCAGGGTCTGCCACTTGCCACGATCCTGACAGATCTCTTTCGGTACATCAACATGCACGCACGCCGGTTTGGGGTACTTTCGGTGTAGGGATATTATTAGTCAAATATCTGACTGGGCAAAGCTTGTTTTGCCATATTAATTAGCCAACGTCCTATGCTCAGACCTACAAAACATACACAAAAAAAATCATAAAAATCGGTGAAGCCGTTTCGGAGGAATTCGATAAAAAACATATGTTATGAAATTTTTATATATTGGATTTTATCGGAAAATAACGGTGCGGTTACGGTATATAAGCGGTGGTAGCCTAGTGGGTAGAACATTGGGCGGGAGACCCAGGTTCGATTCCCAGTGCGGGCATGTACCTATGACTTTTCTTTCTAAGTTATGTACATTTGTGAAGTTATAGTAGCAATACCACGCGCTAACGGTGAAGGAAAACATCGTGAGGAAACCTGGGTGACTGAGCTATTCACATACCTCAGCGCTTGAAATGGCCAATCCGCGGTGGGCACGCGTGGTGATTAAGCCCATACTCTCTCCCTGAGAGAAGGCCTGTGCCCTACAGTGGGACGTATATAGTCTGCTTATGAAGGAAAATAAACAGTTAACAATTTTGATTCTTTATTGCCTTAATTATAGGAACTGGCCTGACACTGGAGTCAGGCTGTTTGGGTTCATCACAGAGGCTTTGAATATGCACATTGCTATTGGATTTCTAAGGACCTTAGTAACACACACGATCATTAATGATGCGCTGAACATAGAAGTTAGTTACTTATTCTCTAGTGACCTAGTGGCACACTCAATTATTATTATTATACTTTATTGCACACGAAAAACAGAACAGGAAATATGACAATACGAATTTACATGTACAAAGGCGAGCTTATCTCTGTGAGAGATTTCTTCCAGCAAACCTTGGGGAGTCGAAGTGGAGGTGTAAAACGGGCAATCTTACCAGCGTCGGGCTGATTGGGGTCGTCGCTGAGGCTCTGAACGTAGGAGTTGCCAGCCGGGTCGTCCAACACTAGTGTGACCGCTTTGCGACCCTCTAGCACCTCGTCGAATTGTTGCAGGAAGCTGGAAGTATAAAAGAAATTTTTAGTTGAAACGTGATTTTTTGCCGTTTTTTGCTCGATATTAATAACGGCAACAGGTAGACGCTTGTAATATTCACAGAATATTCAGTTCTATATTAGCTTCAAAAATAATTAACTTCCATACAACAAACGTGATTTTTTGCCGTTTTTTGCTCGATATTAATAACGGCAACAGGTAGACGCTTGAAATATTCACAGAATATTCAGTTCTATATTAGCTTCAAAAATAATTAACTTCCATACACAAACGTGATTTTTTGCCGTTTTTTGCTCGATATTAATAACGGCAACAGGTAGACGCTTGAAATATTCACAGAATATTCAGTTCTATATTAGCTTCAAAAATAATTAACTTCCATACAATAAACGTGATTTTTTGCCGTTTTTTGCTCGATATTAATAACGGCAACAGGTAGACGCTTGAAATATTCACAGAATATTCAGTTCTATATTAGCTTCAAAAATAATTAACTTCCATACAACAAACGTGATTTTTTGCCGTTTTTTGCTCGATATTAATAACGGCAACAGGTAGACGCTTGAAATATTCACAGAATATTCAGTTCTATATTAGCTTCAAAAATAATTAACTTCCATACACAAACGTGATTTTTTGCCGTTTTTTGCTCGATATTAATAACGGCAACAGGTAGACGCTTGAAATATTCACAGAATATTCAGTTCTATATTAGCTTCAAAAATAATTAACTTCCATACAACAAACGTGATTTTTGACGTTTTTTCTCCATCTTTGTGTTTAATGTTGTATCAGGCCTGTCTCACTTCTGTCGTTTAGGTATCGTACAGATAATGGTACGGAACCCTTCGTGCGCGAGTCCGACTCACACTTGGCAGCTTGTCATTCACAAACGACAAGCGGATCGCAATGAAACTTTGCCAATACGTTTAGAGGACACAAGTCGAGGTCTGCTCGTGCTTAAGACCTCTGCAGTCCTCGAAGAATGAATAACTGAATTAATGAAGTGATGTAAATTGCTTCAGCCAGATGTAGAAGAAGAAAGAAGGAAAAACATTGATTATAAAAACAGTGCACACGCCACAATAACTGTTCACACTGCGATGAAGATAAAATCATATGGTACTTGTTGCTATGACGGAGGACGCAGGCGCTCATGCGCCGGTTGACGGGCACCACAGTGACACTCCGATGGCAGCCAATTGGGACCGCGGAGAGATGGCTTGACGTTCGGATGGCTAATCAGCACACAATAGTATTAAGTTGTCAAAATTTCAAACTGTTTTAACGTACTTTTTTTACATTACCAAAATTTTGTACACGCATCATAAAACGGACGCTCCCGAATTTCATATTGAAGCTTTACTGGACTTATTTCTTTTTCCACACACTTGAAACACTGCTGTGGAAACAAACAGGGCTCACGCCTGAACAATAACAAAACAAAAAAACAACAAAGAAAATATTTCAACAGAAATGTTGAAAGAAAGGAAAACGAAAGGTCACGGCGTGTCACTGCTGCTATAAATGGCAACTGACTCAGCAGTATGCTGAGGGTCAAGACTTCAGCGCTGATTTTCAGTCAGTGCCGGGAGTTACCCCCCGAGCGTCACATACCGCGGTGCGCTACAACCGTGAGCAATACTATATTATATAGTAGATGTCGCTGCCTGTACGTAATACAGAGAAGTTTTTAAAGAGGCTCGAAATTTCACCGATGCCCGCGGGTTCAAGTCCCGGCATGGGCTCTAATTTTTAGGTTCTAAATAGGTTTTTAACAAATGAATGATTTATTGCCACAAAGTAACATGCTTACATACAATTATAAAGAAAAAAAGAAGACTCACCCTTGCATGTTCTCCGTGCTAACGGAGGCGGCGTCCCCGCAGACGCCGGGCGCGTCGGCCAGCTGGTCCCGGGCGGCGCGCAGCAGCCCCTCGGCCGTCGAGAACCGCCCGCCCAGCGCGCGCCCGCCCACGTCCAGCCGCAGCTCGGGGACCAGCATGCTGCAGGTCTCAGACTGTCGGCCCGAAACGCGGACCATAAGCAGCCTAACTCCAGACATTCTCAGCCACTGTGATACTAGTTCAATGTATACTAATCGAGAGCGGTGGTAGCATAGTGGGTAGAGCATTGGACTCGGAAGCGAGAGACCCAGATTCGATTCCCAGTGCGGGCACGTGCCTATGACTTTGTTATGTACATTTGTGAAGTTATAGTACCAATACCACTCGTTAACGGTGAAGGAAAACATCGTGAGGAAACCTGAGTGTCAGAGCTACTCATATACCTCAGCGCTTGAAATCGCCAATCCGCGGTGGGCACGCGTGGTGATTAAGCCCATACTCTCTCCCTGAGAGAAGGCCTGTGCGTTACAGTGGGACGTATATAAGATATGAGACATTTGTTCATTTTCTGTCCACAAAATACATTCGCATTGAATAAATGATACACAACAAAATAATGTACTATTTGTGGAAAGACTGGAGCCTAAAAAACTCGATCATAAGATCTGTATCTTACGTTACCAGGCCTCTGGAACTACAAAAGATTGGTATCATATTCATTGCAAAACCTAGAGATCATTCTAGAGAAAAATGGACAAAGAAACTAAACTAAAGTCTTAATATATTCATTTTGTTGCACTAACCCGTGCTGAGGACAATTTTAAAAACCTATTTAGAGGCTAAAAATACCACCCATGCCAGGACCTGAACCCGCGACCTCAATTTAAAAATTTACAAAGCAATTTACATCACTTGCAGCCCCGACTACTCGGGGCTGCAACTGATGTAAATTGCTACGGCCAGATGTCGCTGCCTGTACGTAATACAGAGAAGTTTGTAAAGAGACTCGAAATTTCACTGATGTCTGCACTTGCCCATTAGCTCAGTTGGGAGAGCGCTGGCACACGGTGAGCCAGAGGTCGCGGGTTCAAGTCCCGGCATGGGTGGAATTTTTAGCCTCTAAATAGGTTTTTAAACTAAGTCTTTTCAAATTTGATCTTTCATTAGCAGAGTTTGCACTTTGTAATATCCAGTTAAAACATAAGTAAGTACCTTAAGCACGTCGCGAGAGAAGTCTTCTTTGCCCGAGATGCGCAATTCGAATCGTACTCCCTTCTCCTCGATGCCGCCTCCGGATTTCACCTGAAATTATCGCGATTAGAGTGTTTACATTGAGATATTATGCTTACGTCCATAGTATTATGTCCTATGAGATACTATCGACGAAACAAATACCTATATCTAGCAATATAAATAGGGCACGTATTAGCTAAGGGAGAGATAAAAAGTTATATTCATTTTGTTGCACTAACCCGTGCTGAAGACAATTTTAAAAACCTATTTAGAGTAGCTTGCACTTGCCCATTAGCTCAATTGGGAGAGCGCTGGCACGGTTAGCCAGAGGTCGCGGGTTCAAGTCCCGGCATGGGTGGAATTTTTAGCCTCTAAATAGGTTTTTAAAAGATAAAAAGTACCCGAAACCGGCGTGCGTGCATGCAACGACTAATGAATGTTGAGGAAGCGAAGGTGATCTGTCAGGATCGTAGCAAGTGGCAGTCCCTGGTCTCTGCCTACCCCTCTGGGATACAGGCGTGAGTTTATGTACATACTATGGTAGGGTCAGGCAGCAGACATTTAGACCATCTTCGTCTTGCAGAAGAGAGCGATCAGATTCATTTATAAGCTAGGCAGTAGGGATTTGTTAAGAGATTTCTTCAAAGAAACTAACATCCTGGCAGTTGCTAGTCAGTATATCTATGAGAATATTATGTACGTCAGGAAAAATATAAGTAATTTTAAAACCGTAGGTAGCCAACACAATGTAAATACTAGAAATAAACTTTCGTTGCCAAAATTTAGGCTGGCAAAGGTTAATACATCCTTTATGGGGCATTGTATACGTTTCTGCAATAAGATCCCTGAGGATATAATAAGCTTGCCAGAAACGTGGTTCAAAAATGTGACAAAAAAATCACACTTTGGGACACCCTACTCAGCGGTTTATAGCTTAATATTTCACAAACCGAGTGGCGCCGAATTAAGAATAGCGTCACTCCATTTCCTTCTGTGGATGTCGTAGAAGGCGACTAAGGAAGTCAATTACCAGGAGACGGGCAGCAGCGTCTTCCTGAGATTCCAACCGCATACTGCGATCGCCAACCCGCCTGCCGAGCGTGGCGATTATGGCAAAACCCCTCATGGTTATGAAAAACACGGAGGAGGCCTATGTCCTGCAGTGGGCGTCAAATGGCTGATGATGACGATGAAATAGATACATTTGTGGTAATTAAGAAAATTGAAATTCGAATATAAATAACGTTTATGTCAATTTAGAAGAAGGGTTCCCTGTCGGAGCCGTAAAAACTCTGTAAGTCCCTGTAAAAACACTACAATACAATACAATACAAATAAACTTTATTTCTCCATCCACAAATAAGGTACAAAAGAGGTGGCACAATATGGCACAATTTGAAGTAATTTGTGGTCAGAGGCAGGCTAAATTTTCGAGGCAGGAACCTTTATCGCAGACATTTAAACCGCCTCTGAGGAGTGTTCTAAAGTGTTCTAAATAAGGCTATAAACGTTGAATTTTAGGGTTCCGTACCCGAAGGGTGCCAAACGGGACCCTATTACTTAGACTTTACTGTCCGTCTGTCTGTCTGTCTGTCACCAGGTTGTATCACATGAATCGTGACAGCTAGGTAGTTTGAATTGTCACAGATGATGTATGTATTTCTGTTGCCGCTATGACAACAAATGTTAAAATTAAGGCGTTTTTTGCTCGATATTAATAACGTTGACGTTAAGGTAGACGCTTGAAATATTCACAGAATATTCAATTCTATATTCGCTTCAAAAATTAATACCTAATTAAATTTAAATAAAATAAATATTTAAGGGGGGCTCCCATACAACAACCATGATTTTTGTCGTTTTTTCTCGGTTTTTGTGTCTAATGTTGTACGGATAAATGGTACGGAACTCTTCGTGCGCGAGTCCGACTCGCACTTGGCCGGTTCTCTCACCTCGTTCGTCCGATGGCCGCAGTTATCGCACACTGTCGCCATGATGAGGACTTGCTTGAAGTGCGGGATGTCTGCAAACAATTAACAGAAGTCTTTACAGCGAGAGGCGATGGCCATTTAACTAGTGCTCCTGCAGTGCTTAGCTAGTGCTCCTGCAGTGACTAACTAGTGAACTTGCAGCGATCTACTTGGTAGTTAGCGGCAACGCCAGCGAATTTACAGTCTAGTGTTACTGAAGACCTAGTTCTCCTGTGCAATGACTAACCAGTAGGCTTGCAGCGACTAACCGGTGCTCCTGCAGTGACTAACCAGTACTCCTGTTAGGGTCCTAGTCTAACAGGAATTCAGATGAGTGGACTGTATATTTACTGGTACAAAGATGTATAATTCGAGATAATAAAATTACAATAAATGTTGTAAGTGCAACGACCTAATCGAACCGTAGTCCAAGCGAGAAGGAAGCTCCGGTCCCCTTGGCGTTGACGGTGCGTGGGGCTTTAGCCAATCAGTGCTTAGGGCCCCCCGCACCTCAGGTATCCATGTCTCCGACACTCCTGCAGTGACTTAACAGTGATGCAGCAGTGACTAACCAGTGAGCTTGCAGTTGGTGGCAGCGGGCGCGCCGCAGTCGGGGCAGTCCGTGGCGAGCGATAACACTTCGTCCTTGGCCAAACGCTCGTACGAATGCTCCGCCGCGTCAGTCGGATGCAGGATCGACGGGTCGCCGTCGGATACCTGAGCAGGACATACACATGTATGTTAGCGCTGGGCAGTGGCGGACACCTCAAGGAGGGGGCGCTAAAGATGTCTTGAGCCACTTTTGTAGAGTTTCATACCCACAGGATAAGGGACCCTATTACGAGTACTAAGACTCCGCTGTCCGTCCGTCTGACACCAGGCTGTATCTCATGGACCGTGACAGTTAGACAGTTGAAATTTTCCCAGATGATGTATTTCTGTTGCCGCTATAACAACAAATACTAAAAACAGAATAAAATAAATTTTGGGGGGCTGCTCCCAAACGTGATTTTGTGCCGTTTTTTGCTCGATATTAATAACGGCAACAGGTAGACGCTTGAAATATTCAAGTGTTGTATAGATAATGGTACGGAACCCTTCGTGCGCGAATCCGACCCGCACTTGGCATATATTTTTCTTTCAACGCTACATGTCGAAGGTTCTCTGCACAAGAAAACAGTACAAAATTCGCGACTTTTCCCGAACAAATTCCAGACAGATCACTGCCGCGAATGAGAATCAGAATGGCCTCGACTTTTCTCGTAGGTGTGTGTTAGTTATCTATGTGCCAGACAGAAACGTATACAATATAATGACGCGGACATAGACACGGACTGCATAGGAAATTGCAACTACTCGATAACTTGATTCAGTCGAGTCGACTGACGAAAGAAACGAACGAATAGCGTGCGGGCTGACTGGCGGGGGCGGGAAGCTTAGTTTTCTAGGTGAAGGAACATATCGCGGACGTGAAACATAAGCGCTCTGGTAGATCTGCAGTCAGTGAACATACACTCAGCGGTACCAACCACTTCATTCATTTTGATAAAGTTCAAGTTCTAGCCCGAGAGGACCGTTTCTTTCCTAGAATGATACGCGAGGCAACAGAGATCCGCCGGCATCCAAATTTCAATAGAGATCGTGGTTGGAACATAGCTACAGCATGGGAACCAGTGCTTAAGTGCATGAGACCCCCTTGCTAGAAGTGTGGGTGTAGATTCAATTTTAATTTCAATAACTAATACTCAATATTTTTGAGTTTATATAAAATTATTTGTTTTGTAGATTTAATTTTAATTTCAATAACTAATAATCAGTATTTTTGAGTTTATATAAAATCATTGTAGGGCCAATTTAAATTTAAACATTTGCCAAAATATTTTTGGAACGTAACTTAAAAATCTTTGCCGAGCGTAGTTAACGTAACAGTAAATGCTTTCAAAAAGACGCCTGTCACCTCAGTCTACCGAGACCGCGGCACTTGCAAAAGTACCGAAACGTCGGAAAATTGTAAAATGGAAAAGTAAACGAGTAAATATCAGTTAAAATTCAGTTTTTATTATGTCTAGTGCTCGTGTTAACCTTAGAAAATACTACTAAGTACATTTGTGAATTTTTATAGCACTGTGAAGGAAAACATTGTGAGGAAACCGGAGTGCCTAATTGCCTTGTCACAAATCATCATAAGTATGAGACATTAGTTGGTGCGAGTACTTAACCTAACCTAACAATATCCCACGTGTGCCGCCGTCTCCAACATGCATGACGAGTATATTCTTACAAAGGAAGTCAGTTTACCTCCTCGCGAGTGAAGACGCCGAGCGCGTGATCTTGGTCGGCGTTCCGCTTGAACTCCTCCTTGGTGCAGCGCGGGTCTCGGCGCGGCGCCTCCGGGTTCTCCACGAAACAGTTGCCTGCGACGAGAGCAAAAACACTTATTGTATAAAACCGGCCAAGTGCGAGTAGGACTCGCGCACGGAGGGTTCCGTACAATTATCTATACAACATTAGACACAAAGATCGAGAAAAACGGCAACAAATAACGTTTGTTGTATGGGAGCCCCCTTTAAATATTTATTTTATTCTGTTTTTAGTATTTGTTGTTATAGCGGCGACAGAAATACATCACCTGTGAAAATTTCAACTGCCTAGCTATCATGGTTCATGAGATACAGCCTGGTGACAGACAGACATACAGACGGACAGTGAAGACTTAGTAATAAAAGAATGCCGGTCCCATTTGGCACCCTTCGGATACGGACCCCCAAAAACATAACCTAACCATAAACTCACGCCTGTATCCCGGAGGGTTAGGCAGACCCCCGACTACCAACGTGTCCTGCCATTTAATATGCTGCCGGCAATCACAATACACAAACTAAGCTCTCACCGCTGACATCCCCAAACTCCACAAAGGGCTCTTTGAGCTGCGCGCAGAAGCTGTCAATCTTTTCTGCGGCCTCGGAGTCAGCCGCGCAGCCGAATCTAATCTAAGTATGGCCCTGAGTCAGTCGGGATTTTCTATTATTGGGCATAGCAAGACTACTCACCGCTGACATCCTCGAACTCCACAAAGAAGGGTTCTTCGAGCTGCAGCAGACGTTCGAGCCGCGCGCAGAAGCTGTCAATCTTTTCTGCGGCCTCGGGGTCAGCCTCACGCCTCGCCGCCTGGTCCTGCCGCAACCCCGCTAGCGCGCGCGACACCACGCCTTCCACCGTTGTCACCTCTGCGGGGAGAGGACATGTAACATCTTTATTTTCGTCCAAAAGGCCGGTTATGTGTTTGGATCGTATGTGTGTATGTATTCTAACAATTAAACAGTTGAAAAATTATTTTATGAGGTCTATTTTATTATTAAATTTTTTACATGCGTGCGTGCATGCAAGAGCTAATGAATGGAGGAAGCGAAAGTGATCTGTCAGGATCGTGGCAAGTGGCAGTCTCTGACCTTAGGGATACAGTCGTCTATGGAACAAACCTCCTTGTTGGCTCTGCGCAGGTATCTCAAAATCAACAGCAGGGATCCGCACGCTTGTGTGCTCACTCTTCACCACCTGCCGGTTGAGATCCGTGCTGCACGTCACGTGGAGTTGATATCTGTTGATAAGCATCACAGTACAGATACATAGACATATTTATAGTTTTCAAAAACCTATTTAAAATATCCACCCATTTAGGGACTTGAACATCCGACCTCTGGCTAACCGTGCCAGCACTCTCCCAACTGAGCTAATGGGCAAGTGCAGGCGTCGGCGAAATTTCGAGCCTCTTAACAAACTTCTCTGTATTACGTACAGGCAGCAACATCTGGCCAAAGCAATTTACATCACTTGCAGCCCCAAGTATACAGAGAAGTTTGTAAATTCAATTCAATTCAAATATTTTTATTCATTGTAAAAACAGAATGTTTACTTAATGAACGTCAAAGTTGTTAGTTTCACAATTAATGGATTATGTGGAGAAGAAGCTAACAAAGAAACTCCACATTTATTCTTTTCAAAACACGTTTTAACTTAATTAACAGAGTTTTCAACTTAAAATATTAGTCATGAATGTGTTGAACACTAGTCACAATCGTCCTTTAAATAATATTAATCTACTGTTTAATGCCAAACATCTTTGTCTTCTAAATAAGGCCTTAAATTTCGCCGATGCCTGCATTTACCCATTAGCACAGGGAGAGTGCTGGCACGGTTACCCAGAAGTCGCGGGTTCAAGTCCCGGCATGGGTGGATATTTTAGTCTCAAAATTTTTTTTTAATTGTCCTCATTACAGGTTAGTGCAACAAAAAGAATATAATATTCATAGTTTACCATAATTATCAATTTCAATTGTAACAAAAACTTTGAAATTGGTAAAAATGGAACACTCAGAGAATTTGAAGAAAACACTAGCAAACTCTGTACAATTGAATCGTGTGATTTTAAAACGACACATGTCCTTTCATTACAACTTTGCAGGAAATAGAAAAAACTGTTTTATTCTAAGACTAATATCTACAACAGCAATATTTTAGCATATTATATTGATTTCTGTATGAATAAACTGCAATTTTTTTTTCTAATGTAAATCAATAGGTAGGTGTAAATAATTTAATAAAAAAAAAATGGGCAAGTGTTATTTTAAAAACACATGTGACTTGTGTTGTTTTAAAATCACACGATTCAATTATACCACTGTCTCTTTCTACACTCTCTTCATGTGCACAAAATGTCTTTCAAACCACTTTTGTAGTTTGAATTAATGGCAATATTTATGCAAAAATCTGGTCCAAATTGTAAAAATCTATTTAATTGCAGAAATAGAAGTTATTCTTAAAAAAATTATTTATTTAAAATAAAATATATATATTTATATATATATATATATATATTGATTTGAGAATTAAATAGGTAATATTGTGTCTATCAAGCTGCAGTGTATTAAATTTAGCCATACCTGAAATTGAATTATTTACTAATAAAACAGTATTTTCTACATAATCACTTATCGGCGGTGTCACCGATCTGTGTCCTAGTTTGTATTGATCACCTATACATTAGCAAGGGCAGTTGTTAGGTTAAACAATAAAAACCATTGCACTATTGAGCTAGTCGTTAGCACAAACCTGACTCCATGGTCGGGCACTGCATTCCCCGGCTGAATCTCATTGTTTTCATAGCCGCATTCCGCGCAACTAAAGGACATCAACACCACGCTCTTGTAGTGCGGAATTCGCGTTAGCAGTAAACGAGTAACACCCTGAGGACAAAAACTATCTTTCACTTGTACGTTTGACGAAATTGTTGTATTAGGTTATGTATCGATATTAGTGAGTTTTATTGATTCTGTGAGGCTTTTTAAGACTAAAAGCCTTCTAGGAACAACATTTCAATACAATGCAATAGTTACTTTTACTTTGTGATGGTTACAAACCAGTAAACCATAGAAAAACTCGAACTGCGATCGTTCCAGAACTTACGATGGAAGTTTTACTCACATTGGCCTGGCAATTCATGCACAGCGACTCTATCTGAGTGATTTCCGGCTCAGGATCATCCCCTGAGAGGTCCCTGAAAAGGGGCTGGCTTTCCACACTGCACATTTCACGAATAACTTTTGGAAATCTTTGGAAAAACAAACAACAAACAATGCAGAAGTCACGCGAACGAATCCCAACTCATTCACACACCACGCGCTTGACACTGCTTGACACGCTACGAGTGCTACGTATGACGTAGCTTTTGACGTTTAAAAATGTTGAGATGTCCATCAAAGTTGAGAAAAGAAAAATTGTTGACCAATCTTGAATGAGTTGCATGACAGCGCTGAATAAAGAATAAAAAACAATTTAAGCAATTTTTCATTGCTCCGATTATTATTACTGGAATTTTATTATGTAACTGGCACATTAATATTTTGAATGCGGCTGTCAAAATTAATCTGTGGCCTAATTACGCGGACCAATTCAATTCAATTCTTAATTATGGCTACCCTAAGGATTTTGCCAATGTCGAGTTTTGGAGATAGCAAGTTTTTTTTTTTTTTATATTTAACAAAATCTCGTAAGTTAGTTGTGGTGATGTAGTAATAACAAAAAAGATAAAATACATAAAAAACCAGATATATTAGTAATAGACAGACAATCACAATCGAATTTTGTTGCTTTTTATAAAATTACATAGATCTTTAATCCTGATTGGAATCGCTCAGGATTTGGTGCGCGTAATATAGGGGCTGCGCTGAGCAAAATTTGACAGACGTGTCCCTGTTCTTGTATGTGCACGCCTATAAGCGCCATCTATGAAGTGCTTTGTGAATTTGTGCTGAAAACGGCTCATTGTTTGCTTGCAAGCAACATGCGAAATACAAAAGCCGGAAATTAAGCTTTGTAAACTATTTTCAATATAAGTTACTCTATGACTATTTTAGACACACCCAGAAGAAAAGCATGACAAGTTTGCTAGGGACATCTAGCGCCGAGTAGGGAAACTAAAAATACGCAACCTCTCTTCATGAGATATAAAGGTCCCAAAGTAGGAAAAGGGATGACCGGACAACGTTACCAATTCAGTAACTATTTGACGCTGATCACCTCAATGCTCTTTTTGTAGAATGTGCTCTAGAGCTTACTGACATATTCTTCGAACAAGGATCATATAAACTGCCTGGCTCTCCGGCAGGAACTCATCATCATGACGTCATTTCCTTTGGAACAGAGCACGAACTCAATCAATCGGAAAGCTCTCAAAGTGCGTAGCCATTGGGGTGATGTCATCCCTAATCGGCCTGGACAAAACAATTTATTCCTCGGTCAAGAAAGCCGGCAACTCTGACGTAATTAAGATATTTTTGTCGATTATTCGCTTCTCAATGCTAACCCATCAGATGAAATGGAGTGGGCGTTGTATAAGCGCACGCTAGTTGCTCATCATCTGAATTTGGCCGGTTGTTCAGGTAACTACCGGGTTGCCACTGGTTGGTTAGTTCCGAAACAGTTTCAGCAAGACGGTCGGACGTAGCGTTACTCAACTCAGCTCAATAACATTGTGATTTTAATAGTGTAAGATATCTACCTGAAAAAATTTTCATGTAAGTATATTTGTTATTTCATTATAACGAAGTCATCCTTAAGAAATCAATCAACAAACGAACGTTTCGATCATCTTTATATTATTTTGGCCTCGAAGGTTTGAATTCGCGCCTCTTTTGTAGTGTCACGGTATTTTTCATAATATTCATAGGTAATATTATTGGACTGCCTCGTTGGTTTAGCGGTTACCACGCTTGACTACCAAAACAGAGGTCGTGGATTCGATTCCCGCTGGGATACGCCGTACTTGATTCGTCTAAATTACCTACCTCAGTCTGGGTATAGGTATTTCTCTGTATTTATCCTTCAGGGTATCCTAGTTTGGGCCTAGTACAAGTGATTGTGTTGTGTGGAAGTTACTATTACAGGCAGCGTCCATTGGTATTGTTAAGATTATTTTTTAAGGCCTGGTCCATGCTGCCAAGGACTTGGCACTGCAGGGCACAGGCCTTCTTTCAGAGAGAGAGTGCAATTTCAAGCGCTGAGGTTATGAACACCTCAGGCACTCAGGTTTCCTCACGATGTTTTTCTTTGCAGTTAGCGCTCCATGCATACATAGATCACAATGCGTGTCTGCATTAACTCAACATCCTGGGCTGGGCATTAGACAATTCTACAGAGGTCACGGGGCTTCCCCTTCTTTGCCAATGAAGGCCCATGACCCATTTTACCGGGAACAGAACATACAAGGTCAAATTAGAACCATACTAGCAAGAGTGAACCTTGGTAAACTAATTGTATATTCAGTCTACCGCCCCGAAAGTTATAATAGCTATGTAAATAGGTAGGCAAGTGTAAGGTCATTGCTATTGCACGTTTTGTCATTAAGCACACAAATATTTCAGTCTACGCAAATAAGTCGTTTATGTACCTACATACATTTTTAAGCGCAAGATGACATCACCGATCTGCCTTACTGTTGTACGAAAGTTGACTTTGTGTTGAAGAATTCGAGTCGGATTTTTCTGTGCTGTTTGATCGAATCCAGTAGGCATAGTTACATCATTGCGAAGGCCGACTAGAAGCGTACTGGCAACGTTAACAAAGTGGCATGCTTATTAGATAGATCAACTGAAGCAGTAGGCTCAATCCACATCCACAGAATTATTATAACTTTCACAGTGAGGCAGCATATTGGTAAACAAATTGGCACGCTTAGCGTAGCCGGTTTTCAGTGTTGCCCTCTTAAATATTTTATTCTGTTTTTAGTATTTTTTGTTATAGGGAAAACAGAAATACATTGTCTGTGAAAATTTCAACTGCCTAGCTATCACAGTTCATGAGATACAGCCTGGTGACAGACAGACAGACAGACGGATAGTGAAGTCTTAGTAATAGGGTCCCGTTTGGCACCCTTCGGATACGGGACCCTAAAAAAGGAAAGGTCGATGTCCTGTCGACTCTCGACGCTAATTTAATGCATAATTTATTTAGCCAAAACGTGCCTTATCTTCCGAAGAGATCTGAAGGTTTTAATAAGTTTCTTACCTTATTTTATTACCCATTGTCATACCAATGTCCCACTGGCACCAATTCCCACTTCCAAAGGCCTCCCCTTTTCAATAAGCATAATGCAATTTATGACTGAATTGTTATTTTTGACATATTGGATTCATATTCTTTTTGTTGCACTAACCCTTGCTGAGGACAACTATAAAACCTATTTAGAGTCTAAAAATTCCACCCATGCCGGGATTTGAACCCGCGACCTCTGGCTAACCGTGCCAGCGCTCTCCCAATTTAGCTAATGGGCAAGTGCAGGCATCAGTGACATTTTGAGCCTCTTTATAAACTTCTCTGTATTACGTACAGGCAGCGACATCTGGCCGAAGCAATTTACATCACTTGCAGCCCTGAGTAAAACCGCACTGGACATCTATCACTCAGTGATGTTTATATTCAATTAGTACTAATATTTTTCCTGTAAAACTCCCAATCGACATCACATAGGATCTTTATCATATCGATTGCAAGTCTTTTAAAGAAACTTAAAAAAGGGAGGAGGTTCTCAGTTCGTCTGACTGAATATATTATTTCATGTATGTTTTTCACTTGTTCGATTTCATCAATATTTTAATAAGGTAGAATGGTTTCCTCCGAGGTGGTCCCATATTAATTTGGTCAAAATAGGTTGACGGGATCCTTGGGATCAAACTCTTCAATTGTGTTGTGTGGAAGTTATTTCTATTTTTGATTGTGCCAAGTGGAAAATCCTTATCTCTGCCTACCCATCCGGGATACAGGCGTGAGTGTATGTTAGGTACATGTATAATGTATAATTTGCGAAACATATTGAAATGTCCCTTCTCGTCCACAGAGCAATGGGCAAGGACGAGAAGGAAGACTCTGGCTTCGGCTTCAAGGACCGCGCGAAGGCCGAGGAGACGCTGCGGCTGCTTGAGGCTCACGAGCCCAACTACCGGCGGCTCACTGTGCGGGGCCTGCTGGGCCGGGCCAAGCGGACGCTCAGCAGTCAGTACTACACTTCTCAATCTCTGCCTGTCTCTCGGAGGCTCAAGAGCCCAATTACCGGGGGCTCACCGTGCGGGGCCTGCTGGGCCGGGCCAAGAGTTTCTAGCTCTATCTATCCATTGGAGGCTCACGAGCCCGAATACTGGGGGCGCACCGTGCGGGGTCTGCTGGGTCTGTCTTTCTAGCTCTATCTATCTCTTGGAGGCTTACGAACGGGCTGCAAGTGCACCTCTTTGCACCCTGCTGTCGCCGCCCATGGTCCTTATAAACCAGAAGAGTCGACAACACGTCAACCTGTACAAACGCGCTCTTAATGACACTTAGCAACGAATATACAAACAAACAAAAGGTTGACATACTGTTGATTGCTTTCATCCAGAATTTTGAACACAATAGTTACTGCATGTCTCATGCGCGTGTTTTTTTGAAACATTACACAGAAAACACGAGACAAAACATTTTTTCCTTACCCAAACCGTCTAGTGCTATAGGAAAATGTTTCTGTCTAAAACAAAACATTTCGAGTCGTCATCATGAGTTCTGACGAGGAAGATGAGAAATGAAACAATTCCTGCACCTCTCTACCCCGCGTGAGGAATATTTTCCGTCGGCCTCTGAAAACAAAACCATTGTGTATATCCACGCCCCAAAGTTTCAGTGTTTTTGTGTAATGTTTCGAAATAACACGCGCAGCGCAGGAGACGCAGCTTAATATGCACATTGACCCTAAAAGCCACAGATTAACTGGAGCTGAAGTTTTTTACAAATTTTGAAAAACCCTTCAGCGTCATCTTTGTGGAATTGTAAGCTCGGCGCCGAATTAAGAATAGCGTCACTCCATTTCCTTCCGCGGATGTCGTAGAAGGCGACTAACTAAATCAATTACCAGACGCTGCTGCCCGTCTTCCTGTGATTCCAACCGCATACTGCGATCGCCAACCCGCCTGCCGAGCGTGGCGATTATGGCAAAACCCCCTCATGGTTATGAAAATCACGAAGGAAGCCTATGTCCTGCAGTGGGCGTCAAGTGGCTGATGATGATTTTAATGATTGTCTGTAACGTTCTCAGTGACAAAGGCGGAGGAGAAGATTAAGAACATCAAAGAGGCGATCGAAGTCTTCGAAGCGTGGCAGGAGCAACTAGATCAGGGCAAAGAAAAGAAACCGGCGAAGCAGGACAAAAAGAAAAAGTCTGAAGACAAGGAAGCGGTAACAGACCCTTATCACTTAGACAATAGAACGTAAATAGGTATACACAAACCAAATAGGGCATGTATTACATCAGCAGCCTATATATGTCCCACTGTAGCACGCAGGCCTTCTCTCAGGGGGAGAGTATGGGCTTTTAATCACCGCGCGTGCCCACCGTGGATTGGCGATTTCAAGTGCTGAGGTATGTAAATAGCTCAACGCTCAGGTTTCCTCACGAAGTTTGCCTTCACCATTAGCGATGTATTACGCAAGGGCAGCATAAAAAGTTTTATGTGTGTATTTATTTGGATGAAAAGAACATGTTACATTTTTGTTATAATAAAGCCCTACGAGTACAAGGCCAATTGCTCAGTTTGTCTGTGGGAGCAGCCAACGGATGTTGAAGGCATGTCAGGATCGCGGCAAGTGGCAATCCCTGGTCTCTGCCTACTCCTAGTGTATACAGGCGTGAGTTTATGTTGAGTATACTTATACATTCGAAAATGGAGTGTTGTATTCGGCAATACAAACAATTTTTACTACAGGGAATTCTTCTAAATTGCGAATAATGTCTCAGTTTTTGCATGTATTTTAATGCCGAAGTGGAAACTATAGCACAGCTGTTATTTTTTTCGCGATTTCAAAGTTCTCCCAATAGTTTAAGTTGATGTATTGACGATTAGAACCCCCCATTACCCTGTACGCCTGTATATTAGATTAGTGTATATTAGAAAACCCTGTATTCACCGCAATGGGAGTATGAGATGACCCATTCGTAACGTTTTGAATTGAGACATGAGCAGTCATTGGTGAAAATTATTATGAACATTCTATCACAAATTCCAGCGCTAAAATCACTAATGAGGCAAGGAGAGGAGAGGAACGAACAGGGAAGGAGGCGTCATATTGTTTGTCAACATCAGCAAATTGGAAAAAAACCTTCTCCTCTCAGGGTTCGGGGTCCGATGCGGAAGACAGCAAAGACCTCCCGTCCGAGTCAGTTCCCGGACTGGGCTTCAAGGACCGCGCGGCGGCCGAGGGAACTATAGCAGCCATGAAGGGACGGGACGTCGAATATCAGAAGCTGGCCGTTAAGGGCCTCCTCAAGAGTGCCGCTAGAACTCTTACTTGTGAGTTTATTCAGCTTTCAAATGTTCTTCGGTGTGTGAAGATTGGTGTATCAACGGTTATTTTGACGTGGGCCCTGAAAAGAGATGGCGTGCCACACTAAACCCTAAACATGTGTGCACCATTGCCGTAAATAGTGGGAACTAGGTCTTGCTCACCCCAGAATTATCTAATTCTGATTCCCAAGATGCCGGGGTTATATAGTTAGAGCGATGTTTTTTGTTTACTGTCTATCATATAAGCTGGCCACAAAAACCTATTGACGACGTTTACTGAATGCTAAAGTGACTCCAATTATGTAACTAAACAGTCACACAATGCTGACATAAAGGGCGTTATGTCATGTGTTACTACCTGCTGCTTAGTTGTTGGGATTCAGTGTGGCAGCCATCGCTTTTCACTGATGAGTATAACCGATGCATGTTGTTTGTTTCTCTTGTCACTGTTTTAGACTTTCTGAAGGTATTTTTTTAGCCGGAAGAGGCACGTTAGTAAACCATGCATAGATCGACGATCAGTGCTATTTTTCCAGGCACACGTGACGAGACGAAAAAGTCAAACATAAACGAAGCAATATCCATTCTGGAGAAGTTCGTGGAAGACCTAGAAAAGAGCGGGGAGCTAAACTTCGCTTACCTGAGCCTGGCACACGCAAAGACTTGTCTGCGATTAGCTGGCGAGCGTGGCGTGGGCTCTGAACGGCAGGTGAGTGGGCTGATGATGATAACTCCATTTAAAAGTCCAAAGGTCCTATTTGACTTACTCAAACTCTGGTTTCCTCGTGCTGTTTTCCATACTATTAAATTTGCTAAAACAAATTAAGAATATCCCTATCAGAGAAAAAAGTCACGTGAAATGGAGGGCATCTAAGCGAGCAGCCCGATCGAAATATTGTATTTAAGTCGTTAGACGTGGGTTAAAGGTACCTAGACTACCCAGCAGTAGTGGGCAGAGATGGGCTGATGATGACAAATCAATCTGCCCCAAGGCGCGCCACTTCTTCCTGTCCTCGGCCGTCCTCGCCCAGCCGCTGCCAGCAATCTCCCTCAGGACGTCAGTCCGGCGAGCCGGTGGTTGTCCTACGCAGCGTTTGCAAGCTCGTGGTCTCCATTCGAGAACCTTTGATCGACAATCGGTTCTTCGGCAGATGTGACCAGCCCACTGCCATTTCAACTTGCTAATCACATTAGCTGGCGATTCTGATTATGATAAGTATTTTTTTCTATTTCAGAAAGCCTTCGTGGAAGCATATGAACGCGTGAAGGGAGAGTACAAACGTCTACGCACAGTATCTTCTAGCGAAGATGGCCCTACCTGGGACATCGTGAGAAACAAGGCCCTCAAAGAGCTAAGAGAGAAGGTTAGATGTTTGTGTAGCTATCATCATCATCAGCCATTTGACGCCCACTGCAGGACACGGGCCTCCCTCATGGTTATCCTAGCTTCCCGGTGTTGTGCCGCCCGCATCCAGCAACTCCCCGCCACCGTAACCAGGTCGTCAGACCATCTGGTGGGATGCCTGCCCACGCTGCGTCGTCCGGTCCGCGGTCGCCAGGTCAAAACTTTTTTGTGTAGCTTTATGAGGTGCTAATCTTGTGTCAAGCCTTGTGATTGAAATAATTTTATTTCTAATTAATTTTTTTATTCTCAATTGTTGAGAAGCAGTGGTAGCGGAGTGGTAGAACGCCGGCTTCTCATTCGGGTCGTGGTCCGGCCAATGATTTTGTTTTCTAAGCTACGTACATTTCTGAAGTTATAGTAGCAATAACACTCGCTAACGATGAAGGAAAGCATTCCTCAGCGCTTGAAATTGCCAATCCGCGATGGGCACGCGTGGTTATTAAGCCCATACTGTCTCTCTGAGAAGGCCTGTGCCCTGCAGTGATTGTGAATAAAAAAGAAATTAGAGCCTCATAAATCTTTTGAGACTTATGAGGGTCCTCTTTAATTTTCATTTGTCCACAGAACCCCGATTCCTCCGTCGCCGCCCTCTTCAAAGAGGATGGCTCACCGACTGACAGTCACCTGCAGCTGCTACTTTGGGCGTACTCCCCAGCGTCAGCCGCCCGGCTCAAGGCTTTAGCGGAGGAGGAGGAGACACCCAGTCGGAAACGGAAGTCTAGCCCAGACGCGGAGAACGCGAAGAAAAGTAAAGTGTGATTAAGTAGTGATTGTTGAGAATAAATGGTTGTTTTATTGATTGCGTGGTTTTATTTCACCGACGTTTGAAATCAGGGTATAACATAATATTATATTGAAGCTAATAGCTCATCATAAGTGAATCCGGAATTAAGCTCATAATGTAGTGCTTACGAAATTTTAGAGTTCCGTAACCGAACGGTGCCAAACGGGACCCTATTACTCAGACTTCACTGTCCGTCCGTCTGTCTGTCTGTCTGTCTGTCACCAGGCTGTATCTCATGAACCGTAATATCTAGGCAGTTGAAATTTTCATGAATGATCTATTTCTGTTGCCGCTATAACGACAAATACAAAAAACAGAGTAAAATAAATATTTAAGGGGGGCTCCCATACAACAATCGTAACCCTTTTGCCGTTTTTTGTTTTTTTTTTTTTTTCGTTTTTTGTTTTTTGGCACGAGGTAGACGCTTAAGATATTCACAGAATATTTAGTTCCATATTCGCTTTAGAAATAAATAATTAAATTAAAATTAAATTAATATTTAAGGGGGGCAACATACAACAAACGTGATTTTTTTCCGTTTTTTTGCCGATCTTTGTGTCTAATGTTGTATAGATAATGGCCTGTTTTTTTAAAATAAAATTTGTAAAATTAAGTGTTTTTATCTAATTCATGTAATTCTAATTCATTCTAATTGTTACAAACTAGAACCTTACAAACACTGGGAAATAAAAGAAGAGTGTACTCCACTTAGTTTTGTTACGGGTGACTTTCCAACGAAAATTGATGTGGTTGATGAGTTGATGTGCTGTCGACTGTAAAATAAATCAAAATGTTGAATTTGAGTCCCGGCTACTTAGTAGGTAATGCTCAGCAGTCGTGTTTTTTCTCGTAATTTATTTTTGTCTTTATTTTAGTAATAGCAACAACGCCATCTAGTGACGAGTAGCAAGACTATGCTATAAATAGCGCCAAACCGATAAAAATACAAATTAAAATTCCCGTTCTATACATATTTGCAAGAAACTCCATTCAATTTATGGAATTTTGAGAGAACACACAATCGGATATACTAACATGCATACAAACTAGACACATACTTTACCCCTCAGAGTGCATCAAATCCTCAGATTAATTAATCTTAGCTTTACCCTCTTTTTGGGCCCGCCTGTCGGGTAAAACGCGTAAAACAATAAACGTCAAGCTGACGTTCATGTTCACTAATCTCTGGAAATATTTGATTTGATTAGTCTAGTCTGTGGCCGCATCAAATTGTAAACACTGAAGGGCGTTCAACTTCCACGTAAAAATCGTGAAACCCCCGAAATGTTAAATTAAAACTCATCATTCATCACACAAAAGTGCATCAGCGAACTTTTCTTTTCGAATTCAAATAGTTTTCATTGTGATTCGGAGGTGTTTTTCTAAAGTTGTAGTGTGCTGTAATGTACCTAACGATGGGCGTGTGCGGTTCACAACTTTGTGTCTATTTCTGTACATTCAAGACACAGGGAGCCTTTGTAAGTACCTTCAGAGTAACTAGCTGGTAGTTGAAGCACCTTTTGAGGGTTTCCAAGCGCCATATTGTCAGGAATATCGCCTTTGTACTGCTCTTGTGCACAGTCATAAGAGAGGTGTTTATTTCAATGTACTTTATTTCACTTACAAATCAGTCTACAAATACTTACTTAAAACTGAGAAACTCTGCTGAAACTCCCCAAGGACTTGGAATTAAATGGAACCAATGGTTTTATGTCATTTCTGTTTTTAATTCCACTTTATGAAGTTCTTACAGGCCTTTTTCTTTTGATTGTAGTGTGATTGAGAGCTGGTAAAAGTAGCCAAGATGCAGAAGACTGAGCGATCAAGCCTGGCTCTGAGCGATGCTAGTTACTGTAAGTGTTTGATTATGTTGTATATAATATAAAGTACTTTATATATTACACTCGTTATTATAAGTCTTGTTACCTAATGTTTATTAAATTTATACAAATATAAAAAACTTTATTGACAAATGGTGTAAACAAGTGGTGACTAAAATACTCTGCGCTACTATTTGTCAAAAAAGTTTTTTATATTTGTATAAATTTAATAAACATTCCAGATACTCACCATATTCATGGCCAAACTTTATTCTATGTCAAAATTAAGCTCTAATAAAGCCTTCTTATCTCTAACAGATCACTTTTGAACTCACATTTCAAGATTTTATTAATACAGAGTACTTAATTTTCTGGTTATATTCTAGTTAGATTTTAGACAATTTACCTACAGACAGTAAACTCAACCTTTTGTGTGTTGAATACAGCAAAGTTAATTTCTAAAAAACTTTATTTAGAGGCTAAAAATTCCACCCATGCCGGGACTTGAACCTGCAACCTCTGGCTAACCGTGCCACGGCCACATACAAAAGAATTTTTAGCCTCTAAATAGGTTTTTAAAATTGTCCTCAGCACAGGTTAGTGCAACAAAAAGAATGTACTTAATCAGAGTTTTCTGTGCAGGTGAGAGGGAAATGTGGGAGGACTGGACTCGAACCTCGCCCTCCCAGTCGCAAGCTGATGAGGTAAGCACCTAGGGGCACGCACAGTGGTAAGGCCCAGACTCTCTCAGAGAGTAGGCTTGTGCCCTGCTGTGGGAGGTATATAAGCTGCCAGCTTATATTGCTTACTTACACTAAGTGTGTGTAACTTAGAAAACAAAGTCATTGCTTCATGCCAGGATTCGAACTCACAACGGGGGGAGGTGTTCTATCGACCATGCTACCATCGCTTGTATATTGATTTAATGTAGCCTATGTACGTCGCTCTGCAAGGCACAGGCCTTCTCTCAAGTTCTCTCGGAAAAAGAGTATGGGCTTAATTATAATGTCTGACAAATAACTTGACCAAATGACCTTGAGCTCGCATGGACGCATCCCGCGTCTCCTGCTAAATGAGTTCCGAAACTCATTTGGCAAGGGACGCAGGATACGACTTAGAATTAATCGGATGTTATAAATATCTAACGTGTCAATCGTAACCTCATCCCGACTCCGCGGAGCGGACTTTTGTTCAATTTAACTGCGCGAATATTACAAGTTTGTTGGTGGTTCTCAGTTCATATGTTAAGTTGTAAACTGGGTGTCACCAGAAATACTTAGCTGGAACTCACGTGGGCGACTCACCAAAACACTGACTCCCTTAGTTTGTTGGAAAACAGACCTAATGCCCCGGCCACAAGGTGTGTAGGAGTGTATTAGTAATGTGGCTCAATGTTGCCAGGTTTTTGATATTTGGCAGATTGGTCATAATCATGGGATACGCAATAAATACTTGATTAATGAACTTTGGGCGGTCAAGTTGAAAGTATTAGTGGCGCTGCCTAGCCGTCTAAGAATTTAAAAGCGTCGTTTAATATAAAAAACAATATGAAAACAATGAAAAAACATTATAAGGTTGAAAATGCAATGGAGTTATTTTGGCCATCAATCAGCTCGTACTCGACCATTTCTGACCATAGAACTCCCACAAGGCATATTTAGGCCGTATTTAAGTTTAAATAGCCGTGCGGCCAAGCTGCTGATATTGTCACGTGGTCAGGCATTGTAGTCTAACTTCATAAATATTTAAGGTTTAAGAATTGTTTTTCAAAAGAACAACATTATTTCACTTATAGAGAAAAACGCAGCTTAACCAAAAATGCAAATAAAAAAAAATTTGCATGAACATTACGCATATGTGCGAGTAATATAAATTTGGGTAATAGGCAGAGGTAATACGTAAAGTTGATACCACTGGCCTAAAATCATTCAGTGACTGTTTTTATTATACACTAGCTGTCCCGGCGAACTTTGTACCGCCACAGAATAAACGGTTATACGATTCTTGCACAACGCCATCTATTTTTAAAACACAACGTTCGCTCGCACAACGCAAGCTTAAAATAAATATTATCCCACGGGAACACATTACCGGGACATCAACTATGTCTCAATTCAGGTCTTTGTCTATCTTTATGCCAAGTTTCTTATTGTTGTTCAAAGTTTATTTTACTTTAGTTCGCATCGTGACGCCCCGCACCTCGCCGGCTTGTAAAATGGACAGTCCTTTATCGTCCGATTGTGGCAACCCGGCAACTCCGACCCCGACCACGCTGGCAACCCGACTGCGGCAGTCCGATACCCGCCGACGTGTCGACCGCACGCTCGCCGCCGCTTTATAAACAAACACCGCGCAAATACCCACATTGGCTCCAAACACCCACCAGTACACCGTAAAACAACTGTCCAATTAGTATAAGTAAATGTAGTGGGACGAGAAACGATAATGGAGTGACGTAGTAAAGTGTGTCGCGAGTAGATACATACAACCGGTTTGTTTCTGTAAAGGTCACCAGTGTCGTGGAGTTTTGCAACGCGCGTCGCGTGTGCTCGCAGAGTTGTCTAACAAGACAACAAACTTGAGAGAATGGCTGTTAATTAAGCCGTCATCTGCGAAAGATGATGGGGTGTCATTTTCTACCTTACTTGTGTTGGAATCTCGGTCTGTCGTCTTTCCCTTGAATAGTTCGCGGATGTGTTGGGGCATTTTCCTACTGTCAAAACTGCAGTGCGGAGATGGCCTGTCCACATTATGTAGGTATATAGGGTATTTTACAAGTCCCGTCGTGCTGGCTTATGACGTGTTCTGACAAAAGCCTCATCAGTACCTACAATGTTTATTATGAAGCGTATTCTTTAATTAATTTTCATTAACGATAGACACCTCCGTACGATTCAGCTGTACGTTTCCAACTACGGAATCAAACCCATTTCTTTAATATTACATAGACTGACAGAGTTTTTTTTTTGTATGCACTTTAGCCAACCGTGTATTTAGATTACCAGATCGTTATCGTACGAGAAATACAGGGTTAACTACTTTCATTTGTGTTTTTGAACCCTCTTGAGTAGAACCTGTTAATAACTTTCTCCACCCTGTATGTACAAGGCTGTTAGTGTTACGGCGCCGACGAGGCCCTCTGTGTCCCCTCTACGCGGATGACCTAAATTGCGCTTGCAGTGTGACGTCATAACGCCGCCATCTTTGTTTTCCTTCGGCTTCCAGCTGTGATTTGTTTTGCCGCCGATGTTCACGCCAAATCCTTCCTTGCGGGCGTATTAGATTTAGGCAGACACGTTTAGCATTTCTCGACAATGTGGGTCCTGTTCTGTAGATGACAGAGGTCGTTTTGCATTGCAGATAGCTGTCAATTTTTGGAGTATGAAATGTCTAGTTCACCGTTGAGTTGAAGCGAGTTTTGTCGCAACCGAATGCTTTAATTTTTCTGTGTAGAGTTAAAAATGTTAGTGCAAGTAGTTTGCACTAATCTTTTTGGTTGTTGGTAGCGGTTAATACGTTTTCAATTCACAAAAGACTTTTTGATCCTCCGGATACTTAGTTTTGGCGCTGATTTTCGCAATGGACAGGACCAACTATGAGACTGCATTGTGACTTTGGTTGCGTCGTCAGCAATGCAGCATAAGTATACAGGTCACCTCACTGTGAGGTGTTGGCAAACGCGTAAATATGAAGAATAAATATTTCTTAGCTAGTAAAAAGTAAAGTAAAAAAATATTTATTGCTCATAACTTAAAAAAAAGGTAACGTACATTTTCCAGCGGCACCCACACTAGGAGACCCCGTATCGTGGGTGCCAGTTTTATCATAAGTATATTGTGTTACGGCAATAATACAGAACTTGTCATCTAGCTGTCTGATAACTTTCTACACAACACAACCACTTGTCCTGGCTACCAAACTAGGATACCCTGTGCTATAGGACGACAAGGCGGCCTCCAGCGGGAATAGAACCCACGGCCACAGGTTCAAGCGTGTTACCGCTAGACCAACGAGGCAGACAAAAATCTGGGGTGACCTTCAGTGCTTCGCGTTGGGGTAAATCGATAACCAACTACCCAACAAGAGCCTTATACCCGTTTTCGCCAACCGAACCCTTGGGCTCCTAAAGTCCTAACTTTTAAACCCTAGAAGCATTGGTTTGAACTAAGTTTGACAGCGATTGGTTTGTGAAGCTGTATTAGCAATACTCTAACTGTGAAGGAAAACATCGTGAGGAAACCTGAGTACCTGAGTGTTCATATACCTCAGCGCTTGAAATTGCCAATACGCGGTGGGCACGCGTGGTGATTAAGCCCATACTCTCTCTCTCTCTCTGAGAGAAGGCCTATGCCCTGCCGTGGGACGAATATAAGCTATTAAAAAGAAAAATTGACAGTGTAAAGGTCGATGTGATGCACTGCATATACTACGTGCTAGGAGTTGACAAAAATCGTTAAAATTACTTTTTTAAACAGAAAAACCGTCTTCAAGAAAAACTTGCACTAAAGAGAAGAGTTCTATGATTTGTTCATAAATCTCATCAACAGATCTTGACCAAATTTATATCCTTGAGGTACCCCCTTTCTTACAAAAGAAGAATTAAGGAAATCTGACAACGTGGTCAAGAATTATCGTTGTACATACATAAGATATACACCCAATCAAACCCCTTAATGTATACCTAAAAGGCGAAAGTGGTATCGCGATTAGATCCGTTCAATATATAACTATTTAAGAAGGCAGAAGTCCTTAATATCACCAAGAAATGAAAGCTGGAGTTTTTATCGAAAGCCGGTCATATATTGCGTAATATCGAGTACGGTCTCCTTATACTTGTCACACAAGGCAAGATTCGAGGCCTGGAAGACCAAACAACTTACGATAGTACCTAATTCGATTTTTTTTATATTCGCAGCTTCACAAAACAAGACAGCCGAATTTCTTGACAACCAGCCAACCTGGCCATACTATTTAAAAAAAACAATATCCATACTTAAAAACCGGCCAAGTGCGTGTCGGGCCACGCGCAATGTAGGGTTCCGTGGAAAGAGGGTTTTTTTTTATCTGGTTCACGGAACTAACAACGAAGTAATTTTCAATGGATTTTGTACCAAGTTTATATATTATTATAAATTGGTCGCCGAGTTGGTTGGTTGGTTAACGAGTAATAACTCGTTAACTAGTAAAGCCTACTTAGCTGAATTTTTTCACGTTTCTACAATCAACCTTTTACTCTGACAAAAATTGGCGCTTTAAATCTTAATATTTCGCAAACAGAACCCAAAATCTAAAAATGGTCTTCCTACATCCACAATATTTCAACGACCAATCCAACCACACTACACACTAGGTACGTTGTAGGCGAGAAAAAATTGCATCACTGATTTAAGTGTAGGGGAGGTAGTACCTTAAATTTTTTTTTCTATGTTTTATTGTACCGTTTTTTGTCGGCGTAATAAATATGTATTTCTATACCAAATGTCAACTCTCTAGTACTTATCGTCTCTATGCTAAGGCGCGGACAGACAGACAGACGGACATGGCGAAACTATAACGGTTTCTTGTTGACTACGGAACCCTAAAAAGCTGTTGTTTTCTCTAATATACAAAAGAATGGGGAACTGTCGAATCATCCAGATTCCAATGTTCTAAAGATCACGAGTTTTCAAAGTGTCACCACGTCAACCACGGATTAACGTCTTGAATTAGCTGGACGCTGCAGAGTAATTAATATAACTAGCACACGAAACTTATAGCAGGACATTGCATAAGAAATAAAATGAACAATGGCGAGCTTATTCCGTGAGAGATTTCTTCCAACAAATCTTGGAGAGTTGTAAAAACAGTAAACAATGTGTCTGATACGTGCATAAAATACACTTCATAAATCCGTCTATTAAGTTCAAAGTTTAGTTTTCAGTGGCTTTAAGATTTGAATTCTGAAATGGCAGTCACATGATCACATCTGCCGAAGACCGATTGTAATAAAATGTTCTCAAGTTATGACCTTAATGCCGCGGCGTCATTGCCAGTTCGCTGGAACGACAGTCTGAAGTAGATACCAGTGGCGGTTGGATGAAGATGGCCGAGGATGGAAAGGAGTGGCGTGCTTCGTTGGAGGCCTAATATGGACCGATGGATTGGATTGGCTTCACTGGGCTGCTGAGCTCGTTGAACTAGCAACGACAATACCAATTGTGTCGGATTGTCGGTCTGTCTGTGCGCTTTGTTAGCGCGTGCAAACAAACTACATTGTCTGAGAGTGATGCAATTTCGCAAACAAATGAAGCGATATTAGATTGGGTACGCTCCGTATCAAATAAACGCGGTCTAGATGTACACAAACGATTTTTGGAATACGATGTTAGTCAAGAAATGTAGTAGGACATGAATGAATAACATTTGTTTCCGTATTTTTAACGGACCGGTGGGGGGGTGGGGTTGACGACCGAATGAGAGAGATGGATAATAATTTAGAGTCCTGTTGAGGCACAAATAAAATATCAGAAGGTTGCTTAAAAGGTGAAAAGTCTGTATTCAAATATTACACGGATCAATTTTGTAGTCTGTTAAGGGGCTGCATCTGCATGCACCACCAATGGAAAAAATCATATCTTTTTAGGGTTCCATACCCAAAGGGTAAAAACGGGACCCTATTACTAAGACTTCGCTGTCTGTCTGTCCGTCCGTCCGTCTGTCTGTCACCAGGCTGTATCTCAAGAACCGTGAACCAATACTAAAAACAAAATAAAATAATTATTTAAGGGGGGCTCCCATACAACAAACGTTTGTGTCTAATGTTGTATAGATAATGGTACGGAACCCTTCGTGCGCGAGTCCGTCTCGCACTTGGCCGGTTTTTTTGCAGATCTTTTCTGCAAAAAGTGTCAGACCAATCTCTCAATCATTTAGGACGGCCATGGCCTTGAACCTAAGGCAAAACATCCCAGCACTACTAGATAACATTAACGCCAAAAACGACCGTCGTTGGCTTAAATGCTAACTGGTCCCAGACCCTAGTGATCCCAGGTTCACGCTCGTGGGTCCAAAAAGTCACAAACAGCATGATTGAGAGATTGGCCTGATACTTTTTGCAAAAACGATCTGTGAAAAAACACGTGATTCTTTTTCCATCGGAAGGCGCCTAGTGTTACTGCATGCAGCGCCTTAAAAGGGCTGTGTCGCCAGCAATAATAAGCAGCCTATATACGTCCCACTGTAGGGCACAGGCCTTCTCTCAGAGAAAGAGTATGGGCTTATTCACCACGCGTGCCCACCGCGGATTGGCGATTTCAAGCGCTGAGGTATGTAAATAGCTCAGACACTCAGGTTTCCTCACGATGTTTTTCTTCACGGTTAGCGAGTGGTATTGCTACTAATAGGGGTTAAAGTATGAAATTGCCGTTTTATTGCAATAGGTTCTTTGAATTGACAAATCACTCGAATTTTCGCAGTATCCATCTTTCTTGTCTAAATTGAATAACAAAAACAATTGAAAGTCGATATTCAAATGTTTCACATTTTTTAAAAAAAGAACATCATAGAAACCATTTGAAAAAAGTTTCATTCGAAAACCTCAAACCATGAAGATTCTATGTCAATTCAAAGAACCTATTGCAATAAAACGGCAATTTCATACTTTAACCCCTAATATAACTTCACAAATGTACATAACTTAGAAAACAAAGTCATAGGTACGTGCCCGCACTGGGAATCGAACCTGGTTCTCCCGTTTCCGAGTCCAATGTTCTACCCACTAGGCTACCACCGCTAGGCTACCGTCGCCAGCAATATTCCCGCAGAAACTTGCGGAAAGGCTACGTAACTCGCGTCCAGTAGAAGGTATCGATGTGGAGCAAGACAGCTCGGGTCAAGGTCGCGCCCCCACACCCTGGGGGGCGGCGAATGAGAACCTCTCATTCAGCACCGTTCGCCGAAACTCCTAGCTCCGTCTCCCTCTCTCGCGTGGGAGGGAGTAGTGCAGCGACGGAGCCGTCGAGCCGTCGACGGTCTTTGAATCCGTGAACTAGATGGGGCGGGAAATGAGAACTCCTCATTCGGTGCGGTTTACGGAAACTCCTAGCTCTGGCTCTCTTCCTCGCTTGAGAGTGAGTGGTGCAGCCATAGAGTGGGCCGGATGTCGACGGCTTTTGAATCTGTGGAGAGGTTTTCTCGTCTTCTTCTGGATTTATTATGAAACGCAGTTTTTTGCCCTGAGGGTCTGGGTAGTAGAACTAGATTTGCACTTCGTAAACTCACTCGAGGCGTTATAAACAAACCTTTGGACGGTTTTTGTTGTTGAAAGGTGTGGATGGATTGAAGTTCAACACCTTTCTATTGCGTTTAATTTTTAGCTATATTTTTGACTGTTTCGATGATGAAAATTGAATCGAGCCCACGTTATATTCCATTGCAGTGTCACCACAAGACCTACTTTCAGACAGCAATTGAATAAAATCATCTGTCGCTGAATCACAATGCACGAGAGTCCCTTGGACCACCATTGAAATACAACTGAAATTAGAATCGAGACAATATAATTATGAATATCTTTGAATATTTTGGAGAATTTCAGAATAATATTCATTCAACGGTAGTTGGTAGGTAACTCATCGGTAGAACGCTAGTCTTACATTCGATTTTTTTAATGTAAACGACAACTAGCGCCGTGTATATACGATTCAGTGTCACCCACTGTCTGGAGCCGAGTATACCCGATTTAACGTCACTGACCCGAGCGTAACCGTTCACTATTGTTCACTAAAAAGCGCAGAAGTTTTCTGTACAAAAAATGCTATGTCTCAATTTAGTTCTTTGTCTATCTGTACGCCAAGTTTCATGTAAATCCGTTCAGCCGTTATTGCGTGATTGAGTAACAAACATCCAAACATCTTCACAAACTTACATTTATAATGTTACTAGCAGTCGCTATGAAAGTAAAAAGTATTATTTTGATTTTTTTGCTGGCAGTAATTTTTTGTCAAAAAAATGTATAAATAACTTTATTAGTTAGGATAGGTCTTCTAACAAACTTTTTCTCTATCTACAACGGATTAGGTAGTACCCCTTAAATTGCGACCCTGTATAACACGGTCACCCTGTATATTTTTCATGATTTTCGATTTTTCCTGCTGCTTACTCAATAAACACTGTGTGCAGGGAACTGGGCGATTATCGCTAGACATGCTCGAGTCTTCCGCGGCTTAATATCGGGGCTAATAATAGCCTAGTGCCTCGCCCGAGTCCGTCCGCGGGCGCCTTCACCGAGCTGACTCTGTGATAGATCGGTATTTTGTAATCTCGCGGAGTGAGTTGACTACCGGTCAATTGCGTATCGGGAAACGCCCAGTGTAGGGTTCCGTAGAAGGAGGGGTTTTTTACCGGCTTTTGCCTTTGCATCAACGAAATGAGATGATTTGTGCAGCGTCCAGTGGCACCTTCACTTACACTAGATGGGTGAAGGGACCACTCGGACGCTGCGGTGACTGGGACATTGTTTTTTCGGCAAACCATCAACCAGAACCAGAAAAGAAAATTCAATACGTGCGGAGCCAACCACGGGTTTCCTCACGATATTTTCCTTCACCGTTAGCGTGTGGTATTGCTACTACAAATTCGCAGATGTACGTAACTTTGAAAATAAACAAAGTCGGAATCGAACCTGGGTCTCGCTTCCGAGTCCATTGTTCTACATTGTTCTACCTGCCTTACAGAACTAACAACTTCATCGAAGTAACTTTCCGTAACGAAGGTCATGGGCTCGATTCCCACTGGTCCCTTGACTTGTAGGTACAAATGGTCTCAGTCTGGGTGTATTGCCATTCTTGTGATGTCCTTGCCTGGCTACCACAGCACAGGGTGTCCTAGTTTGGGACCGGTAGAAGTGATTGTGTTGTGTGGAAGTTAATATTTATTATGATGTTGTGATTAGATTGGTATTTGTAATCTCGCGGAGTGATTTAACAGTTAGGGGCACGGGAAAGTGGGTTTCTGTGCCTCTAAAATTTCCTGATTTCATACGTGTACATTTAACATGAACGCGCCGTGTCAGATTCTATACTATGTTTATCAGCACATTGACTTTCTTTGGAACGTTAGATGCCCCATCTATTTACAACACAGTATAACGGTTTTACTGCAGTTTTAGCGCTAATCACCCACGCGGCGTCTTCTAGACGGGACAGCTGCGAAATGCAGTTTCGACACCGTTTAATTATAGCGCGGCGATAAAATGTGACTCTTTTACGACGTTTACGGCTCAGCGGGACGCCATTATAGCGGTGCGATGTGCTATAAGTGATTGTGGAAACTATCGTGAAGTGGAACCTACACCAACTATCAAATGAAAAGTGACGCCAATCAGCCAAACGCAGAAGTGGAACGGAAAGTGTTACCAATCGCAAATGTGACTCTGACCGAAACCGGTCAAAAGTGAAAGCGACATCGACAGGAAACGACCCTAATGTCCTAACCTTCTAACTTTACCAAAACTCGTATCATCTTAACAAACCAGCGGTCGTCGCCCCGACCGAACCAACGGCCCAATATCCAAAGATGAAGACAGACGCACCGCCCGAAGACCCGCCTCGCGTCACCGCCTACTACTACGGCGACCTGGAGCGCCTCAAAAACCGTCAATGGAGCCCCGAATACACCACACCCAACACCAGCCCCACACCGGCTCGCCTCGAGACCTACTCCACGGCCGGGACCTTCCCTCTACCGCAGCAGAAGGAAAAGGAGCCGCTCCTGGCGGAGCTGGAAGTCGTGGGGCGCGTCCCGTTGAGTCAGCTGCCGGTGCGGCGCAGTCGCAGCTGGTTCTGCTGCCCGGAGCCCTCGGAGGAGATGTCGCAGACGTCCTGGCGGTACGCGAGCCTCCGCCCCGTCACAGCGCCGCCGCGGCAGCGCCCGCCTATGGTTCGTGACTGTGTCATAAAATCCAACAGCCTTTATGACATTTGCCGGCTGCCTTGAGCCAACGCTATCTGACAGAACCATCCATCTGTTTATCGATGGGTAAGCTCCATCCAGTGAATAAGTCCAAAAACAGAGCTTTCCATAGATAAATTGCATGTCTGACAACTCTGTCAAACGGCTAGTGTTTATTTATTTACTTACTTACCCAGTGACTTGCCGCAAAACGCCCTTAGAGAATATCCACGCAGCAACGGGCCGGCGACGGGCGCACGATACGAACTAAAAGAAATAATCCTAGAATAAGATAAGATAACAATTTTCTTTATTGTACCAGGAAAAACACAACATGAAATATTTACAAAGGTACAGTACAATTGGCGGCCTTATTGCTAATAGCGATTTCTAGAATACTACAATTTTAGCGAAAAAAAAGCCCGTGAGGCCGACGGGTACTTTAAGCAACGGGCCTATTTTCGCACTTGTATTGTAGTCTCTAGCTTCATAAGTATACAGACCTGTATCCCAGAGGGGTTGGCAGAGACCCTTGTTCACTTGGCAAATAAAACAAACCATTTTTCGAGGCATTATTCAAACGTTAAGACAAGCTTTTTGTCTTCCCAGAGCGACATGATATCTCTGCCGTGCGGGCCAATTGAAGACGCGGAGACGCGCGCATTGCGCGCCGAGCGCGACGCGCTAGCGCGCCGGCTGGCCAGCGAGCGCGCGCGGGCAGCGGCGCAGCAGCGCGCCCAGGTGGGTGACCTTGGCTTGTGGCATTTAAGTTAGGCTTAAAAATGTAAATGCTGTCTTTGACAGATAATCTCTGTGTTCCTCATTATTACCCGTTTGTGCTAGTGTCATGGGCTATATGAAATTGGCATAAATCCAACAGAAAAATAAAAATCGGCCAAGTGCGAGTCGGACTCGCCCACGAAGGGTTCCGTACTATTATCTATACATTATTTGAATACTTGAAGCGTCTACCTGTTGCCGTTATAAATATCGAGTAAAAAACGGCACAAAAATATGTTTTTTGTATGGGATCCCCCCTTAAATATTTATTTTATTCTGTTTTTAGTATTTGCTTTTATAGCGGCAACAGAAATACATCATCTGTGAAAATTTCAACTGTCTAACTATCACGGTTCATGAGATACAGCCTGGTGACAGACGGACGGACAGAGGGACAGCGGAGTCTTAGTAATAGGGTTCCTTACCCTTTAGGTACGGAACCTTAAACATCACTGAAAAAACAAATATTAAAAAACTGAATTAAAAAATAAACAACAACTCTACCAGGATCCAAATTCAAAATTGTCACTTTTTGCGAGGAATCCTACGATTATTACGATCTGTAAGCGTTCTGCGGCGATAGACTGCAAACGGCGTGCTGTGACGTCCACTCGCTATGATTGCCCGTGCCATTAAACTCAAATTTCAAGTTTTTTTGCTTCGATTTCAGTTTAAATAACCCTACCTGTTACTGGTAATGGTAACATTACCATACCATTTCTATTAATGCCCCCCCAACCCCCTCCCCTAAGTATAAGTTAATGTACGTAATTTTTTTTATTAAACCTTTTTCTTGCGCTACCCGTCGCCTTTCTCTTCAATACCAAAAGGTTTGCTGGAAGAGAATGCTTCTTGCATTAAGCACGCCCTTGTACATTTACAATGTAATTAGTGCAACAAAGAATTAAAGTAAATAAAATAGCATTAAGTAAATAAACCCCCGCAGGACGCTCGTCTAGCGGAACTTCACGGTGTGATAGCGGAGCTGGTGCGGCGGCGCGCGGCCGAGCGACACCGGCAGGCGATTCCCGAGGAGGACGCCAGCGAGCGGTCAGGTCGGTTGCTGGTGCATCCTAAATATGAAAATGGAAACGCGCACGAAGGGTTCCGTACCATTATAAAATAAAAAATAAATAAAAATTATCTATATCACATTAGACAAAGATCGAGACAAGATAGATTAGGTACATTGAGAACAGCGCCATCTATAGAAACCAACAAGAAGCGTTTAACATTGACATTTAACGACATGACATCGGCGCTGTGAAGGTTCCCTAGTAGACCGCTAGATGGCGAGCGCTGACTTTAGACAACTTTTGTTATATGGGAGCCCCCCTTAAATATTTAGTTTCATCTGTTTTTAGTATAGCGATAACAGAAATACCTACATCATCTGTGAAAAGTTCAACTGCCTAGCTCTCACGGTTCGAGATACAGCCGGGTGACAGACAGACAGACAGACGGACAGTGAAGTCTTAGTAACAGGGTCCCGTACGGAACCCTAAAAATAAAAAAACGTTTATTGTAAAACGTTTACAATAAAAAATGGTTACTTGCTCCCAAACTATGATTCCCTGTGGGTAGCCAGGCTACTTGACAGGTTATAACATTGTAAGTTTTGTGTTTGATGGAGCATGCAGTCCATATATTTATGGCAACACATGTAATTTGTCATGTTTCCTTTTTTAGCGCTTTAAGTTGGTAGTACTGAAGCCTCTCTCTCTGTGTGATCGAATCCATGGCGCGTGTGTTGTGTTAATTAACAATAAATTCTCTGGTGGCCAGTGCCATCTTTTATATCTACAGTCCACTGACTTCACCCTGAGCCAACTTCTAACACCATACACTGTTTGTTATGTCGTATCTATAGGCGAGAATCTGTTATTACCTCTTAGTTACGTATTGTAAGATCAACTATAGATTTGTAAGCTGATAAATAATGTAGGCTTTTACGTCCAACTGTAGGGCGCCGGCAACAGGCCTTCTCTCAGAGATAGAGAGAGTATGTACATGAGAATGCGAGGCAATTGCAAGAACTGAGGTAAGTATGTGAATATTCCGAAGGAGACACCAGGGAGCGATCAGTTTGGTTGTTGCTGTCTGGGTTGGTAGATGGGAACGTTGCTATTCTTTCCTTTGTCTAGTTTTGTCAGACAGCATCAGATTACAGATGTGTAATTAGTGGCAAACACTGGTCTCTGCATACCCCTCCGGGATACAGGCGCGAGTTTGTGTCATGTTTGATCAGAGTCTTTCTTATTTCTTTCCAGATGAGTGTGAGTCGACGACGCAGCCCGCCGCTGACATCGATGATGACCAGGTCAGGACCGGCCCTTTCAATATGCCTTATGAAAATCATCACCATTAACAAGCTAACGCTTTTTAATTAAAACTACTTTAATTAGAGATTACAAAGCATTTTCTAAGGCTAACACGAGCACTAGACATAATAAAAACTGAATTTGCACTTCATTATACAATTTTCCGACGTTTCGGTAGTTTTGCAAGTGCCGCGGTCTCGGTAGACTGAGGTGACACGCGTCTTTTTGAAAGCATTAACTGTTACGTTAAGTACCCTTGGCAAAAACGAAAAAACTTACTAAGTTACGTTCCAATAAGATTTTGGCAAATTTTTTAATTTAAATGGGCAAAACTATTATTTTATATAAACTCAAAAATACTGATTATTAGTTATTGAAATTAAAATGAAATCTACAAAACAAATTATTTTATGTAAACTCAAAAATATTGGTTATTAGTTATTGAAATTAAAATTAATTCTACAGTCACACTTCTAGCAAGGGGGTCTCATGCACTTAAGCACTGGTTCCCATGCTGTAGCTATGTTCCAACCACGATCTCTATTGAAATGTGGATGCCGGCGGATCTCTATTGCCTCGCGTATCATTCTAGTGTAACGAGTACATATCCGTGCAGATTCAGTTTTTATTGGAGATGACATGTTAGCATATTCTACTTCTTACTTTCTAAAATAACCGACTTGAAGAGGAACACGGAATAAAAAGAAGAGTTTGATAACTTTCTCAAGAATCTACATTTATATAAATTTCCCCTTTGTAACAAAAAAGAATGAATGGAATTGAACAACGTGGTAATTAATTGTAGTTGAACATATATACAAAATATATACAGATAAGGAATAGCGTCACTCTATTTCCTTCCGTGGATGTCGTAGGAGGCGACTAAGGAAATCCATTACCAGGAGACGGGCAGCAGCATCTTTCTGAGATTCCAACCGCATATTGCGATCGCCAACCCGCCTGCCGAACGTGGCGATTATGGCAAAACCCCTCATGGTTAGAAAACCACGAAAGAGGTCTATGTGCTGAACTGGGCGTCGAATGACTGATGATGATAATGATGATATACAGACGAATAATTGAGAAACTCCTCCTTTTTTGCAGTCGGTTAAAAGCCGATCGAATATTCGCCAGAATGTTCATTACAAGTGAATGCTCAAGTCTATCAGCAGCTGTAATGCCTCGTGTATGTTCGCAGAACGATTGCTCGTCGCTGCCAACTCCGACGGAGCCGCCCAGCCCCCGCCCCCCGCTGCCCCTGCATCCGCCCTGCGCCGCCCACACCCTCGCCGACAGGTGACGGAAAAGAAACGAAATACATTTATTTGAAGGCACATTACTCAAATTGTTTGACGGCGCAATATTCAAATTATTTGACGGCTCAATACTCAAATTATTTGACGGCGCAATACTCAAATTATTTGACGGCACAATACTCAAACTATTTGACTTCACAATACTCAAACTATTTGACTTCACAATACTCAAATTATTTGACGGCACAATACTCAAACTATTTGACTTCACAATACTCAAACTATTTGACTTCACAATACTCAATTATTTGACGGCACAATACTCAAACTATTTGACTTCACAATACTCAAACTATTTGACTTCACAATACTCAAATTATTTGACGGCACAATACTCAAACTATTTGACTTCACAATACTCAAACTATTTGACTTCACAATACTCAATTATTTGACGGCACAATACTCAAACTATTTGACTTCACAATACTCAATTATTTGACGGCACAATACTCAAACTATTTGACTTCACAATACTCAATTATTTGACGGCACAATACTCAAACTATTTGACTTCACAATACTCAATTATTTGACGGCACAATACTCAAACTATTTGACTTCACAATACTCAATTATTTGACGGCACAATACTCAAACTATTTGACTTCACAATACTCAATTATTTGACGGCACAATACTCAAACTATTTGACTTCACAATACTCAATTATTTGACGGCACAATACTCAAACTATTTGACTTCACAATACTCAATTATTTGACGGCACAATACTCAAACTATTTGACTTCACAATACTCAATTATTTGACGGCACAATACTCAAACTATTTGACTTCACAATACTCAATTATTTGACGGCACAATACTCAAACTATTTGACTTCACAATACTCAATTATTTGACGGCACAATACTCAAACTATTTGACTTCACAATACTCAATTATTTGACGGCACAATACTCAAACTATTTGACTTCACAATACTCAATTATTTGACGGCACAATACTCAAACTATTTGACTTCACAATACTCAATTATTTGACGGCACAATACTCAAACTATTTGACTTCACAATACTCAATTATTTGACGGCACAATACTCAAACTATTTGACTTCACAATACTCAATTATTTGACGGCACAATACTCAAACTATTTGACTTCACAATACTCAATTATTTGACGGCACAATACTCAAACTATTTGACTTCACAATACTCAATTATTTGACGGCACAATACTCAAACTATTTGACTTCACAATACTCAATTATTTGACGGCACAATACTCAAACTATTTGACTTCACAATACTCAATTATTTGACGGCACAATACTCAAACTATTTGACTTCACAATACTCAATTATTTGACGGCACAATACTCAAACTATTTGACTTCACAATACTCAATTATTTGACGGCACAATATTCAAAAACGACTACTTTAACGTTTGGATGGATGGATGTTTGTTACTCGATCACGTCAAAACGGCTTACGGATCCGCAGGAAGTTTGACACAGAGATAGATTTGTTTTTCACAGAGCAAGGGATCGACATGATTTGACACATACATATTAACATTTCCACGTGAACGAAGTCGGGGGCAGCAGCTAGTAAAATCATAGAACAAAACAACATTTAGGTGAGACATCATACTAGGTATAGACAAACGATCGATATTAACAAACATATCGATTAGCTTCGGTATGTAACGAGAAAGATACTTGGACTTATTTGCCCAGCCAGAAATTTTTTAAAAGTATTTTTTCGTTATTTGTCTTAACAAAGGGCAAGATAAAAAGTACCCGAAACCGGCGTGCGTGCATGCAACGACTAATGAATGTTGAGGAAGCGAAAGTGATCTGTCAGGATCGTAGCAAGTGGCACTCCCTGGTCTCTGCCTACCCCTCTGGGATACAGGCGTGAGTTTATGTTATGTTATGTTTTGTTTTAACAATATATTTAAATAAAAGTTGAAAAAAAAGGCACATGCCGAAGTTATAAGAAAGTTTTAGTGCTTAACTAAACCAGTAATCATCGGATACAGACATCAGAAGGACCCATTCGGTTGGCTAACGTGTTAATGCGTTAAAATATCGAATGGAAAGGTAAAATTAACGTTTTTTTTTTCGAATTTCCTTTGATATTGGAAAAAAACTATTGTCGGAGCCAAACTTTCGATATTGTAATATTTCAATATTGACCAAGACTACCTGACACATACTTTTGGCGAGGACCAATCAATCACCGAAGACCGTAAACTCGCGATGTTTTCCTTAGCCGTTAGCGGGTAGTATTTCTAGATTGACATGAAGCTAGCGGTCTACCAACGCCTCACAGTGGGCTGTTCTTACGTGGAGCACGCTGTCTCGCACAATGTAACATTTATTAATATAGTAATAATATGAGTAAAGTTTTGATAAATGTCGTCTGAAGGTTTGACGCATAAGTAATTAAATTAAGTACCTATATTTATTTTTCGTAATATGATTTTTTTTATTCACATTTATTTTAAGTATATTTTTGTTTTGCTATGCATAGTTTTTTATAAAGTTGTTTCCAAAATTATTAATTTTGGAATCAGACATTGTCAACTAAAAACTTAGTAGAGGATAAGGAATCCTTGTCTAAGGAACATATTATGCCTTGAATGTCCGCAATTTTATTGTCTATCAAACCCTCAGACTACATTTATAAAAAGTATACACTTTTTGTTATAATCACAAAAATGTTTAAAACCTTTTAAAATAAAAATTAAAGAGGTTCGAAATTTCGCCGACGCCTGAACTTGCCCATTAGCTCAGTTGGGAGAGCGCCGGCACGGGTAGCCTTAGGTCGCGGGTTCAAATCCCGGCATGGGTGGAATTTTTAGCCTATAAATAGGTTTCTAAAATTGTCCTCAGCACGGTTTAGTGCAAAGAAAATAATATAATCACTAAAAATATTAGATCGTGCGAGCGAGACAGCTTGCTCCGTGGAAGAACAGCCTTAATAGTTCCTGGTTTCAATTTCAGTGACGAGCAAAGCTCGTGCTCGAGCGTGAGCGTGAGCGGACGCGACAGCATAAGCGCGAGCGGACGCGAGGGCGGCCGCAGTCCGCCCAGCGGCGGCGAGGAGCGACTCAGCGCCGCTAGGTGACAACACTGTGCATGCATAAACAGGGATAAACAAAATCCCCATGAATCAATCAATCGATCTCTATTTAGTCACTCACTCGCTCACTCACTCATAAAATCAGTCAGTGAGCCGATAAATCTGTCAAGCAGCCAGCCAACCGCGGGCACAGGTCTCCCCCGCGGCACGCAACTTCTTTCCGTCCTCGGTCGTCCTCACCCAGCCGCCGCCAGCAATCTGCCTCAGATCGTCGGGCCGGCGGGCGTCTTACACTCCGTTTGCCAGCTTGTAATATCGCGAAGCCAAGGAAGGTTCAGAGTTTCAGACTTCACCAATGGGTTGGCCGATATTGGCAAACGAGATATCAAACGAAAGGCGGCGCGAGTGTCACTGGGCTATAAAGCCTCTTAATACACCGCCGTCATAATGACGGCACGGAAAAACAACATGGCAAACGCCGGCTGTCGTATCAACCGGTCAATATCTGTACAACATTTGAATATTTCAGCGTCTACCTGTTGCCGTTATTAATATCGAGCAAACAAATCATGTTTCTTGTATGGGAGCCCCTCTAAAATATTTATTTTATTCTGTTTTTAGTATTCGTTGTTACAGCGGCAACAGAAATACATCATCTGTGAAAAATTCAACTGTCTAGGTATCACGGCTCATGAGATACGGCCCGGTGACAGACGGACAACGGAGCCTTAGTAATAGGGTTCCTTAGAGGTTCTCCGTTTGGCCTGTATGTCCGTATGTATGTCCGTCCGATTATGTCGCGTCTGGCTGAGCCGACGTTTGCTGTTGGTGTCAGGTGGAGCGCGGCGCGGCAGGCCAAGCTGGCGGCGCGCGTGCGCCTGCGCCGGTCCGGCAGCGCCACCGACGATGACGACGTGAGTACCGCAGCGGCGTACGGCGAGGTAATAGGGGTTAAAGTATGAAATTGCCGTTTTATTGCAATAGGTTCTTTGAATTGACATAGAATCTTCATGGTTTGAGGTTTTCGAATGAAACTTTTTTCAAATGGTTTCTATGATGTTCTTTTTTTAAAAAATGTGAAACATTTGAATATCGACTTTCAATTGTTTTTGACAAGAAAGATGGATACTGCGAAAATTCAAGTGATTATGAGGAACCTATTTTTCGTATTTTTTTATTTTATTAATTTGACGCAAGTGAGTCAATATTGTGGGTAAGGTAACGTTAAACCATGCCGCTAATTCCTGGGTAGTTTGACTAGGGTCGGCTTCCACTATCTCTCTTAATTCATCGTTATTCACCTGTGTGGGCGGTCTTCCTCGTGGCTCGTTCTTTAAGTCGAAATTTCCATCACGAAAGCGTTTAAACCAAAATCGCACGGTGCGTTCATTAGTAGACCCCTCTCCAAACGCAGCATTGATATTGCGGGCTGTTTCTGCCGCGTTAGTTCCGCGTCGGAACTCGTATTCAAAAATCACTCGAATTTTCGCAGTATCCATCTTTCTTGTCTAAATTGAATAACAAAAACAATTGAAAGTCGATATTCAAATGTTTCACATTTTTAAAAAAAAGAACATCATAGAAACCATTTGAAAAAAGTTTCATTCGAAAACCTCAAACCATGAAGATTCTATGTCAATTCAAAGAACCTATTGCAATAAAACGGCAATTTCATACTTTAACCCCTAATATTTTGTTCTTTTTGTTGCATTAACTCGTGCCAAGGACAATTTTAAAAACCTATTTAAAGGCTAAAAATTCCGCCCATGCCGGGACTTGAACCCGCGACCTCTGGCTGACCGTGCCAGCGCTCTCCCAACTGAGCTAATGGGCAGGTGCAGGCATCGATGAAATTTCGAGCCTATTTTACAAACTTCTCTGTATTACGTACAGGCAGCGACATCTGGCCGAAGCGATTTACATCACTTTCAATTTTTTATTTTACATTATTTACACAATGAATCAATCAATCCGTGCTCGTCCACTTCTGTCCTCGGCCATCCTCACCTAGCCGCTGCCAGCAATCTACCTCAGATCGTCGGTCCAGCGAGCTAATGGGCGTCGTATTTTTGTCGTGACAGGGAACTTGTATAGTTTCGCCACGTCCGGTCAGCGGTCGCCAGGTCAGAACTTTTTCGCCCCAACGGCCATCAGTTCTCCGAGCTGTGCCCCGCCCACTGCCACTATATCAGAAACTCATCGGTGGGTGGAATTTTTAGCCTCTAAATAGGTTTTTAAAATTGTCCTCAGCACGGGTTAGTGCAACAAAAAGGATATAATTGAAAGGAAAAGTTAAAAAAATCACAGATTTCGTGCCTCACACGACTATTGATAGTCGCACATTGGAAATGAATCAAGTCATAAAATGTCATGTGACAATTGTCGTTCTGACTTTGAGACTTTCTTCAAAAAGGTTAGGTTACAGGGCAATCCCTTAAGCCGATCGTCTTTGTTTTAGGCTCAAATTGTAGCTGACTAAATTGTCCAGAGGAGTTTTGCTCAAATTTTTAATATCATTCTTCGTTTCTCGTAAGGGGATCGCGCTTTTTCGTGAAATCGGGGCCTACGCTGGAGCGAACGAAAAGACATTTTTTATGTCAAAATTCAAAATAAAAGAAATTTTATTCATGGTAACACAGAAACTGTGACTTATTGAACGTTACAAGTAAAAAATTTTTAAATAAAAAAAAACCGACTTCGAAACACTACAGCACTAAAAAGTTACAAATAATTTAAATAATTAGAAGTAGAAGTATGTATACATGTAGGTATTGTAGAAATATAATTTGGAGCCGGTGCCCAGAATATATGTGCTGGTCTTGAAACTGGGCACCGACTACAAATTACTAAAGGATGGGCCCCAATAGGGCTTATTTACTGCTGTCCATTGAAGAGTTCCGTTCTCCATCTCTGAAAGTCTTCATCAGATCTTCACCAAATTAAAATGGGACCAATGGGACGTTATACCTGTTCGAACAAAAAAAGAATTGTCGAAATCGGTTAAGATTTGGCGGAGTTATGGAGGAACATAGCCAAAAATATAAATAAATTAATAACCTCGTCCTTTTTTGAAGTCGGTTAAAAACTAGGTGTCTGTTTCAAAATCTAGCTCATTTGGAGATAAAATGAACAAAAAAAAAAAACGCCAAAGTTACTTTTTTCAAATATGTTCCTTAATTAACAGAGTTTACAAAACCTGAAATGAAAACAAAAACGAAATGGAATGTTGAAATGTGTGTAAACGTGTTGTCAGGCTCGGAGCGGCGCCGGCGAGGCGGCGGCTCGGCTGGCGACGGACGCGGCCGATGCGGAGGACTTGCAGGGGGCGCTGCTGGACTGTAACTACACCGGACTATCTCATCCCAACTACAATGGGCATTGTCCTAAATACTGACAATAATTTTGACTTTAAAATGCGTAGCGTCTGTGAAAAAAATTGCGGCATTTTAAAAGTATAAATAAGCTCAGAAAATATAATTCTGCAGTCATAAATTCATAATACTTATAAGCAATATACGAGTACGTCCCACTATATTGCACAGGCTTTCTCTTAGGGAGAGAGTATGGGGTTAATCACCACGCGTGCCCACCGCGGATTGGCGATTTCAAGCGCTGAGGTATGTGAATGAAAATGAAAAAAAAAAAAATGAAAAACTGTTTGTTTGTTTCAAAAACAACTACATAAAAAAAGGATGAAGCCCTAATTCCCACACTAGGATTCCCTGTGTTGTGGAAACTAGTCCCCTCCGCTTAATGGATGACAATAATAGAATAGAAACTTATAAGAATAGCTGAATAGCTCAGACACTCAGGTTTCCTCGCGATGTTCTCCTTAACCGTTAGCGAGTGGTATTGCTACTATATTTTTACAAATGTACATAACTTGGAAAACAAAGTCATAAGTACTTGCTCGCACTGGGAATCGAACTTGGGTCTCTCGCTTCCGAGTCTAATGTTCTACCCACTAGGCTACCACCGCTCATAATACCTATTCACAGATTTCTTGTATTTTTTCTGAATGACTTTTATTCGACCTTCTCACGTTCGCGTCATTCGTGAATGAAAGTTTTATACTTATATTATATTTTTATATGAAAACAGCAAGATGTTGGCATCTCGGGTACTCTGTAAAAATGAACATAACTTCTTCTATGTCAGCACAGATTACGTTTCTTTTAGTTTTGTTTGTTTTGACGACGTACTTCCGGTTCCGTTGTCTTGGATTCTTTTTTTAGCTTGAACATTCATTAAAGAAGACCCAATTCGAAATATTTGGCCTCACTTTCAAAATTACCTATTTTCTCGAAGAAATATATATACGTAAATCATTTATTTGTACTTATGTACGAAAACACCATTTTTTTTTAGGACAATCCCATTGTAGTTAGAAACATATGTGTCTAAATAGTGTTAAAAATGACCCCACCAATTGTGAGAAGGTGGGCGGGGCGTGTCAATTGTGTGACCAATCGGAGCGAGTTCAGTATTAGCCGGCAATATCGTCTGACCGCCATCTTGCGAGGTACCTAGATATTTCGACGCGTTATACCTACATCACGAAGTCAACGGTTTGACGCTTTTGTATAAAACCAATCATAAGTTACGCTGTCACTTACTATCGCCCAATCAACGTTCACGTCGTCACGCGTGGCGCACAGAATGAACCAATCACAGAGTGATTTACCCTACAGCATATCTTGCGCTCATTTCATTGGTATAGACTAATCGAGAGTGAATTTTGTATCAAGAAATACTTCTATGGTTTTTTTATTCGTATGACAATGCCCGTTAGCAATAACTTGTACACAACACCGTCACTTGGCCCGGTACCGAACTAGGATACACTGTGCTATGGTAACCAGACAAGGACATCGTAACCATGGAACCTTGTTTGCCAACTGAGGCCATTTGTACAAATGTAGTTCGGCGGCCTTCAATGGCAATCGAACCCATGACCTCTGTTTTGTTTACATATAAGTACATCGAAGCTGAATACAATGAAATTTACATACATATGAGCCAAACCTCTCCGAACCTCTTTACAAACTTCTCCGTATTACGTACAGGCAGCGACATCTGGCCGAAGCGATCGTCCTCAGCACGGGTTAGTGCAACAAAAAAAGAATAAAAAAAAATATTTGCCAATAAATTTATCACAGTACAATGGTAGTTTCCGCACCTGAAGGAGTCGGTCGCATCAGAGTTGTGAATGACCGAGGCGCTTTCGCGCGCGCAGGCGCGGCGCTGCGGGCGGCGCTGGCGGCGGCGGCGGCGCGCGGGGCGCGGCTACACGCAGACGCCGCGCTCGCCCGCGCCGCGCTCGCCCGCGCCACCGACACCGCGCACCGGTGAGTCGCCACCCTTGCTATTCATAAGCAGCCCATATGCGTCCCACTGTAGGGCACTAGTCTTGTTCTGGTAAAATTGACAATTTTTTTTTCAACATTTACTCTATATGTTTTTAACGTGTTAGATTATGACCTGGACAAGAACAATTTAAAAACCATTGTTATGGTCGCCCGATCGGGTCCTTTAAAATGCTACAGATTAAACCGTGATGAGAATGGCCCCTTACTATTCTGACGACTTCGATGTCACCCTGTGGATAAGCCGATGCTGAGGCGAGCATTCTCCCGCAGTATGGGCCAAGCGGTGGCGGCGCACGAGGCGGGCGCCGTGTCCCTGTGCGCCGCGCTGCGGGCGGCCGACCGCGCGCTGGAGGCCTACGACGTGCTGCTGGCACTCGCCGAGACCAAGGCCGGGGGGCCGCAGGTGAGGGGGGGGAGGCCTATGAAGTGCTCCTTGCGCTCTCTGAGACCTAGGCCAATTGTACCTGCCCGCACTCGGAATCGAACCTGGGTCTCTCGCGCCGAGTCCAACGTTCTACCCACTAGGCTACCACCGCTTGTCGCTATAACGATGGCGATGTCCAAGTTTCTCATATTGGGACAAATTGGCTCTGACGTGAGTGGCAACTAAAACACTTTTTAGTGTAAGTTCTCCATTGTAGAGTGTACCTTATAGATAGTTTATTGTTATGTCCTATAGCGCTCGGCGGCGGAGCGCGTGGCGCGGCAGCTGCTGGCGCGGCTGGCGGCGGGCGGAGGCGCGCGTCTCGGCGAGCCGCTGCTGCCGCCCGGGCCCTGGCTGCTGCACGACGCCAGGTACTACCGAACGCCATTTCCTGCATCGCGCAAGCTAAGTTTCTTTTGGCTAGCATAAATGTCTACAACAAAATCCTGGTCACGGCTCACACTGTATTTATGATATTTATTTATTTAACCAGGTAAACTAGCGAAATAGCATTAGCATTAATACCTACAACAAAATGCGGGTCACGTATTACACTGTATTTATCATATTCGTCTATTTAACCAGGCCAATTAGAGAAACAGCATTTCAAGCAGCAGCAAATTTTTTTTAGCAAAAATACCTACAAAAAAATGCGGGTCACGATCAAACTGTATTTGTCATATGCCAGGCATCGCGCAAGCTAAGTTTCTTTCTTTTCTTGGTATATCGCACGCAAATTCCTAGACCGCGCGAGCAAAATTTTTTATAGTATAAATACGATGTCAAAGACATTTTGGTTGCATCGCGACGCCGAACGTTGCACAACCAAATTTTTTTTAGCATAAATACAACAATGCACCAAACCCAAATTTCTACATCGCGCAAGCAAAGTTTCTTGCGCAGTTAGCATAAATATAGGGAAATTTAAGTACACTACTGCCAGCGCCGGGAACATCGTGTAAGATGAGTTTCTTTTTCAGCTAGCGTAAATAGAAAAATACAATTTCATAATCGCTTCACCGCTGCATGACGCCAAGTAACGACAGCTCCCAATGTGGAGTGTATTCCTACATTCCGCAAGCAGTTTCTTTCTGAGTTAGCAGAAATGCAAAGTGAATTAATTTACCACACGCTCCAGGGTGTACACTAATGTGGGTGTGCTGTAACTCGACTCTCTAGCGCGGAGGAAGGCGAAGCTTGGTCGGAGGCGGCCGAGGCGGCGCTGCGCGCGCAGGCGGCGCGGCTCAAGCGCGACACGGCCCAGCTGCGCGCGCACCACCCGCCGCCCAAGATGTTCTCCTACCACGGTAACCACCGACTTGATCTGCCTGCATGGTAACCACCGACATGTTCTCCTACCACGGTAACCACCGACTTGATCTGCTACCACGGTAACCATTCTCCTACAACGGTAACCAACTTGATCTGCCTGCATGGTAACCACCAACATGTTCTCCTACCACGGTAACCACCGACTTGATCTGCTACCACGGTAACCATTCTCCTACAACGGTAACCAACTTGATCTGCCTGCATGGTAACCACCAACATGTTCTCCTACCACGGTAACCACCGACTTGATCTGCTACCACGGTAACCATTCTCCTACAACGGTAACCAACTTGATCTGCCTGCATGGTAACCACCAACATGTTCTCCTACCACGGTAACCACCGACTTGATCTGCTACCACGGTAACCATTCTCCTACAACGGTAACCAACTTGATCTGCCTGCATGGTAACCACCAACATGTTCTCCTACCACGGTAACCACCGACTTGATCTGCTACCACGGTAACCATTCTCCTACAACGGTAACCAACTTGATCTGCCTGCATGGTAACCACCAACATGTTCTCCTACCACGGTAACCACCGACTTGATCTGCTACCACGGTAACCATTCTCCTACAACGGTAACCACCAACTTAATCTGCCTGCATGGTAACCACCAACATGTTCTCCTACCACGGTAACCACCGACTTGATCTGCTACCATGGTAACCACCAACATGTTCTTCTACCACGGTAACCACCGACATATTCTCCTGCCACGGCAACCACCATGTTCTCCTACCATGGTAACCACCATGTTCTCCTACAATGGTAACCACCAACATATTCTCCTACCACGGTAATCACACTAATCACCAACATATTCCTACCACAGTAACCACCAACTTGTTCTCCAACATAAATTCTTTGAATGTTCCAGACGGGGAGGAAGAGTTGCCAAGTGCGCCGGCGTCGGCCGGTAACATGGCGGAGATGGAGGCGGCCGTCGCCGCGCAGGTCGGCCTCACACTTGCTTCGTAACTCATGTATTGTCTACAAAACGTGTTTTGTGGTGATTCGAAGTCTTCAAGTGTACCTACTGCCACTCTCGGGACTTCAAATTCATATGTACAGAATTTACACGTGTAAAATATTTTACACATTTGCAGAATCTACACATGTAATTTCTGTAAATATGAATGTGGTGGCAATTTGCATTCCAGACAGTAATAGCAATGACCTCAGCGCTTAAAATTGCCTATCCACGGTGGGCACGCTCGCTAATTAAGCCCGTAGTCTGTCTCCTAAAGAACGCCTGTGCCCTTCAGAGGTATATGGGCTGCATTGCACTGCAGCGGGCTGGTCACTTATGCCGAAGAACCGATAGTCTTTTGGGTGCAAAGGTTCTCGAGTGGAGGCCACGAGCTTGCAAACGCTGCGTAGAACGCCCACCGGCTCGCCGGACTGACGACTGAGGCAGATTGCTGGAAGCGGCTGGTTGAAGATGGCCGAGGACTGAAAGAAGTAGCGTGCTTTGGGGGAGGCCTATAGGGACGAAAACAGGCCGGTTCATTTATAACTGGAATGGCGTGTTGTAGGAGATCGCGGCGGCGCGAGAGGAGCGTTGCGATGCGTTGGCGGCGCTGGCTGCGGAGCGCGCCCGCTGTCACCGCCTGGAACAAGCTCTGGCCCAACTAGAGGTGTGTTCATATAATAAGAGATTGCTTTAAATAAACTAACATCTTTACCGTTGCAAGCCAAGATATTATGTACGTTAGAAAAAATATCAGACTTCGAAAATTTTAGTAGTCATCATAATTTTAAAAAACCTGCTTTGCGACTTCTGGCTAACCGTGCCAGCGCTTTCCCAACTGAGCTAATGGGCAAGTGCAGGCATCGGCGAAATTTCGAACCCCTTTACAAACTTCCCTGTATTACGTACAGGCAGCGACATCTGGCCGAAGCAATTTACATCACTTGCAGCCCCGAGTAACCCACTTTTTAGCCTCTAAATAGGTTTTTAAAATTGTCCTCAGCACGGGTTAGTGCAACAAAAACAATATAGTCATCATAATTTTAATACTAAATTGTCATTTCCACGATTTAGACTTGCAAAAGTTAATACATCATTTATGGGAGATAATGGGACACTGTGGTATAACTCTAATATAACTTGAGGATTCTTATTGTAGAACATAAGTGAAGTTAGTTACATCATTTCTAACACGACTGGGCCGATTTTTACTATCACTGATTTGTTGGATTTCTTTCCGCCTCGAATAGCAGAATAACTATTACAACTTGGGAAAAATTAACGAAAAATAATTTGAACCCGAGGTGGTATGAAACTCGCGTAGCAAATAATAGCACACTGGTATGCTTGTGTCGACAGAGCCGCCAGGCGCCGCCCTGGCTGGAGGGATCCTCAGAGACGCAGCTCTGAGCCAACGGCGCCATTCTGCTGGTTTGGCAGGACTACAGCTTCTAGGCTACACTGCTACAAGGGTGAAGCGACCTCACAAATGACGGAACTAGTCTGAGACGTCACTCAGAGGCGGCAGCGCTCTCTTGCTGCTTTGGAGAAAGTACAGAATCTAGGTAACCCTAGAAGTATGTCAAGAGGGAAAAGAAAATATATGTACATTTATATGTACTAGCTTCCCCAGTTGAAGTCTTGGGTCTTGGCAGAATATAGTTGCATCAGGGGCAGCGTCGCCAGGCGTCCCGTATTTCCCGTCACGTCCCATATTTCAGGCATAATTTTAAACGTCCCGCCGGGACAGACTGTCCCGTATTACTCCGTTAGTACGCCGGATTTGATAAAGAGCGAATTAATGGCCGTTTTGAACTATGATTATAGCTGCATTGAATTTGACATATATGTAAAATCAAACAAAGTTATGTGAAGACGTGCACGATCTTCTTTAAAATATAACTATTAACTAGCAATAAAAACAACGTAAAATACGTGTTTTCCATTTGTCCCGGGGGAAAATGTAAAATCCCTTTTTTGCCAAAATGAGCATTTGTCCTTTACAATATCAAACAACATCTGGCAACCCTAATCAGGAGCCTAATTATGCGCACCAGATCCTGTCGGAATCCTGACGTTTGCGATAGCAATTAGTGTGAAGTTTGACAGTTAGACGATTGGAATCGCTCAGGATTTGGTGCGCGTAATATGGGTGTTCTAACTGACATAACCGGTGGTAGCGCGGTTAGTAAACGCTTGCGCATTCAACAGGTCTTCGGTTCAAATCCCGGCGCATGTACCGATGACTTTGTTTTCTAAGTTACGTACATTTGTGAATTTGTAGGAGCAATGCCACTCGCTAGCCGTGAAGGAAAACGTCGCGAGGAAACCTTAGTGTCTGAGGTGTTCACATACCTCGGCGCTTGAAATTGCCAATCCGCGGTGAGCACGCGTGGTAATTAAGCCCATACTCTCTCTCTGAGAGAAGGCCTGTGCGGGACGTATAATTTGCTGCCTTATAAGTGACGCAATTACCTTCTGGCAAGAGTTCAATTTCTAGTCGCTGTTCGGATCGTTGCCGGCTGCGGCTGCATGAGGATGACCGAGGACAGAAAGAAGTGGCCTTGGAGGAGGCATTTATTGATTGACTATTCAGACATGAAGCTACCTCTCAACTGTGGGAACTATAACCCGTGAAAAAGGGAGATATTGGAACCTCAGTAAATAATCTCCCGACACAATGAAGTGGGATGCACAGGATGTGCTGTGCTGTGGTTACCAAGCAAGGAATAAAATAACAAGGACAATCCAACGTCACGATGTTGTTTATAATAACGCGATTTCTTAAAACACTCCTTAAATGCCGTGAGTTTAGAGAAACTCAAGTGTTTTAGAGGAATCGTATCTTTTTTTTTTTACTTTTTTTTAACCTAAACTAGTATTTGTGATGAAAGTTAAGTTAACAGCAACAAAGCCAAAATTGAAATTCTTTTCCAACGTTGAACGGAATTAATCACAGTACTCCAGTATAGTTTGTGTGTTAGTTTGTACGCGCGCCAAGTCGCGGGCGCAGCTAGTGGATCCATCGGCAGATAAGCATGGAGCCGTTTATACAGGGTGTGAAACATCGCCGTGTACATTTTCACAAAAAAGAAAAAACAGGTGCTTAATCTGGTAACTTAAAATCAAACGGTCTTATTTATCAAAACTACAAACTTATTTATCAAAAATTCCTTACGTCAAGCACGCCGATTAAAATATTCTGTGGTGGTCATTGTACAAGGAAAAGATTATTTTATAAATACAGTTTTAGAGGAATCGTGTTTTATAAATAAGGCTGAAAGAATCAAAATTCAAAACAGCAACTGCGATTCAATGAAACGTTCGGTGAATGAACCACGTCTCATTTTCGAATGTATATGGGAATTGTTACACCCTGTATGTTTACGGGTTTGGCTAGCGAAGAATCGTCAATGATTCATACGGGCACTATACTGATGATTATCTAAATTGAACTCTGTCTATACGACAAAACGGTCCAAAGTTCAGTGCAAAGCTTAACCTGCCGTGTAATTACATAAAGAATAACAATCCTACTATATACACATTTATATTATAATAAATTAATGTTATAAATTTGAATATTTGTGAAGATGTCTGGATGTTTGTTACTCAATCGCGCAATAACGGCTGAACGGATTTACAAGAAACTTGGCGTACAGATAGACAAAGACCTGAATCGAGACATAGCATACTTGGTATCCCGGTAATGCGTTCCCGTGGGATAATATTTATTTTAAGTTTAAATTAGATGGCGTTGTGCGAGCGAACGTTGTGTTTTAAAAACAGAAATCGTATAAACGGATTCAGTGGCGGTTACGAAGTTCGCCGGGAAAGCGAGTAAATAATAATTTTCGCGTGTCTATTGAACCAGTCAATTTAATTGTAAGCCGAAGATAATATATTAGTCCATAGAATTAATGTACAGAATATACAAATAACAATGTAGATAGAGAATTTATTGTAGCTGTAATGAAATGCGAAACTAACTAGTCTTTACTTAAGTGCTTTTTCTCTTCTCTGTGGAGTTTACTAGATTTAATTTTACTGCTATGGAATGTCCTCTAACCAGTATAATTGGAGCCCTGAGAACTAGGCCAGACGCCAAATTACGCGCACCGAATCGTTCTTGGACGATTGGAATCGGTCAGGATTTGATGCTTAATATAGGAGCTGTTCATACAATGCAGGGCCTGTTTAGTAAAACAACAATTCGTGGTTTATTATGACAATTCTATATACATTGCGTAACAGAGTATTTTTTTCCGTGTAGCGCCGGATTAAGAATACTAAGTACTAATAGAATACTAGGACAATACAAAAAAATCAATTACCAATTAGCAGCGTCTTCCTGAGATTCCAACCGCACACTGCGATCGCCAACCCGCCTGCCGAGCGTGGCGATTATGGCAAAACCCTTCATGGTTATGAAAACCACGAAGGAGGCCTGTGTCCTGCAGTGGCCGTCAAATGGCTGATGATGATGTTGCTGATGAACTGAGTTTTTACGGTTCCGTACCCAAAGGGATAACGGACCCTATTACTAAGACTTCTCTGTCCGACTGTCTGTCTGCCTGTCCAGTGGCCTAATTACGCTCACCAAATCCTGAGCGATTCCAATCGTCTAACTGTCAAATTAGTATGGAATTTGATAGTTAGACGATTGGAATCGCTCAGGATTTGGTGAGCGTAATATAGGGGCAGGCTGTATCTCATGAACCGTGATAGCTAGGCAGTTGAAATTTTCACAGATGATGTACAAATACTGAAAACAGAACAAAATAAATATTTAAGGGGGCTCCCGTACAACAAACTTTGTCTAAAGACAGCGCTCGCCATCTAGCGGCCATCTATGTAATCTTCACAGCGCCGATGTCATGTCGTTAAATGTCAATGTTAAACGCTTCTTGTTGGTTTCTATAGATGGCGCTGTTCTCAATGTACCTTATCTATCTTGTCTCGATCTTTGTCTAATGTTGTATAGATAACGTTACGGAACCCTTCGTGCGCGAGTCCGACTCGCACTTGGCCGGTTTCTATTCTTGTAAATCTGTGAGTTGATCGACTTTGCAATGTACGTCGAATTGTGATAGTAACCTATGAATTGTAGCTATGAAACAGCCCCTGGTGGTTTCAGAAAGGTCCGGTGAAACTTGATGTACTAAGCGTCCGTTTGTTTAATTGTACTGTTGGTAGTTTTAATGTGGTTTATGTATGTGCATGTATGTAAATGTTTATGTTTTAGACTATCGGCTACAATTTCGTGGCTTTGTCTGAATCACCTTATATTCGTTTTCATGTTCTAAATAACAATTCACTTCAATTAGATAGAATACTGTAATTGTATCGGCCGTACCAAAATATGTTACGTTCGAATTAATTTGTTCGTTAGGTGCGTTCACACGCGGATGATTACTCGACACCCAGCGCGCCCGTTCCGCTGTCAATTAATTTATTATTGTTTTGTTTAAACAAATCACAATCACTGTACAGTAACCGTACATTTTTAACTTCCAAATTATACTATGATAAAATTAAATATTTAAGAACGTTTAAACTTGTACAAAGGCACAGAGGGAATCAAGCAACTCGTGTAACCCATTTACATTTCGAAATAAATAACGTCGCCTGCGCGCTTTAAGTGTGCGATGGAAAAAGCCAGTTGCGATTGCGCGCTCACAGCTCCCTAACATGTCCCAAAATTTATAACATTTTTTATTACAATACCTATAACAGTTTGTCTTAAATTAACATTAAACATATTATTTCCCCATTCTCCAACCAAGTATGGCATCCGTGGTTATCGGAAACGCGACGCGAAACACGAGTGTAAAATCATAGGCGCTACTTGTCCAATCGCCGTTGGACGGCCCCCCTATAATTTCAAACCATAATTAACAACATTTTTAAAAAAAGAGCGGGTACAAACTTGACAAACAATTACTTGTGTCCTGCGACATTGTGTTGTCCTTAGTTAATAAAGATTACGTGCGTGCCTCTGTAAGGGCAATATAAGAGTGGGTTCTTATAAAATAAAAAATCACAGTAAAGATTATACATCAAGTTTGTTGCGCGTTGCTAATCAGATACATCCACCAGATACATTTTCTGCATATTTTACATTTTACACTGTAACATTTTAAAATTTTAATAATTCATATGTTAGTGTAGGTATTTGTTTTGCTGCTGTAAGTACGTATTGTCTGTGTTCTGTTTTTGGTTTGATTATGTAAATATGGGTCATGCAGCCTTAAATAAATGTTTATTTATTTATTTCTACTTTGTAAAATACATATGGCAACTGAAAAAGTTTATCTATCCGTCATAGCGTGAGCGGGAAGAAGATTGATTTGCGCATTGAATTGACACGGTAAATAAAAAAAAATATTAGGGGTTAAAGTATGAAATTGCCGTTTTATTGCAATAGGTTCTTTGAATTGACATAGAATCTTCATGGTTTGAGGTTTTTGAATGACACTTTTTTCAAATGGTTTCTATGATGTTCTTTTTTTAAAAAATGTGAAACATTTCAATATCGACTTTCAATTGTTTTTGTTATTCAATTTAGACAAGAAAGATGGATACTGCGAAAATTCGAGTGATTATGAGGCACCCATTTTTCGTATTTTTTTATTTTATTGATTTGACGCAAGTGAGTCAATATTGTGGGTAAGGTAACGTTAAACCATGCCGCTAATTCCTGGGTAGTTTGACTAGGGTCGGCTTCCACTATCTCTCTTAATTCATCGTTATTCACCTGTGTGGGCGGTCTTCCTCGTGGCTCGTTCTTTAAGTCGAAATTTCCATCACGAACACGTTTAAACCAAAATCGCACGGTGCGTTCATTAGTAGACCCCTCTCCAAACGCAGCATCGATATTGCGGGCTGTTTCTGCCGCGTTAGTTCCGCGTCGGAACTCGTATTCAAAAATCACTCGAATTTTCGCAGTATCCATCTTTCTTGTCTAAATTGAATAACAAAAACAATTGAAAGTCGATATTCAAATGTTTCACATTTAAAAAAAAAAAGAACAAGATAGAAACCATTTGAAAAAAATTTCATTTGAAAACCTCAAACCATGAAGATTCTATGTCAATTCAAAGAACCTATTGCAATAAAACGGCAATTTCATACTTTAACCCCTATTACATTGAACGAATACAATAAATGACAAAGAAAAAAACGGAAGTGCTTGTTGCACACTCTCGCGCTAGTCGCAGTTTGCGGAGTGTGCAGCGACTTGTATTTACTAATGTCGCCACACACTCGCATCAAGGTGAGAAAGAAAGTGAAAGTGAAAATATTTTATTTACCACACAACAACAACCAACTCTTCGCAACGACTAGAGCGGACGTCGAGTAATCATCTGCGTCTATACTGATGTAACTATTGTCTACGTGAAAGACGCTTGTATTGTGAAAAAAACGCAGCTTTTGCCTATCGCTGGCTTATGGCCGTTAACACGAAGTTGTTTGCTACGGCGGTCTGAGGCATTGCGTCGAAATAGTGTCCACAGTTGAACTTTTGAAACTTTATATTCCATCTAACCCCTTCTTACCCACGGTCCACCTCCTGAGACCACCTGGGCGGACCATGGATTTTTTTTTACAACGGACCACCTTTATTCATCTGGGTGTTCGTTGGAAAATCTCCAAAGTCTGAGGTGGACTGTCACTAATAAAAAATAGAAATGTTTTATCAGAGAGGTGAACCGTTGTAAAGAAAAAATCCCGCGGTTCACCCGGTGGTCTCAGGTGGTGGACCGTGAGTAAGAAGTATTTATAACAGATTGTTAGAAGCGCGAAGTTTCTTAACGCAAGCTAAAATCTGTCACAAATAAAAGGTGTCACAAATTTCAAAAGCTCGCTTGTAGTGTTTAATAAAGCCAAGTCGAGGGATCTTGACTAGCAAACGTGTTCGTGTGAACGGCCGTCAATGGTGCTAAGATGGTGGTACGAAAATTATTGTAACTAATAAATGAGGAAATAAACTAATTCATAACTATTTATTCTGGAAGTTTTATTGTGGGCTCTCTAGATAATATGTATTGACCGATTGTTTCCAGTAGTCTCCACTAGCCTTGTCTCCCGGGGTGACAGCTGGGACTTGTCTTCCCGGTTGTCAATTCGTGCCGTCTGTTCCCTTTGGGGGCTGACTAGAGAGGACAACTGGGAAGTCTGTTTCTCAGTTATCACCGGGGCCGGGGCGGGGGTGACAATTGCTTACAATGGTGAGATCTTAGCTGTTTAATTACAGATTGAGGTCATGGGTTCGATTTCTACTGCGGGTCGCCGTACCTTTGTACAAATGGCCTCCTAGTTTGGGACCAGGTCAAGTGATTGTGTTGTGTGGAAGTTATTATTATTATATTGATTGTTTTCTTGAACACAGAACCAATTAGTTTTTTTTTTACACAGAATAGAATCAGTTCTAGTATTCAAGTTTCTCATTTTTATTTGAAGGAACCTATTATCTTCCTTAAAATTCTATTCTTAAATGCAGTGTGTCCAATATTATAAATGAAAGAAAACAAATAGTTTCATAAAAAAAATATTTATTACTAAAAAAAAATATTGTAATAATTAAAGATTTCAGTATAAAATTCTTATAAAACGCTATCAACTCTACCGAGGTTCGTTGGCAAGACCTGATCCGATAGAAAACTTGCAGGACTACTTCTAGGTTTCAAGCGGCTTGCCATAGTCACTATAGGCCTCGGCTTGCCTCGGGCGGCAGCTTGCCCCAGTCACTAGGCCTCGGATGGCTTGCCCCAGTCACTAGGCCTCGGACGGCTTGCCCCAGTCACTAGGCCTCTGGCGGCTTGCCAGTCACTAGGCCTCTGGCGGCTTGCTCCAGTCACTAGGCTTCAAGCGGCTTGGGACAGTCACTAGTCTCCAAGCGCCACTTCAAGCGGCTTGCCACTCTCACTACGCTTGAAGTGCCTCGTCGCAGTCACTAAACTTCAAGCGGCTCGTCACAGCCGGCAGTGTTGAAGCGGCTCGCCCCGCGTCTAAGCCTCGGTGGGCTTGGCGCGGCGGCGGCGCGGCTGCGGCAGTCGCAGGTGCACGGTGTTGACGTGCAGCTTGGCGCTGTTGGACTGCGAGAACGCCTTACCGCAGTGCGCGCACGGGTACGGCTTGGCGCCCGTGTGGACCTGCGGCCCGGCACAGACACATTCTATTTTATTTTATTGTTAAAAGATGTACAAAACAGCACTGTAGACACAGCATTATAATTAAATTATGATAGCGTATTTGTCAAACTATAACGCCAAATATATGTACATACATCATGACAGACTTTGAAGCAACTAATATACTTAAAATACCTAAAAAAAAATGTTTTTTCGAAAATACAACATATTGAAAGCTACATATTAATCGGGACATTGTGTTAATAATTTGGACAATTTACATTTAAAAGTTTGCAGCGAGTCGTGATAGACGTAGGTATGTCTATCACGACTCGCGTGCGTGCGTGCGTGTGTGTGTGTGAAAGCCGCCTCACCCGCACGTGTCGGTTGAGCGCCGCCTTGCTCATGAAGGCCTTGGGGCACGCCGAGCATGTGAAGGGCCGCTCGCCCGTGTGCCCGCGCCTGTGGATCTGCCAATATTAAAGTGGAGGATTGACTAAAGTAGCCTAAAAAATTTACATTGAAAATTACTTCGGCCAGATGTCGCTGCCTGTACGTAATACAGAGAAGTTTGTAAAGAGATTCGAAATTTCGCCGATGCCTGCACTTGCCCATTAGCTCAGTTGGGAGAGCGCTGGCACGGTTAGCCAGAGGTCGCGGGTTCAGAGAGAGAATTTATGTAAGGTGGGTTTCAATAAAATAATAAATAGTTTTATAATAGGTTTCAATAAAGAATTATTTGCAGCTGCTCGTAGAGCAGAAACTTTGTTTATAAATTCCATTCCACGAAACGAGCTCCCAAGAAAAATCGTCCATGTGCGTGCGCCCATTGGTTCATGCGCGTGACCTTCAATAGCCACTGCATTAAGTCTAAAAACAGACCTGTTTATTAATGAAATATTTGACGTTTACTTTATCTTTGTTACCAGTATAGTATTGTAAAAATATGATAATTCTAAGGTAGAGTGGACTTCATCGCCGGCTAAACCTTTTGTTATTGTTAACCTGCCCTAAGTACAACTACCCTATGAAGCGGACCGTCTTCGCTTGGTTTCGCTTATCTCTAGCCGCGCGCATTAAACCATGTGATGCGAGTTCGACTCGTGGAACGGAGTATAGTTCTTTTTACTATTTTCGTAATGACGAGTGGAACCACCGATATTCCGCTGTATTTGAGGATTTATAACATTCTGTAATAGTTATATCGAGTAAGAACAGCACATTACCTGCAACTGCTCGTAGATCCGGAACCGTCTGGGGCAGAGGGCGCAGGCGTGCGGCTTCTCGCCGCTGTGGACTCGCTGGTGGTACGACAGTGTCGCGTTAGACTGCACGAGGGACAAGGGGCGACGCCTCACATTATTCATCATCATCGTCAGCCACTTGACGCCCACTGCAGGACATAGGCCTCCCTCGTGGTTTTCATTACCATGAGGGGTTTTGCCATAATCGCCACGCTCGGCAGGCGGGTTGGCGATCGCAGTATGCGGTTGGAATCTCAGGAAGACGCTGCTGCCCGTCTCCTGGTTATTGATTTCCTTAGTCGCCTTCTACGACATCCATGGAAGGAAATGGAGTGACGCTATTCTCAATCCGGCGCCACACGGCGTCAGCATCATTAATCAGTTAATTAATTTATTATTTGCCAAGCTTGGCGATTATGGCAAACCCCTGCTTGGTCAGAAACCATGGGGGAGGCCTATGTCCTGCAGTGGGCGTAAAATGGCTGATGATGATTATTCATATGACTGTTTTTCTGACCCTACAAGTCATCACTGTCGCGTAACGCAACTTCAAAAGGTTGATAATACATTACTACTCTTTGTTGCTCACCATACATAATAATTTTAGTGGGAAATCACTTATTTATTACAAGACGATAGAGAAACAACAACGGGTGGGGCTGTGTCGGGTTACACGGCCGTTGGTTTAACTTGAAGCGTCTATAAGAATTAAATTTTAGCTCAATGTGTTGCGCTGCTCTGGCGCCATCTAGCGGCGCGAGTCAACAGGATCTGAGTAATGGCTATTTTGCTCTACTCAACGATATATGAATTAATTGCACACGACACGTAGTTACAGAGTTACAACCCTCACCGAGGCGACATGTTTTTGTTGCATGCGGTTTTAGCAAGTGGCCCCCTGCTACCGAACTAAAAGACATTTCGCGTCAAAACCATAAGCATTATGCGGAAAAAATTGTTCGCTGTTTTTAACACGAGGTCGCGTTTATCGCTCAGGAACTCATCGAGATAAAAATCTAAAGTCTGTCTGTCCATCGAGCTAAGAATTACAGCAACTTATCGATCAAAAAATCGATCTAAGTCTGATCAGCGAGCTACAAATTACAGCAATTTATCGAGCTAAAAATTTATATAAGTCTGTCCATTGAGCTAAAAAGCACAGCAACTCATTGAGTTGAAAATCTATCTAAGTCTGTACATCGAGCTAAGAAGCACAGCGACTCACCGAGCACTTGGTCCCGCAAAGTTCGCAGATGTAGTCGCGCGTCCTGGCTGGCGCCCCGGCTGGCGCCCCGGGCGCGGAGGGCGCCGGCGGCAGGTGCACGCGCCGGTAGTGCGCCGAGTACGCGCGCACGTCCTTGCACGTTACGCCACACTGACGGAGAGACAATGGAAAACGGTGGAGTTTCTTTGAGCCTTCGTGTTTAGGGAAGTTAGTGTGACTAAAAAGCTTTCGATTACAATGTGTTTTGGAGACAAATATTATGTTTCTCCGGGGATTTTTTTTCACTACGTACATACTTTTTCATTGTAAGTTTTATTTATGTCCCTTGTTTCTTGTGCATAAGAAGCCTATATACGTCCCACTGTAGGGTGAGAGTATGGGCTTAATCACCACGATTGCTCACCGCGGATTGGTGATTTCAAGCGCTTAGGTATGTGAATATCTCAGACACTCAGGTTTCCTCACGATGTGTTTCTTGTGCGCAATAAAGATTATTCTTATCTTATATACTGACCAGATTTATAGTATCTAGATTTAACTGATTTATTTAAGTAAGGCTCAATTAGCTGTTATCAGCGCCTTAACACAAAATGTAATATGTAGCATATGCCTTACAGTGGGCTACATTAATGGACAGGTAAGACAAAGAGCAAAAACATAACTCCAAGCCTTATTTTGGATGCGGTAATCAGAGACTCCACGCCATTCTATACTTGGGTCTATTCGCTGTGCTAACAACACACCCGTTTAAAATCTTACATTAGACATCTCAAATTTACATGCACGGAATTTACACTTGTAAAATGCGCATTCTTACAGGAAAGAAAACCCATCTTCCCGGATAACTATTTTTGCGCTGGGCAATTCAAATTCATATTTACGGACTTTACACCTGTGAAACATGTAATAGTGTTACCTCGTCGCAGACTCGCGCGCCGCTGCTGCGGTGTGCCGCCAGATGTCTGCGCAGCGCCGCGTCGCGCGGGAAGCTCTCGCCGCAAATCGTGCAGTGCTTGCTGCGACGCGGGAGAGCATACTGTCATATTCGCGCTCGCACGTGTATATTGACAGCTTAGGGGCTACCCGGAGCGAAGAGGCGCCACCAATGGAAAAGAACATATCTTCTTTCATAATAAAAATCATACCTTGTGTTCCATATTATATTCAAATGCCATCTGTATATGTACTTGTGGAATGCAATAAATTATTGAGTAGTGTTTGTTTATAAGCAGCCTATATACGTCCCGCTGTAGGGCACAGGCCTTCTCTCAGTGTTTGTTTATGTATTGTTTTTAAATTTGCCTTTTATTTAAAAAAATATGAAAGATGGCATATTTTACTTAGTTCTTAATTTATTAAAAGTAGTACAAATATTATGTAAAACTGCAGCACTTCTTTAAACTACTCGTAAATATGTATTGAATTAGTAACTGTTTACAGTGTCGATCTGTCTTATACGCACTGTAATCTGGGTGATTTGAAAGCCGCGGTTATGTAATTAATAATAAAAAATGGCGCCAATTTAGACTATTACTTATAAATATAGGCGTAAATACTTAAATCTTGTGTTGAGAAATCTTGTCTCAAAAAATGCGCGAACTAGTACCGCCTCTTCGTCTATCAGAACAGTGACCCGCGGCGCGCATACACCGCTCTGAGTTTAAGGCGAGTTATTTTTGCAGTGCCTTTAAAAAAATAAACAAACTAGTGTATAGCTATTGTTAAGGTACGCTCATGTTGCTATGGCTTCCAAACCACCCAAAGTTCACGGTGTACAAAAAAAAAACTAAGTTTTTACAAAAATTCAACGTGATCAGGGAGCTATTACGGTTCAACAGATAAAGTCCTTCATCGGTTAGATGGGCGTCGGAGGCATAGTTACAAACTCCCTTGGGTTCCGGAGCTCTACAGAACTCACTCCATTTCCCCGATGACCTCCTCCGAATGTTTGGAGGAGGTCCGCAGATGCACGGCGAGCGCCTGCTCCGAGCTGAACTGCAGCGCGCAGGGTTCGCATCGCACGCCCGCCTCACACCCGCCCTCCTGCCGGGAAGTGGGGTGGCGTCAATACGCGATACACGATCACAATATACATACTAAAAAATGACAGCGAACCCCTGAGGGGGGGTTTGTCGCTGTAAGCGTTCATCATCATCATCATCATACAGCCACAAGTCCACTGCTGGACATAGGCCTCCTCCATGGATTTCCAAAAAGACCGGTCGGAAGCGGCCTGCATCCAGCGTCCTGTCTTTCTTGTGGCTGGTCGTCCTACGCTGCGCTTGCCGATATGTGGTCTCCATTCGAGAACTTTTCGGCCCCATCGGCCATCAGTTCTGCGTGCTATGTGCCCCGCCCACTGCCACTTCGACTTACTAATCCGCTGGGCTATGTCGACGACTTTCGTTAGTCACAACAAATTAAACAACTGCACAATGACTATATTCTTTTTGTTGCACTAACCCGTGCTGAGGACAATTTTTAAAACCTATTACCTAAACCTGTACGTAATACAGAGAAGTTTGTAAAGAGGCTCGAAATTTAGCCGATGTCTGCACTTGCCCATTAGCTCAGTTGGGAGAGCGCTGGCACGGTCAGCCAGAGGTCGCGGATTCAAGTCCCGGTATGGGTGGAATTTTTAGCCTCTAAATGGGTTTTTAAAATAAACACTGAGCAAACCAGTGTTAGCAATGGTGGTCTTAGAATAGTAGTAGATGCACTATAAAATTGGGAGATTTGAAAAAGGAAAATTGGTAGATCTACCTATGCTATAAATGTAGTTGAGAAGATTTATAAGAATTTGTTAAGTCCGTATGAAAATTACGTCAATTTTGTTGCGAACGCGGCGCTGAGGAAGGCGGCGGCGCACAGCGTGCAGGCGTGTATACCGTGTAGTGTCCGCTAGTCACCCTTGCCCTGTGTATACCGTGTAGTGTCCGCTAGTCACCCTTGCCCTGTGTATACCGTGTAGTGTCCGCTAGTCACCCTTGCCCTGTGTATACCGTGTAGTGTCCGCTAGTCACCCTTGCCCTGTGTATACCGTGTAGTGTCCGCTAGTCACCCTTGCCCTGTGTATACCGTGTAGTGTCCGCTAGTTACCCGCGTCCGGTGCGCGCGCTGCTCGTGCGCCCTCCGGCCGGCGGCGCTGCGGAAGGCGGCGCCGCAGAGCGCACAGGTGTGCGCGCCGCGGTGCGCCAGGCGCGCGTGCGTCAGCTGCGTCGTCAACTTGCTGCCGGGACGACGAGCCGCTCACAATTGGACCGTGTTACGCAGAAACATTCCAACCCGCAACAAGTGGCTTTCGGGAAAAACGCTTATGGAAAGGCTAATAATAGATTTAATGGAAAATGTAGGCAAGGAAATGGCATGAGACAATGACGTGGATTAAATATGTGACAGAAAACGATATGAAACAAAAAGGTCCGCAACAACGCTTTTTAAGTTTAACATTGCTTTATTAAAAGGTTTTTGTTCAAACGTTTTTAATATTACAGTGATTATACAAATATAAAACGTATAAACAAAAACACGGAGCAGAACAATGTTAAACATAAAAAACATTTTTTCTCCAAAGTTACTTATTGAGGGTTGAAATGTTTCTGCGTAACAAGGTCCATTCAGAGGTGGGCCGGGGATAACGTTCCCGTCATAAAGACGTCATAAATTGAAAATTGTGCCTTCGTTCGAATCAAATAAAGATTCAAAGAGAGATTAATCACATTTTTTCCAAATTTTATGTTCTCGTCATGCGATAAGTCTCGCCCGAGAAGAAGTTCTCAGAGAATTTTCACGGAGTATGTTCTTGAACAATCACTAGCCACAATGCGGCCAGGGAACGGCAGACTAGACAAGCTCTTTTAACGAGCTCAGTGAGGTACCTGACATTTAAAACATGATTTTCACCATATTCTATTAAAACAAACATCAAATATATATTTTTAATAAAACTAACAAAAATCCCGACCGCTGAGCATTAACTATTAAGCAGGCGGGGCCAACCTAGGCACCAGAATCACAATGTTGAACTTGGGTCCCGCCTGCTTAGTAGTTAATGGTCAGCAGTCGGGTTGTTGGTTATTTCTTATTTCAGTTTTTTATTGATCTTTTCAGTGATTTTTTTATCTCAGTAATAGCAGCCCCATCTAGTTACAAAATAGCTTCATGTAGAAATGTAAATTTTATTATGTTTTTTTTTACATTGAGTAGCAAAATTAGCGTCCCTGAGCGATGTGATTGGGCCTATAGAAGTGATACTTATACTTTATTGCACACATAAAACCACATAAATAAAACATTTACAGAAAAATAAAAAAGTGTACATGGCGAGCTTATTTATTTAGAAGTGATCTAGGTCACCTGTGCTCACCTGAAGGATTTCCCGCAAACGTCGCAGTCGTAGGTGACTCCCTGGTGCCACTTCTGGTGCAGGCGCGCCTGGTAGCTGCGACCAGAAAATCGGGTTTCACGCAAATGAAAGATCAAGCGACTTTGGGAAACTGGTGTCTGATAAATCCAGGCGGAATAATTGCTAAAGAAAACTGAGGACTTTTGTAGAAATTTACGGCAGCCCCTAGTGGGAATCGAACCCACTACCTCCAGCATAGTAATCAGACGTGATACCGCTAGACCAACGAGGCAGTAATTGCTATAGTTTTTTTTTCAACTTCTTGGTCTCAAAAAAATATAAAATTTTGCTTTGCTTTAGTAGCTTTGCTTTTTATGCTATAATTTATTTATGTTGGACTTTTGAAATGCTAGCTATTAAACCTCTTGACGACGGCCATGATGTTTTTTTATTTGTATTCATGATTGATTTTGAATCAATAAATAATTTTGTATCTTTAGTATTTTTTTCGTGGTTATGTTTTTCCCGTAGGTAGTGAAAGTTGTTCGTATTAACTATTAGAACCTCCCATTTTGTTAAATTCTTTAACTATGGTCGGCGGCCTTAAGCAAAAAGTCCAAAAATATTTTTTTTCAGATAACATTGTTATTATCTTTATTACATTAACGGAATGCTATAACAATGACATGAACACACGTGTTATTTTACAAAAGTGAAAACTGCTATTTTAGTGAATAATCTTATACGAACTAAGGTGCTTATGTCCACCGACCCTAGAATTTATTTTATGTTCGGAAACCGACCAATTTTTTTTTGTAGAACTCTTATATTCATCATCATCATCATCATTCAGCCACAAGAAGTCCACTGCTGAACATAGGCCTCCTCCATGGATTTCCAAAAAGACCGGTTGGAAGCTTGGAAGGTCTTATATTATGCGCACGAAATCCTGGGCCCTATTTCTGGGTCGATTAACAAGCAGGGAAGACTTGGCTTCGTCCAATGTACATAGAATTTTCATGATAAACTATGAATTCATGAAACTGCATTTCATGAAACCTGGGCCTGAACTATTCCAATTGTCTAGCCGGCAAACTTCGCACTAATTCCTATCACAAACGTCAGGATTCAGACAGGATTTGGTGCGCATAATTGGACTGTGTTACGCAGAAACATTCCAATCAACAGTACACAGTACCTTGCGCGAAAAACGCTTTTTATCTATTAGATTGTTTTGGTCCATATTTTAGTTCAGACGTTTTATATTTGTAATCAGTAACAACATTAAACACGTGTGACCAAAAACATGGCACATAAACACGTTATACATAAAAAAGCGGTTCTCTCGAATGTTGCTTATTTTGGGTTGGAATGTTTCTGCGTAACACGGTGTAACTCCGCGTCAGACCTGCTGTTAGCGGTGTGGCGGCACAGGCGGCAGACGAACCGGCTCGCGTGGATGGCGCGCGCGTGTGACGTCAGCTTGCGCTGCGTCGGGAAGCGCGCGCGGCAAACGTCGCACGTGTACGCGCCCGCCCGCTGCGGACAGCGCGGAAGTTACTTAAAAGAATCAACGAAAACAAAGAAAGAAAGGATATCATTTATATCCAAGAAAGAACAAGAAAACCGCTTTAATGTACGCGCTAATCAGAAACTATACTTCGGTAATTTTAACATTAGGTGGCGCAGTGGGTATTCATTCCACGCCTGGCTCATTTCGCACGACCCGCCCGCTGCGGACAATACCGAATTGACTTAAAAGAATATTTTTTTATTAATTTAGCTGCACTTTTATGCAGTTAGGCTACTCGTTAGGTTAGGTTTTAAGTGGGTACTCGGGGCTGCAAGTGATGTAAATTACTTCGGCCAGATTTCGTTGCCTGTACGTAATACGGAGAAGTTTGTAAAGAGGCGCGAAATTTCGCCGATGCCTGCACTTGCCCGTTAGCTCAGTTGGGAGAGCGCTGGCACGGTTAGCCAGAGGTCGCGAGTTCAAGTCCCGGCATGGGTGGAATTTTTTTAATCGTCAGATTTTTACAAATAAGATCTTAATCGAATGTTCACAATTGCGCTGATAACGTAGCATAAAACCGACAAAAAACCAAAACAGTAACTTTTTCAATAGTTTTCATAATCAAGCAGGACAACAATGCGTCATCGTTTGCCAATTTCCAATCCAGACTTTTCCATACAACGTCAATCATGTTATTAACCAATTTAATCAAGAGAATAGTAACAAACTGTATCGAAAATCTCGCGCTAAAGAAAATGATCGAATCGACGGAACAAAGCGATTGGCGACGCTGCTCATATGTGATGTGACACACGATAAATTATATTGATTAAACTAGTAACTTTCCAATTCTTCTTTGTTTCATATCGTGCTGGAAAGTCTATGCGGAAACGGAGTTTGCAGTGAAAAGATCAAATATTAAAATGAATTACAATATTTTCTGGCTCCTTTTATTAATCGGTGAGTAGTCAAATCAAACAACTTAATTCATTGTCACGTGACAGTGCCACAAAAACGGGGACTTAGTGAACGTCAAAATCCAGTTTTAGTTTTTTTATTTATTTTATTCTATTAGAGTAAACAAACAATTGTACAATGAGCGGTAACAGCAGCTTAGGTAACAAGGAAGTTTTTATAAACGATACGTCGATTTTTGTGTAGACACTTGTTTAACAGGAATTACATTTAACACTTAAGGTTGGGTGCTCCGAGATTACCCCTGAATCAGGTGTTTTAAAATACATTTTACTCTCTAAGGGTAAGATTTTAAAATCTGAAAAAAAAATTACTTGTCAATGTCCTATCTATCATTCCGTGTGGCGCCGGATTAAGAATAGCGTCACTCCATTTCCTTCCGTGGATGTCGTAGAAGGCGACTAAGGAATTAAATTACCAGGAGACGGGCAGCAGCGTCTTCCTGAGGTTCCAACTGCATACACCGCCTGCCGAGTGTGGCGATTATGGCAAAACCCCTCATGGTTAGGGAGTGGGCGTCAAATGGCTAATGATGTCCTATCTAGGGCCGTCGGTCATTATGTTATGATTTTTTACACTTTAAAGAATAAAAAAAAAATCGTGAACATGAGTCGAAATTATTACTAGATACTGGTTTTATTTGAGCTGTACTAAGTTTTGGATAATAAAAAATGCATAAAACCAAAATGACTATCACTGAATTGTGTTAGTGACGTCGGTCGTCAAAATTCTATTACTAGGGTTTGTATCTGTTTAATTTTAAAAATGCCTACTTTACCCCGTAACCGTTCGCTCGCGTAGCGCAATAAGTCCCACACATATTGTACGCTCGGAGAACCCAGCCTTAAACTTAATAAAGTGAGGACTGCAAGACAAAGTTTTTTCCAGACAACCATTTGCTCAATGGGTTTGACTCGCAGGTCCTTCAGCGACGCGCGGCGAGCGCGTGTGTCAGGAGATCGAGGGCGGCGTCGAGTGCGAGTCGCGAGACGGCAACACCAACTCCTACTCGCGTTCCGTTACGCACACGTCCGGCGACAGTCCGGCGCGCCGCTTCGAGCCCCTGCCTCCACTGCCCTTGCTCTTCCCGAACCGACGGTGAGATCTACTCGCATCTCATTCACTAAATCACTCACTCACTCACTCACTGACTCACATATTATTAACATTATTAATACGTTTATTGCACATAAGTGAATATGACAATGGCACTGCGGCGGACTCAATGCTACGAGCATTTTCTACCAGTCAACCGCAGGAGGTGAATGAGACTAAATGAAAGGGATACTTGGAAAACCATGAGAGAGGCCTATGTCCTGCAGAGGCCGTCAAATGGCTGATGATGATGATGCTAGGCATACGAAAGTGAGAAAAAGCTAAATTAAAAAAAAAATCATTGTCAAATTAAACAACAGAAGCGGATATAATACATAATATACATGTATATAAATAATATACATAAAACAATAAACTATAACAAGTATGATATACAATATAGGCACAATAGCTAGACAAAAATAAAAAATAACAAAAAAAAATACAGGGAGAGATGGTACATGTACACAGCTAAGATCCCCCTCGTCAGGGGGGATCAGGGGGGATCGGGATAACACTGATCGAGAAAATGTTTACGGACGAGGGCTTTGAAAGCATTCCGAATGGTGGCTTTACGGATGCTGTCAGGAAGGGCGTTCCAGAGTCGAACAGCAGTGACAGAAAATATACATATTCACTCTCCCACTCATATATTTAGGGCGGCTTGCGCAAACTCAAGGAATAAGTAAGTAGGTAAATAGGGAAAATAATAAATAGCTAAAATAATAAATGGAACAAAAGTTTATCCATGGGTAACTGTCATGAATACGTCTGGCAACAGTCCGCTGCCCACACTCTTCTCAAACCTACGGTGAGATCCTCTCGCGTTTTAATCACTAAGTCGCTCACTCACTCTCGCTCACTCAATCTCGCTAACTCACTCACTCACTCACTCACTCACTCACTCACTCACTCACTCACCAAGCCAAGTCACTGAATAATTAAGTACGTAAATTGAAAAAAAGAATAAATAGTTAATTGACTGGGTCGCCAGTCATACAAGTTTATCCACCGGTAACCGTCGCGCATACGTGTGGTGACAATCCGCCGCGCCGCTTCGAGCCGCTGCCTCTGATCTTCACGAACCGACGGTGAGATCTATTCGCGTTTTACTTATTGAGTCACTCACTCATTCACTCTCCCACTTACTCACTCTCTTAGAAAACACTAACTTAGAAAAAGGTGAAATTGTCTCGATTGCAAAATAATAAAGTAGGAAATTCTTAAAAAATACAGAAATTGGCAAAAGGCCTCATGCCGGTCAGGAAACATGCTCCGCTACCGACGAGCTTAAAGCAGCTTACGCCAAGTCACTGGGTAAGTAAGTAGATAAATAATAGTAACTAAATAGGTTTTTTTTAAATAGTAAATAGATAAACAGGATAAATGATTAATTGACTGGATTTTCAATTAATTATTTATCCTGTTTATCTACTTATATTTATGTTTGTCTACTTATGTTTATCTACTCACTCACTCACACAATCACTCACTTACTCTTTTACTCACTCACTCATTCTTTCACTCACACAATCACTTACTAGACTTAGAAAATAGTGAAATTGTCTCCATAGCCCAAACATAAAAAAAACGGACAAGTATCTACAAAGAGCTTACCCATAGACTGAGTAGTAAGTAGTAAGTATTTGTGTGAGTGAGTGAGTGAGTGAATGAATGGGCCATAGATAAACAGATAGATTGCTTATACAATACAATACAATGTCTTTATTTGTCAAATGATTGATATGGTGTGTTTCCCACGCAGGGCCAGCCTGTTCCCGCCGCTTCGTCCGCTCCCACCGCTCCGGCCTTTCCGACGGGCCTTCGGCGGCCACCACGCCGCCTCGCAGACTGTCTCCATCGCCTCCACGACCAACTAGCCCCTTGTTTCTTGTACACTAAGAATTTTTTATTCTACTGTTAACAGCTGCCGTGTGAAAACCTGAGTGCCTAAGGTGTTGACATTCCTCAGCGCTTGAAATTTCCAATCCGCGGTGGGCACGCGTGGTAATTAAGCCCACACTTTCTCTCTAGAGAAGGACTGTGCCCTGCAACGGGACGTATATAGGTTACGTAATAAAGGATTGCTAAAGGTCATTCGAATGGTGGCGTGGTGGCCGGGACACCTATCTCCCTCTAAAATGGTTGAGACTGGTGATGGCTGACCGCTGCGTTATGCTCGTGAACGGGCGCTGTTCGTGTGTCTGGCCGCAGCATTCATGTTCTTCATACTTTTGTAAGAAAATTAACTGGCAATCACGGAATCATATCATATAGGCTTTGATGTTTTAAGTTTAAGATGATTTGAGAAAAGATGGTCAGAGTGGAGTTTTTATTTTTTTCCCGCTACAGTTTTCTCCACTACAAATACGGCCCGAAGGCAGCGACTAGCATAGTAACATAGTACATTGACATTCAGCAAAGAGAATGTAAATTCTTTACGTTGAAATAAATTATTGATTTCTTATTCGACCGATTAACCCACAGATTAACAAGTTGGTGGATTCGCTGCGCAATTTATGTGGAATTGTCATAATAAACTATGAAAAATGAAAATGTACAGGTTACAAAAAAATGGTTACTGGCTCCCAAACTAGGATTCCCTGTGCTGTGGGTAGCCAGACTACTTCGAAATACATAATAATATATGTTTTACAAAAGTAACTAATACCTTACACCGTAATGTAAGTTACCGTAAGTAACGACCACAGGAAACAACACAAGTAGCAACTACAGCTTATTAACGTTGAAACACGAGTCCCACTAATCTTACAATAGGAAAGTTCGTATTTTTTTAATTATTATTACAACAACAATGGATGTTCGTTAACACATAGTCTTAATCACTTAATTAAATGTAGATTAATTTGCAATTTTTTTTGTTTCTTCCTATGCACCTGTTTCTGAAGTAAGAATTTGGCCGTTCATCATCATCATCATCACCATTCGGCCACAAGAAGTCCACTGCTGGACATAGGCCTCCTCCATGGATTTCTAAAAAGACCGGTTGGAAGCGGCTTGCATCCAGCGTCTTCCTGGATGGATTTGGCCTTTGCATCTACGTAATGAGATTATTTATACAGCGTCCAGTGGCACCATCACTCACACTAGACGGGTGAAGGGACCACTCGGACGCTGCAGTGCCTGGGACATTATTTTAGAGGGAGTAGGCTTGCCCAGCACTAAGTAAGAATACCACCGAGCAAAATACCTTAAACAACAGAATTCCCAAAAAAGAACGAGACAATTAATCAAATTAAATCAAATCAATTTTTTTCATACAAAGTAGCACAGAAATTGCGACTTAATGAACGTTACAAGTTAATTGTTAATATGAATTAAATACTATGAATTGTGGTTTTATGGTAGATAGCGGTGGTAGCCTAGTGGGTACAACATCGGACTCGGAAGCGAGACCCAGGTTCGATCCCCAGTGCGGGCATGTACCTATGACTTGGTTTTCTAAGTTATGTACATTTGTGTAGTTATGGTAGCAATACCACTCGCTAACCGTGAAGGAAAACATCGTGAGGAAACCTGAGTATCTGAGTTATTCACATACCTCAGCGCTTGAAATCGCAAATCCGCGGTGGGCACGCGAGGTGATCAAGCCCATACCCTCTCCCTGAGAGAAGGCCTGTGCCCTACAGTGGTACGTATATAGGCTGCTTATGTCATGTATGTGGTGTTATGAAACGCGGCCCAGATGTGGACCAACGCGAGCAAGGAGACTCACCGGGTCGTGCAGCTGCATGTGATTCCTGTGGGTGGTCTCGTTGAGGAACCCTTTGAAGCACAGCTCGCATTTGAGCGGCGAGCTCAGGTAGTTGGCGGACGAGCGCCGCGCCTGCCCGTCGGAAACCGGAAACGCGCGTTAACACTGGCTCACTCGCACAATCTAACATTTTTAATTGTTATACTCTTTTTGTTGCACTAATCCGTGCTGTGGACAATTTTGAAAACCTATTTAGAGGCTATAAATCCCACCCATGCCGGGACTTGAGCCCGCGGCCTCTGGCTAACCGTGCCAGCGCTCTCCCAACTGAGCTAATGGGTAAGTGCAGGCATCGGCGAAGTTTCGAGCCTCTTTACAAACTTCTCTGTATTACGTACAGGCAGCGACATCTGGCTGAAGTAATTTACATCACTTGCAGCCCCGAGTAACCCACTTTGGAGTTAGGTTTTTACATCGGAATGATATCGCTGTACCTACATGATTATATTCTTTTTACATTCTTTTCGAAACATCGCCGATGTCTGCACTTACCTATTAGCTCAGTTGGGAGAGCGCTGGCACGGTTAGCCAGAGGTCGCGGGTTCGAGTCCCGGCATGGGTGGAATTTTTAGCCTCTAAAAAGATTTTTAACTGTGGTAATAAAATTAGTAAACTTTTGATAAACGCGGTCTGAGGGTTTGATCAATAATAAAATAAAATTACGGACATTCAAGGCAATTCGGGCAGTATATTTTTTATTTTGATCTTATTTTATATTTTTTTCTTAAAGCAGAAGTAATTTCTAGAGACTAATTTCATTTTTTCAGCGATTTGTTAAGTTTATTATTATAAATTATTTATTTAAAATATTTGAAAGCGTGACGTCATATTTTTCGAGTGCACACGCCGAAACGTCGCGCAAACTGTCACACTTTGTTTCTGTCATTTGCTATCACAGACGTTTTTTTCACAGACAAGGAAATGATATGCATATGACAGTTATGACAGCAAGTCTTTTTTTTAAGTAACGTAGTGTTGCCATATGTTATGTTTATTTTAAAATGTGACGTCATCAGAAGGTCAAATGAAGGTTATTGTTTTTTGGCAAAAATAACGCTCATCTTCCTTAATATTTATCTTAAATATAGAAAATATGGTTACTTAGATGTTAATCTCGAAATGGTTTTTGATTCAGCCCTCAAGAAAAAAAATAGTCTTTGCGAATTGTTTCTTATCCTGTAGTATGTTTTTCATTGAGAAAATTTGATACTATTATCTGGTTGAAATGATGTTAGGATACGACCTTTTGGAGTTGCGTTACGCGACTGTGATGACTCGTAGGGTCAGAAAAACAGTCAGATGAATAATATTAATCAGTTAATTTATTTTTCAAAAGCTTTCACCAGTCTAGAAACTTCGGGAAATACCTAGAAAGACGTCGAAGGTACTTTTCTAGTAGAACATTCCAGAATATCTTCTGGAAGTACCCAGAATCACATCGAAGGTACTAGGAATAGGTTCTATTAGACTATCGAACATCCCAGAATGTCTTTCTAGCTCTGTCTCTTTCTAGCACATAGAGTATTCTGAAGGTTCTCTTGTCTCTACATACATAAGTAACTATCACGTAATCTATCTGCACCTAGCATCTAGTCTAGATTATTCTACACAGTTCGACTACACTCTCGCCGTTCCGTAACAAATATATGTAATTTAAATAGAAATACTTCCGATGAAGTTGTATTCGTCACTCACGTGTCACGCGCTTACCCGACAGCGTCGCTAACGGTACTGACAGACGTCAGTTGACGTCACATGCCGCTCCGTTCCAAAAGGTCGTATCCTAACAGCATTTGAACCGGATAATACAATTAATAATTTTGGAAACCACTTTTCTTTATTACGTATAGGAAAATAAAAATATATACAGGGCGTCCCAAAATTATGGGCCATGAAGGGAAAGTACCTTAAATATCGTAGATAGGGTATTTTGCTGAAAGAAGACTTTGTTCTTTTCAAAAATTATCAATTCTGCATTTAAAGATTTTCTAAAAATTACTTGCCTCGTCTGGGAATCGAACCGACTTAAATTAAAAAAAAAAAAACACCCCTACTTTTATGATGCCAATCGAAAGAATGGCCAAAAACTAATAACTCTTCTTAAGTAACATAGTATTTTAAAAGAAAGGAACAGCGTGAAAGTAATAATTTAAATCAAATTAAAAACATAAATTAAACTGCCGTAGTCAATTAAATGGGTATTTTTTTGTAAATTCATTAATTAAATGATCAAAATGTGATCCCTCTTGTCTTACGCAAATCTCCAATATTTTAATGAGTCCGCTGCCTGTTGATTTTCTTATCTTTTTATGGTGAATACTCGATATGATATGGCACAATTCTGTTTGTAACTCGCCCACGTTCTCGTATCGCTTTTTGTATAGCATATCTTTCATGTATCCCCAAAAGAAGAAATCTAATGGTGTAAGGTCCGGAGATCTGGCCGGCCATCTAGTCGGTCCATTCGTACCAATCCAAGTAGGAAAACATTCATTTAGAAAATCTTAAGAAGAGTTATTAGTTTCTGCCATTCTTTCGATTGGAATCATATAGGTAGGGGTGTTTTTTTTTACATTTAAGACGGTTCGATTCCCAGACGAAGCAAGTAATTTTTAGAAAAGCTTTGAATGCAGAATTGCAAATTTTTAAAAATAACATAAAAGTCTTCTTTCAGCAAAATACCCTATCTACGATATTTAAGGTACTTTCCCTTCATGTCCCATAACTTTGGGACGCCCTGTATATAATGTCTATAATTTAACTATGCATTTAACCCTCAGATCACATTTACCAAAGTTTACTCAAATTACTACGATATTAAAAAATGTTAAGTTGTGCGAGCGAGACAGCACGCTTCACGTAAGAACAGCATTAAAGGTAGGGTAGGGTACGGTGGAGCGAATACGTAGCAATGAAACGTTCATAGGCTCTAAACGCTACTTATATTTTCTGCTCACAAATACAGTCACCACATATTATTAAGTTATATTTTATTAATGAATGTCTAGTCTAGTTCCACTGGAGATTTCCGCAGTAGCAAGTGCTAAGCTATGTAAATACCTCAGACACTTGGAGACACTCGAATTTGACGACGATTGGATTTGCTCAGGATTTGGTGCGCGTATTATAGAGGCAAAGCTTACCTGCACCTCGGCGATCTGCTCCTCCTTACTGAGCACGACCACATCGACGTTCAAGTCCGCGGAAAAGCGCGGCGCGTCGCCCCCGCGCGCCTGCTTGCGCGCTTTGCCAGGCTTGGACCTCTGCACACGGGCCAGGGGCTCGTTGTCGCTAGCGCCGCCTGGAATTTCAATCAATCAGTTCGTTCTGGCGGTCGGTCGTCTGGGGCCAGAAGCAATATATTATGTGCCTGTATGTAAATGTTTATGTCTACCGACTTCTGCTCTTGGCCATACTCATTCAGCCTCTGTGTGCTGCCTCACATTGTTGGTCCACTGAGCTGGTGGGTTGACTATGTCCCATTTTGTTACAAACAATCTAGTCACATGGGAATTGCCTTGGAAATATTGGAAAATTACTTTTATTTCTAGGCTTGTGAAAAAAATAGTTATTGCATTAGTTTAAATAGGTTTTTTAAGATTGCATTAGTATTGAATTAATTTTAATTTAAAACAGACTTGGATATTCTGGTCCAAAAATTAAACGCCATACCATCAGAGCAACCAGCATCAGCACTCTCTTCCGCCTCCGACTTGACGCAGTCTCGAAACGCTCCAAACTCCAGGCCTTCACTTTTGCAAGGCTCCTCGACCTTAATCGCTGAGTTCTCCTTGCCGAGTGGTTGCTCTTCGGAGTAGGCATGAACACTGGCGGTGTGGTGGACTGACAGCCGCAGGCCGGAGAGTTGGCTGTACTTCTGGTGTACATTACGGAGGTTTTCAGTTGTAATCTGTGAGGGAATTGAATGTTTATCTTCACAAAAAGTTATTTAGACAGCCCACGTATTAATATCAGAGACACTGTGGTGTTCTTTATCTGATAAGCTCAGCTCACTAAATTATATAAATTCCCGCTAAATTGTGTTTGCCAAAAAAGTCGTGAAATTGTTTGTGACCAAGTTATTATTTATTAAGTTTTTAAATATTAAATTTAAGTAAATATTTCGGTAAATAGCCGCAGAAGGCGACTAAGGAAATCAATTACCAGGAGACCGCATATTGCGATCGCTAACCCGCCTGCCAAGCGTGGCGTGGAATCCTGACATTTGCGACATAAAGGAGAATGATCAATTTACTATAGGAGTTAGTCTATTTTTGCGTCTTCTTGCGCATTGATGAAACCAACGGTAAACTATAAGAAATTAGCTCTGGATTATACAGGAAAAATATTATGAAAATATTAGATGGGAGTTTCGAGAAATCTTAATTTTGAGCCCATGTTTTGAGGTTATGACAACTTTGGTGGTTTGGTGTTATTTTGGGTTGGGATTGGCATCTATTCAGTTTGAATTATAAGTTAGTGCTAAGTAATAATTCTGTATAAAATACAAAATATCCGTAGGTTTCATGCAATAAGTAATAGGGTTTGTCTAATGGATCTGGATAATGGATTTGCCATTTATAGCAGCAGTGACACGCCGTGACCTTTCGTTTTCCTTTCTTTTTTATAACATTTCGGTTGAAATATTTTCTTTGTTGTTTTTTTGTTTTGTTATTGTGGCGTGTGCACTGTTTTTATAATATAAATGTTTTTTCTTCTTCTTCTTTCTCTTCTTCAATATTATCGCATATCTGTACGACAGTTTGCAATATTATATCTTGAAAAAAAAAACATAGGCATGTCTAAGAAGGAAAAAAATTAAAATAAAACGAGGTCTTGTAAGTAATATAACATTTTTTATTTAAATACCCTCTTATTAATCTAATTAAACAGTATAAAATCCACTGGAATCAATTTGCAAAAATGAAAGCGTAATAAAACCGCTCGTTTGAATTCCCGTCAAAAACTCCCCGTTTGCAGTTTGCACTTTTGCATTTTATGTAGGTACACGATTTGCGATTTTTGCAATAATATAATCTAATCTGTGTTTGTAATCTGTATTGACTGACTGAATTTTTTTAGTTATACAATCAATACAGATATTTTTTAGTTATTACTTTTAAACCCCTGTTTTTTTTAATTTATCAAATAGAACTATGAAATAATTTTTCAAAAGAAACATTTTGAGGTATAAATGCTTAAAGCGCAACATAGACTGTTTTTGATCATTCTCCTTTGCCGGGGATTTGGTTGTTAGACGACGGAATCGTTTAGGATTTGGTGCGCATAATAAAGGAACAGATTTTTATTGTAAAAAGAATCATAAGCATCATAAGCAGCCTATATACGTCCCACTGTAGGGCACCGGCCTCCTCTCAGAGAGAGAATATGGGCTTAATCAACACGCGTGCCCACTGCGGATTGGCGATTTCAAGCGCTGAGGTATGTGAATAGCTCAGACACTCAGGTTTCCTCACGATGTTTTCCTTCACGGTTAGCGAGTGGTATTACTACTATAACTTCACAAATAACAAAGTCATAGGTACATGCATGCACTGGGAATTGAACCTGTGTCTCTCGTTTCCGAGTCCAATGTTCTACCCATTAGGCTACCACCGCTCGTTAAATTAAAAAATTAAAAGAATAAGATGTAGTTTCCACAAGATTTTTTTTAAATTTATTTTACTCGACTTAATGATATCCAAAGGGGGGCGTTGGAAACGATAATCCAGGATCTACCTAGTTTGGTTTCTAACGTGACAAATAAATTATGTATACTTAACATCTAAGTCGACTTGTTAATTAGTCAAAACTTTACATGCATAAAGGTATCTTTACTCTCACCATTTGGTTACCTAACACCATTCTGGTGAGTATGTCCTGCGCCTCCAAGTAGATGTTCTTAAAGCGCACACACTTGCGCAGCAACGGCACGCAGTAGCAACACACATGCTGCGGCAACCCATCTGACACCGGGATCTGAAGACAACAGGTAAAGAAGAAACAGATAAAGATTAAATATAACAATATCTTTTAACACACTCACGGCAGTGCAAAACTTTTTACATCCAATCATCCTACCTAAATGATTGTGATTATTGTGCCTTACTATATTGAAGACAACTAAACATTTTCTATTTCTAAATATGTAGTTTGAAAAATTCAAGACTTATGGGATTGGCTAATCTTTGTGACTTGTTGTAGTTGACCATTTACCATCACCAAACCAACCACTAGCTGCCCACAAGGCCATTGCCTCTTGTTTCATTTATCTATCTATACAGCCCATGAAAGATGCCCACTGTTGGGCACAGGCCTCTTCACCGTCATGTCAACCTCGCCGGTCCTCTGGTAATCTTGTCCATTATTCTCCTGCCACCTTCTTAATGTCATCAAGACATCGGGTCTTTTATTTATTTATTTATTAATACTTTTATTGGACTTAAAAAAATCATACAATGCGGCGGACTTAATGCCATAAGCATTTTCTACCAGTCAACTGCAGGAGGTAAGGGAAAGAGTTATCTTTTACCATTGTATTCCTTTAAATTCTGTATTTTTTGTTTCTTGTGTGCAATAAAGGTTATTATTATTACTCAATTTTTCTTATCATGTTAAGTGCAGAATCAGATTGTTATTTTCAAGGCTTGGGAAGCAGTCTCGCACTGAAGGAACTTCTTTGTTATTAGCTGTCCCAGCTAAAAGATGTGATGAAATATGATTGAACAAGCTAATTGGAATTGAAACCGACAGATTCGAGTCTTTAATTTTACGATATTAATAAACCTCTTATTTTAAGCTTAAGAAGTTACTTTTAGAGAGGCTCTAAACTGGCTGAAACCTAAATTATCACACATTACAATACATAAACTCACGCCTGCATCCCAGAGGGGTAGGCAGATACCAGGTTTTGACGCTTGCCACAATCCCGACAAAGCTCTAACGCTTATTCAACATTAGTCGCTGAATGCACGCACGCCGGTGAACAAATGTTACAAAACCATTGCTGGCATTGCTGCTATGCCAAGATAAGAACTTGTGATGAACAGTATGTTGTATAAAGCTCACGACAAAGCTTAATCAAAGTGAAATTAGAAATCAACATACCGCATATCCAATGACTGTTTGGAAGCTGTGCGTGAGGCCGTGCTCACTTATATTGTAAAGTTTCACGTCCGTACCCAGGCACACACGGCACGCGAGCAACTCAGACATGTTTTGCACTTTCTTTTGTCACATTATTCGCTTTATTTTCGGCAAAAAGCGCCGAGAACCGGAGAGAGGACAACCGATTTAGAAGAAATATCCATTACCTTTACCATTCCAGTTTTACCGACAGATTAGTTAGAGACAGAGATGACATAGACGTCAAAAAAGTTAAACAATTATCTAATCTGTGCTAACAAATGTTGCCAGGTCACCTTGTTCCTTTTCTACTACTAAACGGGTGAAAGCGGAAGTAAATGAAATGAAAAAACAACTTCCTAGTGGATGAAGTATGGCAGGGTGTATGGGGAGTCCGAGGAGCCCTGAGGAAACCCAGGCTCTGCCCGGGGGTTCCAAGTGTCACCAACTTACATTACCTAACGTTATGGGAAAGATCTCCGGTCATTATAACGGTGCGGGACGGAATCTACCAAGGTAGGCTATCGAAGCGCAAACCTCCACCGGCCCGACCACCGTGCAGACGGGATACTGCATCACCTACCTTCTCAACGAGCAACCTACCTTCAATCTTCTCGATTGTAGAAGCACTCCCGTTCCATACGAATATGGCTCTCATAATAAGATACGGCCACACACCCGTGTCGGCACGTTATAGTTTGAGTAGTTTACCTAATTTAATGATCAATATGTTGGTTGAATCTATGGTGGAAGTATGTACCGCATTATGTGTATAACAAGTTCTATGTGTTGTGTGCTGTCGACCCACGTGTCTTATGTCGTTACGGCAGTTATGCCCTCTAATCCCTCTATTTAGTAATTTGACAAACGTCGCGACAGTAATCTTTCTCTGTGGATTAAATCGTTGGACTGTAGGTATGTTATTCTATTTTCATATACTCACACCCATCACTTTGAGCGCGTTACTTATTGTGACACCACTTTATTTTGTTTAAACTGCATCTGCAAGTTTATCTGCATGTGATCCAATAGAAATGAAAATTACCTCACGGGAATGCGCTACTGGGATGAAAGTGTTGATTAAATTTCGTCAAAAGTTGTTCAGCTATTTATCCGTGCATTTAGACGTATATAAGCTGAAAAAATATATCTTATCCCCTTAAGGCCGGGTTCACCAAGCGCACGGATCTCTATCGGACTTATTGCGCTGCGCGAGCGAATAGTTGGGGAAAAGTAGGCATTTTTGAAATTACAGAAATACAAATCCTATAGGTAGTAGAATGTTGACAACCGACGTCACTAACATTCAGTGATTGTCATATTGGTATATTTTTTATTATCCATAACTCAGTACAGCTCAAATAAAACCACATCTAGTGATGATTCAGACAGACTCATGTTCACCATTTTTTTTGACACCATAAAGTTAAAAAAGTCATAAATATGATGACCAACGGCCGTAGATAGGACATTGTAAAATAATACATATGTTTACACATACGCCGTGCGGTGGTAGCCTAGTGGGTAGAACATTGGACTCTGAAGCGGGAGACCCAGGTTCGATTCCCAGTGCGGGTGTGTACCTACGACTTTTCTTTCTAAGTTATGTACATTAGTGAAGTTATAGTAGCAATACCACTCGCTAACGGTGAAGGAAAACATCGTGAGGAACCCTGGGTGTCTGAGCTATTTACATACCTCAGCGCTTGAAATCGCCAATCCGCGGTGCGCACGCGTGGTGATTAAGCCCATACTCTCTCTCTGAGAGAAGGCCTGTGCCCTGCAGTGGGACGTATATAGGCTGCTTATGACATATGTTTATTTTTTCAGATTTTAAATACAAACCATTAGACAGTAAAATGTATTTTAGAACACCTGATTTTGGGTTGATCTTAGAGAACCCAAAAACTTTGGCCTTTGTATCTACGTAGTAAGATGATTCACCCACACTAGATGGGTGAAGGGACCACTCGGACACTGCAGTGCCTGGGACATTTTTAGATGGAGTAGGCTTGCCCAGCACCTATACCTTTTCAATAGGTGTGGAGTCAAACAAATCGCGGATTTCCTCACAATGTTCTTTTTCAGCGGTTTGTGAAGGAAAACATCGAGTTTGCAGTAGCAATACAACAGCATGTGGTGTTGCTGCTACACATTCGCAGCTCTACGTAGCTTTGAAAATGAACAAAGTCATAAGTGCCATGCACTGGGAATCGAACCTGGGTCTCTCGCTTCCGAGTCCACTGTTCTACCCACTGAGCAACCACGCTAAAGCAGTGTTCAGTGGGCCAATGCATGCAAAAAAAAAACAACTGACAGCTGCAAACCTTCGAGTAACGGCTTATTAGTGTACGAAAAACTGGTGTTTTTAACCAACCGTGGTTGAATTAATAATTAGTTGCCAACCTTCTGACTACCCCTGTCAACTTACTAATTAATATGGGTTGCTTTCGTATTGATTTTACAGTTGAGTCGACAGCACATCTAGTTACATTTTAGTTGCAAAGTAATGTAACTGAGTTAGACTGCACGCATGTAAAGGTTGATGTGTCGTCAACTGAACTACACGAGCGTTAGCTACGTACGGTGTACGTACAAAAGAATTAGAGACCTTATGTTCTTCCGCTTCTATTTCCTTTACTCTATGTGTTTCAATTAATTGTTGCGCAATCCGCCGAAATAAAACATATTCTGTGAAAACTTTAACTAACTACTAAATAACTAGTAATTAAATCATATGTATCTATCTAACTCCCTCTTATTTATTTTATTTATTTTAATTCTTTATTGCACTAATTACATTGTAAGTGTACAAGGGCGTGCTTAATGCAAGAAGCATTCTCTTCCAGCAAACCTTTGGTTTTGAAGAGACTGGCGACGGGTAGTGCACGAAGAGGATTAAATACAATAATAAACTTACGTAAACCTAGGGAAATAACTTAGACTTAGTGGGGGGGGAGGGGGATAATAGAAATTATTATAAACCTACATAAATGATAGTACATAAATAAATAAATAACAACAAAAATACGTACATACATATTGAAGATAATTACAATTACTAAACACGATTACTTACATACCAAAAAGCAATAAAATAAAATAACTGGTGATCGTTTACTGCCTATTCTGCAGATCAAGGAAGTGATAAAGAACTTTCTTTTTGAAAATCTCCGGGGTTGAAGCCTGACGAATGTCCAGAGGCAGGCTGTTCCACAAGCGAATCGCAGTCACGGTAAAAGAATTAGAATATCCCGCCGCATTATGCTCTGGGGTGCGGAGATGAAGAATCCGGGACGACCGCATAGAGTGGGCGTCACTGTGGAGATGAACAAAGCGTTCCCTGAGATAGGAAGGGGAGCAAGTGTTATTCAACACATTGTAGAGAGTGGACAAGATATGAGCATTCCTGCGGTGTACGAGATAATGCTTTTATAATGTCAGAACAGAACACATAGACATTGAATGCATAGAAATAGGGTCCCGAAGGCGCACTCTTCGGATACAGAACCCTAAAAGGGTATTAATATATTACATTTTTGTTCTACTAAGGCCCACAAAACCAATTCTTTGGTTTGACTGTGGGAGCAGTCTCCCTTAAGAGCAGTTTCTTCGGATATCGAAGTCGTATCTTTGTAGTAGATACATTGAAAGCCTCGGCGATTGTGCAAGAATACAACTGCTGATATATGTGCAAGTATGCAATGTGTTAACCCACATTCGCTGCTGTAGGTCAAATCGTGGCCGGGCGGAAGGTCACCCGCTTTGAGATGAAAGTGTCGTGTAAAACAGTTTATCGATGTCGATGTTTATTTTTGAGGCCGTTGATTGGGAGATGCCTACCCTTATCTGTGCATGTTCTATTTTGGTTTCTGAATACCTGGGAATGGAAATTCACTCAAAGAAAATATGCTGGCGTTTAATCCAAGTATGATTATTACGTTATGACCTAAGGGTTGGCCTGAAATATATTTATTTTTGTGAAGACATTCACCCACCAACAGTAATTCACTGAATATGTTTATTTATTTTATAATCATGGCGTTTTTAATATTGTCTTCACGGAAAAATCAATGAATATGATCAACTAAGATTAAATGATGAACGGACAAAAAATAAAGAAGTAAATTAATAAAAAGGCGAAAGTAGTCGATAAAATTAACAGCTCAACACTAGAAATTCAAGAGAATCAGGTGTTATTAACTATCGACAGGACAGCAGTAGAAGTAAGCGCGCGAAACCGTAAGCTCAAGTTCACGTTGTAAATCATTTGCTCAATATTATTTAATTAATTGCGAATTATATAATACCGTCATAGTAAAGAAATTGAGAGTTCGGTTACGTTGTGAATTCTTCGGCGCCACACAGGATTTTCTAAAAAAGTTTCTCAACTTTTCTTTTACTTCCACAACCTGACAGTTTTAGTTTTTCACGTGTTTCAGTGTCTTTGTGTGTGGTCACAAATATTAGAGTCTCATTTCGTTTGGAACCAGTGAAAGTGGTAAGTGAGGCAAGACAATGTCTGAAATAACGAAGTCAAATCAAGGCAGTGGCAGTGATCAAGAATGCTCGGCAGGAGTCAGGCTAATTGTTGTGAGTACCTATAAAGTTTAATTTTGATCTTAGCTTTATTGCAATTTAACTCATCGTACTTTTAAGCTAACTTGCTCACCTCTTAAATGTCACTTACTGTAATTTTACTTACATATTTCAGTGGCCATTCAAACCGAATTTCGTTTGAAGAATATTTACCGAGAGCAGAAAGAAGTGACGTATCTTGGAGGAATCCTGTATCCTACAGTAGACTAATACAGGCTGATTGATTGATAAAAAATTTAGTGACATGCTACTTACCTAATGGCTAGTTTATACAGTGCGAGCTGCTGCCTAGCCAGCAGACAGCTACTCGGCTTGTCTACTTGTACGCCAGTACCTCGGCTCGCCTTTGATGTCTACACGACACATAGTAGCTGCTGCCCAGTCTTGCAAGTCCCACTCCCAACTGTCCGGCTGGCACTGGCGAGCTACTGCCGAACGCGTCCAAACGATATGAGTGGTGTGGTGACCGAGCTGCGCCATGTGCGAGTTGCAGTCGGGCAAAAGGCGAGTCAAAACAAAAAAAAATAAAAAAAAAATCAGATGCGAGCTACTGTCCAACTCGCACCTACGAGTTAATCGTAAGTTACGTGCAAACAGTACGAGTTACATACTGCAGTGCAATTACTCGGCAGGCTGACTCGTACGTTGACTCGCACTGTGTAAACTAGTCATCATAAGCCACATTTAAAAGAGTAATGCAAGTCAACCTTAGTTGTTTTCGAAGGTTGAGACAGAGGCACCAAACCACTTCTCTACACTGGAGACTTCTTCTTTCTGGTCGTGTCCTCATGACTGAGGGACGTGACTATGAGCAGCTTCAACCACCAACGCTCTCCATTTGGACCGATTATGCGCCAGATGTACGGCTGCTAGTAGGCTCTCTCCCGTAGCTTTACCTATAGCGTCCGTCTATCGCATTGGAGACTATAATAATAATAATTTATTTTAGATAAATCAAAATAAATATACAAAAAAACACATAATAAGACATAAAATCACAATACATATAAAAAGAACAAACAGCGCACAAATAATTTACAATACACTAGATCTCGATTCTGAGATACTGGAGAGTGTGAATTCATCCAGTGTCTCAAAAACGAACCATCCATACGATCAGCTGCGACCTACATATGTGACTCGTATATACAACTAAAAGTAAGTATAACAAGAGCGTACACACAATATCACCTCTATATTACGCGTATTCATAAAAATTATCAAATAATTATCATTACTAATAAACTCAACAAGGAGCGGTGGTAGCGCAGCAGTAGAACGCCGGCCTCATATTCGAGCGGTCGTGGGTTCGAATCTCGGCGTCTACCAACGGCTTCGTTTTCTAAGTTATGTAGATACATTTGTGAAGTTGTAGTAGCAATACCACTCGCTAACGTGAAGGAAAACACCTTTAGGAAACCTGAGTGTCTGAGGTGTTCACATACCTCAGCGCTTGAAATTGACAATCCGCGGAGCGCAGGCATTGTAATTAAGCCCATACTCTCTCTCTCTCTCTATGAGAGAAGGCCTGTGACCTGTGGGAACGTACCTACGTTTCTACCTACGTACGTATAGGCTATGTTAAAAATGTAATGATTAATTATACTTAATAAATATTTCAGTTGAATCTCCCTGAAGACGAGGGTGAAGGCCTAGGCTTCCGTCTTACCAGGACCTTATGGGATCCATATCCTTGGGTGCGAGAAGTAACCCCGGGCGCCAGAGCCGACTCGGCTGGTCTGAAAGCTGGAGACTGCCTACTGCAGGCTGATGGAAAAGATCTGCTGGGACTACCGGTAAGGTTGTGAGCTGAGCTTATATATATATATATATATATATATATATATATATATATATATATATAACGAGCAGATTACTCAAACGAAAATCCAGTCAGTCAATCAATCAGCGCAGTCGGGATGAGTTTGTAATGAACACAATAAGATTTTTTTTATTATCTGTTAATTTGGTTAAACGCCCCTAGCCCCTGCCAATAAGGCCCGAAATAAGTCAATGCGAAGACAAAGTCATTTGGTCCAGGGGTCTGTCTGGCATTATACTGATAGTTGACATTGAAACATTATTAGTGACATAATATCCTAGGTCAATATGGCGAGCATACGCACAGCTCATTAGTTATGGTTAGGTAAATACCTGATTAACAAAGCGTACTTATTAAATAGGATGTAAAGCTTAAATCATATTTTCTTAAGTTTTTGCGGATAATTAGTCTCACAGTAATTTGCAATTTTGTAATCTGTGATTAAAGACTGTCGTAAGTCATCATAAGTAATTGGTCAACGGTTATAATAAGTTAATTGGAAATCACCCTACCGATCCCCACGATACAGGCTAGGCCTAGTGTGTCTACATCTACCTTTTTGCAATTGTGCATGCAAAAAATATTCTATTCTAGATTAGGTTTTGTTTGCTTATATTTCCCAGGTCGGGCAGGTGGCTGGACTGATTCGAGGTGATGGTGCAAGTAGAGGAGTGTCTCTTTTAGTTTGGAACTGTGGTGTGGACCCTCGGGATGACCCCGAAGTACGTATTTTTAAGAAATTCTATTATATAAATTCCACTTAACACAATCACTGTGCTATGGTAACCAGACAAAGGCATCACAAGCATGGAAATACACAGAAGCTGAGGCCTTTTTAATAAATCAAGTACGGCGGCCTTCAATGGGCATCAAACCAACGGCGTCGGTTATGGTGGTAGTCAAACGTGTTAACCGCTATACCACGAGGCAGTCAATATAGTAAAATATAGTTCTTGACTTTTTGTGGGACCTGATAATTTGGTGATAACATTAAGAGCTTCAAACTAAAAGCTCTATAAGTTACAGACTTCTTCAGAGACAGTTGCTGTAATCTGTAACCGAATGTCTATTCCAGATAAACACTCTTAGCACGGGATCAAAGCCGGTTTATAACAGGAATTCCTCTCATAAACTGTCTTTGACTGCGTCTTAAGAGTACTTTAGTGGAATTGACTTTTGATAGATAACACTGTAAGAATGTTTTACCGAATAGGTACAAATAGGTACTTGTAATAGCTGATCCACAGAGCTTACTCATTTAGAGTGTAGATGGAGCTCGCTCGTCCGAGGCGCACTGCCGACGTTCGCTGTAACCGGAATAATATTTATCATTATTTTAAGATCACTGAGTTTTATGTAAGCTCTCAAAATTATTGTCTATCTCAGGGCCAGTTTCTGAATTGAGAATTTCTCTAAGTAAATAGTTAACTGTAGTGTCGTCTCTTCGAATTCCTCAGAAAAGAGCGTGACAGAACGTTTACTGTAGTGTAATTCTCAATTTAGAAACCGGGCCTTACTCTTTAAAATATGAAAAATTACGAATTAAAATCCTTAACAGATTAATATCTAGTTAAGACTTTTTCCCGGTGAGGCAAACTTGGTTGAAAACTTGGCTACTCCAAGGTTTTGGTCGAAAATCGGACATAATACCTTAATTAACTTGTTCTTACCCGATTTTGCCCTCTTGTTCTTAATAGTATCCGAAACCGGCGTGCGTATATTACCAGAAAATGGGCAGCAGAGTCTTTCTGAGATTCCAACCGCATACGCATAGCCCGCCTGCCAAGCGTGTTGATTACGGCAAAACCCTTCATAATTACGAAAACCATGAGGGAGGCCTATGTCCTGCAGTGGGCGTCAAACGGCATCTGGTGGCAACCGGCAAACCGTAGCATCTGCCGATCCCTTCGGGATGCCGGTGTGGGTTTAAGCAGATGTTTATGTAACTTGTTCTTCCACAGTTACTCTGGAGCTGCGGCGGCGGGTCCCGCGGCGAGCGCTCCCGGCGCGCGCTGAGTGGCGTGGTGCGCGCCCTGGCCTGCTGCGTGTGCGCTGCTACCGCTACCAGGGCACTGAGCTGCGCGCGGTCTCACCTCTATTGTGAACGTGAGAATCATGACAGACACATAAGGACACAAAGACACATGCGAGACACACAGATGGGACGTGGGGCAGCATCTGTATAAGATTGATGGTACTTTCAATGTAAGGAATAGGCCTTCTATCAGAGAGAGAGAGAGAGAGAGAGAGAGAGAAAAATAGAGAGAGGGAGTACACTACGCATGTTTGCCACATATTGGCGATTTCAAGCTCATGATAGGTAGGAAACCTAACTTTGACTCGCTAACTGTGAATGACGATATTGTCATTCACAGTTAGCGAGTCAAACGAGTGGTATTTACCCTTCGGCCGTCGTTGTAGTGCTACTATGAATTCACAAAAGGACGTAACTTTGATAACCATTAAAGTGTAAATCTCGTATACCTACTTCAGCTGATCAACCTTTTCCTCTTGGGATTTCGGAAAGCTATTGTACTTAATATTTTTCAAAACAAAACGTACCGTCAAGATTTTGCAATGTTTGTTAGTATTACAACATTCGAAATACAAGTAAGTGGGCTTACCTCGCTAATTACGCTTGTGTGATTGACTAGCGCGACTCAAGGTAAGACAATAAACTGCTGACCTTATTTTAAAATACCGATAAATATTAAAACGCTGCTCGAATTAATAGTAGTAGCTGAGCACTAAGTACATTAATATGCCGGCAAGTTTACTTAGGATTACACTCCCTGGGAAGATATTCACGAAATGGAAGCGATAAAACACTTGGTACTCACCACGTTTTTGCCTTTTCCAGTACTTGAGTACATAATCAGATTTATTTGTTTTAGCTTGCTGGTCCAGACTTCAACGTTGTGCGCTTTGTAGAGAGGCTTTGCCACCAAAAGACTCACCTTATGCGAAAAACTTAGTTGCTGAACAGGTAAATACTTAAATTAAATACCGTCCACTAATCAGAAAGAGATAGTAAGATTGTGACTTTTAAATGTTTCAAATATTTTTCATAATTTTAGGTTTTCGAAGCAATAGCTACAGAATATGAAATTAAGGACACGTTGAAAAAGCCAACACAATCTACTTCCGCTTACACCTCGCCGACTCGTACGCCTAATTTGTCACCATCTGTCACTCGGAAAGGAAATTACCAACTATCAATGATGGGTCGGAAGAAAACCGTACAATTTAACGAGAAATTCAGCTCCAGTTATGCTTCAGAGCCCAATATACATAGATCATCGCAAAATCAGCAAGAATTTACGTTTAACAGGCAGATTCCCACTGTTATTGTAAATTCTACCAATGTGGTAGAAAACTCCTACTCTGGCAATACTGTTTGTGACAGTGAAAATGGCGGGAAAAGTTGGTCTTGCAGCTGTTTAAGCGGAAGTTCCTCGAAGAAAATTACGAAAAGTTGTGATGAAATACCGAAAGTTATAAACGAAAAAGTCGATGAAAATGCAGCTAATAACTGCCAAAACTTGCTGAACTTACAACACAAGTTGGTAGCCCGACTTCGGCCGGCTTGCTCGCTTGCGGACTTGCAAAATGGGTCCGGACAAGCGTGTCTTCTCTCGCAGTCACTGAACAACATAAATTCGGGCGGACAATGGTAACAGCATATCTTTACATTAAATCTGTAATTTCATAATAAACATTATCATAAAAAAGACACGATTCCTCTAAGTATAAAAAAACTTCAGTAAAACAATTATAAAAACAGAAAACTTGATTGCTTAAAATTCTTAAGCAAGGCACGACTCCGCGGAATTTTCAACATCTCATTCAATTTATTATGAGTAAGTAAGTTATTGATGAGTTGGAAAATTGCACTCTAATCGGTTACATTAGGTATATTATTTAACTTTTCTTGGGTTCGAATCCCACTGGGAGCCACCGTACATTTGCACAAATGGCCAGTCTGGGTGTATTTCCCCCAACTTTACCCACCAATCCATATTTTGTGATATCCTTGCCTAGTTACCTGAGGTATCCTAGCTTGTAGGACAAGTGCTTGTATGAAAGCTGTTATCATTACTTACTTCATATGGCGCTACAACCCTTTGTGGGTCTTTGCCTCACAATTTTCTTTCCGGTGTCTCGGGCCCTCGACTCTCTTCGTGTATTTGCCTATATTTCTGAGGTCCTCTTCAATACAGTTAATCCAACGTTTTCTGGGTCTATATCTTAGCCTCTTTCGGATCTTGGATCATCTACTCAGCAACTTTGAGCCAAGTAACTCGCTACATGCATAAAAACAATTGTTCCCGCTATTATGCTCGCCTCAACCTCCTCATCGATCTTGTTTTGAGAGGTTAGTACCTATGTATCCCGAGTAGGTACTTTAAACTGTCAACCCCTTCAATACTGTTGGTTCCGACCGAAGCATTTTGTGGAGGTGATGGGAACCGTGATATTGCGATATATTTAAGTTTTGGACGAATTAACCTGCAATCCAAAAGTCGCTGCTTCTGTCTCAAGCCTCAGCCTGTGATCTGACATGCGATTCATCGACCTTTTGATAACTATGTCATCTGCATGTGCAGCGAGTTGGGAAGTATTGTAGTCTACGAGTCCACTAATCGAAAGGTTTCTCGTGACAGCCTCAAGCACAAGGTTAAACACAACGGTCGAGAGTGCATCTCCTTGTTTGACACCAGAGCGTATTACAAAGGGGTCGGACAGCTCATTCTGTGCTGCTACAACTAACTCGGATTGCTTCAGCGTAGCTTGAACAAGTCGCACTAATTTACTGGGGAGCCTTAGGAGCAACATGCTTGAGAGAATTTTAATAGCTCTGAGGTGATAGCATCAGCCCCGGTGCCTTATTGTTCTTAAGCAGGCAGCGTAATGCATGCTGGACTATGCATGAGTAGTGTAGGGGACTGTAAGTTTCGCTAGCGTCGAAGTAGATGGGTATGGGTACCGGTTCTAGTGTGTCTTGGTCGATGTTAAGGAGTTCACTGAAATGTTCACGACATCGTTTGACTATTTTTGACTTCTCAGTTAGGTTTCCCGCTTTGTCCCGGCAAGTGCTTTGTAGAAAGGCCGAATACTCATTACTCTTTCTCAGATCCTCCTTCTCCGTGAGCTTTTTATGTTCTAGAGTCCTCTTCTTTCTAGCCAAATAGTTGTTATTATTAATGCCAAAAAATTTCAATTTCAGTTACAATAATGAGCATCATACTGGGTCTTTAGATGATTTGAAGAACAACAGCTGCCGCACTTCTTGTGGTATGTATGAGCAGATTTATTGTTGTATTTATAGTACTAGGTATCTACTATAGGGTCTAACAACAAATATCAGTAGGTAACAATATATTCTGGGTTCAAATACTATGTGGTAAGCATAGAAGCATTAATCTAAGCTGATAAAGATAAAAATATGACTACTCATATATATTTTTCATAAGTGTTTTTAATGCGACACAGGCGATTATCACACTGCACCGCGCTCGCAGATGTTTAAATTGTATGCAAGCATCTCAATTTGTATAGAAAACACGCCTAGGACAACACACTGCCGACGCGTCACCTCCCGCGCGCAGACTCTGCCAAACCGCGCGGAAGTGCGGGCGTGCCGCGGGGTATAACACACTGGCTCCGCCGTACCGCGCGTGTTTTATGCATAAAGGACGATCGATTTTTAGATCTCAATCGTAAATAGTCTCCTAATTCGAGTACCTATACAAAAACCAAGTAGCATAACTGTAGCATCGTGAAAAAGTTCGGTGTTAGACATTTTCGATGACGATCGACTGCCAAGTGAATATTTGCCGCGGGGCCGTCCTGCGTCGCCACTTCGCCAGCCCGGAGGAGCGGCCCCAGCGGGTCACACCGCGGCGGGACACACTTCGCCCGCCCGGAGGAGCGGCCCCAGCGGGTCACACCGCGGCGGGACACACTTCGCCCGCCCGGAGGAGCGGCCCCAGCGGGTCACACCGCGGCGGGACACACTTCGCCCGCCCGGAGGAGCGGCCCCAGCGGATCACACCGCGGCGGGACGCGTCGCCAGTGGGAGAATCGCCAACGCTACTTTTCTTGCCAGATTAATGAAATATGGCTCAATACAATTCACTCAAGCAAGAAAAGTAGCGTAGCGAAAGTATCGAATAAAACAAAATAACATGTTAAATTTTACCTTATCAAATATCATTTGGCGACCGAAAATTGGCAGTTTGACAATAAAGGTACCTAACGTTTTTTTATCGTCCAATGTGTAACTGTCCACAATCTCTTGTTTCAGACCCTCCTCTGCTGGTGCTCTCTCCTCCGCCTATTTATGTGATTTCTTGCGACCACGGCGCACAAACAAATAAATGCTGAAGATTGTAGGTAAAACATCATGTTCATGTGCTACATACTAGAGGAGTAATTCCGAACCACTTTTGTGTTTTGAGATTTCGCAGAATATCCCAATGGAAATTGGATTATTAAATCTCATTTCAAATACTTTGTGAGGTATTAGTCATTCATACTGGATGGCGTTTTTATTATTCATAGATGTGTATAATAGTCTAAATTACTTGCAGTCGGTAATGTCTCCGACAAGACTTGTTTGAAATACTTCCGCTACTACGTGGGTACCTCGTTTAATTATTTCCACAAAAAATATTATAAGAAAATCTTTTTTAAATAAAAATATTTCTAATTTTGTCACATTTTTTTTTATTCAGTTCAGTTCAATTAAGCAAACACACAATTCGATTCCATGATTCGAACTAAATAGCTTACAAGTACAATAATTAGTATAAGCAGCCTCTAGGCAACCCACTGCAGGGCACAGACCTTCTCCCAGACAGAGACTGTAGGCGAGTTTCCGAATTGAAAATTTCGCTAAGTAAATAGTCAACTGTAGTGCCTTCTCTTCGAATTTATCAGAGAAGAGCGTGACAGAACGTTACTTAAGTATTTACTTAGTGAAATTCTCAATTCAGAAACCGACCCACGTGGCGAATCGCCACACGTACCTACAATGAATCGACGATCGACGGCAATTACCAGAATGTATTCCTGTACATTGCAAGTTTTAAATCTAAGAAACTAAATTGAAAATTACAGTCAAAAGCAACATAACTTATGGCCCCTAATGTTGAAAGGTCAATTAGAAACGTCACTAGAGGCCCTAGAGTCTGGTACACGTGTAGTTTTTCAATAGAACGTTATAACGACGACAATAGCCGTTAGTAGCCTCTATTTGGTAAGACTACTAAACAATAGCAGTACAATGTCATTCAATGGTATAATCCGCGCAAATAGCCATCTCTCGCGAAAAAGATCGAATCGCGCGAGGTGCCGAGTTAAGGCTCCGTACACAAAACTGCGAATCGGCGCGATGCGAATTGGGTATTTGACAAAATATCAAATGAGTTACTTTTAAAACGGAATTTTGTATGAAAATACTGGTGTATGACGTCACATTTCAGAGCACTCTTTTTATGTTTAATCTATTTAAAAATTGTAATAACTAGGAATTGACTAAAAGAGATACTGTTTCCGAGATATTTTGTAATTTTTGTTTTAATCGAGCATATGAAATAATTTATTTTTGATCGTGTCAAATACCGTATTAGCAACCCCTTCAGCCACGTTCGTACCAACCATTCCTTCGAGGACCGTCAACCGTACTGAACGTATTTTGTACACTAGGTCGTGACATGGATCGTAAAAAGAAGTGCTCACTTCTGTTATTACTAAGAAGATACAGTAATAAGAAACAAAGAATATTTTGGGCTGATCCATTTATTACTATAATGAACGCCGATGCGAGTCAATTCGCAAGTTGTTGCGATGCGTCGCGCGAGCTCGCAGATTTTTACGATGCGACGTCGCATCGCAGTTTTGTGCACGGGCCCTTATAGCATTGGAACGCGATTGGTTACTACAGGGTGATTTTGAAAGCTAACAAGCTGTATTTTGAGAGATGATTTATCAGGAACGTTGGTACAATATACTCGTATTTATAAATATTCGTGATTTTTGACCTTTTGCTCGGAACTGCTAATCCAAATTCAAAGTGGTAGGAAGTACCGCGTTGATAAATGCTTTCTAATATTTTAAAAAAGAGTCTGTCCTCCGATATGCGTAGACAATAAAAGAATTGAGTTGGCTGGCGCCGACCATAAGACGCTCGACACGAATTTTTTTTTTTGGATTTTATTACTTTCTATCCTGAAATTGTTTGTGTGTGCTTAGGTGAAGTTATTTTGGGTGACTAAAAAAAATCTTTGCCACCCCATACTTTTCAAAACTAGAGCGATAATGTTTAGAATATCCCCTTAAAAGTTGTCAATCGAATGCCACCCTGTAGACTACTAACAATGTCAACCCAACCGCCACTACCGCGCTAACATGACTCATTTGAACAGCTATACATTTTAGAGCCTCCTCCGTCCTGACCTGGAAACTAACAATGGAGAACTTATACAAATCGACCTTAGACTATGAAGTCACTCCCTAACGTAACGTCCTCAGAGCATATAGAGATATCTGCGGTAACGCCTATAATGTATGAAGCATTATCTCGTAAAATAACTTTTATGCATGTACACTCTTATAAGAAAACGTTCAGAATTCAATGACAAAATAAGTTAAGTCAAGAATAAGTTTTATGTTATTAGAGTAACATTATTTTTCGCATATTTATTGACCCCGAAAACGGCAAAAAAAAAATGTTTTTATTGTTTTATTTTTATTTACCTAAGTTTTTATAGAATTTCTATGGTATAAAAGCAACGTCACTCCAATCTAAGTTAGACGCAAGTTCCCCATTGAAAGCCATCCAGGGCCGAGGAGCTTAGAGACCTCGCCCCGGCTGTTCTGCAGCCGGCAGCCGGCAGCCAGCCGCTCAGAAGTAGACAGGGATGTCGGAGTAGGAGACGAGGTCGGCCGGCATCTTGTCCTCCATGGGGTCGGGCAGCTTCGCTTCGAGCGCGGGCTTCACGTCCTGCTCCGTTGTGACAGTCACGCTCTCCGGCTTTATCTGCGGGCAGGGAAACAAACAAAACTGGAAGTGTCTTTGTTGAAATAATGCAGTAAAGGACCATCAGCTAAATATGGCAAAGGCCGTTCCCGTTATTCGCAAAGTAAAAACATCCAAGTATTGTGACTCGGTGTTTTGTGTGCAGTTTTTCTTTCGTGCTAATGAGGGCTTTTCAAAGCGTCATTAAAAAAATATACAGCACTGAAAGTTACCGATAGATGGTGCTGACGTCACATAATATGCCAAAATTGACATGACATCACTGTACCTTCTTCTGTCACGTTGCTCGTTTGTTTCGTTGACGAGAGGAGAGATGTTTGCCATCTAGTTTTTTTTAATGAAACTCAACTGACAGCTGTAATGAGAGCTTTTCAATGGCAGCTACCAGTTGAGTTACAGTAAAAAAAAACTAGATGGCGCTGCAAGGAGAACAACTGTCATCATACGTTTTGAATGTTGTATATCGTTATTAATCTGTGATAATCTAACCATCGTTCCTCTCGTCAACGAAACAAGCGAGCAACGTGACAGAAACCACAGAGAAGGTACAGTGATGTCATGTCAATTTTGAAATATTATGTGACGTCAGCACCATCTATCGGTAACTTGCGGTACTGTATTTTTTTAATGACTCTTTGAAAAGCCCTCATTGCTAAAAGTGTGGCGATCTGTGAAAACCTTTTTGTTGGCTATTTGTACCTGCGGGCCAATTAATTCGTTAGTGATAAGCTGCTGCTTCTTCCAAAACCTAAACACTAGTTGTTCCGCGGGCTCTTTTTACAAAAATATTTTATTTACTGCACACAACACTGACTACAGGGAATAAATTAATTCTAAATGAATATGTGTGTCGGGCGCAGGTTACGGATTGACTGACCTGTTAATAACAAAAGGAGGTATAAATAAATACAATACAATGGTATATTTCATTACGAGTGCGGAAAGCCTGTCATTGCAAAGAGTTCCGACAAATGTCTACGCGAGCCGAGGCGCAGCCGAAGGTGAGGGTTGACAGTCGGAACAAGTTGCAATGACGGTTCCGCACGTGTACTGAACGACTATTTTTAATGCAGTTGCGGAAAAATGAAGCAATGTAATAAAGAAAATTTTCGGAAAATGGCGCCAACCGTAAAAGAATATAAGCAAGCAGAGATTTTTTTTCTTCACCCATTCTGGGTAGGCAAAGGTAATTTTATTGATATGAAATGAAAATGAAATTTAATGAGATGAAATGAAATGAAACCTAACCTAACTCATTGAATCAAAATTAGTAGCTTCTTTTTAGAAATCTTTGCATGAATCATAAAAACTTCTATGAATTTTTTTTAGTAAAAACTTCTATGAATTTTTTTTAGTAAAAACTTCGTGGTTGGTTTTTTCTTTTTAAAAGACATTATTTTGACAGTTTGGAACGAGAACGCACGAGTTCGGAAAAGATAAAGAAAAAGCTACATGACATCGGCGCTGTGAAGCTTACATAGATGGCCGCTAGATGGCGAGCGCTGTCTTTAGACAACATTTGTTGTATATGGGAGTCCCGTTAAATATTTATTTAATTCTGTTTTTAGTATTTGTCGGTATAGCGGCAACAGAAATACAGCATCTCCGAAAATTTCAACTGTCTAACTATCACGGTTCATGAGGTACAGCCCGGTGACAGACAGACAGACAGACGGACGGAGAGTGGAGCCCGCCTCAGTATCGAGCGTGAAGCAGGGCAGCCGATGACGTCAGCGCGTACCTTTGCGCGGCGCAGCTTGAGGTGCACGAGCCGCACGTGCGTGCGGCAGGCCGTCCGCTGCGCGAAGCGGCGCCCGCACGTCGCGCACGCGAACGGCTTCTCGCCCGTGTGCGTGCGCACGTGGTTCTGCAGCACGGACTTGCCCTGCGACCACCACACTCGGCCCGTTATTGTTACGACATTACACTCACACAACACAATACTCAGAACATAATAGTTACAAGATAATAGTCAGAAGATAATAGTTAGAAGATAATAGTTAGAAGAAAATAGTCAGAAGATAATAGTTAGAAGATAATAGTCAGAAGACAGTAGTTAGAAGATAATAGTCAGAATATAATAGTCAGAAAACAATCGTCAGAAGATAATAGTCATAAGACAGTAGTCAGAAGATAATAGTCAGAAGATAGTAGCCAGAAGATAATAGTCCTGAGATAATAGTCAAAAGACAATAGTTAGAAGACAATAGTTAGAAGACAATAGTTAGAAGAAAATAGTCAAAAGATAATAGTCAGAAGACAATAGTTAGAAGATAATAGTCAGAATATAATAGTCAGAAAACAATCGTCAGAAGATAATAGTCATAAGATAATAGTCAGAATACAATAGTTAGAAGACAATAGTTAGAAGAAAATAGTCAGAAGATAATAGTCATAAGACAATAGTCAGAAGATAATAGTCAGAAGATAATAGTCAAAAGATAGTAGTCAGAAGATAATAGTCCTGAGATAATAGTCAAAAGACAATAGTTAGAAGACAATAGTTAGAAGAACATAGTCAGAAGGCAATAGTCAAAGGTCGATAGTCTGAAGATTATTGCTATAAGTGTTAACTTGTAATTGGCTTCAGGTTTCCCTATGTCAGATTCTATGTTATTGCAATAGCTGTCGGTTCACCAGAGAAACACATAATTAAACAACAAAAATAAAATAATACTGAGAAGATGGCAATAGTTAGAATACAGAAGTCAAGACTCAACGCTTCCTCGGCACGGCGATCGGCAACCTAGGAAGCGTTCGAGAGAAGACTCACCCGGAAGGCCCGGCCGCAGGCGTGGCACACGTGCGAGGGCGGCGCGCGCGGCTGCAGGTGGCGGCGCGCGTGCTTCCGCAGCGCGGCGCGCGAGGCCAGCGCCGCGCCGCACGCGCCGCACGCGTGCTGCCGCTCGCCGGCGTGCTGCACGCGCGCGTGCCGCTCGCGCAGCGCCGCGCTCTCGAAGCGCTTGCCGCACTCCGCGCACTCGAACCTGAGGGGGGGAGGGGCGCTCTTCATCATCATCGTCAGCCATCTGACGCTCATTCTTCAAGCTTCGAACGATAACCGAGAGGGGTTTTGCCATAATCGCCACGCTCGGCGGGCGGGTTGGCGATGCGGTTGGAATCTCAGGAATACGCTGCTGCCCGTCTCCCGGTAATTTAATTCCGTAGTCGCCTTCTACGACGTCCACGGAAGGAAATGTAGTGACGCTACTCTTAATCCGGCGGCACACGGAATACTCTAAAAATATTTAAATAATGTAGCGGCATACACCATATTTTTAGGTCAGGGGATTCACTGCCTGACCGAATCAGGAATGAGGCGATCCGCAGAAGAACCCGAGTTACTGACATAGCTCGAAGAAATGCTCAATTGAAGTGGCAGTGGGCGGGGCACATGGCTCGGAGAACTGATGGCCGTCGGGGTGAAACGGTTCTGGCGACCGCGGACCGGACGACGCAGCGTGGGCAGGCCGCCCACCAGATAGTTTGACGACCTGGTTACGGTGGCGGGAGTCGCTGGATGCGGGCGGCACAACACCGGGAAGCTTGGTAAACCATGAGGGAGGCCTATGTCCTGCGGTGGGCGTCAAACGGCTGATGATGATGATGACCCATTCTTAGGTGATCGGGTAATTGTTCTCTCATCCCCCACGTGACAGGCCGTGCCTAGGGTCAATTTATAAGTAAAAACGATTCTTTTTATGGCCATAAATAATTTTTATGTCTTCTTTTATCTTAATGGTGTATTCGCGGGTAAGTTAGATTTTTTTCAATCGCAAAGTGTGAAGAAGCCGCACTCCGCGCACTCAAATCTGCGGGGGCGCACAGACGTCAATTCTCGAAACTTCCAATAAGCATAATCGGCCTATATGCGTCCCACTGTAGGGCACAGGCCTTCTCTCAAGGAGAGAGTTTGGGCTTAATCACCACGCGTGCCCACCGCGGATTGACGATTTCAAGCGCTGAGGTATGTGAATAGCTCAGACACTCAGGTTTCCTCAAGATGTTTTCCTTCACATTCACTTCTTCAATAACATTCTCAAAATGACCAATCCTCGAATTTTTTACTTGCAAACTTGCACTGCACATTAGCTCAGTTGAGAGAGCGCTGGCACGGTGAGCCAGAGGTCGCGGGTGCAAGGCCCGGCATGGGTGGAATTTTTAGTCTCTAAATAGGTTTTTAAAATTGTCCTCAGCAAGGGTTAGTGCAACAAAAAGAATATAAACATTTTATTTGTGTGAAAACGAAAGATGAACTCACTTAAAAGTCTTGGGATCTTTGTGTTTGAGGCTTTTCTGGAGATGCTGACGTAAATTGTGAGCCGACTTGAATCTGTGAAACACAAAAAACAACACTGTAACCAATATCTCGTTTCATTCGGCTGAGGTCTGGGTGAAATACATTTTTTATTACTATCAAAGTTAAAGTATTACTAATATTATAAATGTGAAAGTTTGTGAAGATGTTTGGATGTTTGTTACCCAATCACGCGATAACGGCTGAACGGATTTACATGAAACTTGGCGTGCAGATAGACAAAGATCTGAATTGAGACATAGCATACTTGATATTCCGGTAATGCATTCCCGCGGGATAATATCGACGGTGGAAAGGAAGAACACTTGAAGCGACATTTTGGTCGAAATTGAGTTATATACATATTCGTTATATAAAAAAAACGCTGATTCCGAATATGTATACAACTCAATTTCGACCAGAGTGTCGCTTCAAGTGTTTTTCCTTTCCACCGTTGATGTTTCATTGTTACCGTAACCTTTTTTCAAGCCAAACTCCAGGATATTTATAACAAGAATCGTACGAACGGATCCTGTGGCCTGTGCCGTGCCGGCACGAAGTTCGCCGGGACACCTAGTATGCTATCTATGTAATACCTTTCAACGAGCAATTCTTGTACATATAATCTGATTCTCGGAAACGGCTCCATCGATTTTCATGAAATGTAGTACGCAGGGGGTTTCGAAGGCGATAAATCGATCTAGCTATTTTTGGAAAACGTCGTTTTATCGGTGTTTGCAGGCAATGAAAAACTGCCACAATATCATTAGAATACGAAAGTAAATTTCGCCACCGTCTACAAGGTTGTAATAGCTCAGTTGGGAAGTCGGGCGGTGCCGCGACGAGTTCAGTGTCAGATTATTTTTTCATCGTATCTAAATATAATTTCAAAAAACCGGCCAAGTGCGAGTCGGACTCGCGTACGAAGGGTTTCGTGCCATTATCTATACAACATTAGACAAAGGTCGAATTTGAGAACAGCGCCATCTATAGAAACCAACAAGAAGCGTTTAACATTGACATTCAACGACATGACATCGGCGCTGTGAAGGTTACATAGATGGCCGCTAGATGGCGAGCGCTGTCTGTAGACAAAGTTTGTTGTATGGGAGCCCCCTTTAAATATTGTTTTTTAGTATTTGTTGTTATAGCGGCAGGTCCCAGGTAGTATGTACGGAGGCGCAAGGCGGACCTGACGTCGCACTCGACGCAGTAGTGGTCTCGCACGTCGCTGTGCTTGAGCTGGTGGTGCTTGGCCTGGTTCTTGGTGCGGAACCGCTGCTCACACTTCTCGCACTGGTAGTTCTTCACGCCCTCGTGGATCCTGCCGCACAGACCGAACTCGCACGTAAACAAAACCCACATCCACCATTAGTATTTAAGAAGAAAAAAAAACAAATCGGGTATTTACATTTACCCCAAACCGGGCAAGTTAGTAAAAAACCCAGACCAAACGTTGATATAAAAAAATACTCACTGATTACCTAGTCTCTTTTTTAAAATTGACAGTGTTATAAGTAGCGTATCGGCCGGGTAATATTACTAAACTAAATGTAAGTAACGTAACTGCGCTAACGGTGAAAGAAAACATCGTGAAGAAACCTCAGTGTCTGAGCTATTCACATAACTCAGCGCTTGAAATTGGGAATCCGCGGTGGGCACGCATGGTGATTAAGCCCACACTATCTATCTGTGCCCTACAGTGGGACGTATATAGGCCGCTTATTAAGTAACGTATCAGTAGGGTGAGCGTATTGACAATGTTTAGTGTTACATAAAACTGTGCTGATGTTATTTCTATTTATTTTTTGTTACTCCATAAATAGCATTTACATTGTATGTTATTTTTTCGATAAGGTTTAGAAGTAATAATGATTTTTTTTTGTACTTTAAGTAAAACAGCTGTTAAGTCCTGAATAAAAATAACAATGTGAAGCAGTGTAGCAGTATGTGAGTGTGTCAGTATGTGTGTGTGTGTGTCAGTATGTGTGTGTGTGTGTGTATGTCAGTGTGTGTGTGTCAGTATGTGTGTGTGTGTGTGTGTGTCAGTATGTGTGTGTGTGTGTGTGTGTGTGTATGTCAGTGTGTGTGTGTGTGTGTGTGTGTGTGTGCGTATGTGTGTGTGCGCGTCAGTGTGTGAGGGTACTGACAGCAGGTGCTCGGCGAGCGAGTCCTTGTTGACGAAGGTCTTCCCGCAGCGGTGGCAGGCGGGCCGCGCGCCGCCGTGGTGGTTGCGCATGTGTCCGCGGTGCGTCTTGCTGTTGCTGGGGGCGGGGGACACGAGCGGACGGTGTCAGCGTCATCGTCATCATCATCATCATCATCATCGCCCCATCGCGGGGCAAGCAAAAGAGACCCTACATCGGAGACTAGGGTCTGCCACGCGGACCTCTTGCGCTTCATCAACATTCATTATTCGTTGCATGCACGCACGAGAGTATATCCTACTAATATTATAAATGTGAAAGTTTGTGAAGATGTTTGGATGTTTGTTACGCGATCACGCGATAACCGCTGAACGGATTTACATGAAACTTGGCGTACAGATAGACAAAGACTTGAATTGAGACAGCATACTTGATATCCCGGTAATGCGTTCCCGTGGAATAATATTTATTTCAATTTTAAAATAGATGGCGTTGTGCAAGAACCGTATAAACGGATTCTGTGGCAGTACACCTAGTAGGTACATTAATAATAATAACTTCCGCACGACACATACTAGCATATCCTGTGCTACGTTAACCAGCCAAAGATACCAAGATATTGCATACGTTTTTACAATAAGATCCCTGAGGATTTAATAAACTTGTCAGAAGCGCAGTTCAAAAAATGTTTAAAGCGCACTTTATGCCAAAAGAGCTACTATAGCATTAAGGATTATTTAGATGACAAAGATGTGTGGAATTAAAGCCAGTTCAATGCATCCTAGTACTAGGTTTTATAAGACATAACATGTAAACTCTGTTTATTAAGGAAAATGTTTAAAAAGACTAACTTTGGAGTTTTTTTGTCCGTTTTTTCTCCAAATGATTTTGAAACGGGCACCTAGTTTTGCTTGTACCGTTCAATAACTCACAGTTTCTGTGTTACTTCGAATAATTTTTTTTTACTTTGACTTTATCACAACCATGGAAACAAATTCTTAACACATTTCTGACGTGACAGACACTACATTACATTACGGACAAACATATGTAACGCTAATGTATATTGTCTGGGTGGATTACTGATGACGGAACAAACAAAGGGCATGTGCCCGCAGTGCGTCTTCCTGTTGCCAGGGAGGGGACGAACACACAAACACAATGCCACATCATCGTCGTCACCAGCCCATCGCCGCCCACAGCTGGGTGAGAGGCCTACGTCCTGCGGTGGGCGTCGAATGGCCGACGATGATGATGATGACAACGTTGCCAGCACAAGAGTCCTCACCTGGAGAGCTTCCCGCACAGCTGGCAGGTGTACTGCGACACGATGCCCTCGTGCTGCGAGCGGTAGTGCTCCACGATGCTGCCGCGGTCCACCATGCGGCGCCCGCACCTGCCGGACATCACGGACATCACGGACCTCACGAGTCGCGCCGCTGTACACGTCTACACGGGTACACGTCTACACGTCTACACGGCGCCGCACGGGGACACCGCCACCGGGGCCGCCATGCAGAAAACTACGACTCATAGTTTATTATGGCGATTCAATGAACGGCTGGGCCGGTTTCAGAGTTTCACTAAGTAAATACTTAACTGACGTTCTGTCACGCTCTTGTTCTGAGAAATTGGAAGAGAGAGCACTATTTACTTAGCGAAATTCTCAATTCAGAAACTGGCCCTTAGTAACGTTCATCGCCTCGCGAGGCTGCTCGCTCTGTGTGGACCCGCCTATTGGCTGTTTACAGAGTATCGCGGCCTTTTGTCTTAAAAAGAAGGAAACGACACAGATAAAAAAATAAAAACCGACTTCGAAACACAACACTAAAAAGTTAGAAATAATTGAAATAATTAGAAGTATGTATACTAAAGAATTTGAAATAATTTAAATACTTAGAAGTATTTATACATTTAGGTATTGTACAAGTATAATTTGGAGTCGGTGCACAAAATATATGTGCTGTTCATGAAACTGGGCACCGACTACAAATTATACTTTTAGAATACCTACGTGTATACATACTTCTAATTATTTAAATTATTTCTAAATTTTTAGTGCTGCAGTAACGTTTTTCAAAGTCGGTTTTTATTTTGCATTTAATTTGTTTAATTTTTAGTGGAGGAACGGGAGAAAAATGAATAAGTCCCTTATAACCATAATTTACCCTACTTAATTCGGCGCTTTAAAATTTGATGTTCTAAATTTCCATCTCCGAAAGTCTTCACCAGAACATCACCAAATTAACTTGGGACTACTTTTACGCTATTTTATGAAACATACGAATTTTACTAAAAGATGGGCCCCATTAGGGCTTATTTAGTGCTGTCCATTGAATAGTTCCGTTCTCCATCTCTGAAAGTCTTCATCTGATCTTCACCAAATTTAAATGGGACCAATGGGACGTTTTATTTAAAGAATTGTCGAAATCGGTTAAGATTTCACGGAGTTATGTGAAAACATAGCCAAAAAATCTGACAGTAGACGAGCCACTAGCCACCACCAATCCGGACTTGGCCCCCGTGGTGGAGTATGGCCTATACCTTCCTCAGGGAAGAGACCCGTGCCCCTCGGTGGGGACATAATGGGTTGATGATGAGTCGAATTCATTACCTCCTGCTTTTTTGAAGTCGGTTAAAAAGACAAAGCTAACAAAACGTCAGGGAAGATGGCGGCCGGTGTTGCTGTTGTATGCTGGTATTTCTTTGTAAATTCAATGGTTTTGGTAATTATAAGATTCGATTTAGATGTTAAGGTGTTTGATATATAAGAGTAAATACTGACACATTTATAATTAAAATTGTTATGTCAAACTTTAGATAAAATAGTTTTATTGTGCGAGCGAGCGATAAATTCAATAAAATTGTTGCACATCAAGACATTGTTAGCTCTTAGTTACCTATTGTAAGATCAACTATACATTTATAAGCTGACGAGTCTCACATCTGAATAAATAAATAAATAAACAATGTACCGACGGAACAAACAAAGAAAGCACTCACACGCGGCACTCGTAGCGCAGCGTGTGAACGCGCATGTGCACGCGCAGCGAGTACGCGGAGGGCAGGTGCGTGCGACACAGGGCGCACGCGAACGGGCCGCGCGACTGCCGACAGACAATACTCGAACGTTCCTTACAAATATTGTTCTACGTTCGTGCTTACGTAAACATAGCTTCGTTATAGCTATGTTTACGTAAGCATTGGATAAACAGCTTTGCTTACTTTTGCTGAGGGGGGGACGGGAGTGGTAATTGTAATAAATCAGCTTAAGTAATACTCGAACGGCCCCTGAGGGGCCATCCATTAATTACTTCACATATAAACGTTCTTTGGTTTTTAATTACAAACGACATGCTGGGTTGTAATGAAGGGTAGGTTTAGAGAACACTGAACTCTAAGCGTATTGATAAAGTTCCATTGCAATCCGGCGTGTCTTTTGTAAATAAAACCCAAACTACGTTTGTATGGGAATTGTTCCTTCGGGGACCGCCTTAAGGATCCGGACAGCATTTTAACTGCAAAATTGCAGTTCGGTTCAAATGCAGTTGGCTCGACTGCAATGAAACTGCCAACCGACCGAGCAGTCCCACTGGTGTGCGGTTGGCATGATCCCTGTTCGGTTAAATGGGATGGTTTCATAGCTGCAGTTGTATCGACAGCATTCGAATTGCATCTGAACTGCAATAATGCAGTCCGTCTGACTAGGCCCTAAGGGGGATTAATATCTGTCATGGATCCATAACACTTCATTGCACAGCAAAAAAAAAATTAAGCACAAAAACGATTTCTTATGTCTATGTTATGTTATACAATGGAGAACTTGCGTCTCACTTAGATTGGAGTGACATTGCTTTTATACCATAAAAGACATACAAAAACATATCAAAAAAATTTAAAAATAATACGTAAAATATTTTTATCACGCTCTTCTAGATCAGAAACAAAAAATGTGAACAATTAAGTGACGATATTATTAAAAAACTTAGTTTTTTAGACAAAGAACCGATGATAGCGAGTCCGGGACTAGGTAGCATTTATGGCAAAAACGGCCGTTTCTGGCCTGAATGCCATCTAGTGGTAGGTTTTTTGCCTTAGGTTCAGAGCCATGGGTCCTAAAAATCACTATTAACACGATTGAGAGATTGTACTGACACTTTTTGCAAATTCGATCTGTAAAAAACGATATGATTTTTTTTCCTCGGGTGGCGCTAGTGTTGCTCCCTGGACTCCGTTATCACTAAACTGTCAGTGTTGTGGAAGCGTCGAGTGTACGCAAGCGACTAACCGGGCTGTGTCGCCGCATGTGGTTCTGCAGCTTGGTCTCGTAGTTGAACCCCTTGAAGCAGAGGGCACACTTGAACGGCAGCCGCGCGCCGTCCGCCCGGCTCTCCTCCTGCATCTGCCGCAGCTGCGAGCCATGTAAACGAGGCATGGTTATCGGCATCACCTTAACACCTTTTGTTACGGCTCCGTACCTCTGAAGGAAACGACGGGACCCTTATAGGATCACTTTGTTTTCCAGTTCGGTAACAGAAGGTCACTGGCTAAAACTGCATGCAACGAAAACATGTCTAAGATTGCTTTTACGCCTACTTTGCTGTCTCGCTAATATTTTTAATGATTGTAAAAAAAAGTATACTCTTGATAAATGTGGGCTGAGGCTTTCATAGATAAATTATTATTCAAAACATACTTTTCTTCTCCTGTACCTAGTTTTTGATAGAAAAAATCTGACATTACAAAATGATTAATTTTGGAAACAACTTTTGTTTTTCAAACACTAAGGCCGACTTGCACCACTTGTTAAACATCACTGAAGTCGCCATTTAAATCGACTTTCGTATGAAGAGTTTTGGTTAAATGCTGTTTAAGCCACATTTAAGAAAGTGGTGCAACATAACATAACATAAACTCACGCCTGTATCCCAGAGAGGTAGGCAGAGACCAGGGACTGCCACTTGCTACGATCCTGACAGATCACTTTCGCTTCCTCAACATTCATTAGTCGTTGCATGCCCGCACGCCGGTTTCGGATACATACGAGTATAAACGTATGGATTCGGATACAATACAAGATAAAAAGTATCCGAAACCGGCGTGCGTGCAAGTGGTGCAAGTCGGCCTGAATATCGGAAAACAATTATGTACTTATTTAAAACTAGCTGTGCCCGCGACTCCGTTCGCGTACATTTCGATATTTACGAAGCATTTGTATGGGGCCCACGTCTTATCATAACTGGAGCTAGAATTTAAATAGCCTATCCTGTGTCCCAGATGTCTATATGTTTTTATACCAAATTTCATCAAATTCGGATAATTGGTTTAAGAGTTATGGAGGAACATACATACATACATACACACATACAGAAAAAAATTCTAAAAATCGTGAAATTAGTTTCAGTATCATATATTGAGCCTATAAACACAATATCTCTGAAAACAAACTAACTTACTCCATGACCGACCCTTACAGATTTATTATTAGTATTTAAAATGTCCATATTTAAACTAGAATCATTGAAAAAGTTACATCGTGCAAGCGAGACGGCATGCTAGACGTAACAGCGGCCTCGGGCGTGGGCCACACAGAGAGGCCGCGGGGCGAGGGCGCGCGTCCTGTCTGTGTGGGCCGCGCCTCGAGCAGCAGGCCAACCTGCTCCTCAGGGTTGAGCGTAATGAGCCGGATCTTGTCCGGGTCCACGGCCTCGGCCGCGCGGCGCGGCGCCGGCGCCGGCCTCGGCTCGGCCTCCGTCTCCCCCTGCTCCGGCCTGCACAGCGATCGCATCGCACTATAGCATGCGCGTTCTGTCTCTCTCTCGACGTCGCGTGAGAGACTTCACCCCGGTTTCTTGTACACTAACAAGCTGTTAATTTACTGTTAACAGCTGTCAGTGCTTTTTTTTATGAACTTTGGTCAATTGACAGCTGTTAACAGTAGATTAACAGCGTGTTAGTGTACGAAAAACCGGGGGTTAGAAGTACTTGACCCCCGAAAGTGTGAGCGTGGCAGCCGAGACTCGAGATAGCCAATAGAGTGCGGTCTTGTCTACCAAAAAGTTGTTAATGCCATATTAAATAAAAGTGATTTTTGTCTGGCAACCCTGTAAAAATTGTTACCGGTTTTTACCGACAGCGGAACGTCACTAGATGAGTTGCGTGTCACTCCTACGAAAGCGACTAATCAAAACCATTAATTTTTATTCGATATTTTTTAATAAACACGCTTTACATTAGTAGTAAAAAAAGCATTCCTGTTATTTTCTGTAGTTTTCTTGTTTTCTTTTTGCTTTGACTGGGTTCTTTTAAAAAGATAAATAGTTCTATGCACTAAGTTTGGTAAAACTAACAAACTAACATCAAAAGGAAAGTATAATGAGAAAGTATAGAAAGTGTGTTCGGTTATTTTGTGCTATTAGTCTTCTTTATAACAAAATAAATAATACAGCAAGAACACAAAAAACATTAACAAACTATGTATTTTCTGTTGAATTACATGGTCTCGAAGCCTCGTCTTCACCTCCGTAGGTACCAAACATGTCTCGGTCGCATTATGTCAAAATTAGTGTCTAACTCGGCCGAAATCATCTCGGCAATGCCGCCATGTTACCGGTTGTAGACAAGTGTCGGTCGCGGACGCGGTCGCCATGCTAACGTCGAGACATCTCGGGCTCGAAGGAGAAATTGACATTTTTGAATTGAGAAGGGCATTTCTCGAGCGTGGCATGCTAAGCGTGCAGGCTGGCCTATAAAACAATGCAGGTAGCTTCCAAATAGTGAACGTGTCAACCGATGTGAAGATAACCGCCCCACCCGTCGCACGGATTATTTTTTTATACCACACCCCACGCACTCAGCAAGTGTCTCGTCGCTCGTTCATAAACGGGTCACAAAGTTCGTCGTTTCTCCCTTATAAATGTGCGGCGGGAAAAGTTTTATATGGATTTTCATTCCTACCCTGCCTAACGTTAGCAGGGCAGGAATGGATTTTCATACAACATTCCTGACCTACTAGCGTTCTTTTGCTTTTTAGCAGGGAACATAAAACGTCAAATTTTAAAAACGTTTTATCCTTACTAGTATTATAAACGCGAAAGTTTGTATATATTGTAACGTTATTATTCTACAATTAACGCTCCACTTTTAACTATCGTCCTGCCCATACCGCGATGCGACGGTGACGGTAAATTTCTAAGCTGCCACTTTTTGTTGACGACAGTACGAACCGGACGCGAGACTTCTCGCTAATTTCTTTGCCGCTCTAACGTCGAATCATTGTTCCCAAGTGTAGCAGATTTAAATTTTTTTTTACTACTTAAAGTACGTTATATTTTTATGGTGCTGTGTTTCCCCCACTGATTCGGGGCTTCACGTCACGGCTCAAACCACCAGGATCGGCCTTGTCCTGCCTGACACTACGCACAACTGCGAATCCGAGCCTTTTCGCCGGCCTGACCTGCGCTATTCGGATACTACATCCCTGGTTCTTCGCCTACAGTCTTCATCAGCGGACCAGGACAGTATAGCAATGTGTTGATCCAAAACCGTATCACGATACTGACCAAGGTCTTTTCTTTGTCGCACGACCTTCTATCAAGCGTTCTTTTTTTAAATAGAATAGGTAGTTCTTTTTTTTTCTTTTTCTACCCTACGTAGATTTATTAAAGTTAATTTTGTAAACTTACTTAAATTTCTTTTATTTGCAAGCCCTTCAGGCTAAGCCTTTTCTGCCGCCTAGAAGCGCTTCAATATGGATGGATGTTTGTTACTCTCTCACGCAAAAACGGCTGAATGGATCCGGATGAAATTTTTACTTTTTCCGGAAAAATACACATCAAAATTAACACGCGAACGAAGTCGCGGACAACACATATCACAAAATAGTTATAAAAAAGAGGTGATTTTTTTTTATCTCTATTTTCAATGCAAGGAGGCTGGCAACCTTTTTCTGGACCATAAAAAACAAGCGCGGCCATTCTATTTTGTTAAATTTTGTTTTTTAGTAAACTGATAATTTAACAGTACGCTTTTAATTATTCTAAATAATCTTATTTTCCTCGTAGGTGTAGTACAAAGCACTACGTACCACTCGGGAGAAAATTCTATATCTGTTCTTGAGTTTCCTCTAAGCCTCCGCTGCGCGTCGAGCTTACACATACTCTCGAACATGAATAGATCGTTTTCTCCCCTCGACGTACAATGTACGAACTTTCACAAAGTACATATTAAATACAAAAAAAACCTGTATAGGTTTATCTATGAGGTGAGTTACCCTTTGCCACAAATTAGTCTAAGAAATTCTTGGTTCAATCCTTGTATGTTGGTTCAGTGAAAATAACAGTCAGAAGTTCAGTACCGTGTTTTCTTCTTCTTCCTCTTGCCGCCTCCGTCGTCCCTTCTGCTTTTCCTGCCACACTTCCCTGCCGCCTCGCCTGCCCGCTCGCCTGCCGCCTCGCCGGCTAGCGGCAAGCCATCTGGGTCTTGCAGCAATCTCTCCAGCGTATCCGCAGCCAACTTGTCGATACTGCTCCTGTGGTGGAGGTTACGGCAGTTCGGTTAAGGTTTCGGTAAGATAGCAATGTGGCGGGATCGCCATGGAGCTTAACAGGGCAACTCTATGATTGTGCAATTTTATACTATTCCTGAAAATAAAACAATACTTTCTTCGTTACTCTTCACAAACTATAATCATCATCAGCCATTTGACGCTCACTGCAGGACATAAGCCTCCTTCGTGGTTTTCATAACCATGGAGTGTTTTGCCATAATCGGCAAGCTCGGCAGGCGGGTTGGCGATCGCAGTATGCGGTTGGAATCTCAGGAAGACGCTGCTGCCCGTCTCCTGGTAATTGATTTCATTAGTCGCCTTCTACGACATCCACGGAAGGAAATGGAGTGATGCTATTCTTAATCCGGAGCCACACGGAACTATAATAATAATATAATAATAAATTACATAACGATAGCTCAGTTTAGCTACAAAATTGAAAAATCCGTGAGAATTTTAACTTCTTCTCGACGCTACTGAACGACAGCCGACGAAATCAGACGACTCACTATTCTTTCAAAGAGAAAGAAACAACGAAAGAAAGATTGTATTGTTACCAGGTTGTGTACGTTTTAGTTTTGTGGACTTTGATAAATTAATTGAAAAAAAAAAGTTTTGTTTCCGTCCCTACCCCTGAGCAACCTTACTTGTACTCATCGAGCGGTATATCATCCTCGTAGTCGGAGCAGCCGTCCTCAGTCTTGAACTCGAGTCCGGGGCTGCCCCGCGCCGGCGGGGCTTCGGCGGCTAGCAGCGGCGACGTTACCGGCTCCGTCTCGTGCTGGAACACAGACCGTGCCGTGTTAACGCTGCTGTTACGTCTATCACCGTGCCTTGTTAAATACGAAATCCTGCCTCTATCTATCTGTCTATCTAAATCAGACAAAACTCGGAATTATGTTTATAATTCTGCTGTTACGTCTGGCATGCTGTATCGCTCGCATTTTTGATAAATGTGGACTTCTCAGGCTTGGCTAGAGAATAAAATCGCGGACATTTTAAATAAAATTTTGTTTTCCCATACATTATTTAGCTTTTGATAAGGAAAAGTTGTTTCCAAAATCATTCATTTTCGTATCAAATGTTCCCAATAAAAGACTTGTAGGTACATTTTAGTCACGAACGCAAATGGTCGAAAAACATTGCATAAATCATTTACCATTAGGGATGTCAAACCCAAAAATAGAAAACCGGTCTATATTTAGCCAGACATGTAGCGCTGAAAGCCCGACACACTGCTTTTGCCACGCGGGCGCGAAATCGCGATTCGTGCGTAACAAAAGCTGGACAGGTCAGACTTGTTTTCATCGGCCGGACGCTACTGTAAGAGAGACAAGTCCGGCCTGCCTGGCAACCCTACCTGCCAAAGACGCAAAGGCCATTGCCGATGATGAGTACCTGGAGGAGCTCGTCGAACCCGCAGCGGGTGTGCGAGTTGTCGAAGGCGAGCGTGCGGGCGCGGCGCAGCGGCGGCGCCGCGTACCGCGCCAGCTCCGGGTCCTGAGCGTCGATCGGGAACTGGGGACAGGTGCGACAATTACTCCAAAACGAAAACCAAAATATATGTGCTGGCCAGTTGCAACTGGGCACCGACTACAAATTGTACTTCTACAATACTGACATGTACATACTTCTAATTATTTAAATTATTTCTAACTTTTTAGTGCTGTAGTGTTTTGAAGTCGGTTTTTATTTTTTATTAAAAAAAATTATTCTTAAATTTTGTGGGGGAGCGGAAGAAAAAGAAACAAGTCCCTTAGAGCCTTAATATACCCTACTTAATTTGTTGCTTTAAAATTTGATGTTCTCAATTTCCATCTCTGAAAGTCTTCACCAGAACATCACCAAATTAACTTGGGACTACTTTTACACTATTTTATGAAACATACAGATATTACTAAGAGCCCCATTAGGCCTTATTTACTGCTGTTCATTGAAGAGTTCCGTTCTCCATCTCTGAAAGTCTTCATCAGATCTTCGCCAAATAAAAATGGGACCAGTGGGACGTATATTATTATCTACTAGAACAAAAAAAGAATTGTCGTAATCGGTTAGGATTTGACAGAGTTATACGAAAACATAGCCAAAAAAAAAATACTAATATATACGCGTCGAATATATAACCTCCTCCTTTTTTGAAGTCTGTTAAAAAAACATTACATCCTTACTACCGTATCGGCCCTAATACTCACCGGCGCACACCTCGTGAGATAGTCGTATAGCAGGGAGTGCGCACGGTGCCACTGGCGGCGGAACCGCGCGGCGCGGCGCAGCAGCGCGCGGCACGCGCCGCACAGCCAGCGCGGCAGACCGTCCGACGGGGAGATCTGCCGGGGTTTACGACACAACGCCTTTGTTAATAAATAAAAGCAACAATGCGAGCATTTTCTTTATGCAGCCTCAATTGTGTCCCACTTCTCGGCAAAGGGCTCCACTTTTGCTCTCTACTCCTGACCTCCTGACCCTTATTCACGATTGACAAAGTGTCGTAGCGGCTCTCTAGCCAATGATGATGCAGTGTAGACAAGCAATGGACTGTAAGATAAGATAAGAATATTCTGTATTGTACCAGGAAAAACACAACATAAAATATTTATAAAGATACAGTACAATTGGCGGTCTTATAGAAGACTGTAGTCACTGCTGGCCACCTGGAAAGAGATTCTGACTAGCTGGAGTGCTCACAGCCCTGCTCATGTTTAACAAATATATATTTTACCTTTTCAATATGAGACTGCAGAAATGTCAGGTCTAACTATATTGTGCTGGGGATTATAATTATTATTCTGTAAAATTATGACTATAACAAGACAGTGCCGTTATTTTGCCTTTTAACTATCTCATTGTTACAGCGGTTAAGCATTTCTTAAACAATACAGAGGAAAAGGATTAAAATCACTTTGGGGACCACCATAATTAATTTGCTTGATTAACACTGCACAGGGCATCTGGGTTTGGAGCCCGGGCAAGTGCCTTAAACGTAGAGCATAACAGATGTACCAAGATTAGCCAAACTTTTGTATTGTCAGTTCAACAGAATTAGAACCCTGGTGGAGTGCAGGGAAGCAGACGATTGTGGACTTATTCTACGCCTGAAATCTTAACGGCCAAGAGGAAAGAGCGTTATCGCAACCGTCTAGCCCTGCTACATATTATTATTATTTTATTATTATTTTCAACTTCATGACGTTGACCATTGCACGAGATTTCTCTTCGAATTCAGAGTTGAGTGGTTTAATATCGAGCCAGATGGTCGGGTTAGTATCTCGAAGGTGCTATTAAATGGCATTGAACACTTTTACTCACATGAATGCCGGTTAGAGCTGCAATTTCTTCTGTATATTGGTAGACATCGTGCATCACTTTATTCGTGGATAAACACGACCTACAGATAGTGTCTACCATTTCCATATCTAGTTTAAGCTCCTCTGTATCTCCTAAGCTATCCAATTCCATGGTTTCTTGAGGATTTTTGTCTGAAATTAAACTTTGAAAATATAAGCTTCGGATATAAACAAAGAAATAGGTAGGTACCTAAAATATGGCGGCCAAAAAAGAATAAATGGCGCTGCGCTGTAGCGTTTTATTGTTGCATGGGGAAGGAGGGGAGGGACTCATCCACACGATGTTCATCGTGCCATTAAATTAACTTTAAAATGTAAGTGTTCATGAAATGAACTTGGATTGGATTGGTCGATAGTGTATAAAATATAAAATATAAAAATACTTGTATAAAAAAACAAACTTTGGCCTTTGCATGTACGTAATGAGATGATTTTTTATACAGCGTCCAGTGGCACCTTCACTTTAGATGTAGCTTGCCCAGCACCTATACCATCCTAAAACTATTTACTTGTACAGTTCATTACTTGCTTGTACATTCTTGTACAGTAATGTTGTATAGATAATGGTCCCGTTTTTTCTCGATCTTTGTGTTTAATGTTGTAAAGGTAGTTACAACTCGCGCACGAAGGGTTCCGTAACTACCTTTACAACATTAAACACAAAGATCGAGAAAAAACGGAAAAAAATCACGTCTGTTGTATGGGAGCCTCTTAAATATTTATTTATTTTTGAAGCGAATATAGAACTAAATATTCTGTGAATATTTCAAGCGTCTACTGTTGCCGTTATTAATATCGAGCAAAAACACGGCAAAAAATATATATGTTTGTTGTATGGGAGCTACCCTTAAATAATTATTTTATTCTGTTTTTAGTATTTGTTGTCATAGCGACAACAGAAATACATCATCTGTGAAAATTTTAACTGCCTAGCTATCACGGCCTGGGGACAGACCGGACAGTGAAGTCTAAGTAATAGGGTCCCGATTATATTCTTTTTGTTGCACTAACACGTACCTGTAAGTTTGTAAAGGCTCGAAATTTCGCCGCTGCCTGTACTTGCCCATTAGCTCAGTTGTGAGAGCGCTAGCACGGTTAGCCAGATGTCGCGGGTTCAAGTCCCGGCATGGGTGGAATTTTTAGCCTCTAAATAGGTAAAAATAGGGTCCCGTTTGGCACACTTCGGGTACGGAACCCTAAAAATAAACTTCGGATTGAATGGATGAGGGTTCTAATACATACAGCATAAATAAAACGAAACTCAAATGAGATTTAACCAGCTTTAATTTTCTTATTACATACATGAACACACCCTTGTACCCCAGAGGGGTAGGCAGAGACAAGCTTTGCCACTTGGCACGACCCTAACGAACCTTTCATTTTATTATCACAATTAAAAATTATCATGAGTTCTTAACAATTAACATGAGGGTCCTAAAGTCCACCTTCAAACATTTCAAAAGGCTTTCTGCAATTCTGAGTTCCTCCCACGCCACAGGGGTTTTCCTCTTTTTACAGATAGATACTCAGTCCTGGATATATTTTTGTATCATAGATGCCTCATTAATTTAAGGATCCTCACAATGCCGATAACAAACACAATCATCCTTCTTTCAAGACTCTAAAATGTCCATTTCAATTTTGACTAAAGCCAGTGGCTCTTTCTGCACATCGTCACTGCCGCATTCCAGAATGTGAGAGTGCAAATCAGCCTCTTGCGAGAATACGCGACCACATTTGAAGCAGTTCAGTTGAGCACCTTCTCTGTGAAACTGGGTCACATGCTCAGTCAAACACTGTTCTGTCGCAAAAGCAGTTTGACATACATTACACTCGTGAACTATTGGCGTTTTATTGTGAACCCTTTTACAATGCTTTTTGACATCCTCTGGGCTTCTGTAGAGCTTACCGCAGACACCGCAGGCACACTCTCGCGTTAATATGTGCGTCTTTTTATGCTTCAGCATGTACTTCTTTGAGCCAAATTCTTTGTTACATATGTCACAATTGCTCTTTCCATCTTTTTTGTGCACAGTGTTTACATGTACCCGCAAGTGCATGGAGCATTTGAAGGTTTTCTTACAAATGTCGCAGTTCTGGGCAGCCTCCGGCGGAGCGTGGGTCACCGTTATATGCCTCTGCAGATTCATGGGAGACTTGAAGTCTTTTTGGCAGATGGAGCATGTAGCCTTCTCAACAGAATGCACCATCCCCATGTGTCGTTTTAGGCCACTGAAATCTGACAGCTCTTTTTGGCATAAATTGCAAGTGGTGCTGCGCCTATTCTCTGAGTGGTTCCGTTCATAGTGCCACTGGAGGGCAGTGTTTGAGGAAAACCGTTTGTCGCACTCCGAGCATGGCAAGTGACCCGTCTTGTATTCTTTAGTCTCGTACGGTTTGTCTGAATGTACTATCTTCAAGTGAATTTTCAGATTAGTCACAGATTTAAATACTTTGTGGCACAAATCACAAGTGACCAACTCTTCTAAGCTCTTGTGAACATTTTCCAGGTGTTTTTTGTAGCAGGATATGGACGGCAACACTCTGCCACAGATTTGGCACTTGTAAGTCATTCCGTCTGTCGGGTGACTCCATTTCAGATGCCTCAACATGAGCATTTCTACTTTGAACACTTTGTCACACTGTGGGCACTTGACAGAGCTGTCAGTGGCTGGGTGCACGAGCCTCATGTGGACCTTCAAGTTGTATTTGCTTTTAAATGTCTTGGAGCATGTCGCACAGTTCACTTGATCCGTTGGTTCCGGGTGTGAGTAGAATATGTGATTGTTTAGCTTTTTACGACTGACAAAATGTTTGCCACATGTTTCGCAGACTATCTCCTTTCCCTCCTCAAAGTGTACAGATGAATTGTGTGATCGGAGATGGGATATAGACTTGAAAGTCCTGAAGCATATTTTGCATTCAACAATATCATTCTCTGTAGCATGCACATATTTTAGATGTTGCTTTAGGTTGGCTCTGTTCTTGAATGTCTGTTCGCATTTTGGGCATGGTATTCTGTTTCTTTTGCCATTGCCGTAAACCTTTGCGTCAATTTCACTTAGGTTTGCGTGTGAGGCATGGCCATTATTTAGGTTTTCATTTATTTCCGAAATGTCCATGTAGCTTGAAGATTCAGATGCCTGCATATAGGGCTCCATCTTCACATCTACAGTCTGAAATGCTTGACCAACATCTTGATAAGGGTCAAAAGACTCCTGGCTGGTCTCCACTTTGACTTCCAGTACTTCCGGTTTTATGTAAACTGCTTCCATTGCTCCACTAGAATAAAACAATACAATGAATTTTATTAAAAAAACAGATGTGAGATCGGAAACTAATGTACACGTCGCAAGTTTATGTTAACTTTTGTAAGCGTTGCATAAAATGGCGCCCTTATCGCAGCAGCGATCTCTTCCGGGCAACTTCACGGCGAAGCGTAAGGTCTTCAATGTCCCGAATAATCTTTTTCCCGTAATCGCGAAGTGATATCAACATTAAACGAGTGTACAATTTTGTGCCAAATCCAGGAAAAAAATTGTGGACATATCTGAGGATATATAATTTGAGCCTAAATACTTACATTTTGTAGTAAATAGTGCTGGAGCAGTGCGTGTCTTTCTATAAGAAATCCTAAAAATATTTTTTATCAGCAACAAATCTCCACTATCAATCTGACGTTAAATTTTTTTAAAGATTAGTAACAGACCATAGACAAAAAAACTGGAGTTCCGTGCTTATACGGCGCTCATTTCATAATCATTCATTCATTACGTTCACTTTTCAAGCGCCCCCTTTTATTTGCGAAACAAACCCCAAACCAAACCAATCTGTTTTGTTTTGATATGGTTAATTTTTGGTTATGTGTTAACTCTTTGGGTAAATTATGGTTTTGATGTATTTTGTCTGATTGTGACATGCGAGATTCTTTTTCAAAAACCTTTGTTACATCGAAATGGAACCTCAATCTGAAGAAGGAAAGTTCCTGCTGGCTCACCATGAACAACAGCCTTTGTGCACCACCCGTTTGCCATACAGACAGGGAAGAAAGCTTACAGCAGTAAAGGTTAGATTTAGTTTACCCTGTTTCCTCTGGAGTACTGATTTAAAGCCCTCCCGATCAGAAAGTCTAAGGTGCAAAACGTCCAACAGCACGAAACGTTTAATGAGCTGTACCTATAATTAGGTATACAGCTCATTAAACGTTTCGTGCTAATGCAAAACGTTCATGTAGAAAAACGGCCAACTATCAGATGGTCTGTATAGCAGAACGTCTATACAGCAAATCGTCAAATTCTCAAAATGACTAAAATAAAATAAATAGATAAATAATTGTTTATTCTGTAAAAGGTGTTAACTTTATTATTATTATTATTAAATCCTTTATTGCATATAAAACAGAAAGTTTTGCACATAGGCGAGCTTAATGCTACTTAGCATTATCTACCAGCTAACCTAAGTTTTGATGAGAGCATTATCAGGTATTGCAACTTACTTAATATTAAATATACTTATAACTTATTATTCAGACCTAGATATATAAAATATAATAGGGGGGGAAACATTACACAAATACAACATAATAATAAATAAATACTAGATAAAATTAATAAATACATAAACCTACAGATTTAGGAAAGATATTGTGAAATACTTATAATATAATAAATTAAGACAAATGCTGGAGATTTAGGTAGTGGCGATAGACTTTGGTTTTGAATATTTCAAGCGATGGGGCCTGTCGGATGTCTAGAGGCAAGCTATTCCAAAGGCGAATTGCTGTCACAGTGAAGGAGCCTGAATAACCAGCCGTATTATGCTCGGGGGTACGGAGATGCAATGCTCGGGAAGGTCGCAGAAGGCGACCCTCACTGAGGAGGAACTCGAAACATCCTCTGACAGGAACTTTGAACTTTGTCAGGTCAAGTTGTCTCGGGGTGGAGATGTGTTGCTATCTTCAACCACAGTATTTGTAGATGATGATTTCTTCATTCAAACTTTACCATCCTTTTTTACCCATTTATAAAGGAATGGATTTGTAAAAAATCCCATCTTAGTACCTGCCTATATACTCAAGAAATGACCCTTCTTTTGAAGTCCACTGGTTGGTGCATTCTGTCAGCCAGTCACGATACTGTTTTACAAGTAAAGACTTATGAGAAATTATCTTTCGCAGACATATACAGTGAACAACGAGTCCAAACACCTACTTATCTTTGGCGTGCCCTCCCTAAACCTGCGACAAGAGACCAAAGCCCTGCTTAGCAAATTCGGCAATGTGCTACAACTCACAATTTCAAAGAAACACAAGGCTGAAGTCTTCACCGAAACTTTTCATGCTGTCTTTGAAAATATTCAGTCTGCACGCGTCGCTAAGAAGATGTTGGACGCTAAGAATTTCTATGGCGGTGTCCTGCACATCTGTTACGCGCCCGAGTTCGAGAGCTTGGATGATACAAGGCAAAAGCTTGAGTTAAGAAGACGGGATATATTTTTGAGGCAAGTTATATTTAATAATAACAAGAGAGTTCACTTTCCAATTAATTGACAAATACTGTCTGCAGCAATGTGAATTAATAAATGCGAATCTAACAAGCAAAAGTTTATAAAATATAACTCAAGTCGAGTGATAGTTTTTACTCTTTTGCGCTTTAAAAGATTTATATTTAGAACTGCCATAGATGGTGGCAGTAGTATTCGCAAACGCTAAAATATAGTAAAATTGTTTTCACTTGCAGTATTTTTATATTGTACTATCTTCATCATCATCAGCAATTTCACACCCACTGCAGGACATATGCCTCCCTCATGGTTTTCCTAGCTTCCCAGTGTTGTGCCGCCCGCATCCGGCGTCTCCCGGCCACTGTAACCATATTGTACTGTATTAATTGTGAACTCGGAACATTCTCCTCTTTCATTTGATACTTGTATCTGTTGTACCTGTATCCCAGAGGGTTAGGGCGACACCGGGCTTGCCATTGCCACCAATGAGTGACCTTCAATCAATCAATTCTTAATTATGGCTACCCTAAGGATTCTGCCAATGTCGAGTTTTGTTGAGCGTTTGGGAACTATAAAGCGGTGTCATTCATACTCATAGTAATGTACTCTGTGGTTGAACTGCTGCACGCCTATGTATGCGAGCGCAGTGTTGCCAACTTTATTTTTGAAGGGATCATACCACAGACTAGAAAAAATAGTATTATGAAAAGAAGTAGTACACATGGAAATTTCAATAAAACAATAGTAATATAGGTACGCCTTATTATAATTTATTACGCATTATCATTGGTCCCATTTTAATTTGGTGAAGATCTGATGAAGACAGAACTCTTCAATGGACAGCAGTAAATAATGCATAATGGGGCCCATCCCGTAGTAATATTCGTATGTCGTACGTATGTAATTTGGTGATGTTCTGGTGAAGACTTTTGGAGATGGAAATTGAGAACTTGAGAAATTAAGAATTTTAAAGCAACGAATTAAGTATGGTAAATTATGGTTTTAAGGGACTTGTTTATTTTTCTCCCGGTGCCCCACTAAAAATAGAAAGATATTTTTTTTAGACAGATAACCGACTTCAAAGCACTACAGCACTGAAAAGTGAGAAATAATTTAAAAGTATACCTTTAAATTAGAAGTATGTAGGTATTGTTAAGTATAATTTGTAGTCGGTGCGCAGTTGCATGACCAGCCTCGGTAGTACGATGACGCTAGTCGCGCGTTTCAAATGTCAAAAGTCGCGACTTTCCATTACGCGACTTGTCAAATTCTGACATTTTAGCACCACAAAACGCGTGACTCGTGCCATCGTATCGTACTACCCTTGCAGGACATAATATGTTTTGGGCATTAACTACAAGTTATACTTTTATTAGTATTCTTTTATTTCTCACTTTTTAGTGATGTAGTGTTTTTTTTTATTTAAAATTTTCTATGGCATGCGCCATTACGAACAACAAAAACCCGCCAAGTGCGAGCCTATGTTAAAACAAGTTTGTGCTGTTCCACATATTTGACAAAAAAAAATCTTTTTTCAGACTCAAAAATTTGGCCCGTGAGAAGACTAAAGCAAAGCAAGAGGTGGTCAAATGCGAAGAGAGTCCCGATCCAGTGACCAGGACCAAATTGAACATGGGAGAACTTAACATTTTCAGCTTAGGAACTGAAAAAAGTGCAGTAACAATGAATTCTCCTGTAGGCAACAATCAAGATTGGTTTAACGCTGTGAGAGATCACAATAGCCGTAAAAGAAAGAGCAATGACGGCGCTGTGATTGAGAAACCGTTTAAACCATGTTTTGTGACTAAAGAGGCTGGCGAAGTGAACAGTGACCTAACTTTCGATAAAATTCCAGAAAAGGACATAGTGGACCTAACATCAGTTGATATTGATACTGTAACTAATATTGACATTGATAAAACCTTGAACTTTAGTAATTTTGGTAAAGAATTAATTAAGAAAGTACCTCCTAAGCCTGTAAATGTTATAAAATTTCATAGTACAACATCTAACAATAAAACTGTTAAGTGATAGAGTATTGCATTTTCAGTTTTTCATCATCATTCAGGCACAAGAAGTCCACTGCTGGACATAGATTTCCAAAAAGACCGGTTGGAAGCGGCTTGCAACTAGGGTCTTCCTGCCACGTGGATGAGGTCATCTGTCCATCTTGTGGCTAAGTCCTAAGCTGCGCTTGCCAATATGTGGTTTCCATTCGAGAACTTTTCGGCCCCTTTCATATTTTGATTAGATGTGTACAATACACATCTAATCAAAATATGAAAGTCCATCATCGTACCTACTTTATTATTTAAAATACCTAAACATTTAAATACAGTAAAGGGTTGGAAAAGGGACCTGATAATAATATGGTACTCCTGGTAACCCTATTTCACTAACCTGTAATGGCGGCAACACGAACCTGAACACATTTTAATTTTAATGGAATAACTGGAGCCTCGTTACGTTTTTCACGCTCACAGAAGTTCCCCACTTTAAACACCATCTTCCACCATCATCCATCTTTCCCCGCCTTTCAATGTTTTCGCATGATTATACCTACCGCAAAAACCTATAAAATTTGCGTAGGTGTTTTTGAAAATTTACATCAGCATAGGAACTATAAGTTGAAACGGAATCTACAACTAACTTGAACGAGCTAGAAACTTTGTATATTTTATGAACGGACCAGTCATCGAGACGGGACTTTCCCGCGCAAACCGTCTCGTTTTGCAGATAATTTAAGTCATCCCAAAAATGAGCAAAGCACAATACATAGCAGATACACTAGGTACGTTTATTCCAAATTAATTTCTGTTTCATCGTTTGTGGCTTAGAGTTTTTATTGTAATACGGCGTTTACAAACGACTATTAAGTGTTAGTGCTACTACTTCGAGTGACTATAAATTATAATAATGGGTTACTATCTTTTTATCGTTTCGATGTGAACTATTTTTCCGAGCAAAATGCGTTTTTTTTTTTTTTTTTTTTTTTTTTAGTCTGTGGTACGATCCTTTTCAAAAATTAAGTTGGCAGCACTGAGTCGCAGCCGGTTTTGTTTGTGATAGAGCCGAGCTAACATCTCGATAGCTCGAAAAGTTGAAATTCTGGCTGGCTGACCACTATGTTTCTTTGATTTTTTTTTTTTTTTTTTTTTTTTTTTTTTTTTTTTTTTTTTTTTTGACGAAAGAATAGCGTCACAAACGATGAAACCTAGGTTGTTTGCCGTCACTAACAATTCTTAATCTGGAGATAACGAGAGACCAATCGAATGTGGTTATCTCAGTCCAATAAAATACGCAGGGGTCAAAGCTTCCAGGGGTCACACGTTCCAGGGTTCAACACGAGTCCAATCGTCGACAAGTAACAAAGTCCAGTAAGAAGGCAGGGTTCACAATTTTATAACAACGCACTCGCAAACGAAAAAGGCACAGGGAATATCAGAAACGGCTGGCAGAATGCGAAACAAGTAACGAAAGAGCGAATATTTCTCTCCGGACGCGAAGTCACAATCCCTATCAACAGACCACACCACAGTATACGGCAAAAGACGGTTAGAATTCGTTAAGAATTGAATTCCAAAATACAATTAAATTGTGTTTTGGGAATAAACTAAGAATATTAATATTTTAATATAATACGCTACAGCTTCTAGCGCTACTCAGCGGTAGATGGCGCTGATGTAATTCTCCATCACGACATGGTTGTGTCTTGATTCGCTGTATAAACTCATATGATGGTAAACTTTGCGACTTCGTCGAGGTTAGGTTAGGTTAGGTTAGGTTAGGTTAGGTTAGGTTAGGTTAGGTTAGGTTAGGTTAGGTTAGGTTAGGTTAGGTTAGGTTAGGTTAGGTTAGGTTAGGTTAGGTTAGGTTAGGTTAGGTTAGGTTAGGTTAGGTTAGGTTAGGTTAGGTTAGGTTAGGTTAGGTTAGGTTAGGTTAGGTTAGGTTAGGTTAGGTTAGGTTAGGTTAGGTTAGGTTAGGTTAGGTTAGGTTAGGTTAGGTTAGGTTAGGTTAGGTTAGGTTAGGTTAGGTTAGGTTAGGTTAGGTTAGGTTAGGTTAGGTTAGGTTAGGTTAGGTTAGGTTAGGTTAGGTTAGGTTAGGTTAGGTTAGGTTAGGTTAGGTTAGGTTAGGTTAGGTTAGGTTAGGTTAGGTTAGGTTAGGTTAGGTTAGGTTAGGTTAGGTTAGGTTAGGTTAGGTTAGGTTAGGTTAGGTTAGGTTAGGTTAGGTTAGGTTAGGTTAGGTTAGGTTAGGTTAGGTTAGGTTAGGTTAGGTTAGGTTAGGTTAGGTTAGGTTAGGTTAGGTTAGGTTAGGTTAGGTTAGGTTAGGTTAGGTTAGGTTAGGTTAGGTTAGGTTAGGTTAGGTTAGGTTAGGTTAGGTTAGGTTAGGTTAGGTTAGGTTAGGTTAGGTTAGGTTAGGTTAGGTTAGGTTAGGTTAGGTTAGGTTAGGTTAGGTTAGGTTAGGTTAGGTTAGGTTAGGTTAGGTTAGGTTAGGTTAGGTTAGGTTAGGTTAGGTTAGGTTAGGTTAGGTTAGGTTAGGTTAGGTTAGGTTAGGTTAGGTTAGGTTAGGTTAGGTTAGGTTAGGTTAGGTTAGGTTAGGTTAGGTTAGGTTAGGTTAGGTTAGGTTAGGTTAGGTTAGGTTAGGTTAGGTTAGGTTAGGTTAGGTTAGGTTAGGTTAGGTTAGGTTAGGTTAGGTTAGGTTAGGTTAGGTTAGGTTAGGTTAGGTTAGGTTAGGTTAGGTTAGGTTAGGTTAGGTTAGGTTAGGTTAGGTTAGGTTAGGTTAGGTTAGGTTAGGTTAGGTTAGGTTAGGTTAGGTTAGGTTAGGTTAGGTTAGGTTAGGTTAGGTTAGGTTAGGTTAGGTTAGGTTAGGTTAGGTTAGGTTAGGTTAGGTTAGGTTAGGTTAGGTTAGGTTAGGTTAGGTTAGGTTAGGTTAGGTTAGGTTAGGTTAGGTTAGGTTAGGTTAGGTTAGGTTAGGTTAGGTTAGGTTAGGTTAGGTTAGGTTAGGTTAGGTTAGGTTAGGTTAGGTTAGGTTAGGTTAGGTTAGGTTAGGTTAGGTTAGGTTAGGTTAGGTTAGGTTAGGTTAGGTTAGGTTAGGTTAGGTTAGGTTAGGTTAGGTTAGGTTAGGTTAGGTTAGGTTAGGTTTTTTTTTTTTTTTTTTTTTTTTTTGCATTAGGTTCCGCCACTATTAATTATGTGGCGACCTTTTAGTCATTGTTTGTAAAACCGTCATTGTGTAATATTAAAATTTAACATTATATAATTAAAATTGTCCTATGATAAAAATAAAGGTTTAGGTATATGTCTTAATATTAAAATTCCGTAAAGTGATAAAATGTACAATGATAAATGTAAAAGTTTAAGGTATACAGTTAAAAATAAAAAGTGTCTTAATATTAGAATTCGGTAAAATGATAAAATGTGCAATAAAAAATTAAAGTTTATGTTTAGTGTCAACAGTTATGTCAGAAATTATAAAATATAATAGTTTAAAATAAAATGAAGTAATAAACTTAAGAATATTGGACGCTTCCTTTTTTTTTTTTTTTTTTTTTTTTTTTTTTTTTTTTTTTTTTTTTGTCATCTTTCTTTTCTTTTCCTCTTCTTCGCTTATTCCTCTTTCATTGTGTCTCTCCTCTTTTTTTTTTTTTTTTTTTTTTTTTTTTTTTTTTTCCTTTTGTCCAATTACAGTTTGGAATCCTGCACCCCGACGCCTTGTCTCTGACTACTCCTGAGAGTAGTGACAAGCAAGGCGCCGGGGTTCACATAAAACTTAGAAATACAATTAAAAAATATCTGATTCTAAAAAATAAATAACTAAGATTAACTTCAATTTAAAATGTAACTTAATATTGAGAGACAATTTTTTAATCCCGGCCCCCGTTAGCTCTAGAGGCCGCGCGCGTCACCCCCAGGGCGAAGGGCAGGAAGATCTCTCGACTTTTGGAGTCGGCCATAAAGGCGGCGAATGCCTCGCACCTCACCGCTGCTCCCAGGAGTATCTCGCAATCGGCCCGAGCAGCTCCAAAACGGGGGCACTCCTCCAGCAGGTGCTCCAGCGTTTCGGGAGTCACGTCATCACAGATGCAGGACGGACTCCCCGCGAGCTTGAACCTGTGGAGGTACGCTCGAAAGCCGCCGTGCCCCGTCAGGAGCTGTGCCTTGGCATTGCACATGGTGAATTTGCCAAGGACTTTGTGGGCCGATGCGACGTCCGGGAAGAACAGCGAGGTGACGCGGCCTGTGGCAGACTCGCTGTAGCGGGCCTGCCACTTTGCCACTGTCTCCCGTCTCACCTGCAGTTTTGCATGTGAGACGGGATACAGGTCGTAGGCTGCCGCGTCTTTGCGAGACAACGCCGCCCTCTTGGCCAACTCGTCGGCGCGCTCGTTGCCGGGGATCCCGACGTGGGCCTTGATCCAGAAAAACCGGATCAGGCCCCCGTTATTCTGTATTTCCCCCAGCTGGCCGTGAATTTTCACGGCCAGCTGGTGTGTGGGCGAGGGGTTCCTGAGCAACTCCAGAGCAGATCTGGAGTCGCTCAGGACGCTCGCCCTGATGGGACCGGGACCCCCGGCCACGAGGTCGAGAGCCTTGGAGATCGCCACCATCTCCGCTTGGAAGACGGAGGCGAATCCCTCCAGCCTGAACCCCCTGGTGCGGACCTCAACGCCGTCCCTCCACAGGGTGACTGCACCCCCCACCTTGCCCCCGATCTTGCTGCCGTCCGTATAGGCCCGGGCCCAATCGTCGGGCACCTTGCTGAGCTCCTCCGCGCTGGCCACCTCCTCGAACTCAACTGGAGTTCGTAGAGCGGGGTGTGCCAGCGCGAACGGGCTGCAGCGGCGCTCGACCTCCCGGCCCGGCAGCGGGGCGAAGGGCCTCCCCCTCTTAAGCTCGTAAAGCTGAAGGGCCTCCTCGGCCCTAAGGTCGAGGGGGAGGATCCTCGCCAAGAGAACGGCGGCAGTGTAGGAGGTGGTGCGGTGGGCCTTGGCGATGCGGATCGCGAAGGCCCTGGTCACCCTGTCGAGTAAGGCCCTGACCCCCGCTCGCTGCGCGACAGGCGCCCAGACGTTAGCCGCATAGAGGATGGTAGGTTCGATGACGGTAGTGTAGAGCAGCCGGACGATATCGGCATTTAAGCCCCATGTCGCCCTGGCCGCCCTAGACACCATCTGGAACCTAGCCATAGCTTTGCCGCAGACCCTGTTGAGGTGGCTAAGAAAATTGAGGTTCTTGTCGATCGTCAGACCCAACACAGTGATCTCGTCCGAGAACGCGATGTCCTCCCCCCCAAGCTTCAGCTTGGGTGGGTTAACATCGCGCTTCCTGGTGACCACCATGGCTTGGGTCTTCCGAGCGGCGAACCTCATCTTAGCCGCCTCTCCCCACTCGTACACGGCGTCCAGCGCGGCATTGAGGATATCCTCGAGCTCACCCACAGTCTGCGCCGCGGCGATAATCAAGATATCGTCCGCGAACGCCTGCAGGTGAGCCCGAAGGTCCCCACCGCGCCGGAGCAAAGGGTCGAGTAACAGGTTCCACAGCAAGGGACCGCACGTCGAGCCTTGGATGCAACCTTTCGAAGTAGGTCTGTCTACTTGTGCCCCCGCGTACCTGACTGTGACCTGTCTTTCGCTCAGGTAGCTGCACAGAAGTTGGTAGACAGACTGGTCGCATCCAGTGGCCAGGATCTGGTGTTTTATTCCGGGCCACCACGCATTGTCGAAAGCCCCCTCGATATCGAGGGAGACGACTCCGACAATGCGTTTTTGCCCGACGTGATCTCTTATGAGCTGTACAGCATCATACAAAGCGTCCTCGGTGCTGCGCTGCGGCATAAAGCCATATTGGCGCAGGCTCAGTCCTCCGCCCACCCCGAGCTGCCAGAGAAGCCTCCCGGCCATCATCTTCTCCAGGATCTTCCCCAGGACTGACAGTAGCCCGATTGGCCTGTATGATTTCGGCTGCGAGTAGTCATCTCTGCTGGGCTTAGGCAGGATTTTGACTACCGCAGCCTTCCAGTCCTTAGGGAAGTATCCCAGAGAAAGGCAGGCGTTCATCAGGGCGACAAATACATCATTTCTCGCCCTGATGGCCGCACTGCAGATGTCGGCCGTGAGGCCGTCCCCCCCGGGCGCCTTTTTAGGGTGGATGCCCTTCAAGACGCCCGAGAGCTCGTGCTGGGAGAAGGGAATAAACTCCCGCGGCTTGGACCTGGCTTCATCCTCCATGCGGGCGACTGCCTGCCTGACACGGGCATGAGTATCCGACTCGGACTGGAGATCGTCAGCTGGGAAGAATGTATCCGCTATGAGGGCGGTGGAACCGACGGCATCCAGGGCGCGTCCATCCGCGCCGCTGAGGAGGGTGTCTTCCCTCCTACGAGCGGCGCATCTTAGCACCCTATAGATGCCGTCCCACACGCTCTCATGCTGCTGCTTAGTGCAGAATTCCACCCAGCTGGCGGTCTTGGCCGCCTCAATGGCGGCCTTGTAGTCCTCCTTGGCCACCAAATACTCCGCGACCACCCCGTCCCTTCGGCGGCTACTCGCGTGCCGGATTCGACCCCTCATCGTAATGAGTTGACGCTTCTTGAGCTGCAACTCATGGCTCCACCAAACCACCCGTTTGGGTGCCTTTGGCGGAGCCAGAAGAGGGATCGAATCCTCGCACGCGCCGTGAATTGCCGCGGTGTACCTACCAATGGCCTCCTCAAGACCGCCGGGCGTCTCGATAGCCTCGATTTCCTCGACCGTCCAGTCTCCCAGACGGTCGACGAACGAGGCCCGAAAAGTATCCCAGTCGGCCTTCCCGGCGTGGTAACGCCTGGTGGACCCGCAGGCTCTGTCCGGTTCCGTCTCGGGCCCCACCCCCACCTCGAACGTTATCGCCCGATGATCGGGAGCGGAGGGGATGAGATCCGGACGGACCATCCAGCCCCTCACTCGATGGAAGAGCGCCGACGTGGCGAGGGTTACATCTACGATGCTTGTGAACAATTTGTCCCCTCGCCAGATGTAGAACGTCGGCGCTCCTCCCTCGTTGAGAACCTGCAGATCCACCTGGGCTGCGAACTCGGAGAACAGAGTTCCTCTCTGGTCCTCGCGCTCGCAGCCCCACCAAAGGCTTTTGGCGTTAATATCCCCGCCGAGAAGGACCGCCCTGGTGCCCATGCGGTCCATGAAGGCCTGGATGTCTCGAAGGTAGGGGCTAAGGTCGCGGTCTCCCTCGAGGTACACCGAGACCAGGCCGATCTTCTGCCGGTCCCACTCCACCACCACCGCCACGACGTTCTCCGTGACTGTGGTGGCGTCCTGGACGACAGAGAGGGCCGGGTCGAGTACTAGGATAGCCGACTTGACCGGTTTGTCCCTAGTGGCCATCTTTTGTATACAAGTATACCGGGTGTCCACTCGGCCCACCGATCCAGTGTAAGGTTCCTGGATCAGTACGGCCGAGTAGCCACCCTCGATGGCTGGTTAGGTTAGGTTAGGTTAGGTTAGGTTAGGTTAGGTTAGGTTAGGTTAGGTTAGGTTAGGTTAGGTTAGGTTAGGTTAGGTTAGGTTAGGTTAGGTTAGGTTAGGTTAGGTTAGGTTAGGTTAGGTTAGGTTAGGTTAGGTTAGGTTAGGTTAGGTTAGGTTAGGTTAGGTTAGGTTAGGTTAGGTTAGGTTAGGTTAGGTTAGGTTAGGTTAGGTTAGGTTAGGTTAGGTTAGGTTAGGTTAGGTTAGGTTAGGTTAGGTTAGGTTAGGTTAGGTTAGGTTAGGTTAGGTTAGGTTAGGTTAGGTTAGGTTAGGTTAGGTTAGGTTAGGTTGTTCCACCTGATATCAGGGATCCGGTGGAAAGACAGTGGCAAGGGCCGGTGCACCCTGGGCGTTGGTCAGTAACTTCTCTTAGGAGATCTTGCTGGCCAACGGCGAATAATCTGGCACAGAGGGTCGTCTGGGTCCTGACCTGTCAGGCCCCAGACGGGGCGCGCACCCACTCTGAGTGGGTGTGCGCGACGAGGGACTCCCGTTGCCACTGGCAACGGGATTGGGGGACCTCCCGCGGGGAGGAAGTGGGGACGCCCGTCGCCACGGGTGCCGCTCGGAGGACACGGTTAACCCAGCGCACTAGAGGAAACGGTAAGCCGTTGGGCCGTGTATGGAGCGGCGCCCGTGGCGGACGGGATTTCGAGGGCCTTCTTGCGCCGAGGTGAGGTAGCGGGAGGCTGCGGCCGAACGCGCCTCGGCGCCAGAGGAGGGGGACCGAAGGCGCCCGCCGCCGCGGAGTCGCGCGGAGGACACGGTCCAGTGCACCAGAGGGGTGCTATGCTGGGCCGTGGACGAAGCTGCACCCATGGCGGTCGGGTATTGACACCGTGTCTTGACACGTGTCCGCCCCGGCCCCTTAAGTCTGGATCCTGACTTGTCAGGCCAGACAGTTTTTGAGGGAAACCTCAACCGGAGGGTAGGGACCGAAGGCACCCGAGTGAGAGACGGGTCTTATTGACATAGTGTCTATGACACGTGTCCGCCTCGGTCCTTAAAGGGACCAGCGGTTGGTCCCACAGAGGGTACGGCGCAAGCCGAGATTGCCGGGGGGGCACTCTGGTAGAATGCTCTGCGACCCCAGGGTGCCCCCACACCAAACCGGCCCAGAGGGAACCGCCGGAGTGGAGTTTAGTGGGTAGGGCCAGGCTCTCGATTTCCCTCTTTCCTGTAAAGAGGGATGAGAGCGGCGAGTCCCACATACCCCCTGGAGTTTTATCCCAGGGGGATGCGTAAATGCATTCTCCACTTCGTCATCAAAAAAAAAAAAAAAAAAAAAAAAAAAAAAAAAAAGGTTAGGTTAGGTTAGGTTAGGTTAGGTTAGGTTAGGTTAGGTTAGGTTAGGTTAGGTTAGGTTAGGTTAGGTTAGGTTAGGTTAGGTTAGGTTAGGTTAGGTTAGGTTAGGTTAGGTTAGGTTAGGTTAGGTTAGGTTAGGTTAGGTTAGGTTAGGTTAGGTTAGGTTAGGTTAGGTTAGGTTAGGTTAGGTTAGGTTAGGTTAGGTTAGGTTAGGTTAGGTTAGGTTAGGTTAGGTTAGGTTAGGTTAGGTTAGGTTAGGTTAGGTTAGGTTAGGTTAGGTTAGGTTAGGTTAGGTTAGGTTAGGTTAGGTTAGGTTAGGTTAGGTTAGGTTAGGTTAGGTTAGGTTAGGTTAGGTTAGGTTAGGTTAGGTTAGGTTA